>CM051350.1:17768550-20187231 GCA_028015215.1 Gynostemma pentaphyllum | reverse complement strand
ATTGAATATATTTAAACGGTAATTAATATAAACATTATTAATTGTTTAAATAATCAGTTTATTTAAATAGGAAATTAATAATGAAATATTATTAATTAGACATTATTAATTATTTAAATATTGAGTATATTTAAATGGTAATTAATAATTTGAAATTAATTAACAATTATTAATTGATTAAGTAATTAATTTTATTTGATCGGAAATTAATAATTATAATTAATTAATAATAAAATATTATCAATAAAATTATTAATTAAATAATGAGTTTATTTAATGAAAATTAATAATTAAAATATTTATTATTAATTATTTAAATAATGAAAATTATTTAAATGGAAACTAATAATTAAATATAATTTGATAATATTTAGTCGGGATCAGAAAATATTAATATTATTAATTGTTTAAATAAAATATTTAAATGGTAATTAATAAATAAATTAATTAAGTTAGACTTATTAATTTAAGAGAGAGTTTCAAGCCCAAATGGATTAAAGAACCCAATTGAAATTGGCCCAAAATAATTAATTAAATAAATTTGATTTATTAATTATTAATTATTAATTATTAATTTTGGCCATCATAGATAATTTGTATGAGATAGTTGTTTGAATTATATCTTGTAATAATTATATAGATCTATTTATCCAAGATAAATCAAATAAACGAAAAGAAAATAATCTCTTATTTATCTATAACATTTTTGAAATATCAAGATAATGGAAAGGGAATATCTTTTTCTTTTTGTATTTATCTCTATGGAATATCTTAATGTGATTAGATAATTTCATTAACCTATAAATAAGAGGCTTGGGTCATTCATAAATCACACAATTCAATTCCTTAGAAATTTGAAATTCTCTCTTCTTCTTTCTCCCTCATTTGGCCGATTTTCCCTTAGTGATTGGGAAGAAAATATTTTTTTCTTCTTCCCAATTTTTTCTTAAGTTTGATCCCACAATCGGGTTTCGTTTGATCGATCGGGATATAGCATAGAAGATTCGGTGTTGCTGAGGATTGATGTTGTAAAGAAACCTCCAACCAATTCTCCATATTTTACTCAATGTAAGTTCCGATTTGATTTTAATTTTCAAAAATATGAGCATGAATCTACATGTTTTATCACAAATTGCATGATGTTAATAGATCCGTTATTATATGTTAATAAGTTTACTAAATAAATTTCCACTAGTTTAGTAAATCATCCCTTCACATCGGCGTTCTTCCTATTGGAGAAAAGAAAGATATAGAAAATATTAGCTAATTTCCTTTATATTTTTACGTTTATGCATTTCTATTTTGTCTGTTAGTAGTATTCCTCTCATATGTTGCCAAGTGTAAGATTCCTCTGCTATATATTTTCCCTCACTGTCTCAGTACTATTCACTGAGCGTTTTGCAACATTTCTTTTCGTCTTGTCATTTTTCCTTTTCTGCTTTATTATTTTTACATTATTTCATGGTATCAGAGCTCTAGGCTAAATTCATGGCATCGAATTCTGGAGCGTCTTCATCTGCTACTGGTGATAATCAAAACAGAGGAGGGAATATTTCTACAAATATTGGAGAACAAAATAGAGGTATAAATACACCTATAGCAGCATTTCAGCCAGTTCTTCCGGCAAATACTCTAATTGGAGGTGATGTTCAGAATACTCCCATCGGCGTTCAAATCCAGAATCAAGGATTCCAGCGTCAACTCCCATTTTTTGTTAATCAAAATGTTGGTCAGAATACTTTTCCCCCTGCTACTTTTCCTCAAATGCCTTTTCCAAATGGGGTATTTCCTCCACAGCAAAACATTCAACCCATTGGTCAAGCATTTCCTCATCTTCCCAACCCTCTCCATGTTAAGATGGGTGAAAATAGTCAGTTGCAATTCGGCATTTGAAATATGGGAATCTTTACGCCGAGTTTATGAAGCTACATTTACTGCCAGTATAATGAGTCTTCGAACTCAACTTCAATCTGTGAAGAAAAATAATCAGACTGTTACTAATTTCTGGCCCAAATCAAGAATATAGCTGACAAACTTTCTGCGATTGGTGAACCATTGTCTTATAGAGACCATGTTGGGTATCTTCTCGATGGCTTAGGCGTTAAGTACAACCCCTTCGTCACAACCATCCAAAATCGCCCTGATAAGCCATCCTTGGAAGACATTCGCAGCCTTCTTCTTAGCTATGAGGTGCGCCTGGAACGTCAAGCTGCAGTGGATAGCTTAAATCTTGTTCAAGCAAATTTTGCTCATATGGGTTTCCAGAATCAGAGGAGAAATACTTCATATCGAAGCAACTCTAATAGTGGAAACACAAATGGTGGTAACTATAATTCTCGCTCTTCTCATTCCAACAATAGGTCATTCAATGGTACCTATAATGCCCCTTCACAGAATCAAGGTAGGAATCATAATTTTCAAAACTCCTCTCGGAGTCACACCAATCGTTCAAATCGCCCTCAATGTCAAATGTGCAACAAATTTGGTCACATTGCTCCTAACTGTTGGCAACAAAATAACCCAAATTTCACACTTCCACAGGCAAATTTCCATACTGCTCATATGAACACCACTTTTCCACCTCAACATCCTCATCAATCCTTCTCTCATCCCACTCTTTCTGCCCCAAATACTCAACCATTTGCTCAAGCCAACTTCTCTTCTGCTTCCCAGTTTTCCTCCTCTTCGAGCTCAAATACTCAGTCTCGCCCTGATGCTGGTTGGTTTCTTGACTCTGGTGCTACTCACCACATGTCCCCACATCTTTCGTCCTTATCCAATTCGTTTCCTTACTATGGTCCTGAACAGGTTATGATGGGTAATGGTAAGTCCATCTCTATTTCTAATGTTGGTTCTGCCATTTTACCTACTTCTTCTTCTTCCCTCAATCTTACAAATGTTTTACATTCCCCTGCACTTTCTCAAAAATTGATTAGTGTTACAAAACTATGTGCTGATAATAATATTTCTGTTGAATTTTACTTCACCTTTTTCCTTGTGAAGGATCTTCTGACCAACAAGCTTCTTCTTTGGGGCAGTCTTGAAAATGGCCTCTACAAACTTCGACCATCATCTTTTTTGTCACCTTCATACTCCTCACCTCCAAAGGTTACTGTGGCACTTCATGCTTCTTTTCCATCCTCCAACTTATGGCACATTCGTCTTGGGCATCCAGCTCCTCCAATAGTCAATCACATTTTAAATTCTTGCAATTTATCTTCCTCTAATTCTGTTAACTCTACTTTTTGTAACTCTAGTCAAATGGCAAAAAAGCCATCGTTTGTCTTTTCCATTATCTTCTTCTAGGCATACTGAACCGTTTTCCTTGGTTCACTCTGATGTATGTGGGTCCTTCCCCTTCAATTTCTGTCAATTGAGCTCGATACTTTCTCTTATTTGTTGATGATTTCAGTGGTTATTCCTGGTTGTATTTGCTAAGAACAAAAACTGAAGTGTTCAAATATTTCACTCATTTTAAGACTATGATTGAAACCCAGTTCTCTAGAAAAATTAAGGCATTACAAACAGATTGGGGTGGGGAATTTCAATCACTTACATCTTTTCTTACTCTTCATGGCATTCACCATCGTATTTCTTGCCCTTACACTCCTCAGCAAAATGATCGGGTTGAGAGGAAAAAATAGACATGTCGTTGAGGTTGCATTAACTTTATTAGCTCACTCACATCTTCCACAATAATTTTGGTCTTTTGCAATACAAACAGCCATACATCTTATCAATCATCTCCCTTCTGCCACCCTCAACCATAAGTCACCTTATGAACATTTGTTTCATAAACATCCCGATTACTCTCTTCTTAAATGTTTTGGTTGCTCTTGTTTTCCCTTTCTTCCCCCTACAATTCCAATAAACTTCAATTTCGCTCTCAACAATGTGTTTTCTTGGGATACAGTTCAAATCACAAGGGTTATCAATGTTTTGACCCTATTTCTAGTCGTCTCTATCTCTCTCGACATGTTATATTCAATGAGAATGTCTTTCCTTACCCATCTTTCCAAAATAGTGCTTCCTCTGTCCAATCTTATCATCATGACTCTTACTATATACCTATTCCTCTTTTATATAGACCCTCAGTACCAATCCAAATCTCATCCCCATCCACTACTCTTCCTATTATACCAGGCCAAGACTCCAATTCTGTTTCTTCTTCTCTCCCTGTTACTACATCCTCATCTTTGTCTCCCACAATTGTTCCTTGTCCATCTCCGTCAGATATACCATAAACAAAATCTTCCCCACCTATGTCTAATCCTATTAATCAACACCCCATGATTACTCGTTCCAAAGTAGGCATTTTCAAGCCCAAAGCTTGGCTTCATTCAACTGCTTCCTCTTCCACACAATCTGTTACTGAACCCACTTCTTACAAAGTTGCTCTTCAAAATGCAAATTGGCATAAGGCTATGCCCTTGAATATGAAGCTTTACTTTCAAACTCTACTTGGAACCTTGTTCAACCACCTTCTTGATGCGAAAATTACTGGTTGTAAGTGGGTGTTTCAGGTTAAACTCAAACCTTCAGGTGAACTTGAACGCTACAAGGCTCGTCTCGTGGCTCAAGGATTCAGCCAGTCTTATGGTATAGACTACTTTGAGACATTTAGTCCCGTGGTTAAACCACCTACTATCTGCATTGTTCTCAGCCTTGCTGTTCAATTCAATTGGCATATCCGTCAGCTAGATGTTCAAAATGCTTTCCTCAATGGTGAATTGATTGAAGATGTGTATATGAAACAACCACCTGGCTTTATTTCTTCTGTTTTCCCAAACCATGTGTGCAAACTCAAGAAAGCCCTTTATGGTTTAAAGCAAAGTCCTCGTGACTGGTTTACTAAATTGAGTTCATGTCTTCTCTCTTCGGGTTTCAAAGCATCTAAATCAGATTGACACGGTTCCATTTTCATAAACTTTCTCATCTATGTGGATGACATTATAGTCACCGGAACACATATATCTCTTATTGACAGATATGTTTCCTCTTTCAATTGCCTTTTTAAGCTCAAAGATCTCGGTCCATTGTCTTATACCCTAGGCATTGAAGTTTCCAGAGACCTTAACACTCTACATCTTTCCCAAACCAAATATATTTCGGATCTATTAACTAGAGCAGGCATGACTGATTGTAAACCAACATCAACTCCTATGGCTACTGGCCCAATTTTATCTCTAAATGATGGTGACCTCCTTCCTGATCCAACCTTATATCGGAGTTTGGTTGGAGCTTTACAATATTGCACCATCACTCGTCCTGACTTAAGTTTTGCGCTTAATAAAGTCTGCCAATTTCTTCATTCCCCAACAACCTCTCACTGGCAAGCTGTAAAACGCATCCTTCGATACCTTAAGCATACTCATTCTCATGGCCTGTTGTTCACTTCATCTCCCCACCACTCCATTATTTGCTATACGGATGCCGATTGAGCTAGTTGCCCTGATGATCGTCGAAGCACAAGTGGCTTCTGTGTTCTTCTTGGCTCTAATTTAATCTCCTGGTCCTCTGCCAAACAAAAAGTTGTGTCTCGTTCAAGTGCGGAATCAGAGTATCGGGCTCTCTCTAATGCTGCTGCTGAATTACTCTGGATTCAGTCTCTCTTGAGTGAAATTGATTTTCAATCTGCTTCTTCACCATTACTTCTCTGCGACAACATCAGTGCTACCTATCTTGCTGCTAATCCTGTCATGCATATCAAAAGCAAACATGTTGACATTGATTTACATTTTGTACGGGAAAAGGTGCTTCGTCGTCAAATTCTAATTCGATACGTTCCTTCTGAAGAACAATTGGCGGATGTCATGACTAAACCACTCTCCTCGCATCGTTTTGTTAGGAATGGTGTCCTAGAACTTGTAATTATTTAATAATAATAATTTATTTCGAATAAATTAAATAAATAAATATAAGTTCTTTATATTATCTAGATTGATTCAATTGACGATATTAGGAATATATGGAAATATATAAATATCAAACATTCAAATAGTTAACCCTAAGTTACTCTTATGAAATCACGACTTAATATGTGAGTCATACGAGAGGATTAAAGTAGAGATGAGTAACTTAAAAGTGTTTATAGTAAATGGATAACGTTTGGAATCCTTATCCTGGTAACACTGTTGATAGCTTCGCATTTTGTTTATAGACAAATGATCTAATCCTGATCATTCATGTGGGAGACATGAAATAGAAGTATCATATGCAATGTTGATTGTATAAGACAGGACCATGATGTTCGATCAAATTTCTTATTAGTACCGTTTACGAGAAATGATCGAATATCAAACTAAGTTAATCAACCGTGATAGATCTCAAGCCTGAGTGAAATGTGGACTCCTATTTATGGAGTTATGTTCTTTGATTCACATGGTTGAGAGCGATCTGTAAGAACGCTCAATACACTCCTGTTTTGGGAACATAGCTAGATAAATAGCTGGGAACGCATCTTCACGAGATGGAATTCATAACTTTCCTATAAATTAACGGTATCAGTGCGATACCTAAACATTTTAGGAACTTCAAGAAACTCCCTTGATGTACTGATTCGAGACATGAACAAGTGGCGCCATGACTTCTATTGATCACAGAAGTATATTATCTCTAGTTCGACTAAAGATAACGTTCATTGGAGAATCAACGGGAACACAAGGATAAAGCGGTAATTACAGGGGCAAAATGGTAAATTTATCCGCCTGTAATTATGAGGGTTCCACGTGAAGGATATATCACAGATATAAATAAAGATAAACTAAATGGTTATAACTCATCTATAGTGAGGGGAGTTCAGCTATGAATCTATAGTGAAATTATTCATAGTTAGATAATAAGTAATTAACTGATTATGAGTTAATCACTTAATTGACTAATTATTAAGCTCATGATCTATATGTCCATCGGGTCCCTATGCTAGCCCAAATATCGTAGTAGCGAAATCAAGTAGAAGAAATGGAAAATTTAAAGTAAAGTGAATTACTTAAAATAGGCAATATTAATTGTTTAAATATTGAGTATATTTAAACGGTCATTAAAATAAACATTATTAATTGTTTAAATAATGAGTTTATTTAAACAGGAAATTAATAATGAAATATTATTAATTAGACATTATTAATTATTTAAATATTGAGTATATTTAAATGGTAATTAATAATTTGAAATTAATTTAAAATTATTAATTGTTCAAATAATTAATTTGAACGGAAATTGATAATTAAAATTAATTAATTAATAATAAAATATTATCAATAAAGTTATTAATTAAATAATGAGTTTATTTAATGGAAATTAATAATTAAAATATTTATTATTAATTATTTAAATAATAAAAATTATTTAAATGGAAATTCATAATTAAATATAATTTGATAATATTTAGTCGGGAGAAAATATTAATATTATTAACTATTTAAATAAATTATTTTATTTAAATGGTAATTAATAAATAAATTAATTAAGTTGGACTTATTAATTTAAAAGAGAGTTTCAAGCCCAATTGGATTAATGAACCCAATTGAAATTGTCCCAAAATAATTAAATAAATAAATTTGATTTATTAATTATTTTATATATAATTTCCAGCCATAATAGATAATTTGTAGGATATAATTGTTTGAATTATATCCTATAATAATTATATAGATTTATTTACCCAAGATAAATAAAATAAAGAAAAAAAAATTATTCTCTTATTTATCTATGACATTTTAGAAATACCGAGATAAAGGAAAGAGATAATTCTTTTTTCTTTTTGTATTTATCTCCATGGATTAATCCTAATGTGATTAGGATTCCTATTTTCCTATAAAAAGGAGGCTTGGGTCATTCATAAATCACACAATTAAATTCCTTAGAAATTCGGAATTCTCTCTTCTTTCTCCCTCCCCCTTGGCCGATTTTCCCTATAGTAATTGGGAAGAAAAATATTTTTTCCTTCTTCCCAATTTCTTCTTAAGTTCGATTCCACAATCGGGTTTCGTTTGATCGATTGAGATATAGCGTAGAAGATCCGGTGTTGCTGAGGATTTGATGCTGTAAAGAAACCTCCAACCGATTCTCCATATATTACTCAATGTAAGTATAATTGATTTTAATTTTCGAAAATAAGAGCATGAATCTACATGTTTTTTCATAAATTGCATGATGTTAATAGATCCGTAATTAAGAGTTAATTAGTTTACTAAATAAAATTCCGCTACTTTAGTAAATCATCCCTTCACGTTTTGCTAATCTACGATCCAACCTCACTATCAGTCATCTCCTAGTTCGCTTGCGGGGGGGTGTTGGAGAAAAGAAAGATATAGAATATATTAGCTAATTTCCTTTATATTTTTTACCTTTATACATTTCTATTTTGTCTGGTAGTAGTATTCCTCCCATATGTTGCCAAGTGTAAGATTCCTCTGCTATATATTTTCCCTCACTGTCTCAGTACTATTCACGGAGCGTTTTGCAACATTTCTTTTCGTCTTGTCATTTTTCCTTTTCTACTTTATTACTTTTACATTATTTCACTTCCCGACGATCATCATCGTTCATCGCTCAAATCCGCTGCTCATGCCATCGTTACCTCTCAGGTCCAATTTCTCTCTCGCTATCTGCATGAAGAAGATAATCACGTGTGAAGGAGATACTCAAGTTGCTGACCGATTTATCTTGCCACCCTGCCCAAGTTGCTGACAACGCCTAAACTATAGCTGCCCGCGCCCCTGCCTGTGCTACCCGAGAGTCCATAATTTTCTGTTTTGTTCTATTTAAATGGAGAAAAGTGACATTTTTCGACCTATTAGCATTGTTCTCAATGGTACTAATTATATTACTTGGGCTTATCAAATGAAAAGTTTTTAATTGGCCGTGAGCTTTGGTGCATGATTACCGGTGATATATCCAAACCTATTAAGGGCACTACTGAAGATGATGTCAAATTTTTTGATCGTCTTGAGGATTGGGATAGTAAGAATCATCATATTATTACTTGATTTGGTAACACTTCAATTCCTGTCATTCATGTTCAATTTAATTTGTTTGACACTGCTAAAGATATTTGGGATTTTTTTGTCTAAACGCTTCCAAACTATCGATCTTGCCCATTACTATCAGCTACAAAATACTTTTATTAGTCTCAAACAGGATGCAGATTAATCTATCAATGAATATCTTCCTGCTCTTCAACCTATGTGGACTCAGTTAAACTAGGCTAAGTTTAGTCCTGACCATCTCCACCTTATTAAAGTTCGTATGGGTCTATGAATATGTCTGTGATGCCTTGTTACATCGCAATCCTTTGCCCTCCTTAGATGTCGTTGTTCAGGAAATCTTATTTGAAGAAACACGACTTGACATCCACTCTTCCATACCTTCAGATGTTGTTATCCACACTCTGCATCTGGTTCTTTATTCTGCAAGAACTGTAAGCTTCATGGACACAAGTTTGCTTCTTGCCCTACCATTGAGTGCAGATACTGCCATAAACTTGGCCATATTGTGGACAACTGTCCTACTCGTCCACTGCACCCTCCAGGACAATCCACGAAACCTCGGAACTTCTCTAAAGTTGGTTCATCATTTGTTGTTGTTGTTACTACTACTTCCTCCTACGATCATGCTCCTCCCACTTTTCAGCTTAGTAATCTCCAAGAACTCTTCAAACAAGTGATCTCTTCCAACTCCCCTACCCTCTCCGTCACTCCAGGTAACTCTTGGCTTCTTGATTCTTCTTGTTGCAATCACATGACATCTGATTCTTCTTTTATGTCTTCTTCTTCCATCCCGGCTAAATCTCTTCCCCTTATTCAAGCTACTAATGAGACTTTCATGTTTATTACTCATGTTGGCACTGTTGTCACACCTGCGTTCAATCTTTCCAATACTTATTATGTTCCCCATATCAATTTTAATTTAGCCTCTCTTGGTCAATTATGTGACCTTGGTCTCACTGTTATTTACTCTCCTCATGGTTGTCAGGTTTAGGATCTGTAGACGGGACAGACGATTGGTACGGGTCGTAAAGTGGGAAGATTGTTTGAGCTCACCCCTCTTCGGCTCCCTGTTCCCACACATATTTTCGCCTCTGTCATTGATTCTCCTATATATCAGTGGCAGCTTCGTCTTGGTTATGCCTCTTCTGAAAATAGAGATCTCTACTTTCGGATGATGAGATTTGTAGTAGTGGAAAGTAGGGTCGAATTCACAAAGATTGTTGAATTAAAATTGAGGGATTTTTGAGTTTGTTGAGAAATTGAGAAAGAAAACAATAAAAGTTAAGAAAGATTCAACGAGGGAAAGGTTCCAACCAAAAGTGTAATCATCGTTCAATTCATGTTATTTGATCAGCGATTATCTAATGAAATCCTAAATCACTCTCTAAATTGGTTATGATTATTAAGAACGTCTTATTAATCTAGCATTCCTTAGTTTGTCAATAACTAAGATACGATCATTAATTACTTCCCTAATCAAAGACAACCCTAGAGTACGATTATAGGATTTAATCAATTGACAGCAATAAGATGAGAAGGACTACCAATTCTAGCCAATAAATGCGAAACGTTCGATTTATTTAAACTAGATCATATATTTTCATAGCATGTGATAAAAAGACTTATTAATCAATCATGCTAATTGTCACTAAGATTAGGATGCATAAACAATTACGGATTTAAACACTTAATTAACAATATATCAAATTGAAGAATGATCAAAGGATCTTTTTTGAACAATCATTCAACAAGATAATAGATGAAACATAGAAAAAAATATAAATAGAGAGATTAGAAGAGAAAGATGAAGATCAAATCTCATAAATAACAAGAATTAAACTTTGATTAACCTTGGTTGGAAATAGGAGTTTAGCTAGACACGGAGTTCAAAGCTATAGAGGAAAAACCTTAGAAAAAGGATCTATAACTATCAGAAAATGAACTCCTAAAAAACTAGGGTTTAAGACAATTAAATAAAGGCCAAAAAATTGAAATTATATATTTCTACACTTTTAGTGTCATGGCACTGATTTTGGGTGCCATGACACTGAGCTCTCTGGATTTTTGGCTTGGATTCAAACTTTTCCTTCCGGTCGTGACAACTAAAAACTGGTGTCATGGTACTGAAGTGTCAAGAAAGGTCCAAAATGCTATTTTAAGCCATTTTCATCCTTTCTTCTCCAATCTAGCATATAAATACAAATCATAGACAATTAATCATCAAAGTATGAATAAAAATCTCAAGTATATGCTAAAATAACGACTTATCAGTTATGCTTCTTCTGAAAAACTTCGCACTTTAGTTTCCCATGGCATCTTAAATAATGTTTCAAAATTTGTTTCTTTTGATTGTTTGAATTGTAAGTTTGCAAAACAACCTGCTTTATCTTTTTTTACTTCTTCATCTTCTTGTGATATTTCTTTTGGTTTGATTCATTCTGATATTTGGGCTCCTGCTCCTACTGCTACTGTTAATGGCTATCGATATTTTGTTTTATTTATTAATGATTATTCCCGTTTCACTTGGGTTCATTTTCTAAAACATCGCTCTGCCTTATCTCAAACTTATATTGATTTTGCTAATATAATCAAAACTCAATTTTCTCGACCAATTAAAATCCAACGAATTGACAATGCAATGGAGTACAAGGATTCTAGTATTCTCTCATTTCTTGCCAAAAAGAGAACCCTTGTCCAACGTTCTTGTCCTTACACCTCCCAACAAAATGGACGAGCAGAACATAAACATCGTCATATTTTGGATTCGATATGTGCTCAACTTCTCTCTGCCTCTTGTCTTGAAAATTTTTGGGGTGATGCCACTCTCAATTCTGTTTATATCATCAATTGTCTCCCATCTTCTGTTTTTCAAGAAATTTCTCCTTTTGAACGTTTATATGATACTACTCCTAACTACTCTCATCTTAAAAAATTTGGTTGTGTGTGTTTTGTCCTTTTACACTCTCATGAACATACCAAACTTGAACCTCGTGCTCATTTATGTTGTTTTCTTGGTTACGACACTGAGTATAAAGGATTTCGGTGCTGGGATCCCATTTTCAAAAGATTACGCATTTCTCGCCATAATACATTCTGGGAGCACACTTTGTTCTCTAGCTTGATCAATTTGTTCCCGTCTCTACTCTCCTCGCTCCACCATCAGCCTCTCCTACTGAACCAGAACCTGTCATTCCTGTTCGTCTCTCTACTCGGATAAGAGACCTTCCTTCTCATCTCCAAGATTATCATTGTTTTTCAACTATTGTCTCTTTATTTGAACCATCTTCTTATCATGAGGCAAGTACTAAACCTTTCTGGTAGCAAGCAATGAATAAGGAACTCTAGGCTCTAGAAAAGATCCATACTTGGGATTTTGTAGATCTACCTCTCGGTAAACGTCTTATTGGTTGCAAGTGGATTTATAAGATAAAAACATGTTCTGATGATTCAATTGAACGCTATAAGGCTCGTTTGGTTACAAAAGGATATTCTCAAGAGTATGGCATCGATTATAAAGAGTTGTTCTGGTCGCTCGCATGACATCTATTCGTTGTCTATTAGCGATCGCAGCTGCCAAACAGTGGCCCTTTCTCCAAATGGATGTTAAAAATACTTTTCAAAATGACACTTTATCAGAAGAAGTATTTATGAAACCACCTCCAAGCACTTCTCCTCCACCTCAAAAAGTGTGTCTTCTACGTCGCGACTTGTATGGTCTCAAACAGGCACCGCAAGTTTGGTTTGTCACATTTAGTGCCATTATCACCCGCCTTGGTTTTACTTCCAGTTCTCATGATACAACACTATTCACTCGTCAGACTCCACATGGCATCATTCTCCTTCTTATTTATATTGACGACATGATTATAACTGGCAATGACTCAGAGGCTATTTCTGATTTACAATCTTATCTTAGTGAACAGTTTGAGATGAAAGACTTGGGTCTTCTTAACTACTTTTCTTGGTCTTGAGGTATATTCTTGTTCTTATGGTTATTATTTATCTCAGGCTAAAGAAGCATTTGATCTCCTCATACGATATGGCATTTCTGACTCTACCACTGCATCTACTCCTTTGGACCCTAATGTTCGCTTAACTCTTTTTGATGGTACACCTCTCCCTGGTCCTACTTTGTATCGACAGCTTGTTGGTAGTCTTTTGTATTTAACTGTGACTCGTCCAAATATTGCATATACTATTCACATCGTCAGTCAGTTCATGACTACTCCTCGAACTATACACTTTACCGTAGTATTTCAAGTTTTACGTTATGTTAAGGATACTCTTCTCCATGGTCTACAGTTTTCGTCTCAGTCTTCACTAGTTTTATCTGGGTATTCTGATGCTGATTGTGCGGGTGATCCCATCGATCGTCATTCCACCACCGGCTACTATTTCTACTTGGGTACTTCTGTAAAAACTCAACTTTTCAGAGTAATAAATAAACACATTTTTAAGCAGTGGAGGACTCGATAAATAACATTTATTGAAAAACACATATCAACCAAGTCAAATAACCATTTATTAAAATAATAACTCTGGAGTTATAATCTTTAAAGTAAAAATCAATAAGTTAATCCTTATTCTTAAATCATTCAAAAACAATTAAAACAAAATCCACTAACTCAATAGTTAAATCAAAATCAATAAAATCTCAGTATTTATTCATTAACAAAATGAATAACAAAAATGCATAAAAGATAGGTGGCCACCACGACATGAACCATCATCTCCTCCACTTCATCAATCGCCACCCCTCGGTCCATTGTTACCTGAAAAAAAATATTATAGCACTGTGAGGCTAAAGACAGTGAGAAAACGATCTAAGCGAAGGTAAAACTTTAAATAATCTCTAACAACTTATACCGAGTCCCAAGCACTCAAACACTGTCCAAAATCTCTTACACTCAAAGTGTCACTTAAACTCATTTTTAATCTTATAAATGAATAGGCAAATTATCCTAACTCCATATTCAAGTCAAACACTTATAAGCTCACATCACCAACACATTATGCCAACTCGATACACTAGGCCACTTGGTTCAACGAAAACAACGTATCACAAACAATTACTCCACTAAGAAGGCGGTCCCTCGAAACTACTATCACTTCTTAGTACCATATTATAGTCGCAACTATAACTATATATCCCCTAATGGATCATTCATACGAGCAATGACCATTAGTACCGTGTTATGAGCTCTTCTCATAACTGCTATGAACTATACTAGTTAAACAAACCTGCCAGGCCATCAAATCACAATTTCTCTACATTGTCCTCATGATAATGTTCAATTTAAATCAATAATTAATACAAAAATACAGCAGCCCAATCAGATCTAATAAAAATAAGATAACTTTGAATAAGGGTAAAACTGCCGAAAACTGATAAATCAATTCTAATCATGCTCAACTCAAATCTCATGGAAAATTAACACATAATGCTTCATAATATTTCAGACTTATCTCCCAAATCAATCAGAACCAATTAGAAACGAAAAACTCCAAAAACTCACTAAAAACTCCTAAACTAGTTCTAACCGAAAAATAAATTCATCAAACGATTTTTCGGTGTCTCCATCATCAATTCTCTTCCTATTATGCCAGAATATTATATTTAAATATAAGGAATTAATTAAGCTACGGTAAGAGCCTTATATTTCTCTAAAACTTCACCAACGTGTAAACCATTAACTCACCTCGAAAACGCTAAATTCCGATTTTCACGCTACTTCCTTTGACGATTCAGACCTGAAACGAAGGTCCTAAAATATTTAAAGTTACATATTAAAATAGCCTAAAAATATGCAAAAGGTTCGGGGTTCATCGGTTCAAAAAACGAAAAACAATTATCGATCAAAACTTGCCGTTGGAGGGGGGTTTGGCGTCGGCTGCCATGGCTGAACCATGACCTTCGGGTCATAGTTTGGTTGCAGTTTCAAGGTTAGGGAAATTGATCTTGATGGGTTTTGGTTTTAGGCATGATAAATCAAAATCGATTGGGTTTTCGGTCAAGGTTTATGAGATTGGAAACAATGGAGGTTAGGTCTCAAATTTATAGTTCTTGATGTGCTTGGAAATTAATTAAACTAAAATCCAGAATTTTAATGACTGAAAATTCAATCAAAATTACTTACCCGTTGATTGGAAATCACGGAAAAAGCTTCGAATCTTCTCCCAACGAGCCAACGCGATTCCAACGAACTCCTAACAAATAAAATTGATGAAAAATCATCAATTCCCAATCCCTAGGGCGTTGGGATCAAGGAGGGAAAAGGGAGAGAGAAAAATTTCACCTTTCGTCCAAGAAATCAATTCCAAATCGCTTGAATCCAAAATCGAATCGATGAGCAACGAACCAATGAGACGAAACGATGGAATTCTTCTCCTTCTCTTTGTGGGTGGCAGCGTGAGGTATAGAGAGATAGAGAGAGTGTTCTTTTTTTTTTTGTCAGAGATAAATTTTGAACCTAACCCTTTGTCACCTCATCCATAAAATCTTTAAAATATCCCAATATCTTCCAAATTGCAAATGTGACACCCTTTGCAAGAATGTCACCCAACAAGCCTATGGTCATCAATCAGAAAATTTCTTTAATAATAAATTCCAAAACCCGATAATTAATTTTAAAAAATAATAATTTAAACCGAAAATTTAAATTACCTTATAACGGGGTGTTACAACTTCTCTCATTTCTTGACGAAGTAAGAAACAAACTGTAATCTCTCGTTCCAGTACTGAATCTGAATATAGCTCCCTTGCTGATGTTACATCTGAGCTACTATGGCTTCGCCGGTTACTTGTTGATATGCGTGTTTCTCAACAAAATGCTATATACTCCTTCATTATGACAATCGCAGTGCCATCTAGATTGCTCACAATGACGTTTTCCATTAAAGAACTAAGCACATTGAAATTGACTGTCATTTTGTTCGTCACCACCTTCATAGTAACAATCTTGTTTTACAATCTATATCTACTGCAGATCAGCCAGCCGACATCTTCATTAAAGCACTACTACCTAGTCGCTTTACTCAACTACTTGACAAACTCAAGTTGGTATCTACGCAACCACCTTGAGTTTAAGGGGGGGTGTTAACACACATAATTTGTATAGTCATGAGTTGTTCATCACTGTCAATTAAGCCTTCAAATCAGTGCTGAATTAGGGCTGTAAATTAGGTTAGACTTTCCTTGTTTATTCTCTCAAACTTGTATAAGAATATCTATAACTCTCTCAAATCAATACAATTCAGAATTTAGTTCAATACCTCTAACATTTCCAATCAATAGTTTGACATGGTCATCGTCAATGATTGTGATGGTCGAAAGCAAGTATTGGGTACGATGTGGTTGTTGATTTTCTAAGCCAATTAATCTTATTTCTTATTTTGATGATAACAAACGTGTTTTTGTTATTAATCAATTTTCTGTGTTTTGATAGTCCACTGTGTAGAGAAAATTATAAAGAGTCCAACGCAATTGGAATCGACTCAATCGGACTTCAAACGAGCAAGATATTAATTTTAGAAGATTGGAATTAAATTAATTATACAAATCGGATCGAATATGGCGAGTTCTTCATATATATCATGCGCTCAGTTTTCCAACCGTCAGATCAGTTTGTAGTTGAGATGGAAGGCCTATATTGATTCATAATTATGATTTAAAGAAAAAGAAATATTCAGACTTTATGTCAGTCGTCTGATCCTCTTACTTTTTGAATCAATGGCTCAGATTTATTCAGAAATTCAAATTAAAGAAAAAGGAAATGTCAAAATTATTTTCAGCTGTTCGATCGTCAAAGAAGCCATCATCCAACGGTCTTCAAAATTCAAAGCAGAAAATAAATGAAAAATAAAAAGAAAATCAAAATCAATTCTCAACCGCACGATTGTACTATCTCTCTCATCCAATGGTTGCTAGACGTCCACGTACGCGTGTGACTTCAACCGACTGACGCGCCCCTGTGCTGGCTGTACGTGTGGACCCCACCCAGCTGTTCCGCCTCTCACAACGCGACACGTGGCCAACTGCTTCCCAATGCAAGCTGCTACCTTTTTCAATGTGTAGTGAATTGTCCTCCTTGCCCCTGGTCTTTTAGTCAACGTTGCCCATGTCCTGACCCATATTATTTGCATTTCCTGGCCGATTTTTGAAGCTACTCTCAACTGTCGGCTGCCCTATTTGCCCCTGCTGCCCGAGAATTTTATTAATAATATTATTATTATTAAATTCAAATTAGAAATGTTTCAGCCTCTAATTGCTTGACACATGGCCTTCTCCATTGACTTTTCTGAAGCAATTATTACACTATATTGGCTGATTACTTTTGTGCCCTTCACTAATTTAAATTCATATGAAGACTTCAAGGATAAAAACGTCATTCCAACTCCAATGAAGACTTTTTACCATCAGATTAATTTTGAAAGTTCATCAGTCCGAAAATGGCTTTTCTTCTCCTCTTTGATGACCAATTTGAAGCTCCTTTCTCTTCCACTTTACACCATTTACGTCAAATAAATGAAGAAAGTTTGATGAATAGTAGAAAAACGGTAATATTTTTATTGCCTATAAATGGAGCTCGAAAAAGGCAGTTTCAAAACAACAATTTCAGAGGCTATTTTTATTATTTCTAAGTTCAAAAGTTCTCCATTTTTAATCATCTTTTTTAGCTTTCTTGTGAGCAAAATTTGTGAATTACTAGCCATTGTTAAGGGCTAATTCATTTAGAGTATTGTTTCTTATTGTGAGCAAAATTATTGTAACATTCATCCTTTGTGAGGATTTACAAATTGTAAAAGGTTAACTCTTAAACCTTAGTAAAAGGAGTGATAGAAAACGGTTGTCATTGCTCCGTGGAAAGGGTCATTGTTCGGGTTTGATCTTGATCCCGATAAAAGGATTGGGTTGCACTTGCTCCCGCAAAAAGTGAATATAAATTCCCGAGAGGCGCTCGGGGAGTGGACTAGGCCGCATTTTTTGCCGAACCACTATAAATCTTGGTGTCACTTTCTCTAACCTTTACTCTTTAATTTTTGCTTTACATATCTATTCTCATAATTTATCAAAGCATAATTAAATGGTTAGAAATTATTTGTGATACAACATTCTCTATTATCATATCATATTTGCTCACTTTGCTAAAAAGAATTCTAAGTGTAAATTTTATTCATATTGGTTGAACTTAAAAAGTCCAATTATTTTGTTAATCTAAATCTTTGAATTGATTGAAAAAGTTTTATAAATTTTTAAAACCCTATTCACCCCTCTAGGGTTGCCTTAGATCCTAACAGTGGTGGGTTATATGAATGAACAGATACAGGCGTAAGTGTGACTATTCACAATGTGATGGATGATGGGGTGTATCTATCGGATGAACGATTGCATAGTCAATAGGTATAATTACGTTATGTGTGTTTGTTCTAATAAAGATATTTAATCAATGAACATGAACAAATACATTCTTCTAAAAAATGAATGATTAAGAATATTCGATTGTCACTATTTGTTAATGATTGCGACCAAATGATTGAGATTAATGTGAACAAATAGTCATTTTCTTTTTAAAATTTTAATAATAATAATAATTATTATTATTAACAACAAGATCTATTATCATTTTTCACATGCCCCCGGAAATTTCGATTCTCCCAATTTATGACCTACCATACGATCTGTTATATAAATGGGCAAGTGATCCTTTCCGTTATGAATAGCAATAGTATGCCCAATCATTGTGGGTATAATGGTAGAGCCTAAATTTAGTATGAAAAAACCATAGAGCAATTCCTAAAATTTCTCACTTACATCTTACAGAATAATTCCATAAGTGTTTTGTTCATAATTTGATTTGCGCATCAAGATTATTTACAGCGTTGTTTGAATCTTAAAAGAATGGTTCTATCTTTGAGAGGCAGAAGTCTATATATACACTATAAACATAAACGAAATATTGTCTTTAAGAATATTTGGTTTGTGTATGTCTCACTTTATCATTAATCTCCTCTCCATATTTTTCTATTATCGTTTATTTGTTACTGTTTATATTGTATGTATTGCATGCTAAATTTCCAATAATCTACAATATTTCATTTCTTATGTCATTGTTGAATACATAGATGGTAGAAATTACACGGTTGAAGTTAATTTCTTAAATTCAAGGAAAAAATACATTTTCCTTGAGGTTGAAGGTAGAAATTACATGGCCAATATGAGCATAACTCAACTGGTTAGACATATACTTCCTTCATTTGAGGTTGAAGGTTCGAGTCCTCCTCCCCCCACTTTGATGTAATCTCATAAAAATTAAAGGAAAAATTAACTTTTCTTTTATCATTGGTGGTTTTGACTTTATTACAAAGTGTTTTTAAACATTCTTGCCTTTTCGTTTGAAATTTGTTTGCGATTTTGCTTCAAAATTTTAAAGCATAACGAATTCTACATGTATCTCAATTACAAGCTATAACACAAATGATGTGTTTATGAGTGTTTTGGCCAAGCTAAAAGTATTTTTAAATGAGTAAAAATATTTCTTAAATTTAATATTTATGTTTGTCAACATTTTACCGATACTTTTGTAAAATTCAAAAGCACTTCAAGCTTTTTGAAAAAAGTAAATAATATGTTTTTAAGTGCTTTTGATATTATTATTTTTTAACTTTATATCACTAATGTATTCTACACATTTTTTCTCATTAACCTCTCTCTACATACTTTCTCTCTCTAACTCATTCTACACACTTTTTCTCAATTAACATATTCTACACACTCTCTCTCTAATCTCTTTTTATACTCTTTCTCTCTTACATATTTCTACATATTTTATATTTGTACACATTTTCTCTAAAAGAACTCTAAATAAGATCCAAAATATTTTTTAAATATTAGAATCAAACAACAAAATAATATACCATAAAGTAATTTTTATTAGAGTATTTATTTTAAAAGTACTTTGATTAAAAGAGAAAATATAGCAAATTGCCTGTTTTGGGGGATTTCAATTGGTTTATGGCCCATTTATACATGATTTGCCTTATATCTTCATTTATTGTATTTTTTATTTTTTTTGATTTCGTAATTGTACATTCATTGATTCTAGGATATTTATGGTTGTCCTAAACCTAAATGAAATGCCCCAAACCTTGACATTTATGTTTTTCTAATGAGATAACCTCCACTACGGTGTGTACGACTAAAACCTCATCTCCATTTTCCTTATTTTTCAGGGGGAAAAAACCCGAAATTTCCAGCCATGTTTCATGTTCAATTTAAATATTTTTTCAAATAAAAATTCAAACTTTATTATTTTAAACAATAAAGTTAATACCTTTTTACTATTCTTTGTATTTGATAATGTTTTACTTACATAAGATCTCATGTTTTTCCTTTGAAAATGTTGAACTTCAGCTTTTTAATTGAGTTTTTCTTCACAATTTTTCTAATATGCTTCTTTCTTTTCGAACCAAGCTTCAATGGCCTCCTTCAAAATCCCACAATTTTCTTATTCTATCTTTCTTTGGTATGGTTTGATTTACTTTTCCTTGATTGAGACTTCCTTTTCAAATCCTTTTCTCTTCCTACGTCATTAATACAATAAGGGTATTATTGTCAAGTTTTTATTGAATTGCTCCTAGGACAAAAACTATTTTTTTATCAATAGGTTATAAATTACTATATCTCTATCTCTAATATATAAAAGTGGGGAAGGTTGAGAAATATTTTTAGATAATTATATCCTTTTTAAAATCTTAAAATTACTATAATATCTTTATATATACCCTTTTAAAATATCAAAATTACTAAATATGTCATTACTCTTAATACTCCACTTTCTACTAAATATCACATTTTTAGATTATTATAACCACTTTTTATTTTCAATTTCATGCCACATTTCATATACTTTTAGAAAAATAAATTTTGGAGATGTAAAATATAATAGATTTACATTGTAAAGTGACAATTTTTGATAGTGATGATACTTTTTTTTCTCTTCATATTTTTACTTTTCTCATATATTAACCTAATTTTATTTTTTTACGTCAATTTTTATAATAATATTTAAATATTTATCAATCAATTAATAAGAAATTGTCAAAGTTTTTTTAATAAATTCATTGGCTTTTTATTGCATTCACAACATCAAATTATAAAATAGTTGAAAAATTAAGTATAATATGTGAAACTGAATGTGATATTAGAATAACTATCAATTATTTAGATTTAGCACACATTTATAAAAATAAATTATATTTAAGTATTCAAATATTAAATGATTTAATATAGGTGATGGTGATTTAACTTTAAAATAACTAAAAATCAATTGTTTTTTTAAGTTAATATAAAAATAATTACAACAAAATATAATTTATTGAATTTGTAAAGGTATAGTATTTTAGAATATTAAAATAAACTTTATATTTTTTAATAAGAAAGATTTATGAAAATTTATAAATTTAAAATCAACCAAAAAAAAAACTAATATAATTTCTTGCATTATAATTAAAATTAGAAATGAATAAATTAACTTAAAAAAAGAATATATATTTAAAACAAACAATTTATTTTTATTTGGTAGTACATATGAAAAATAATAATTAAAATATCTTAAATTAAAGAAAATCAACTACATATTATTTTTTGAATTGGTAAAGATACAATAATTTAAATCATAAATAGAAAATAATAAGTAATAAAAGAAAAATCATTTAAAAAAATATTTATAGAAGAAAAAATATGCTAAACCTTTAAATTATTCTATATTAGATAGAATATCACGTGCGACGCACGTGGTAAGAATCTAGTTGTACAAAAAGGGGTCATATACTTAGGGCCCGTTTGGTAACCTTCATCGTTTTCATTTCTTGTTTTTTATTTTTATTTCTTGTCTCTTGTTCCTGTTTTTTTAAAAAGAGAAATAAAAACATGTTTAATAACTGTTTCTTATTTCTTGTTTTCGAAAGAAAAAAGAAACAGAAATGTGTTTGATAACCATTTCTTGTTTCTGTTTCTCATCTAAATAAATTATTTTGAAAATATTACAATTTTAAAAAGAAATTGTCTAAAATAGCATAAATCTGCATACTAATTACTAAAATGTCAGAACTTTTTAAAAATTACTCAAATAGCATAATTATAGTTCAATAAATTATTGAACTATAATTCAATAAATTATTGAACTATTTTTCATAGGTATTTTTAATGAATTTATTTGTTTTTTGGTTTTTTAAGTTCAAGTTCAATAATTTATTGAACTATTTGATCATTTATTATTATTATTTTTAATGAATTCGTTAAAAAAATTAATTTTTTTGTAATTATGCTATTTGAGTAAGTTTTGAAAAGTTCTGACATTTCAGTAATTAGTATGTAAAAATATGCTATTTCAGTAACTGCCCCAATTTTAAATGATATATTTAAAAAAATTATATTAATATAATGTTTGGACATTTATAATACATTTTATAAGTTAAAATGGGACAACATAATAATTTATCAATGTGTTGAAAAGTTTAGAAACAATGATGAGAAACGAGAAACTAGAATTTGTTGTTTCTAAAATGTATACATAATTTCTTTTGCAAAAAAAAAAAAATTATATATAATTTTGAGAAGAGTTTCTAAAAAAAAATAAACAAGAAACATAATGAGTTATCAAACAACTCTATTTCTTAAAAATGAGAAATAGAAACAAGAAATTGAAATTGAAAATGTTACCAAAGGGGCCCAATCAACCTAATTAAAAACACTTATTTTATAAATACTCCGAAACGGGTCCAAATACCCATTAGATTATGTGGGTGCCCCATTGGCCAAGTAAGGTATGTGAAAAATACCATCATAAGCGATATATGTAAGTTTGGGCCTTCTGCTTCAAAAAAAAAATTGTTTGGGCCTTCACTTAGTAGCCGGAGGACATTAGCTAACTAAGGTATGTAAAAATATTAAAAATATAATTTTTTTTTTTTTTTTTATCTTAGAGAAATTAAAAGTAAATAAACCAACGTTGAAAAATTACGCCTGGTGGGATTCGAACCCACAATCGCCTGATTAGAAGTCAGACGCCTTAATCCATTAGGCCACAGGCGCTGGATGAATAGTTTATTATTTTAAACATACAAGTTAATATTTTTTTACCATTATTTATATTTGATAATATTTTTTTTTATTTTAGATCTCAGGTTTTTTCTTTGAAAATGTTGAATTTAGGTTTAATGAAGTTTTTCTTCATGATCTCTCTGATAAGCTTCTCTGTTTTCGAACCAGAGCTTCACTAGCCTCCTTCAAAATCCCACCATTTTCTCCTTCTCTCTTACTTTGGTGTGGGTTTGATTTATTTTTTCCGTTGGGGTCTCTTCCTACATCATTAAAATTAAAGTCAAGTTTTTTTCTTCTCTTTCCTCTCACATTGAATGGCCCGTAGAACATAAACTATATTTTCATTTGAAGGGAAATTGCACAAATCACCCCTAAATGATAAAGAGTTTAACATTTATATTGTTAAACTTTTAATTTGAACAATTGGGTCCTTGAACTATAGTAAGTTAAAATTAGACTCAAGAAAATTTAATTTGTCAAATTATCTCTTAGGGATCGTGTCCCCTCCCATCCCGACGTCCATGACCCCAAACTTTAAACCCTTTCGAGGGTCAAGAATGAGAATTCTTCTTAGATCTCACCTCTCCCCGCCCCATTGACATTAAAGATGTATTTTTCATTTCTACGATGACTTTCGAGGGTATAATTTCAAAAGCGAATGAAATAATTTGAAAATTAAATTTTGTTGGGTCCAATTTTAATATTTTACAAAGCTCAGGAGCTCAATTACTCAAATTAAATGTTTAATAATATAAGTATTACAACCCCTATAATTCAAGAGTGGTTTATGTAATTTTCTATTTATTTTATTAATAGATTATAAAGTGTTATATCTCTACTATTTTAAAGTGAAAAAGACACTTTTGATATCTCATTTTTGAGTTTATTGACAATTTGGTCCATGAGTTTTCAAAACCGACATTTTTGGTCCATGAGTTTTCATTTTATTTACCATTTGGTCCCTACCGTAAAAAATCTGTTAAATAGTTAACAGAATGCTGACGTGACATTAGTTTATTAATTTTATATATATTATATTAGCCTTGTGAGTGATGTGGCATACTAATTAATTTTATATTAATGATTATAATTTATGTATTTTTAATTAACTCTCTCTCTTCTCTTTCCTCCATGGATGTCTACTTCTCTCTCCTCCATTGATGTCTGTAGCTTGTTAAACTAAAAGACCAACAAAATTCAAGATCAAATGAGGTTTGTTCATCCTTTTTCATCTAAATAACAAGGTCTGGAAGATTTCGTGGACCTGCAAAATCAAGATTCAAGAATCTCTCTCCATCTCTCCTCTTTCTTGTTGCTCTTCACCCCATCTTCTCTGGTCAAACCAAACAAAGTCTTTTGATTGCTATTCTCCCTCTTCTATTTCTCTTTTTCCTCCTCTATCATTGTCATCTTCCTCAAGAACGAGAAGTGCCATTGAAGACCATATAAGAAGCTTGATTTCTATATCCTCCCAATTAAATCGAAACACTAAGCCCCAGAAATATCATGTCTTCATCTTCTTCCTTCAAACAAAAAACCCAAATATACCATCACTGCCTTTTCTTCTTCAAACTAAAAACCCATAAAAATACTTGATTAGATCTGGTTTCTCTCGTCTCAGATCCTTCTCTTTCGTATCACTTTCTCACAACTTAGATCTGCTCTACTCCAACGTCCATTTTTTTGTTCTTCAGACCAAACAAAAAATGTTTATCATAGATCACTACAGGAAGTGAGAGTACTACCGATGCCCGAGAGCGTCGGTGATACTAAAGACTGCGTCGGTAATACGTCCGTCATGCGTCGGCAAGAATGTCGGTCATTCGGGGTCGACAATGCCAATTTCAGCATCACTGACGCAACGTCGATGATTGTCTTAACATCCCTGACATTTATCTGTGTCATCGGTAGATGTATTACCGACGCCGCGCAGGTAATAAGAATGGTCATTACCGACGCTGCGCAGGTAATAAGGACAGTCATTACCGACGCTGTGTAGGTAATAAGGACAGTCATTAGCTGCGCGACGCAGGTAATCAGTACATCCATTACCTGCACGGCGCAGATAATAAGTACATTCATTACCGACGCCGCGCAGGTAATTGGGGTACCTATAAATCATAAGTTCCCCTTATACCGGCGCCGTAGCGTCGGTATCTGGGAAGCCTTTACCGACGTTGTAGCGTCGGTAAAGCTATATTTTAGAAAAAAAAAAGTTTTTCTGTATTTTAAACTCCCTTCATAGCAACCTGTTTTTAAAAATTCATATTCTCAGCAGATAAAACGGTTTAAAAGGAATAAAACAACACTTTTTATAAGTGTTTGATGAAATACAAAAGTGTTCTAAATGTTCAAACGTGAAATAACAAAGTTTTTAAATATGAAATAATAAAGTTTGACTAATTAAACATTACCCCCACATCTAAGCTAAACATTACCCCCACCTCCCCCCCTTTGAGATGTCGTCTAATTTCTCATGAATTCTTGAAATTGTTCCGTCTGAAGGGCTAAGCCTTCTCGAAGCTTTCTCATCTCCTCATCACGTGCAGTCTCGCTTTGTTCCCGGAGTGACATGTCTTCCCGGAGTTTCTTTGTCTCCTCTTCCAGTTGATGGAGTTTATGTTGAGTCTCAATCAGTTCAGTTTGTGATGATCTTATTGACCCTGATGAACCACCTGACAACGGGGAAGGTTTTGGGCCCCTACCAAAACCGCTCAAGTAACTCGGTCTATGACCCAATACCCTCTGCATGGCCTCTGTATCCGAAATAGATGGTTGTCTTGACTCCACGGTATCTGAATCATCACCATCCTCATTATCCGTGGGCGGGGTAATATACTCAACCATCTTTTCCTACATTCAAATATAAAATTATATGTTTAATAATTAAAAACAATTGTAAAATGACATTAAATCACTTCAAAATTAATGAGTAAACTTACATGTTGTTCCTTGGTCAAATCGCTCACCCATTGGTTAGGATTGTACGAATGTTGTTTCTCAAATACATCCACCCAAGTTGTATCTGGATTTTCTTGAGTCTAAACATGCGTTGGTGATAAAAAAAAACATGTTAAACAATGAACATTAAATGAAATTAACTATCATTTAACTACAGTTACATATACCATCTCATAATGCTTCTTTGCATTAGATTTTGAACCACCCTTGTGCATGTACGGCATCTGCGCTCGAGACTTAGAATTTTCTCTGACAATTTCTACAAAACACAAATTAGTTATATGTTAGGTATAATCATGGAATTTAAATATTTAATTTAGTGGTTTACAATTTTAATTACCTTAAATTCAGGATCATCAAACTTTTGGAGTAATAGTTTCCACTCGTTATCGCATTGCACTCTTGGAAGCCTCATGCGTCGTGCCTCCTCTTCCCCATGCTCCTCATTATTTGCCTTGAAGTTTCGATGGAGTTCATATTGAAACTCTCTCGCATCAGCTTTCATTTGAGCTTCCACAACCTCGTAATGATCGCTAATACTGAGATCCAGATCAAATTGGTCCTAACCACATTTAAACACAATATGTCATTGTGAGAAGTAAAAATAAAATTTACAAATTAAGCATACTTTTATAAGCTTACCGCAATCCGATGTCTGATCGAGCTTAGAATCTCCGAAGACACAAGGTCATATCGCCTATGACTCGGAGGTACGAGCTGGCGAATGAGTACACCGACCTCTGTGATAAAATTATCTGCAGCCTCTCCAACCACCCTCTTAAGCAATGGAGATATGATGACTTTCTTTTTACTCTCACCCGGTTTCCTTTTTCTCATTGCCAAGTTTTTCGCAATGCCTCGTGTCGGCATTTTGCTTTGAGCTGTCACTAAAGAAACAATTACATATTATTTACATATAAATAGAAAAGACATAACATAGTTAACTAGTACAAATAATTATAACCTGTAGTAGATGTTGGCAAAGACGGTGAGTCTGCCGAAACACCTGATGTCGATGTCGGTATGTAATCTCTCGGTGAGGGCGTGGGTGTGGTTCCCTCTGAAGATGGCTCTCTGATCTCTATCCCATTACCACGACGAGCTGGAGTCCTTCTAAAGCCCGGTGCAATGGGTGGTGTTTGCTCCTTCTCCTTCCCCTTACTTTTTCTGTTGAAAACAAACAAGACAATTTAAAATGAGAGTAAAAGGTATATTATATATTGTAATAAAATAAAACTATACGAACCTGACTTAATCACTATCATTTTCTGACGCATCACTCTTACTATCTGATGCTTCACTATCAATTTCTAACTCATCATCTATCAACTCTTCATCACTACTATCGTTTAAAAACTCATTAATATCATCATTTTCCAACTCTTCATTATCTCTATGAGGGCTTGAAGCACACAATACTCGCTCTATGACCTCAACATCAACTTCATTTCCTAGAATGTCATTTCTATCGAGCCTTTGAGTTTCTAAATTGTCACTCACGTGTGTATCAAAAGGTGAAATCACATGCAATATCTTGTCATTTTCATCGTTTTCTTCCAACTCAGGGACATCCTACTCATTTTTTTGCCTTAATGTCTGTACCACTCTCCAGTCTCTCCCATTTTTTATATCATCGAGATATAAAACTTGTTGAGCTTGACTTGCTAGGATAAAGGGTTCTTTGTCAAAGAATTTTCGGGATATGTTGATTGATGTTATACCCGACTCTTGCCTCATTTTAGAAGGAGATGTATCATACCATTCACACCGAAAAACAATAACTCGATGTGATCCTACGTAACTTAATTCTAAAACTTCGATTAGAAGTCCATAGAAAGTCGTGGAACCTGCATCGTGCTCACCTAGAACTGAAACCCCACAACTAGTTGTAGTACGACTTGAAGCTCTATCAAATGTATGAAATCGCATCCCATTGACACAGCATCCAGAATATGATTTAATACGCAAATCAGGTCCTAAAGACAGTGCGTACAAATCATAACTTACTTCTTTACGTATCCATAATTCAGCTACCTTCATCCAGAATATGATTTAATACGTAAATCAGATCATTTTGTAAGAACATTATATATATAGTTAAGATCTTTATTTAAGAACATATATCTTACACGACGTTGGAACCAATTGGCAAACTGTGATTCTTGTCGTTTATGTGTATTTCTCAAGCTCTCAAGTTCAAGTAAATCAAGGTGGTCCCTATATGGAAGATGATCTCAATACTTGATATTTATATAAGATGATATCAATACACGATATTTAGAATTGAATTGGAAAAAAAAATTAGACACATACTGCAAATACGATTCTACTTCTTCGCAATTATGAAGTGTGTACCAGTGTGCTTTATCGATATCTATCTGAGCCAAAGTCAATATATCGAAACGCCCAATAGGTCGAGGCGTTTCTTTAAACACTGATATGTCACTTTGTACACAATCTTCATCTTCTCCTTCGAAATTACGCTCTAATCTGTTAAATCTAGTTTCAATCCCTTGGAGATACCTAGAGCAAAACGTAATTGACTCATTCATAATGTAAGCCTCTGCTATGCACCCTTCCGGACGTGACATATTTCGAACATATTTCTTCAACGTTCAAAGACTTCGTTCTATTGGATACATCCAACTATAACAGACCGGCCCTACTATTCTTGCTTCGTACGGCAAATGAAATGATAAGTGAATCATGACATCAAAAAAAGCTAGAGGAAAGATTCTTTCAAGTTTGCACAGAATGAAAGTTATGTCACGTTGCAATTGATCCAACTCTTCTAAGCTTATAACTTTAGCACACATAGCACGAAAGAAATTACTGAACTCGGTTAGCACTTGACTTATATTATAATTCAAGAAACCTCGAATTGCTAATGGGAGCAATCGTTGAAAAAGAACGTGACAATCGTGACTTTTTATCCCCTGAAGTTTACCACTATTAACATTGACACTTCGAGATATATTTGATGCAAACCCATCAGGGAATTTAACATTTTTCAAGAATTTAAATGCCTCAATGCGTTGACTCGTAGTCAATGCGAACGCAGCAGCGGGTTTTACAAATTTGTTTATCCCAACCTTCTTTATATGTAATTCAGGTCTTATACCCAAATTCTCAAGATCATGACGTGCCTTTACTGTATCCTTATTCTTACCTTCAATAGAGAATATTGTTCCTACCAAGTTATCACATATATTCTTCTCTATGTGCATAACATCTAACTTATGACGTAAAAGCAATTTGAACCAATAAGGTAGACGCTAGAATATGCTTTTCTTTCTCCAATTATCGTTCTCTGTCCGTTTTCTTTTCTTTTCTTGTGTGTTTGGATTCTTACCAAACTTGGGAAAACTTAACCGATTGAGATCTTGTAAAATCTCATCACCTGTTTTTATCACCAGTTTTCCTCGTAATTCAATTTGTCCATCATGAACTTTATCAAAACGCCATGGATGCCCTGAGTGCAAATATCGTCGGTGACCCATGAAACATATTTTACTTTTAATACCCATGGAAGATGTATCTTCCAAACATATGGGACATGCTTTGTATCCTTTCGTACTCCAACCTGACAAATCACCGTATGCAGAAAAATCATTGATAGTCCATAACAAAGCAGCTAGTAATTGAAAAAATTCAGACTTTGAGCTGTCAAATGTCTTAATCCCATCACACCACAAATCACTCAACTCTTCAATCAATGGTTCTAGAAAAACATCGATGTCTTTCCCGGGTGACTTAGGCCCAGGAATAAGTAAAGACATGAAAAAAAACGATTCTTTCATGCATTTCCATGGTGGTAAGTTATAGGGAACCAAAATCACAGGCCACATACTATATGGGATACTCATATGTCCGAACGGGTTAAAACCATCAGATGCTAAGGCCAAACGAACATTTCTGGATTCAGAAGCAAATACCGGATACTCTTTGTCAAAATGCTTCCATTCTTCCGCATCTGACGGGTGACGTAGAATACCTTCTTTTTCTAAACGTTTATCCTTGTGCCACCTCATATCAGATGCGGTATGTTTTGATGCAAATAATCTTTGTAACCTTGGTTTTAACGGAAAGTGTCTCAATACCTTTTGAGCAACTTTCCTTTTACTTTTACCCTCTCGCACTGTGTAACGAGATTCCCCACAAACTGGACAAAATTCACATTTAGCGTATTCTTTTCTAAAGAGAATGCAATCGAACTTGCAAACGTGTATGGATTCATACCCCAATCCTAACCCACGTAACAACTTCTTGGAAGCATAATACGAACCCTGGTAACACCGTCCCTTCTTGTAGTTGCTTTCTTTAACAACTCGAGAAGCATATTAAACGACTTATCACTCCACCCATTCAAAACTTTAATGTGAATTAACTTCACCAAAAAATTGAGTGATGAAAAATTTACACACCCAGGGTACAACTCTTTCTCTGCTTCACCCAATAGTTTTGAGAACTCGTCATCACACTCTCGGCCCACATTAACGTTATCTTGACTCTCACCATTTTCGGTACCCCAATCAGTTCCAATATTTGCGGTTTCCATTCCATTATCATGAAATGCACCACTTTGCAAATCATTGATCATGTCCATCATTCCATCGTCATCTAAGTCCTCACTCACTGATTCATCTATGTTACGACCATCACCCACATTATCGTCACCCGTGCTACACTTTTCCAATTCTTCCCCATGGAATATCCAACGAGTGTATCCCCGTGATATCCGGTGAACATGCAAATGCTCCCTAATTTCTCGGAGTGTGCCAAATATGGTGTTATAACATTTAATACAAGGACACCTTGTCTTCCCACTCCCATTTAAAACTTTCTCAGCAACCTCTAAAAAAGACAAAACCCCTTCTATATAATCTTTACAAAACCTATCACTTAATTCCATCCAACTTCTATTGACATTCGACCTATATTTAAAAAAAAAACTAACTCATTTTATAAATCAATGTCAACATTAATAAAAAAATACCCCTTAAATAAAAAACTAAAAAAAATATATTTTGAGACGGCTTACTTTGCTGCAGGATAGCCGTCTCCCAATAAAAATAAAATCTACAATCATGTGCTAAAATAAAAACTAATAAAACATGCTTTGAGACGGCTAACTTTGCTGCAGGATAGCCATCTCCCAATAAAAAAACTAAAATACAATAAATAAAGCATTTAAAAAAAAAGAAAACTAACCGTGATGATCCCGACATTGTGAATAATGCAATCAATCAAGAAGCCCGACACAACCAATTATTCTGTTTCAACAATTTACAAACATTTTAGCATTAGAATACAAAATAAAGACATTATACAAATCACCATTTATCTGATATGGCACTAAGCGTGTTTTTATAAAAATCATGAACCCGATTTAAAAAGATATCTTTCATATTCATCAACCTATTCCCCTTCGAATCATTGAGATTTATATTAAATTGTACTTTAATCCAAAAATCTTATTTTCTATAAAATCATTGATAAAACTTGTTCATAGTTTCAAACCAAAGATCAATAATGCAAGTAAAGGAAAATAAAACTGATTTCGATAAAATCCCATGTCTAACAAAACAGAGAATAAAGTGCCATTGTCTATGAAAGAAATAAAAGCCTTAATCCATAATTCATCAAGAGAAGAGCTCATAAAAACCCTCTTTAATCAAATATACAGAATCAAATACCCAATCCTAAGAGAAAAAAGAGTTCAAGAATCCAATTCCTCAATCAAACAGAGTGAAACACATGTCCTACAATAAATTCTAAAAATCAAACCCTAACCCTCTAAATCACTCACAATATTACTTAAAGCATGAAAACGCACCTAAACGTCACGAAAATGAAAACCCTGGGTTTTGAACGGAGAAAATAGGACGTAAAACGGTGGAAATCGGCGTTTTTCCGGCTGGCTGTTCGTCGAGGGAGCTTCAGCTGTGAGAGAAGATGAATAAATGAAAAATGAAAAGGGAAAGTGCAGGGGTTGGGGTTAAATTGGAGGAGTATTACCGACGCCACATCGGGCCTCGGTGGTACCTTTAGTTGGCGTCGGTAATGGGACGCCAACTAATGGTGATTTCGGTCTCACCATTACCGACGCGGCGTCGGTAATGGTCTCACCTTTACCGACGCGGCGTCGGTAATTTATTTAAGAAAATTGCAATGAATACATTACCGGCGCCCCGTCGGTGATGAATTGCATCGGTAATAAGACGCCAACTTTAATGGTTTATTCAGTCTCCCTATTACCGACGTTGCGTCAATAAAAGTGAGACCATCACCGATGTGGCTCCGGTAATTTACTTTCAAAATTGGGCAATAGTCCATTACCGGCACCACGTCGGTGATGGTTCCCTATTACCGACACTAGTACCAAATGCAGGTAATGACGACGTCGGTAATGCTCCTGTGTTTTGTAGTGGATGAAATCTCAAAGAACGGATCAAGCAAGAAGGGAGTTTTAATCTTCATTTTTTCCTGATTGATTGATTCAGTCGTTTTTCACAAATCAACTAAAAGATTTTTATTGTTTGATATTTAGAGCCCTGAAGGAAGTTTACTATTGATTAGAGGGATCTAAGATGGGTGAGAAAGTGAGATGAGAAATCTAGGATTTTTTGTGTATTAAGCAAAGAGATCTGTTTTTTTTTTCTTTTGAAGAAGAAGAGTCAAGGATGATGTTTATGTGTATTTTAATGAATTTAAGAAGATAATTTTTTTTTAATTTTTTAAGGAAGAAGATGGAACAATAAGAATAGGAATTATAAAATATGTTTTATGATAAAGTTTTCGGGTTTTGTTTGAAAAAGAAAAGTAAGAGATTTTTGAGTTTTTCAAGTTGAAGATGTAATGGAAACTAGAGGAAAGAGATGAAGTGTAACGTCCCGTTAATTTGTGATAAAAAAATTTATTTATTTTATTTTAATTTAAGTAATTAAAGTTTATTTATTTATCGGTAAATTAGAATTTAGTAGTTTATTTCGATTTAAGTCATTTTAATGGCTTTATTTATTTAAATAAGTTATGGTGATATTAATAATTATTAACGGGTCAATTAATAATTATTAATCACCATTGGGATAGTTTAAGAACTTCGGGTTTCGATTTATAAGTCAAAAGTCATAAAAGGAGGCAACCGTCATTTCCAAAATTCTTAAAAATATCAAAACACTATTCCCTAATCTTCTTTAAATCTCCATTGACCATCATTGACCAAATCACTCATCCATTCTTTCTCTCATTGTTGTGGGGATCAAAAGGGAAAGAGAAATTTTTGGGCTTTGTTCGTTTCTCAACCGATCGACTTGATTCCTGGTGCGTTGGAAAGATCTCGGGTCTAGGATTCTTTTCCACCCAACGATCGTGCCTTTCTCCCTTGATATACGGAGTTCTCGGTAAGTTCATCTTGAAACCCTAAGCTCCAAATAGTGTTTTAATGGAGTTTTCTCTTGATTCCTTCGATTTCTTGTCGTGAAACTCAGTGTTTGTAAATACGGGAGTTGTTTTAAGAGTTTTTGAAAACTTTCTCATAACCCTAAAACCGAGTTTCAGTCGAAACCCTTCCCGTTTGAAATTTACCTTTTGGGGTTTAATTATGGGTTAATTATTATTGAAATAATGATTATTGTAATTCAATTCGGGATTTGGCATATTGTTTAAAAACCCTAATTATCGATACCCATTGAAATCGGGAATATCGAAATTGCTTGAAACCAACTCGAAACACATATAAATTGCCTAAAAGCCGGAAAACCAAACCCGAAACCCACTTTTCTTGGGGGTGGGGGCCGAGAGCCTCATGTGGGGTTTGTTGAGTTTTTCGTCGTTTTGTACGTGTAGATGTTGTTTGACCGTTATTTGGTTAATTATTGATTGCTAGATATAATTCTATTTGTAGGTGATTTTGGACCGCTTGCTTGATCGCTCTAACGGTTTTAGGAGCGAAGTCATCTTTTATTAAGGTGAGAATAGTTAGGATTTAAAGTAATTTTAGAAAGCGAACAAGTATAATGATTTGTAGAATTGGAAGCTAAGACCAAGATTTGAATCTAAGAATAGAGGAAAGTGAATTAGTGCCCTTAGGATTAGGAGCTAGTTACTTGAGTGAGAACTTTAGAGTTTCTCGAGGCAAACTTGAATATTAGAAGTTCTAAGTTAGATCGTTTGGAGAATAGGATGGATCATTGGAAATTAGAAAATCCATACATTAGATAGAATGGTTAAGGAATATTGAATAGAGAACTTTGGACTTTATTGGAAAGTTTAGAATCTTTGGAACTTAAGAACATACTTCTATTAAAGTACCGTTCGATCGGTTTACTTATTGTTTTTCCGAAGTTCATATTCATTTACTTTATGCCCTTTACTTTATGCTCCATTCATATTTACGTTTATTTACTTATGCAAGCATACGCATAGCATTTTGTATCATTGAAATGAAAGAGAAAGGAAGTGAGAAAACCAAAGGTGAATGAGGGTCCGACGGGATATCCTCATTACCTTCATGCACAAAAGGTGAATGTGGGTCTGACGGGATATCCTCATTACTTTCATGCATAAAAGATGAATGCGAATCCTACGGGAGTTTTCATTACTTTCATGCATATCATTGGTGGAAATGGAAAGTGAAATAAAAGGTAAATGCGAAACCTACGGGTGTTTTCATTACCTTCATGCATAAGGGTGAATGCGAATCCTACGAGATGTCTTCATTACCTTCATGCATATGATCGATGGAAATATATATCATGGATACAGAATCGAGATGTTATATTTATACAAATTTATTTACTTTCTTATTTATGTTGTAACAAGTTAATGGATGAGGATTTGACTATGAGTGTTAGTAATATTATCCTTTGGAGAGTATAGAATAAAATTACCTAGAGTTTAGAGAACTTTAGGAGTGATTGTGTCAGATTAATTGGACACAAATTGGAATACGAGTTTGAGGTCTAACTTTACTTTTTATTCTTGTTATTCTCACTGTGCTTTGTTGTTAGCTTATGATATTACAACCAACTTCAGGTAATGTTCGTGCTAGAGGTCGTGGGAGAGGAGCTGGTGCTATATGATTGCAGGATGATGACCTCAAGATGGACTAGGTTGATTTAAAGTCCATGGACTATGTTTTGTGAATTTTACACATATTTTGGATTTGTATATTTGTAAATGGCTCATAAGAGCTTATTGTCTTTACTTTTATGATTATAAGTGTAGACCCCTAATTCTGTCCGATATCGTTTAAAAATTAAAGTGTTCGTTTAAAAAAAAAAGTAAAAAAAAAAAAAACAACAACAACAACAAGAAAAGAATTGAATTGACTAATTGTACTTTATTTATGATGAGCACCCCATTTTTTTTAATTATGCTAATCCTTACCTTAATAAAAACGTGTTTTTAAATAATTAGGTAAAAGTGGAATAGTAGTGAAAATAGAGAAAAGAGAGTGAAAATTCAAAAAAATTAATTTTGTTAAAAGTGGAAGTTTTTTTGAGTAGTTAGATGAAAAGGGAATAATAAAAGAAGTGAAAAAATAGTGGAAATGTAAAAAGTATAAAAGTGCTAAAATAGGAGGGTTATGGATAAGAATTGAGATTTTAAAATTGAAGAAATAAATTATGCATAAGAGGAATTAAAAGAAAAAATGAAAAATGGTGTTAAATCTTAATTTTATTTTGGGAAAAAATAGGGGGAAATGTCATTTGAATAGTTTGATAAAAAGAGAATGATAAAAGTGGAAGAAAATAGGATAAATTAGAAAAAAAAAATATTTTTACTAAAAAAGGGATGTTGTGGATAAGATTTGGTTTATTTTAATTTGAATTAAATAGTTAGACAAATGGAGAATTAAAAGAAATTTGGAAAATGAGTGGCAATTGTATTTTTATTTTGGGTAAAAAGAGGGGGGAAAATAGGAGGGAAGAAATTTAAAAATTCTTGTAAAAATAGAAAGGAAAATAATATGATAAAGTGAAGGAAAATGTGGAAAAAATTTTTAGTTAAAAAAAAAAAAGGAAAGGAAAAAACGGTGATATTTAAAAAAAAAAAAAAAAAAAAAAAGAAGAAGAAGAAAAAAAATAAACAAAGCTTAATTCCCTATTTAATCTCTCCCCACCATTCAAAAGGGAGATCCCCCAACCACCACCATCTGAACTCTTTCCACTAAAAATTCAACATTTTTTACTTTTTTTTATCCTAATCCCCAAGGTTTTTCTCACTTAAAAAAAATTCAACCCCTTTTCCTACTCCACTATTCTCTCTCTCTCTAGAAAAGGCACACCAAAAAACTCATTTACCATCACCACTCTCTCCCATTTCTCTCTAGAAAAAAACAACAATTTTTATTTTTGATTTTGATTTTTTTTTCTTTCTTCCACCGAGCCACACCATCTCCCTCTTACCAAAACCCAAGCGTTTCCAAACCCCCTAGAATCGACAAAAATGTCAAAAAAAAATTATTTAGGCCAACCCCACCACCACACACGGGATCTAAAAAAAAAAAGAAAGGTAAAGTATCCCTTTAGTCCTTGAGTTTTGGAGGTCATGTCAACTTGGTCCCTGCGTTTTCAATCTGTGTCTAAGTGGTCCCTGAGTTTTGGATGTTGTGTCTTTTTAGTTCCTGTGTTTTCAATTTGTGTCTAAGTGGTCCCTGAGTTTTGAAAATTGTGTCTGTTTGGTCCCTAGATTTTCAAGAACTATTAGAAATAAGTTAATTGGTCCTTAATTTAACATATTCGTTAACTTCTTACCATATTATTGACTTAACGCTGACATATCATATTTAATTGGTCAAAATACGAAAATAGGATTAAATATTATTTCAAATCTTTCATCAATCTAGGCCTAAAATTTGACATAATAATTAATTTCATTTTAGTATTTTGGTCAATTATCGATATTATGTTAACTAGTTAACAAATTAAGGAACAATTAAACTTATTTCTAATAATCCAAGGACCATTTAAACACAAATTGAAAAACTCAGGGACCAAATAGATATAATATTTAAAACTCAGGGACCAGATAGACATAAGTTGAAATGCAGGGACCAAACAGACACAATATCCAAAACTCATGGACCACTTACACACAAATTGAAAACGTAGGGGACCAAATAGACACGACCTCTAAAACTCAGGGACGAAATGAGTACTTTACCCAAAAAAAAAACATTCTTTCTCTTGCCATTTTCCCATCTAAAACCTAACATTTTCAAAAAAATCATTTTTTAAGACCCTCAAATATTCAAGATCTCCAAAGGAAAATATGAGTTTGAATCAGATTTAAATCCGAAGCATTTGTTTTTTTTCCTCCCCCAAAATCCCTTTTTCTTTTCTCTTTTTGTTTTCCCCACTAGATCCGGTTGCTTCGGGTTTAGATTTGAGGTTTTCATTTGGCGTGACGGCACGAGCTTGAGTGTCTCGAACCTAATATCGGTAAGCTCAAGTAACCGATGGTAAATTTAATCAATTTTTTTTTTGTAATTTATGGACTGTTTTTATTTATTTATTTTCATTTTTATGCTCATTCAAATGGTATTGTGTTTTATATTGTTTAGCTAAAGATTTCCTTTACGTCTAGATTTTTGTTTTATTTTATTATTATCACCATTATCGTTATTTAATTTAGATCTAAGTTTTAAAGTAATTTGAGATACATTTAAGCTTTATCTTTTTTTAGTTAAAAGAATATTTGATATTAAAAACGTTTAAGTTGATGAACGCTTGTTGAGTAAAATACATGATATAGATTCAAGTTAAAAACTATGAAACTTTGTGTAGGTTCCACCTATTTTAAAAATATATAAAAAAATGTAGAAGTTTACCATGTCGGTTCACCTAAAAAAAAGGGGAGTCTATGTTGATTTTATGCCTAGTATCCTTTTGTCTTGAACGACTTGTTTTAAATTGATCTTCCATGTTCATGTACTACTAGCATGATTAAAGTGAGTAAGTCCAAGTTTGGGTCATCTAGTGTAACCTTTCTTTCTTCTTCATGAATGGTAAATTCGATTATGCATGTTTAGGCTTTAGTTTGAGTTAAAGAAAATAACAATTAATGAATTGTATCTTTTCTGTTAAAGTTTTTCTTTCATATGTGTACATAAAAAATTTTCAAGATTTGAATTCTTACTTGCTTCAAAATATTAATAATTAGGTTATTTTTATTCCTAAATTTTTTTAAAAAAAATATGATTTTTTTTATTCATTTGGTCTAAAAATATTGAGAATTAGTAAAAATAAATATATTTGTCCATGAATAATTAATTTTCCAAATAAAATTTTAAATAATTGAAATTTGGGAGTACAAGAATACTTTGATCCCAAATTTCATAAAGTTTGAACTTTTATTTGGTTTAACACATTTAATTTGATAAAATCGATTTATATGTGAGAATTAATTAGTTTTCCAAATAAAATTTCAAATAATTGAAATTTGGGAGTACAAGAATACTTTGATCCCAAATTCCATAAATTTTGAACTTTTATTTGGTTTAACATATTTGATTTAATAAAAAAATGATTTAGTCATGGATAATTATTTTTTTTCCAAATAAAATTTCAAACAAAAAATGAAACTTGGGAGTACAAGAATACTTTGATCCCAAATTTCATAAAGTTTGAACTTTTATTTGGTTTAACATATTTAATTTGATAAAATTTACTTATATGTGAGAATTAATTAATTTTCCAAATAAAATTTCAAACAAAAATGAAACTTGGGAGTACAAGAATACTTTTATCCCAAATTTCATAAAGTTTGAACTTTTATTTGGTTTAACATATTTAATTTGATAAAATTTACTTATATGTGAGAATTAATTAATTTTCCAAATAAAATTTCAAACAAAAATGAAACTTGGGAGTACAAGAACACTTTGATCCCAAATTTTATGAAGTTTGAACTTTTATTTGGTTTAACATATTTAATTTGATAAAATTTACTTATATGTGAGAATTAATTAATTTTCCAAATAAAATTTCAAATGATTGAAATTTGGGATTACAAGAATACTTTGATCCCAAATTCCATAAATTTGGTTTAACATATTCGATTTAATAAAGAATGATTTAGCCAATGGTAATTAATCAAAATTTAAAATAAGAGGATAGTATGATTCTAAATGAAAAAAATTTTGAGTTACCACTTAAGGTTTAAAATATTTTTTTTTTAAAAAGGGGTTTTTTTTATGAATAATAAAAATATTTTTTACAAGGGTTATTAAAAAAAGTATTCTTATTCAAAACTATTCATTCCATAAAATCTTCTACCATCAAAATTTGAGAATACAAGAATACTTTGATCCCAAATTTTATATGCATGGAAAATTTTATTAGTTTAACGATTTTATCACTGATTTTAAAAAAAAAATGTTTTCCTAATGGCGTCAAGCCACTCATACTTATTTAATGATATCATTATAATGATTAATGATGTGATCAAATAAATATGAGACATTCCAAAAATAAAAAAATAAAAACTATTTCTTTAATGGCTTTATGCCACTTATATTTATTTAGTAGATATCATTAAATTGATTAGGGATATTGATTAAATAAACATGAGACATTTATAAAATGATAAAAATAACATTATGTTTTAAGAGGCATTCAAAAAACATGAGAACCAAAAACAGTAATCGTTTTTCTTAAATGAATGATTAGGGTGCTAACACCTTCCCTAAACATGAATAAACTCCCGAACCCATTTTTATTTGTTTATTTGTAAAACATCTTTTAAAATCGGGTGATCAATCACACCCTATTAAAATCCAATGATTGATGGCGACTCTTGCTTTTAATCACCTCGTCGTTTAGTACGGTAGCGACAATAAGTCTTTTGAACTCCTGATTAGGAACTTGAAGATCCTTGTGTTTTTCTTTAGATTTTGAAATTAAGATATAAACAGGTTTTGGCTAGCCAATTTTAAAACATAATCACACCAATTTTCTTAAAATATAAAGACTTCCGCTGTGTTTTCTAATTTAAATTATTTAAAAGTGTCGGGTCGTCACATGAAAAGAGGAGGAGATGCCATATCATTTTTTTTTGTTTATAATAAAATGCAACCTCGTTTTAAAATACATTAATAAAGAAATATTAATATAAAACTTATTAAAGATGCCAACTCATTTAAAATATGACACGTCAATAATAAAATATATACAATATAAATAAACTAATGCCACGCCAGTATTTTGTTAACTATTTAACAGATTTTGACGGTAGGGACCAAATGGTAAACAAAATAAAATTTTAGGGATCAAAATTGTCGGTTTTAAAAACTCATGAACCAAATTGTCAATAAACTTAAAACTGATGAATCAAAAGTATCTTTTTCCCTATTTTAAAAGTGTGAAAGAGGGGAAACGTTTACTTCCACTTTTGATTTTTTTTCCCTCCTTTTAACTGTCTGTATCTCTAATTTGGGGGATCTCATTTCTTTACTGACACCACCATAGAGTATGAGAGTAAGGTGCTTAATTTATCCTCTCAATTTTATGTGTGAGCACTACAAACGCACATGAAAAGGTAGAGTCTTTATTTTTCTATTTTGATGAATTTAAAAGTTATGAGTTTTTTTTTTTTAGTGTTTGATGATTTCAATTACTTAAAATAATTAGATGATTAAGATACTGATTAGGTGATTTTTTTTTAACAATCAATAAAATAACACATTTTTCATACTAATTACTGAAATGTTTTAACTTTTTAAAATTACTAAAATAACATAATTATAGTTCAATAATTTAATGAATTATAATTCATTAAACTAAAAGGAAAAAAAAACTAACAAATTCATTGAAAATGATAATGAAATATAATCAAATAGCTCGATAAATTATTGAACTTAAACTTAAAAAGTTATAAAAAAAAACACATAAATTCATTTAAAATATTGACGAGAAAATAATTTATCTTATGATTTTCTATGTAAAAATAAAAATAACTTTTTACAATATTGAAGGACAAAAAAAGTAAAAAACCGAATACAGTCGTAATGTAATTTTAAAAACCCACCAATGAAGGGTGCATTCTAAAATGGTCAGATATAATGTATTTTTTAATTAAATGTAATTTAAAATATCATTGTATCTTTAAATGCAGTAAAATAACATAATGTTATCTAGATATACATCTTTTTATAATCTCATATAACATTAAAATGAACTCATCAAATCAAATGATAAAATTAAATTTCTTTATAAAATGATTTCCCATAGAATGTGTTTTAAATCAAATTATATAAATCAAGCTTTTAATTTTAAATTTCGTAGTCCAACTAGTTATACAAAAAGAAACCATATACTATTTTACAAATACTCTCAAACGGCCCAAATACCCTTTGGTTAGTAGGTGGCCCAATCCTCTAAGGTATGTAAAAAATAATAATATTTATTTTTATCTTACAGAAATTAAAAGTAAATTATCTAGTGCTGAAAAATTACGCCTGGTGGGATTCGAACCCACAATCGCCTGATTAGAAGTCAGACGCCTTAATCCATTAGGCCACAGGCGCTTACTTTTGTTACTGTTGATAGTAGTTTTTATTTAAAAATGATTTAATACCAACATTATCAGTTTAAGAAATTGTAAATAACACGCATGTGGTTTCAATTAAATTTATAAACAGCTCATACATTTCAAATTGAAAAATTACACCACTACGGTTTTGAATTATATCAATAAGACCCTTCCCTTCCAACACTATAAGCTTTTTTTCAGTCATAACTTCTCTGTTTAACTCTGATTTGGATGATTCAAGATATTTTGGAATTCTTATATCGATTTCTACATTATAATCACTTCAAAACTTTAAAATTGTCAATAAATAAAAGAGTTTACTATCATTAAAATATTAGGTATGATTGAAACCATTAACCCCTTTGTTTACTAATGATTTAAAAGCTTTCAAGTGACCATAACGTATAGCCCGAATTGAAAATTCAAAAATACCTTGAATCATCCAAATCAAAATTTAAACGAAAAGGTTATGACTAAAAAAAGTTTATGAAGTTAGAGGAGATAGATTTTTAAGCATAATTTGAAACTACGGGAGTGTAATTTCTCATTCATGAATTTGACCTAAATCATATGGGTCTTATTTGCAATATACCGTTTAAGTATGGTGTTGTTAAGTAGGGAGTTGTTAAGCATGGAGTTGTTAAATAGGGGTGTTAATATTGTATTTGGTATATACAAAACAGTGAGTTTGTTAAGTGTAAAATGTGTTGAAATTGTGAAAATTGATAGGTTTGTTAAGAGAAGGTTAACAAACTCATCATATTAGGTTTAAAAAGTGGGAAATAAATGTCATTTAAAATTATTTAACCTCCAACTCGCTACTCAAACCTGATAACCAAACACCCCCAACTCACTACCCAAATATAATTCTGAATATCTTCTCAAAAAATCACTATTGGGTTATGAATATCACTTTACTTGTCTTATTCACTTTTAAACCAGGTATCTCAATTCCTACCTTGTCTTAAAGAAAAGAAGTTAAAAACTATAACACATATCCTCCATTATCTAAAGGGTACTTATGTCATAGCTCCTAATTTACTAAGCCTAAGAATCTTTGCTTACATGTCTAAAGAGATTGAGCCTCTAATCTTGATGATAAGAAGTCTACAACGGAGTTTGCTATCCTTTTTTCAATTGAAATATCATTACTTATTATTGTGATTCAATGTTTCAAATCCACTTATCATTGGGTGTGAATGTGATAATGATACAGCAAGTTTTGTGATTAATTTACTAAATTCTCTTGGTTATTTATAACCTTATTAAAAAAAACGTGTAAATAGCTAAAATTTTATATATTGATTAATTATAATAAATTCTAATTTCTTAATTATGTACCAAGATCTCAACACTACTTATTTTAATAAATTTTGCAAATCCTTAATCTATACTATTTAAAAAGTGGCTTGGAGGAAAAACTTTTGATTTTCATTTTTACCCTTATAATTCATTTAAATTTCTATAATGTCATCATTCAAAATTAATAATCATTTTATTACCAATTAATTAAATACAATACCAATTAATTAAATACAATAAACAAATTTTATGCTATCTAAATTTTCCTAAATATACTTTCTTATTATTAAATTAATTAAATACAATAAAAAAAATTTATACTATCTAAAATTTTCTAAATATACTTTCTTATTATTAATAATTGAATATTATTACCGATTATTACCAATTAATTAAATACAATAAACAAATTTTATACTATCTAAATTTTTCTAAATATACTTTCTTATTATTAAATTAATTAAATACAAGAAACTAAAATTGTCTTCGTTCAATAAATATTTCAAATATATTTTATCATGAGCTCATTTCAAAAATTAATTTAACAATAATTTATTGGTCATATTTATAAAATAAATAATTTCATAGACTTATTAAATTTAAAATCAAACCAAACAATCAAATTAATTTTTAATAACTTTTCGTCTACTATTTTCTCTAACAAACCTTTCTCTTCCTAATTCCTTTTTTTTTATTATTATATTAAGACTAGGTCAAGCAGGGGAAAACACACACTAAAACAATTCTCTCTCTAATTTAAATATATAATTACGTTAGTGTGATTATTTTTTAAAATATCAAAACCAAAGGACATAGCATACCATCTTGTAACACCCCAAATAAATGAGTAGTAGAAAAATTTTGTAACTCACTAATTGAATTAAAAATTTATTGAAATTTTCACTTTTAATTTACTATATATATACATGTAAATAGAGATGAACTAACACACCAATTTAAAAAACAAAAAACTAGATGTTTGAGGATAGAGTTATGGAAATGAAATGAATATTAGGTATGAGTAACAAGATGATATAAAATCATTATTAATCTTTAGTCATCTACATGTATCCATCATCCATGAGTAACAAGATGATATAAAATCATGAAATTTAAGTTTTTTTCATCTTAAAGATATTTTTTAATATGGGTTACGTTAATTTCTTCCATTTTATTATAAAATTTGAAATTTCAAAATATTAGTTAAGAAAATAACTTCATAATAATATTAACATTTTTATGATAAAATTTGAAAGACAAACCACGTGCCCCACGTGCATGGCACGTGTGAAAAACCTAGTATCTTAAAAGTGGGGATTAGTGAGAATCATTTTTGGACCAATATATCCCTATATCAAATTTTAAATTTACTAAAATTGCCATTACACTAATAAAAAAAAACTTAAAAATAATAATATTTATTTCTTTAAATAAATGTGGTGAATTAAAAAAAAAAACTAATCAATTCCTTTCTTTTCATGTTCCTTATTGCCGACTGATTTTGAAAAATGATGGGTCAAGCATTTAATATGAATTAAAATTTGAGATGTTATTTCAATGAGAACATGAAAGGTTAATTAATACTAATTACCTTTTAACAAAATTAATTTTATTCAATCAATAACTAATAACAGAAAATTAATTTTGATAAAATTAAAAAATATATATGGTTATTTGATAAAAAAAAAAGTTTTTAACATTGAAAATGTTAATTTAATTTTTTAAAAATGTTTTTGGATTAAAAATAACATATAATATAAACATATTATTTAATAATATAAATAGAAAAAAATATTAAAATTTTTAATAGGTATTTCAATATCATAATTAAAATATGGATTAAAATTATTAAATAATTTTGTAAATTTTCAACAAATATCTCAAATGAATAAAACAAATAATATTCAACTCCCATAACTTATAAATTTTTATTAAGGAAAAATGAATTCTTTATTAATTAACTATGGTCGGTTACATAAGATAAAAAGTTGATTAGTAATTATTCTTTTTATTATTTTTTATGGCATTAAATTCATTGGTTAAATTAGTATAAATTCAATGTTCAATTGTTATTACTTATAATTTTACGGTCAGCAAGTTTTTCACTACTAATTTCATGTCTTTTTCTTTTATTTTTGTTTTTGTTATAGCTAGAACCACAGCGTGGTTTTGGAATTTTGATTTATGATTGATGATTGATAGGAGATGGATTGGATCACTTATTCCCTTAAACAAGTTGGTAAGAACTCCTCTGTGTAAATTTTATTTTTTATTTTTTATTTTTTTACACTGAAAATGAATTTTGTAGGGATTCTTCCCTTTTTTTTTTTTTTTTTGCAGGGAGGTCAGTTTTAAAAATTTAAGGTCTGTTAATATGGCATTAAAAAACTATTGGAGATTTGATGTTTTTGTTACTCAATTCAGAAGTACAAGAAAAACTGAAAACTCCATTATCGTCCAACATATCAAGAAAACAAAGACAGAATTAAGTAGATGAAAGAGAATCCCTCTCAGATTTAAAAAAATAAAAAATAAATCGTGTAGTTTGCTATTATATATATTGTTTGGTAGTATAAAAAAATATTTTAGAAGAAATTAAACATGTTTACCATTTTCATCTTTTGTTTTTTTTTTTAATATGGCCATTTTAGATGATTTTTCAATATAGTGAAATTTATATAGAGACAATCATGGCAATAGCCACTTTTGATGCCTACGTTTTACTATATAACCACCATTACCATATTTTCAAAATATAGCCACTTTTGTAAATTCCATTCCAAATATACCCTCATGTATATTCACTATGTATTTTTTTAAAGAAATGGCCACCACCGTACAGTCTTGAGGCCATACATTTTATACCAAATATGAAATGATTGTCTTGTGTGACTGATGTCTGTTCAGTACCTTTCGTCAGGGATGTTTTTTATTACTAGCCATACATTTGTGTTTCTCTTGTTTCTAGGAGTGTATAGAAGCTTCTCATGGAAGTTTTATACTCCAAGCCAAGAAAAGCATTTTCATTTGTACGTTTGCTTTTGTTTCATTTTCCTTCGCAAGAATGGCCACGCCGAATTGAGGGTTTATGTTTCACCATCTTTAGTGGGTCTAACCTTTTCAATCGAAGAATGGGAGGAGGTTGGTTTTCTCTTTTTTGTTTTATGTCTTTAATTTTGGTGTTCAACCTATATCCAAGTCCGTATATCATGTTTTTTTTTAAAGTTTTACATTTGTTTCAGGGACCGAACCATGTGTTATTCCTATTAAATACGGAGGCTATTGGAACAAGGAGGAAGAGTATGTGAGATTCTCTTTTGCTCTTGTGTCGATGAACGATTTCTGTGATTATGACGGGTTTGTGGAGTACCGTATCGGATTGTAATGTAGCGAAGTATGTGCCATTGGATGACAACGAAAATTTCAAATATATGCTATCTTGTCTTTGTTCCAAGCTTTTTTCATGTTCCCTGATCGTTGACTATTGGGGGAGTGAGATGGAAGTAGACAAAGGATCATGCGGCGATTATCACGTACCACGCATACCTCAGGTTCTACCTATACAAATATTACATACGATACCAGAGGTAACCGAGCCATTCATTGAGGAACCAAAGTCTAGTGACACCAATGTGGATGTCACTAAGGATGATGTTGCAGCAATGAAGGTGTTTGATGGTCACTCCGCAGATATGACATGTGAGCCTGATGTTTTCAGTTGTGAAGTTGGTGTTTAAAAGTCAGATGTGATCCGGGGTAAGGGTGGTTATGCGACTAGTAAAGATAGTACTCTCTGTAATTCAATACCGGTCGTACCAAGCGTACCCGCTTTAAATTCTTCGATGGAGGATCAGATTGGCCCTCAAGAAAATAATGTTAGCACTGTTTGTAATGCGATACCACTCGTACCAACCACACCCGCTGCAAGTTTAGCACTGTCACTTCCAGTGGCTGAAGATATCCCAAATAGGGAGGATGACATAAGTGATTTGGAGGTGGATATCAATGATTGTGTAGCCGGTGACGATACTGACTTTGACATACCAAACGAGGACAATGTGTCTAGTGGGGATGAAGGTGATGTAGATTATTTTGAGGATATAGAAGGGGAGAACCCTGAGATTGATCTTGCATTTGAGTACGAGTCATTAAGCGAGAAAGATGTTGAATTTAATGGTTATGAGAGAGATGAGTCAGATGTTGACAATATTATACCTGATAATGACATTGCATTTGTGCCTGATGAATATCATTTTATTGATAGTCTTGACTTATGTGACTACCGATTAAAGTTTGACGTTTGTGTCAAAGATGTATACGCATCTAAAAAACTCCTGAAAATGTCAGTGAAGGTGTTGGCTTTGAAAAGTAATTTCCAATGTAATGTAATCCGGTCAAATGCGTCTCGAGTATATTTTTCTTGTTTGGGTGAAGTATGTGGTTGGTCTTTACGTGCGTCCCGGTTTAAGAATTCCAATGCATTTATTTTTCACACTATCCATGGGCCCCACTCTTGCCCAATGGATTTTGTCCAGAACGATCATAGGCATGCGTCCGCAGACATTGTTGCCGAATTCGTAAAACAGTTTTACCCCCCTGTTCGTGGCCAAGTGATGAAACCACACGAGATTATGGACATGCTCCTGTTAGGAATGGTGTCCTAGAACTTGTAATTATTTAATAATAATAATCTATTAAGAATAAATTAAATAAATAAACATAAGTTCTTTATATTATCTAGATTGATTCAATTAATGATATTAGGAATATATGGAAATATATAAATATCAAACATTCAAATAGTAAACCCTAAGTTACTCTTATGAAATCACGACTTAGTATGTGAGTCATACGAGAGGATTAAAGTCGAGATGAGTAACTTAAACGTGTCTACGATGAAACGGATAACGTTTGGGAACCTTATCCTGGTAACACTGTTGATAGCTTCGCATTTTGTTTATAGACAAATGATCGAATCCTCGATCATTCATGTGGGAGACATGAAATGGAAGTATCATATGCAATGTTGATTGTATAAGACAGGACCACGATGTTCGATCAAATTTCTCCTTAGTACCAGTTTTTAGAAATGATCGAATATCAAACTAAGTTTATCAACCAGTGATAGATCTCAATCCTGAGTGAAATGTGGACTCCTATTTATGGAGTTATGTTCTTTGATTCACATGGTTGAGAAGCGTCTGTAAGAACGCTCAATACACTCCTGTTTTGGGAACATGACTAGATAAGTAGCTGGGAACTCATTTTCACGAGATGGAATTCATAACTTTCCTATAAATTAACGGTATCGGTGCGATACCTAAACATTTTAGGAACTTTAGGAAACTCCCTGATGTCCTGATTCGAGACATGAACAAGTGGCGCCACGACTTCTATTGATCACGAAGTACCTTATCTCTAGTTCGACTAAAGATAAAGTTCATTGGAGAATCAATGGGAACACAAGGATAAAGCGGTAATTACAGGGGGCAAAACGGTAAATTTATCCGTCTGTAATTATGAGGGTTCCACGTGAAGGATATATCACAGATATAAATAATGATAAACTAAATGGACATAACTCATCTATAGTGAGGGGAGTTCAGCTATGAATCTATAGTGGAATTATTCATAGTTAGATAATAAGTAATTAACTGATTATGAGTTAATCAATTAATTGACTAATTATTAAGCCCATGATCTATAGGTCCATCGGGTCCCTATGCTAGCCCAAATATCGTAGTCGCGAAATCAAGTAGAAGAAATGGAAATTTTAAGTAAAATGAATTACTTAAAATAGGCAATATTAATTGTTTAAATATTGAGTATATTTAAACGGTAATTAATATGAACATTATTAATTGTTTAAATAATGAGTTTATTTAAACATGAAATTAATAATGAAATATTATTAATTAGATATTATTAATTATTTAAATATTGAGTATATTTAAATGGTAATTAATAATTTGAAATTAATTAACAATTATTAATTGTTTAAATAATAAATTTTATTTGAACGGAATTAATAATTAATAATTAATTAATTAATAATAAAATGTTATCAATAAAATTATTAATTAAATAATGAGTTTATTTAATGGAAATTAATAATTAAAATATTTATTATTAATTATTTAAATAATGAAAATTATTTAAATGGAAATTAATAATTAAATATAATTTGATAATATTTAGTCGGGAGAAAATATTAATATTATTAATTGTTTAAATAAAATATTTTATTTAAATGGTAATTAATAAATTAATTAATTAAGTTGGACTTATTAATTTAAGAGAGAGTTTCAAGCCCAATTGGATTAATGAACCCAATTGAAATTGGCCCAAAATAATTAATTAAATAAATTTGATTTATTAATTATTTATTATTAATTTTGGCCTTCATAGATAATTTGTAGGAGATAATTATTTGAATTATATCCTATAATAATTATATAGATTTATTTACCCAAGATAAATAAAATAAAGAAAAGAAAATAATCTCCTATTTATCTATGGCATTTTCGAAATTGCAAGATAAAGGAAAGAGATAATCTTTTTTCTTTTTGTCTTTATCTCTATAGATTAATCCTAATGGGATTAGGATTCCTATTTTTCTATAAATAGGAGGGTTGGGTCATTCATAAATCACACAATTAAATTCCTTAGAAATTCGGAATTCTCTCTTCCTTCTCCCTCCCCCCTTAGCCGATTTTCCCTAGTCTATTGGGAAGAAAATATTTTTTTTTCTTCCCAATTTCTTCTAAAGTTCGATCCCACAATCGGGTTTCGTTTGATCGATCGGGATATAGTGTAGAAGATCCGGTGTTGTTGAGGATTTGATGCTGTAAAGAAACCTCCAACCTATTCTCCATATTTTACTCAATGTAAGTGAAGGGTTTTAATTTTCGAAAAACTAGCATGAATCTACATGTTTTTATCACAAATTGCATGATATTAATAGATCCTAAATTAAGTGTTAATTTGTGTTACTAAATAAATTCCGCTAATTTAGTAAATCATCCCTTCAGCTCCGAGTAAACCATGGTCTATCTGTTAGTTATGCTAAGGCCCAGACAGCTAGGGAGATGATTTTTAACGAGCTTCGTGGGAGTCCGGAATCAAGCTTTCTCTATTTGACTAGATTTTGCCATGAAGTGACTGAGAGGAACCCAGGTTTAAACTTTGTTAAATTAATACATTTTATTGTAATGGGTTACATGTAACTGTATTTACTTACACTATTTACTAATATCATATATCTTTATAATTTCTTTTATTATATTTCAGGGACGTACATTGGGTACGAATACGATGAGGAGTTTCAAGTTAAGTACGTGTTCCTTGCTCTTGGTGTGTCTATTAGTGGTTTTCCCAACTGTCGGCCTGTCATATCGGTAGATGGTACATTCCTACGTAACAAGTATGATGGGACCATGCTAGCTGCTGTTACTATAGATGCGAATTGCCAGATTTTTCCGTTAGCCATTTCCATCGTTCACTCAGAGAATGACTTATCATGGGAGTGGTTTTTTCGGCATTTGAAGAGTGCATTGGGGGATGACGTTCCAAGGGTTTCCATCATATCTGATAGGCATGGGAGTATTCGGAAAGCAGTTAAAAAAATCTTCCCGAATTCTGATTATGGTATGTATATGAATCACTTATCCAACAATATCAAGAGTAGATTTAGGAAGAAAGGCTTATGTGAAGTTTTTAAACGTACAGCAAACGCTATTCGGTTGAAGATTTCAAGCACCATAAAGATGAGATGTATCAGATGGATCCTAGGTTGGAAACGTATCTGGAGGGTATTGGGGTGTCTAGATGGGCCCGTGCTTTCTTTGGTGGTGTCCGGTATAACATTATGACAACCAACATTTCGGAGAGCTTCAACAATGCCATGTCCCCGTATCGAGACTTCCTGTTAATATCTTACTTGGATGAAGCTCTTTTGAAGTTGCAATCATGGTTTAACGAACGTAGGTCGGCTGCTAAGGAGGCTAAGCATGTTCTATCTGTATGGGCAGATCGGGAGCTTAAGAAACGTATTAACTTAGGGAGGCGGATGAAGCTACCAAATTTATACATTAGTACGTAATATACCATATGTATATGTAAACTAATTATACATATTATACCATCAATATTACAGGTGCGCGTTTCTGACTTTCCGAAGTATATGGTAAGCGACATGCAGAAGGACTTTTTTGTTGATGTTGTGAGAAGGGAGTGCTTATGTCGTCGTTGGCAGCTGGAGCTAATCCCTTGTCATCATGCATGTGTTGCCCTATCTCAAAATCAGTGTTCACCGGTTTCATTTGTTGACTACTTTTACACAAAGGAAGCTTGGTACTCGACGTATGCAGAGTCTGTATTTCCTACTGGTAGGAGGACTAGTTGGAGCACTATCAATGACATTGTTTTTATACAGCTTCTACCCCCTAACACGAAGCGTGGTTCTGGTAGGCCACGAAAGAAAAGGATCAGTTCGGTGGGGGAGCCGAAGAGGGTATCTAAGTGTGGAAGATGTAATGCTTTTGGCCACAACCGGAAGACATGTCAAAACCCACTATCTATAGTCCCGTACTCATCTTCTCGTAAGAGGAAGTAAGTAAGTTTGCAAAGTCACACTTTTGCAGTTCAACATAGAATGTGGTTTATTGGTTTTTTTCCGCATTGTCTATTGAACTTTACTAAGTCCTGATGATCAACTTGTTTGTACATTTTACGTAGAAGGCGTAAATTTTTGTTTAAATGTGGTGGTATAAATTCATTCTGACATTGATAGTTATTTTGTATTTTGATAATTTAGAACGTCATGTAGACGCGTTAAAGGTAAAATGTCAATCCTTCTCGTTTATTTTTTGTATGCCTTACAATAATATATGCTATAAGAATTTGGAACGTTTATTATTGGTGTTGTAGATAGGGTTTCGTTTTTAGGGTTTTTGAATGACTATAAATCAAATCAAAGAACCCCTAAACCCTAAAATTATTTCTCCATTCATCAGTTATACACTAGTAATACATGTTATACAATACATATTACACATACCAGCCATACATATTATATATGTTATAACAAGATGTAAGTTAAACTACAGTAATACACGTTATACAATACAAATGACTCATACCAGTTATACATTTTATACTTATTATAACGGGATGTTGTATTTAAATCATTTCTCCTAACATTAAAATGCAAACAAGTCTTTGGGAATACAGAGTGTAATACATGTTATACAATACATATTACACATACAATTTATACGTTTTATACATAGTATAACGGGATGCTGTATTTCTCCTAACATTAAAATGCAAACAAGTCTTTGGGAATAAAGAGTATAATACATGTTATACAATACATATTACACATACCATTTATACGATCCACACATGACATAAACATGAATTGAGAATACAGATTGTATTTGTTAAAATATTAGTTGTTGAAAGTACAATAACAGAAAATCGTTAAGTGATAAAAACTAAAGGTTGTCCAAATTAGTCTGTGTCACGCCAAATATCAATGTTCAATCCTATTACATCATCTGTAAATATAAAGGGAATGTTACATCTTTCAGACTTTTCTCTTCTTTAGCCCCTTGGTGGCTGCCTCTGCACCTCGTCCAAGTTTTTGAATCCGTTTAATAGATGTTATGTTAGACGTGTACGAATCCTGTTCATACACTCCTGGTAGACGGCTTCGGGTTAATCTCCCTCTTCGTGGTATCTGTCATATAAGATGTGCAGGTTAATCTTTCATTGAAGAGTTAGTTTTTAATTTTTCAATGAATAGTCAGAAAAGCAGTAATACACACCAATGGTTTAATGGGCGCATCTTCAGCTTCATCATCTGCATTCGGTAGTGCCGGTGGGATGCCCGTTATCTGTTAATTAGATAATAACAACCAACAAATACATGTACTGTTTATACACAGCATACCAAATGTACGAACAATAATAACAGTAGTTTCCCTAAATAATAGATGGTCATGCGTACAAATATATTGGATCATGCCATATTAGGAAACTGATAAGCACCTGATTGTTTTCATGGCCATCTTGGTTTTTTGGTCTCACCGCATCTTGATCATGTTCATGGTTACTCGTCTCCACGACCGGATCTTCAGGTGTCTTGTGAGTGTCACCGTCTTGGACGTTGTCATCTCTGCCTTTTCCTTGTGTGTCTGTGTCCTTATCCTGTTCAGTATCGTCAAAGACGTTGTCATCATTGTCCACCTCTCGTACATCCGTGTTGCGACTCTGTGTCATATTAAGCATTAGTTTTGTATAAACACTACCATGTATTTACAATCAATTAAATAAAGGTTGACACTCACCCCACTGTGCGAATGTTCCACTGGTTGGGTGGTCTGATTTGTCTGCCATTGAAGGCGTCTGTCTAATACGTAAACGAAATGATTGTAAATCATTTTTGTTACAATCGCATGTCTAATGTTTGGAAATTTACGTACCATGGTTGTGTGATGCACATTTGGGGCCATCAAATGCCTGTCCAACCTCTCAAGGATATCATCCATCTTATTATGTATGGATGCAAACCCTCCAAGTGTAATCTCTCTGAGGTTATAAAGTGTGAGTTTTTGTGCATTGGTTCTCCTAGCATGTGGAGACTTAACGTTTTGGTGCGAGGAGTGTGAGACCTCAGTATTGTCATCACGAGCATCGCTTACATACATATGATCATCATCCTCTTCCTCTGGTTTTGAAGCTTCCCCTGAATCACCATCCATTCCATCACCCTTTTGTATTTTGGGTGCAAGTGCTTCATAAGCAAACTCATCCTCGGTTGGTTCTATGGGCCCCACTACAATCTATTAAACATATTGCTATTGATTGTTAGTAGACATATACATGGCTATAGATTGTTTAGAAATGAAATATATTTAAACTTTACCTTGCTATTGAAGATATCCTGTTGCAGCCTATTCCCGTCTCTGATGTGATGAACATCCCAGTTCATAATTCTTGGAATACCATTACCAATTCGCCTCCCGTACCGCTCGTCTGTTGACAACTTTGGTATTATTTCATATGCCTAATATACTAGAGCAAAAGCAAACCTCGTAACTGTCATCGAAGAGGATCTTAAGCTAGGTACGAAGTTTTCTATCCCTTGAACGAGATGATTATATGCCACCCTCCCCCATGGATATGCCTCGAACTGTTCATCGTCTTCCAGCAACCGTATGTGTAGGGTGTCTATTTTATTTCCTGGCATCCTAGCAACAACGATGCTCTCAAGTATGGCTAGTTTAGCCAACTGGACTGAGAGAATGTCATCATTGAAGTTGTACTCTTCTATTGTTTTCTTGACGACTGCATATCGGAATGCTACAAAATTCTTAAAGAATTCAATCTCCAATTTGCCTTTAGGAAGTTTGGATATGTTAATGTACCTAACCTCCTCGCAATTCAAATCGGTTATCAGAGAAAACTCTTTTATTGAGAAGTCGACCATAGCACCTTCTAGGTTGAAACTGAGCACGTCCTTGTTTCTGTTTGATACAAGCCTACGTAGCAGGTTTTGTAGCAATTGGGTGGGGAAGTTTTTTGTTGGTAGGTTAAGGAAGTGGCTAAAGCATGATATATCCAACATCTACTTCTGTTTTTCACTCATCTTTTGTCTCAGTGTTTCCAGGATCTGTGTTTTACAATGGATGTTGACCTTCTGGCCTTGCAACCAATCTTCCTTGGGAAGGATTAAAGCTGGCCCCTAATGGCAAGTATAATTGGAACAACACAAATCTCAGTAAATTATACCCAATCACAGTATATTATACCCAATCACAGTATAAACCCTAAACCCAATGACTAGAATACAATGTTCTGATTAAAATGACTAGAATATTAAAGCAGAATGTGGCAAGTATAATTAGTATAATATAAAGTATAGTACGTAATAATCAATGTATACAAAGTATAATAAGTGCAACACAGTTCACAGTACGCGTTAGAATCATCATACTGGCCATAAACTAACCTGATGTTTTGATACTGAACCCCTTTTGTTTTCTTTTTTTGTTTGCCACCACCATCATTCTTTTTAGCCGTTTTAAAAGCCTATCACCAACAAAAAAAAACAAAAAACAAATCAGAATTCGTTACTATTCAGCAAATAACCATGGATCAAATATGGTCATTCTCATAGAAGTACCTCAGATACGTTTTGTTCATCGCCACTTATGGTCATTTTCTTAAGAAATCAAACATTTGAAAATTGAAAAAGCCATCAGAGATTCAATTTTCTGTGAAATTAGCCACATGCAAAAGTTGAAAATTGAAGTTTAACTTACCTACGAAACGAAGTGCACGTTGATTAATCACTGATTAATCAAATTTGGCCAGGAGATTCGATGAAGACGGTGGGAGAGAGGATGAACACGAGAAGAGAGAGAGAGAGAGAATACGAAATCTAAATTTTGAAATTTAAAAAAAATGAGGCATATGATGGTAATGGCGGTTTCGAAATAGGCTGGAAATTCGAATTTCAAAAAAAAACTGAAGATTAAGGCTGATTAGACATGATTTGAAGTGTCAGTTTTCGATTAACGAGGCTAATTATGATTCTCTATCATGCGTGGCATGTCATGCACAATTCGTTTTTTTAGCCTCTCAGACGTGGCCATTTTGGACAACTGATCACCTGGCTATCTTTAATAAAATGAAGATGGCTATTTATTAAAATTAATGTAAGGGTATTTTCGTAACTACACATCTAAATAAAGTGAAAAGCTGGCCATTTTATAAAAATTAAAATGTTGTTGTCATATACTGATATTTCCCAACAAAAGTGGCTAGAAACATGGTTAGCCCAATTTATATATCTATTCTATTAATATTAGTATTATGCTTATATATATTATTATTACAAAAAAATATTCGAGAAATATTCTAATACTTTTATCGCTTATTGATTTTTAAAATTTAAGAAGCATGTCATTTATACAAGCATGAATTTGGGAAAGGATGGCACTTCCAACTTTTTCCAATTATATATATATATGTATATGTACATATGTATATGTACATACAAATTATGTACATATACATATATATATTATATATATGTACATATATGTATATGTACATACATATTATGTATATATATATATATATATATATATATATATATATATATATATATATATATATATATATGTACATATGTATATGTACATACATATTATGTACATATACATATATATATTATATATATGTACATATATGTATATGTACATATACATATATATAAATATATATATATATATATATATTCATATATAATATATATATGTATGTACATATTATATATATGTATGTATATATATATTATATATATATATATATATATATGTACATATGTATATGTACATACATATTATGTACATATACATATATATATTATATATATGTACATATATGTATATGTACATATACATATATATAAATATATATATATATATATATTCATATATAATATATATATATATATACATACATATATATAATATGTACATACATATACATGTTTTTTATGTATGTACATATATATTATACATATGTATGTATAATATGTACATACATATATATATATATTAATATAACATATGTACATAGATATATGTATATGTACATAATATGTATGTACATAGATATATGTATATGTACATACATATACATATGTACATATATATGTACATAGACATATATGTATATATATATATAGATGTACATAGACATATATATATATATATATATATATATATATATATATATGTATGTACATATTGTATATATATATATATATGTATGTATATATTGTATATATATATATATATATATGTATGTACATATTATGTATATGTACATATTATAGATATGTACATATTATATATATATGTATATGTACATGTATATGTACATATACATATGCATATGTATATGTACATATGCATATGTATATGTACATATGCATATGTATATGTACATATATATATATATATATGAATATTTCTCAACAGTATTCTATGAAATGACAATAAAACACCTTGTTTTATGTGTGTGCGTGTGTGTACATATGTATATATACATACATACATACATACATATATATATATATGTATATATATATATATGTATGTATCTATGTATCTATGTATGTATATATGTATACATACATACATATATGTATAGATGTATACATACATATATATACACACACACATAAAATAAGGTGTTTTGTTGTCATTTCATAGAATACTGTCGAGAAATATTCATAGTAGAAAATATAATCTTGACCGGTGTTCAATTTTTTGATATTTATACTCCCACTTCTCTGTTTTTCTGGTTTAATGTAGAATATAAGTTGTAATTTTCATGTTGCCTTGTTCATTGTTTCAACTTGTAAATCCTTTGGTATATTGTTGCTGTTGTTGTATTAATTATTGGTGATTATTTGAAATTCATTACCTTCAATATAATTTATGAATGATGTTTTATGTATAGCTAATCTTTTTATTATTTTTCTAAATTATCTGAGGAATCAAACCTTCATTCCCATCTCATGATGATTTTAATTTTTGTTCTCTGTTTATATAAATATTAAAAATAAAATAGTGGTTTTGCAAATTTTGTTTTTTCTCAGTTAGGTCAAGAATTTTATGAAAGTTAACTTAAGTTGAGTTGGCATCCTGTTTGTTAAGTTAAGTTGATTTGTTAAGTTAAGTTGATTTGTTAAGTTAAGTTGATTTGTTAAATTAGTTATCTCTCATGAATGTCGTAAAAATTAGTTGTTTCCATGACATGATCCCATGTGACACACGAGACAAACCACTTTGTTTACTTCTACCAGTTATCTGAATACTTTGCTTGCCTTGACAAAGATATTGCTGGGGATAATGAGTATCTATTCATACCTCTCTTTACATACATAGAATAACAAGTAATGAAAATATTAAAATGAATAAAAAAATACCATTTTATTTTGTTGATTTACTCTTTAAGTTGCATTAAGGTGAGTTTGCACTTCAAATTTGGTAGACTATTCAAAGTGTGTTTTGATCATGTTCTTCATAAGATTGATCAAATGTAGTCCTCATGATAAAGTGAGATTGATCAAATGTAGTCCTCATGATCCACTTTATTTCCACTTTATTTCGTTTTTATTTATTTATTTTAATTCTAGGTATTCTTGTGTAATTTCATCCGTGTTTGGAATTGGGGTTCACTTTGTTTTTGTAATCTGTACTGAAAATATCATTTTTCAACACTTTTTTTTTTAAAATTGAAAGCACGAGAACCTAAAAACTAAGATTTTTATCACTTTTTTTTTTCAAAATTGTAAGCTGTTTAACCTTTTATTAGTTCTCATCTTCAGGCTACTTTGTCATCTGACGTTGTTGCATCAGATTGTCGACAACCATCCCGCTTCTATTACATCCATTTGGAGAGTCTTTATTCTCACTTATGATCATTTACTCATCTTTTATATTTTCATTCATTCTTTAATTGGGGTTTCCTCTCGTAAGGTTGTCATTTATTTGAATTGTTATAGAAAGTTAAGAATATTGTTATATCTTTATTTTGGTATATTATCTTGATGTACAGGATACAGCTTGGGCCAGCTCGCATCCGTTAAGGTTGCTACAAATCCTGTTAGGCTATTAATGTACAATAACAAGGTATGAGCGCATATTTCTTTATTATGTTTTTTGGACTGTTTTTTTAAAATGTTTTTGGGACTGTTTTGGGGTGTTTTTTCACGTGTATCAATGTTTAAAAATAATTTATCGTGTTTGTGATAAAAATAATCTATTTGAACTTGATCAATTGGAATGTTTATTATGGACTGATAATTATAATATGTTTATTTTTATTATGACATCATATTTTCAAATATAAAACCTGTTTGAATATAAAAAATAACTCATAAAATTGACAGCAATTTATATGTTGTGACCTTTATTAAGAGATTTATAACAACAAGACTAACTTTTATTTTAATTTCTTACGACATAAAAATAGGTAGAAAGTACAAAGGTTTAGGTTCATACTTGGAAAACTATACATGGATAAATCGTGGATGTCCAAGAATAGATTATTTGTAGAGTATGAAGTAGGTGTCGAGATTTTTATTGAATTTGCAACTCAACATGCAAATGGTGGAACTTCGATACGATGTCCATGCTTGAGATGTGGACATCGTTTAAACCAATCTTTTACCGAGGTAAGAAATCACTTGTATGGTTGCAATGGATGTGGATACGATGTCCATGCTTGAGATGTGGACATCGTTTAGATCAATCAAAGTTGTCGATACCATTACGGTTTATTTTGAGACATGCCGAGCATTCAATGGTTGCAATGGATAGTATTTCACTCACGTTGCCAATTGAGAGATTTGGGGTAGATCGAAGGTACTATGTGCTACGAGAAGACATATTTCATGTATGTACAATGGAGGATGTTGCAACCTCAGTAATCATAGCATACATAGAGTAAGTGATATATATTATTAATGTTATCATGTAAGTTCTTATTAGATCAAAAGTGATAGTTTATGTTTTTAATAGGTCTCTACACTACAAGTATGGAGATAGATTAAGTCAATATGTGTTCGTAGATCCTGGCACAATATCTGTTATGTCAAATTTACAAGAAGCACGAATAAGAAGTCTTTTCATTAGACTGTCAGTGGCTACCCTTGGTCAATTATTAATTGCTCCATATAATGCAGGGTAAGCAAAATTATATGGAATATTTTTGAATAATTGTTATTGAGTACTAATTTTTCTTAAAATTTTATAGTGGTCATTGGATATTGGCTGTGATAAATCCTCATGAAAATGTTGTTTACTTATTGAACTCTTTGAGAACCGGTTCGATTGATGAAATACATATGATTGTAAACACGTAAGTTACATTACTTTAAACTTTTTTTGACTGTTTATGGGCTGTTTATGGACTGCTTTTGTGCTTCTTTTGGGCTGTTTTATGGCATATTTTTAGGCTTTTTTTTTTACTATATTTGGGCTGTTTTGAGACAACAATTTATGGGTTGTTTTTGTGCTATTATGAGAAGACAGTTTTTGGGCTGCTTATAGACACTTTTTGGGCTGTTTTTATTCTGTTTTTGGGCTGATATGAGACAACAATTTTTTGGACTGTTTTTGGAATGTTTTTTTATAAGTTTTTGGGATGTTATGAGAATACATTTTTTGGGATGCTTTCAGACTCATTTTGTGCTGTTTTAATGCTATTTTTGTGTTGTTTTTGGGCTGTTTTTATTCTGTTTTTGGGCTGTTATGAGACGACAATTTTTGGGGTTGTTTTAGGGCTGTTTTGGTGCTGTTTAGGGGCTGTTTTGGTGCTGTTTTTGGCCTATTATGACACGACAATTTTCGGGCTGTTTTATGGCCCGTTTTTGGGCAAGAGTCATTCCTATCGAATGTTAAGTAGTTTTGTGATTGTTCTATTTTTCATATTAATATACTTTGATTCTTATCAACTTGAAACTGATTTTATCGTTTATATTTATAGGGCACTAACAATGTTCAAAGCTCATAATCCATCAGAAACATCTCGGAAAAACATAACAGCATGGAAGAATGTTAAGGTAAATATTTCGTAGTTCAATTTTTGTATTAAATCTAGTTTGTTGTGTTTCGTAGTTATAAATTTTTGTATTAAATCTAGTTTGTTGTGTTTCGTATTTATAATTTTTTGTATTAAATCTAATCTGTTTTCTACAATCATAAATGTTCAATTATTTTTATTATAGTGTCCACTTCAAGACGGGAATTTCGAATGTGGATATTTTGTCATGAGATTCATGCGAGATATAGTATCAACTCAATCTACTTTGATTAGTTGGTAAGTAATTGTTGTACATACTATTTATTCATGTCCTTGGTAAAAAGTATGAAATTATATACTAAACAAGCCTTTTTTTTTAAACATGGTAGATCGATACAAGGGTTGCATACTCTCAACATGCTATTGATGAGGTGCAGATCGAGTGGGCTGAATTTTTGGCGCAGTATATCTAGACACATGTGACAAATTACTCATTAGTTATCGGTTGGAATTATGCTTAAGGACGTCTATTTTAGAATTTATTATATTTCCTTTATTCTTTTTTGTGGGCTTAGCTTTTTGGTACCTTATTATATAGTTTTGGTAACTATACACTCGCCAAATAGGTTTTTTTGTTGGTTTATGTTTGGATTTTTTAAATACTATGATAGACTAGTAGTTTAATTAGTTGTTACAGTACCTTAGGAATATTTGTTACCTTTCCAAACATTTAGTTATTATGAGATATCTTTTCTTATGTTTGTGATTTACAATTATTATTTTAATTCGATTATATATTAGAATGTGGACAGGAAGAAAGCTCTAAATTTTTAAAAATATAAAAAAATATATATATATTCATTGACATGTAAAACACCTCAACTAATATGTAAACGATGATTTAAATTATACATACTTGACGCAAAAATAGTGTCAATAGATTTATTTTTGACGCTTCGGACGAGTCAAATGCGTTGAGATTATACTTGACAATTAATAAAGTGTCAACTATATTTATCACTTGACGTAATAACCGTGTCAATAGTTTTAATTTTGACGCTTTTGACGTGTCAAATGCGTTGAAATTTTCCTTGACACTCATATTATATTTGACACTGACATATTTGACGCTAAATAAAGTGTCAAGGATATTGAATTTTGACACTTTTTAATAGTCAAGTATAACGAATTTTGTTGAAGTCATGACATGAAATGATATATAAGTAACAAGACAAGAGATGACAATTCATATTATTAAATTAAAAATAATTTCTATAGCTTTATTTTCCATTGAGTAATTTTCTTTTTGTAAATTTGGATAATGGGCTTGTGCTTGCAAAATAATGAGATTGATTGATAAATTTATGCCGTCCATCAAAGATTCTCAATGTATACTCTCATCCTCTTCTTACAAAGAAACATTTTGATGATTTAGGGTTTATTGAGATTCACCATCCATACCATATCGTTTCAGTTTTGGAGTTTTCATTTCTAGATGTTGAATTTTTCCAGAAATACAAGTCGTGCTGATTTGCATAAGACGAACATATATTAACAGTAATCAATTGTAATCTATTCAGACAATAACAATAGTGACGCGCTAAAAAATATGTTATAATTACAAAATAAAAACACAAGATAAGATAGTATATTTAAACAAAAACAAACATTTAGGGTTGCTAGAAAATGAGCTAACAACAACACACAATCCAAAGCCATTTGATATGCTTATGTCACTAAAGCTATATCCAATGTTTTCTTCTTTCTCACCTAGGTTCTTTATAAATCTACGATATATATGACAAAAAAAAAAAGGGTTACCAACACTAAAATTTTCAGAAGATATTGAGTTAGCAGCAAACATATCTAAAAATAACAATTGGACTAAAAAACATTGAAAACAAAATAACGATTTCTCTCAACATTTCACCCCAACTAGCCAAAGACATAATTTTAGTAAAAACTTAAAAACTTTTTCCATCCAATTTGATGATACAAAACTATTAGTTGGGACTAGTAAATACTGCAATAAATGTAGCAAGAAATACACTATAAGACACTTTCAATTATTGATTATCATATTTGTATTCACAGTTTCAGAATCTATTAAAGGAGAAGCCTCACGACCAAAGAAATTGAATAAAAAGAGACGAGCTGATCGTGGTGGTGGTGGTGGTGAAGGATGATGAATGAAAATGATAAACTCGTCCTATAAACTAGAAAATTTTGATTTAGACATGTGGTCTTTGTCTTTACTTTTACTTGCTTTAATTCTAAGTAAAGAGTAATTTCTTGTCACAACACTTAACTTGCGGGAGAGTATAAGAAGAATTAGTTATATATTTATAGTTTTTTAAAGTTTTGAGATTAATATCACTAGTATCCTAATTAATTCACCTAATTTCAATAATACTGGTGGTTAGGCTTCTATTTCACTTTTACCCAAAAAAAACCAATCCGGGTGGGGCAACCATAGCTGATTTTTATTCAGTTTACCTTCTTACCCTTTTTCATTCCTTTATTCGTTTAATTTCTGATTCGTTTATTGTCAATTTCCACGATTCTTGGGAATTTTTTAATGCCTGATATTAATATTTTTTTATCCTCTTAATTTGATTTGTCAATTACCATATCTAAATTATACTCTATCCATATTTCCTTTGTTTCTTTTCAACGTTTTCTGCAAGATTTCCATTTCATTTTCTTCTTCTACCGTTTCATTTCATTTTATTGTTCTTCGATTACTTTTCATTTTCTTTTCATCTGTCCAATTGGATTCACGCACTCTTGACAGCCTTCACGGCCACCAAACTTATGATTTTTTACTGGGTTGGTTTTCCGGTCATGATTCAAATTCATTGCGAGATCTGAGAGTTTAAGAACAATTCAGATCCTCGTTTTTCCTTCTTTGATTTTGTCAATTTTGAAACAAAATCGGCCTTCTCTGTATCTGAGAAATCGACGAAGGTGATCGTTGTTGTGACTCGTGTTGCTGTTCAATCGAGGAAGAAAGCAGCAACAAAGGTACTTTTAAGTAAATGTTTATTTTTGTTCAATGTTTATTTTTATTTTCTATTTACATATCTATAGAAACTTTGATCTCTTTTTCATCTCCAATTTTGTGCCTTCGCTCTATCTCTGAATGAATTGTTCTTCTCTTTCGTTTTTACTTTTTAGGACGACCAGGAAGGACATTTAAATTTTCTTAAATAAATGTTTACTAAAAGTAAACTGTTTATAAAAAAAAATTACCTTTTCAATTCTCGATGAACTCGCTTTCTATGTATTTTGTTGATAAGTTACTTTTAGTAAAATGTTTATTTTTATTCAATGTTTATTTTGAAAGCCTATTTACATATGTTTTCAAAATCGTTTCATCAATTTTTGTATCCGATATCAATTTTAAGTGCACATTAATAAACTGTTTATTTTTTATCTCTGTATTTTTTAGGATGACGAACAAGAAAGACATTCGATTTTTCCTTGAAGAAGAAGTCAGAAGGTTGAAGAACAAGTTAGAAGTTTGAAGATTTTTTATTTTATCTTTTGTTATAGTTTTTATTTTTGTTTAGATTTGAATTTTCCATTAATTTTATAAAATTTAAGGGATTTTATAATTTTCCTTAAATTTTACACAAATTAAGGAGAAATTAAATCAGGGGTATGTTTGTCCTTTCATAATGTAATTTCATTTGGCCGGTGGCGGTTTTGAGTACTATTGATATTTAATAAAACATCTGATATATTTGATATATCAATAATTTTTTTATTATTAGTGAAATTCACCCTAAAGTTTTTAAGTGATCTTAAATGATTATATCAAAAACCCCAATGATTATGTCTTTTTTTTTCTCTCTCTCTCTATCAAATGAGGTTGCTTACTAATACTTCTTTTGCATTCTTCACTTAAAAAAAAATCAACCAACTAATTATTTGATAAAGTGACTTGTTCTATGTTGAAAAAATATGATTGACTAGTTTAGATAAAAATATATATATAATGATTTAATTTTTTTTATTAAAAATTAGGTTGTTAATTTAATCATCAATATTTTTTGTTTTACATATGTAAATAAAATTTGAAATATTAGCTAAAATATCAATACAGATTACAGAATTTTACAAACCTCCGTAATTTAAATTTTAAATTTTGATTCAGATTTTTAAATCATTGGTTAAATAACTTAGGCCTGTTACAAGGAATCCATAAGGTAAGGAATTAAAATAAAATTAATAGAAATGAAATCAATCAGAGTTTCTTTTGATGTTGTTTATTTATTTATTTTGAAATCAGAATCATATTCCTTTTATGTTGTTTACTTACATTAAGAATAAGAATTAGACTTATTATAATTACTAAGTTACCTATTTCATACTCTAAACAATTGAAAATACATTAGGGTCGTTCATTTCCCAGTTTTCTCATATTCCATGTAATTTAAGATTGTTGTGTATTGTAGGGAATGTAAGATTGTAATGTTCATTTCGCAATAAGTGGAAACCAGAATCTCATGGGTATGAAAGATTACGGTGTTTGTTATGATGTATTTAATAAGAGAATGTATTGAAATTAACAATTGTTCCAATTATACACTTGTTCTATGTTTCTTATTAATAAATTTTACACACTAATTTAATTAATATCTTTTTTGAAATATTATTATACCCAGACTATTTTAATAATTCAATTAGCTTAAAACTTATTTATTTAAATATTTAATAATATTTAAATTTTTATTAATTAATATATAAATAATTAGTGTAATGAAAAAATTAGTTAATGATGAGAAAATAATTTTTTTTTATCTTATTAGTTTGAATTAATTACACTAATATCCTGATTAATTCACCTAATTTCAATTATGCTGGTTGTTATGATTCTATTTCACTTTTACCTAAAAAAATACCAAATATGGTGTTGCAACTGTAGCTTTTTTTTTTACCGTTTACCGATTTACCCTTTTTGATTTGTTTAGTTATTTTTTATGTTTACTTTGTTTTTGTATTTCTTGATTCATGGGATTTGCTTCCTGCCTGATATCAATATGTTTTTATTATTTTCATTTAATACTTCAGTTACCATATTTAAATTATTTCGTTTCCATAATTTCTGAGTTTCTTTTCAACGTATTCCCGAAGATTTTCATTTCATTTCATTTTCTTCTTCTACGATCTCATTTCATTTACTCCTTCTACGATTTCTTTTTAGTTTCTTCTTCTACGATTTCATTTTTTTATTATGCTACGATTTCATTTCTTTTTCTTTCCATTCCCATATGAGTTCTAGTTGTTTTGATCTATTATATGAGGGTTATTGGGATGAATCTCATAATTACGAGGATTATGAATTAAAGACAATAATCATTTTGAAAGGAACCAATTTCTCTGCACTAACACAGTTAAACGGAAAGTTCTGTTTAACCAAGATTCTAATTGTCTCATGATGGAAGGCGATTGTTGTTGTGGATCGTGTTGCTGATCAATTGATGAAGAAAGCAGCAGAAGGTACTTTTAAGTAAATGTTTATTTTTGTTCAATATTTTTTTTATTTTCTATTTAAATATCTCACTACAAAAAAACTGTTAAATTGCGACCAGAAATTTACGACCAAAGTATTGGGTAGTTGTTTTGGTGATCACTCTGGTAGTAAATATGAAGTTTGACTTACAACGACCATATGGTCACTTTTTTGCGACCAAATTGCGACCAAGTAAATAATTAGTCATAAAAAATGGCGCGAATTTTTAGCCGGAAGAAAGTGACCATATGGTCACTATAAAATTACGACCATATGGTCGCAATTTTGTGACACGAGATATCATTTAGTAGTAAAAAAAAGCGTGTAAATTTGGCGGGAGAAAGGCTACCAAGGGGTCACAATTCAAAGTGACCATATGGTCACAATTTTGGTGACTTTTAGTGACCAGTGGTAGCTTAGAAATTTGGCGGGAAATAAGCTACCAGATGGTCACATTGTTAAGTGACCAGATGGTCACAAATATTGTGATTTTAAGTGACCAGTGGTAGATAAACAATTTGGTAGGAGAAAAGCGACCAAGTGGTCACCAAAATAAGTGACCATGTGGTCGTAAATACTGTGACTTGATGTGACCCGGGGCAGTGAGGAAAATGGCGGGGAATTTTGGCGGGAAAATGTGACCAGTTGGTAGCAAAAATACTACCATCTGGTCGCAAATGAGCAGAGGAGTCCATTATAAAATCTCCTCCTCTCATTGTTTGTTAGCATTAAGAAAAAAGAAAATGAGAGAGTGGATGTATGTTCATTTGATAGACGGGTATTTGAACGATGAGTTTGTGGCCGAGGTTGAACAGTTTGTTGAGTTTTGCATGACAACTGTCTATTATGGAAAGCTATGGTGGAAAGCTACGTCACCGTCCTGAGTTGGAGCCTGACGACAATGATAATTACGCAAAAGAAAGTACATGTTGACGACGGATGAAAAGAAAACATTATTTGAGTGGATCAAATCCATCAAATTCCCGGACGGATACGTTGCGAATTTGAGTCAGTGTATAGACAGTCAAAAGCATATCATGTTCGGGATGAAAAGCCACGACTGTCATGTATTCATGCAACGATTGATGCCTGTCGCGTTCTGACCGTTCCTAGAGAATAGACATTGGAAGCCGCTTGCACAGTTGAGTGTTTTTTTCAGGGACTTGACATGTACAGAGCTGAATGAAGCTACTGTCGCTTCAATGAGTTGAGAGATCGCTGTTATTATCTGTAAGTTGGAGCGAATGTTCCCACCTGGCTTTTTTGATTCAATGGAGCATCTTCCAGTGCATCTTCCATACGAGGCATTCTTAGGGGGTCCGGTACATTACCGTTGGATGTACCCATTTGAAAGGTAAGCACAGTTAATTTGTAATGTACACGTATAAAGTTCAGTGATAGAATGTAAATGTTTTCTAGGTACTTACGTCGGTTGAAAAAGACAGTCGGAAATAAAGCAAGAGTAGAAGGATCTATTTGTAGTGTGTACCTGACGAAGAAGACTACCACATTGTCGAAAATTACTTGAAGGTGACATAAACGACTTGCCAATTTTACGGAACCTGGCATGACAGTTGGAAGATCAGTGCGTAGGCCATTGACCGATTCTGAGTATCACGTAATGCAGACATACGTGTTATGCAACTGCGCAGAGATCGAGCCTTACATAGAGTGAGTTCGTAACTTAACATTATTTCATCGCATAAACAATTACAAACTATTTGCTAACTATTTTTGTAACATACAGATTATTTCTAAACTTATACGTTCGGATGACACGAGTTGGTCTTACAGCCGCTGAGGAGGGGTCAATAATCGACAAAAAGTTTTGTTCTTGGTTCAGTGCATACGTGAGTTATTTTAAATTGTCAAAAAAACCGTGGCAATTTGTTGAAAAAATTACTATCTTCCTAACATTACTGTATATGAACAATGACAGGTTGACTCCCCTACATTATCGGTAGATGATTAGGGGTGTTCATTTTCCCCGTGGGGACCCGCCCCGAAAGTGACGGGGAATCCCCGTTCCCAACGGGGATGGGGAAGGGGACGGGGACGAAAAATTCCCCGTTCGAGTTTCGGGGACGGGGATGGGGAATGTGGTCCCCGACCCCGACCCCGACCCCGTCCCCGACCCCGACCCCGTTCCCCGAAAAAATCCCCGAAATATATGTATGTATATATGGTTTTTAATTTTTTTTCTAAATTATTTATAAAAACTTTATTTTATTTTTTTATTTCTAAAAAAGTTTTTTATTCTTAAAACTGTTTTTAAAACAAGATGTAAAAACTGTTTTTAAAACAAGATATATATTTTTTTAAATTGTTTCAAAAACTTTTTTTTTTAAAATAATGTTCAATTTTTTTTTATATAAAACTGTTTTAAAAACTTTTTTTTAAATATGTTTTTCATACTTCTTTTTACTCATTTGCTTTTCTTTTTTTAATTGTAATTTTTTTTATTTTTGTTGTCTTAAATGAACTAGAAAATGTCAATTGCATAGAAATAATAACTTAAAGTTGATTTTGGATAATTTTTTATTTTAAATGTTGAACAAATTCTTATGAAAAATCATGTATGTTAATCAATTGAATAGATATTTCATTAAAAAATTAAACTTTATTGAAAAATTAAAAGGGGAAAATTCCCCGCTAAATTCCCCGTTCCCCAGGATTTTCCCCGCGGGGAATCCTCGTCCCCGACCTCTTTGAACGGGGAATTTACCGGGGACGGGGACGGGGATTGGGAACGGGGACGGGGACGGGGAATGCATTCCCCGTCCCCGCCCCGCCCCGTGAACACTCCTATAGATGATCCTTGCATTATTCCTTTGGCAGAAGGATTTGGACGGATTGCAAAGTCGTATACTGGATACTTCAGTAACGGTTACAGATTTCAAACGAAGGCGCATTCAGTTAACAGGGCAACAAACAACAGTGGTGTTTGCATTAAAGGTCATGTGTTCGGCACAAACGAAGACGATTACTTCGGAGTAATCGATGAGATTCTTGAGATTCAATACGCAAGTTCGACGCTAAAAGACATTGTTCTGTTCAACTGCACTTAGTTCGAGACAACCAGACGAGGCGGAGTTCGTAAGATTGATCATTTACAAATCGTTGAGGTAAACAAGTCTAAGCATATGCGCAGCACTGATAGGTTTGTCATGGCTTCACAGGCGATTCAAGTTTATTACCTGAACTATTCGATTAATAGACGAGATCTGACAGATTGGTTAGTTGTTTGTAAAGTTAAACCACGCCAGGTAGAAGAAAACTTGTCCGAGAAAGACGACCATGCAGAGGAAGCTGTTGCTTTTCAAGAAAATGAGATAAGATGTCGTGCATTCGACGATGGTCAGAATGCAAGTACTGTTCATCCTTTGAACGATGGAACGATAACATTGCATGATGATGATACAAATGCTTCCACTTCTCACGCACGTGACATTGATGCTGAATTTATTCGAGACGATGAATGCGATGAAGAAACAGAAACAGAAGAAGAAGAAGAAGACTTTATGTGAGGGACTTCTTTGAGACGATGAATCTGATAAAGAAACGGGAGAAGAAGAAGACTTTATGTGAGGGACTTCTTTGAGACGATGAATCCGACGAAGAAATAGAAGAAGAAGAAGAAGCGACGACCGAAGGAACTGAGGATGATGAATGAGACATTTTGTAACTTTATGATTCACTGTGTATGTGTTTATTAAAACTATTTCTTTAATGAATGTTAAAAAATATATATATATTAATATTTGCGACCATATGGTCGCAATTTAACACAAAAGGTGACCACATGGTAGTAATTTAGAAGTGAAATGCGACTAGTTGGTCGCATTTGTGGAAAAGTAGAATTATGTTTTTCAAAAAATATAAGTTAAATTACGACCAGTTGGTCGCAAAACTCAAAGGGTATTCTAAAATGTTCATGAAATTTTTGGCGGTTAATTTCATAAGTGCGACCATCTGGTCGCAAATCTGAGCGGTAAATTTAAATTTTCATGAAATTTATGGCGGTGAATTTAAAGATTATGACCATATGGTCGCAATCCTTGGCGGTGAATTTCATTATTGTGACCAGGTGGTCGCCATTTTTGATGGGACGCGTGATATGACAGCTATTGTGGATAATCGCAAATTGGCGACCAGATGGTCACTTTTTCAATAAATGCTACTAGGTGGTCGCAAATATGTGTAAAAATGCGACCAGGTGGTCGTAATTTCCCCAGCACGCGCGACCTTTCGTTTCTAGTCATGATTACATATTTGCGACCAGTTGGTCGCAAAATCTGATTTAAATTCAGATCCGATTTCCTTTCCCCCGTTTCTTTTTTTTTTCTTTCTCTTTTTCTCTCTCTTTTCTTTCTTTTCTCTCTTTCCCCCGTTCGGTTCCCCGTTATTTTTTCCCCGTTCTCATTCCCCGTTCCTACTCTAAACCTAAAAACCCTAAACCTCCAATCCCGATTTCTATTACGAGTTTAGTTTTCATATAGATTTTAAGTTTTAAGTTAGTTTTAGTTTTTAGTTTTTAGTTTTAAGTTAGTTTTAGTTTAAGTTTAAGTTTAATTTAGATTATTTCATTAATTAATTTATTTCAGATTATTTCATTAATTAATTAATTTAATTTATTTCATTATTTTAATTACTTAGTATTAAATTAGTTTATTTTAGTTGTAGGATTATGACGGGCAGACGACGTCCTCCCCAGTCAGACGAGCCTGACGACGAGTTTGACGAGGCGACTCCGCAGCCGCCTACTGTCGCTGCCTCTGTTGCGGACCTGACTACAGAGGAGTTGGACAGCCTCCTCTTCGGTTACGAGCCGAGACTTGCTGGCACTCTCAATGATGCAGTCCCTAAGACCCAGCCTGCGACACCACGCTTGACGCAGGACTCCCAGACCACGACTTCCGCGGGAGCATCAGGGTCTGCATGTAACGTCCCGTTATTTTGTGATAAAAAAAAAAAAAACTTTTATTTATTTTATTTAATTTAAGTAATTAAAATTCATTTATTTATTATTAAATTAGAATTTAGTAATTTATTTCATTTTAATTCCTTTTAATGGCTTTATTTATTTAAATACGTTAAAATGGTGTTAATAATTATTAACGGGCCAATTAATAATTATTAATCACCATTGGGATAGTTTGAAATGTTCGGGACTCGTTTTTAAGCCAAAAGTCATAAAAGGGCAAAGTTGTAATTACCCAATTTCAAAATATCTAAAAATCACTATTTGATCTTCTCTTTAAATGAAACTTTGACCAACCAATTGACCAAAATTTTTGCTCATTCTTCTCCTCCAAGCCGTGGGCTTCAAGAAGCAAAAGAGAGAATTTGGCTTTTGTTCGTTTCTTGCCGGATCGACTCAATCTTGGATATTTCGGAAAGCCCTCGGGTCAAGGATCATTTCCCACCTAGCCATCGTCCGTTTCTCTCGAGATCCTAGGAGTTCTCGGTAAGAATCTCTTGAAACCCTAAGCTCCAAATAGTGTTTTAATGGAGTTTTGCTTGTTTTCTTTCGATTTCTTGCCGTGAAACTCGGTGTTTGTCAATTCGGGAGTAGTTTTAAGTGTTTTTGGAAACTATTCCATAACCCTAAAACCGAGTTTCAGTCGAAACCCTTTCCGTTTGAAATTTACCCTTTTGGGTTTGATTTTGGGTTAGAAATTAATGAATGAATGTTTGTTTAAATTCAATTCGGGAAAGGGATTGATGTTCAAAAACACTATTCATCGATACCCATTGAAGTCGGGATTATCGAATTTGATTAAAACCAACTCAAAACGTATTTGAATTGCCAAAAAGCCGAAAAACCAAACCCGAGACTCGTTTTTGATGATAGGGCCGTGGGCCTCTTTGTGGGTTTTGTTGGGTTTTCGTTGCTTTTTATGTTTAGTAGTTGTTTGATCGATAGTTGGTAAAGTTATTGATTGTATGATATAATTCGTTTGTAGGTGTTTTTGAACTTCGTGGTTGATCGCTCCTTCGAACTTAGGAGCTAAATCATCTTATTATTAAGGTGAGAATGATTAGTATGTAAAGTAACTATAGAAAGCAAATGAGTGTTTTGGTTTGAAGAGTTTGAAACTAAGATTAGAATCCGAATCTAAGATTAGAGGGTTGTGAGTTAGTGCCCTTAGGATTAAGAGTTAATCCTTTAAGTGAGAACTTAAGAGTTCTCGAGAAAGACTTGAATCTTAGAAGATTCTAAGTTAGATTCGATTCAAGCTTAGATTGGATCCTTGGAAGTTTAAAATCCTTGAAGGTTTAGGTTAATCGTTTATTTTATAATTCTACTCTTATTGATACCTGGAGTTCGATCGATATATCGTTCATCCGAGATGCTTATCTACTTTTATCTTATGTTATTTACTTTGTCTTTTACTTTACACCTTTACTTTATGCTTGTATTCGATTACTTTAATTCCGCATTCTATTTATTTACTTTTACAAGATATGCAAGCATACGCATATCATTTGCACCATACCATTATCGCATCATTCTTGAAAAAGAAACGAAAAAGAGAAAAGAAAGTGAAAGAGAAAAGAAAGAGAAAAAGAAAAGAAAGTGAAAAAGAAAGAGAAAAAGAAAAGAATATGAAAAGAGACGGATGGGACCCTACGGGATCCGCTTCATCACTCTATATGAAAAGAGACGGATGGGACCCTAAGGAATCGCTCATCACTCTATATGAAAAGAGACGGATGGGACCCTACGGGATCTGCTCATCACTCTTGATGAAAAGGAAGTGAATGGTATCCTATGGGATTGACACATTACTTCATACATGCATAAGGGTATATGCGAGCCCTACATTGCATATGATTGATGATATAAAGATTTGAGATGTTATATTTTATGCAAAGTCTTTACTTTTATTACTTTATGTCATATCAAGTTAATGTATGAGATTTGACTACAAGTGTAGTAATGGCATAATTTGGAGAAAATGGAATAGAATTACCTAGAGTTTGGAGAACTTTAGGAGTTGTTGTGTCAGTTAATTGGACACAAATCGAAATGCGAGTTTGAGGTCTATCTTTACTTTTTATGCTTATTATTCTCACTGGGCTTAGTTTGTTAGCTCATGATATTACAACCAATTTCAGGTAATGCCTTGGCTAGAGGTCGAGGAGGAGGAGATGGTCTTTGCCTGATCGAGGGATGCCGACCTCGAGATGGACTATTGGATTTGTAAAGTCTATGTTTTATTTTGTGAATTTTAAGGACTTTGATTATTTTGTATCATATTTTGGCTCATAAGAGCTTCTGGATGATGTTTTTATGATATTATATATTTGAACTCCCGATTTGGACTTAAAGTCCATGAGATTTTATTAGATGTGAAAATTAGGATGTAAACGGGTTTTTCGGCATGCCAATTTTCAAACAAAACCACGCCAATTTTTCGTAAATTAAAAGACTTCCTGTTTTTCTCGATTTTTAATTTATTTAAAGTGACGGGTCGTCACACCGCATCACGGCCCAGGATCCAGATGGACCCTCCACTTCAGGCACGCGGCCTCCTCGGGCCCACGGACTCTACCCTTCGGATTGAAGGGAATACGTAAGTAATTTTGTTTATTGTTTTAATTACTTAATTTTTAAATCTTTAAACATTTTTAAAAGTGTTTTTTTTTTAACTAATAGTTTCTAATAGTACAATAATTTTTATGTTTTTGCAGAGTACAGCCGCATACAACCGTTTCAAAACAGGTTTTGCGAGGTCCTCCAGAGCATGCCTCTACCCAGCGATCTTCGCTGGCAGAAGATTCTGACGACGGAGAAACGTCGGATGTACGACAATTGGAAGGTAAAAAACATCATTTATTTTTATAATTAACTAATTTTTAAATTTTTAAAAATAAATTTATTACTTTATTACTTTAACAATTTTTTATTTCAATTGTTTCAGGGCAAGTTTCCTATTATCGATCCCGATATCACGGACGGTAGATTGTTCCCCCTATGGGACAATCATGTCCGGGATCGATTCAAGGACCTCATTTACTGGGCGCACAGAAAGCAAGCAGCAAACCGCCCCGTGTGGATGAGCGAGGAGGACCACACGCGGCTTATCGCGAGCTTGAACACTCCCGAGGGCAAGGAAGTGTCAAGGAGGAATAAGGCCAACCGCGAAAAGAATCCCACTAAACACACAGGCGGGGCCCGGACCCACGACGACCACCATCGTCGATTGGTAAGTTTTTTTTTTGTTTTTTACGTACTTTTTTCTTGTTTTCTTTTTCAATTAGTTATTAATTTATTATTTTTTTCTTCTTCAATCTCTAATATTTTTAGGAAGCGCAACACGATCGCCCTGAGTCCAAAAGTGACCATTTGGTCGCTTATAAAAACGACCACGTGGTCACTGTTTCATGTGACCAACTCGTCACTTATCTTCAACTTAATTACGACCAGATGGTCACTTTTTTAAGCGACCATCTGGTCGTTTTTTCAAAATGTTGACTTTTTTGTGACCAAACATGTTTGGTCGTATATTTGTGACTATCCGGTCGCACAAAATTCCGGAACGACCAGCTTTTTTGCCACCACCATGTTGGTCGCTTTTTTGGTAGCATTCTACAATAAAAACGACCTTTTGGTCGCAAATTTATGGTCGCAAATTGACTTTTTTTTGTAGTGTCTATAGAAACTTTGACCTATTTTTCATCTTGAATTTTGTGCATTCGCTATATTTCTGAATGAATTGGTTTTCTCTTTCATTTTTACTTTCAGTTTCTATTTGTTTTTCGATCTTGCTAGAGATTTTTCTTGCGAATGAGTTGGATCTAGGGTTCTGTATATATTTGATGATTTTTTTTATCCAGATTTGAAGGATATATTTAAAATATTTATTTTTGTTCAACATTTATTTTAATTTTTTATTTACATATCTTTAAAAATTGTTACCTCTTTTTCATCTTCAGTTTTGAGTACACATCAATAAATGTTTACTAAAAGTAAACAGTTTATAAAAATTTTGATGAACTCGCTTTCTCTGTATTTTTGTCAAATTAGTTACTTTTAATTAATGTTTACTTTTTATCTCTGTATTTGGTAGGAGGACGAACAAGAAAGATATTCGAATTTTCCTGGAAAAGGAAGTCAAGTTTGAAGATTTTTCTTTTATTTTTTGTTATAGTTTAATTTTTGTTTAGATTTGATTTTTCTATTAATTTTGTAAAATTTAAGGGATTTTTATAAATTTCCTTAAATTTTACACAAATTAAGGAGAAATTAAATCGGGGGTATGTTTTGTCTTTTCACATGTAATTTAATTTAGCCGGCGACAGTTTTTAGGTAGTTTTGATATATATATATATATATATATATATATATATATATATATATAAGATACGGTTTTCTTGAAATTTCCATTTATTAAATGATTATTACTGAAATTAACCCTATTAGTTTATGTAAAAATATAAACAACTCTATAATATTGAAGGGCAAAAAAAGTAAAAAGCAGAATACAGACGTAATATAATCTAAAAACAACGGGTGGAGGGCGCAATCTAAAATGGTCATATACCATATATTATTTGATTACATGTAATCTAAGATACCCTAGTATTTTTAATTACAGTAAAATGATCAATGTTAACTAAATATGCATCCCATGTAATCTTATATTACATCAAAATGAACGGTCCCTAACTAAAAAAATATTAGTGTATAAAATTTGATTTTCATATTTAATTTAATAGTAATAAATTTTATATTGATAACTTATATGAAAATAAGAAATTATGAATAATTAAAATTAAATAAATGATGAGTAAACTAATTATCAATAAAATTAAAATGAATTGTTATTAAATAAATAGTTATACGAAAGATAAAGAATGGATGAAAATGTAAAATTGAATAGAGATAAAATGAAGATAGTTAATAAATAGATGTGAGTCCTATGAAATTAGGAAAGAGAATGAGATTGATTAGCTTTTTGTAAGTAATGGGATCCCCATATTTAGGAGATTGATTCCTGATTTTGACATGAGTCTCATATATTGATTCGTATTTCATTATTTGATAAACAACATCAAAGGGAATGAAAATTTTAAGAGATTATTTGTTCAATACCCATTTTTCCACCCTTCATAATGGACAATACCCACCTCTTCAAAAATTAAGTTTTTTACCCACCTAAACTCATTTCCAGCACATTAACTATTTTATCATTCCAGATTTGCCCTTTTTTATTTTTTTAATCAATTAACAAATTCTGACGCATTTATTACCCTTAAACAATTAGTTGGCAGTTTTGTTTAAACTTCTTAGGAGATCTCTTTGGCTTCTACAAATACAAATCCATCATAGTTTTTTTTTAAAGTATCTCCTCATTTCCCTCTAACTAACTAATTATTATATATTCTTAAACACAAATATTCCAAATTTAGTTTTGATTTCCTTCTTCTCAATCAATACTCATTCATTTCCAGATTTTTCTCTATATTTTTTTGTTTTTTTTCCACTTTGGCAATCCTACTTCAACTTTTTTTATCATTAATAATTTTTTATTTGCTCAATTTACACAATCACTCTCTCTAACTAATTAATGATTCCATTTTTGTGTCCCTTAATTTAATCTTGCTTATCTAATCAACTCAATTTTTCTTTACTTCTCATCACTGTTGAATTCCCATTTTTGTGTTATGTTCCAAGAAAAGCAGAATTTGGTTTTATTTTATAATGGATTTTTTTTGTCAATGTTTAATAAAAGGAATTGTTTGTAATTTTTTAGTTTTTTAACGTATTTTTTGGTTCAATGTGAGTATATGTTTTATACTTTGTATATTAAGTATATGTTTTGTACTTTGTATATTAAGTAGTTCGAACTTATACTTGGCTTGTTATGCTTTATTTTTATTTTGCACATTTCGAATATACATGCTAATTTATACTTTATGGTTTAAGCATTAGCTCGTTGATTCTTTTCTTCACGTACATCATGTATATAATATATATATATATATTCCGATGTAAATTCATTATGATTGTAAAAATTTAAATGTATGAAAAATTCATATAGTATATGATTTCCTTGTAGTAAAATGTTGTACTCAAATTTTGCCCATCTCTTAATATCTTTCATGTACATTAACCATACTGAAAGATTCGGATTCTTCAACGTAATCTTGTTTTTCTTAGATTCATGATGAAATATGAAGCTTGAAAGAAAAATGGAGAGCAAGATTTTTTTCATTTTTTTTTTTAAATCTGAAACGTGAAAATTGTGTGTGAGAGAGAGAGAAACAAAAAACAAAAAATTTCAGTCTTTTTTTAAAAAAATATATAGGAAAATGACGATTTAAAAAAAAACATACCTTTTTCTTATGAAAGATTTGGATTCTTCAAGGTTTATTGTTTTTGTTAGATCCATTAGAAATCTGAAGGTTGAAAGAAAAATGGAGAGAGATGATTTTTTTAAAAAAATTTGAAACGTGAGGGGGTGATAGAGAATATATTTTTTTGTTGCTCTAGAACTCTGTGGGAGAGAAAATAGAGAGAATATTTTTTATGAGATTTGATTTTCAAATATGAATGAGAGAGAAAAATGGGGAGATGAGAGGTTTTATGGGAAATCAAAATTAGAGAGTTTTTTTTTTTTTTTTTTTGCTTTAAATGCTACACCTCGAAATTAATGCCTTAGATTTATCACCTCAATTTTCAATGAATGGTAAAAAGGAAATTTTGTTCACTCATTCTCTCTAAGTGGGTATTTTGATTTATTTTGGATGAAGTGTGTATTTAGCTTTATTTTAGAGTGAAAGTGGGTATATACACACTTAACCCAAATTTTAATTCCCTTTCCTTCAATCTCATTTCTGATTAGTAAATGAGGCTGATCCCCTTATAGTTTGTGGTCTGTTTTAATTTAATCCATATAATTTTAAAAGTTTTTGTAGACACCAATTTTTGTCCGACATTATTCAAAAATTAACTATTTGTTTTCAATTAAAAAATCTTTTTGGTTTTGTTTCAATTTTGTTCCAGTAATAATAATAAAAAAAAACATTTAGTTTTAAAATAAGGTTTAAAAAAATAATTTTTGAAATAATTCAATTTTTAAAATTTGGCATAAATTTGGGAAATTGATTTGGTGTGATTAAAAACCAATTTTGGAAGAAAATGATTTGATAACTAATATTTCACTACAAATTTGAGAAAATTAACTTGATTGATTTGATTTGATTTTGAATGAATAATTAGGGTCACTAATTTTAGGTTGATTTGAGTAAATTTTGGTATTATTTTCTCTCCTATTTTGGCTATAAATAACACTCATTCTTAACATATGGACTCACGAATTGCAAGAGCCAAATAGCCCCGTCTCATTCTTTCTTTGGCACTCACACCCGTAGCCATCACCTTGCTTCAAAAACGTCAAAATCCATAAAATTTCATTCTTTCATTTAACCTCCCTATAAGTTTAAATTCCAATAAAACTAATACTCTACTATTTTTTTCTACCTTAACTCTTTCAACCATCTTGCAGTCTTCAATTCATAGCACTTTGAAATTAATTTTTTTTTATTCAGGTGAATTCTCTTAATCAAAGAGAAAGAAAGGTATGTAGTCTTTTGTTCATATATCATGCATTTATTATAAAAATATATAATCTTTTTTTAAGTCAGTGCTAGTAGACAAATATGATGATTAATTTCTCTCATCCACTCGAAGATCCATATCAGGGAATATCCATGGAAGCTACCTTTGCCCAGTTGAAGAATGGAGTCCTCCTACTCCTAATCAATTAAAACTAAATGTTGATGCTGCTATTAACACAACAAGTAGAAGTGGGGGGATAGGTTGGATTCTAAGGGATCACAAGGGCTTGATTGTAAGCTCGGGTTGTAAGGTTTTTTGCTTTACTGAGAACTCTAAACTTCTTGAGGCAATGGTAATTAAAGAAGGTCTTATTAATTTGACGGGTCAGGAAGCAGAAACGGTAGTTGAATTGGATTGTCTTGACATCATCAAGCTTCTTAATAAGGAAGATCAAGATTTAACGGAAGTTACTTCCATCGTGACAGAGATTGAGTTGTTGGTTGCTAATCGAAAGATTTCAAAATTCCAACATGCTAAGTGTAGTTGTAACCGTTTAGCTCATTTTCTCGCAAAATTGGTCAGGTTGCTGGTTGTTTGGCAGGGTCATTCCCCTCCTTGGTTTAGAGAGAATTTGCTTTGATTGTTTATGTTCTTTTGTTTTTGTTTGGCTTTTTGTATTGCTCTGTACTTCAAAAAAAAAAAAAGTCAGTGCTAGTAGACAAATATGATGATTTTTGTTTTCTTTTTTTTTTCATAACATTTATATGATTTGTCCCCATAATAAAAGTAGACCACCCATTTTTTTTATTTTCTGTTATTTGAAATAATACGAGTAAATATGTTTTAACTCAAATAATTTATGATTTAATTATTTATGTCATTAATGTACACTAATCAAATTTCTCAATAATATCTATTTGTTTATTTGCTTTTCCATTCACAAGTTAAATATTAAAATTATTCTTTTTAAATAATGATAAGGTAATGTGCCTATTGGAATCTTGATAAATGCACGAAAATCGTCATGTTTGTGAAGGCTGAGTAATGTGGTTATCGGAATTCTCATATAAGTCTACGAAAACCCTAAAAAGTATGGGATATTAAATATTTCGTAAAATAAATAATATTACGTATATTATTTCAAAAGTAAAAGAAAAAAGTATTTTAAATATATTTCAAAAATAAAAAGAAATTATTTTAAATAAAAATTAAAACGTTTTAAAATATAAATACAATTCCCATGATGGGATTTTGGGGATGTAAAAACTCTCAATTTCTTTAGGTGGGAAATTTTCTAATTCCAATATTGTTCAATTAAATTGTCTGTAACCCCATCCATTGTAATCTCAATTCTTACTTCATTCTTGAAGTTAAGAAATGATTAAATGGAACATTTGTTTTCACAAATTAAAATCAATATTTTTAAATTATTTAAATAAGGACAATTTACTAATTAGGATAATATAAAATAAAATGTGGTAACCGTTTTTAAACGGGTGTTGTAGGGTGCTGATACCTTCCCTACACACAAATGACTCCCGAACTTAATCTGATTTTCGTAGACCGTTTTCATTTTAAATCGATTTGGTGATCAATCATACCCTAATATGATTGATGGCGACTTCCACTTCTTTTTTATATAAGAGACATAATACATAGGATGTCGGCCGCTCCGCGTTGCAAATACGTTGTGACAGTTTCAATTTGATCATTTATCGTTAAAGTGGTGACAGTTTCATCCTGACGATTCTTAAAGGTTTTTAATTTAGCCTCTATAATTTGATAAAAACTCACAAAACGTCTTCGTTGTACTATATTTACAAGTTACGTACATATACACTTTAGCTAAACACTATAATAACATTTTGTTTTAACCACGTGACTACCACATTTCATATAACATAGACACATAAGACAATTTTTTTTAAATAATAATAGGGATATTTCATGAACTTATTTAAAACCACAAGGATCACATTGAAAACTATAGAGATTAAATTAACTCATACCTCAAACCATATAAATTGTATTTAAAATTTTAAATCTATAAGGATCAAATCCAAACAGGTCAAGCCATAGGGACTTTATTTATAATTAAACCTAAATAATTTGAGATACAAATAGCTAATGAATAAAGTTGTTAATAAAGATTTTTTTTGTGTGGAAAACTATTAAATGCACATGGAGATACGGACTTTTGTCAGGTGGAAAATCTTTAGCCTTCGTCTAGTTCGGTGTAATCTAAGATATCTTTAATAATCTAATAATTGAGAATCTGATGCCAGATTATTTGATTATTGAAAATCTTACTGTGTTTGTTAAAGTTAATAACAATACGTGGATTGGTAATTTGTAGATTAATGTATTTATTAAATGCTAATTATATAGTAAATATGATATATTTATGTTTTTTCTCCACAATATTCTTATATACAATTTATACATTAATTTAAAAATAAAATAAAATATATTCATATTAAATTTCATTTGTTTCTAACTTGACAAATACCAAAAGAACTGAGCAGGAAAGGGAATGACACAAAAAAAACGAGTGTGAAACTGAAGACAATGTTGTGGAATGTGAGTATAGGTTTTTTTGTACAACTTTCCTAATTAATGAGGTTGAAATTGTAAAAACGAAGATTACTTTCTGGTAGAAATCATAGAAAGTACCCGAATTCTAAGGTAATCAAATATCCTTATATCTGAGAGATATAGATTCCAAGAACTTTAGATTACCAATATATTTTCAAATAACCTCCAAACAAACAATGCCCCTTATAAGTTAATCTTATGTTACTGATACATATTAATCACTGATTAACATAATAAAAATATTGTATTTACAAATAGTTTTAATTGATAATATATTTATAAATATTAATTCAAAATATGTCACCCAATAAAATTTCTCAAAGTTTTATAAACCTTCTAAGAAAACAATTGAAGTACAAATTAAAGAATATTAAAAAAAATCAAATTTACATGAAAAAAAAAAACAATTTCTATATATCATTTAAAAAAAATAAAGGGACCATTGCGAATTGCCCCCTCTCATCAATGTGGCTCTGGCCTCTTCTCTAAATGAACCTAAAATTAATTTTAATATCAAATTGGAATTATTTTGAAAGAGACAATTAATGAAAAATAAAAGTAAAACATTTTTTAAACGTTTTAAAATGGTAATACTCTCTGTCTCTGTCTCTCTCTCCATAAATATTGATGACCTTTCTACAGTTTGCATAAATGACCCTTATTATTTAGTTTTGGTAAACAAGTTGATATTTTCAAATTTCAGATTTTAAAAAGTCGTGAAAATGACTTAATTAAACGAGAAAATATAATAATGTTTAAAGTCTTTGGCTTTTTTTAAAGTCATAATTATTATTTAGTAGGTCACAATCGAGATATAACTCGTCTTTCGTTAGGTGTAGAATGTTAATATTCATAAATCTGAGGGCATACTTGGAATTCACTTTGTTGCAAATAATTATGGAATCAAATTTTCATCTTTCCTGGAACTATCAGTGTCAACCTGCCAGGCTGTCATAACGCGGCGATTTTTTTCCGCGAATTTAAATAACACGCGCTGAATTGTGCGCGATATCTAATGATAGCTGGGATGGAGTATTTATAAATTTTCATGGATGCCCCTATCATTTTCTTTATTTTCGGGTTTTGTCCTTTCAAGTTTTTTTTTTTCCTGAAATAATTTAGATCATTTTAAATAGGGGTGTAAGTAGATCGAGATCGTTAGAATTGTGGATAGTAAAAAAACGATCTATTTTTTTCTCATCTAAATGATCCATTGATTGATCGAGAAATTTGAATCAAACTAAATTAAATATGTTGACTTTATTAAATTTTGAAGACTTTTTATTTTTCTTGATTAAAAACTATATAAATTGAATCAAAACGACACTTAAAAAAACCTCAATTTAACGTAATATCTACAATTTAAAAAAAAATATATCCAAAAGAAAATCGAACTGTATAAACCCTTAAACATTAATAATGTATATATTTTATTATTTTTTAATAAATTAGAATTTAATTTTAAGATTTGACTTTTTAATTTCTGGGCCATTTTTTCTCCTTTCATTTACCAATTTTTTTTTCTCTGTATACATCAAATCAACAAAACAAAACTCATTCAATTCCTTTTTTTAATTGTTATATTTACCTTACACCTTAATGTACCGTCCACGATAATATCACTAATTTTTTATAGGAGAGAAAAGTCAAGGAAAATTGATTTAAATAATTTAATTGTTATATTTAATTAAGTTAATGATTGGTCTGTATTTTAATTATTATGTGTATCAATTTTATACTTATATTTTACATAATATTGATATTTTTTTAAATAACCATTATTTCATCTGCATCTTAATGTGCCGTACACACAAATTTAATTTCACTAATTTGAGGGGAGAGAAAGTCTAAAGAAATATATTAAAGAGGTAAATTGATTTTAAAATGTTAGATTACACTATATAAAAAAATATTTCAACTAACATAATCCAAAAATCAATAAATCCACTAAAAAGTATATAATAAAAATTAATAAAATTTTAATTTATTTATATGAAAAGTGGTTAAAAACCAAATATTTCAATGATATTTGGATAATTTTAAAATAATTTAAAATTTCAGTAATTAATATGATATCAATTAAGTTCTTCGGGTTACATTTTTTTTTTATAGATATTACATTAAATTGAGAGAGGAAAAATACAAATCTTCGACTTTAAAGAAATGAAGTATGTGTGTCTGACCAATTGTTATGATTGAGTTAACATTTTATATAGAAGTTAAATTTTATAATAGCTTTTACATTAAGTAATTATATAAATTTTGATAGAAAATTGAGGTTAATTAATAAGTCGAAGATAACTTTATGAAAGATAAGAATAAATATATTCAAAAAAATTACTGAATTTATATCAATTTTTTCGTCAAAGTTAATATAAACAATTAATTACATCAATAACCTAATTAATTCACCCAATTACAAACATATAGGCTGTTCTAATCATATTTTATTTATACCCACAAAACACCATTATAGGTGGGGCAACCGGTGGTCTTCATTAGTAATGTTTACCTTAATACCATTTTAATTTATTTTTTTCTATTTCTGTTACGTTTTGATTTATTGTCTCCATGATTTACAGGTATTTTCTTTCACCCGTATCTGCTTCATAATATTTATTTTTTATTTTTTTGTGTTTTCCTTTCTTTTTTCAATTGTTGTTTTATTTATTCTCAATATTTCAGTATTTTTTTCTCCCAGTCGTCTTTGATAGTTTTCTAAATTTTATTTCTTCTTCGTATTCCTATATTTTTTTTTATCCATCATTATTATTGGTATTCATCATGCGTTCAACCTCTATTGATTTATTGTATGGCGGTTCTTGGGATGAAACTCATAACTATCAGAATATTCAGAATAAAACCATGGTTATTTTTAAAGGATTGAAGTTTGTCGATATGGTTAAAAAAAGTTAAACGAAAAGTCTTGTTTATACTTGATCTAGTTAACAAAGTTAAACGGAGAAAGAATGAAGCTTTGAGATGGAGGAGAGAAATGTCGTTGTCGTGAGATTCGACGAAGACATGGCGATATTTGAAGTGACACTACAAAAAAACTGTCAATTTGCGACCACAAAATTGCGACCAAATGGCCGTTTTTTTGCCTAAAATGCGACCAAAAAAGCGACAAAATAAGTGGTGGCCAAAAAGCTGGTCGGTCCAGAATTTGTGCGACTAGATAGTCACAAATATACGACCAAAAATTTTTGGTAGCAAAAAAGTCAACCTTTTGAAAATACGACCATATGGTCACCTTAAAAGTGACCATATGGTCGTAATTTATCTGGAAGATAAGTGACCAAATGGTCACATAAAAAAGTGACCAAATGGTCGTATTTTATGTGACCAAATGGTCACTTTTAGACTCAGTTAAAATACGACCAGATGGTCGCCTAAAAAGTGACCATCTGGTCGTAATTTATGTGAAAAATAAGTGACCAATTGGTCACATACAAAAGTGACCAAATGGTCGTATGTTATGTGACCAAATGGTCACTTTTAGACTAAGTAAAAATACGACCAGATGGTCACTTTAAAAGTGACCATCTGGTCGCATTCAAGAATTTTTTTTTAAAAATTTAAATTTCAATAATTAGTTAATTAATTATTAATTATTAATTATTAATTATTTATTTAATTAATATTAAAATTTAATAAAAAAAATTGGAATTAAAATAAAAAATATATATATCAAATATTCAAAAAACGTTTTATACAGTCGAAAGAATCCTAGAACTACTGCGGAGGGGCGGGGGGTGGGGGAGGAGGCGTCGATGATGAAGGGTCGCCGCCTAGAGATCTGAAGTACGCGGCCAAAGCGGATGCGACCTGGGCCTCGACTCGTGCCTGCATGTCGACCTCAATAGCAGCGACTCGAGTAACGAAGTCCTCGCGTATAGCCTCCATGTCCGCGCGCAGCTGCTGCTCAACCGGAGAAAGGCCGGAGCTAGTGCTCGCTCCGCTTCGCTGAGGCCGGGGCACATTTGCATAAAGGCGTCGCCCGTACGAGCCTAGCCCAGGAACTGACCCATCAGGCCGAACCCCTCCAGCAGCCTCCAAGAACGCCTCTCTACGGTCCTCCTGAGTCGGTTGCGAGTCTGGTGTGGGCAACCGCTGAGTCAAGGACTTCGTGAAACGTTCCTAAACATTTCAAATTCAGAAAATAAAATGGTTAATATATAAGGTAGGAAAAAATTTAAAGAAAAAATAATAATTGAAAAAATTATTAAATACCTGAACTGCTTTCGCCTTATCGTCGACGAATATCCTGTCCTTCTTCGTGTGAAGAACGTGGTGCAGCTCATCGGGCTAGACGGGGCGCCCGTGCTTCGCTTCCTAAAAAATTAAAGAGTGAAGAATAAAACATAATAAATTAATAAGTAATTGAAAAAAGAAAACGAGAAAAAAGTACGTAAGTAAGAAAACGACGAAAAAAAAACATACCAATCGACGATGGTGCTCGTCGTGGGTCCGCGCCCCCGCTGTGTGTTTGGTGGGATTCTTCGCGCGGTTGGCCTTATTCCTGCTTGACACTGTCTTGCCCTCAGGAGTGCTCAAGCTCGCGAGAAGCCGCGCGTGGTCCTCCGGGCTCATCCACACGGGGCGGTTTGCTGCTTGCTTTCTGCGCGCCCGGTACATGAGGTCTTTGAATCGATCTCGGACGTGACTGTCCCATAGGGGGAACAATCTACCGTCGGTGATATCGGGATCGATAACAGAAAACTTGCCCTGAAAAAAATGAAATAAAAAATTATTAAAGTAATAAATTTATTTCTATAAATTTCAAAATTAATTAATTATGAAAATAAATGATGTTTTTTACCTTCCAATTGTCGTACACCCGACGCTTCTCCGTCTTGGAATCTTACGCGCCAAGGCATCGCCGGGTAGAGGCATGCTCTTGAGGACCTCGCGAAACCGTTTTGAAACGGTTGTATCGGTATGACTGCAAAATCATAAAAAAATTATTGTGCTATTAGAAATTATTAGTTAACAGGAATAAAAAACACTTTGAAAAATAATAAACAAAATTACTTACGTATCCCCTTCAATCCGGAAGGTAGAGTCTCGCGCCCGAGACGGCGTGCGTGCATGAAGTGGAGGGGCCACTTGGATCCGGCCCCGATGCACCCCGATGCTAAGCCAGGAGTCGTGGCCAGGGAGTCTGCGGCGATCATGGTGTCGCAGCTTCGGTCTCAGGGACTACATCATCAAGCGTGGCGGCAAGTCCCGTCTCGTAACTAAAGAGGATGTCCAACTCCTCCGTAGTCGTCCGCATCAGGGCAACGCCAGATGGCGTCTGCGGAGACCCCTCGTCACCGCGTCGTCAAGCTCGTCCTGACCTGGGGAGGCGCGTCGTCGCCCGTCATAATCCTACAACCAAAATAAACTAATTTAATACTAATTACGTAAGTAAAATATTGAAATAAATTTAATTAATTAATTAATGAAATAATGTAAATTAAACTAACATAAATTAAGTAAATAATTTAAAATAAACTAATCAAATTAATTTGAATAAAAGTAAATTAAAATTAGATTAATTGAACTAAAATTAATTCAATTAAACTTAAGATTAATTAATTAAAACTAAAATAAACTAATCATTTAATTTGAAATAAAGTAAAGTAAAATTAGATTAATTGAACTAAAATTAATTGAATTAAACTAAAATTAATTTAATTCAATTAATTTTAGTTTCAATTAATCTAATTTTAATTTACTTTAATTCAAATTAATTGATTAGTTTATTTTAGTTTTAATTAATTAATCTTAAGTTTAATTGAATTAATTTTAGTTCAATTAATCTAATTTTAATTTACTTTTATTCAAATTAATTGATTAGTTTATTTTAGTTGTAATTAATTAATCTTAAGTTTAATTGAATTAATTTTAGTTTCAATTAATCTAATTTTAATTTACTTTAATTCAAATTAAATGATTAGTTTATGTTAGTTTTAATTAATCAATCATAAGTTTAATTGAATTAATTTTAGTTTCAATTAATCTAATTTTAATTTGCTTTATTTCAAATTAATTGATTAGAATACTTAAACAAAATTATTCTAATTAATTAATCTAATTGTACTTTACTTTAATCAAATTTAACTAAAATTAAGTAATTAAACAATTTTTATTTAATAATTAAACTAAAATTAATTAATTAAATTAGTGTAATTCATTAATTTAAACTACTTAAGTATAATTGAAGTTAAACTATTTGAATTAATTACCCTACTTTAAATTAATTGATTTAATTAAAGTAATCTAAATTACATTAATTAAACTAATATTAAAAGTTAAACTAGTGTAATTATAAATTAATTTAGTTTAATTTTATTAAATTAAAGTAAACTATCTTAAATAAACTAAATAAGTAATTAAACTAAATTAGATTAAGTAATTAAATTAATTACTACTTAAATTGAATTAAAGTAAACTAAGTTAGATTAATTAAACTAAAATTACTTAAAGTAACAAAATTAAACTAAACTAATTAATTGGTTAATGTAAACTAAAATGCTATGAATTAAACAAAAGTAAACTAAGTAATTGATTACACAAATTTAGATTCATTAAACTAAAACTAATTAAATTAACAAAACTAAACTACTTAATTGAAAACTAAAAACTAAAACTAAGTAAACTAAATTCTTAAAATAAACTTCAATTTTATACGAAAACTAACCTCGTAATAGAAACCAGGATTGGGGGTTGAGGGTTTTAGGTTTAGAGTAAGAACGGGAACGGGAACGGGAAGAAATAACGGGGAACGGGAGAGGGGAAAGAGAGAAAAGAACAAAAAGAGAGGAAGAAAAAGAGAAAGGAAGAAAAGAAGAAACGGGGGAAAGGAAAACTGATGGGAATTTAAATCATAATTTGCGACCAACTGGTCGCAAATATGTAATAATGAACAGAAACCAAAGGTCGCGCGTGCTGGGGACAATGCGACCAAATGGTCGCATTTTCAGAGATATTTGCGACCAAATGGTAGCATTTATTGAAAAAGCGACCATTTGGTCGCCCAGTTACCATTATCAAGAACAGCTGTCATATCACGAGTCCCATCAAAAATTGCGACCATCTGGTCGCAATAATAAAATTCACCGCCAAATATTGCGACCAGATGGTCGTATTGTTTAAATTCACCGCCATAAATTTCATGAAAATTTAAACTTACCGCCCAGATTTGCGACCATATGGTCGCAAATTCACTTATATTTTTAAAAAAATATAATTATACTTTTCCAAAAATGCGACCATTTGGTCGCCTTTCTCTCCAAAATTACTACCCTAAACCCTAAACCCTAAAATGCGACCATTTGGTCGCCTTTCCCTTCTAAATTACTACCATGTGGTCACCTTTTTTGTGAAATTGCGACCACCTGGTCGCAAATATTAATATTTATATACTTTTTTTTTTATATTGGGTTACTTTCTGATATTTACATATGAAGGGAACTCTTGTTTCCATGTTGTTATATTTATTGATATTTTTCTTCATAATTTTCGAGATAAATTTTTGTAATTCTTGATTTGGAACTATTTGATTCTATTTAAGAGTTTTTTTTAATAGATATAGATAATTTTATTCTTGTTTTTCAAGATAGAAAGTGCTAGAAGGGAACCAAATAGACTATTGAAGATGTACATATTTATATATAATTTGCATCCATATATTCATTTGACGCAATTCCACTGCAGAATTCGATATATAAACATGTCAAAGTTGAAATCAAGAGGAATCTTTCTTATAATAAAAAAAAAAGTTAATTTCATTTTCATCGTATTTCATCATCTTTTGATTTTAAGTTTGGTCTATTGCTTTATTCATAATTGTAAATGCTTTACTTGAACAAAAAAGAGTCAAAAGGACTAGATTCAACTAGAGGTTTAAGGAAAATATAATTCTTCTCTCATACAATATTATTGTTCTCTCTTTATATGAAATTCGGATATTTCAAGACGAGGTTAAATATTATTATTTACTCTACACAAATTTTAGAAAAATCTAAAGGCGTTTAGATAGCTTCTTGATCTTGAAGAGTTTTATATTAATTGAAAGTGAATAATTTTTATTTAATTGACATTATTATTATTGTTAGAAATGTAATCAATAAAATTAACCACATCTTGAAATTTTGGAATTATTGGTAATTTTTTCAATCATCTATTCTTATTTTTATTTTTTCTTTCGTAAGTTTATAATGTAATTTTCCTTTTACTTTATCTATTTTACCCCATAAATACAAAGGAGAAAAAATCAACAATCATTAAAGATTTTATTTGTTCATAAAATAAATATAATTTAAAAATTGATTAACAAACATTTAACTAATACACATAAAACTCTTAAAATATAAAATTGAATTGTAAAATAAGACTAAAAATTCCACGTGCATCGCACGTGTTAAAAAACTAGTTATTTATAAATTATTGGTCATATAAAATCACGAAATTTGCGACCATCCTATTACTTTCTAATGTGACCATGTGGTAGCTTAATTCCTGCCAAAATTTTAAGCTACCATTGTTCAATAAAGGTCACAAAAATTGTGACCAGGTAGTCACTTTTAATTGTGACCACTTGGTAGCTTTTTTCCCTCCAATTTTAAGCTACCATCGCTCAATAAAGGTCACAAAAATTGCGACCAGGTAGTCACTTTTAATTGTGACCACTTGGTAGCTTTTTTCCCTCCAATTTTAAGCTACCATCGCAATAAAGGTCACAAAAATTGCGACCAGGTAGTCACTTTTAATTGTGACCACTTGGTAGCTTTTTTCCCTCCAAAATTACGCGCCATTTTTTGCTACCAAGGCATATTTTAGTCACATAAATGCGACCAACTAGTCGTTTTTTTAGGTGACTAATTAGTCGCTTCTTTCGCGCCATTTTTTATGACTACTTCTGCTTTTGGTCGCAACAAAAGTGACCACATGGTCACTTAGAGTCAACCTTCAAAGAAAGTGACCAAGTGGTCACCAAAAAACTGCCACTTTTTTTTGGTCGCAAATTTCTGGTCGCATTTGGACTGTTTTTTTGTAGTGTGAGTAGATCAAACCGTCGTTTGCACGACAAGTTTCGGTAACGACTTCAGCATTTTAAATCTAGAGAAGTTTCTTACGACGACCGACATTGACTTAATTTTTCGTGTTATTCATGACTGCTGCTACATGTTTGTTAATCTATAATACATCGTTTATTAAATATAAACATTTTTCTTATATGGTTGCTGATACATTTGTTAATGGCTGTTGCAGGTTGGTTTATTAATAATATACTATTTATTAAATATAAACATGTTAAACTATGTTTTTTTTTCTTCATAATTTATCGAAAGACAACCATTTATGGCTGTCGGTTTTTCTATTATACACTGTTTATTAAATATAAGCGTACTTGATTTGAGTTTCTATTTTTTTATGTTTTATTTTTAATATAACCTTGTATTTGGTTTAATTTTATTAAAACTTTTTTTTAAGAAAATGAATACTTATTACTTTTTGTTTATTTTTAATTTATCAATTTTACACGGTTTTTTTTTTTTTTTTTAATGATGATTCTCTTTTAAAATTGATAGTGTAGACGGTATCTTGATTTTACAAAAATAAAAATAAAGTAAATTATCTATAGAAAGGTATAAAATGCGATAGATAGTTAATTGAAACACTCTATCAATAATATATTTCAAAACGATTAACGTATAAAATATTAACCTAAAAAATTAATTTAATTAATAATCTGTATACTTCCATCACGAAAACAAGGTCAATGATCATATTTTAATATATTCAATATTTTTTAACAATAATTAAAAACATAGATAATTTACTTTTTACTCACATACTTAAATAAGTGAATCAACTGATAAATAAGTGACTTATTTTGCTGTAAAAAATAAGTGACTTATTTTTAATTCTGAAGAATTATTTTGTCTATTAATACATTGAATAAGTGTAGAACTTAAAACCACCTTCAAACCAAGTTAGAAATCTATCTAAAAATTAACCATTTCTAACTAAAAATTAACCAATAGAAAAAAATTAAATGCATCAATGATGACTGTAGTATCGAATTTTTTCAATTTACACCCTTGATTTAGTTTTTTTTAACCGTACACTATCAATTTCTTAACTTTTAATCAATTATCCATCCAATCTTTACAGATCTGTATATTAAAGTGTATGTGAAAAAAGACCATTTGACCCATTCTAAACCCATGCTTAATAAACTTATCGAATTCATCTATTAACTTTAATTACTCTTTTTTCCCCAAATCATTTCCTCAACTCTCATTTTTTGCCAAATGTATATATATATATTTTTTCACTATGTATCTTCTTCTTCCCCACCTCTCATTTTTCCCCAAATCATTGATGGACACGTTAAAAAATATGCTATATTTATAAACAGACCATATTAGTCTCTGAATTTGGCATACAATACAACAAGGCCCTTGTCTGAGGTAACAAAACAATAACTAAAAAAATTAGAATTAGGAATTACAAATTAAAAGAAAGTAAGATACTTTGGCATTTGGCAACGTAAAGGGGATTAACGAGAACAGCAGAAAGAAGAGAAGCTCCGGCGGCGGAATAAGCTCTTTCCAATTCCACATCGGAGAAGGCATTGAAATTAATTCTGCTCGGAGTGGCGGGACTCATCCAAGGAGCTGAATTTGAAAGAAAAAAAAAATCTTTTTGCGGTCTTGGCGAAATTGTAAATTGTGGGAAATGAAGAATTCCGAAAAATCAAATAAATGGGAAGATGGGTGGATGAAAGTTTTGATTTTTAATGAAAATCGATGAACATAGAGACACGGTGATGATTATGAAAATTAACAAAAGGAAATGGAGGACGAATCGGGTTAACTAATTTGGGGAAAAAAGAGTAACTAAGCTAAAGATTATTCGGTGAACTGGGTAGGTTTACTATGCATGAGTTAAAATGAGTCAAATGGTCTTTTCACATACCTTTTAATATAAAAAAAAATATGTCTATTAAGTTTGGATGGATAATTGGACAGAAATAAAATAATTGATAATGTATAGATGAAAAAACTTATATTGACATTTCAATGGTGTAAATTGAAAAAGCCCCAAAGTTATTAATGTACTTAACACTTAAAAAAAATTTAATTTTGTAAAAAAAAAACAATGAAACTGTTAGGGGTGAACATGGGGCGGGGTCGGGGTACCCTGATTACACCCTGACCCCGTTTAAGCCAAAAATTGGCACCCCGACCCTGCCCCAATTAAATTTTACCCCTACCCCGACCCCGACCCCACCCCATTTAATTGTCGGGATCGGGGTACCCCGATTACACCCCGTTTAAAAAAATTAAGTAAAAGAAAAGGAAAAAAAAATATAAAAGAAAGGAAAAAAAAATATTAAAAAATACTAAATGGACTAATGTCCCATGGGGATGGGGTTTTGGGGGTGGGCTAAGTTGGTGGGGGGATTTAAAAAAAAAAAGTCACTAATCGGGGTACCCCATACCTCGACGGGGTTCAATCCCCATACCCCGATCCCGCCCTGTTTACTAAACGGGGCCATATTTGTGACCCCGACCCCGACCCCGCCCCGACCCCTACCCCGATTAAGCATTTAAATGGGGCGGGGCGGGTTCACGGGGTGTCGGGGTCGGTGTTCACCCCTAGAAACTGTAGCTATTTTGTAATTTTGGTATCCAATTATGTTATTGATCTAAAACCTTTTTTTTACCAATTTATATTTTAATGGCCAATCTATAACATATCTAAATGTGGCAAAATATGGAGAAACATTGGGTTCCAAACTTACCCTCATTTAATTGGTTTATTCCCTTTCTATCCTTCCAATAATAATTATTATTTAACTTTTTTTTTTATGATATACGTGCCTATTATATTATGTAAAAGAGAAAAACATTGACCTTTCATTCATGATAATTTCCTTTTGTAAATTGTGCATAATTTATTGTCTTTATTTATTCTACTATGTAGGTGAACGGATACCATGTAAAGGTGACGATTGCACGATCTTAAGGATTATCTTAATTGATGAACAGGTTTTTTTTTTAAAAATCTCTATTTTTACATTCTATATCTATTGATTATATTTTGCAACATTACGTTTATAACTTTATTTTTAAACTCTAATGTTTAGGGTACCAAAATTCCAGTTGTCAGGTTCAATGACATTATTGGAAAAATCGGTGAAAATATAGAAAAAAATAAAACCTATTTTATCGAAAATGGAAGATTCAACTTTGTTAACAAGTATTTTGCAAATGCTAATGAGGACATTCAAATCAGCTTCTCTACGGCCACGGAAATTGAGGAGATTGAACAATCATTTCCGATTCGTTTGGAGAACAACAAGTTTATTGAAATCCAAGAGTTTGAATCCTATGTTCGTTTTGGAGATCTTATAGGTATATATATTTTTTTTTAAATACAAAATTTTATTGTGTTTATAAATTGAAATTATTATACTTACTCTCTCTATTTTTTTTTATAAAAAAAAAGATTGCATAGGAATTGTGTACTCTGTGAGGTCTATGATGGAGTTAAGAACAAAAGATTCCAAAAATACAGTGAAGAGAGGTGTTTTTCTTATAGAAAGAAGGGTAATAAATACTGTTACTTTTGATTTTAATTTAATATTACTTAGATTAAAACTTATTAAATTGTTTTTTTTTTCAGTGGCAAGCCAATCAGATTAATTCTATGGGGAGATTTAGCAATCTATAAAGGTTCTGATTTAGAAAACAACATACAAACTAATCCAATCATCTTTGTATCTAATATGAAGGTGGAATTATATGAAGGTACACCCTAATATAAATAAAAAAATTATAATAAAAAAGGATATAATATATATATATATATATATAGATGTAGAAAAAATATTTTGTATTGGTATTTTATTAAAGGTTAAGAGTAATTTTAGTCACAGCCTTTGTTTGTTTTTTAAATGTAATATTTTTCTTACAACTCCTTTTTGTATGTTAGTTTTTTTTGGTCGGGCTAGCATTCCATAAAAGTTTTTAAAATATATATTTAATAATTAGGAATTTAGAACAAGTTTACTTTTTAAAAATAAAAAATGAATATGAAACATAAATTTTTTTAAGATATTTTTTAAGTATTTTGTATTGGTAATCTATAGTATCTTTAAAAGGTGTCATATTTGGAGAATTTTTAGCTTCCTAAAATACCCTTCTTTTTACAATGTAAATTTTCAATTGTTAGAAAGAAATATTTATATCCGTCATTGATATTTAGAAATATTTATATCCCTCATTGATATTGTGAGCCAACTTCCAAAACCTCCCTCTTTAACCTTTGAATTTTTAAATATTTTTGTTATTTAATTTAAATCTATCGAAATTTTAAAAAATAAAATGATAATGACTAATGGTAATAGCATTGATAAATGAAACGTCTGCTTAAAAAACCTCATCCTCGATTCCCACATGATTTGCTTTCTTTTGACAACTCTTTTAACATTAATATCAGTATTAATATTCTTAAGAATATCAGGGAGATGCACCTCGAGACATAAAAAATCAATTTAGAAGCATAGTAAATTCTTTTCCTAATTAAACTCATTATAAGAGTTTTTTTTTTTGGGGGGGATTGTTCATTTCCTAATTAAACTCATTTATGAAGAGTTTTTTTTTTCTTTTATTGGGGATAGTAAAAGAAAGGGAAAATTCAAAGAAGAGAACCACCCTTACTTCCTATAAATTTACAATTCATATACCCTGCTAAACAGGGGGATTCAATTTACCAAAAAAAATGTATTTGTTGCTGGATTTGATTTGGTATGGTATTTTTTCCCTTCTATTTTATAATTATGTTTCTTAAGAATTTTTAGGATATTTTTCTATCTCATGTCATCAGATTCATTTTAATGAATCAAACTTACGATTCCACTGCTTTTAATATTTACGACTTCTTGGGACGTGATATCAAGTTCGTCTTTCTTCGAAGTTTTCATCTATCTCTTTCAATGGGTATGTTCTCTTTTCAATTTCTTTCGTCTTAGAACATCTTACTGTTAATTTGTAGGTTATATTGATTGTGTTTGTGAATTTTATTATTTTCACTAATTTAGTGAAAACGCTAATATAAATTAATTTTAGATTCCTATTTTTCAAAGCATGTGACAGTTGAAGATTTCAAATTTATATAGCAATTTATTGAAATAATAATGACGATGCAAATACTTTAAACTTTCATGTTTAAGAAATAATGTGACCAACTGATGTAAGAAATTTAAATCCATTTATCCATTTTAAAAAACAAAATATAGTAATGAAAATTATAAATTGATATAAATCAAGTATGCATTGTTTTACTAATTAAATTATTTATTTTTAAATGTTCAATAAAAAACTTAAAGACACGTGCGAAGCACGTATTTGTCGACTAGTCTTTTAAAATTGTGTTTTAATCATAATCTTAATAACATTTTAAAAGTTTAGAATAAAAATAGAAAATGAATCGAAATTTAGACATCGAAACAAGTTTTAGAAAAAATAATCAATCTATACATTTAAACCGAAATTTTTTATGAATTGATAAGCTATTTTAAAATTTTAAACTTTAGCAAAAATTTTGAAAGTTTTGAAAAATAACATTTTTTTCCCTCCCTTTCTTAAAGCAAATATAATATTTGTTGTTGCGTAAAAATGGAGAGCTTCCACGTAGGCAACGAACTTAATTTATGGGATGAGTCGGAGGTAGTGCGCTGCTTTGACGGCGTGCTACGTAGGTACCTGCACAGGAAAGGAAAAGTGCACTGGTGTGGTGCCGGCCTAACACCCTCTGATGCTAAAATCAGAGCAAGCAGAGTTAGTGTGCCAGAGAGTAGTAGTAGAAATTAGTTACCTAATGAATGAATTTATTCTCCTATTTATAGGAGATTAGGTTGATGACATCATTGTGCCACGTGTCGCGTCGGGATTGGGCCATGTGTTGCTTCTCAATTACATGTTGCTTGTGGGTTGCGCCACGTGTCGTTTCCCAAGTGGATACTTGTATTCAATCTTAAGTATTAGGTCTATGTCGAAGACTGCGGTCAGACGAGGTGCTTTGGACCAGGTGCTTTGGACCAGGTGCATGGACTTTATGACTAGGTACCACGGTCAGAAGAGGTGCTTCGGACCAGGTGCTTTAGACCAGGTGCGTAGACAAATTTTGTCAAGTTGTAAAATTCCACGTGTAATCCAATTTTACCCCACAACAATACTCATCCATACATGCTTTTAAAATAATACCATCTCTTTATTTTTTTAAAACTTCTATTACTTTTAAAATATCAATTTATAAAATGCGATACAGTGCAATTTACATATGATAGGATGTGTCTATTTAGTCCTTAAACTTCTATTCTTTACTAGTTAAACTATAACTATTTTTAGATATTTATTATCAGATGTGTGAGTTTTTTTATAATTGGGTGTAACCATTTTGTGGAAATTGATTTGATTGTGTTAAACATAATTTATAATAGGTTGAGCTGCTTTGGTGTCTCATTTAAATTTTCTTTTATTATTTGGTTTTTGTGATTGAGAGTGAGTATTTTTAATAGTTGATATTTTATGTTTTTATGATTCAGGTAAAATATGGATGTTTTGTAGTCTTATTTTTTTTTTAAATAATTTATCGATTAGTTTATCATTTATAAATATTTATGGTTTAAAAATGAATTGATAAATTAAAATATCATATATTTTATAATTTTTTTTTTCGAGGGACATATATTTTATAATTAGAAATAGAAGTTTGGTGAGTTTGGCATCACATTCTCAATTTTCTAATCCAACGGTCACTATTTATATTGATAACCTAAACCCACCAAAAATAAATATGAGATGCATTTTCTTTTTCTTTTAATTATTTATTATAAAGTGATTTTTTAAATAAAATATTATTATAAGATATATTTTTACATCATTATTTAAAAACGCAATAAATTAATAAATAAAAACGTCACAATTCTCATTCGTATGAAACAAACACTAGGGAAATGAAAAAGAAAACAACACGAAACATAAGGAGAGCGTGAGCGTTACAAACCTAATGAATGAGATAGAAAGCCTAAGGAACCTCTGCGCCGAAGCCAGCTGTTCCTATAAATAACAAATCTTCAACCTCCTTTCTTCTCAACCAAACTCCAAAACCCTCTCTCTCTCTTTTATGGCCATTCTTTGGGACGTCTTTTAATTCTTTCAATCTCCCTCCGCTCCATTTCCCCCTCTCTTTATTCCTCTCTCTTTTCCCAGAAGAGAGAGGTATCATTTTTTTTCGTATCGGGTTATCGTATATATCGGCATCGACATCGGTATCGACATGGGGAAGTTTGTGGAGATTTTAGATGTTGGAGTGAGGATTGTTGCCAGGTTTCATTCTCATTGCCCTCAAACTGGCCGGATGTATTACCATCCGCCTGGGCATATCGAAGACAATCACCACGAGGATCGTCACGATAGCGGAGATCGCAGTGGCGGCGATGTCTCGACGACGTCTCAGATTGGTCATTGTGGTACCAAGACCGTTGGTGTTGGTGTTGAGAGTAATGAGTTTATTCTCTATTCTGTTTGATTGAGAGAAAAAAAAAAAAAAAGACAAAAGAGAAATCTTTGGATTTATTTTTTTTGTTCATCTAAATTTACGGATTTATTTCTACTGGAATTTGTTATGGATCCAATTGTGTATTTTGATTCTTTTTTAGGGATAAATGAAAAAGAATCAATGTTTACAAATATGCCAATTTATGGTTGAGTTCTTGATTTTTTTTTCTCTATGACAAAAGTAGGTGGGGAATTAAAGCTGAATTCTTCGTAATGGGAAAGAAATCAAAAGAATTCAAAGAAAATCAATTTCGCAATAAAAAAAGCATATAATTTTATTGATTTTTTTATGCCATTTTATTCAACCCGTGATTAAAACGTTTGATCATCTTTATTATACTTTATTTTATTGGTTTTAGATCTGTGCGCTTTCTGAAATCACAGCAAATGAAAAAGGGGGGAAATTGGAAATCACAGCAAGAGATTGTGGAAATTTTAATAATATAAGGTAAAGTTCATTTATTCCTTTTAATTCTTAAATTATGAATTTCAAGTCCTGACATTTTTGTCCCAAAAATTTCATTTCATTTTGATCCCTTGTCTTGGGAGTTTTGGATTTCGGGTTTATTTAAAAGTTTTGCATAATATAAGTTTATACCGTATAGAAACATTTACACTAGATGAAAGGCTAAACAAATTCAAATTTTACATTCTCAAGCAATACAAACTTGTGTTTCTTAAATTTACAATCTAAACCTCTGTTAAAATTTATAAGTTACCTCTATCGAATATAGTGCATAAATTGGAAATGGGTGATTTAAATTTTTTGTAAAATGCAATAAGAAAATTTAACAAAAATTAAAATTTTAATCCCCAATTTCCACATTCGTTTTGAGAAAAATTACTATTTTTACTAAGATTTAGGACAATTGCTGTCAGGCATGACAAAAAAATCTGGTAAATTTAAAAAAAATTAAGCATCAGATACAAAGGTAATAAACTCTGGGACTAATATATAATTTTTCTTAATATTTTTTTTTTTTTTGAAGATTTCTTGAATAAATAATGATGCTAGAAAAATTGTGCAGTCTAGAATTAGATTGACGTGCTCTTTCTTCATAGGTAATGAAAGTCAGGAGATAGATGAGAATCTCACCTCCAAAAGAAATTAAGGTCGCGTTGGTAAATGAAATGGTTTTTTCCAAGTGTGGAGTTGAAAAGTGGGCAAATGGCAAGAAAGGAATATGTCAATTACTACTTGCCATTGAAGCAATGAGGGGAGAAAAAACATTAATTAAAACCATGAGGTGTAATAAATTAGATTACACGTTCAAATTTTCAAATTTAAGTAATCAATTCTATAAATTTTGTAAAGTTTTTAAATTGAACTTATTAAAAATTATTTTCATAATTACTTTACTAAATTATTAAATGAATTCGTCAAAATTCACCATATAAATTAAGAATGCATCCTTAATATTAACAGGAAGAACTCTACATTCTCATTCTTATAAAGATTTTAGATTCGTGATTAAGAACTGAGTCGAATTAAATGTTCATCATCAATATTCTATAAAATAGCTGCCTTCAAAGATTTGTCCGATATATATCTTTATGTATCAAATGAATGAATAAAATACATATCACATTGTAAAATTAACAAGACTAAAATAAAATTTTATACAAAATTTGGAGGACTAAGTATAGAGATTAAAATAAAATGTTTAAAATTTTAGATTATAAAATTTGGAAATCAAAATAAGATTTAAACACTGATAAATTATTACATTTCAATGGAACATTGGGAGTGAACAAAATTGAGGGCATTTTAATAGGTTTCATTGTCTCACCCTCCATGCCAATTGGGTGTTCATAGTTTTTCCAGCAGTATTCATTTGAAATAAACCTATGTTGAAATATGGTCATGGGTCTTTTTTTTCTTTTTTGGAATTATAACTGTAAGAAATATAATTGGAAGTTATTAAAACTTCATTGAATAAAAAATAAAAATCAAATTGAATTAAGACATTAAATTAGAAATATAGATTAATTTTAGTTAATAGTTTGGGGCTCTTGCGAAAATAGCAAAAATAGGTTCAATATTTGTAAAAATAGCAGGAAAAAAACATATTTGCAAAAATAGCAGAAAAATTTAATTCACATCTAAAAAATTACAAAATTGCCACTAGTAATCAGTGATTAGTAATCACTGATTATTGATATCCTGATATTTTGTGCAGTAATCACTGATTACCACTGATTATTTTATAAGTTATCACTGATATCTCTGATAACATGAATGAAGGTTTTTAAAAATCTGCTATATTTGTAAATACTTTTTAAAACTGCTATATTTATAAATATTGTTAAAAATTTTGCTACCCAATGAAATTTTCCTAATAGTTTGGTGGTCTAGTAACATAGTCAATAATTTGAAAGACTCGTCATTTAAAGAGGGTGTAAGTCCGATACTAAATTTATACATAAAATAAAATATTTAAGAAAATGTATAAATCAAAATAAAACATTTAAAAATATATGAGTTAAATGAAATATGTGAGGAAGTTTAAAGATTAATATAGGTTTTAGACTTAGATTTTATTTTACATTTATTTGTATGAAAATAATTACAACCAACTAAACCATCATTATAATTTTCTTTTAACATAATGATAGTTGAAACATTGTGTATTCTAGAATTAAATTGACTTCATATCTTTTCCATAGGGGATTATGAAAGTCAACGAGAAAATTAAATGAAAAGCAATAAGAGAGGAGAAAATTAAATGGAGAGAGAGAAAAATTTACCCTAAAATAGGAATTAAGGTCAGTTCATTCCTAATAAGTAATATATAAGTTGATTTTTCCAAGTCTTTGGTTCAAAAGTGGGGGAAGATCAAGAAATGAATATGCCTTGCCAGTCTCCCTTTCCTTCAAAGCATAGCTCAATTTATTAAGTATAATATCTATTATTTCGAGATCGAAGATTCGAGTCTCCCCTTTCATGTTTTGATGTCATTTCATAAAAAATATTTAAAAATTTTCATTACAAAAATATCATAATTCTACCTACTAATTATTGATATATTAGACCATTTTAAAATTTACCTAATAATAATTTAATAGTTTATCGAAATATGAAAAAACTAATAAATTCACCTTATAAATATCAAAATGTTTCATAAAAATTATTGATCTATAAATTATACATTATTGTGTTGTTATTAGAATATTTTGACATTTAAATAATTAATATATAAAAATATGTTATTTGAGATAATTTTAATTTAGAAGAGTAACTACAAAAATGTCATAATTTTTTTAAAATTATACAAATAGCAATTCAATAAAGAACTAAAAAAAACAAAAATAAATAAATTCATTGAAAATAATAAAATAATTCCAATAGTTTATTGAACCATGATTTAATAATTAATTGAACTGCTATATAGATAATTCTTAATAGGGTGAAAAAATAAATCGAAGAAACAGAAAAACCGAACCGATTCAGTTTTCCACTTTAAAAGAACCGAACAGGATCTAGCCGGTTGCGCTTTTACCAACCGAACCGGTTTATATTATTTAAAAAAAATAAAAACATACGCCCAAACCATGACAGGCCCAAAGCCCCAAAACTCTTTTCCCTTTCTTATTCAGTTGCCCTATTCCTCATCTCCACTGATCCCTCTGTGCTCTTCTTTCAGTCTCCAGCCACAAGAGACAACAACCAAAACAAAAAGATACAGCCAAACCAGATCCAGCCCTAACCGCCTCCGCCTAAAACCGGTTAAAATTGTCACATGAAACTAAATTTAGGGGAATATAATGAAATTTTCTAAAAATTACTCAAAATATTTTATCAACATTCTCAATGGTAAAACCATTGATCTTACTGAAGTTGGCATGATTACGTTGAAGATCGTTTCTCTATCTGAGACCAATCGGGTTTTTTCTTTTAATCATATTAGTAGGATTGTAATCTTTTTGCTCATCTTTTAGTTAAGAAGATTGCAAATTCAGGTATTTCCGACTGTTGGCTATCCTCTTAATTTTGTTTTCCTTTTTGTTATTGTTGTAAATAATAATAATAATAATCTTGCAATTATTTACGTTTGTTTTTTGTGTGTGTGTGTGTGTTATAATCATAATTTACACCATTCTTTTGTTACTAAGCTTCATCAAAAATACAAAATATATCTCAAATATTTTTAATTTATTAAATTAAAATTCCACGAATAAGTAGAATGTGCAGAAATTAAAGGCTCGTAACTTTTTATTCATTGTTTCTTGTTCTTATTTTTTCTTTAAAAAAAAATAATAAACATGTTTAGTAACTATTTATTATTTCTTTTTTATGAAAGAAAATAAACAAACATAAATATATTTGATAACTTTTTCTTATTTATGTGTCTTATTTTACAAAAATATTGAAATTATTACTACTTTAAATGAAATACTTAAAAATATTATATGAATATATTTTTTTAATATTTATAATATATTTTATAAGTTAAAACGGAACAATGTAATAATGTATCAAGGTGTTGAAAATTTTGGTAACAAGAATAAGAAAGAAGAAACTATAATTTGTTGTTTCTAAAATTTCTATACAATTTTAAGAAGGGTTTAAAAAAAAAGTCAATAAAAAAATCAAATAACTTAATTTCTTAAAAAAAAAATGAGAAACAGAAAGAAAAAAAACAATAAACAAAAAATTAGTAATAGAGTCCTAAATACACACAAAACTGGTCAATATAGTTATCGTTGAAAAATTGACCAATGGAGTATAAATTAAGGCCACTTTTATTGGAACAGTCAAAGTCTTATTATTCTGGTTGAAAGTTGACTTTATAGAAGCTTCCTCTTCGGTGGGGGGATATAGTAAAAAGGAGAATAACAAATATTTTAAAAGGGAAAAGAAAAAAAAGAAAAAGAAAAAAAAGAGAATTTGCCGACCCATGAGAGTCCACGGAGCAAAGAGCGAAGGAAAATCGATCAAATTGCTGCCTTTCAAATTGATATAGAATAATTTACGTGGGTTAAATTGACAAGTATAAACATATAAATTTAACAAAATTACATCTTCTAAATGAACTACTTTAATCTCTTTCACAACTCTATAGTTTATGAAGATGAAGATTACAATCTGAATATAATTATAAAAGATAATCGAGGTAGAAAATTGTAAAAACCAGTTTTGGACTTACTTCATGTAAAAAGTGAAAGAAATATATTGGAAAAGATAAATCTCGTTTAATTCTTAAAAGACTTTATGATGTTGATGTAGTAGAGTATGTCATTTTAATTACTTTAATCATTTTAACCTTTTAGTTAATTCTACAAAAAGAGAATGACTCGTTTGATATTATTTGATAATTTTAAAAAACTTTTGATATGGAATATACATTTTGGGTATTTTAGAGAATTGTGGGTTTTTATCATATTAGTTGTGTTGTGATCATTGAAACACATATCTATACGTAATTCGATTTGTAGTTTTGTGTTTCTTTTCATTACACTACATATCATTTATTCGAAACCCTCACACGATGGTTGAGCTTAGAGAATAATACACAATCACTCATGAATATACCTAGTATTTGAGAATGTACCGTCTTCCAAAAATAGCCAGAAAATAGTACCAAAGTTATCCTTAATAGTCAAAACATTGATATGCCCATAAAAATATATATATAATCTTCACATTCGATGCTTTCACCTCTATGGATGGAAGTATGAACTGCCCTCAAAGACCAATGGCTCTCGATCAAGCCATTATTAAGGATATGCTTTCACATGAAATATGAAATCTACATTTTCTAATTAAGGTCACAAATTTCTTTGGACTAGAATATATATATTAGGCTGCCATAATAGCCAATAGGCATTTTGATTTTTCTCCACATGCCCAACAATTGCCTTTTACCTAACAATATCAATTGCCACCGTATTATTGTTTTTATTTTTTTAATATTGAAGAATGGGTACAAAATAACTTATTTATGTATACTAAGTATTGAAATTTCATAATAATTTAAAAATTGTCTGAATAATATGAATTGGAATGCAAACCAATTAAAAAAAAAACAAAACAGAATAAATTCACTAAAAAATAACAAGGTATTTCAAAAAAAAATATTAGTCAAGTATAGTTCAAAACATACATATCACATTAACTAAAAAAAAATATGTATAATAATTTTATTTTCATCATCTAACATAATGTTAAAAAAATATTTTTAACATTATACTCATCTTCTTTTGATTTTTAACTCTTTAACATCCGATGAAACATGCAAAATAATTTTATCGTCACCATTTTAATCAAGTTGAACTCATCCAACCTTGATAAACTTGATTTTTTTTAGGATGAATGAACGGCTGTTTTTTTTCGTTTTTCTCTCTAATAAATTAAGTTTTCTTTAAAAAAAAAAATTTATAGGCTTCTTTATTAAAATTTAACTTAATTATATTCTGATTTTTATATTTTATCACTTGAGTTAATTTGATATCTTTATTATAAAAAGTTTCATTTTAATCCTCATACTCTAATTAAGTTTTACAAATAGTTCTTATGCTTAATCAATGAGGTTAATGTCAAAAAAAAATTCGCATTAATAAGAAGTTATAATGAATCTACTAGTTTTTGTTTTTTTTTTAATAAATGACATATATAGATGTATATGAACACAAGCTAAGGAGTCCAGATTAATTTCTCATCAAAGCTAATGAAACTAATTTTTTTTTTTTAATACAATATGCTTCATTGCTTCTTTACCAATAAATTATGCCATGATTGGCCCTAATGATACTAATTAATATACATGAATTACCCATAAGTTTTAAAGTAAAGTATTGTAAAAAAAAAAAAACTTAGAAAATGACACATCGAGTGTCCATTTTGAGGAAATATTTGCAACGAGTTTTGATGGATTTTTGTGAGTGGGTCGAAATGGAATATTAAAATTTAAAATTAGACCTTGGAAAGTCTAAACGAGACGGGAACCCTCGAAGACACGACCATAAAAAGATTTTATTAATAGAATAATAATTTTGAGGGGCTATTTTATCAAATTAAGAATCTAACGGTCACAGCCTGTAGTTTAAGCAATTTCTCTATATAATTACGATTAATTTAGACTAAACCAATTTTTTTTTAATTAAAAAAAAAAAATATGTAATTGGACTATTAAAACGATTCTCAAATTTTCTATCTTAGAAGTTTCATTGCTTGTTCTCTTTGCTTACAATTTCTCTGTCTCTTTATCTCTAGCCTGGTTTATTGCCGGTACGATCGAGTTCTCTCTCTTACACACACAGAGATCTTCTTGTAAGTTCCATCTCAAATCCTAATCTACCATTAAATTTTCAAGCTTTGAAAACTCTTTTATTGGGAACGTGCAGAAGCAACGGCCTAGAAATTTGCCATGCTCTTTTTTTTTTTTTTTGTGCAAAGGTGCCATGCCTTTACCTCATATAACATCTTGGAGAAGGAAAATGCCTAGGGTTCTACGATATAGGCTATGAGTTGAATTTGAATTTCCAATTCCTTGAATTTTTAGCTAGAAATTGCTTCGGGAATAGTTAATTTATATCCTTTATTTCATTTCAGTTTGATAGATTGGGTAAAAAATAAACCCAGAGAAAATTTTAGTGTGATATCTGTTTCTTGTAAAATACACCCATTTTGATCTATCTCAGGTTCCTTGATAGTTTGAACATTATGTCGATTGATTTTTCTACTGAATTTGTGATTTTTCAACTGAATTTGTGATTTTTCTGTGATTTGTTTACTGGGTTTTTTATTTTATTTTATTTTATTTTTTTATTTCACCCTTTTTTGAAACGTAATAAGTAAAAACTAACCTGGTTTATAGTAAGAAAAATGACCATACTGTTGAGCTAAGAAGCACAAATACAGAATACGGACACTGCAACACCATTTTCTAACAAACTAGGATACGGATATGACAAAGACTCGTTGCACATTACAAATTTACAATGATTTTCACATTAAAATTTGTTTGTTATATTAGAAAGACAATAAGAAAAAAGGATAAAAATAAATATAGATTTTAATATTTATCAATCTTAACTCTTATTACTTTTCTCGGACACGTTTCCAAGAAGTATTAGAGTTCTGATACATCACCCAATTTGAATATCCCTGCTTCATGGGAGTTGAGTTGAGTTGTAAATTGGGGTTATTTGTGTTTTGATTATAGAGAAGAAAATTATATTGAATGTTCATTCCATATTATATATTTGTTTAATTCTTTCATTATTTCCAGAAATGTTTATTTTCTGCTGATGGGTAATTTTTATTTATCACTCGCTCTTGTTTTCTTCTGGTTTCACTTCTATACCAATCAGTAGCATAGTAGTTCTTTGGTTAAATTGTGTTTATAAGAAGATAGCGAATATCCTTTGGAATTGGCGTTATTGCTATCCTTTGGGGTATTTGGGGTGAAAGAAATTTGAGGGTTTCTAACAACAAAAATTCTGCCTGGTTTGAGGGGGATTTTGCTAAATTGGATCGGATGGGAGTGCTAATAATAAAACTTTTTGTTATTATTCTTGAAACGTTATTAACTCTAATTGGGGAGCCTTTTTGTAATCTCTTTGGGGTGGTGTTTTGCTTGTTGGTTTCTTTTCATATCTTAATGAGAAGTTTGTCCCCTTTTTTAAAAAAAAAGTGTTTATAACAAATTTAAATATGAAAAGCTATACTTATTTTGAGAATGTGAGAAAAAAAAATTAAATATGGATGTGATTTTGCACACTGAACGAAAATGTCCTTCCTTGAAGCATTGATATTTCCTTTTTATATTATATGCATATTAAAGTTATTTTTTCTCCTGGTTACCATGAAAATTGTTCAATTGTAGATTTTTAGTGTTCTCAACTTAATAAATGTTTTCTGCTGATCATATATAGGCTGCTGACCTTTTCAATTGGCTTTTGAATAACTGGCAGCAATCTTGTTTTTCTTCACCACGGATTTCTATTTTTATAGTGTTATTTTTAGGTTCTACCCACAAAAAAAAGTTTTCTAGTGTTATTTTCATTGTCCGATAGCAATCATTTTATAAACAGAGTGGAGATACAACTCATTTCTTGTTTTCCCCCCTTCAACCAAGTGAACTAAATTTGCAGTTAGATTATGCATCTTGAATTATATAGCAGGACAAATAGTGATTTTGGGTCTTTATTGATTGCTAACTTTGTTGACCCATTTTGTTGTTGCAAGATATGGTAAAGCTACTTATCTCCCCCCCCCCCCTCCCCCACCATATATTTTATAAAAGTGAAATGAGTTCACTAATCAAGTTAAGAAAGTTAAACATAAACTGCATATCAATTTTACTAAAAATAACAAAGATTGATTAATAGAGATCGCTGGTTTTGAAATAACAAAGATTCATGTTCTATATATGTTTATTAATTCAGGTTTTTAAACAGAACGGTTTTTTAAGTTACGAACAAAGATTCATGTTCTATATGTGTTTATTAATTCAGGTTTTGAAACAGAACGATTTCTTAAAGTTAAGTTGTTGGACGAGGAAAGTTGCTTGAAAATTTGGATACTACCTAGTGTGATGGACAGTGACGATGACTTCACATTTTGTCAGGCAAGTTAATAAACTATAAGACTAGGCTTTACTTTTAACTCAGTGACATGTTTCTTCTTTCCTTTTTTTTTTCACCTCTGAGCTTGGAATATTATTGGTTTTAAGCCTTTTTCAACTTTTACATTCTAAGTAATATTCCATGAATATATCAGTAGGTGGGTGTACCTGTCAACCCTGATGGTGAAAATAAAGATGATATTGAGGCAAAGAATCTTGCCTTGGATGTAGGTGATATTACCTTAAAGGATAAATTCGTAAATGGCACTATTAGTAGTCAGCGTAATCGGGTTGTTTGGAATGATAAATTATCAAATGATATCACTTCTAGCAAGCAGGCAACTGTGGGTTCTTTGTCTTTCAATGTTATTGATGTGTCATCTCCAAAACAATCAAGATCAGAATTGGTCTCAGAAGATGCTGCAAAGGTTGTGAAGAATTCAGGACAACAGGTGACTGCTGCTCGTAAGCCTGCAACTCGAACAAAGGTTCCTTTTGAAAAGGGATATAGTCAAATGGATTGGCTTAAGCTTGCTCGAACTCATCCTGATCTTGCAGGTACTTGTGGAAATGTTACCCGATGAAACTGCTTCACTTTTTTATTTTATATATTTAATAAACACTATTGTTTATCTATATATATATATATTTATAAGAAACATATATTTCGTAAAAAAAGGTAGCCAAAACAAAAGAGGGTGATCTGAAATCAACCTGCACCAACGGATTACGATTTTTTTTCCAGTTGGCATTGATAAAGGTGAAATCATAATTACAAAATAATTTTGAAAGAGAACAAGCAACGACACTTTAAATTGGATAAGATCCCAAATATCGTTCTCCACCTTGACCTTGCTATCAAAGATCCTATGGTTCCTCTCCAACCAAATCTCCCAAGGGATAATTTTAACCACCATTTGCCAAAACCATCTTGCTTTCTCCTTAAGAGAATGACCAAGAAGAAAAGATTGAAGATTATCTTTTGAGGTCTTTTGAATACACCAGCTCATATAGAGTTCAAAGCTTTGATCCAAATATAAGTAGCAAACTTGCAATGAAAGAAGAGGCGTTCTTGATTTTCAGATTGTTGAGAACAAAGGCAATAAACATTGGAGGAGAGAGCTATTCGGGGGTGTCTTTGTTGAATCGTATCAGCAATATTTAAACCACCGAAAATAGTCTTATCTTTTTTAGACATCCCGGTTGCCATGCCAAATAGACTTGGATAAATTCTCATCTAAAATATTGATCGGCTTAGTGGCGAGTCAAGGAGGCTTTTGGAATAGCCTTTACTTTCCAAAGTCCAAGCCATGGTATCCAGAGTATCCCTCAAGCAGAGAGGCTGTAAAATTCGAAGGAGAGAGATAAAATCCTCGATCTCATGGTCGTAAAGAGGACGTTTGAGTCTAGGATCCCAAACTATTGTTTATATGTTATCCTGCTTTTCTGGGAATTTGATTTCTTGTTGGATGGCTTTTGACGTAAATTCAGTATCTCATATTGATGTCTGTATAGTCTGTTAGAGAGTCACATAAATTGTTTACTGATAGTTGGTGCTGTATGTTTGGGGTTCAGCAAAGCTACTGAAGTATCTAGTTTAATTAAATTATGCTTCAGAGAGAACCAACTGGACATTTCAGTTGTCTTCAACTGTATTTAATATCAGTGTTTTAAAAAGCGAGAAAAGCCCTCGCCTAGGCGCGCCTAGGCGAGAGGCTCAGCTTTTGCGCCTCGCTTCATTTCCTGAGGCGCAAAAATAAAGCCCCGCTTTTTTGGGCTTTTTTCCTGAGGCGCAAGCAAAAAAGCGAGGGCTTTTTGGGCTTTTTTTTTCCTGTATCTTATTATGCGTTTTTATGATTTCATATATCAATGTTAGCTTATGTTTGTTAAGAATTATGATGTGTTTTGTGTTTTGAATTGTTTTTGGTGAAATGAAGGTAACTTTTGTTCTTCTAAATATATATAAACTAATATTATTATATAGTGCGCCTTAAAAAAAAAGCCCTCGCTTTTTTTGCGCCTCGCGCTTAAGCCCCCGGGGGACCTTATCGCTTTTTTGCGCCTCGCGCCTTTTAAAACACTGATTAATATGATAGATAAGTATTTTTCAGCATGTTTATCTGTCTTTAACTAATGGTTTCATGACATTTCGTGGTTAATTATATTAAATTTTTCTACAAGAAAAAAATTGTGATTGATTTTCAATACCTGTTTTTTATACTTCCGTATTAGGATTAAAAGGACAGTCAAATAAAAGGCTTATCCCTATGAGTGAAGTTAAACAACATCAGACTGAGGGCTCCATGTGGACTGTTTTGAAAGGTCGTGTGTACAATATATCTCCATATATGAAATTTCACCCTGGAGGTATAGGCATCATCTAACTCTTTTCTATGTTTTAATTTTTTTAGTGAATTTGTTATCCATCAAATTACAGTTGCACATTTTCATGGTTGTTTAGAGTTGTAAGACAGCATGATTAGTTTTTAATGCATGCTATGGTGTTTCGTGTTCAAGAATTGGCCTTATAGTATATAGCTTCTTTAAGTATGTTATAGGGTTTAGGGTTCAGGCTTGGCCTTATAGTATATAGCTTCTTTAAGTATGTTAGATATATAAGATGCGGTCAACGTCTAATTTACTGGTAACTGTCCTGAGTTCTATGTTCTTTACGTTGTTAACTACTTTTCACCCTTGGGAAGCTCTGTTTAAATTTTTCCTCGAGGGAAAATTAAATTATTGAAGGGTGGTTATCCTCGCTTCTCTATCAATACCGGTACTTTTAAGTAGTATACCGTTGGTTGATTCTCACTATCAGATTCACTTTGATGTGAATATTGCACTACGTTAAAGACTGCCAAATGACGTCTTTAGAATATATCATCTCTCTGATGGCCAGGCAGCCATTTATACTTTCTAGTACTGTATGGTGATTCTCCCGTTGCATGTTTTTAAAATCGTAGGCGAGGTCATTTTTTTTTTCATTATACACATTTTCTTTGTCTATAGTTGGATTACTTGCCTCTTAACAAATTTCTTTATCAGGTGCTGATATACTCATGAAGGCAGTGGGAAAAGACTGCACATCTTTATTCAGTATCCTTTCTTGGAATTTCATATAGCTTTTAGATTTAGTAGTTGTTTCAGTACTAGTTCATTTGGCAAGTTAAAATGCTTTTAAACCAATAATTATCCTTGAACAACCTTTTAGATAAATACCACGCATGGGTGAATGCAGAATTTATGCTGGAAAAGTGTCTTGTTGGCACTTTGGATGATAGTCATTGAAGACTGGCAAATATCGACAACGACGAGCAAGTGGAGATCCCAAATCTGTGATATAAACACCGAGGATATTTGTACCCGAATTTCATCGGTGATATTTGTATAACATGAAACCATGACCTTGTTTGTGGAATGGTATATTGCCATACCAATAAAACATTAGGGGTCAAAATCAGTTTAGAACTTGCTCCTCCAAAGGTTCCCAATGATAACCGATTCTCTTTCTAATTTATAGAAATATTCCCTTTTGCTTCTGGAAGCATTTAAGGTGCGAAATAAGACATTTGTAACAACTTCTTTATTGCTGATAATAATCATATGATATACATATTCTCAATAAGATATATATTCTAATGTTTCAGGTAATGCCGACGGGCAGTCGTCGATTAGTGCCGAAGCATGTGTTAACGAAAATTCTCTGTTTTGATATGAAGTTTAATGCCGAAGAATAAAAAAAACAGAGATTTGAAGATAGTATAGTTAGTGTGTAGCATGCTTAGGGATTGTGATGTTTTAAATTATAAAGCATACCAGTTAATTTGTTATCTGTGTGTTTTCATCTATCAAAATTAGAAAGGAATGCTGGAATCACATGCCCAAACTTTGAAAGAAAAAAAAAGTAAGCATAATTGACAGTCTCGTATAATCATTTTTCCAAAAATATAAATAAAAGATTACAATTACTTCAAATTAGATGTTAGAAAATTCAATATTTAAGCACTCTCAATATTAAAACCATTTCATCATTTATTAGAAACAATCGTACTTGTTTAGAACCATTTCATCATTTATTAGAAACAATCTTACTTGTTTAGATTAAAGTTTATTATCTCATTACATATTATGTTTGCCACACATCAAGTTTAGAGTATTTCAGTTTAACTTCTAAATGTGAATGATAAGATAAAATTTAAAGAATTATGTTAAAATAGAGCAAACATAGAGAAAGAAAAGTTCATATTATTGATAGACATCTTGAAGAAGATTGCGATAGTTATGGTTGGCTCCTATAATCTTATCTTATCTAGTGTCTCCATGTTAATGTCAAAAATCTAAAAGGAATGAAGGAACAATAATATATCATGTTAGAGGATCAATTAGAAAGTATGACGACTTACAGAAAACAATATCAACATATTAACCAAATATACAAATATATATTAAGGAGACAAATTGTGATTAGTTCGGAATGTAATTGAATTCAATAATAGGCTTAAAGTTAAACATCTTAAATAATTATTATTATCAAAGAAAAAATATATAAATTACAGCTGCTTTTTTACTGGAACCAAGCTTTCCACATATTCCAAAACTTGAAATAAGTATCTTTGCCCTTGAATGCCAATTTTTTTAATATTACGGGAATTGAGATTGATGGATAATAATTGTCCATTTTTCTCTTGTAAAAATAACTCATCTTTCATAAGTCTAATTCCCCTTTCAATATTGAGAAGTTCTCCAATTGTGCATTTCTTGATCCATGATTCCTCCAACACCCAAATATCAAATTGAGAATTAATCACATCTGATCGACATTTTATCAATGCAAGGCAACCATCTAATGTATGTAAAATAAGATCAAAAACATCATCATTCGGAGTTTCAAGATCAGGCAATGAAAGACTTCCAAACACCTCATCTCTCAAATGAAACGAAATGATCTTGAAAGATATAATATTTACCCAATAACAAACTCCGTTAACATAAGTTTCACTATATAGAGATCTAGACTCAAATGAGGTTTCAAAACTAAATTGCTTCCAAGAATTTGTACTTAGAGTATACACAAAACCTTCAGGATGGCGGTTAACATTATATGAAGATAGTAAATAACCGTGACCACCTTAAACTCATTTGTATCGGGAACCCAACCAAATCCTAGACCTAAAATATAGGGAACTATATGGGATTTAGGTGGAATACACAAGTCTAATTTAGGGAGTATATTGTGTTCTCCCGTCGCAACATTCCACAAGGCGATATCTTGACAAGGCTTGTTAATGAAAATTCGTAGGCAAATAATACCATTAATGCAAGGGTCAAGAATCCTCATGTTGTAATGATTTTGATTGAGGAATGGAATTGGGGATAGTTGTTGATGTGAACAATCTCCATCATTTTCAGACAGTATGGAGATGACATAATCTCTAGTGGTGGGACGGGGACCATTGAAAAGCTCGTTAAACTTGACGAGAAGCTTGACATTAAAGGAAGAATGATAGGAATAATTTCATGAAATAAAATATGGATTATGAATTAAATTGTACCACCATTTATTGACACAACTTAGTCTTTTAAGATATTTCACTGAAAGCCTCATAAGGATGTTTTCCACCAAATCATCTGCTATGTCGGAAAACCTCATCTCATCCATCTCTCTTTACACGACCAAGATGAAAAATCTGTCCAATTAATTTTAAAAAAAAATGTATTAATAAAATTTAAAAAGCTTAAATGCATAAAGACTATACCTTAATTTTTCTTCAGACACCAACAAGATTCAAAAATCGTGAGAGAAATATAGACTCAATATTTTCATTTATAAGAGAAAACGAAAAGGACGTGACGATGACGAACAAGGAAGGGAATGGAGGGAGATGTTGCCAAAGATTTCTAAATTCTGGCAAACCCTAATTTTGTAACCCCAATACCAGAAGATTTTTGTTCAATATATTATTTATATTTCAAATAGATAACATAAATTATCAACAACAATAAAATTTATTTAAATAACAACTTTCAGGTTTTAAGGGATTTAAAATTAAAATTGGTCTGGTATGTAAATTTGGGATTCTATTTTTTCTTTTTTTGTTAAAAACTTTTATTTAAAATAAATTTTCAAATGAGTTACTATTGAGTATCTTTTATATACAAACTAGTTGATCAAACCTGTGTTGCACGTGTCTTATAGATTTTTATAAAATGTATGTGTAATTTATAAACGTGTCTTATTGATTTTTCATATTGTATATTTGAAACGCAATTGATAATATAAAATGGTATTTACTGCTATTAATTTCAATCAATGTACAATATTTCGAATATGGTCATGAAACTTAATAAAAGGGAAAAAAAATAGAAAGGGAGCCTTTGATTCAAGTAGATCAATATGATATATTCACTATTGTGAACTTATAAGAATCATAAAGAAAAGAAACTTGAAAGAGAAGGAAAACAATTTTACTTTTGGAATACTCCTAGCAATCTTTCTTGAATTCTTTTATTTTTCAATGCTCTCGCCATTGAAACCAAAATCATAATCATCAAAACGCAAAATGACCTCAAATCCTGCTCCATCCATCTCTCGAAAGCTAATAGATTGGTCTTGCCTCAATCCTTCTTCATAAATTATAAATAAGTAAAAGCAGAGTATTGACTATTGAGAGTGTATGGGCATATTAGTTTGTCTTAATCACATGGTTGCTTTGATTTTTGGAGCCATTTAAGTATGGAATTTGAGAAATGAAATTACACTTAACAAAGCAACTTAAATACTACTCAAAATCTATTATGTAGCTATATAAAGATCCTTTAAATCATACTATTTTGAAGGTAAGCATCTCTTACGACAATCATGTGATATTTTTCTTCATCTTTCTCAACCTGATCAACTATATATAATAAATTTAACTATTTATTTAGTCTTTTGAATATGGTATACTTTATTAAGATCTAAAATTTTAGAATAAAAAATTTCAACTCAATGTAGATTAACCTTTACCGTATACCAAACAAACAAAGTATCTAAATTTTAATTATTCCTGCCACTCCCAATATGACACATATTTTATTGTGGAACTCTTATGTGTTAATTAATTTAGTTCATATATTTAAAAAAAAATGGACTATGATATAAAACGTGAGCATTGAACGTTTAAATCTCACACTTATAAAAAAATTTCCTATTATTTATCTATTTAAAACCATGAATTGAGACATACAATAAATGAACGTAATAGTAAAATAGAAAAACTAAAATGAAATATGGAATCAGTTTAAAATCTTGACCAAAACAAATATGCATTATACATTTCAATTCAACTATATTGTCTTGGAAAAAAATATATAAAAATCAAACAAAAGCCTCCAAAATTAAACTCCACTTTCATTCACCAGCACTCCACATCACCATTATCATGTTAGCTCAAACATCTCTCTCCATTTTCTTCCCCCTCATTTTCCTCTACTTCTTATTCTTCTCCAAAAACCCTCGTTCAAAATCCTCTTCATCCATTAATTATCTCCCAAAATCATATACCTTTTAATCGGCGCATTCTTCTCGACGGTCACCACCGTCTCTAATGGCTCTCTCACGTTCTCTAAATATCCCCCACCGCCACCTTTACTCAACACTTGTTTCTTTGGTCAACGCCCGCCGGCGTGCAACCTTTTCTTAAAACCCATTTCTATATTCATCAGAAAGTTGATCTCTCATGTACTACTCTTAGGGTCTGTTTGGTATAGTTTCTCCTAAAAATGTTTTGTATTGAATATTTTATAAGAAATATTAATGAAGTGTTTTATCTAAAAACACTTGAGTGAAGTATTTTAAGGAAAATACTTGTTTATAAACACTTTTAGAATAATCACAAATCAAGTATTTTCTCCAAAAACACATTTTAGAATACTCAAGTGTTTTTAGGTGAAACACTTCATTAGTATTTCTTTTAGTTCGACACAAAATATTTTTAGGAGAAGCTATACCAAACGGACCCTTTTTGATTTTCTTCGTAATGGATTTTTCAATGACGATAGTGATAACAGAAAATTTTAACGTCAAATAAAGATAAAATAGAAATCGAATAAAAATAGGAATAGTGATTTCAAACCTTGACATTTACTTCTTAGTTCGACATAGTTTTGTAATATTGTTTTTGATTTATGTATTTTGAAAAGGCAAATTATTCTGCAAAAATTAGGATTATGGTCGATGTTTATATGCAACATCCTGAGACTTGTAAGTCTGACGGTTCCTCGAAGTTGGAGAAGAGAATAATGAAGTTGAACGATTCACCTCTTCAAGATTTTTTTTTCTCTTTCAAGGCAACCGTTCATTTTCTCATCTAATAGTCTGCATCTATTTATTTTTAAGGAATATAATTGGAATATATTGTAAAAATAATGGTCTTTTGAAAAGCTAAAGTTTATCCAAATATAGCACATTTTAGAGATACTATAGATATATTATTTTAATAATTGTCCCAATAGAAAAAAAAAATATTGAAGATTTTGAATCAAGAATATTATATCATTTACATTGTTATATATTGTTTAGAGCTTAAGATAATCATATCCAAGCAAAGTGGAAAACAAATTATCTATACTATATATAAAAGTGGCTTGGATGAACAAACTTTTATTTCCATTGTTACCGCTATAAATCCACTTTAATATCTAGATTAACCACCCTCTCATATTAAATTAGCCCTTTCAATTTATTTTAATAATATATAATAATAATTTACACTTATATATTATTACACTTAATGTATTCTATTAAATTAAATAAATTTACACTTATATATTATTACACTTAATTTATTCTATTAAATTAAATTGTTTATTGTTGTAATTAATTCAATTGTTGTACAAATCAACCACAATAATCAAATAATGTTTTTTAAATGAAAAAAATAAGCTATATGTTCAATCTTGATAGTAAAATTTAAATTGTATAAATTATATTGATCACCAAATTACTACTTAATGAACATTTTCATTTATATATTATTAAAATTACCCTTTAATTTATCCTACAAAATTGTTTAGATTTAGAAATCAACCCTAATATTCAAATTATTTAAGAAACGAAAAAAAAAATGTAGGTTCAATTTAGGTAGTAAATTTCAACGCTATAAATTATATTCATTACAATTTATTATATTCGACCAATATTCAAGCATATAAATTATATTCGTTCAATTTAAAAAAATACTACTACTCTACTTATTAAAAATGTCATTTATAATTAAAAAATTACTACTCCATTATTTATTTTTATTTTTGAAAATAAACTCTAATATTTTTTAATTTATTCTATATAATTGTTTAAATTTAGAAATCAACTCCACAGTCAAATTGTTTTAGAAACGAAATAAAATAAACCATATGTTTAATTTAGATAGAAAAATTTATAGTATAAAAATTATATTCATCGCCATTAATTAAAATTTAAGCTCTAATATTTTAAACATATTATATTCTGTAACAACCCGTTACCAAGTAAGGGTATTTTGGTAATTTCCCAAACCTCAAAATTAAAACCACAAGTTTACTTTAATATTTTTACATGATTTTGATCGTATCGTTATTACGATTCCAACGCAACCGACGGATCATCATTCGGAGTCCCGGTGAATGAGTTATGATCATTTTAGTGTAGTGGCATTTTCGTAATTATTTGTAACCGGGATTAAACCCTAAAACCATCATCTTCCTCCTCATTTTTCCGAAAATCAGCCTTCCTTTATCAAATTTTCTTCAATTTTCGCCAAAAGACAACCTCAAGAAGTATTTTGGCCATAACTTCCTCATCCGGACTCCGATTTACGCAAGTAAGCTGTCTATTTCGATTGATTTTTCGTTCTCTTTCCATTGAGCTTAGTTTTGTAGTAATCAGACTTATGTAGAAAATGTTATGAGCCAAAAACCAGTTCGGATCCATTAGGTTTTTATCCGATTTTGATCGATTTATTTTGAAAATTTTTCGTATAGATGTAGAAAGGTTTTTCCTTGCAGTGAGGATGAGATTTGAGAAAGGATTATCCAACTTACAAGAGAGATTGTAAGATTTCTTGGAAAGAAGATTTTTAATTCTTGAAAAAAATTCAAGAATCTAAGGTGAGAATTTAGTTAATCTTTGATCAATTGCATGCTTAATTTTCTGTTTCTTTATAAGAATGATTGTTTCTGGATTGTGTGATTGGAGTAAAATATTTGGTGTGATGTATTAAGCATGAATTGAATAATCGTATGTTTGTGAATTGGAGTTAAGGATATGAGAATTAAATGGCATGCATGCTTTTGGATGATATTATTTGTTGATACAATTGGATTTTCTTGTTGAATGATTTTAAGGTGATAATTATATGATTTCTGGTCACTTTTTGGATGTTTTAAGACTTAGAAAAGCTGCTGAAATTTGATGTAAATGTAGAAGGATCAATAGAGCCTTAGATGGAGATTAGTCCAGTCGAAGACCTTTTCTTGGGAGTTTAGGTGGGGGGTTATTTTTGGATGATTCTTAAGTGTATCTAGATGACTTAGGGGCTGTTCTTAAGTCTTTAAAGCTGCTGGAAAATTTTGTTAAAATTTCCTTATCGGTTAGCGCCGAAAAAGAAGTAAAACCGCACTAGTTAAGCTAGTTTGGCTTTTTGGAGTGGGTTTTCTTTGGGGAATCATCTTGTGAGTTAGAGATCTGATTTTAGGCATTTTTAGACCCTTTAAATGCTGTAATTACATTGATTTTCCAGAATTTGGAATTTTTGAGATTTAGCATATTTAAGGTCAGTTTTAGGAGGAAACGGGTTTTCTGAGCTAGAAACTGGGCCTAGGCTTTGTCAAGCATTCTGGTAGTGATGCTTTCTTAAGAATCATATTATTCGATGCCTTAGATAATGTGGTTGTAGGTTCGCATTAAGTAGGGTTATACTTAATGAAGAATAAACCGTTAAGGGGTGAATTAGAGTTGTGCACAACTTAATTACACTTAACGGGGTAGGTTCATTCCATTTGATCAATGGGAGAGAATAAACTTGTAGGTTCGCTTGTGAGTCTTGCAAACTCATAAGAAGAATAACTCAAAAGTCGAATCGTGGTGACACGGGTTCAATACTTTGAGTGTGCGGCTCACTTTAATTGCGAATAAAGTGGAGCTAAGGCATTGGGTGATAAAACTTAAAAGAATGGGATTTTCTCTAGAGTTGAGATTATGCCTTGGAAGTTGAGAGTGATTGGAAGTTGTGAGGACGATTACAGACTTAAGGAATTTAGAAAGTTTCTCATGGCATTGCTCTTAAATTAACTTTATTCTCACTGGGCGTAGCCTCATGATGCTACAATGTTTTTTTTCAGGTAATAAAAAGAAGAAATCTGGCAAATGACGGGATCGTGGATGGTGACTGGCTGGGCTTGGATTTACAAGCCGGCGTGTTTGTTTCGTTCTTGTTTAATGAACCATTGGGATTATTTTTTTATTAGTTATGTTGATTTTCATGTTTAGTTTATTCCAAAACTTTGAATAATTGATTTGAACTGTTTTGTTTTAAACTGAGCTCAAATAAAACTTTATTGATGGATTTTGGATTTATGGAAATTTTATTGTGAACGAAATAAAGTTATGTTTAGTTTTGACTCTAAACGAAAAGTATTGAATTTTGAGTTGTAAATTATGTTTCCGCTGCATTTAAGTCAATTTCCATGTTTTGGGAATTTGGGGTTGTTACATATTCGTTTGTTTTTTTAAAACAAAAAAAAACATCCTAATTATATTTAGGGGTAATTACTGAAATAACATATTTTTGCATACTAATTAATGAAATGTCAGAACTTTTCAAAAATTACTAAAATAGCATAATTCTAGTCAATAATTTATTGAACTAAAAAAGTAAAAAAAAAAAACTAATAAATTCATTGAATAATAATAAAAGATAATCAAATAGCTCGATAAATTATTGATGTTGAACTTAAAAAAGAAAAAAAAATACAAATTCATTAAAATACCCATGAAAAATAGTTCAATAATTTATTGAACTATAGTTCAATAATTTATTGAATTATAATTATGCTATTTGAGTAATTTTTAAAAAGTTATAACATTTTAGTAATTAGTATGCGGATTTATGCTATTTGAGACAAATTCTGTTATATTTATAAAAAGAAATATCATTTATAATTTACAAACTACTACTCCATTATTTAAATTTTTCAATATATACTATAATATTTTTAATTTATTATATATATATAGAAATCAACCCAAATGATGTATTAAAATTTGGATAGAATTTTATAACACTCCAATTAATTCGGCAGTACAAAAGTTTAGTAACTTACCAATTAAATTTTAAAATAAAAAAATATTTAATATCATTTGATTTTTTCAATTAAAAATGATTTAAATTTAAATTCTTCATATGTCATATAGACTCTTAGCTTTTCTCTATTATTCAATGAAACTTCTTCTAAGTTTTTTTTTCTTTTATAGAAAAAACTGCTTTACTAATATGTGCCGGTTCGTCATTATGGCCAATGACTCCAATCTCCCATCAAATGCCGTTTAGCCTTTTTCAAATTCCCATTGTTGCTATAAATTTCGGTAGTTGTTCATAAGCAAATGTTTATTTTTTTTTTCTTTGTGAGTTTTTCTTTCAAGCCAGGAAAGGAGATATATGATAGTGCTTTCTTTTCTCTTATTTCTTGGTAAGGTGTGATAAAACGATCAATATAGAAATAGAGGTACTTTATATTTGTTGTTGTCTAAAAATAGAGAGCTTCCACGTAAACAATGAATTTAGAGTATGAGACGAGTCGGACGTAGTGCGCTACACTTGAGCTGTTGCATAGGCGATGTGCTGAGTAGTTGACGAGCATTGTATGTACTTGCATAGGAAACAAATAGAGCACCGGTATGGTGCCGGCCTAACACCCTCTGATGCTAAAGTCAGAGCAAGCAGAGCTAGCGTGCCAGAGAGAATTGTAGTAGAATTAGTTACCTAATGAATGAATTTCTTCTCCTATTTATATGAGAGGAGGTTGATGACATCCTCGTGCCATGTGTCAAATCGGGATTGGGCCATGTATTGCTTCCCAACGACGTGACACGTGTTGGTTATGCCATGTGTCATCTTTTTAATATGATACTAGTATAATGTAGTTTCTTGGTCTTAGATACGGAACTTTATTAGATGACGTAGACGTAGCCTCACAGGCGGCTTAGACTCTCATCCGACGTAGACGTAGCCTCCCAGGTGACGTAGTTTTATCTTTTCAAGTGACGTAGACATGCCGATTGTGCATTATTTGAACAAGTTGAGAAATTCAACGTGTACTCAAATTTCACCCCACAACATAGGCCCCCTACTCCCGAGTTAACTTGAGATGTGAGTTCAATGCTGCTTGCCTCAATGATATATCTGAAAATATTCTAAGTGTTGAAGCTTGTTGCGTGAATTTTCTACCATTGCAATCGTCAAAATTTTGAAAGTTTGTAGCTTGAATTTTCTCCCTTTGTAACTTGAATTTTTTGTCATTCAAAATTTTGAGAAAATACTAAGTATTGGAGCTTGGTAGTTTGAATTCTCTGTCCTGGTCGTTTTGGAGTTGGGTTATACGTCCAAGTTGTCACGCTTAATCATCACATACTTCGCCCATTTTGATTTTAAGAGATTTTACTCCTGTAATCATAGTATAAATCTAAAAAATATATTTTTTATAACAATAAAAAAAATGAAGAAAGAAAGAAAAAAGAAAATTATTGAATTGAGAAAGGAAATATAGAAAATATATATATATAATAGTTTTTTTTTCTTTCTCTTTCTACTGGGGCCAAACTTTGACTTTTTTTTTCTTCTATTTGTTATGTTAGCACCTTTATGGTTTTTTTTCTTTGCCTGACACCGCCTAACGCAACAGTTATTCCCCTTTTTTTTTACAGACCTGCGAATCGATCCGCAGGTTAAATGCAGACCCGCTTATCGCTCCGTGGACAAAATACAGACCCGCTTCCATGATGTATGGACTGGTCAACGTTGACCGTTGACCAGCGTTGCCTTTTTTTTTTGAGTCCTTGACTTGGATGTGGTCTTCCTTTGTCATCAAGGCTTTGTCATTTTGGGGTATGTCATCAGGGCTTTGTCCATTTCGGCTATGTCAATAGGCCTTTGTCATCAGAGCTATGTCATTAGGACTATGTCAATATGGCTTTGTCATCAGCGCCTTGTCATTTTTACTTTATCTAAGACTTGTAAAAAATTGTATGATCCTGTTTTTTGACCTGTGACCTGTTGATCGTTGACTTTTTGACCATTGATCATTGACTGTTGACTTTTTTTTTTAAATTCTTATACTAGGTGCGGCTCGTACGAGCCCTACACTCCCTAGTAGACTTAGAATTTTTTTGTCGTTTTAAATTCTTTCACCAGGTGTGGTTCGTGCGAGCCCTGCACTCCATAGTAGACTTAGAATTTTTTTCATTTTAAATTCTTCTATCAGGTGTGGCTCGTGCACACCCTGCACTCCTTAGTAGACTTAGAATTTTTTTTCGTTTTAAATTCTTCTACCAGGTGTGCCTCATGCGAGCTCTGCACTCTCTAGTTGACTTAGATTTTTTTTTTTAATTTAAAATTCTTCTACCAGGTGCGACTCGTGTGAGCCCTGCACTCCCTAGTAGACTTAGAGTTTTTTTTTCTTTTTAAATTCTTTTAGGTGCGGCCGGTGTGAGCCCTACACTCCCTAGTAGACTTAGAATTTTTTATCGTTTTAAATTCTTTTACTAGGTGCGGCCCGTGCGAGCCTTGCACTCCCTAGTACACTTAGAATTTTTTGTCGTTTTAAATTCTTCTACTAGGTGCGGCTCGTGCGAGCCCTGCACTCCCTAGTAGACTTAGATGCCGTTTTAAATTCTTCTACTAGGTGCAGCCCGTGCGAGCCCTTCACTCCCTAGTAGACATAGAATTTTTATTTAGCTCTTCCACATTGGCAGACTTAGAACTTTTTATAGTAGGTTCACATAGTTGGCCCCCACCTGAGTAGAGTTTTATATCTTGAAGTCTTTCTGTCTAAGAGTTCTCAGAATGATTTGACTCAAACTATGTACATAGATGCAATAAAGTAGAAAAAGTAAACTCTTATTTCATTCAATGGCAAAACTTTCTCAATAAAAACTTTATTGAAAGAATAAAATTACAATAAGTATAATTGCTGAAATAAAATTTGAGCTGTTTGACATTTTATAAGAGCAGTAAAGCTTTTCGGTTGAGGTTAATAAATGTGTCGATATCTCAGCCTACTGCATTAGTGACCTAGCATGCTTCTCTTCTTCACTAGTCGGGCCCCCAAATATGGTTCTTATTTCTCCATCTGGAAAATTTTGATTGTCACAGTCCTGATCTTCTTTATCTCATTTACTTCTCACAAATTCCTTCAAGTACCCTCTTTGAATAAGGGTTTCAATTTCTACCTTGAGATCGAAGCAATCAGAGGTGGTATGATCGTGGTCTTTGTGGAAAAGACAATACTTGTCTTTGTTACTCTTGTTTGACCCTGCTTTCATTCTAGGCGGCCATGGCCACCTAACCAAGTTTTTGTCTTTGATTTCCATGAGTAGTTGTTCAATCGGGATCGTGGTAGGAGTGTTTTTAAACTTACTTGAAGTAAGACTCAGCTTCTCAAGTTGGTCTCTTGACCTATGTTTCTTGTCATCCTCGTGACAGTCAGTCCCCCAGAAAAAGTCTTCTATTTGGTCTCTTTTCTTATGCTTTGATAGTTTACTACTACCTCATTCATCTGAAGTCTTCCTTCCACTAAGAAACTCTCCGACGCTCATATATTTTTGCTCCCTAGCGAGGAGCTCGGTGTATGTAGCGGGGTCAATTTCATTGATATAGTGAGAAAAGATCAGATAATGAATGCCCCACAAGTAGTCAGCGGTTACAAAAAAAATCACCTCAATTTGGGCTAGTTACAAAAAGATTTATATATAGAACTCCAATATGAACAGTGGTATTTAGCCAAAAATCCCCCCTCCCAATCCTTTCCCTCCATTGAAGTTTCTCTCCATCCATGAATTCCAAATTATTGCTTTAACACCATTCAACTAAAGGACCTTACCTTTCCTTTTTAAAATGTGACCACTCTACATTAACATGATACATTTTTGGCATAACTGTATAGGCAACCAATTGGGTCAAAGTCTAAGTCGACACCATCAGGATTTCAATCCAAATTAAGTTTACACGATCAACATCTATTTTCTTTTGTACCTTAACTTACATTAGTCAATGTTGACTATATATATATGTGTAAAAATTTCTTGTAACTCAACAACTTAAGCTTTTTGGTCTACAGTCTACTACCAGAGCATAGAATCCGAATTCAAATCTCGGCGTTCTTATTTCCTCTCCGTTTATTAATATTTTAGGGATTCGCATGAATATTCAATCCCACACAAAGGGGGAGTGTTAAGAATATATTAGGAGTATCGGTGATTTAACAGTCAAAAAAATTTCAAGATTCTTTTACTAAGCAGTAAAAATTTCCAAATTTCAAACAAGCACTAGCATAACCTATGTATAATGGCAACATTCATGTCAAGTCTTTGAGAGAATCACCAATGTTTTAACTTTACTCAAGTAGGGGCAGAATCCCAAGACAGCATAAATGAATTAAAAAAAGAAAGACCAATAATACCTCATGTGCCAACTCCAATTCATTCTGTCTCTGCAACTCAGTCAAAGTATCTAACAAATATGCTTTCAGCAATCTACTGAGCCTGCCATTGATTACATCCTTAACTTTTGCTGAAGATTTAGCTAACTTCAATGATGGAACTGCTTGAATTGCCTCAGTGGAAAGCACCCTTGATTTCCACATGGGCTTTCTATCCCCCTTTTCAGCCCACATATTATTTTTGGAGATTGAGATTCTGTACACCATTGAAGGCGTGGCTTTGTAAGAATTTGGCTGAGACCCATTTGACAAAACTGGATTTCCAGACAACCCATTGGAGTCGATTTCATCCTGACCGCCATTTTCAGAACATTAGTGAGAAGACACTCAAATGGAAGCTTTAGTGGCAAAATGGTAATTACATAACAAGAAATTCTGCATAGAAAAGGGTATATTAGAAAGATTTGTATCATGCTTTAGGCCATGGCTTAAGAGTTACCAACAATTGTAAAAATGTTTTTTTTTTTCTTTTAATCTTTTCTTTTGCACTTCCAGGTTTTTCTATTACTTTTCCATCAACTAAAATAATGAGAGAAAAGATTAATCGGATTCGACGTGACATAAACAAATTATTATGAATGAGGAAAAAATAATGAAAGTTTTCCATCACTATTCTTGAAAAAATTAATTATAGGATTCAAATGTTACATTTAACATGTTAAAATAGAGAAATCTCATTAGATATGAGGTTTTGATGTAATATTTGTATGGGAAATAATCATAATGACACATTTTTCATCTCCTTTTTAAAGAATGTCCACATATTTTATTTGAATACAAAATAGCCATATGGGAAGTTGAAAATACTTAAATGCCCTTGTGTCAAATCAATCTCTCTCCCCTCCTTTTTTCCCTCTCCTCTTTTACGTTGAAGATATTTTTTTTAATTTTTTTTTCTTTTCTTTCTTTCCTAACACATCTCTCTCCTCCATTTATTTATTTTTCTCACTCTCTCTCATTCTCCCTCTTATCTCTTTTTCAAATTTTTTTAGAACAAATTTTCCCCCCCATTTTCCTCACCCAATATATCAGATTCCATCTCTCCTCTCTCTCCCCCTCATTTTTTCCATCTCTAAGATCTGATTCCCTCTCTATTTCCCTCTTTTTTTCTCCATAAATCCATCATTTCATCTACTTTCCTCTCTTGCTTCTTCCTATGACTGTCTTTTTTTTTTTTTTGTAAATCCAGCATTTTCATTTTCTACAAACTCCCCATCACATTTTTTTTCCAGATTTTACTCACTCTTTCTTTTCATTTCTCGTTTTTTTATAAACCACGTTCTACATTTTTTGTTCTAAATCTTAGAGCTTCCGGATTTTGAAGATTTTGACAAAATGTATAGTTTGTTTTTGTTTTTGTTTTTGTTTTTTTCTCATTATCTCTTAAATTTCATTATTTTACATTCTTTGCTATGTGATGTAGTATTCGTAATCTGCAATATATAGAATATACGACTGTCTATTTATCTAAATATATTATGCAATATACATAATGTACATAAGTGTCGAAATGATGAACGAACACCCTCTTTCATCATGACTTTTTTTTTTATTGTATAGTTATGCAATATACGCAATATATGTAATTGATTGTTTTCAATCCACTATGATTGTTACTAAAACGTACATTCTTTAGTATACACAATATACAAAAAATGGCGAGGGGTTGATGTCTACACACCCCTTTTTTGTAATATACACAATATACAATTCTTAATACCGTTTTTTGCGATACATGTAATATATGCAATATACGTTTTTTTTGTAATATACGTAATATATATAACTGTGTTTTGTCTCCCGTTCTGTTATTGTTTTGCTTAATATACAGTCTGTAATATACACAATATACTTTTTATGTGGTCTGTTTAAATATATATTTTGTAATATACGTGCTATACATAACTATGTGTTTTTTTATATACAGTCTGTAATACACGCAATATACGAAATATACGTACTATACACAACTATGTGTATTTCTTGATATACACCCCCTTTCTTTTATGTTCATTCTATAATATAATTGTAAAAATATAAAAACACTCTTTCCCAAATCATATCTCTCATTGTCTACTTTTCCCTCCCCTCTTTTTACTTACAACTATCTCCCTCTCTCATTTTATTTTTTATGTAATATACATAAGTGTCAAAAGGATGAACGACACCCCGTTTCTGTTTGGCTTAATATACTGTCTGTAACACACGTAATATACACTTTTTTGTTTGTTTGTTTAAATATATTATTTGTAATATACGTGATATACATAAACTATGTGTTTTTCTTATAAGTAATATACATTTTTTGTGGTCTGTAATATACGTAGTATACACTTTTTCGTGGTCTGTTTAATATTTAGTCTGTAATATACGATATATACGTTCTACTTCTATTTTGCTTAATATACAGTGTGTAATATACACAATATACATTTTTCCATGGTCTGTTTAATATTCAGTCTATAATATACTTAATATATGTTATACTTCTATTTTGCTTAATATACAGTTTGTAATATACGAAATATACCTTTTCTGTGGTCGGTTTAAATATATATCTTGTAATATACGTGCTATACATAACTGTCTGTTTTTATATTCATCATCTCTCTAATGTCTTTTTAATGTATAGTTCTTTAATATACGTAATATACATAACTGTTTATTTTTTTAGTCCACTATATTGGTTACTAAAATATACATTCTTAAATATACACAATATAAGAAAAAATGGCGAGGGTGGTGTACAGAGCCCTTCCTTTATGTTCTGTTTTTTTCTTAGTTGTACATTTGATAATATACTTACTATATGTGATATACACACCTCCCTCTTTTATGTTCTTTTTTTTTGTTAGTCGTACATTATGTAATATATGTACTATACATAAAATACAGTTCTTTTCTTCTGTTTGTATATTGAATATTTTTTGTATATTATTGTTATGTAATTAACACTCTTTTGTATATTAAGTATTTTTTGTATTCTATTTTCATCCTTCTCTCTCTTCATCTCTTTTTTTTTATTTAAAAAATATACCATTTTCATCTATACGCTTTTTTGTCTTGTTTTCCATAATCCATGGTTGCTCTTATTTAAAAAAAAAAACCACAATTTTCATATTCTACAAACTCCCCCATCACATTTTTTCCCCATATTTTACGAATCTACTCTCTCTTTTTCCATTTCTTCTTTTTCTCTTTTTTTTTGGTTCATAAATCACGTTTTACGTTTTTGTTCTTTTTTTTATTCATATTTTCCCTTCAATATTAGATCTTATGGATCTTGAAGATTTTGGCAAAAGGTAATTTTTTTTTTAGTTTTTTTTCGAATTTTTTTGTTATGTGCTGTAATATACGTAAAGTACTATCTGTTATATACGTTGTGCCTGTTTATCTACAATATCTGTAATATACGTAATATACATAAATGTATAGTTTTTTTAATGTATAGTTCTGTAATATACGTAATATACATGTTGGTTACTAAAATGTAAATTCTTAAATATACACATTATACGAAAAAATGACAAGTGGTTGATGTACACACCCCCTTCTTTTATGTTTTGTTTTTTTGTTAGTCGTACATTATGTAATATACGTACTATACGTAATATACATTCCCCCTCTTTTTATGCTCTGTTTTTTTGTTGGTCGTACATTATGTAATATACGTACTATATATAAAATACAGTTTTTTTCATCTGTTTGTATATTAAGTATTTTTTTTCTATATTAAACATTGTGTAATTAATGCTCTTCCATTTTTCATTTTGCAGATTAAATGATATGTAAATTACGTACATTGCGTACATGCTTCACTTTTTCTCAAATTCACATACGAACCGGAGGACAACATACACAATATATCAAATGAACATAACACTTTATGTGAGAGGAAAAAGTATAAATAATATACTAAAATGAATCTACAAAAATGATTTAAAATCGAAATATGTAGTATAAAATAAAAAATAATTAAAATAATTAAAAAAAATACTGAATATACTAAAGAACTATAAACAATATACTAAATATACCATAAACTGGAAAGAAATAATGCATCGGGAAAGAAAAATTGCATTGGAAAAGAAAAATGTCAGAAGTGTCAGACCATACGTAACATACAGGCGTGTCAAAGTGTTAGAGGTATCAGACTATACCTGACATACGGAAAGGGCAGTTTTGGTATATTAAAAAATTGAATAGTAAAAAGTGGCTACCTTCTCAAATTCTCCCCCTCTTGGCTGTCTTGTTAAAAGTGATGATAAATGTGGCTATTTTGATTTTTGCCCCTATTTGTATATATATCATCACTTAAAAGTACATGTAAATAAAACATTTTTTTTATCTTTAAATAAAACATTTTTTACAATGTTAATTAGTGATTAATAACGATTAATGTGTATATCAGTGATATGTAAAAATATGTAATTCAAAATTTATCACTTAAATCATCTGGATCAAAATTTATTTTATTAACAAATATTTTTATGAGTATATTTTTATAGATATTATTACAAATTTTGATAGCCTCTTTAAAATATACGGTCAAATACACTTTATTTTTCCATAAAACTCGTACAATATTTTGAAACTCGGGAATGTTTGTCAAACCGGATAGGCTTAATTAGCCGAACTCATGTTTATTAAATAAGTTTAATTACTCAAAATTTGTTTTTATTTCTTTAACTAAAAACAAAAGATATAATATATAAGCCAGAAAAGGCAAAGAGAAAGGTGGAGAAGTGTGACAAAATAGGAATAACATTATCGGCATCAAAACCACACTATCTTTCTTCTTCTTTTTATCATTCTCCTTCTCATTCTCTTTCTTCTTCGTCTTCTTTGATGTTTTTTTTTTTAATTTTTTTGTTCTTAAGATTTTTCTTCATTTGTTGAGTTAGGGTTTATGGTGATTTTTTAATCATGATTTCTTAGATCTGCATTTTTCCGATGGTCAAGGTCGAAACTTGTTTCTTCTTCTCTTCTTTTTATTCTTTTTCTGGGTTCGCTGTACAGTTCACGTTTTGTTTATTATACTGTCCATAAATATGGTTTTTTTTTGTTTTTTTCAAGCGTTCACTGTACAGTTCACGTTTTGTTTATTATACTGTCCATGAATATGGTTATATGTTATAATTATTTACTACTTGTTTTTTATTTTTTTATTTATGACATATAGTATAGCGTTTATTATTTTCCTTATTTTTTTAAAGGGAAAATTTACTACATTGTACTATTTTATTCTATGTTTATAACGTACAATAGAATGTTTATTATTATTACTTACTTTTTAAGAGAAAATTTCACTATATTGTACTGTCTTATTCTTTGTTTATAACCTACTATATAGTGTTTACTATTATTACTTATTTTTTAAGAGAAATTTTACTATATTTGTACTGTTTTATTTTTGTTTCTAATGTACATTACAATATTTAGTATTATTACTTACTTTACTCTTCCTTGTACCTTCATCTTCTTCTTCTTCAATTTCTGAGTTTTTCCCCTCTAAAATTCTAAGATCTCCTTCTATTTAAATCTTTTTTTTATGCGTTTTAGTTTTTTTTTTCTTTTCTTTTTGGAGATTTGCAATCCATGGTAGATTTTTATCTCCAGAAAAATCATCCCAGATTTTCTCCTATTTTTACTCCTTCCTTTTTTTTTATTTCCCTTAATATTCTCTTTCCATATCTCAGCTAAGGGCTTTATTGTATTTTCATTTTCATTTGAAAATTCACTGAGACTATTTTGTTTTATTTTTTTTTCTTGCAAGCCATTATACTTTTAGCTTTTTTGAATTTGGGCTGTTTTCCCTAAAAATTAGGGACAATCCAGTAGATAGTCTGTTTTGGCTAATCACTAAGTTTTTTTAGCCGCTCCTTTATTTTAAGACTTTTTAGACTTTTAATATACCTGACTTTCCCCTTATTTATTTTTTATTTTTTCCTTTTTTATATCCCACCTTCTCTCCCCCTCTCCCTCTCACGTTATCCCCCCCCCCTCTCTCTCTCCATATCTCATTCATAATTTTAAATTTTGAATGAATTTTTTTTACATTTATTCCTATTATTTGAATTAAATTTAAATCACATCCAAGACTTTTACATGTTTTACGTTTATTTCTCTTTCACTTTTTACAAACCCTAATTTAAGTCTTTTCTTCTTCTTCTTCTTCTTCTTCTTCCTATAGCAGCCGCCGCCAACTAGCTTGTCGTCGCCGCCCTCATGAACGGCGTTGTTACGGTGGCCGTGAGATTTGAGTTTCTCTTTTCACAAACCCTAATTTTAATCTATTCTTCTTTTTCTTCTTCCTATAGCAGCCACCGCCATTTGTTTTTTCGTCGCCGCCCTCATAAACGACGTTGTTATGGTGGCCATAAGATCCGAGTTTCTCTTTTATAGAAGGCAGGTGTTATGGGTAATCGTGACAACAAATATGAAGGTTTGTAAATCACAAATTTGCAATCTATTTGAAGCACACAGTGACATGAGAAAATGGGCGGACGGCTCGTTGGTAGAGGCGGAAGATGGAGGAGTCGATTTGAGGAGTACGACGGCCTGATGGAGAAAAGATGAAGCTTTGTAAAATATATTATTTTGGACCATACATTACGACGATGGAGATGAATGTACAGTACCATACAATAATGGAGAGGAAGCTTGTACAGTACAGTTTAATAATTTGTACAGCATAGAGTTTAAGCGATTTTGAATAGTGGATTTGGGAAGGAATTAGGTGGTACAGTACAATTTGTACAATACAATCATTAGGTATGAGTATTGTTGCTGGTTTGATAAAGTAGAGTATCGCAACTTATACGATATATTTCTATCTTTTTATTCACCGGAAAAAAAATTATCGGTTTTGAAAAGTTAGATTTTTTTTTTGTTTAGTTTTGATTTTTTTTTTAATTTCTGATTCCCTCTTATTTTCTTTTATGATTTTTTAATATTTAATGTTTCCTTGATTTAAGCATTTTCAAATCTTAATTCTCTTGCTTCTTTATTTTTTAATTAAGTTTAGTAAGGGTGGTTTAGGTATTTTACATATCAAACAGGCTATTTACTCTTATTTTTTTGAGGCGGCCCCTTTGTCTTATTTTGTACATTTTCAGGCTATATACCCAGATAACCCTAAAAATTACCGAGCCCATTCCAAGACTTACCAAGTTGGTGCTGTAGTTAATCTGGGCCAAGAAATGGTAAAGGCCTTTTCTATTTGTTTTGTTGGTCTGTAGTCCATCAGTGTAGAGAATCTTTTTAAATTGGGCTTTACTTTGTTTTGACTAAATCCAGGCCCATGACTCAAAGCCCACTTCCACAACCCATTCTTGCGCCGCCGCCTCCCTTCCCAACTCCCTGTCCGCACCGGTCTGTAATTTCCGGCCATTCCAACGTCTTCTCTTTGTTCTGAATGTTTCTATTTTCTCTCTCATTGGATGCCGTCGGCGTCTCCACCAAATCATCATCGGATCCGCCTCTATCTCTCTTTCTCTCCGGTTTCTTCGTCTGTCTGATTTTGGAATTCCCTATCTCAGTTTCACTCAGACCGTAGATTTTCCCAACCTTGGGCTTCCCAATCAAACGTTTCCTTCCTTCCACCACAGATACATCTTCTATCTCATCGGATAGTTTCTTGTTCCAGATTCGTGTTCAGATATTTCATTTCGGTATTTGGTATCAATTTCTCCGGATTCCCCTATTTCTTCTTCTACCTGAAACTTTCCGTTTTCTTTTCTGTCTTCGTCTGGACTATGAGTCTCCAGTATTGATAACTTGTCTTGAAAGCTGTTCGTACCAAGTAATTTAAGACACTTTTTTCTTTCTGATTTCAACAATCTTAATTATAAGGGGAAGGTTTTTGAAAGAGCTTATTATTCTTTGTTTCTGCTAATAACTATCATCAAAGGCTATACTGTTTCAGAAAAACACCCATCTTCTTATCTATTGATCTACTCGTCGAGCTATTCAAATTAATTTTTAATACTTTAAAATACAACAGAGCAAGATTATTTAACGGTTGCTTTGCAATCTGTCATCCTTTCACTTGAGAATTTGGAACATTCGTTTGATTTTAACGGTTGCTTCTCTATGCTCCTAACAGTTGATGTGCTTCTGCATTATTAATTTACCAACTGCATAAGTAAATCCATACATCTTCCACATTTATATATTGAGCAATACTTTCCATCATATATCAACTTGCTTTGTTCTGATATCTAAATTGAAAAATGATTTCCCTTCACTGTTTGCTTTTGTAGTGCCAATTATATATCAAGTTCACCGAATGCCTACTTTGCTACTCAGAGAGTGGACGCGATACACAAAGGAAATTGCTTCATTTCAAGTAATTAATTATCCATTCATCTGCAGATGAATACTGTTCATTAACATTCTTTTTACTTTTTTTTTTTTTTCATAATCAATTTATGCTTATATTTCATCCTAATATATTTTCAACTCGATTTTCATTACATTAAAAAAAAAAGATGAGGCTATTTCTATTGGACCGATTCTATTTCTGGTTTCACTATCAATCGGTGCTCTTTCCCATGCTTATATATGGAAATTTTTAATGAGCAGCAAGCATTTTAAAAGTATTCATAAATACAACATATATTTTATTTTATGTTAGTGAGTAACCATAATCAATTATAATTATTAAATAATTAACATAAATCAAATCACTAATTCACTAAAAATATAATATATCATGTAAATACTTTCTAAATAATATTATATTCACAATCTCCAAAATACAATGACAAAAACTTGGAAGTGCAAAAGAAAAGATTAAAAATAAAAATAAAAAGACATTTTTACAATTGTTGGTAACTCTTAAGCCATGGCCTAAAGCATGATACAAATCTTTCTAATATACCCTATTCTATGCAGAATTTCTTGTTATGCAATTACCATTTTTCCATTGAAGCTTCCATTTGAGTTTCTTCTCACTAATGTTCTGAAAATGGCGGTCATGATGAAATCGACTCCAATGGGTCGTCTGGAAATCCAGTTTTCTCAAATGGGTCTCGGCCAAATTCGTACAAAGCCACGCCTTCAATGGTGTACGGAATCTCAATCTCCAAAAATAATATGTGGGCTGCGAAAGGGGGATAGGAAGCCCATGTGGAAATCAAGGGTGCTTTCCACTGAGGCAATTCAAGCAGTTCAATCACTGAAGTTGGCTAAATCTTCAGCAAAAGTTAAGGATGTAATCAATGGCAGGCTCAGTAGATTGCTGAAAGCAGATTTGTTAGATACTTTGACTGAGTTGCAGAGACAAAATGAATTGGAGTTGGCACTTGAGGTATTATTGGTGTTTCTTTTTTTAATTCATTTATGATGTCTTGGGATTCTGCCCCTGCTTGAGTAAAGTTAGAACATTGGTGATTCTCTCAAAGACTTGAAATGAAAGTTGCCATTATACATAGGTTATGTTGGTGCTTGTTTGAAATTTGGAAATTTTTAGTGCCTTGTTGTAAAAATATCTTGAAATTTTTTCGACTGTTAAATCACCGATATTTCTAATATATTCCTAACACTCCCCTTCGTATGGGATTGAATATTCATGTGAATCCCTAATATATTAATAAACAGAGAGGAAATGAGAACGCCGAGGTTTGAATTCGGACTCTATGCTCTGGTAGTAGACGGTAGACCAAAAAGCTTAAGTTGTTGAGTTACAAGAAATTATATATATATGTATATATATATATATATATTCAACATTTGACTAATGTAAGTTAAGGTACGAAAGAAAATAGATGTGTAAACTTAATTTGGATTGAAATTCTGATGTGTCAACTTAGACTTTGACCCAATTGGTTGCCTATACAATTATGCCAAAAATATATCATGCTAATGTAGAGTGGTCACGTTTTAAAAAAGAATGGTTAGGTCCTTTAGTTGAATGGTGTTAAAGCAATAATTTGGAAAGGATTGGGAGGGGGGATTTTTGGCCAAATACCATTGTTCATATTGGAGTTCTATATATAAGTTCTTTTTGTAATTAGCCCAAATTGAGGTGTTTTTTTTTTTGTGACTGCTGATTACTTGTGGCTTATTCATTGTCTGATCTTTTCTCACTATATTAATGAAATTGACCCTGGTTTCTAAAAAAATCAATTCAAGAATATCTGTTTTGAACATAATGAGTGATGTCATAATGCTAGGTGCAACTTACCTCGTCTATGGATTTGTTATTGCGTTCTAGCTTTTACTTTATAATAACACTGGTTTTCTGACTAATTATCCATGAGATGAAGAAGTTGATAAAATCAATACACTTCATTTATTTTTTCATAGATTGTCTCATAAAAAATATATACTATTCTTTCAATTCAAGTTTTATTCTATCTGAACTGAAATCAGGTTTTAGGTCTTCAAATTTGTGCAGAATGAAGTATGGTACGAGCCAGATCTAGCCTTTTACCATGGGATGATTATGATATTGGGAAAGAATAAGTTAGTTGAAATGGCTGAAAAGGTCTTTCATGATTTAAAGAAGGATGGCTTAGAACCAGACACAAGGGCTCTTAATGAGATGATGGGAGCATATTTACAAGTGGGAATGTTTGAAAGCGCTATCGATACGTATGGATTAATGAAATCCTCAGGTTGTACACCAGATAAACTGACGTTCAAAATTTTGATCAAGAATTTAGAGCAATTTGGAGAAGAGTTTGCTTCAATGGTAAAGAAAGACTGTGATGAGTACTTAGATTCTCCTGAGAAGTTTCTTAATGAAGTCGAACAAAAAAGGGTGAAGAATAAAGTTCCTTAATTATTCACTCCTAATCTTATGCACATCATCTGATTCTGATGTTTAGGTTGTTAGTCTGTTTCTTACTTCTTCGAATGAAATTCGATGTTTAGAAGACATGGCGGAGGCAAAAATATGAGTTTTCTTCTTCTTTCACCTTGTGTAAATCTGTTGTTGGCAGATGCTGTTACCTGATATTTTAGATGTTAAATTTAGGACTTCTTAGTTTCAAATGTTTTTATCTGGTATAAGGAAATGGTTGAAATGAATGTCACAGTAAACTTTAGTTATGCTAAAGCATTTTAATTATATACTAAAAACATTTATAGAAATGTTGAATTGCCTCCCTTTATGAGTCTAAATATGCTCCTTGTTCATACTTTTGTGATGATATTTTCTATTCAATGTTTAACCTACTGAATATGTGCATATGAATTGGACCTTTGATATTTCTGATGTGGGATCAGTGTAATAATTGTTTTGATTGTATTTTTACCATTCATTTATTACTAATTTACTTTGTAATTAGCCTCTAAATAGGGTTCTTAATTCATTGTGTAGTCATTCTTTTTTTGTTCATGATTTTTTTTCCCGAGAAGATTTTGGTGAGGGTGGGTTTTGAATCTCACTCTCACAGTTATAAGGATTGATTATCACTCCATCAGATGTACTTTGTGCGTTTTGTTAATGAAATTGGGTTTAGCCTTTCCTCCTTAAGCTCCACCAATTTAGAAATAGAGGTACATGGTATTTTTATATTATTTTTTTAGGAGTTATATTTTATCTAACACGTACGTTTCACGTTGTATAATTGTATTGAGGTGAATTATTTGACTTTGAAATTGTAGTTTCTTTTTACTCTTTTCCAGTATTTCTATCTCTCTCTAGCCATTGATTCTCCTGATATGACTTTGGTCTTTTCATGATGTTGCATTTGTTTAACATGTTTTAAAAAAAGTGGTTTATTGAATATTTAGATGTGTTTGATATATTGATTATATTTTTTAATTGTTCAATGTAATTCTTATGCTGAAATCCTCACTCTTTAAACTATGGATCGTACACATTGCCCGAACTACATAAATGAATGATAACTCCCTCTTGGTCTGTCCTATTTTATGTAGTAAGAGTGAAGAATAATAAGGTAATTCTTAAATTTGTGCCTTTAAAATAGATTTAAATATAAAGTAAATAATAAAGATGAAACCAACTACTATTCCCTACCACACAAGCTCCCATTTTCTATAATCTTTTTAATGTGGAGGTAAAATTAGAATTTGATTATCAGTTTACTTTAATTTTGTGTGATAACCAGAATTGTTATTTATAATGACAATCAATTATTTAAAATTATTAATCAATAAAATAAAATTAAAAGTCTAAGATTAAATAGATTCATCTCATTAATTATTAGGGTATATAAAATAAAATCATAGGTTGATTTTTTTTTAAAACATTCTATTATGTAAAATCAAATCAAGAATTACACACGTGCATTAAACGTGATAAAAACTAGTCTTATAAATGCTCAAGTTTGAGAGGGAGAGGAGAGGATGATCGGTTTATGAGTGATGAAGCTTCAACAATGTGTATTGAAATTAACTCAAAATTCCTAATTTAGGAAAAAATACTCAGAAAGTTTTTTGCTGTGATTCCTAATAAGATTTTACATAAATCTTCATACTCATATCTTTCATTTTCTCAATATTGGTATTGATTTTTGTAAGTCGTCAACCTTTTCCAATTGATGCCGCTAACATGATATATTCCATAGGTACATATATTTAGAAGTAATATTAAAAGACTTTTCTGTACATCATTAAGTAGACAAATTAGAATGGAATTGCATTCAATAGCTCAAATGGTCAAAAAGTAAACTCTAAATTATTATTATTATAGGAAAAAATTATTTGGACAAAAGAATAAAACCATAACAATGGAACCAAACTTTCCGCGTATTCCAAAACCTAGTACCACTTCATTCTCTTGAAGGTTAAGATTTTTAACTTTGTAAGATTTTTTTTTTATGGATAACTTTTTTTAACATGTGTCCACTAAAAACAACTCATCTCAAACAAATTCAAGAGCCACCTCAATATAAAACTCTCATCTCGGTCCTCCATCTTGATCCTTTTTTTTATGTGTGAACAATCACTTAAATCTAGATAAGTCTGTACATGATAATTTTTTTTAACAAAACAAAACATTTATATTTGTATAGTATTCTGGTAAGAGTGAAGGATGAAATAAATATTTGATGTATATATGAATCTCTTGAAATCATACTATTGAAAAACTTGTAGATGTGAATCCAATGGAAAAGTTTGTAAATAAATAGTATGCGGTGAGATTAATAAATAAGAGATAAGAAAGATGAGTGTTCACACAAATAAATTTCTAATTAAAGAAATTAGAATGCAGAATGAAATATGTTTGTATTGATTTGAATTAAGTGTTACAATCTCTAATGAGTTTATCCTCTGATTCTTTCTCTAAAATATAAACTTCGATCGAGGGCCGGTTGGCGTATTTCTCGGATCGTTGAGATGAATCTTCGGCTTTTGGGCTTGTGAAGAGTCAATCGATTTGTTGTGATCTTGAAGCTTGAACACTAAAATCTTCGAAACTTGTGAGATTTTAGTCTTCAACAATTTGTCTTCAAGATGGTCGTCATGAGAAGCTTTAAAGTCTTTGAAGTCGAAGGAGAAAATTTGTCAAATTATAAATTACCACGTAATTATTTAAGCCAATGACAAAATTACATGTCATTAAATAAAGACCAATCATAAATTGACACGTGTCTTTAAATTAAATTAAAAGACATTAAATTGGCAAATCAAATCACGCCACTTGTCTTTTTCTTGGTCATTGGATGACATAAATTAGTCCAATGAAAACATGTCACGTGGCGATTGGGCCCAAATCAAATAGCCCATATCCACCAAAGGCCCATAGAAAACTCTATAAATAGAGTAGGCCATTCATCATTTGTGGAGGTCAACAACAGAGAAGATTCAGAGAAAAGGCTGAAGACTTTGAAGATCAAAGACCTCGAATTCGAGATTAAAGAGTTCGAAGATCAAAGACTCGAAGATCGAAGACTTCTCAAAGACCAAAGATTGAAGACCTCGAAATCGAGATTGAAGACTTTGAAGATTGAAGCCTTGAAGATCAAAGACTTCTCAAATACCCAAATACCAAAGACTTTTCGAAGACCAAATACTCTTTGAAAACATCTTGAAGAACGGAGATCTCGAAGATCGAAGACCCTAAACGTTGACGACTTGAAGACTTTAAAGCTTCTCATGACGACCATCTTGAAGACAAATTGTTGAAGACTAAAATCTCACAAGTTTCAAGATTTTAGTGTTCAAGCTTCAAGATCACAACAAATCGATTGACTCTTCACAAGCCCAAAAGCCGAAGATTCATCTCAACGATCCGAGAAATACGCCAACCGGCCCTCGCATCGAAGTTTATATTTTAGAGAAAGAATCAAAGGATAAACTCATTAGAGATTGTAACACTTAATTCAAATCAATACAAACATATTTCATTCCGCATTCTAATTTCTTTAATTAGAAATTTATTTGTGTGAAAAAATTGGCACGCCCAGTGGGACAATCTCTACCTCTCATCTCTTTCTCATCAACTTCAAGTATCATCAAAAGCTCAATGGCATCAAAGAAAACATCTTCAAAGATTACTGCTGTAACTGACTCCCAGACGGGTCCTGTCACTCGTAGTCGTTCTAAATATATTCGACTACAAGAAAACCAATCTCTCCCTGTTGTTGAGTGTAAAAAGAAGAAACAAAAACAATTATCACTCCCTGAAGAGAATGCTACCGTCAAAGCTAACCTTCTTTTTGAACATGAATCTGAAGAAAAATCGTCTAATTCTCTTGAACATTCAGAAGGATCTCATGTTTCTGTCATGATGGCGAATGCTGCTACGATTGAAGAACAGATGGCAGAGATGGAAAAAAGACTTTCCAACCTAGCTAAGGCAAATGATGAAAAAGATCAAAAGATTGCCTTTCTTATGAAGAAACTGGAGATTCAGGATGATGGTGAATCAAGTCATAGTGCTTCTCAAAACAAAATTACTGAAGATAATAACAAAGAGAAGACCAAACCAGAAGTTCATCAAGATCAACACTCCACCTCGATTGCTTCTTTATCTGTTCAACAGCTACAGGACATGATAATGAATTCCGTTAGAGCTCAATACAGTGGACCATCTCAAACTTCTCTTTTATATTCTAAACCATATACAAAGAGAAATGATATTTTGAAAATGCCGACGGGTTATCAACCACCCAAGTTTCAGCAATTCGACGGAAAAGGCAATCCAAAGCAACATGTAGCTCACTTTGTGGAAACCTGTGAAAACGCTGGAACTCGAGGAGATTTACTTGTTAAGCAATTCGTCCGAACACTGAAGGGGAATGCCTTTGACTGGTACACAGACTTAGAGCCCGAGGTTATTGACAGTTGGGAGCAGTTTGAAAAAGAGTTCTTGAATCGCTTTTACAGCACGTGACGGACAGTCAGCATGATGGAACTCACCAACACAAGACAACGAAAAGATGAACTCATTGTTGATTACATAAACCGTTGGAGAGCACTAAGTCTGGATTGCAAAGATCGCTTGGCTGAACTATCTGCAGTAGAAATGTGCACTCAGGGCATGCATTGGAGACTACTTTATATCTTACAAGGTATAAAACCTTATACATTTGAAGAACTGGCAACTCGCGCTCATGACATGGAGTTAAGTATTGCTAGAAGAGGAAATAAAGAACTCTTAGTCTCTGATTTCAGAAAAGAAAATGAAGAAGTCAAGAAGGTAGACGATACTTTTTCAAATGACTTCTTTGATGACGTTGAGGATGAAGAAGACGAAGTTGTTGCGTGCAATACTGTCAACGTGATCGAACATGAAGATTCTTCTACAAACGCAACTACAAAGATGCACCAAGTCAAGACAAAAGAAGATGGAATCAATCAGAAACCATCTATCTTCAAACAAATTACAGCTCCAGCTTCCCACAAATCCGTCAATCAAAGATTGAGCGTAGCTACAACGAAGAAAGGGGATCAACATCAAACTTCTGCTTCTTCTCGCTCTTCAGTCTTCCAAAGGTTAAGCGTATCTACATCAAGGAAGAAAAATCAGGTTCAAACTTCCGCTTTCGATCGCCTCAAAGTATCAAGCAATCAACATCAAGGTAAAGCGAATCTCTCGAAGAAAAGATTGTTGATGGAACAAATTGATGAAAAAGAAATCCGAAGTTGTGTCCCTTCACGGAGAAGAGAAAATCTTCTCTTCTCATAAGTACAGAAGGCTCTTTGAAAGTAAAGCAACATTTCGTCATTTCCACCAATTCGAGAGAAGAAGAATTCAACCAAGTACATGAAGAAGGCGATGTCAACTTCCCCTCCAAAGGGAAAACTTTCCTTCAATTTTGAGCTTGAAATGTAAGCTCCATGTCGCAAGAGCCTAAACTGCATGATACTCCTGGCCCGCATGAGTTTAAAAGGTGAACGATCCACCCACCAAAATTTTTTTTTCATTGAACTACGTTATGACTTGATCCCTATACATATAAAGGGTACGTAGGCAACTTAAAAAAAATTTTAAGTCCAGTCCAAACAAATTTTTTTTTGGAATTCTTACCTCATCATCTTTCTCAAGAATATCATGTTGAATTCAAGCAATTGATTATTGCGAGTAACATCACTGCTCGGAGAAACTCCACTATCAATAGTCAAAATTGTTGAGTTGGTGACCGCCTGTAAATCGGGACATGTTGTCTTCTCCACAAGATCGTTGAGTTGGTCACCGTCTGTAGTCGGGGGTATGTCGTTTTCAACGCAAGAGAAGTTGACCACCGCATGGAGACGGGGATGACCACCGCATGAAGACGGGGTTGAAAAGCTTATCATCGCATGAAGACAGGGTTAAAAAGCTTATCACAGCATGGAGACGGGGTTGAAAATATGACCACCGCATGGAGACAGGGCTGACCACCGCATGGAGACGGGGCTGATCACCGCATGGAGACAGGGTTGAAAAGCCGACCACCGCATGGAGACGGGGCTGACCACCGCATGAAGACGAGGTTGAAAAGCTTATCACCGCATGGAGACGAGGTTGAAAATATGACCACCGCATGGAGACGGGGCTGACCACCGCATGGAGACGGGGTTGAAAAGCTGACCACAGCATAGAGACGGGGCTGACCACCACGAAACGAATGTGACCACCACCCCCTGGTACTATTGGGGAGTGTCGTCACTGTAAAGTGAAGGTGACCACCGCCCTGGTGCTATTGGGGAGTGTCGTCACTGTAAAAAGAAGGTGACCACCGCCCTGGTGCTATTGGGGAGTGTCGTCACTGTAAAAAGAAGGTGACCACCGCCCTGGACCTATTGAGGAGTGTCGTCACTGTAAAAAGAAGGTGACCACCACCCTGGAGCTATTGGGGAGTGTCGTCACTGTAAAGTGAAGGTGGCCACCGTCCTGGTGCTATTGGGGAGTGTCGTCATTGTTAAAAGTGAATGTGGTCATAATATAAATATGCATATTCATATGCACATAAAAAAAATGAAAAAAAAAAGTCAAACTCGGAAAAAGTCAAACTCGAAAAAAAAAAGTCAAAATTGAAAAAAAAAAAAAAAGGATTTATAATAGAAAACTTACTGGAAATTCGCCAAAAACTCACCAGAAGACTCGGAGAAATTTTAAAGAGAAGAAAGAATTTGTGAATGAAAAATATGGGAGGTCTAAGGCTCTTTTTATAGAGTAAAAAAAGAAGTTGTGATTGATTATAAGACTATCTCTTATTCTAAATATATCATAATCTATTAGTTTATAGATTAAGTTAAGATAAAAAAAAAATTTGGAAAAAAAAGAAAAGAAAAGAAAAAAAGTTATATATATAATAGATCTATCATAACTTCTTATTTCGGGCTCTGATTTTAAATCCGCGAATTGCGTTGAAATCGTAACAGCGAGACGATTGCACCGGAGCATTTAGAATTTGAATGTCATGAATTTCGAAAATGGCCAAATTACCAATATGCCCCTTATCTCAAACTCGGGATTGTCCCACTGGGCGTGCCAATTTGTTCACACAAATAAATTTCTAATTAAAGAAATTAGAATGCGGAATGAAATATGTTTGTATTGATTTGAATTAAGTGTTACAATCTCTAATGAGTTTATCCTCTGATTCTTTCTCTAAAATATAAACTTCGATGCGAGGGCCGGTTGGCGTATTTCTCGAATCGTTGAGATGAATCTTCGGCTTTTGGGCTTGTGAAGAGTCAATCGATTTGTTGTGATCTTGAAGCTTGAACACTAAAATCTTCGAAACTTGTGAGATTTTAGTCTTCAACAATTTGTCTTCAAGATGGTCGTCTTGAGAAGCTTTAAAGTCTTCGAAGTCGTCAACGTTTAGGGTCTTCGATCTTCGAGATCTCCGTTCTTCAAGAAGTTTTCAAAGAGTATTTGGTCTTCGAAAAGTCTTTGGTATTTGGGTATTTGAGAAGTCTTTGATCTTCAAGGCTTCAATCTTCAAAGTCTTCAATCTCGATTTCGAGGTCTTCAATCTTTGGTCTTTGAGAAGTCTTCGATCTTCGAGTCTTTGATCTTCGAACTCTTTAATCTCGAATTCGAGGTCTTTGATCTTCAAAGTCTTCAGCCTTTTCTTTGAATCTTCTCCGTTCTTCTTCGAGGTCTTTGATCTTCAAAGTCTTCAGCCTTTTCTCTGAATCTTCTCTGTTGTTCTTCGAGGTCTTTGATCTTCAAAGTCTTCAGCCTTTTCTCTGAATATTCTCTGTTGTTCTTCGAGGTCTTTGATCTTCAAAGTCTTCAGCCTTTTCTTTGAATATTCTCTGTTGTTGACCTCCACAAATGATGAATGGCTTACTCTATTTATAGAGTTTTCTATGGGCCTTTGGTGGATATGGGCTATTTGATTTGGGCCCAATCGCCACGTGGCATGTTTTCATTGGACTAATTTATGTCATCCAATGGCCAAGAAAAAGACAAGTGGCGTGATTTGATTTGCCAATTTAATGTCTTTTAATTTAATTTAAAGACACATGCCAATTTATGATTGGTCTTTATTTAATGACATGTAATTTTGTCATTGGCTTAAATAATTACGTGGTAATTTATAATTTGACAAATTTTCTCCTTCTACAAATGCCCCCTTTTCGAGATTTATGCACAAATTTTGTTGTGGATGAATCTTGAAAATATAGTCCTCAAGAAGTAGAAGTAAAAAAAAATCCCGAGTTTGAGATGAGGGGCATATTGGTAATTTGGCCATTTTCGAAATTCATGACATTCAAATCTAAATGCTCCGGTGCAATCGTCTCGTTGTTACGATTTCAACGCAATTCGCGGATTTAAAATCAGAGCCGGAAATAAGAAGTTATGATAGATTTATTATATATATAACTTTTTTTTTTCAAAACAAGCGTACGCTTGTTAACTTTTTTTTTTTTTTCAAATTTTTTTTTATCTTAACCTAATCTATAAACTAATAGATTATGATATATTTAGAATAAGAGATAGTCGTATAATCAATCACAACTTCTTTTTTCACTCTATAAAAAGAGCCTTAGACCTCCCATATTTTTCATTCACAAATTCTTTCTTCTCTTTAAAATTTCTCTGAGTCTTCTGGCGAATTTCCAGTAAGCTTTCTATTATAAATCCTTTTTTTTTTTTTTTTCAATTTTGACTTTTTTTTTCGAGTTTGACTTTTTCCGAGTTTGACTTTTTTTTTTTTCATTTTTTTTATGTGCATATGCATATGCATATTTATATTATGACCACATTCACTTTTAACAGTGATGACACTCCCCAATAGCACCAGGGCGGTGGTCACCTTCACTTTACAGTGACGACACTCCCCAATAGCTCCAGGGTGGTGGTCACCTTCTTTTTACAGTGACGACACTCCTCAATAGTTCCAGGGTGGTGGTCACCTTCTGTTTACAGTGAGGACACTCCCCAATAGCACCAGGGCGGTGGTCACCTTCACTTTACAGTGACGACACTCCCCAATAGTACCAGGGGGTGGTGGTTACCTTCGTTTCGTGGTGGTCAGCCCCGTCTCTATGCGGTGGTCAGCTTTTCAACCTCGTCTCCATGCGGTGGTCAGCCCCGTCTCCATGCGGTGGTCATATTTTCAACCCCGTCTCCATGCGGTGATAAGCTTTTCAACCCCGTCTTCATGCGGTGGTCGGCCCCGTCTCCATGCGGTGGTCAGCTTTTCGGCCCCGTCTCCATGCGGTGGTCGGCTTTTCAACCCCGTCTCCATGCGGTGATAAGCTTTTCAACCCCGTCTTCATGTGGTGGTCAGCCCCGTCTCCATGCGGTGGTCAACTTCTCTTGCGTTGAAAACGACATACCCCCGACTACAGACGGTGACCAACTCAACGATCTTGCGGAGAGGACAACATGTCCCGATTTACAGGCGGTCACCAACTCAACAATTTTGACTATTGATAGTGGAGTTTCTCCGAGCAGTGATGTTACTCGCAACGATCCATTACTTGAACTCAACATGACATTCCTCAGAAAGATAATGAGGTAATTTTTTTTTTGTTGGTTGGCTGAACTTAAAATTTTCTTTAAGTTGCCTACGTACCCTTTATATGAACAGGGATCAAGTCATAACGTAGTTCAATGGCAACATTTTTTTTTGCTAGGTGGGCCGTTCACCTTTTAAATTCATGCGGGCCAGGAGTATCATGCAGTTTAGGCTCTTGCGACGTGAAGCTTACATTTCAAGCTCAAAATTGAAGGAAAGTTTTCCCTTTGGAGGGAAAGTTGACATCGCCTTCTTCATGTACTTGGTTGAATTCTTTTTCTCTCGAATTGGTGGAAATGACGAAATGTTGCCTCACTTTCAAAGAGCCTTCTGTACTTATGAGGAGGGAAGATTTTCTCTTCATCCGTGAAGGGACACAACTTTGGATTTCTTTATCATCAATTTGTTCCATCAATAATCTTTTCTTCGAGAGATTCGCTTTACCTTGATGTTGATCACCTGATACTTTGAGACGATCGAAAGCAGAAATTTGAACTAGATTTTTCTTCCTTGATGTAGATACGCTTAACCTTTGGAAGACTAAAGAGCGAGAAGAAACGGAAGTTTGATGTTGATCCCCTTTCTTCGTTGTAGCTACGCTCAATCTTTGAAAGACGGATTTGCGGTAAGCTGGAGCTGTAATTTGTTTGAAGATAGATGGTTTATGATTGATTCCATCTTCTTTTGTCTTGACTCCGTGCATCTTTGTAGTTGCGTTTGTAGAAGAGTCTTCATGTTCGATCACGTTGACAGTATTGCACGCAACAACTTCGTCTTCTTCATCCTCAACGTCATCAAAGAAGTCATTTGAAAAAGTATCGTCTACCTTCTTGACTTCTTTATTTTCTTTTCTGAAATCAGAGACTAAGAGTTCTTTATTTCCTCTTCTAGCAATACTTAACTCCATGTCATGAGCACGAGTTGCCAGTTCTTCGAATGTATAAGGTTTTATACCTTGTAAGATATAAAGTAGTCTTCAATGCATGCCCTGAGTGCACATTTCTACTGCATATAGTTCAGTCAAGCGATCTTTGCAATCCAGACTTAGTGCTCTCCAACGGTTGATGTAATTAACAACAGGTTCATCTTTTCGTTGTCTTGTGTTGGTGAGTTCCATCATGCTAACTATTCGTCGCGTGCTATAGAAATGGTTGAGAAATTCTTTTTCAAACTTTTCCCAGCTAGTTATAGATTCTGGTTCTAAGTCTATGTACCAATCAAAGGCATTTCCCTTCAAAGTACGTACAGATTGTTTAACTAGAAGATCTCCCCTCGCACCAGCATTTTCACAAGTTTCGACGAAGTGAGCAACATGTTGCTTTGGGTTGCCTCTTCCATCGAATTGTTGAAATTTTGGTGGTTGATATCCGACTGGCATTCTCAAGTTATCAATCCTCTTTGTATATGGCTTGGAATACAAGAGAGAATTTTGAGACGGTCTGCCGTATTGGGCTATGACTGCATTTGTTATCATGTCCTGAAGTTGTTGGGCGGATAAAGAAGCAATTGAGGTAGACTCTTGTATTGAAGTGCAACGTTGCTGTTGGTGCTTTTCCTGCTTGGTTTTCTCGCTACGACTTGATTCAGCAAGATCTTGATTTTCCAGTTTCTCCATGAGCATTGCAATCTTCGAATCTTTTTCTTCTGCTGCTATCATCATCAATGCAATGTTCTTTTCCATTTTAGTCATTCTCTCTTCAAAAGTAGCAGCAATGTTTGAAGATGAGTTTTCTGATGCCATTGATTCTTTGGCAAAACTTGAAGTCGATTTGAGTATGAGAAAGAGATGAGAGGTAGAGATTGTCCCACCGGGCGTGCCAATTTGTTCACACAAATAAATTTCTAATTAAAGAAATTAGAATGCAGAATGAAATATGTTTGTATTGATTTGAATTAAATGTTACAATCTCTAATGAGTTTATCCTTTGATTCTTTCTCTAAAATATAAACTTCGATTCGAGGGCCGGTTGGCGTATTTCTCGGATCGTTGAGATGAATCTTCGGCTTTTGGGCTTGTGAAGAGTCAATCAATTTGTTGTGATCTTGAAGCTTGTGAACACTAAAATCTTCGAAACTTGTGAGATTTTAGTCTTCAACAATTTGTCTTCAAGATGGTCGTCATGAGAAGCTTTAAAGTCTTCGAAGTCGTCAACGTTTAGGGTCTTCGATCTTCGAGATCTCCGTTCTTCAAGAAGTTTTCAAAGAGTATTTGGTCTTCGAAAAGTCTTTGGTATTTGGGTATTTGAGAAGTCTTTGATCTTCAAGGCTTCAATCTTCAAAGTCTTCAATCTTGATTTCGAGGTCTTCAATCTTTGGTCTTTGAGAAGTCTTCGATCTTCGAGTCTTTGATCTTCGAACTCTTTAATCTCGAATTCGAGGTCTTTGATCTTCAAAGTCTTCAGCCTTTTCTTTGAATCTTCTCCGTTCTTCTTCGAGGTCTTTGATCTTCAAAGTTTTCAGCCTTTTCTCTGAATCTTCTCTGTTGTTCTTCGAGGTCTTTGATCTTCAAAGTCTTCAGCCTTTTCTCTGAATCTTCTCTGTTGTTGACCTCCACAAATGATGAATGGCCTACTCTATTTATAGAGTTTTCTATGGGCCTTTGGTGGATATGGGCTATTTGATTTGGCCCAATCGCCACGTGACATGTTTTCATTGGACTAATTTATGTCATTCAATAGCCAAGAAAAAGACAAGTGGCGTGATTTGATTTGCCAATTTAATGTCTTTTAATTTAATTTAAAGACACGTGTCAATTTATGATTGGTCTTTATTTAATGACATGTAATTTTGTCATTGGCTTAAATAATTACGTGGTAATTTATAATTTGACAAATTTTCTCCTTCTACAATGAGTTTAGTTGAAAGGAAAATAAAATAAGAGAGATAGAGAGTTTTATGAGAAAAACATATTAAAAATGTTTTTATATTTTCATAGGGTCATGTCATGAGGTCAAGAAATGAAAAATGGTAAATTATCCTGAATTTTTATATCTTATCTATGATTATCCTCTCCTAATCGATGTAAGATTTTTTTCTCACTCGAACACATTTTCATGTGAAGTTAATTGGAAAAGTCTTAATTGACAAAGACTTAGACTAGACCCACATGAGAAATCTTTAGTCTTCAATTAGACCCACATAAGAGCAGAGCAGGTAGAAGTAATTATTAAAAAAAAAAAAAAGAGTTTGATTTATACTACCTTCTGTAGCATAGCATTATTTCTGATCTAGAAAAAAAAAAATCGATTTCTTTTCTCCACTCTCTGTAAGTTTAATCCATGGCGGAAGCGATTCTCTTCAACGTTGTTGGGGAGATCATCAAGAAATTAAGCTCTGAAGCTTTCAAAGAGCTCGGAATGATGTGGGGAGTTGAGGATGCGATTAACAAACTCACCAATTCTGCTTCATCCATCAAGGCTGTTCTTGTTGATGCCGAGAACAAGCAGTATCAAAACAACGCGATAAAGGATTGGCTCGGAAAGCTTAACCATGCTTTTTATGATGTGGAAGATGTTATTGATGAATTCTCTTCTGAGGTTTCACGGCGAGAATTGATGGCTAAGGGTAAAAGAGCGGAAAAGGTACGTTTCTTCTTCTCCCGAAACAACCAGCTTCTGTTTGCTCATAATATGGCTCACAAATTAAAGAGTGTTAGGGAGAATCTAGATGCTATTAAGGCTGATACAGGGTTTCGTTTAACCGAAAACGTCGAACCGAATGTTCGACACGTTTCGGAAAGAGGGAACACTCACTCTTTTATACCGGAGGAAGAGGTGGTAGGGAGAAATGATGATAAGGAAGAAGTGAAAAACCATCTGCTTGATATGAATACCGAACATAACATTTCATTCATTGTAGTAACTGGTATGGGGGGATTGGGGAAGACAACACTAGCTCAATTCCTCTTTAATGATGAGGATGTAACTAGATTTTTCGATCTTAAAATGTGGGTTTGTGTTTCTGATTCATTTCACGTGGAAATGGTAGTGAAAAAGATAATAGAAACAGCAACCAAAAAAAGACTTGATACGTATGAGATGGAATGTTTACAAAGTCAACTTCGAGAACTGATTGGGGGAAAGAAATTTCTTCTGGTATTGGATGACATGTGGAATGAAAACGAGAAGAAATGGTTTGATCTGAAAAATTTATTAATGGGTGGAGCGAGAGGAAGTAAGATTTTGATCACAAAACGTGACGAGAAATTAGTTCGAGAGATTGATTATATGACTATTAAGTACAATTTAAAAGGCTTATCAGAGGAAGAGTCTTGGTCCTTATTCAGAAAAGTGGCATTTAAAAAAGGTGAAGAGCCAAGCAATCCAACCTTAACAAAATTGGGAAAAGAGATTGCACAAAAATGTAAAGGCATTCCTCTCGTGATAAGAAGTGTAGGATGTGTATTGTACTATAAAACATTAGAAGAAGAATGGATGGCATTCAAGGATAAGCTGCAACTAGAAAACGATGATGTGATGTCCAACCTAAAATTGAGCTACGATCACCTCCCATCATCATATTTGAGGCAATGTTTTGTCTATTGTTCGTTGTTTCCCAAAGATCATTATATCAGAGTTGATGAATTAATTAGACAATCAATTGGTCAAGGTTTTGTCCCATCACCAGATCTAAGTAAATCATTAGAAGATCTGGGATATGATTATTTTATGGAATTATGTGGGAGGTCAATGCTTCAAAGTTCACAAGATCATTATTCTGGTGAGAGGAGATCTAATCCTTGGCTGGATAATCTAGATTTGTGTTTTATATTGCGTGATCGAAAGGCATTTAAAATGCATGATCTAATGCATGAGCTTGCACAAATGGTAGCTAATAACGAGTGCAAATCTATAATATCTAAAGAGTATGATCATGTTGATAAGAATGTTCGTCATGTTTCAATTCACACTAAATATGTTAATGAAAGGAATCTCCCTACCTCGTTAGTCAAGGCCAAAGGATTGAGAACGTTTCTTTTACAACACGACGAAGGAATTCATATGATTGGAATTGATACAGCAACTTTAAACAAGCTATTTCCAAGATGTGTACATTTGCGCGTGTTGAAACTAAATAGGGCAGATATTAAAAAGTTGCCAAAATCTATCAGGGAGTTACGACAACTTCGATATCTAGACCTCTCAGAAAATAAGAATTTGAAAATTCTCCCAAATTCTATCACTGAATTGCAAAATTTGCAAACGTTGGACATACATTATTGTCGTAGACTAGAGAAACTACCAAGAGATATCAAGAATCTCGTAAATCTTAGGCATCTTGATTTAGATGGTACAGGGTTGGAGCATATGCCGAAAGGAATGGAAAAGTTGACAAGTTTGCAGACATTAAATTTGTTTGTTTTGGGCGACAAGGACGAAATGCGTGCTTGTAAGCTGAGTGAATTGAAAGGGCTCAACCATTTGAAAGGAGGGTTACTCATAAAAGGTTTAAAACAGTTGAATAGTACTCCATCTGAAGCTAGCTCAGTAAGGTTGAAAGACAAGAAATATTTGCGAGACTTGGTTCTTCATTGGGATTGTGATTTGGATCGGAAAAGGGAGGATGATGAAGTTGATGATGAAATAGTGTTGGAAGGCCTCGAACCACATCCAAATGTTGAATCCTTGGGCATTATATGGTATTTGGGAGGAAGATTATCCAATTGGGTATCCTCACTCTCAAAATTGATTGTGATTCAAATTTATGGCTGCGAAAGATTGCAACATCTTCCACAGTTTGATCATCTTCCACTTCTCAAATGCCTAACTTTGAAGCGCCTACTTGCTCTTGAGTTCATAGATATCAAAGATTCATTTTCGTCATCGGTGTTCTTTCCGTCTCTTCAATATCTCCATTTATGTAATATGCCTAATTTGAAAGGATGGTGGAAATGGGAACCTTGTTCACTTCCATCTTTCCCTCCTCTTCGTGAAAAATTAATCTGCAATTGCCCGAAGCTAGTTTTGATGCCACTACACTCTGATTAATTAGTGTTAGATTGAGTCTCAGGACATTGAAATTTCCATTTGCCTATGTCCAACAGATCCATCCTCCACCATCACGCTCTCTGTCTGGAATTTCTACCAAAGCGATTATGGCGGCACCTCAACAACCGGGAGTTGCTAGTAATAGAAGATTGTCAAAATTTTAAAGGGTATATATGTTTCTGAAAATATACAAATTGAGGATAGTAAGAAACTTGAGTCATTCTGTGAAGTGAATGATGCAAACTTCATGGGAAATGGAAAGATTTGAATCTTGAGTCACTCCCAAAACTGGTGACCTTACCAATTGGACCTCAACATTTGACTACTATTCAATCTCTTGAAATATCGAATTGTGATAATTTGACACATTTACCGGAATGGATAGGAAGCCTCGTTTCACTTCCAAAGTTGAAGATTTTCAATTGTCACAAATTGAAATCATTTCCAGAAGGAATGTGCCAACTCAAATCATTACAGATACTTGAAATAAGGGGTTGTCCGGAACTAGAAGAAAGATGCGAGGGGAGGATTTGCTGAAGATTGCCCAAGTTCCAATACTTTATCTCTATTAGTGGAGAAGATATTGACGATACCATTAATATTAGCACTGCACCGACTTCTCCAGGTATTCATATTGTCCTTTATTTCATTTCCATATGCTTGGGTTCATAATCTACAAGAATTTGGGCAAATGAATGAGTTTTTAGCAAGACGTAAAATGATAGAATGTCTTATATTTATCATCAAGGAGAAAATACTTCAATAAACACAGTTTGGAAAAAAAAAAAAACATGATTTGCACTCACAAATATTAAGATACCTTTCAATTTATTTAGGTTTTGTTCTATAACGATTCTGCTTCTAAAAATAATATTAAAAAACATTTCTTTTCATTATGTATTAGAGGCTTGAATGATCCTTGGATATAGTATTCAAACTAGGAATTTTACTGAGGCTTGCATGTTATAACGATTTTGCTTTTGAAAAAAGCTTGGTTCTATTGTTTTCAGTATGTATTAGAAGCTTGTATTTCTTATTTAGTTTATTTGGATTATTAAACGCAACCTAAATAACTCTCCTTCGAGTTTCATTGCATCGTTGTTAGGTTTATGAACTATAGATCGCTAGATTTTGAAATTGGGAATTTTATTTAGGATTACATGTTATGAGAATTTTATTCGCAAGAGGAAATTTTGCCCTCTGTTTTAAGAGTTATTTGTTAAGTGCTCTATTTGTATAATTATTTTTAAATGATTAGGAAAAGGAAAAGAGGAAATACTTTATGTTGAAAACTACTCAAATAACGAAGAAAATTGAGACATGTTTCTTACTCACTTCCAAAAGCATACACAAATTCACCTACTATTTGGAACTCTATCAAAAGTTGTGGACTCTTGAAATGTGAAAGAAGGTGAAAAGGGCTTCTCTTTTTCTCTTGTTGTTATTCATGTCATCATTTTTCCTATATATCAAATTGAGATTCATATATTTTAATATTACGATTCATTGCTTAAAACATTAGATGCATTTCCCCTGCCAAAAATTTGTGCACATAAATGTGTTTTTAGCAAGAGGTAGAAGGATATAATTTTTTTTTATATATAATCAAGTTTTGGGGAGAAATATTACATTAATCACCGTTTGGAAAAAAAATATGATTCTCACTTGCCAATTTGAAGTTACCTTTAAAACTAAGATGCCGTTTACAAACAATTTTGTTTTTAAAAATTAAGCTTGTTTGGTAATATTTATTTTAACTAGTTTGACATTACCTTTTAACAAGTTGTTAGATATGCAGAAATTATGTGGTGGGAAGGGAGAAGTGTTTTGAATTTCTTTATATGGCGTGAGGGGGCCCCAAAGAAGGATGGATATTCTAAACGTCAAAAACCTACAAGGCAACGCAAAAAAAATAGTTCACTTGACAAACGTTCAAATTCATTCAACTCTACTTGAGATTATGGACCAGAAATTCAGTATACATACCCTTTACTTGACAACTCTATGAATGAGGCTTCCGTTATAGACCTCTTTCAATGCTAATTGTAATGTGTCTCAAATGTAAACAAGTTGTCTTATATACTGGGAATGTGATATTGTTTTTGTCATTAAAATGAAATAATAGTCAGATACGTCTTTAGTAACTTTTCTTTTCTTTTCATGTAATAAATTAATTAGTTGTCTCGTTTGATGTTAAAGAAAAGTTAAATTTATCATTTTGCAGCTCTTTAGAATACTTGGACAATTTCTTCATCATCATGAAAGAGATAAAGATACCCGTAACGCAAGCACTTCCAAGACTTCTTCAGGTATTCAAAGTTGCCCTTTATACATTTCTCTAGGCTCATCCATTACATTCAACCATAGTCCTCCATGTTTAATAACTCATGTTTCTTGCTGCAATCCAATGTGTAACTCTTGGAGTCAGGTGAGATATTTTTTTGATAAGATATTTCATAAATTTTCCTAGATAATTCGAGATGTACAATTAAAAGAGATCATTAAAAAAATTTATCAGTTAAAATTTTTAGTTGCCAATGGTATTTGTGATTTCCTTTCAACAAGTCTTTTGATAGGTAGGGATCATATGGTGGAAGGGAGAAGTTTTTTAATTCCTTTATACGTTTGTAAGCTTGCGTTCGATACCTAAAAGGAAATGCTAAAGAGGTTCACCTGACAAGTTTTCGAGAGTACATCCAACTTTACTTTATTTGTATGCATACTAATTCACTTAAGATTATGGCCCTAAATTTGATATATACTCTTTTATTTGGTTAGGTTTGAGAGCCCATTATATCCAATTATTTAGGTCAAGTGTCTACATAATGACATGAGCTATATTAATTGTGCCACAACTCTGTGAATGAGAATTCCGTACATACCTTTTTAAGTGTCAATTACGTCGTCTCAATGTAAATATATACAGATGGTCTGATATATTGTGAATGTGTTATTGTTTTTGCCAGTAAAATGAGATATTTTCCTAATCAATAGAAGGTATTCGTTTTATCTCTCATTGGATTGCAGAAGTGAGAGACGTCCCCTAACAACTTTTCTGGAAGAAATTCAAAAAAGTCAAATTGAAGAGATCAAAGAGCATTGTAGAGGATGAAAGAATATAAGGATTCTCGTGTGCTTTAAGAAAGAAGTTTTAACACGTCGAAATTGAAACAGGTCATAGTAAGCTTCTCCAAATGTATATTGTCAATGCATTGAAATCAGGCAGGAGGCAATTATGAGAGACCTAGAATGATCGGGAGAGGAAAAGACGATTGTAGCCAAGGTTTTTCAAACATTCCTGATGCTATAATTAAGCAATCCTTTCCTTTTATTTTCTAATGACAAATGCTTCTATGCTTGGAAAATACACTAACAAGGGAAATGCTTCACATTCACTATTGTCTAAGTATGAATAAGCTGGAGATGAATAGAAGCAATTGAACGAACAAGGAAAAAAAAACTGAGAGCAAGAAGATGATCAAACCGTGGAAGATGGCAGCATATAATGGCTTACCATAGGAAAGGCAGTACTTATCAATAGAAGTTCGGGCATTTGAAACCGATGTCATTCAAAGTTAAGTTTCCCCAAATATGCTGCCAATAAAATTGAAGTTAGCTTGGGGCAGGGCAGTTAGAAAGACATCATATGGTGAGAAAAGGAAAGACAAGGAAAATATGTTTTTGACCAAGGTATTTCTAACACTCCGTCTTTTTACTTAGTTTTAGTTTCCAAAGCCAGCATCCCTTCAATAAACTAGAACATCAAAATTGATACAACCGAGTCTAAATCAAGAAATATAAACACACTATCGGGTTGATGAATAGTTTCCATGCTTATTTTAGTTATGGTGTTCTAATCAGTAAAATATGAAAAATACTTCATCAATGACAGTCAATCAATTAAGTCAATTTAAAAAAAATAGATGTTTTCCTTAATGCAGAATTTTTGCTGGAGAAGTATTCTTGTTGGCAGTTAGATGATAGTCAGTAAAGGCAGCAACATCTAGTCAAAAGTGGTCATACTCTGGCATTCATTCACCATAACTTGGGCAATGCTTCTTTGGATGTTTAGTTTGAATTGGATGCCTCCAAAGGACGCTCGAGATCTACTTTTGTATGACTTACTTCTTTCAGCCTCAAACGTCTAAGAAAAGGATAGATTTGTGTCTTCTCTACCTTGTTATGGACAGTTTGACCTAAGAGCAATAGCTTTTTTAAGATAGATTTGCTTCATGAGATTCAATTAAGATTTAGTTTTATTTCATACTTTTTGTTGGGCTAAATTTATTATTTCTTTATATTTTGGCATTACCTTTCATTCCATGTATTTTAATTTCTAATGAAATTCTTTTTTTTTTCCCCCATTTGAGGACTTCATGAAGTTCTTGTAATTATTGTATTCATACTTTTGATCAATGAAAGTTTATCTTTTTGTTGAAAGATATCTATGTTTATCTTTTCAACGAAATATTTTAGAAAATGATGCGATTTACGAATTAATCGTACATTTTTTTTTTTTAATATCTTAAAAATCCTTTTGTGATATTCTAATATTTTATCATCATAACTTATTTTGTTAGGGCTAATATTTATTTCGGGATTTATAAACTCTTTTTTCGTATCTTTTCTAATTTTTTCAATTTTATTTAGTATTGTTTTTGTTCTATCAGTCAGATCTTTCATTTTTTTTTCTCTCAATGAAAAATTTGTCCAATCCATAGATCGAATTACAATGGACGAGTCGTGGATCATTACTTATTATCAATTTTTTTTCTTTTTTATCTTCATTCAATTCGTATATTTCTTTCAATTCTAATAATCGAATTGGGTTTCTTTGTGAAAGTTCTTTAATTATTTCTTTTATAAATAGAATGTTTTTTATGACCTGTAATGTAATGTAACCATGGTCAAGTCATTAACATGGAACTAAGATTGAATAAGTTGAGAACTAAATTCCTAAATAAATCATGTTTCTTGCATCATGCAATGAGATATTTCACAACTTGGAAACAGAGAAAATTGTAGATTAGGGGGAAAAGGACAAAGGAATTTGAAGGCTGCTTAAGGAAGAGAGAAGTTCCAGCATTTGGAAACTGACTTATTTCAAAGTTAGTTTCTCAAAATGTATTTTCAGTTAGAAAAGTGATGTGTGCTTGGTGCAATCCCAATTAATTTGACATAACATGGTGGTATGAGAAAAAGATGACTTGCAATCAAGGTTTGTCAGACCCTTCCTCTCTAAATTTCTAATTCAGCATCGATCTCTTTAAATTAGTCTTCAAGTTTTCTAATGACAAGATGCCTGGTTGGAAAATACCCTGAAGAAGAAAATATCTCACATTCACTATTGTCAATGAGACACGAGCAATTAAACGAAAAAAGAAAAAGAAACTTGAGAGCAAAGAGCTGCATTTGGAAACCGATATGGTTCAAAGTGAGTTTTTTTTCCAAATATGTCCATGAAAAGACAAGGATAAGATGTTTACGACCAAGGTATGTCAAACACTCCAAATATTTTTAGTTAGTTTTCAAAGCCATTATCCTTTCAATTAGTCATGTTCTTTTATGACAGATCCTTCCAGGATGTAAAAACACAAACTAGCATTACAATCAATCTTTTGAAATGTGCAATGGCATTGCGTTTCAAACCTTCAGCTTCTCTTTTATCATCATCAGCTTTAGCTTGAAACATTTTAGCCTCTGCAAGTTTCGTTTTAACAATGCCGTCCAATTTATCGAAAAGAGGTTCCTTATGGCTGTGACTAATCTGCAGTTCTGACTCTCACACATTTGTCATTCTGTTAAAAATTCACTCCGGGGATGTTAAGGAAAGCATATTGATGAACTCTTAGAGTTGTTGGAAATCAGTTATTAGACCTGTTTGATTAACATTTCCGTTTCTTGTTTCTAAATTTTGAGATTCATGTGTTTTGTGACTGATTCTCGTTTCTCATTTGTAAGAAACATTCTCAAACTTTTGTAGAAATTTGCTTTTTCAGCACTAGTTCAGTAATTCACAGAAATGTGACTGATTCAGAACTGACGCCGAAAAATTGTCCTTAAAAAACCTTTTAGATAAACACCATGTGTGGGTGAATGCGGAGTTTATTATGGAGAAGTGTCTTGTTGACACTTTGGATGAATCGTCATTGCAGACGAAAAAATCGACAATGTCAAGTTTGAAGAAGTCCTATTGAGATGATCTAATTACAATTACTACTGAAGAAATTTGAATTTCATCTGTGATATTTGCATAACATGAAATCATGACTTGCTTATGGAATGGTATATATAGACATAATATTAAAACATCTGGGGTCAAAATCAGTTTAAAAAAATAATTCCCTTTACTTTTGGAGGCTTTTAAGGCGTCACACATAAGGCACCTTGTAAGAACTATTTCATTTCATTGCTGATGATATTCATACGAGGCACATACATAATAACATGTATATTCCGAGGGTGTAATCGGTTCCGTTTTGGTCCGTCTTACACCAATTTAATAAGGAATACAGAACTCCAACAAATTTTTAATTGGAGAGTTTCTCAATTGAATGAGTAAAAGTAATACAAAAGAGATTGAAGGGTGACATCCATAACTTCACTTTTGAGTTGACAGCACTCCCTCCTTGGATGCCACCACACACAGAAATATGCCTCGTTAAAACCTTACTAGGATAAAAACCCAATTGGGACAAAAATTCCTAGTGAAGGAAAAAGAGTACATATTTTCTTGTGTGTAATTTAAAAAACTAGCATCCTTGTAGTAGTTTTTGATGTTTGCTAGTGAAGCTTGTAACTAATTTCTTCATGATTCGCTGCCTTGTGCCAAAGGTTGTAGTTTTCTTCATGATTCGCTGCTTCGAGCCAAGCTTGTTTTTTGGGATTTCATTCAACTCCAAAATCTTAATTGTACGCTGCTTTTTAGCTATTGAATTAAAAAAATAGAAAATTAGTTTCGGTCTACTATTTTCATACTTCATGTTATGTTTCTCTCTAAAAAGAAATTAGAAAATTGGGATCATAAATTTACAAAAGAAACATACCATCTTCAATATGTTGATAATGCTCTTTAAGCTTCCTTTTTGAGTCTTCAATTTTCATCTCTAAAACATATTTGTTTAAACACGAGGATTCCTGATTTATCAAGAAAGAAAAAAAAGAAGTAAAACATAAGATCATACATTAGATTTGAAACCGAGAAGAAAAATAAATTGACAACAGTTACTAACTCCACTGTAGATTCTTTCACTATCACCTGCATCCAATTTAAATAATCGCTTTCCTCTTCCACATTTCTTCATATCGGATTTTCTTTCTCTCTTGTTGTCAAGCATCAATTCTTGATCAATATTATCGATATCGTCAGAGAACTAGATAGTGAAAAATAATGAAATTGAAAAAGTTAGATTCCACAAAAATAAAAATAAAAAAAAAGAATAATTGAAAGGAAAAAAAATTGTGAACTACTTACATATTGTTTCTTCATATCTGATTTGCTTTCTTTATTTTCCTCATGCATCAACTCTTGCTCCATAGCATCAGCATCCTCAAAGAACTTGACATTTAAAAATAAAGATATTGAAAAGGTTAGATTCCACCAAAAAAAAATAAAAATAAAAATAAAGAATAATTGAAAGGGAAAAAAATTGTGAACTACCTATATATTGTTTATTAACTCCACTGCAGATTCTTTGACATGATAATTGCTTTCCTCTTCACATTTCTTCACATTAGATTTTCTCTCTCTATTGTCTTCTTGAATCAATTCTTGATCAATATCATCGTTATCATCAAAGAACTTGATAGGGAAAAAGAAATTCAAAAAGTAGAAAAAAAAAAAAAAATAAAGAATAATTGAGGGAAAAAAATTGTGAACAATTTTACTTACGTATTGTTTCTTCATATCTGATTTGCTTTCTTTATTTTCCTCATTCATCAACTCTTGCTCCATATCATCAACATCCTCAAAGAACTTGACATTTAAAAAAAAAAAATATTGAAAATGTTAGAATTTAACTAAAAAAATAACAAGAAAATAAAGGAAAAGAAAAAGAAAACTACCTCCTCAAACTCTGTTATAGTGGGTACGAAAGAAAGTGAAATACTGAAGTCATCCATTGGAGGACATGGAAGCCCTTCTTCAAACTCGTGCACTATCATCTTCTCCTATATTTACATTTTTAGAAGCAGAAGAAATATTTAAGAAAATTGTCAAAATTGAAAAGAATTTTAAAAATATATATCTAGATTGAGTAAATTAAGTAACAATATTATTAATTTATCTGCATAAAACAAACTCTAATAAACTAATTATAAATTACTAAACAAATTTATACCATTCACCTTCAGTTTCTTCCACACTTTGCAATACACATAGTTTCATCCTAATGCGTATATAAAGTGGTTTTTATGATCTATTGGAATATAAAATCTCAAAATATATGATATATGGATGTCAAATATTATTTCCTTTCTAGAGATTATGAAAATATCATGGCACATATGTTTGGGGAAACAGAAAATGGAATGCCTACGTATTTTATGATAACTTAAAGACAAGTGTTAAAAGTGTCCTAGCTAGATGGCTACAATTCAATAATTAAGGGTTTTTGCATTAACGTTATTAAATTATTTAACTCATTTTCTCTTCTAAATTCTGTAAATATATTATTATTTTCCAAATTGTTAATATCATTGTATTGAATATTATAATTTTTTTAATAATTAATTAAGTGATGATTTTTTTCCTATAATTTGTTGATAAAAGAAAAACAAAGCAAAATATTTTCTAAAGATTTTTATTTAAAAAAAAAATTGTTAATTTAATCTTGACAATTTAATTTATATTATTATTAATTTAGATGATAATTTATATTCTATTTTATTCATTTAATTCGATCATGTATTATTGATATCTATTATTATCAAATTAGATGATCCATTTAATTTGTAAAACTAGATCGAGTAAAAAAAGGTTTTGTAACTTACAAATTAATATGATTCATTACGAGTTAGATGGGAAAATTACATTTATGATAATTATATAATTTTAATAGAAAATTTTCACCATATGAAATTTTTTGGATTGATATTTTAAAAAACTGGAAAAATTTCAACCATGATCGAGACAAAAAGATAGTTTTTGTTTAATTTTGTATAATTCAAAAATACGATTGATTGAAAAATATTCAATTTTGTATAAAAAAATAAATGCTAAATTCTTAAACTTCATCACCTTGCTTTTTCTCAACAAAACAATGAAAAAAAGTTAGTCCTTTTAACAAACAAATTTATACCATTTATATGTTTGGTTGAATCAATCCAATCATCCGCCTTCAGTTTCCACGCTCTGCAATACACAAAGTTTCATCCTAATGCGTAAATAAAGAGGTTTTTATGATCTATTAGAATATAAAATCTCAAAATATTATATTATATGGATGTCAAATATTATTTACTTTCTAGAGATTGTGAAAATATCATGAATGTTGATAGAGTGTCGAAAATATCAATAAAATATCTGAAATGGACATATTTACATTATTAGAAGTGAAAGAAATATTTAAGAACATTGTCAAAATAAAAGAGAATTTCAAAAATATATATCTAGATTGAGCAAATTAATTAATAACCTGCATAAAACAAACTATAAATTAATTACTAAACAAATTTATACCATTCATATGTATGGTTGAATCAATCCAATCATCCACCTTCAGTTTCTTCCACGCTCTGCAATACACAAATTTTCATCCTAATTCCGTAAATAAAGAGGTTTTTATGATCTACTAGAATATAAAATCTCAAAATATATGATAATATGGATATCAATTGTGAAAATATCATGAATTGTTCACAAAATAAGGAAAATATCAATAAAATATCAGATATGTTGATATAAAATGTCGACCAAAGTGGCAAAATGAAATATATAATATTATGATGAAAGAAACAAAATTATTTATGCTGACACAATATTTCCAAACTAGAGATTATGAAAATATCATGGAATGTTCATAAAATATTGAAAATATAAATAAAATATCGGAAATGTTGATATAAAACGTCGACCAAAGTGGTAAAATGAAATATATAATATTATGATGACAGAAACAAAATTATTTATCCTTACACACTACCTGTATCATTTAATTGAATAAATTCCAGGCTATTATCAAATTATACAAAAATTGAATGCATACAAAGTGTCCTAGCTAGATGGGTTCAATTCAATAATTAAGGGTTTTTGCATTTACATTATTAAATTATTTAACTCATTTTTCCTTCTAAATCCTGTAAATATAGTATTGAATTATTTTCCAAATTGTTAATATCATTATATGGAATATTATAATTTTTTTAATAATTAAGTAAATGATGATTTTTTTTCCTATAGTTTGTTGATATAAGAAAAACAAAGCAAAATATTTTCTAACATTTTTTATTAAAATAAATAAAAATTATTGTTAATTGAATTTTGACAATTTAATTTATATTATTATTAATTTAGATGATAATTTATATTCTATTTTATTCATTTAATTTGATCATGTATTATTGATTTCTATTATTATCAAATTAGATGATCCATTTAATTTGTAAAACTAGATCGAGAAAAAAAAAGGTTTTGTAACTTACAAATTAATGTGATTCATTACGAGTTAGATGGGAAAATTACATTTATGATAATTGTATAATTTTAATAGAATATTTTCACCATATGAATTTGTTTGGATTGATATTTTCAAAAACAGGAAAAATTTCAACCATGAGACAAAAAGATAGTTTTTGTTTAATTATTTTTATTATATAATTCAAAATTACGATTGATTGAAAAATATTCAATTTTGTATAAAAAATAAATGCTAAATTCTTAAACTTTTTAATCATCTTGCTTTTTCTCAACTAAACAACGAAAAAAGTCTTTTTAACAAATAAATTTATACTATTCATATGTTTGGTTGAATCAATCTGATCATCCACCTTCAGTTTCCATGCTCTGCATTACACAAAGTTTCATCCTAATTCGTAAATAAAGAGGTTTTTATGATCTATTGGAATATAAAATCTCAAAATATTATATTATATGGATGTCAAATATTATTTCTTTTCTAGAGAATGTGAGAATATCATGGAATGTTGACAAAATGTCGAAAAATATCAATAAAATATCGGAAATGGAGAGAAACAAAATTTATTATCATTTCAAAATTAATTATCCTAATTTGAAATCAGTTCAAGAGGGAATGCGCCAACTTCAATCTTTACAGAGACCTGGAATAAAGGGTTGTCTAGAACTAGAAGAAATATGTAAGAAAGGAGGGCATGATTGGCCCAAGATTGCGAGAAATTCTTCAGTGGGGCTGGACCACTGAGGCTCTTTCCATATCTAGTATTTTTTTTGCTTTCTACCATTAGCTTTTTGACTGACGGACAATAGACGGTTACTCAACGTTAACATTAAATATATGAATTGACAATTATTTTAATCTTTCTCAGTGGGCAGCAAAAAGTCCAAACTTTTCCTACGGGGAATATAGAATCCAAATAAAATTTGAAATACTTTTAATCCAATTTAGAAAAAATAAATTAAAACCATATTTAAAACAAAAAAATATTCATATTTTAAGAAAGACAAAAATTTAAATCTTAAATCGTAATATATGGTTTATTTTTCAGGAAGAAAAAAACGATGTTAATCAACCCTTGTACCTTTTCTTTATTCATATACAATTTTTCTTCTTGATGGCTACAATTTCTACTCTATCAAAAGGGTAACATAAAATTTATTTTACATATAGAGGAAGAGAACTTCATGTCCAGGTATGTTTTTTTTAAACAATATTTATATAATTATATGAAATTTTTATTATTTACCAACACACATTTAGTTATTGTTAATTTTGATAGGAATGAGATGCAAAAAGAAAAAGAATTCATAGAAGAAGCGTTTTCTATTAGCGAGCCATATATTGGAATGATGGTAAATAGCATAGAAGAAAGTTATGATTTATATAACAAATATGTTATTAGTATGGGATTTATCATTAGAAAAACGAAAATAAGGTTTGACAAATTTCAAAATCCAACAATTGTCAATTATATGTGTTCTAAAGAAGGATATATTGCGCAAAAAAGTTTATTGAATCAGAGAAAAATAGAGAGACTTGAAACTAGAACTGGATGCAAGGCAAGTATTAGATTTCAATCTGATAGAGATGGGGCCTTGGAAAGTAAAAAAATTGGTCTTAGAACATAGCCATGAGCTAGCAAAGGCCGGAGAAGTGCTTTTTTTGAGATCCGGCAGAAAAATTACAGATGCACAAAAAGGTATTATGAATACAATGGTCAATGCAGGGATGAGAATGATACAAACATACTCATTTATGGCTCAAGAATTTGGGGGGTTTAGAGAATGTCGGCTTCACAAAAAAGGATTGTTATAATTTTGTCAATTCACAAAAATTACAATTGATTGAAGCAAGTGATGCACAAAGTCTTGTGAATCTCTTTATAAATAGACAAGAGAATGACCCATTTTTTTTTTATTTGTTTCAAGTCAACTAAGAGAATAGATTGACAAACATTTTTTTGGAGAGATGGTAGATCTAGAATCGATTATGACAATTTTGGAGATGTGGTGGTATTTGACACAACTTACCGCACAAATAAGTATAACATGATATGTGCTCCATTTTTAGGAGTTAATCATCATTGGAAGAATGTACTCTTTGGGTGTGCCTTTCTATTAGATGAAACTATTGTCTCATTTATTTGGTTATTTGAGACATTTTGGAGTCAATGGGTAGTCGAGAACTGAAAAGAATTTTCACTGATCAAGATCAAGCTAGGTCCCGAGCTATTTCACAAACTTTTAATATTGCAAGATATCGTTTTTGTATTTGACATATTTCAAAAAAGGCAGCATAACATTTCTCATCCTTATATGCAAATCAAGAATTTAAGAGATGTTTTATCAATTGCTTGCATTTTTCAGATTCAATTGAGGAATTTGAGTTACTTTGGAAGTTTATGATTACTAAATTTGGTGTTGAAGAACATAACTAGTTGAAAAATCTCTATGATTTAAGATTTAAGTGGTGTCTTGCTTTTAGCATGGATATATTTTCGGCTGGAATTTAAATCAACCCAAAGGAGTGAGTGCATAAATAATGTGTTTCACCACATTTCAACTAAAACAAGGCATCTTACTGAGTTTGTACTTCATTATGAAAGAACAACATAGCAAATGAGAGAAACGAAGTTAGAGGAAGATTTTTGTTGCAACCAAGATATTGCCTCCACGTGCATTTGAAAGAGGCCTATGGTTGCTCAAGGAGCACAATTATATCACGTGCAATGTTTAAGATTTTTGAAAGTGAGATATCCAGAATATTATCTCTATATATAGATAAATAGTATGTTATAAATGCACTTTATTCTTTTCAAGTTGGATTATATGGAGGGAAAATATTTTGGGAAGTTTCATTAAGGGTAATGATGGTGAAGAATGTTGAGACTATAAGTTTGAATCTTTGGGAATGTTATGTTGTCATACATTAAGGGTAATGATGATGAAGAATGTTGAGACTATACCTTCTCAATATATTTTACCAAGATGGACAAAATTAGCAAAACAAAATGTATTATAGGCAAGTCCTATGAGATCAAAAGCAGATCAAAATATGATTAAGGTGCTACGACGTAATAAAATGATGCGTGATGTTTATAAAATCGTTTCATTTGGAGCAGAGACACTTATGGGTACTCAAATTGTGAAGGAAAAAATATCTGAAGCCATACATAATGCTTGAGAAAGAAATGCGCCATATGAAAATGAAAGACAATCTCAATGAGAGTATCATATGCAATTTATTGAATGAGTTGCCTTCATGTTCTCATCAAACCTTCGTTTTAGATCCTCCATTTGTAAGACCAAAATGAATATCAAATGCAAGATTGAAAAATCATATGGAACAAGGCAAAAAGAAGAAAAAGATTTCAGATGAAAGAAAAACAAGTAAGTGAAAATTCTTCTTATCCTTGTAAATATTATTTGCAATGCTATGTAATTTTATTTTAATTTATAGACAGAATCAACAAAGTAAAAAATCAGTATGCCTTCAAGTGAATACCAGCCTTCACATTGAAATTACCAATTTCACTAGTAATCAAGTAAGTAGTTGAATCTTAAAAATTTGTTATAGTTACATTGTTTAAATCTATTTATAAGTTATACATTTATATAATATAGGTTATCAACCAGCCATCATATTCAAGCTTTACATCTTTAATACACCAATCTACACAAATACTAAATAATGATCTTTAGGTTTTTTTCTTCCAAATATTATTTATATAAACACTAGTAAAGTATTTATTTTTTCATTGTTAATTTTACTATTGCTTATATTTTATATTAGGAAGCAACCAATATTAATTTTAATTACAACGCTGACGAAATGAACTATGTAGATGGACAATTATCCTATGCAAGTCAGGTACATATTCTTTAATAGTTAAAATTCTATTACATTTTTTTATGTTTTACATATTAAAGTTTTCTTTTGAACTTTTACAGGAATTAAATTTTGATCAATCTATATAATCTTCAAGGCGGGAACGCAATCATCAGCAAGAAGAGACTTGTTAATTCTACATCATGTTTTGGATATTATATTTATGGAATTGTTATGGGTTATTTTATTTTAGGTTTTAAAGGGCTATATGTAAGCATCAAAATCTTATAATTTCCTTAATGAATAAAATTTTTAAGTTTAAAATTTATATAATTTTTAATTATGTTTACATAAGTTTTAAATCACGATTTTTGCAGAGGAAATTCAATCAATATTTTTTTTAATATGTTCTCATCAACTAAAAAATTGAATAAAAACTAAAGTAAATAAAAGAAAATAAATTATTGATTAAAAAGTTATTAAAGCACTGTAGTATTATGTAAGTATTTAAAATTTATAAAAATATATTTAATCAATAAAAATTATAGATTACATAATATTTTTAAATTTTAAAATGAACCATTTTAAATATTTTTTTCTTAAATATGGTTGTTATGGTTTTAAATATGGGTTTAGTTTATATTTTCCAAATTTTCACTTATATTGCTGCACTGCCCGTAATGGAAGATAAAAAGAATACTTTTTAGATGCTGCCCGTAGTTACATGTATTGGTCGTCCGTCAAATAGCAACAAAAAAACATTATAGATATGGTAAGAGCCTCAATGTGGCTGGACCACTATAGAATTTCTCCCATTAAACACATCCACAACAATTAGTAATGCAAAAGTTCAGGACCTCAAAGAAATGAATATGAAATGTTCTCAATTTATTGTAAAACATGACTTTGTCTTTGAAGTATCTGGGATAAGCCTGACCCTAATATTTACACATAAAGAAATTTTATACTACAACGTCAAATAGATATACCATAATATTTTTTCACAATATGAAAATTTTACGGTCACTTCAAATAGAGAAAGCACAGTTAAGACAACAACATTATTTATGCGATTTAATAAGGAATATAAAACTCCAACAAGTTTTTAACTCGAGAGTTTCTCAATTGAATAAGCAAAAGTAATACAAAAGAGATTGAAGGGTGGCATCCATAACTTCACTCTTGAATTTACAAAACTCTCTCCTTGGATGTCACCACACACAGAAATATGCCTCATTAAAACCTTACTAGGAAAAAAACCCAATTGGGACAAAAATTCCTAGTGAAGGAAAAAAAGTACATATTTTCTTTTTTTGTGTGTAATCTAAAAAACTAGTCACTACAACAAAATGTAGTATTTTTGAACCTTGATATTTATAAATGTTTGACCCTTTAATAAAAAGGGTCAAGAAAACAGATTTTTAAGATAAAAGTGAAAAGACAAATAAAAATATCACGAGAGAAGGAGCGCATTAATTTTTTTTTTTACCACGTTTTCTTGACCATTTCAAAAGGTCAAAATAATTATAATTAAAAATCTACATTGACCGTTTTTAAGAGTCAAATACAATAATTTTTGTTTTGAAAAATAAAAAATTATACAGTCACGCACGTTCACGCCATTTCCTTCCCTCATCCCAACCTCATCGCCTTACGATTTCTTTCTGGCGAAAACCCTTCATTGTGATTTCATTCACTGTCTCTTCTTATATTTCTTGATCTCAATAATGTAGCTTGAGGTTTTTCCACCCAAACGATTCATAAAAAGACATTTTTCTTTCATTAATTAATTCATTAAATTAATGAACGTACATTTTCACTTAATTGTTTTTCTCGTTTCAAGTTTTTTCAACACATTAATAAAATGTATAGTAAATATTCAAAAAAAGAAATTGATATAATAATTTTAAATATTTGATTTACAAACTTAATCCTATTTTCTTAAATGTCCCCGCATAAAGTACTTAGTATAATCATATCGTTATCATTTCTAAAGCATCTTTTTCTTATTACATGTATTTGTTTCTTCATTTCTTTTCCTTTAGACAATAACAATGCGCTATATTCCTTTCTTTCCTCTAATATTAGTTTAAGAATAATAAACATCTTCTTTCCAAAGAGGAGTTTTAAAAATAATAGGAGTTTTAATTTAGTTGGGGAGATCATCAAGAAATTAAGCTCTAAAGTTTTCTAAGTGCTCTTACGTGAATGATGTGTGGAATCAAGGATGATATCACCAAACTCACCAATTCTGCTTCACCCATCAAGTCTGTTCTTCTTGATGCAGAGAACAAACAGTATGAAAACAATGCTATCAAGGATTGGCTCGGAAAGCTTAAACATGCTTTTTATGATGCGAAAGATGTTATTGATGAATTCTCTTGTGAGGCTTTACGGGCAAGAATTGATGACTAACAATAAAATAGCAAAACATGTATGTTTCTTCTGTTGTGGTGCGAACAAAATCCCACATCGATTAGGGAAGAGGATGATCATGGGAGTATAAGGGGAATAACACATATCCATTGATATGAGACCTTTTGGGTGAAAACCAAAAGCAAAACCATGTGGGACTTGGCCCAAAGTGAACAATATCATACCAATGTGGAGTTGTGGTGACCCGTTGTCCCCTAACAAGTGATATCAGAGCCATGCCCTGACCTTAAAGATGTGGGTGGAATCCTCGGATGCCGATCAAAGTGGGGAGCCTTGCAGACCCGTCCGTGGTGGGCTCTATCGGACAGGCGGTGTGCTATTGAGAAAAGAGGTTGGCCTGGATAGAGTGGACGAATGGAGGGGAGGCTCGGTGGATATTTGTTCGAGGGGAGGATTGTTGGGGTGTGAACAAAATCTCACATCGGTTAGGGAAGGGGATGATCATGGGAATATAAGAGGAAGGACACATCTTTATTGGTATGAGGCATTTTGGGTGAAACCAAAAGCAAAGCCATGCGGGTCTTGGCCCAAAGTGGACAATATCATACCAATGTGGAGATGTGGAGGCCCGATTTCCTCTTTCAGAATTTCACCTTGGCAAGATAGATGAAGAATCCATAGCTTCTGTTACAATCATTGACTTCACCGACAATCATAGTTCTTAAACTAGAGAGCTATCCTACTCCACCATATAAGTAGACCACTTGAAATATCACCTTTCAAGATTTTCCTTTTTCGGCACATGTAGATAAACTTTGCTGAAATTATTGTGCAACTTCCACCTACTTAGCTTCCCCGAAAGCTCTTCAGCCATCGACACCATTCCACCACACGCCTTGCATAACTATCAAGTCAATGCTCGTGTGCATCCGCTAATAGCACATCCTCTATCATGGTAAAGCGGTCATACCATGAGGATGAATTTCTTCTCTCTTCAAACGAAGTCGTCGTCTCCCGTGACAAGAGAGACAATATTAGCTTCCGACCCAGGGCCCTTTTCCGAACCTACTCTATTTGGACAATCTTTTTTCAGGTGACCACCATAGAAATCACTGTAATTTGATTTCACTGAATCACCATCACCGTTTGACTGATTGAGAGCACCACCGCCCAACAGTTGTTGGAAAAAACACCTTCCCACATTCACCGTTAGGAATAAAAGAAGTAATCGAGAAATTAAAGAAATAAAGACAGTAAAAAGGACACAATAATTTATACTAGTTTTGTAATGACCCGCTTTCCGTTAAATTCTTTAAATTCAAATGCACAGCGGAAGACTTAATTTTTAAAGAAAAATGGCATGGGTTCGTTTAAAAATTGGATAACCAAAACCTGTTTTTAACAACCCATATTCAGAGAAAGCGATAAATCGAAAATGCGCATTCCATCATATAATTTAAACTTCCAAACAAGATTTGAATCATAAAACATATGCAATTTTTAGACACTTTTGGGCTCAAAAAGACACGAGTTGAGGAAGTTGGAAATAATTTACAAGCATTACTAAGAATGCTAAACCAAAAAGTGTTTGATATTGTCCATTCACCGTCTTAGCAAGTCACACGGCACCACTTCCTTTACCACGCCTCTTAGGACGGGGTTTACCTGAAAATTTGTAAGTGTAGCAACATTAGCATAAAAATGCTAGTGAGAGTAAAACGAAAGCAAGTAATCCTATAAACTAAATTTCATACCATAAATTGTGTCCAAAGGCCTAAAATGCTCATTACTACCCATATCCACACTTCCAATTCCCATACAATCATACGATAGAAAAATATTACCCGTAATAGTCTTTCAATGCCATGTAATTGAAGTAAATACTTAAAGTAAATGTAACAATCATTACTAAGTCTTACTACACAATTCTAAAGAATATGTAAATGTAATATTAACTATCTTTGTCCCAAACGAGTTACATAGTAACGTGCTATTGTATGGATCAAAATCAACATACCACGTACGGTCGTACCATATCACAAATCGTCGTACTATGATACCGTATGGACCGAAGTCAACATACTATCATGTACCGTATCACAAATAATTGTACCATGGTACGTATGGATCCGAATCAACATACTACCATGTACCATACCACAAATCATCGCACTATGATACGTATGGATCCGAATCAACATACTATCACCTGCCGAATCAACTGTGATTAAGTTCCCCACAAATCATCGCACTATGATACGTATGGATCCTAATCAACATATTATCATGTGCCGAATCAATTGTGATCAAGGTCTCCACAAATCATCGCACTATGATACGTATGGATTCTAATCAACATACTATCATGTGCCGAATCAACTGTGATTAAGTTCCCCACAAATCATCGCACTATGATACATATGGATCCGAATCAACATACTATCATGTGCCGAATCAATTGTGATTAAGTTCTCCATAAGTCATCGCACTATGATACGTATGGATCCTAATCAACATAACTTATCATGTGCTGAATCAATTGTGATCAAGGTCTCCACAAATCATCGCACTATGATACGTATGGATCCGAATCAACATAATATCATGTGCCGAATAAATTGTGATCAAGGTCTCCACAAATCATCGCACTATGATACGTATGGATCCGAATCAACATACTATCATGTGCCGAATCAATTGTGATCAAGGTCTCCACAAATCATCGCACTAGATCCGAATCAACATACTATCATGTGCCGAATCAATTGTGATCAAGTTCCCTATTAAGTTAGATAATCTCCAAAGAATTCTACTAAGTTATTAAAGTACCTAACTACTTAGATTACACGAATCATCACTCAAGTGTAACATCTAAGCTACTTTAATTTCCAAACCACTCAAAGTAACTTAAACTTCCACTTTTGACTAACATCTCCAATTCACTTCACAATACTTCCAAACCACTTCGATGTTTCCTTTTCACCGAACTAACCATAATTCCAAATCCTCTCCACTCACTTCCGAATTAAAGTCTCCAACCAAACATTAATTCTAAGAAGCTAATTCCCTCTTAACATCGATAAACAATAACATAACGAAACGTAATTCATAAGACAACTAACTTCCATTTTAAACTCACCTTAGCTTGTAGAAAAGCTCCGATCAATCCGAGGTTGCAAACACCCGAACAATTCACAATCCTACAATTGAATTACACCTAAATAACATTAATTAACCAGAAATCGTACAAACAACATCTAAACGAACAAAACGACGAAAAACCCGGATTTCCTCCCTATGGTGCTTTCGGCCATACAAGGGGAATTGGGGTTCCGGTTTGGTTTTCTGGCTTTTATGCATTTTAGAGGTGTTTCGGGTTGGTTTCGGATACTTTGGAGGTTCGCAACAACAATGGGTATCCGTAATTTAGGGTGTTGTACATTAATTGATTTCCGAAAAATTAAGTAAATAGCAAAAACATAATAACCTAAACATCCTAATCATGGCCAAGTGAGGGAAATTCATACGGGACGGGTTTCCGACTCAAACTCGATTTTAGGGTTTAGGGGAAGTTTCTAAAATTGCCCAAAACGACTTTCCCGATTGAAATCTTCAAGCTTCAATGAATGAATTTGAAGATTTCAACTCAAAACCTCCATTAAAACACTATTCACATCAAGTTTTAGAAACTTTGACATACCTTAAGGCCTCGAGAAAACGAGCGAAAATCACGATTGATAGGTTGGAAATGATGCTCGGGCCAAGGGCTTTCCAACGGAAGTAGAATCGAGACGATCCACCGAGTATTAAAGAAAACACAATTTTTGGGTTTTGGGTTAAGGTGCTCTCGGCTCCAAGGAAGAAAAGAGAAGAAAAATTGATGTGTTTTGTCTTAAAATTGATATTTAAGAGATGAATGAATAGTAACTTTTAGATATTTAAGAATTTGGGAAATGACGCCTACGTCCTTCTTTTACTTTTGCTTTTAAAAAAGAAACCCGAAGCTCTTAAATTAATCTAAAGGTGATTAATATTTATTAATTGGCCCGTTAATAATTATTAATGTCACCGAAACAAATTTAAAGTATTAAAACGATTAAAAAGAATTTCGGACGAAAATAACTACTAAAATCGAAATTACTAAATTTAAACTAATCTTAAAAGCTTTAATTAAAATTAAAAAAAAAAAATTTACCTCTAAAAGTAACGGGACGTTACAGAATACCCTCCTAAAAGAGCTTTTCATCCCCGAAAAATAGGCTCCTAAGTGAAAAGAAGAGGATGCTTTACTCGCATCTCGTCCTCACGTTCCCACGTAACCTCCTCTGATACTTGGTCCTTCCACAGAACTTTAACCAAGTCTATCGTTTTGTTCCTTAACACCTTCTGTTCCCTGACTAGGATCTCAACTGGTACTTCTTCATAGGATAGACTAGCATCCAAAGTAACAGGCTCATAATCAATAATGTGTGAAGGGTTAGCCACATACTTCCTGAGCATGGACACATGGAACACATCATGAACAGCCGAACAAGGCCGGAGGCAAAGCCAATCGATAAGCTACAGACCCAACCCGATCCAGGATATCGAAGGGGCCTATAAATCTAGGGCTCAACTTGCCCTTCCTCCCAAACCTCATCACCCCTTTCATGGGTACGTGGTCACCAACTTCAAACTCAAGTGCACTACGCCTCTTATCAGCGTAACTTTTCTGTCTACTCTGAGCCACTCTCATCCTCTTTCTGATAAAAGCAATGGAATCACTAGTCATCTGCACTAATTCCGGTCCCAGAAGCTTCCTCTCACCAACTTCATCCCAATGAGCCGGTGATCTGCACTTTCTACTATAAAGTGCCTCAAAAGGTGCCATTTCGATGGTAGCTTGATAACTGTTGTTATAAGAAAATTCAACAAGATATAACTGAGTATCCTAACTACCACCGAAATCTAGAGTGCAAGCTCTCAGCATATCCTCAAGAATCTGGTTAACCCTCTCGGTCTGACCATCTGTCTGAGGATGAAAAACAGTACTGAAATCCAAGCCAGTGCCCATAGCAGTATGTAGACTCTGCCAGAATTTTGAAACAAAACGGGTGTCTCAATCTGAAACAATCTTGACTGGCACTCCATGAAGTCTGACAATCTCTCTCAAGTACCACTGTGCCTATGTCTCAACAGGGTAGGTTATCTTCCCTGGTATGAAATGTGCACTCTTAGTCAACCTGTCAACTATCACCCAAATGGTGTCATAACCCTTCGCGGTCCTCGGTAAGCCACTGATAAAATCCATCGATATTTCCTCCCACTCAACGGGCATGCTCAAAGGGTTAAGATAACTAGGTGGACCTCCTCAAAGCCTTGATGACGGGACAAACCAAACACTTACTAACAAAGTCAGCAACTTCACGTTTCATGCCAGGCCACCAATAATGCTGTCGCAGGTCCATGTACATCTTAGTACTACCTGGATGCACAAAAAAGATAGAACTGTGAGCCTCCTCCAACAGCTCTTTTCTGTAAGTCGATTCTAAAGGCACACATAGCCTCCTACGATACATCAGTGCATTATCTGTGGAAAAAGTAAAATGGCTAGGTAAATCGGACTCTGCCTCACGAAAACCTTCAGTTAAGTGTTTCTCACCTCTTTGTACCTCTATCATCCTCTGTCTCAAAGTAGAGCCAACTATCAAACTTGCCAAGCTCACAGTAACCTCAGCTGAAAGAATGACTATCTTAGCTCTTTTCATCTCCCATCTAAGTCTCAATGAAATAGTACTCAAAGCAGACAAGTGTGATGACTTTCGACTAAGTGCATCAGCTACTACATTGGCCTTTCCCTGATGATATTGGATGTCACAATTATAATCCTTCACAAGTTCTAGCCATCTCTCCTGTCTCATATTGAGCTCTTTCTGTGTGAAAAAGTATTTGAGACTCATGTGATCGGTGAAAATCAGAATCTTCTCACCATATAAGTAATGTCTCCAGATTTTCAACGCATGTACTATCCTGCTAACTCCAAATCATGAGTCGGGTACTTTTTCTCATGCTCCTTTAACTGCCTAGAAGCATAAGCTATTACCTTTCCATGTTGCATCAATACACATCCCAAACCCTTCTTGGATGCATCGGTATACACTGTCAAACCACCAGATTCATCAGGTGATACTAAAACTGGGGCCAATACAAGTTGCCTCTTAAGCTCCTCAAAGCTATTTTCACACTAATCATTCCACACAAAATCAACCCCCTTTTTCGTCAAATGAGTCAAAGAGGATGCAATCTTGGAAAAATCTTACACAAATCGTCTATAATACCCTGCAAGTCCAAGAAAACTCCGTATCTCAGCCACATTAGTCGATCGGGGCCAACCACTAACGGCTTCCACTTTAGAAGGATCCACAGAAATCCCTCTACTAGATACTACATGCCCAAGAAAATTCACTTCCTTCAACCAGAATTCACATTTAGAGAACTTTGCATACAACTTTTGAGCTCTCAAAGTCGATAATACCTTCTCTAAATGGATAGCTTGTAACTCCTCAATCCTCGAATACACAAGAATATTATCAATAAACACTATCACAAAAGTGTCAATAAACCTCTTGAACACCGTATGCATCAGGTCCATAAAGGTCGTAGGAGCGTTAGTCAAGCCGAAAGACATGACAACAAACTCATAATGACCATATCGTGTCCTGAATGTAGTCTTAGGAATATCAGCATTTCTAATCCTCAACTGATGATACCCTGATCGAAGATCTATCTTCGAAAAGACAGTGGCCCCCTTCAGCTGATCAAACAAGTCATCTATCTTGGGTAAATGATACTTGTTCTTCACTGTGACCCAGTTCAACTCTCTATAATCAATGCATAATCTCATAGAGCCATCTTTCTTCCTTAAAAAAAATACCGGAGCTCCCCACGGTGATACACTTGGGGGTATAAACCCCAAGTCTAAAAGTTCTTGCAACTGCCTTTTTAACTCTCTGAGCTCAGCTGGTGCCATACGATAAGGTGCCTTGGACAATGGAGCCGTCCCAGGTATCACCTCTATCTGGAAGTCTAACTCCCTCACTGGTGGAAAACTAGGTAACTCATCAGGGAAAACATCAATGAAATTCCTCACAACGGATACAGAAACTAGGGTGGTCACACTAACAGATGTGTTAACTACACTAGCTAAGTAACCCCAAACACCATCACTCAAAAGTGCTCTAGCCTGGATCACCGAGATAACTACAGGTGTCACCCTACCTCGGGTTCCATGAAATCATAAACTAGTCCCACATGGACCAATAAAGTCTACCACTTTCTCATTACAACCGATAATGGCGTGGTTGGCTGACAGCCAATCCATACCCAAAATAATATCAAAGTCAGACATTGGCATCACAATCAACATAGCATGCATAAAGCAACCCATAATACATAAATCATCAGTATAAACAACTCTATCCACAATCACAGATTTTCCGAGCGGAGTAGTAACATGCAAACTCATGTCCTAATGGCTCAGAATCAAAGGCAGCAGACTCGACAAACTCAGCATAAATAAATGAGTGACTTGCCCCAGAATCGAATAATACAAAGGCAGAGTGCCCTAAAATGGACAAAGTACCTGTCACAACAGTACTAGATGCCTTAGCATCCTCTTGGGTGGTGGCAAAGACACGGGCCTGCTGTCGTGTCTGAGGCTGTGCCTGAACTGCCGGTGGTGCTCTCTGCTACTGATTAGGCCTAACCTGGCCTCTACCAGCTGTCTGACCTCGCCCCTAGGTCTGTCCTCGGCCCTGACCCTGACCTGAACTCTGACCCTGACCTCCGCTATACTATGGTGTCTGTAAACTAGGGCAGAAAAATTTCATATGTCCAATCTGTCCACACTGATAGCATTTCACCACCTTACACTGACCTAGGTGGTACCCAGTGCAATCTGGATAGTAGGGTAAGGGAGGAGCTAGAGCACTAGACTGACCTGTATGAAACTGAGGTCCTGTCTGTTCTCTGCCCTTACCAAGAGCCTGTCTCGGTGGCTGTGTCCCTCAACCAGAAAGGTCGTGCCCAGCCTTCCTCTTCTGAGAAGAGACCTGTGCAGTAATCTCAAAAGCCTTCTTCTCAGCATCCCCAATATCTAATGCCAAAGCGGCATTCAAAGGATCAGCATAAGTAGGGTTGCAAGGCTCGTACCTGCCCTCGTAGTTCTGCCCTCAAACCCACTATAAACCTTTTCCTCTTACTCTCAAGATTGGTAACATGTCTGGTGGCAAACTTTGACAAGCGGTCAAACTCTCTCTCATGCTCCACCACAGATCTATCACCCTGTTTGAGGGTAAGAAACTGAATCTCTAACTGGTCTCGTGTATCCTCAGGATAGTATTTGTCAAAGAACTTTTCCCTGAACATCTCCCAACTAACCTGTAAATCAGGACTGAGAGTACGGGCTAAACCACTCCACCAGTATAATGCATCATCTACTAATGAATAGGTCCCACAGTGGGCCTTCAAAGATTCCCGACACCGGATAAAACCAAGTACTCTCTCTACTCTGGTAATCCATCTCTCGGTGACTGCCAGGTTAGTAGATGTACCATAAAACTCAGGAGTGTTATATCTCATATATTCCCTTAGAGTTTTCGCAGCATCTGTAACCCCTGACTGATCTACCCCGGGAGCAGGTGCTCTAACAGGAGGTATAACCTGATCAACAAGTCCTCCACCACCTCATAACAAATCGAGATAATCCTCCTAAGATATAGTAATACTACAACCATGCCTAGCAGGCTGATCTACTAGAGGCTCATCCTCCCGATACTCAGGTGGAGGAGGTGGTGGTGGTGTAACTGCTCTAGCCTGACCTATGCCTTGTACTGTAGTCGGTACTCTGCCCCTACCTCTCCTAGGTGCAACTGTCCTCGGAGGCATACTGAAATCACAATCAGAAAAGTCTCACATGAGATACCAGGAAAGGAAAAGCTAAAGTACAAACAAACTAATCAAAAGAGAGCGTTCTAAGGATACCTGGCGCCGTTGACCTCGAGCAATGATTGGACAATATCAAGATATGAAAAACATGCGATGCATGTGGTCTTCAGAACCAAAGAGGCTCTGATACCAACTATAACAAACCGCTTTCCGTTAAATTCTTTAAATTCAAATGCACAGCGGAAGACTCAATTTTTAAAGAAAATAAGCATGGGTTCGTTTAAAAATCGGATAACCAAAACCTGTTTTTAACAACCCATATTCAGAGAAAGCGATAAATCGGGAATGCGCATTCCATCATATAATTTAAACTTCCAAACAAGATTTGAATCATAAAACATATGCAATTTTTAGACACTTTCGGGTTCAAAAAGACACGAGTTAAGGAAGTTGGAAATAATTTACAAGCATTACTAAGAATGCTAAACCAAAAAGTGTTTGATATTGTCCATTCACCGTCTCAGCAAGTCACACGACACCACTTCCTTTACCACGCCTCTTAGGATGGGGTTTACCTGAAAATTTGTAAGTGTAGCAACATTAGCATAAAAATGCTAGTGAGAGTAAAACGAAAGCAAGTAATCCTATGAACTAAATTTCATACCAGAAATTGTGTCCAAAGGCCTAAAATGCTCATACACTTCCAATTCCCATACAATCATACGATAGCAAAATATTACTCGTAATAGTCTTTCAATGCCATGTAATTGAAGTAAATACTTAAAGTAAATGTAACAATCATTACTAAGTCTTACTACACAATTCTAAAGAATATGTAAATGTAATATTAACTATCTTTGTCCCAAACGAGTTACATCGTAATGTGCTATTGTATGGATCAAAATCAACATACCACGTACGGTCGTACCATATCACAAATCGTCGTACCATGATACCGTATGGACCGAAGTCAACATACTATCATGTACAATATCACAAATCATAGTACCATGGTACGTATGGATCCGAATCAACATACTACCATGTACCATACCACAAATCATCGCACTATGATACGTATGGATCCGAATCAACATACTATCATGTGCCGAATCAACTGTGATTAAGTTCCCCACAAATCATCGCACTATGATACGTATGGATCCGAATCAACATACTATCATGTGCCGAATCAATTGTGATCAAGGTCTCCCAAATCTCGCACTATCATGCGTGTGGTCCGAATCAACATACTATCATGTGCCGAATCAACTGTGATTAAGTTCCCCACAAATCATCGCACTATGATACGTATGGATCCGAATCAACATACTATCATGTGCCGAATCAATTGTGATCAAGGTCTCCACAAATCATCGCACTATGATACGTATGGATCCCAATCAACATACTATCATGTGCCGAATCAATTGTGATCAAGGTCTCCACAAATCATCGCACTATGATACGTATGAATCCGAATCAACATAACTATCATGTGTCGAATCAATTGTGATCAAGGTCTCCACAAATCATCGCACTATGATACGTATGGATCCGAATCAACATAACTATCATGTGCCGAATCAATTGTGATCAAGGTATCCACAAATCATCGCACTATGATACGTATGGATCCGAATCAACATACTATCAGGTCGGTTAGCCCCAATCGCACTATGTACAGGATCCTAATCAACATATATCGTGCGAATCAATTTGATCAAGGTCTCCACAAATCATCGCACTATGATGGTATGGATCCGAACAACATAACAAACTATCATGTGCCGAATCAATTGTGATCAAGTTCCCTAATAAGTTAGATAATCTCCAAATTGGAATTCTACTAAGTTATTTCAAAGAACCGTAAAAGAACCTAACTACTTAGATTACACGAATCATCACTCAAGTGTAACATCTAAGCTACTTTAATTTCCAAACCACTCAAAGTAACTTAAACTTCCACTTTTGACTAACATCTCCAATTCACTTCACAATACTTCCAAACCACTCCGATGTTTCCTTTTCACCGAACTAACCATAATTCCAAATCCTCTCCACTCACTTCCGAATTAAAGTCTCCAACCAAACATTAATTCTAAGAAGCTAATTCCCTCTTAACATCGATAAACAATAACATAACGAAACGTAATTCATAAGACAACTAACTTCCATTTTAAACTCACCTTAGCTTGTAGAAAAGCTCCGATCAATCCGAGGTTGCAAACACCCGAACAATTCACAATCCTACAATTGAATTACACCTAAATAACATTAATTAGCAGGAAATCGTACAAACAACATCTAAACGCACAAACGACGAAAAACTCGGATTTCCTCCCTATGGTGCTCTCGGCCATACAAGGGGAATTGGGGTTCCGGTTTGGTTTTCTGGCTTTTATGCATTTTAGAGGTGTTTCGGGTTGGTTTCGGATACTTTGAAGGTTCGCAACAACAATGGGTATCCGTAATTTAGGGTGTTGTACATTAATTGATTTCCGAAAAATTAAGTAAATGGCAAAAATATAATAACCTAAACATCCTCATCATGGCCAAGTGAGGGAAATTCATACGGGACGGGTTTCCGGCTCAAACTCGGTTTTAGGGTTTAGGGGAAGTTTCTAAAATTGCCCAAAACGGCTTTCCCGATTGAAATCTTCAAGCTTCAATGAATGAATTTGAAGATTTCAACTCAAAACCTCCATTAAAACACTATTCACATCAAGTTTTAGAAACTTTGACATACCTTAAGGCCTCGAGAAAACGAGCGAAAATCACGATTGATAGGTTGGAAATGATGCTCGGGCCAAGGGCTTTCCAACGGAAGTAGAATCGAGACGATCCACCGAGTATTAAAGAAAACACAATTTTTGGGTTTTGGGTTAAGGTGCTCTCGGCTCCAAGGAAGAAAAGAGAAGAAAAATTGATGTGTTTTGTCTTAAAATTGATATTTAAGAGATGAATGAATAGTAACTTTTAGATATTTAAGAATTTGGGAAATGACGCCTTCGTCCTTCTTTTACTTTTGCTTTAAAAACAAAACCCGAAGCTCTTAAATTAATCTAAAGGTGATTAATAATTATTAATTGGCCCGTTAATAATTATTAATGTCACCGAAATAAATTTAAAGTATTAAAACGATTAAAAAGAATTTCGGACGAAAATAACTACTAAAATCGAAATTACTAAATTTAAACTAATCTTAAAAGCTTTAATTAAAATTTAAAAAAAAAAATTTACCTCTAAAAGTAAGTTACAGGTTTACCCCAATTGGCTACGTCCAGTTGCTACCGCTGCGGATTTCACTATGATAAATCAAGAGTTACAGTGAAAAATATTCAATACACTTAACAATGTATTACGCTAAAAAAGCCCTCAAGAAAGTAAACTCTTTCTTTTACAATATTTCTCACTACAAATACGCTCTCAATATTTTTGGGATACTGTAACGTCCCGTTATTTTACACGATATTTTATTTATTTATTATTTTATTTAATTATTATTATTTGATGTAAAGCACTTAATTTAATTTTAGAATTATTAATTTAAATTTTAGATTTAATTTAGAATTTATAACTTAGAATTTACGAGTTTATTTCGTTCGTAAATTCTTTTAATCGTTTTATTAGCTTAAATTAGTTTTGGCCGTATTAATAATTATTAACGGGCCATTTAATAATTATTAATCACCATTGGGCTAGTTTAAGAACTTTGGGTTTCGATTTATAAGCTAAAATTCATTAAAGGGACGTAACCGTAATTTCTGATTTCTTAAAAAGATCTAAAATCACTATATATCTCTTTAAAATCTCAAAGTTGACCCATTTTGACCAAGAGCTCATTTTCTTCTCCACTCTTTTCTTCCATGGACGTGAGCTTCATCTCCATTGGAGAGCTTCTTGGGCTTTCGTCATTTCTCGACCGTTTTCGATGAGGTCAGTTGCGTTGGATTGCTCGGGACGAGGGCTACCTATCCAACCTAGCCTTTCGATGTTTCCTGTTCCCTAAGGGAAGTCCTAAAAAGTAAGTTTTCAAAACTTTTTACGTGGTTTTGTTCGTTTATGATTATAAATGAGTATTGAAGTTGAAAACATGAATTTCCATCAAGGAATTTGACGATTTCGAGCTCAGAATTTTGAAAAACACTATTCACCCGAAAATACTATTCATCTGAAATCACTATTCACCCGAAAATCATGCTTTTTCTCTTATTAGATTTGAATTGTAATTCATTGATCGATTGATGAATTATAGGTGCAATTGCTTGTTTGTTGGTTCATGGGAACTTGGTTGTCACGCGAGCATTCGAGGTGATAATAAATAGAATTTAAAGTAGCTTTAGAAACCGAATAAGTTGAACGATTTGTAGAATTGGAAGTTGAGATTAAGATTTGAATCGAAAGATTTAAAGTAAGTGAGCTAATATTCTCAGGCTTGGAGTTAGTTATAATTGAGTGAAAGAACTCATGGATTTCTCGAGGGAAACGTTTAACTCATGGAAGTTCTAAGTTTAGATTACTTCCGAAGCTTAAGAATGATTATCGGAAGTTGAAGGTTTTGAGTATAATGGAATGAATAAGGAATTTGATTATGGAACTTCGAATACTTATTGGAAGCAATAGAATCAATTGATTTGGAGACTTTATAATTAAGTTAGTAATTCAAGTTTAACTAAAGGCCGTTTGGCTTGATCTATTTATTGTTTTCTTATTTGAAGTTCCTAATTCTTATTTTATGCATAAGAGTAATACGTGATCTATTTACCTTTATGTTTTTTTTTATTTCTTTGAATGTTTATATTTATTTACTTGCACTTGAAAGGATATTCATATCATATCATATCATATTGCATAATCGAAATTAGGAGGAATAATGAGGCAATGCATAGACTGAGTGTGCTTGCATTGTCTGGTATTATTCGTTTTATGTTTCCGTATATGTACATGAGGAATGCTAAAGGACTGCGGGACTTTGCATGATCGGAGGAGATGGATAATGAGATAATGATGGAACTATGTGAGTTCGCATTATCTGGTATTATCCACAATTACTATGATACATATACGAAGATACAGAGTGAATGAACCGACCTACGAGAGCTTCATTACCTGTCATTATTCACTAGAGGTGGGAAGATATTATTGAAAAGACTTTGTATATTTTATTTTGGAAAGTGAGTTTAATGAGGTGAATGAACTGACCTACGGGAGCTTCATTACCTATCATTATTCACTTGAGATGGAAAGATATTATTGAAAGGACTTTGTATATTTTATTTTGGAAAGCAAGATAATGAGGTGAATGAACTGACCTATGGGAGATTCATTACCTGACATTATTTGCATGTGATGGTTATATTAAAGAAAAGGTTGTGTGCCTTTTACTCTTGTTTAGTGAGTTAATGAATGTTTAATTATGTTAAGACCGAGTGAGCTTAGCATTATTTATTAAAGAAAAGAAATGAAACATTTTGTATATTATGCTTTTCCATAGAGAAAAAAATGAAATATGATGATTAGCCGAGTGCTATAAGGAAGAGGAAGAAAATTGAATTGTATAATGAGATAATACAAGGGTGTATTGAACCTTGTATATTTATTATGTTATATATAAGAGAACTAGATTCTCATTTTAATTGGAAGATCTTAAAATTGGAGATTAATACTTGAATGTAAACCTTATGTATAGTATAAGGTATTAAAGAGAATGAAATACAATATTATGTGTGTTATGAAACACATCCTCCTAATGCTTGGAAGTTAGTTCCTCAATTATATGGGAGAATTGGTAAGTAAAAGTGAAATACTTTATACAAAACCCTTTTGGTGGTTGAAAGGTAAGGATATGTGAGTTTTACTTGGACACAAATCCGGATGCGGGTTTTGGAGTCTAATGTTACTTTTTATTTTGTTTATTTTCACTGGGCTTGCTTTTAGCTCATGATATTACAAACATTTCAGGTAATGCTCGGGGTCGTGGGAGAGGAGCTGGTGCAGTCTGATCTAGTTGATGATGATGACGAGATGGACTAGATATACTTTTAAAAGTCCATGGACTCATTTTGTTTTATCTTGTGTCTTTTGAGATGTAAATTTGTATATAAGCTCATAGGAGCTTTTCGTCTTAACTTTTATGATTATAAACTTCTTTAAACTCTGGAAAAGGAATTGCATTTCCTTGCTTTTAATTTCTTGATGTGAAAATTATAAACAGGTTATGGAAAGTCTAAGTTTTAAACATATCCACGCCAAATTTTTATTAAATATTAAGTCTTCCGCTACAATTTGATTTTAAATGATTTAAAAAGAGTCGGGTCGTCACAGATACATTTGCCAACAGAGAGTTGCCTATATTTATAATACAAATAGCCTTGGTCACCAAGTATAATTTAACAGTCATTATTCATCCTTTCCCACCAAGCAAATCCAATAGCCACAATTAAGACTTGGTCACCAAACAAACTTGTTGAGCAAGTTTAGGGCTTTATCAATCATTTCATATACTTGCCAAATCCCAACATCTTCTTCTCCCAAAACAACCAGCTTCCATTTGCTGATAAAATGACACATAATTTAAACCCCAACCTTTCAATTGTATCAAGAAAAACCTTAACTTCTTAAATTGTTTGCCTACAATGAGTGACACGTGTCACTGTATTAATGAAAGTTTCTTTGCAAAGATGAAGTAAACGAAACAAATTTACTGTATGTATTTGAGAAGTGTGGGAATATATAAGTTAATTCTCGTAACTTTGGACGCCTACTCAATATGAAAATTATTATGCTTATTTTTAAGCAAAAAAAATTATTGTTTCTGTCACAATATTACTCATGTGACGCAATACAATAATTATTAGCATATAAATAATATATTATAATATTTTATATTTAAATGATATTGATAGTTGTAAGTTTTTAAACTAATAATTGTAAATATAATAATTTTGAAAAAAAAATTTATAAATATAATTTTTTTTCCCAAACCAAGTTAATCGGTGATTCACGCTATAACAATTGATTTACATACTGATAATTTATTCGCACGATGATCATTATTTATTAGGAAAATTTCATTGGGTAGCTTTTAGGGTTTGCAATATAAAATATAAGCTTTATTTAAAAGAAAAGATTTGCAAAATAGCGATTTTTAAAACCCCATTCTGTTATCAGAGTATCGGGATAACATAAAATAATCGGTGGTATGGTGATTCGCACAAAATATCGATATCAATATATTACTAATCACCATTACTGTTTTGTAATTTTTAGATTAATTAAATTTTGCTATTTTGCAAATATGTTTTTTCCCTGCTATTTTTACAAATATTGAACCTATTTTTGCTATTTTCACAAGAGCCCCTATTTATTATGTGAATTGTAGTAATCACTTGTGTGGTACCCAAAATATGTTATATTTATAAATATTTAAAAAAATTATGCTATTTTACTAGCAATTATTATATAATTATTTATTAGTTATTGAAAGTTCGATAATAAATGCAATTACTTCTATATCATAATTTTAGCTAAGTATTTATCTAAATGTTTGAACTTTTGAAATATTACTTATATAGCATATTTAAGCTAAATATATAAGGCTCAAGCCTGAAATTATAATGGGTCAAGATGACAAATAAGCCCATAGCTTAAAGTTGAACCAACATAACAAAAAACCCATAGTATTAAAGGTGAACCAAAAGAATTGAACGAATCAAAGGTTTTTTCTTCCTTTCCCTCTCAATCAAACGAATCTTCTTCATTTTCAAGGGAATAGATCGATCATCTTCTCTATCAATGGAATCAATCGATTTGTTCCACTAAGATTTTGTTCTCTCTGAATTAATTTGCTTGTTATTCTCTGAACTATGATTCCAAGATGAATCAATTGCAAATTTTTTTGAAAAAAGGCAAATCAAACGTAAGAAAAAATAATTGTAGTAGATTATCTTAGCATGAATTAACAAAAAAATCATGAGAATGATGATGATGAATGTCATTTTCCGTAGTTTTATTTTTGTCCGTAGTTTTATGTCACTATCCTGTATGGGTTTGATAATTTCACTTTTCAAATTAGCATACGCAAAAATGTCAATTTCTTGAAATTTAAATTCCTCTTTTTGTCCTTTCTCAAAATTTTATGTGAATGAGATTTTTTTTTGTAAATTTTATTCTTGGAAGCATTTGGATAATTTTATTTTTGTAAGTTTATATCATCATTATCATGAAAATTTTCTTTTATACTAGTGCAATGTTTGTCAAGTTTATATAAATGTCTAAAACCTTTTGTTGTTTTATTTCAACTAAAGGCATATTCCTTGAGTTTCTTTTTTGTTTCATAAGTTATTATAGTTCAATAATTTATTGAATTAAAATACGAATGTGTTTTTGTTTAGTTTTGAAGGATTTATGTAATGTCCCGTTACTTTTGAGGTAATTTTTTTTATTTATTTATTTAATTTGAAACTAAAGTATTTAAGGTTAGTTTAAATTAGTAATTTAGAATTTGGTAGTTAATTTCGTTCGAAAACCTTTTTAATCCCTTTATTACCTTAAATTAGTTTCGGTTGTATTAATAATTATTAACGGACCAATTAATAATTATTAATCACCTTTTGATTAGTTTAAGATCTTCGAGTCTCGTTTTATAAGCTAAATTATTTATAAAGACGTAATAGTAATTTTCCGATTTCTTTAAACTTATCCATTTACTATTCATTTTCTTTTTAAATAACCTTTAGTCATCAATTTTTTCACTTTTCTCCTCCTTCCATGCTCAAGGCCGAGAGTCCAATAAGAGGGAATCCTTCTTGGCTTTTCTTCAATTCTTGGTGGATCTTCGAAATTTCAGTTGCGTTGAAAAATCCTTGGTCCAAGGATCATTTCTAACCTATCAACCGGGGTTTTCCTCCGTTTTCTAAAAGCCTCAAGGTATGACAAAGTTTCTCATTTTAGCTTCAAATAGTATTTTAATGGAGTCTAAGATTAAAATCATCGATTTCTTGCCGTGAAACTCGAAGATTTCAATCGAGGAAGTCGTTTTAGGCAATTTTAGAAACTTTCCCTAACCCTAAAACCGAGTTTGAGTCAAAAACCCGTTCTGTTTGTTTTTCTCTCACTTGGTCATGGCTAGGGTGTTTAGTTTGTTATTGTTTTTAGATTTACATAATTTTCGGAAATCAATTTGTGCAAAACCCTAAATTAAGTTTACCCATTGTTAGTACGAACCTCCAAGGTACTCGAAACCAAACCGAAGCGCCTCTTAAATGCATAAAAGTCAAAAAACCGAACTCGAGCCTTTTTCCCTTGCATGGCCGAGAGTACCCTTAAGCCTAGTTCTGGGTTTTTTTTTATCGTTTTATGCGTTTAGATGTCGTTTGTTCAATTTTCGGTTAATTAATGATTATTAGGTGTAATTTATTTGCAAGATTGTGATTGCTCGCGTGGATTCGACCTCGGCCCTTTAGAAGCTTGACTTCAAAATCTAAGGTGAGTTTAAAATGGAAGTTAGTAATTTGATGAATTAACTTTCGTTACAATATTGTTAATCGAGGTTAAGTGATAAAACTAACTTCTAGAAGTTAATACCTTGGTTGGTGACTTTGGACTCGGAAGTGAATGGAATGACTTTGGAGTTAGTGTGATTTTGGGTGAAAAAGCAAGTTTGAATATATTTGGAAGTCTTGTAAGATGAAATTGGAGAGTTTAGATGGAAGTGAAAGTTAAGGTATTTTGAGTGGCTTGGGAGTCAAAGTAATTTAGAAGTTGCACTTGAGAGTTAACTCGTGTAATTCAAAGTGGACATGTTCTTTAGTAGCTTAGTAGGATTTTATTTAAGTTATCTAACTTACTAGGGAACTTTATGATTTGTGATATGGTAAGACCGTACGTGTAGTATGTTGATGTTGATCCATACGGTAACACGTTACGATGACACTTGATATGGTAAAACCATACGTGTAGTATGTTGATGTTGATCCATACGGTAACACGTTACGATGACACTTGATATGGTAAGATTGTATGTGGTAGTATGTTGATCTTGGGGGGGGGGGGGGGGGGTTTGGGGGGGGGGGTGCGACGATGCGTTATGGTAGCAAAGAAAGTTTGAGATACAATTATTTATATACATTAGAATTGTTTAGAAAGACTTAGTAATAGTTAGAAATTTTACTTCAAGGCTCTATTTAATTACTTTACGGGATTGAAAGTCTATTTATGGAAAGTTATATTACAATTGTATGATTGTGTGGAAATTGGAAGTGTGGAATGAGTAGTAAAGAGCAAATTAGGCCTTTGGACCCAATTTCTGGTATGAAATTTGGTTCATAGGATTACTTGCTTTCATTTTACTCTCACTAGCATTTGTTATGCTAATGTTGCTACATTTACAATTTTTCAGGTAAATCTCTTCGTAAGGGACGTGGTAGAGGAAGTGGCGTTGTTTGATTTGTCGAGATGATGGATGGACAATAACAGGGACACTTTTGTATGGCATTCTTGAAATGCTTTGTTTATACTTGCTACTTTTCTTATGTTGTATTTTTAAGCTTGGAAGAGCATTTGTTTAAAATTGTAAATGTCTTATATGATTTTAAAGCTCTTTTAGAAGTTTAAAACATAAACTAGAATGCGCATTGTAATTTTATTGCCTTCTCTGATTGTGACCAATGTAAACAGGTTTTGCGATAATCCGAATTTTAAACGAACCCATGCCGTTTTTTTTTAAAAACCAAGTCTTCCGCTATGACTTTGAAATTAAAGAATTTAACGGAAATCGGGTCGTTACAATTTACCTTTTATATTTTTTGTTTAATAAATTATTGAACTAAAACAAATAGCATATTTCTTGAGTTTCTTGTGTTTTTTCTTGAGTTATTATAGTTCAACAATTTATTGAACTAAAAATACGAATGTCTTTTTGTTTAGTTTTGAAGAATTTACCTTTTGTTATTTTAGTTCAATAAATTATTGAACTAAAACAAAACACATATTTGTTTGCTTATTGTGTTTTTTCATAAATTATTATAGTTCAATAATTTATTGAACTAAAATTTAAATGTGTTTTTATTTATTTTTGTAGGATTTACCTTTTGTTATTTTAGTTCAATAAATTATTGAAATAAAACAAAAGGCATATTTCTTAGGTTTCTTGTGTTTTTCTTGAGTTATTATAGTTCAATAATTTATTGAACTAAAATTAAACTGAATTTTTATTTAGCTTTGAAAGATTTGCCTTTTATTATTTTTAGTTCAATAAATGATTGAACTAAATCTAAAAGAATAATTCTTGAGTTTCTTGTGTTTTTTATTGAGTTATTATAGTTTAATCATTTGTTGAACTAAAAATAAAATGTGTTTTATTTAGTTTTGAAAGATTTACCTTTTGTTATTTTAGTTCAATTAAATATTGAACTAAAATATAACGCATTTTTCTTAAGTTTGTTGTGTTTTTTCACAAGTTATTATTGTTCAATAATTTATCGAACTAAAATTAAAATTTGATTTTATTTAGCTTTGAAGGATTTACGTTTTATTATTTTAGTTTAATTAATTATTGAACTAAAACAAAATGCATATTTCTTAAGTTTCTTGTGTTTTTCTTGAATTATTATAGTTCAATAAAATTTATTGAACTAAAATACGAATGTGTTTTTGTTTAGTTTTGAAGAACCTCTTGTTATTTTTGTTCAATAAATTATTGAACTAAAACAAAAAAAAAATTCTTGAGTTTATTTTCAATAAATTATTGAATTAAAGTTGATTATTTATCTGCATGTTTATATTTATCACTGCTTCATGTTGAAATATGTTTTAAAATGTATAGTGTTTTAGTACAACTAATTATTGAACTAAAGTTGGTTACTTATTTTCTGACTTTTTTGCTTAACTTATGAAGATGGAGAATTCTAGTAAAAGAAGAATGTAATGAAGATATGGCAATAGTTGTGCACAACAAAGGGGTTGTGATTGGAAAACATGACTTGAAACCAGACATTGTAAGTCTTGTAAAAATACATATTTCTCAATGCAAATCAATAACTTATGTGATATTGATTATTTTCTTTTTTTTAAAAAAAAAAAAAAAAATGATTCTAGTGAATCAAGTGATAGTGAAAATGATGAAACAAAGGAATTTGGTGTTGATCAAGCAAAAAGAACAAAATTGAAGAAGATACAAATGAAGAAGAAATTACAGCTGATAATTTGGTTGAAGAAAAAAAATTACTAGTTGTAGTAAAGAAAAGAAATAATAACAGTAAAGAAAAGGTAGTTTTTGTACTAATACAATTTCATATTATTTAATCTTAATGTTTTTTTGTTAATTATTTTGAGAAAAACACATACAGGACAATGTAAGAAGAAAAAGACAAAAAATACAATGAAGAAAAGATGATAACAAAATATAGAGGGAAAAAACAAACTAGTTCAATTTTTAAATGAATTAAAACAGTAAGCTATTGATCAATTTTTTTTTATTTCAACTTTTTAAAATTTAATTTTACATACATTTTCTTGTGGTTTTGCAAGAATTTATTGTTTTTATTAAAAGAACAAATATACTAAGACTGTGATATGTTTTTCATATTTTATTAAAATTTTGTATACTTATTCTTGCTGATAACTAATTTATCATTTTAATTTGCATGCTTAAATGTGAATTAAATTACTAATTTAGTTCAATAAATTATTATACAATAATTAATTGAACTGAAATAGTGAGCTTAATATTTGTTGAAATATCTATACAAATGATTTCAATTAATTATGATGTTTTTTTAAACAACAGCTGACTCACATACTTGTTAAAGAGAGGTTGTGGAAAAGGCATCAAAAGATAAATCACTATTGTAGATCACGGGTAATTAGAAATTTATTAGATAAATTAAGTGAGAGAGAGAGAGAGATAGAATGTATGAAAGTTTCTCAATTTGGAAAATTTTTAAGGTTTGGAATAAAGACAATACCACAACAAGTTCTTCAACTTATAAGAAGGCAGTGTATTGAGGAAAATAAGGATGAGTTAGTTTTTAGATTTGGGAGTAAATTTGCTAGGTTTGGATTGAAAGAGTTTGCAATTATTACAGGCATGTATTGTCATGATTACCTGAGTATTAATGATGATCAAGAGGAAGAGGCAGAAACAAACATAGGAATGGATATTTTTGGGGGTTCTAAAGTTATAAAAAAAGACGTTGAAAAAAAATTCAAGTGCATGAGAGATTTAGGAGTTGATGTTACTATGAAAATGGCAAAACTATATTTTGTTAGAGTGTTTCGTGCTTGGAAAGCTTGAAAACAATCAAATTGTTGGATACAAAAGAAATTTTTCAAAATTATCCTTTAGGGAGGGTTTCTTATGAAATGATAATAAAGTCTTTCATAAAAGCATTTGCCAAACATGATAGTGACACAATTGTTTTATATGGATTCCCGTATGCGGTTTTAATTTGGGTTTAGAAGTATTTTTAGATTTGTCAAATGAAAATAACAAGATTGTAGAAAAAATAGGGAATTGCTTTACAAGAATGTTAAATTGGAGAGTTTTATCTCATAGAGTTGATCAGCTATCATTGGATGAAAAGGTGTTTAACAAGCCTTTGGTAAGTATATTTAAATTTGATATATGTTAGTATTTATTTTGCTTATCAATTTTAATGTCTTAACTTTTTATTTTAAATTAGGTGATGATGAAATATATGAAAACATGTAAAGAGGAAGAAGAGGAAGAAGACTACAAGGAGTATTTTTCATTGGAAGAAAATACAAAAGATATGAAGAAGAGAGAGAAGAAGAAATACAAAATTTGATGGAGGAGATTGGAAATATTAGAAAGGGACAAATAGAGATAATGAAACAAAGTGAAGAATTGAAAATGATTGAAGTGATGGGAATGTTGAATCATCTATCAAATGACGTTCATAAAATTCAAGATTTTTTTAGTATTGATTTTATGAGGGAAAAGCTATTTGGAGGATGTAGCGATGATTTTTGAGTTGATGAAGAATTTGTTTCCCAAATTGATAATAACATAAAGAATTACCTTATTGAAAAGGTATTGTATTACCAAACAAGAATCTCATTTTAAACATTCTAAAAAGTAGATTTGTGGTATTATATTATTGATTATTTATTGTTGTTTTTCAGGAGATCGAGTTACAGAAGGAGAGGGAGGTAAAAATTATTTATGAAAAATTTAATTGTTAAAAATCAACCAAATCAAGTTTTTTCATATGTGTAAAGATAAATTATTGAAATAAAAGTTTTAGTTCAATAATAAAATGAACTTAAATAGACATTGTTTTTGTAATCTTATATATTAATTTCTTGATTGCTTTGCCTCAATAATAAACTAGATGCAAGCTTGTCTTTCCTAGATCATTATTAATTGCTTGAATGCATTCAATTAAAAAAACAAAGATATTTTTTTAAGGCATGCTGTATTTGGATATGTAATTTGAGTAGGAATGTAGGTGATCATTAATAAATGCTTGAATTCATTTATTTACAGCATTAGGTTAGTGTGTGTTCTTCTCATGGAATAAATTTGTAGAATTAATTACAGCAACAACCACTTTAAATCACCCAATTACAATAGTACTGGTGGTTATGATTTTATTTCATTTTTGCCCAAGAAACACCATATATGGTGGTGATCCGGTGGTTTCCGATTTTATAGTTTACCATCCTACCCTTCTATCTCTCCTAATAACTATATCTTATTAATTACATATTATTTAATTTATAATTTACTTTTCTATTTTATTTTGAATTTCAAATAATCTTCCTTGATTTTTGGAAACTAACCTAAAAAGAAATGTCTTCAACCATTGCCGCCGCACATCCTTTGAAAAGCATTTCATTGATTTTTTTCTAGCCGTGACTATCAACCATAGAAGAGAAGATTATAGTTTATATATATTTTTTATTTTTTTTATCTCCTTCGTCCTTTAGTGTAAGCACCCCACCATGTTTTTATCTCATTCGTCCTTTAGTGCCAGCACCCACCAGATCCCATTTCTTACCTTACACTCTCAATTTTCATATTATTCTTCCATTCCTTATTATATGAATCATCCCAGCCCCAAATGTCAAAGAATTGAAGATATTGAACTCCAAGGTTTCATTCAAGAAAAGATCAAGAATCCGAAGACTAAACGAGTGAAGATTGACTTTCTTGGGCATTTGCAAGGATATTGGGTTACATACTTTACTGATGAAGAAAATGAGGTTAAAACACTATTAAACTCATGGGATATTTGTTTTAAAGAACTCCAAAGAAAACCACGCATGAATACAATCAAACGAGTGAAAATGACATCAAAAACGAGAACCGACACTTGTAGTTTTATCTAATTTCATCCCATTTCGAATTTTAGTATTTTATTTGAGTTTTATTACTTTATTTATTATTTATTATTATTATTATTGATGTAATAGGGAAGATTTGACTTTGTTTCCTTAGTTTTGCAAACTTGGAGACCAAGTTTAAAAGATTAGGAAAACTTTCCTAATTTGAATTAGGAAACTCTAGTTTTTACCTTTTTATTATTAGGTCTTTATTTCCCTTCATATTTTCGACCAAGCTAGGGTTTATTAGGCTATTTAAAGCCTCTTTTGTAAGCTTTACAATAAGAATATCAATGAATGAAAATCCTTTTGTTTTGGTTTAAGCTTTTGCTTTGAAAAACCTCTTTGTAATTCATGTTCTTGAATTGCATGTTTAGAGTCATTCAAGTCCAATTGATCATTGTTCTTGTGGAGTGCCTCAACCTTAATTAAAGAAACCTATTCTTTAATTAGGGGATTGATCGATTAGGTCATCATCTTCCCAACCTCGCCTAATGGTTGATTCAAATTGTTAAGGGTTTTCAAGCTTTTTCGTTCAAGGGTCCATCATCCGGTTCCTGAATCCGTCAACGCTTGAGGGAGTTTTCCTAATCTTTTAAACTTGGTCTCCAAGTTTGCAAAACTAAGGAAACAAAGTCAAATCTTCCCTATTACATCAATAATAATAATAATAAATAATAAATAAAGTAATAAAACTCAAATAAAATACTAAAATTCGAAATGGGATGAAATTAGATAAAACTACAAGTGTCGGTTGCTGTTTTTGATGTCATTTTCACTCGTTTGATTGTATTCATGCGTGGTTTTCTTTGGAGTTCTTTAAAACAAATATCCCATGAGTTTAATAGTGTTTTAACCTCATTTTCTTCATCAGTAAAGTATGTAACCCAATATCCTAGCAAATGCCCAAGAAAGTCAATCTTCACTCGTTTAGTCTTCGGATTCTTGATCTTTTCTCGAATGAAACCTTGGAGTTCAATATCTTCAAATGAGGCCTTTAAATAGGCAAAGAAACCCTAAAAATAAGCTAGGAAATTCGGATTACAAGGAGCACAAAATCTGCCCAAAACTTGCCTTATGTGAAATTGGCAGATTTTGTGGAAAATCTTTTCTAGAGAATAATATCTTTCCTAATCCTTTCCATACATATAAAATGAATATAAAAGACCTAAAACATGTCTAAATACATCATAAATTCGTTGGAACCATTTTGGGAACAAATATGGAAACTTTGGGAACAAATATGGAAAGTGGTCCAAATAAGGAAAGTTTGCAAAAATGATGCAACTTTCCTAATTAGCTCTTCTCTTCAATTCCGATTGAACAAGTCTTCAATACTCTTCCTCCAAATGTATTTGCCATAGATTGAAGTTCATCACGTCCTCTTCCATAGCCTCCATGATCGGATCTTCGAAGCTTGTCTTGACTTTGCTAATGTAGGCCTGTAAATGGATGTCAATGCTTCTCTTGAACTTTAATGTTGTGATTTGTCCTTGGGCGTTTTGTGACGTTCCATGATTCATATCATCCCCTCCCTCTTGAAAAGGATTCGTCCTCGAATCTATAACATTACCTACATCGCAATAAATTAAGTTAATAACATAAATAAAAGCATATAAGCACGCTTACCTCGTGTATTATGAATTGGCACCAAAGAGAGCAACAATGGTACCCTTCTTTCTCCTTTCAAGTTAACACCTCCCGGGTCAAATATTGTTGGTTTCCTTCCCTTTAAATCAGCAAAACATTCGAGCTTATTAAAGACCACAAAACTGACAATATGGTTGGTGGATAGTGGTAACACATCTAATAGAATATATGGACCATAGTCAATCTCGTAACTTTTCTCATACTCAACACTACTCACAAGATGATCACATGGTGAATGTAACACATTAATCAAAGCATATGAACCATAATCAAACTCAAATAAGTCTAATGTGTTGGGGTAAATTAGAAAATATGAAAACTCCATGCTCTCCCTAAATCCATCATATGTCTTATCAAAGATAATTCGTAGTAGCACAAAACATATGTTTATCATTAGAATGAAATTGAAGTGGTAAAATATCAGAGTTGAGATCAAATTTAGCAAACAAACAAGAACTATGCACATCATCACAAGTAAATGGATAGGCTAGCTTAACATGTTTTGCAAGTGATAAGTCATCAAACAAGTAAAGATCATCCAAAAGAATTTTGCTAGAAAAGAATGCATGTTTATCATAAAAATATAATTGGTTTGGATGATTTCTAGTCTTAAAATCAGAATTGGAAAACAAGAAATAATCATTTAAACAAACCGATGCAAAAGGATTAAAAGTAAGAAACTTCCTTTTCTGGCCTTGGATCCCGTTGGCAACATCTTTTTCCATGAAGTATGGTGGTGCCTTAAGTATTTCAGCCCCTTGAAATGCATCGACTTTGTGCTCCATTCCAATTGAAAATTGATCAATGTAATTCTGCAAAACATTAGCTAAAACACTAGAAAAGCAAAGGTTAAGTTCATAAGTTAGAAAGAAAGAATCTTTGCACAAAAGTACAAAGTGGGTTTTGTTTGAAATCAAAGCATTCCGAGCCTCACTTGCTACAAAACTCACATTTTCCTCACCATTGCTCTCATTCTTTTTATACTCACAACTCTCTTTCTTTTCAATTTCACTTTCTTGCTTTTCAATCTCTCTTTCTTTTGAACTCATCTCTCTTTCTTTTGAATCACTCATTTCTTTTCGTTCACTCATTTCTTTTTTATCACTCATCTCTCTTTCTTTTTGCTCACTCTCTTTTTCACAATTTGCATTCATTTCAATTATAGAACACTTTTGTAGCTCACATGCATCATAAGTTTCCTTCACACAAACATTAGCACGAATATCATCTTTTATTTCCTCCATGCTAGCATTGAAAACTTCCTTCAATTTCAAAAGTTCACTTTCAATCATCTTGACCTTCTCTAAAATCAAATTTGTATTTTCCTCTACCAAATCATAAGCAGCCCCATTCTTATCCATTAATGTACCATTTTCACCCATTTGATAAGAAGAAATTGGATTGGAATATTGTTTAGTGACATACCTTTTTGCAAGCACCTCTTTGGAGTCTTCTTTCCACCTTGTTGGCAATATGCACCAACTCTCCTAACTCCTCAAATTGTGTTAACTCCATTTGGTAAGCAATATCTCTATTCAATCCAATTAAAAACCTAACAATAGTAGACTTCTCATCTTCCTCAACATTAGCCCTAGCCTTGAGAAACTCCATCTCCTTATAGTAATCATCCACACTTTTGCAACCTTGTATTAGGTTATCCAACTTTTGCACAAGATGGTCTTGATGTTGCCTTGACACGAATCTCTTTCTCATATGGCACTTAAGATCATACCAAGTTTCTACTTGTTGTTTCCTCTCCCTCCTTAGTTTCACTTTCAATTGAGACCACCAAACATGAGCATTATTAGTGAAATTGGAAATAGCAAGCATTACCTTTCTTTCCTCACTATAATTGTTGTAATCAAAGAAGTGCTCGGTTTCTGTCTCCCATTGCAAGTACTCCTCTTGATCCAAACTCCCATTGAAAGTATATAACTTGAGCTTATGTCCTCCTAAGCTTTGATCCTCCATCCTCTCATCATAAATGCCATTATGTTCACTCCTAGGATGTTCTACCTCCCAAAATTTACTAATCCTCCTTTCACCAATCTTTTCATGATACATTGCTGCAAATAAAAAGGTTAGTAATAAAAATAGGACCTTTCAATCACTCCCTAAGTGTTTACACTCGATGATGTTCGTTCTCTCGTGTTTGCACTCAAAACAGATTCTAAAGGCCTAAATGTAACCTTAAACTATTAGCACACTTTAGCAACTATCAAGCAACAAGGATACTAATGAAATTTGTAAAAAGTAACAATCAAGAAATAAGAAACAAGCAATTTGGTTGGTAAGAATAAAATAAGACAGATTTATGCAAATGGTTTATTGTAGTGACAAGGAAAGAATAAGAAAGAAAATAAGCAAGAATAAACTTTCCTAAAAGAGAAAAAATCGAAATTAGACTTTCTAAAGCAATTTGGATCAGAAAATATGACTTTCCTTAAGCAAGATATGCATATATTTGAATATGGGACAGATTTGAAACTTTCCTAAAAACAGTTTTTCTATTTATGGTAAGTTCTAGCTTTTTAGGAAACAAACAACTTTGGCTCATTCAACTTGATAATTTCGGATTCAAGATGCATAAATGATGAGTTTAAGATGAACTCTTCAAGAACAATAAGAACACTAAACACTTTTTTTTCAGAAACTTCAACAAATCAAGCAAGAACACTTTTTTTTTTAATTTTCTGGACAATCCGACAGTCTGCGAAGATCTAAAATTTTCTCAATCTTCTACTTTTTTTTTGACAAACTTTTCTGAATAAAAAATAATCACGACTCAAAGATAAAGACTTTGTTAGTTGGAAACTTTTTAAGAATCGGAGAGTAACTATACGAAAAAAGAACAAAAACAGTAGGCTAAATAAGGAAATTCTGGAACTATGATTGTTTTTTTGTTTTTCTGGAATTTTTCAATAAACAAAGAACAATAAGTAAGAAAAATTGAAATAACAAGAAAGCAAGTAAGATATAAATCTTCCCTTGAGCCTAAGCTCTGATACCAAATGATATGAAACCCTAGGAAATTGAAATAGAAACCCTTTGAAAGCACAAAGAACCCCTAGATGCAAATCCTAAAACCCCGATGAACAATAAGGTAAAACCCTTGGAACACAAAAAGAAGAAGATTATTCCAATGATCTAATATCTTGAAATAAGAGAACTTGTTCTTATTTCAAGATCGAAACAATTCACAAACATACTAGATCAAATTATGCTTGAATGTTTCTAAAACATGCAACCTAGAACAAGGCTACAAAACTAAGCAATTTCGGCTAAGCAAAAAGCAATATTATTATCATATTAAATCTTAGTCTTTAGGGTTACAAATGAGGCCTTTAAATAGGCAAAGAAACCCTAAAAATAAGCTAGGAAATTCGGATTACAAGGAGCACAAAATCTGCCCAAAACTTGCCTTATGTGAAATTGGCAGATTTTGTGGAAAATCTTTTCTAGAGAATAATGTCTTTCCTAATCCTTTCCAAACATATAAAATGAATATAAAAGACCTAAAACATGTCTAAATACATCATAAATTCGTTGGAACCATTTTGGGAACAAATATGGAAACTTTGGGAACAAATATGGAAAGTGGTCCAAATAAGGAAAGTTTGCAAAAATGATGCAACTTTCCTAATTAGCTCTTCTCTTCAATTCCGATTGAACAAGTCTTCAATACTCTTCCTCCAAATGTATTTGCCATAGATTGAAGTTCATCACGTCCTCTTCCATAGCCTCCATGATCGGATCTTCGAAGCTTGTCTTGACTTTGCTAATGTAGGCCTGTAAATGGATGTCAATGCTTCTCTTGAACTTTAATGTTGTGATTTGTCCTTGGGCGTTTTGTGACGTTCCATGATTCATATCACCTTATGAATTCATTTTCTTTAAAGGTAAGATTTTTTTAGGGTTTTCGTTGATTTTTGATTGATTGGATTATTAGATCGCTGTTTTTTGATTGAAAGAAAATTTGTTTGAATTTTTTTTGCGGGGGTTTTGAATCTCTTTCTTGTTTATTTTGAGATTCTTCTGTCATGATATCTTGGGAAGATTTTTTACCTCAATTTCTGTAAAATTTTGTTTGATGATATTTCTGGAATTTTTAGAATGAGATAATTTTAATAAAATGTTTATTTATATTCAATATTTATTTTATTTTTCTATTTACAGAACTTTGAAACTTTTACCTCTTTTTCCATCTTCAATTTTGTGTCTTCTATCAATTTTAAGTACACATAAATAAATGTTTACTAAAAGTAAATTGTTTATAAAAAAGTTTACCTTTCAATTCTCGGCGAACTCGCCTTCTCTGTATTTTGTACATAAGTTACTTTTAGTAAAATTGATATGAAACCCTAGGAAATTGAAATAGAAACCCTTTGAAAGCACAAAGAACCCCTAGATGCAAATCCTAAAACCCCGATGAACAATAAGGTAAAACCCTTGGAACACAAGAAGAGAAAGATTATTCCAATGATCTATGATCTTGAAATAAGAGAACTTGTTCTTATTTCAAGATTGAAACAATCCACAAACACAATAGATCAATTCATGCTTGAATGTTTCTAAAACATGCAACCTAGAACAAGGCTACAAAACTAAGCAATTTCAGCTAAGCAAAAAGCAATATTATTATCATGTTAAATCTTGGTCTTTAGGGTTACAAATGAGGCCTTTAAATAGGCAAAGAAACCCTAAAAATAAGCTATGAAATTCGGATTACAAGGAGCACAAAATCTGCCCAAAACTTGCCTTATGTGAAATTGGCGATTTTGTGGAAAATCTTTTCTAGAGAATAATATCTTTCCTAATTCTTTCCAAGCTAATAAACTGAATGTAAATGGCCTAAAACATGTCTAAATACATCATAAATTCGTTGGAACCATTTTGGGAACAAATAAGGAAAGTTTGGGAACAAATATGGAAAGTGGTCCAAATAAGGAAAGTTTGCAAAAGTGGTGCAACTTTCCTAATTAGCTCTTCTCTTCAATTCCGATTAAACAAGTCTTCAATACTCTTCCTCCAAATGTATTTTCCATAAATTGAAGTTCATCACGTCCTCTTCCATAGCCTCCATGATCGGATCTTCGAAGCTTGTCTTGACTTTGCTAATGTAGGCCTGTAAATGGATGTCAATGTTTCTCTTGAACTTTAATGTTGTGATTTGTCCTTGGGCTATTTGTGACGTTCCATGATTCATATCATCCCCTCCCTTTTGAAAAGGATTCGTCCTCGAATCTATAACATTACCTACATCACAATAAATTAAGTTAATAATATAAATAAAAGCACATAAAGCACACTTACCTCGTGTATTGTGAATTGGCACCAAAGAGAGCAACAATGGTACCCTTCTTCCTCCTTTCAAGTTAACACCTCCCGGGTCAAATATTGTTGGTTTCCTTCCCTTTAAATCAGCAAAACATTCGAGCTTATCAAAGACCACAGAACTTACAATATGGTTGGTGGATAGTGGTAACACATCTAATAGAATATATGGACCATAGTCAATCTCGTAAATTTTCTCATACTCAACACTACTCACAAGATGATCACATGGTGAATGTAACACATTAATCAAAGCATATGAACCATAATCAAACTCAAATAGGTCTAATGTGTTGGGGTAAATTAGAAAATATGAAAACTCCATGCTCTCCCTAAATGCATCATATGTCTTATCAAAGATAATTCGTGTAGCACAAAACATATGTTTATCATTAGAATGAAATTGAAGTGGTAAAATATCGAGTTGAGATCAAATTTAGCAAACAAACAAGAACTATGCACATCATCACAAGTAAATGGATAGGCTAGCTTAACATGTTTTGCAAGTGATAAGTCGTCAAACAAGTAAAGATCATCCAAAAGAACTTTCCTAGAAAAGAATGCATGTTTATCATGAAAATATAATTGGTTTGGATGATTTCTAGTCTTAAAATCAGAATTGGAAAACAAGAAATAATCATTTAAACAAACCGATGCAATAGAATTAAAAGTAAGAAACTTCCTTTTCTGGCCTTGGTTCCCGTTGGCAACATCTTTTTCCATGAAGTATGGTGGTGCCTTAAGTATTTCAGCCCCTTGAAATGCATCTGCTTTGTGCTCCATTCCAATTGAAAATTGATCAATGTAATTCTGCAAAACATTAGCTAAAACACTAGAAAAGCAAAGGTTAAGTTCATAAGTTAGAAAGAAAGAATCTTTGCACACAAGTACAAAGTGGGTTTTGTTTGAAAACATTGTTTTCCTAGCCTCACTTTCTACAAAACTCAGTTTTCTCACCATTCCTCTCATTCATTTTTGACTCACAACTCTCTTTCTTTTCAATTTCTCTTTCATTCTTTTCAAACACTCTTTCTTTTGAACTCAAATCTCTTTCTTTTGACTCACTCATGTCACTCATTTCTTTTTGAGCACTCATCTCTCTTTCTTTTGGCTCACTTATTTCAATAATTTCTTTTTCACACTCTTCTTTTTGAAAATTCATCTCTCTTTCTTTTGGCTCACTCTCTTTTTGACAATTCTCATTCTTTTCAAAGGTAGAACACTTTTTTAACTCACATGCATCATAAGTTTCCCTCATATGAATATTTGATTGGAAGTGGTCTTGTAAAGCAAATGTTACTTTTTCTTAATCAAGCCATTGGCACCACATCCTTTCTCTTTAATGCACTCTTTAATTGATTTTCTTGAGATGGAATCGGGTTAGAAAGATGTTTAGTAGAATACCTTTTTGTAGCCCTTCTTTCGAGTCTCTTTTCCACCGTGGTTGCATAATAAACCATATGTTCCAACTCCACATATGTCTTTCCTTCAACACAACAGGCAATCTCCTCGTTTAAACCCTTTAAGAACCGTGTCATTGTGGACTCATTATCTTCAAAAAAGACAGCCCTAGCCATGAGAACCTCAAACTCCTTGTGATAAGCTTCAACACTCCTTTCACCTTGTGTAAGATTTAGAAATTCTTTTACAATAGCTCTCTGTCTTTGGCTCAGCACAAACCTCTTCCTCATGTGATATTTAAGTTCATACCAAGTATCAATATGTGGTTGTCTATCTTTCCTTAGTTTTTCCTTCAATTGAGACCACCAAACATAAGCATAGTTAGTGAACTTGGTAATAGCAAGCAATACCTTTCTTTCCTCACTATAGTTGTTGTATTCAAAGAAATGCTCAATTTGACTTTCCCATTCCAAGTACTCTTCTGGATCTACACTCCCATGGAAAGTATATAAGTTGAGCTTATGTGCTCCAAAGCTCCTATGCACCATCCTTTCATAATAATCCTCTCCATTTTCCCTCCAAGTATGCTCTACATCTCGACATCCATTGCTCCTCCTTTCATCGTATTTTTCATGATACATTGCTGCAAATAAAAAGGTTAATAATAAAAATAGGACCTCTCAATCACTCCCTAAGTGTTTACACTCGATGATGTTCGTTCTCTCGTGTTTGCACTCAAAAACAGATTTTAGGGCCTAAATGTAACCTTGGACTATTAGCATACTTTAGCAACTATCAAACAACAAAGATTCTAATGAAATTTGTAAAAAGTAACAATCAAAAATAAGAAACAAGCAAATTGGTGGTTAAGAAGAAAAGAAGACAGATTTATGCAAATGGTTTATTTTAGTGAATAGGAAAGAATAACAAAGAAAACAAGCAAGAATAAACTTTCCTAAAGAGAAAAATTCGAGTTAAGATTTCCCTAAAGTAATTTGGATCAGAAAATATGACTTTCCTTAAGCAAGATATGCATATATTTGAATATGGGACAGATTTGAAAGTTTCCTAAAACAGTTTTTGCTATTTATGGTAAGTTCTAGCTTTTTAGGAAACAAACAACTTTGGCTCACTCAACTTGATAATTTCGGATTCGATATGCATAAATGATGAGTTTAAGATGAACTCTTCAAGAACAATAAGAACACTAAACACTTTTTTCCAGAAACTCAAGCAAATAGCAAGACAACTTTTTTTTTTATAACAATTTTCTGCACAATTCGACAGTCTGCGAAGATCTATTTTTTTCTCAATCTTCCACTTTTTTTTTGACAAACTTTTCTGAGTAACAAATAATCACGACTTAAATATAAACACTTTTATAGTTTATGACTTTCTAAGATTCGGATTGAAACTATACGAAAAAGAACAAAAACAGTAACTAAAGAAGGAAATTCTGGAACAGTTTTTTTTTGTGTTTTTTTTTTTTTGGAATTTTTGATGAACGAAGAACAAGACAAGAAAAATTAAAATAACAAGAAAGCAAGTAAGATAGAAATCTTCCCTTGAGCCTAAGCTCTGATACCAAATGATATGAAACCCTAGGAAATTAAAATAGAAACCCTTTGAAAGCACAAAGAACCCCTAGATGCAAATCCTAAAACCCCGATGAACAATAAGGTAAAACCCTTGGAACACAAGAAGAGAAAGATTATTCCAATGATCTATGATCTTGAAATAAGAGAACTTGTTCTTATTTCAAGATTGAAACAATCCACAAACACAATAGATCAATTCATGCTTGAATGTTTCTAAAACATGCAACCTAGAACAAGGCTACAAAACTAAGCAATTTCAGCTAAGCAAAAAGCAATATTATTATCATGTTAAATCTTGGTCTTTAGGGTTACAAATGAGGCCTTTAAATAGGCAAAGAAACCCTAAAAATAAGCTATGAAATTCGGATTACAAGGAGCACAAAATCTGCCCAAAACTTGCCTTATGTGAAATTGGCAGATTTTGTTGAAAATCTTTTCTAGAGAATAATATCTTTCCTAATTCTTTCCAAGCTAATAAACTGAATGTAAATGGCCTAAAACATGTCTAAATACATCATAAATTCGTTGGAACCATTTTGGGAACAAATAAGGAAAGTTTGGGAACAAATATGGAAAGTGGTCCAAATAAGGAAAGTTTGCAAAAGTGGTGCAACTTTCCTAATTAGCTCTTCTCTTCAATTCCGATTGAACAAGTCTTCAATACTCTTCCTCCAAATGTATTTTCCATAAATTGAAGTTCATCACGTCCTCTTCCATAGCCTCCATGATCGGATCTTCGAAGCTTGTCTTGACTTTGCTAATGTAGGCCTGTAAATGGATGTCAATGCTTCTCTTGAACTTTAATGTTGTGATTTGTCCTTGGGCTATTTGTGACGTTCCATGATTCATATCAAAAATGTTTATTTTTATTAAATGTTTATTTTAAAAGCCTATTTACATATGTTTTCAAAACTGTTTCATCAATTTATTTTCTGTATCAATTTTAAGTGCACATTAATATACTGTTTACTTTTTATCTCTGTATTTTTTAGGATGTCGAACAAGAAAAACAAGAAAGACATTCGAATTTTCCTGGAAGAAGTCAGAAGATTGAAGAACAAGTTAGAAGTTTGAAGATTTTTCTTTTATTTTTTGTTATTGTTTTATTTTTGTTTAGATTTGATTTTTCCATTAATTTTGTAAAATTTAAGGAATTTTATAAATTTCCTTAAATTTTACACAAATTAAGGAGAAATTAAATTGGGGGTATGTTTGTCCTTTCACAATGTAATTTAATTTGGCCGGTGGCAGTTTTTGGGTACTTTTGATATTTAATAAAAGCGACTGGTATATTTGATATATCCATATTTTTTTTATTATTAGTGAAATTAACTCCAATTTGTATTGTTTTGTATGAATGCATTTTTACAAATTACATTAAATAATGTTGGATTAGTTAGTAAGTCAATAACTAAAATGTTTTGTTCAATAATAAGCAGGAATAAATGTTGGAAGTTGCTTCAAAAGTGACAACAACAGAAGAAAGGGCAACAAGACTAGAGATTATTAAAAACATAACAAAAACTAGTTAGATACTTTATTAATATTATTTTTATTTTGTTATAATATATGAACTTTGTTATGGACGGATGGAAAATTATGTAATGAATTTCTTAGTTACCAAAAAAATAATTTTAATAATGAAAAATTATAATTGAAACAGGGGAAAATGATTGAAAGTGTTCAAGAAGAAATAAAATCACAAGAAGAGAAATCAACAGAAGAATGGCATGGTAAGGTTCTTTCTTTGTAAAAACACCTTAAAAAATAGGCTTATGAAAGTTATGTTTTTTTTTTCAAAACATTATTGTTTTGAATACTTATATATTCCCCAATTTGGTTTAGGTTTTTTCTAAATGATAAATTATATGTTGTGTTGCTTTGTTACATATTGAATTCTAAAATGGTATTTTTTATTTTAAATGTAAAGCATGATAAGTCAATGTTATTACTGTAACGTCCCGTTATTTTGAAGTGAATTTTTTTTTTATATTTATTTTTTTATTTTATTTTATTATTTATGTAATGTTATTTATTTATTTCAATTTAAGTATTTAGATTAATTATTATTTTTGTAATTTTGATTTTAGTAGTTAATTTCGACGGAAATTCGTTTTAATCGTTTTAATACTTTAAATTTCGTTTTGGTGACATTAATAATTATTAATAGGCCAATTAATAATTATTAATCACCTTTAGATTTATTTAAGAGCATCGGGTTTCGATTTAGAAGTCAAAAGTCATAAAAGGACGCAACCGTCATTTCCAATTTCTTAAAATATCTAAAATTACTATTCATTTATCTTTAAATATCAACTTTGACCAAGTTTATTTCATTTTCTTCTCCTCCATTGTCTCCTTGGCCGTAGCTTCCATCTCCATTGATGAGAAGAAACTTTTTCTTCTCCTTTCTTCGTTTCTCGGCGGATCCTCGTGTTTTCGGTTGCGTTGGATTGGTAGGGACGAGGGCTACCTATCCAACCTAGCTTTTCGAAGTTTCCCGTTCTCTAAAGGAAGTTCCAAAAATTAAGATTTCAAAACTTTTTGTATGGATTTGTTCGTTTTTGATTGTAAATGAGTTTCAAAGTTGAAATCATGAATTTCTATCATGAAAATTGACGATTTTGAGCTCGGATTTTCAAAAAACACTATTCACCTGAAAACACTATTCACCCGAAATTGCACACTTTTTCGCATATTAGTTATGAATTGTAATATGTTGTGCAATTGATGAATTGTAAGTGTGATTGCTCGGTTGTTGAATTGTGGGAAATCGGAGATTTGGACCAAAACTAATTTGGCTAAGGTGAGAATTGTTAGGATTTAAAGTAACTATAGAAAGCGAATGAGTATAAAGGTTTGTAGAATTTGAAACTAAGACTAGAAACCGAATCCAAGATTAGAGGGATGTGAGTTAGTGCCCTTAAGATTAGGAGTTAATCCTTAAGTGAAAACTTAGGAGTTCTCAAGGAAAGTATCGAATCTTAGAAGATTTTAAGTTAGATTCGTTTCTAAGCTTAGGTTGGATCATTGGAAGTTAAAAGATCCAAACTTGTTTTATAGAACGATTAATAGAACCTCGGATTATGTTGGAAGTTAGAATCCTTGAAGGTATAGGTTAATCGTTTAAGTTACGACTTTACTTTTATTATTGATAGCGGAGTTCGATTGACATATCGTTCGTTCGAGAGGCTCATTTATTTTACTTTATGTCATTTACTTTATATCTTTTATTTTATGCTTTTACTTTATGCTTGCATCGACTATGTTAATTCCGCACTTTATTTATTTACTTTTACAAGATATGCAAGCATATGCATATCATATTACATCATAACATCTCGAATCATGAAAAAGAAACTGAGAAAGATATGAAGGGGGAAGAATGTTGGAGCCTAGGGGCAGTGTCCGTATCACCTCATAGAAAAAGAAAGAAAGTGAGAAAGAAAAGAAGGGGGAAGAATGTTGGAGCCTACGGGCAGTGTCCGCATCACCTTCAGAAAAAGAAAAGAAAGTGAGAAAGAAAATGAAGGGGAAAGAATGTTGGAGCCTACGGGTAGTGTCCGCATCACCTTCATAGAAAAAGAAAAGAAAGTGAGAAAGAAAAGGAGGGAGAACGATGGATCCTACAGGATAGACCACGTTACCTTCTTCATGCATAAGGGCGTATGCGAATCCTACGGGATGCTCTCATGCATTCATATTTATGATTAATGAGAAATAGAATCGAGATGTTATATTCTATGCAAATTTATTTATTTTCTTAATTATGTCATAACAAGTTAATGGATGAGGTTTTGACCTTAAGAGTTAGTATTATCGTACTTTGGAGAATATAGAATAGAATTACCTAGATTTTGGTGAATTCTAAGGAAGTTTGTGTCAGATTAATTGGACACAAATCGGAATGCAAGTTTGAGGTCTATTTTTACTTTTTATCCTTATTATTCTCACTGGGCTTAAGTTGTTAGCTCATGATATTACAAAATTTCAGGTTATGCCCTGACTAGAGGTCGAGGGAAAGGAGATGGTGTTGCATGATCGAGGGATGAAGACTTTGAGATGGACTAAGTGTTATGTAAAAATCCATGTACATGGTTTTGTGAATTTTATTTAATTTTGAGATTTGTACAATTGTATATAGCTCTTAAGAGCTTTTGTCTTTACTTTTATGTTTATAAATCATTTTGAACTCCTGATGGGAACTTAATGTTCCTTATGTTTTTAGATGTTTGAATTTAAGATGTAAACAGGTTTTGACTAGCCTATTTTCAAACATAATCACGCCAATTTTCTTAAAATAAAAGTCTTCCGCTGTTTTCTCTGATTTAATTTATTTAAAAGTGACGGGTCGTCACAATTACATTGAAGGATGTAGTTGAGGAGATATATTTTTGCACAACCATCTTTGCATTGTTTTAGTTCAATAATTTATTGATCTAAAACAGTGAGTTTAATTAAAAACACGGTTTTAGTTCAATTAATTATTGAACTAAAACAGAATTGTCTAACTAATGAATAAATATTGATGATTAAACAAGTGGGTTCAATTATTTATTGAATTAAGAAGACCACGAGTTTGAAGAAGAAATGAAAACTCGAAAAACAAGATCATTAATTTAGTTCAATAATTTATTGAACTAAAACTGAATTATCTAATTAATAAAAAGAAAAATCTGATTAAAAAAGTAGTTTAATTCATTATTAAATTAAGAAGACAACGACTTTAGAGAAGAATCAAAAACTGAAAAACAAAGGGCTATTTAAGTATCTAGCCACTAAATTAGTCAATTTTTAGGATTTAGCCGGTTGAATATTTTTTAAAGTAAATGGCCACTAAGAGAGAGAAATCTATTATAAAAATACTAAAAAGACCCTTAGGTGTTAAGAAAAAAATAATACAATAAATATGAGTAATTAATGGAGATTACACTTAATAAAATACAAAAAAAAAAAATTAAAATCTTAATAGATCTACACAAATTACAAAAAAAAAATGACAACATACTCTAAAACCGATTCATGCTTCCACCATTTTTTCCGGCGAATCAGCAACATTACGCGTACATTTGTATCGTCAATGTACTAACTAATGTACCGTAAAAACTAAATATTCAGAAATTTCTCCATCGTCATAATGTACTGTACAAAACGATTGTCTGTACGTACATTTGATACTATACTATACAACACAACTTCTTTGTTCTCCAACCTCATCTTAAAAATATACTGTACAGAATCTTCAAGAAATTTGATTGGTTTACAAACAAATATACTGTACCGAATATTCATCCTGAGCCTCTGCCAGCTGCCTTCAAATCTATAGTAGTCTTCTCTCGCTCTTCTTGTCTCTGATCACGTTCCTCATCAATTTGAGCCTTCAATTCACTGTCCACCAACAACCAAATAATTTATGAAAATCTTGAGAAAGAGAAAGAGAAATGTTCTTCTTCGAGGATGATAAAAAAAACAACGAGAGAGGAGATCCACTACATTTACGCCTCTGACCATGAAAACAAAAATAAAACAATCTGAAGATCAACCAAATGAGAGAGAAGGAGATAAACCAAATGAGAGAGAATGAGATAAAAGAGATAATTAAGAAAAGAATTTAAAATAAAGATATGAGAAAATCATAGAGAAAATATCAAATCAAATCAAATATAACTAAATAAAATAAAAAGGAAATTTGTAGTAAAAAAATTTACATAAATAAAATAATAAATACTATTAAAGGGTGTAGTTGGTATATTGAAAATTAGAGAATCATAGAATGGCTAAAAAATGAAATTATTGACTAAGTGGCTAAATAATAAATTGAATCTTAAAAACCGGCTATTTACTTAATTAATTCAAAAACAAAAGCATTAATTTAGTTCAATAATTTATTGAACTATAACAGTCAATCTAATCAAATAAAAAAAACTGATTAAACAAGTAGATTCAATTATTATTGAATTAAGAAGACCACGAGTTTATAGAAGAAACGAAAACTAAAAAAACAAAACACTTGTAGTTCAATAAAATATTGAACTAAAAATGGGTGGGAGTTTGAAGGATAAACAAAATTAAGTACAAACAAAAATCCTGGTTTTAGTGCAGTTAATTATTAATTGTTTTTTTGATTAATATTAATAATTAATAATTTAGCAAAGAAGTATAGAATGAGTATTGTTATCAATTTCTTGATTGCTTTGCCTCAATACTAAACTAAATGCAAGCTTGTCTTTCCTAGATCATTATTAATTGCTTGAATGCATTCAATTAAAAAATCAGAGAGATTTTTTTAAGGCATGTTGTATTTGGATATTTAATTTTGAGTGAGAATGTAAGTGATCATTAATAATTGCTTGAATTCATTTATTTACAGCATTAGGTTAGTGTGTGTTCTTCTCATGGAATAAATTTGTATTGTTTTGTATGAATGCATTTTTACAAATTACATTAAATAATGTTGGATTAGTTAGTAAGTCAATAACTAAAATATGTTGTTCAATAATAAATAGGAACAAATGTTGGAAGTTGCTTCAAACGTGACAACAACAGAAGAAAGGGCAAAAAAACTAGAGATTGTTAAAACATAACAAAAACTTGCAAAGTGAATTAGATACTTTATTCAAATTATTTTTATTTTGTTATAATATATGAACTGTGTTATGGATGGATGTATGGACAATTATGTAATGAATTTGACTTAGTTACCAAAAAAATAATTTTCATAATGAAAAATTATAATTGAAACAGGGGAAAATGATTGAAAGTGTTCAAGAAGACATAAAATCACAAGAAGAGAAATCAACAAAAGAAAATGATGGCATGGTAAGGTTCTTTCTTTGTAAAAGCACCTTAAAAAAATAGGCATATGAGAGTTATATTTTTTTTTCAAAACATTATTGTTTTGAATACTTATATATTCCCCAATTTGGTTTATGTCTTTCTAAAAGATAAATTATATGTTGTGTTGCTTTGTTACATATTGAATTCTAAAATGATATTTTTTTATTTTAAATGTAAAGCATGATAAGTCAATGTTATTACATTTAAGGATGTAGTTGAGGAGATATATTTTTGCACAACCATCTTTGCATTGTTTTAGTTCAATAATTTATTGATCTAATAAAACAGTGAGTTTAATTAAAAACACTGTTTTAGTTCAATTAATTATTCAACTAAAGAAGAATTGTCTAATCAAATAAAAAAAGGTGATGATTAAACAAGTGGGTTCAATTATTTATTGAAATAGGAAGACCACGAGTTTGGAGAAGAAATAAAAACTCAAAAAACAAGATCATTAATTTAGTTCAATAATTTCTCACTGTTTTAGTTCAATAATTAATTGAACTAAAACTGAATTACCTAATTAATAAAAAGAAAAATCTGATTAAAAAAGTAGGTTCTTTACTTATTGAATTAAGAAGACAACGACTTTAGAGAAGAAACGAAAACTAAAAAACAAAAGCATTAATTTAGTTCAATAATTTATTGAACTATAACAGTCAGTCTAATCAAATAAAAAGCTGATTAAACAAGTAGATTCAATTAATTATTGAATTAAGAAGACCATGAGTTTATAGAAGAAACGAAAACTAAAAAAACAAAACACTTGTAGTTCAATAAAATATTGAACTAAAAATGGGTGGGAGTTTGAAGGATAAACAAAATTAAGTACAAACAAAAATTCTGGTTTTAGTGCAATTAATTATTGAACTAGCATGTTTGAAAAAACAAATTAAAACTTAATTTACCAAAAAATAGAGAAAAAAGGACTTCAAAAACAAAAACAGATGAATGAACTTGAAAATAGAAAAATCCAAAAAACTACAAAAAAATTATTGTTTTGAATTCTTATATATTCCCAAATTTGGTTTAGGTTGTTTCAAAAAGATAAATTATATGTGTGTTGCTTTGTTACATATTGAATTCTAAAATGATATTTTTTGTTTTAAATGTAAAGCAGGATGAGGAAATGTTATTTACATTTGAGAATGAAGTTGAGAAGGTAAAAAAAAAATTGCACAACCATCTTTGCTTTGTGTTTTTCATTGCCAATTTAAGAACCTTAAATTTTTATCTTAAACCTTCTTCTCTTCTAGTTATCTTTGTAGATCTAAGATCTTGCTTGCTATGTAATCACAATTCTGTTTTAGTCTATCCAATTTTGTATTTCCTTTTAATTACAAATTACAAGTTGTAATTTCTTCCTCATTAATCTTTTGTATTTGTAATGCATATTATGAAATCAATTGAGTTTTTCCTATCAAATTGCAACTTTAGAATCAAATTTATGTCATGCAAGATATTTATTTGTGCTTCTAATTCACCCTTTTTAGCATAAAAAATGCGCATGTTCTAGTAAACAGTGATCATTTGTATACATATTGATAAAGTGTAGTTTAAATTTTATAGCAAGATGCTACGATGATGTTCACATTTGAGGATGGAGTTGTGAAGGTAAAAATAAATTTTTGTTTTGCATGATTATTTGATTTACTTTAACTTAATAAATTGTTTCATTTAAATTTGCATGATTATTTTATTTAGCTTTTGAATAATTATAATCTTGCTTGTTTTCATGGTAGAATAGTTTAACTAGATATGGAACTAAAATCATCGATATTGATATACAAGATTTTTAATTTATATATAGGTTATGTTTGTTTGGGTATGAATAGAAAAATTGACCACACCAACTATACGTAATTTGTTGAAAATGAAAAGTGTTGTTAGTCTTACGCTACAACTGTTGAAAATGCTTAAAATCATAACAATTGGGTCCGACTTCATTCAATGACAAGAAAAGCTTTGGAACAATCTTAGCTAACAGAGACATCTTTTGTGAGAGAACCAATTAAGTGGCCTTTCATATATGCATCACAGGCCTTCAGGATGAAATAACCACTCCTCCGAAAATATTCTTGGACGAGTTCTTCAAAGTCCTATTTATGAACATAAAACTATAAAACAGAGGACATAAAACTGTAATCAAAATTAAGAATATGAATGTAACGACCCGAATCCGTTAAATCCTTTAAATTAAAATGCACAGAGGAAGACTTGGTTTCAAAGAAAAACGGCATGGGTACGTTTAAAATTTAGACTAACCAAAACCTGTTTTTACATGTTTGACAAAAGAGAGAGTGATAAGATGCGCATTCCAATTGAAAATAAAACTTCTAAAAACAACCTAGAAATATAAAACCATTACATGTTTAAAATACAAACGATCTCACTCGAGCTCACAACATAAAGTATGAAAGGATGGAAATATATACATAAGCATTCCAAGAATGCTATACAAAAATCATGACCATGTCCAAGTCCATCCATCATCCTCGAAAAGTCAAGCTGCACCACCTCCTCTACCACGTCCTCTACATCGAGAAGTACCTGAAAACTTGTAAGTGTAACAACATTAACATAAAATGCTAGTGAGAATAAAATGGAAGCAAATAATTCTGTGGACCAAATTCTATACCGGAAATTATGTCCAAAGACCTAAAATGCTCTTTACTACCCATTCTACACTTCAAATTCATCCCAATCATACACCAATAAACTTCCCAATTTCCGAATCATATTGAACCACAACTATTACCAATTTCGTACCACATCTAATTACCTCGTAACGTGTTACCGTATGGATCAACATCAACATACTACCACGTACGACGTTACCAAATCAAGTATCCTCATAACGTGTTACCGTATGTTTCCACATCAACATACTACCACGTACGACGTGATCAAATTATCAAATAAAGTATTACCATTGAAATCAAAATTCTTGTTGTAAAGACCCGAATTTTCTCAAAACATTAAACTAGAAATAAACAACGGAAGACTTTATTTTACGAAAATTCGGCATGGTGTCGTTTGTATTTTGAACGTGCCAAAATCAATGGTTCACAATTCAGAAAAAGCGTTAAAATAGAGAAATCATGGAATTGCGCAGTTCCGACATAGTTCTAAATCAACAGAAAAGTCTTAAAATACCAAAATGCTCTTTCAAGCTCCAAAAGACACAATTAAACTAGAAAAAAAAGTAAAGTTGTTCAAAATTAACTAAAATGTCTTGCATTCCTAGAATGCTCAAACCATCCGGTTCATATCCAAAACCATCATCCCGCGATTACGCGGCACCACCACCTCTACCATGACCTCTACCTCGGGAGTACCTGAAAAGATTGAAGTGTAGCAACATTAGCATAAAAATGCTAGTGAGAGTAAAATGGAGGCATGTAATCCTATGGACGAATTCCACATCGGTAATTGTGTCCAAAGGTTTACTCATTACTACCCATTCTTTACTCCAAATCAACTTACATTCCAAATCAACCATTTCCCAATTACATACTACATGATTACCGGAAAGAAATTTTTCATGACCAACAATCACATCAAACCCACATTTCAAAAGAATACTCATCGACGAAATCCATAAAGTAGCAATAACATTATCAAAGGTAATAATCCTTACTCTTAACATTCATGCACTCCATCTAAAGAATCTGAGCATGTTTATAATTTTTCATTTAATCGATACATATACTCCATTTAAAGAATCCGAGTATAGTTCATTATTTCACATTTGGTAACACGCATACTCCTTCTAAAGAATCCGAGTATGGTTTACAAGTCCCTTTGATACATATATTCCATCTAAAGAATCCAAATATAGTTCATTATTTAATATTTAGGTAACACGCATACTTCATCTAAAGAATCTGAGTATGGTTTACAAGTTCTGTTAGGTAATACATATACTCCATCTAAAGAATCCAAGTATAGTTTATTATTTCACATTTAATCGATACGTATACTCCATCTAAGGAATCCGAGTATGGTTTTCAATTCCACAATTTCAATCGTTTCCACTAAAGTTTCCCAATCATGCACATTACGAAAAGTAAAGTACACATAAGAATAATAATCCACTACCATTAACGATTCCGCAAAAGTAGGAAAAATTCCCATGTAGCCATAAAGTAAAAACATAAGCCCGGAACCACTTGGCTGCTAACAACAAGCCAAACTTCTAATTCACCCCTAACCGAAATCCGATTCCAATTATTATACCTTACTTTCCTCAACTTTCCCTTTGGAACTCTTGACTTCTAAAAACCAAACCGAAAACTTCCAATTCCCTATAATAAACACCAATCACAATCAACTTAGATAATCAAATCGAAATCCATCTAAACTCCGAAAATAACCTCAAAGTAAATACTCAAACACTCACTTCTGAAACAACTAAACAACAAAATCCTCAAAGGATCTCAAATCACACATTCCCTCTTTAACTCAATTAAACAAAATCGTCATGAAAAAAAATACATAGAACACACACCACCACCTTAAACTCACCTTTGAAATAGAAGTCGACCCTTAAATACCGGAGGATCAAATTCGTGAACGGTTACAGGAACCTACAATTTAATTTCACCTAAAATACATTAATATAAAAAATCGAACAACTATAGACACAAAATTAATTAAAAACGAAAAACAGCCCAATAAAGGGTCTTGGATGCCCACGGCCAAGAGAGGGAGAATGAGGGGTGATGATTTTCTGGGTTTTTGTTACTTTAGGTGCACTCCGGGTTGGTTTTAGGCACTGTTTAGGTGATTTCAAACAATGGGTAAACTTAATTAGGAGGTTAGGGCTTGAATCTCACACCCACATTGAAAGAAAAACGAAATTAAAGCATAGTAGACCATGACAAAAACATCCACGACATTGAGGTTTCAAGGGAGGTCGGGTTTTCGCTTACTTTGCTAAATGGTTTGAGGGAAATCTGTCAAAACACTTCCTATTGAAGTTCCAACCACGAAATCTTCCAATTTCCCGAAAGGAAATGAAGATTTCATCTTGAATCTTCACTTAGAATCAAAAACTAAGAAAAATCACAATTCTTACCTTTTTAGGGTTTCTCTTGGAGAGTGAGATGATCCCCAAGAGTACAATGGATAGAGAGGCCTAGGCGACAGCTTTCCAACGCACCAAGATTAAAAGCAAACGAAGAAGAAACGAACGAAATCCGGGCTTGGAGAAGCGTCCACTGTTGCGACGACAATGGCTAAAGGGAGAGAAGAGATTTTTTCCTTATGGTGTTTTTTGGAAAATGATGAATAGTATTTTAGGTTTTAAATGCCCTTTTTCCCCTTATACAAAAATGCCCCTCCTTTCTCCTTTCCTTTTATCTAAAACTTTCCCTTGGACCGTAAATATTACTAATCAACTTCTAAGGTAATTAAAATAACTAAGGGTGATTAATGATTATTAAATTACCCGTTAATAATCATTAATAACCCAAACTTTTAAATTTAAACAAAACAGAAATAAATTCTAAGCTAAATTAATTACTAAATTAATTTAATTAAATTGACATAAATTAAATTAAATAAAAAAAATCACCTCAAAATAACGGGACGTTACACTTGCACAAAAGATAAGCATGTATTTACATAACAACTAACAAACAAGTTGGGATGCTTATGATATGAACTCGATCTATCTGCCGATCTTGTCATATAACATCGCTCATAACCTGTTCCATCTATGACCTCGCTATATCCCAAGATCATATCACATAGTACCACAATTCTCGATATAGTGACGTCCATAGCCTCTTTCATCCATGGACTACACATATCCATAAGTATCTCGATAAGTGACGCCCATAGCCTCTTTCATCCATGGACTACACATATCCACAAGTATTCTGATATAGTGACGCCCATAGCTTCTTTCATCCATGGACTACACATATCCACAAGTATCCTGATATAGTGATGCCCATAGCCTCTTTCATCCATGGACTACACATATATCCATAAATCGGTTCATTACATGAGCATCTCAACACAAACAACTAACAAACAATCTACCATACAATTTACACTCAATGACATGCTTAACTTTTGTACTTATCAAAATGTTGCCTCTTACCAAAAGTCTCGAGTACATCAATCGTACTATCATTAGGATTCCATACTCCACATTATTACCACATCAAACCACAATTCTTATTCTTTACACAAGGTAATAAGATCGAATAAACAATAATCATTATCATTACCGATGCCAAGTTCCACGAAGTCTTATAATTCCCAAAGTAAGCAAAATCAAGGTTTAACGAATCAATGCTACTAAAGAACATAAGCCGCTTTGAATTACACGAGTTAACTCCCAAGAATTTCCTCTACTTTACTTTAGTCCAAAACTACCTAAAGTAATTCCAATTCCCAACTTTATCTCAAAATCTCCATAAACTTTAATACTTCCAAGAATATCTTCTAAGCTACTTTGATCCAAAACTGCTCAAAATAGCTTAAACTCCCAAAATTCTTCTAAACCTTTCCATAATCTTACATGACTTCCAAAACGTTCTCAAACTTACTTTTCCTCCCAAAATCACTAAATAGCTCCAGAGACACTCAAACTCACTTCGAGTTTAAAGCCTCCAACCAATAAGTATTAACTCCTAGGAGATTGTTTTGTCACTTAACCTCGATCAAACAAAATCGTAATGAAATTCAAGTCATAAAATTACTCACTGCCACTTTAAACTCACCTTAGATTTTGAAGTCGAGCTTCCTAGGCGTTGAGGTAGAAGTCACGCGAGCAATACGAACCCAGAAATAAATTACACCTAATAAATATTAATTAACCAAACATCTAATAAACGACATCTAAAAGCATAAAACGATGAAAAACGCCAAAATGCCCTAAGGGGGGCCACAACCTCACCAAGGAGGGTGGGTTTCGGGTTTGATTTTTCGACTTTTAAGCAATTTAGAGACGTTTAGGGTTGGTTTCAAGTAGTTTGGAAGCTTGTAAATTTAATGGGTAACTATAATTTAGGGTTTTGGACAATAATTCACTCCCGAAAAATTTAAGTAAAACACAAAACTATAATAATTTAAAAACACCCTAGCCCCCCATGGTTTGGGTAATTCAAACGGAACGGGTTTTTGGTTCAAATTCAATTCAAGGGTTAGGGAAAGTTTTTAAAAACACTTAAAACAACTTCCTCGATTGAAATCTTCAAGTTTCGGGGTGTGAATATGAAGATTTCAAGTTAAACCTCCATTAAAACACTATTTAAAGAAAAATTTAGAAACTTTGTCATACCTTGAGGCCTTTTGAAAACAGAGAAAATCTCCAAAGGTAGCTTGAAAAGGAAGCTTGACCCGAGGGCTATCCAATGCAACTAAAATCGAGACGATCCGCCGAGAATCGAAGAAAACCCAAAAAAAATTCTTAGGCGAGAGGGGGGCTACGGCCTCAAGGAAGAAGAGAAGGAAAAAATATGAAATTTACCTAATTTTGGGTTTTTAAAGAAGAAGGTGAATAGTGTTTTGATATTTTTAAGAAATTGGAAATTACGATCTCGTCCCTTAAATGATTTTAGCTTATAAAACGAAACTCGAAGTTCTTAAACTAGCCAAATGGTGATTAATAATTATTAGTTTGCCCGTTAATAATTATTAATACGACCCAAACTAATTTAAGCTAATAAAACGATTAAAAGGTTTACGAAACTCCTAAATTCTAAGTTATAAATTCTAAAATTAATTAAAATAATTTAATTAAAAAAATTACTTTAAAAGTAACGGGACGTTACAATGAAAAAGTGAAGAAAGATTACCTCCAAAACACTCTAGAATTGATTACTTATTCAGATAATTTTTTATTGGAATCAACTGGCAATCTAATTTCAAACCTTCTTTCTTTTGCGACTTTTTAGATTGATTCTTATCCCATATAAACCTATAACTAAGGCTGGTGCCTTTATACATTTCCGTAAAGAAATGTATAGCTAATCTTTGTGCAGAATGGCGAGGGAGGAGAAAGAAGGCTATAAGATAACCATTTTAAATATTCTTGAATCTTGAACGACCTTGAGGATTTTTTTGGATTGGGGATTTTAGAGCCCTGAAGATCGACATATATATCCAAGCCTTCCCAATGCCCTCCATAATAAACAATAATAGCTATATTCACCATATTGAAAAGTGTAAAAGAAAAAAAAAATCACTGACTAGTTTAAAACAGAAATGTCTAATTAATAAAAATAAAAAGCTTATTAAACAAGTAGTTTCAATTAATCATTGAATTAAGAAGACAACGAGTTTAGAGAAGAAACGAAAACTGGAAAAACCAAAGCATTGTTTTAGATCAATTAATTATTGAACTAAAACAATGAGTCAAAATTAAACACTTTTTTAGTTCAATAATTAATTGAACTAAAACTGAAATGTCTAATTAATAAAAAGAAAATGTTTATTGAACACAGTGGCAGATGTACATTGGGGCCAGGTGGCACGTGCCCCCCCCTTCAAATTTTTCAATTTTGCTATTTTATATTCAGAATTAGGACTTGTGCCCCCACATTCCTTCATTTTTGTTTCCCTTTTGTAAGTTGTGCTAGGGCCGCAAGTAAAAACCGAAAAACCGATCAAACCGACCGAAAAAACCGGTTCGGTTCGGTTTATTACATATGTCGGTTCGGTCTCGGTTCATAACATAAGAGTAATATATCTCTCGGTTTGGTGTCGGTTCATAACATAAGAAAACCGATTTATAATAAACCGAACCGGTTAGAGTTTTTAAAAAAGAATTTAATATAAATAGGGCTATTGCTTGCCTTTTCCCTTCAGTTCACGAAGCAGAGAAAAAATGCCCTAAATTTTTCTTTTCTTCTTCTACACTTCCGCCGCTGCTCCAAGCCTTTCCCAATCCCATCTCTTCAGTTCCTCATTTCTTCTCTAATCTTCTTCCTTTTCTTCTAGGTTTTCTCTCTACCTTGTTGATTGATCTTGTTTTCCCTCTACTTACGAGTTCTTCAATTTCTTCTAGTGTTTTTTTTGTCATTTTCTTTCTTTGATCGTTTCTAAAGGTTTAGATCTGGTTTTGTTCTTTTGAATTAATGGATTGTTTGTTTTTATTTTCTTAAATTTACTAATGATCGATTTTTTAAATTCTTTTGGTAGGATTTTTTCTTCTCTTATTCCCTTCGTAGCCGTTTCATGTCCCGATCTTATATTTATTATTGATCGTCTTTTTAGGATATTTTCTTCTCGCTTTTAACTTTTCTTTGTTTTGTTTTGTAATTTACTTTTTATCTCTTATGAATTGATTTACATGTTTTTCATTTTTGATTTATCATACTGATTTACATGTTTTTTCATCTTTGATTTTATCATATTTTTTCTTATTAATTGATTGATATTTTCTTCTCTGTATTAGCTATTCTTTGTTTAGTTTTTGCTTTGTCTACTGTTTTCTTCTCTATACCATAATAATCCTCTAAAAAACTACCAGTACCATAATATTTACAACTTAGGTTTTAAATAAATTGTTATTTTAATTTAGTGATTTTTCTACTAGTGTAAGTTAATATCTCTATAAAGTCTCTAACATTGAAAATGTTTTATATTTTATAGGATACATCATGAAGCCTTTGAAACCTGTGTTAGAAGATGAGTCTATGGATAAGAATGACGATATGGAAGAGGAAATGTTGGAGTACATACTTGACGTTGATGAGGAAGGATCTCCAAAAGAAAAAACTAAATCAGCTAAGACTAAGAGTGTAAGAAAGAAGTGAAAAGGTAATATATCATTTGTTTGGCAACACTTTGAGAGATGTCTTGATTTTAAACCTGATGATCCCCATGCAAAATGTAAATACTGTGGTACTGTCTATGCTTGTCATTCTAAGAGAAATGGGACTGGAAGCATGAAATCACATCTTGAGACTGTTTGCAAAAAATTTCCTTATCGTACTAAGTTAAGAGATGTAGCCCAAAAGACATTGATTTTAACAAAGAAAAATGGGGTAGGAGAAATGCCATCACTAGGCATGGGTTCGTTTAGCATTGAAAAGACAAGAAAATTAATTGCTTGAGATATTATAATGGTGAATTACCATTTAGTTTTGTAGAAACTAAGGGGTTTAGGAGATTGATGGATGGGACTGTTCGTATATTTGAACCAAAGTTTGTAACCCCTTCCGAACGACTTTAACTAAGGATATTTTGGAGATATACAAGAGTGAAAAAGAAGACTTTGAGGGACTTGTTCGTATCGGGAAGGTTATAGACTCTCTCAACCACCGATACTTGGACATCACTCCAAAACATTAATTATATGGTTCTTCTTGGGCACTTCATTGACCATGATTGGAAGCTACATAAGAGGATTCTCAATTTTTGTCAAATTGAGAATCATAGGGGGGAGACCATAGGAAAAGAGGTTGAAAAATGTTTGAAACAATGGGGGATTGATAAAATATTGACATTAACTGTTGATAATGCTTCTTCCAATGACACTGCTGTTGCTTATCTCATTAGGCATTTCAATGATGGCTTGATTTTGGGTGGGGAGTTTTTGCATGTTAGGTGTTGTGCGCATATATTAAATCTGATTGTTCGTAATGGCATGAAAGATGTCCATGAATCTATATCTAGGATCCGAAACGTTGTTAGATTTGTGAGATTTTCTCCTGCACGATTTAGAAAATTTAAAAAGTGTATTGAAGAGGAGAGTATATCTTGCAAAAAAGTGGTATGTCTTGATGTGCCAACAAGGTGGAACTCCACCTACATGATGCTTGAAGCAGAGGAAAAATATGAGAAGGCGTTTGCAAGATTGGAGGACTATGATGCAAATTATTTGAGTGAGGAAACTCCTACTAAGCATGATTGGGAGGTTGCTAGAATGTTCGTTAAATTTTTATCAGTGTTTTATGAAGTAACTTTGAAACTTTCTGGTTCACTTTTTGTTACTGCAAACACTGTTTTTTGTGAAATTGGAACCATTCAAAATTGTATTAGAAACTACTCCCTTAACAGTGAGAATCTCATTCTCAAAGACATTGCAACTAAAATGCAAGATAAATTTGACAAGTATTGGGGGAGTCGTGATAGGGCTAATTTCTTGTTATATATTGCTATGGTTCTTGACCCTCGATATAAGATGAGGTTTTTATTGTATTGTTTTAATGAATTGTTTGAGGCCAACTTGGCAAAGGAGATGGGAAAAAAGGTTGAGGATGTGTTTAGGCGATTATATATAGGTATAGCTTGTCCATTCGGATGTTTCGCCACTTCCTTATCTATCCAAAAAACCATCCAAGACTTCAAAGTCTAAATCTAAAGTGTGTTCCACATCTACAAATGCTTCTAAAGATTTCTGCTTGGAGGATAAGTTTGATTTGTTGGATGAATGTTCAAGTCTTGATTCGGAAACAGAATTGGATATCTACTTGTTGGAGCCTCGTGTTAAACCAGATGATAAGGATAAATTTAATGTCTTAGATTGGTGGAAGGTCAATTCTCCAAGATATAATGTTCTTAGCAAAATTGCACGAGACATTTTGGCTATCCCGTATCTCACCGCTTCCCAGTCGGCATTTAGTACGGGTGGGAGAGTAATTGATCCTTTTCGTTCTTCATTGGCTCCAACTACAGTTGAAGCACTTGTATGTGCTCAAAATTGGCTTAATGGTGATGATATAGTTGTGGATCTTCAACAACATTTAGATGATGTTCTTCACATTGAAGAAGGTAATCGTCTCTGATATTTTCACTTATTTTATTACTGTTGTTTTGTTTAGTTTTTTCTTGTTTTTCTAAGTAAATGTATTTATTTTCTTTTGTTTTTAGAGTTTAAAACAGGGTTGAACTTGGAGGAAAGTGGGGAACTAAACTAACTTGTAAATGATAAGGTATTAGTATATTACTGATACTTTTGCTTTGTTAATTGTTTGTTTCAATTTTATTATTTGTTAATGTTACTTTTTTTTGCTTCTTTTCTTTTAATTTTAAAGCAGATTATGAAGAAAGGAAAGTGAGGAAACTAGCTTTTGGATACATATGTAATACTATTACTAATGCTTTGTTACTTGTGTTATGTTATATTTATTATTTTTTATGACATTTCTTTGTTTTTCCATATTTCAAAGCAGGGTTGGAGTAAAGCTTTTGGGATTAGTCAGGTTGACTTTTTGGATACTATATAGCTATACAATACAAACTATAGGATGATGGTTGTTTCTTTTGGATGGACTTATGAGTTAGAATGATAACTCTTTCTTTTGGATTGATTTAAGAGTTAGGATGGTAAACTCATTCTTATAGATTGACTTAGAAGGATAACTCTTTTTGGATTTGGTATAGATATTGTATTATTTTATGGACTTGGAACTTTGATGAGTTGAGCTCATTTATAAACATTTGGATCATAGACTTTGTTTTGTATAACTTATATGAACGTAGCTCTTATTACTAATCATTTTTTTGGATATAAAGAAAAGGGATTGAGTTATCACTCATCATTTGTATGGACTCTTAGTCTTGTAATATTTATTATTTTGGTCATTTTGGATCTTATAGTTTTGGATGTATGAGTTGAGCTCCTAATATGTTATCTATTTTTTGATATAATGATTGTATTATATCATTTCAACTATTGTAATAATTATGTTGTAAAGATTATTAACAAAAAGCGAAGAATTAAAACACCTTTTTATAAATTGTAAATTGTAATATTTTAAACATGAAAAAAACCTAAAAAACTCTTTTGCAAAAAAAAAAACTCCAGAAAATCGGTTTATTTCCAATTCAGACCTAACTTCTCGACCCGCCCAATTCATCTGCAGTGATTCGGTGAACCGGTCCGACCATAAACCGGTTCGGTCGGTTCAGCTATGCATAAGAATTCTGACCGGTTCGGTATGCTATTTTCAACGTTTTTTAATTCCGGTTCAGCGTCGGTTTAGGTCCAAAACCGACCCGAACCGAACCGTTTGCAGCCCTAAGTTGTGCCCCCAACTCCATTTTTATAATACTTTAAAATATTTATAATGGTTGGACCCACACCAATTTTTTACTTTTATATAAAATACTTTTTTTTTAATTAATCGTGCCCCCACCCCATTTATCTTTGTTTTTATTTTAATATTATTTTGAAAACTTAGGCACTTTTCATTTGAGACCTTGACCTATCGACCGATTGACACCACAAAAATAAAAAGTATTAGCCTAGGTTACCTACCAGTCGACGTAAAACTTGAATGAAAATCTGGTACATAATTTTTTTCTCTTTTTAATTGTTACATCAAATTATGTGTTTTATATATTAATTATTTTTTTAATCTACAGTTCTCCAACTTTTGTTTTGTGAAAATTCACCGAAGAAACTTACAATTGAGATATCACACAAGTAAGATTTTTAATCATTATCATTCATTCTTAATTTAATTTTATTCTATAGGTTTTTATTATATCTTTATTCTATATGTTTTGTAGGATTAGTTTGAAATTACATGGAGAAGTATTTTAAAAAAACACCAATTGAATCATCATCTTCATCAAAGAAAAGTGATGATAGTAATGATATATCTCAAACAAGAGTTAGTTTAGAAGAGGTACCAGCAGATTTTGGCCTAAGAATTAGAATATTCGATTATAATTATACTATTCGAGACCAAGTTCGAAGGGAATATTTACAAAGAGGTCCTTGTCAGCCTCAAAATCATAAATTTCCATTCAAGAAGATTGGATCAAATTCAAGACGATTCAATTCAGACTGGTTTAAAGAATATTCTTATTGGTTAGAATATAGTATTTCAAAGGATGTTGCATTTTGTTTATGTTGCTATTTGTTCAAACAAGAAATTGGAGAACAATCAGGAGGTGACCACTTCGTTGGTGAGGGGTTTTCTAATTGGAAGAAAAAGGAGAAATTGCAAGCTCATGTTGGAGGACCTAATAGTGAACATAACCAATCCTAGAGTAAATGTGAGTTTCTTATGAAGCAAAAGCAACATATTGAAACATTTTTCAATAAGCAGACAGATCAAGCCCGAACTGAATATCTAACTCGATTAGGAGCATCAATTGATTGTGTTCGATTTTTATTGCGACAAGGGCTTCCATTTTGTGGGCATGTTGAAACAGAAGATTCAAAAAATCAAGGTAATTTTCTTGAATTGTTACGATGGCTTTGCAATCATAGTAAGAATATTGAAGATGTTTCTTTGAAAAATGCTCCTAAAAACTTGAAATTGATTGCATCTGTATTCAAAAAGATATTGTGAATTCTATTGCGGTAGAAATTATCAATGCAATCATGAGAGAAATTGGTGATAAGCTATTCTCCATTCATATTGATGAATCGAAAGATATATCTTCTAAGGAGAAAATGTCAATTGTATTAAGATATGTGGACAAAGGTCTTGTAATTAAACGTTTTGTAGGAATTATTCATGTCACTAATACAAGTGCTATATCTCTTAAAGAAGCTGTTGATGGATTTTTTTCTCTACATGGATTAAGTATTGCTAGTCTACGAGGATAAGGATATGATGGAGCAAGTAATATGAGAGGAGAATTTACTGGATTGAAAGCATTGATTTTAAGAGAAAATGAATGTGCGTATTATATTCATTGTTTTACTCATCAGCTTCAATTAGCTCTTGTAGCTATTGCCAAAAATCATGTAGAAATTACCGGCCTTTTTTTTATAGTTACAAATGTGGTGAATGTTGTTGCGGTGTCAGCAAAACGTCGTGATAAACTACGAGATAAACATGATGCCGCGATTTTTTAAGGTTTTAAATAATGGTGAAATATCTAGTGGGCGGGGACTAAATCAAGAGACAATGATTACACGAGCATGAGATACACGATGGGGATCACATTATGGTACTTTAATGCGCTTGATTCGAATGTTCTCATCAATAGTTGATGTACTTGAGACCATTGTGGAAGATGGATCAAATTATGAACAGAAATATGAAGCAAAGCTTCTTATCAGTTCAATCCAATCATTCGACTTTATTTTTCATATGCATCTCATGAAAATTATCTTGGGAGTTACAAATGATTTGTCTCAAGCATTATAGAGAAAAGATCAAGACATTGTAAATACTGTGAATTTGGTCATAATTTGTAAAGAAAGATTATAAACAATGAGAGATTCTGGTTGGGATTCATTGCTAGATCAAGTTTCAATTTTTTGTAATAAGCATTATCGAGATTCTCAAGATGGATGATATATTTTTTATTCGTGGAAGAAAAAGACAAAAATCTCAGCCAATCACAAATTTGCATCATTATCGTGTTGAGCTTTTTTATACAGTCATTGATATGCAAATTCAAGAATTGGATAATCGTTTTACTGAAACAACAACTGAATTGCTTCTTTGTATGGCATGTCTCAATTCGATAAACTCATTTGCTGCTTTTGAAAGACAAAAGCTTGTTCATCTTGCTCAGTTTTACCCTAGAGATTTTTCAGTTGTTGAACTCGCTATACTTGAGGATCAACTTTAGAATTATATTATTGATGTCCGGTCAAATATTGGGTTTTTTGAATTACAAGCATAAGTGATCTTGCACTAAAAATAGTCTTGACGAATAAAGATAAAGTCTATCCATTGGTTTATTGATTGCTCACCTTAGTATTGATCTTACCAGTTGCAACAGCAACTGTAGAGAGGACCTTTTCTGCCATGAGTATTGTGAAGACTCGATTGCGTAATCGAATGGGAGATCAATGGTTGAATGATAGTCTTATAGCATATATTGAGAAAGATTTATTTGATAAAATAGATAATGAAATTGTTATGCAACGATTTCATAATATGAAAACTCGTAGAGGACAATTGTGATTTATTGAATTAAAATTACTTTATTTATGGTTATTTGTGATTTTTTCTCATTTAGTTTTAACGAAGTGCCCCCTTGGATGAAAATTCTGAATCCGCCACTGATTGAACAAGTAGGTTCAATTAATCATTGAATTAAGAAGACAATGAGTTTAGAGAAGAAACAAAAATTGGAAAAACAAAAGCATTGTTTTAGATCAACAATTTATTAAACTAAAACAGTGAGTCTAAATTAAACACTTTTTTAGTTCAAAAATTAATTGAACTAAAACCAAAATGTCTAATTAATAAAAAGAAAAGAGTTATTGAACAAGTAGGTTCAATTAATTATTGAATTGGAAAAACAAAAGCAATGTTGTAGTTCAATAATTTATTGAACTAAAATTGAAATGTCTAAATTAAACACAGTTTTAGTTCAATAATTAATTGAAATAAAAAAACAAATGAAATTATGATTCATAGAAACTGATGGGCGAGAGAAAAATAAAAATCAAAAAGAAAAAATAAAATGAAATAATGATTCGGAGAAATTGATGGGCGAGTGAAGAATAAACAAAAATGGAATGATGATTTGGAGAAAACGATGGGGGAGAGAAGAATCAAAATCAAAAAGAAAATGGAAAGATGGAATCATGATTTAGATACAACAATGGACGAGAGAAGAATCAAAATCAAAAAGAAAAAAATTATGAATTCATGATTTAGAGAAACAACGGGCGAGAGAAGAATCAAAATTAAAAAAGAAAAAATATACAAACCTGGTGAAGCAGACGATGAGAAGAAACGAAAACGATTGTGTAGAATATTAGTAAGGAATGACTAACATGAAAAGGAAGGAAAAGATATTGTAGAATCTGGTGAAGAAGACGAGGGTGAAAACGGAAAAAAGGAAAAATGAAGAAAAATTTGCTATTTGAGTAAATTTTCAAATGTACATATACGAAAGTAATAAATGATGAAAAATATGCTATTGTAGATAATTCATTTTTAAAATATTCAAGACATTTTCCTATTTTATTATTATAAAATATATTTGTTATATATAAAAGCATAAATTCATCTCGTCATTTTTAATTATAGTGAATTTTATATAAAAAAAACATTACACTGAACTGAATCTTTTTAAAAAAATTAATAATTAGATAAAGAAAATTATTTATATTATATTCAATGATTTAGTAAAAATTGTAGGTGGAAATTAAATAATATATTTTCCATGCTTCTCAATGAGTAAAAAAAATAATAGTCTAACTCTGTTGAGTTAATTTCACTAATAATAAAAAAAATATGGATATATCAAATATACCAGGATGTTTTTATTAAATATTAATAGTACCCAAAATCATCACCTGGCCAAATTAAATTACATTGTGAAAGGACAAACATACCCCTGATTTAATTTCTCCTTAATTTGTGCAAAATTTAAGGAAATTTATAAAAATCCCTTAAATTTTACAAAATTAATGGAAAAATCAAATCTAAACAAAAATTAAACTATAACAAAAAATAAAAGAAAAATCTTCAAACTTCTGACTTCTTCTTCCAGGAAAATTCGAATGTCTTTCTTGTTCGTCCTCCTACAAAATATAGAGATAAAAAGTAAACATTTAATCAAAAGTAACTTATTTTACAAAAATACAGAGAAAGCGAGTTCGCCGGAGAATTGAGTTTTTAAAGATATGTAAATAGAAAATTAAAATAAAGATTGAACAAAAATAAACATTTTAATAAAATTTTTCAAATCTGGATAAAAAAATTAAAAAAAATCATCAAATATATAAGCGAATAAACAATAGATCTATCACCAGAACCCTAGATCCGACTCATCCTCAAGATCGAAAATAAACGTTGAACAAAAATAAACGTTTACTTAAAAGTACCTTCTGCTGCTGCTTTCTTCATCGATTGAACAGCTACATGAGCCACAACAGAAATCGCCTTCATCGATTTCTCGGATATAGATAAGGTCGATTTCGTTTCGGAGTCGACAAAATCGAAGAAGGAAAAACGAGGATCTGAACAGAGAAGGAGATTGTGAAGAATTCAACAAATCACAATCACAACTCCATTGATTTCGAGTATATTTCTTTGATTGTGACGACGAATAAGGAGGAGATCAGGAGGATCGATCTTCCTACACTCAAGAAGGAAATCACAATTGAAACTTTATTTGATTTGTGACGGCCATAACCTCACCATTGTTTTTTTATAAAACGAGAATCTGAAGTATAGAGACGGTGAAAAAAATCTCCATTGATGGCTGTGGTCGAATAAGGAGGAGGAAGAAGAAGATGATGGGAGATATTTAGGTTAAAGATCTTTTTCATTAAATAAGAATTCAATTGATTTAAATTCAAAATAAATAATTAAATAAATTATAAATTTAAATGATTTGCAATTAATAAGATATGATTATGAAAATTTAAATGATTTGCAATTAATAAGATATGATTATGAAGAGAGATAAAAGAGTAAGGTGGCAAAAAAAGAAGGAAAATTTCATTGGGTAGCAGAATTTTTAGCAATATTTATAAATATAGCAGCTTTAAAAAGTATTTGCAAATATAGCAGATTTTTAAAAACCCTCATTCATGTTATCAGAGATATCAGTGATAACTTATAAAATAATCAGTGGTAATCAGTGATTACTGCACAAAATATCAGGATATCAATAATCAGTGATTACTAATCACTGATTACTAGTGGCAATTTTGTAATTTTTTAGATGTGAATTAAATTTTTCTGCTATTTTTGCAAATATGTTTTTTTCCTGCTATTTTTACAAATATTGAACCTATTTTTGCTATTTTCGCAAGAGCCCCAAAAAAGAAATCGGAAACCACCAGATCACCACCATAAATGGTGTTTTTTAGGTAAAAATGAAATAAAATCATAACCACCAGCATTATTGTAATTGGGTGAATTAAAGTGGTTACTGCTCTAATTAATTCAACTTTGTTTACTCGGTCATCTCAAAGAATTTTTATTAATAAAGTAACATGTGTCATTCATTGGAGGGAATGACGAGATTGATGACACCCCTCCAATAATTTATTGTACCGCCGTTAGTTTTTGTATCAATTTAATATTTTTGTTTTCTTTTGGGATAGTATTAAATAGGAGTTAAAGAAAAACTAATCATGGTAGATTGTTGCAACAATTTAAGAAGTTCAAGGTTTTTCTTGATACAATCTCGGTCAAGGTTTTTCTTGATACTACTCTAAAAGGTTAGGGTTTCATTTGATTTTTTCCCTAAAAAAAGAAGCAATACTTTATGTTTGAAACTACTTAAAAAACTAAGAATTTTGAGAAATGTTACTCCTATTTTGAATTGGAACTCAATCAAAAGTTCTTTTTTCTTCTGTTTTTATTCATGTCATCATTTTTCTTCTAATATCAAATTGAGATTTGATATTTTAATATATCTGTGATTCGTTGTCAAAGATTTATGCAAATAAATGTGCTTTTAGCAAAAGGTAATAGGATAGAATCTCTTGTATATAATGTAGTTTTGCGGAGAAATATTGCATCACTCATGGTTTGGAAAAAAGGAAAAAAAAAACATGATTCTCACTCGCCAATTTGAAGATTATCTTTAAAATTATGATTCCATTTACAAGATTTTGCTGGTCATTTTTTTTTATTTGTTTGAGATAACCTTTCAAAATACTGGTCTGTTTACTGCAGATTTCATAAACCAACCTCCAATATGATAAACAAAAATGCTTTCCTTGATGCAAAAATTTAGCTGGAGAAGTTTTCTTGTTGGCAGTTAGAGAAGTTTGTATATTATGGCATGAACTTTATTTAGTTTGACTGCAAGAGCGAGTCTCTCCGAAAACACTTTTGGAAGATATTGATGATCCTTGATTTCAAAGAAGCATAAAAGGTGTATCTTTCTTGATAATATTCTTTCTTCTAATTATATTTGGGGCATCTGTGTTTTTATTTTCTCAAGTTGGAGTGAAAATTATAAAGCTTTTTGTAATTACCCGCCCTCTGTTTTAGCTTCCAATTGGAGTGGCTTTTCATGCTTCAATGAAGAGTTTTAAAGAAGTATAGAACTATCAGATAAGGGGGAAAGGGATGGAGGAATTTGAAGGCTTTTTAAGGGAGTTGCAGTGGGCAATTATGGAGTCATAGCATGGTTTTCAGTAAAAGATTACTTGCAACCAAGGTTCGTCAGATCCTCTTTTGACCATCTCTTTAAATTAGTCTTCAAGTTTTATAATGACAAATATTTCCAAGTTGGAAAATACACTAAAGAAGAAAATGTTTCACATTCACTATTGTTTATACACGCGAGAGCAATTAAACGAACAAGAAGAAAAAAATTAAAGAAATTCGGGCATTTGAAAGTGGCGAGGTTCAAAGTAAGTTTCTCCAAATTTGTTGCCACTGAAGTTGAAGTTTAGCTTGGAGCAGTTATAGAGAAAAGGAAAACAAATTTTTGACCAAGGTATGTACGTCTAGCACTCTATCATTTTTGTAAATTTTCAAAGCTATCATCCCTTTAATTATTTATGATCTCTAATGACAGATCTTTCCATGTTGTAAAAACACTGAAGAAGAGAATGCTTCACTATAATAAAAAATATATGGACAAGCTTGAGAAAGTTCAATTCTAGGACTCATGAACTCTACATCTGAATTTCTTCTGTGATAATAAAGCATTAGCAAAACATAACAGTGTAATTTTTCCTTTCATGCTACATCCAAGTGTTTCTAGTGGAGTTGTGCTGCATTGTATGATCATTCCTTTTCAAATATTTAAAAACATTGATGTTTTTCATGAATGCACCAAAGCACATCGAAAAAGAGTGTCAGACGAAACTGACGGAAGCAGAGCAATACTACATCAAATGTGCTGGCAGAGGCAACTGAGAGCGAGCATAAACTAATTCTGAACAAATTTGACGAGCGGAATTGACGAATTGGGGTGTGAATAGGGAATTGTTGCAAATCTAAGTCAAATTCTCTCAAAACTAAATGAAACTATGAATAAATAAACTATGGCAGCAAACAGTAATTTTACATATTACTCACACTTATTCGCTTGTTGTATCACTTATATATCCATCATTTAGCACATCTTTGGTTTCATTGAGTATATAACAAACCGTTGGTGCTCTTCTTATCTTCGGAATGTAAAAATAATTTAATGTCCTTTTGAATGGTTAGACTTCTTCAATTGGTTTTTTTTAACAAATGGAAGCAAATTTCAGTGTTATTTTCACAGCAATTATTACACATAATAATTAGTTAGATTGTTAACTAATAGTTTGTTAGATGTTATTTAGTTTAGACTCTCTATTGTATATAAATACATTAACCATATTACAATAAAGGTGTGGGAAATTATTTACTTGGTTTTAGTTCTAATAGCAATCATATATAGACAGAATGGAGAGTTACAAATTTTGTTCTTTCTTCAGCATGGCCTTCTAGGTAGCTCGTAAATACCAGCACTTCAATTTCAGTTTATATACTATTGTTTCATTCTCACTATCCGAGACAAATTTGATTTGATTTATAGTTAGAAAAAGGTGAAATTAAAATTGAAGAATATCAAATATGGTAACAGCCTCAAATCACTAAAGAATTTCTCATCTCAATTATGTAAAGAAAGTTTTTTCAATATTACTTCTTAAAATATATGCACCTATTCAACATATAACATATCATGTTTGAGGATCAATTAGAAATTATGACGACTTACAGAAAACAATACCAACATATTAAACAAATATACAAATATATATTAAGTAGACCAATTGTGATCAGTTTGGAATGTAATTAAATTCAATAGTAGGCTAAAAGTTAAAATCTAAATTATTAAGTAATAAAAGAAAATCTAAATAATTATTATCAAAGAAAAAAATATAAATTACAGCCGCCTTTCTATTGGAACCAAGCTTTCCACATATTCCATAACTTGATATAATTGCCCTTGAATGCCAATTTTTTTAATATTACGGGAATTGACATTGATGGATAATAATTGTCCATTATTCTCTTGTAAGAAGAACTCATCTTTCACAAGTCTAAGTCCCTGGTTAATATTGAGAAGTCCTCCGAATGTGAATTTCTTGATCCATGATTCCTCCAGCACCCAAATATCAACCGAAAATTGAGAATTAATCACACATTGAGATGATCGACATTTTATCAATGCAATGCAACCATCTAATGTATGTAGATTAAAATCAAGAGCATCATGATTCGAAGTTTCAAGATCAGGCAATGGAAGGCTTCCAAAGACCTCATCTCTCAAATGAAACGAAATGATGTTGAAAGATGTAATATTTACCCAATAACAAACTCCATTAACATAAATTTCACTATTTAAAGATATAGACTCAAATCGGGTTTGAAAACCAAGTTGCTTCCAAGAATTTGTACTTAGAGTATACACAAAAACTTTAGGATGTCGGATAACATAATAAAAATAGTGAATAAACATGACCACCTTAAACTCATTTGTGTCAGGAACCCAACCAAATCCTAGAGTTATGATATAGGGAAGTGTATGGGATGTAGGCGGAATATACAAGTCTAATTTAGGGAGTATATTGTGCTCTCCCGTCGCAACATTCCACAAAGCAATGTCTTGACAAGGCTCGTTGGAAGTGAAAATTTCAAGGCAAATAATACCATTAATGCAAGGGCCAAGAATCCTTGTGGTGTAAAGATTTTGATTGAGGAATGGAATTGAGGATAGTTCTTGATGTGAATAATTTTCGGACAGTATGGAGATGACAGAATCTCTAGTGGTCAAAAGCTCGTTAAACTTGACGAGAAGCTTGGCATTAGAGGAAGAATGATATGAATAATGTCGTGAAATAAAATATGGATTATGAATTAGATTGTACCACCATTTATTGACACAACTTAGTCTTTTAAGAGATTTCACTGGAAGCCTCATAAGGATGTTTTCCACCAAATCATCTATTAGGTCGGAAAACCTCGTCTCTTCCATCTCTCTTTACACGACCAAACCAAGATGAAAAATCTGTCCAATTAATTAAAAAAAAATACAATGTAATATTAAAATTAAAAAAGCTTAAATGCATAAAGACTAAGATCTTAAAACTTTACCTTAATTTTTCTTCAGAGACCAACAAGAGTAAAAAATCTTGAGAGAAATATAGACTCAATATTTTCATTTATAAGAGAAAACGTAAGGGGGAAATAAATAGGGAATGGAGATTCTGATTTCTTTGAAGACGAACAAGGAAGGGAATGGATAGAGAGAGATTTGGCCAAGGATTTCTAAATTCTGGCAAACCCTAATTTTATAACCCGAACCGTTCCAAATGTTTTTTTTTTTTTTGAAGCGATTCCATACGTTATTTATATTTCAAATAGATAACATAACTTATCAAGAATAGTAAAATTTATTTAGATAGCAACTGGGATTTAAAATTAAAATGGGCTGTGGTATGTAAATTTGGGGATTCTAATTTTTTTGGAATTAAAAACTTTGGGGAAATTGACCTTCAAAATTAATAAATATGGGTTATTGACCTTCATTCTTATTTTAATTCTTTTTGACCTTCTGATGATGTTATTTTGCTGGGAAATGTCTACAAAACCATTTTTTTTATCTTCTTCGATGAAACATTTTTCTTATTTTCTCAATACTATCTCTTCTATCTTTCTCACTCACGGCGGCAGTTGGGGGTGAAAAACGTTTGAAAAATATCTCTTCTCTCGATTTGGGTATGTATTACTTTAGATTTTTGAGATTTTTCATTTGTATTTTTTATTTCTCCTAAAACCTCAACATCCTCTCCACTCTCTTCATATAGCCAAGTAATCATGAAGCTTTTGATTCTAATTATAAGGTGGAAAAAAAATCTGGGTTACCTCGGAATTTGAAAATTTTCCCTGAAATTTGAATTTTGCACCGGAATTTAAAAACTATAATGCCTAAAATTAAAACGCTCAAGAAGAAAAAGAAAGAAAAAAATAATAAAATAAAGGGCTCTCGGAATTTTGGGCAGATGAGGGTTTTTTCTTTCTTTCTTTTTCTTACTGAACATTTTAATTTTCGGCCAACATGAGCATAGCTCAATTGGTTAGACATATACTTCCTTCCCTTAAGATCGAAGGTTCGAGTCCCCCCTCCCCCACTTTGATGTAATCTTAAAAAAAAGAACATTTTAATTTTCGACATTAAATTTTGGTGAAAGATTTTAAATTCCGGTGCAAAGTGTTTACATAATGACACTCTGTTGATTTTGAAGTGTTTTGAGGGTTGAAAGCTTCCTCAAAAGGAGGATGAAACTCTAAACATCAAAGAACTTCAAGGCAATGTAAAAAAAGTTCACTTGATCACAAGCATTCAAAAACTCATTCGACTCTTCTTGTCAACAGTTATTAGTTTTTTGGATTGATGAGTTGATGACTTCATTGCTGAACTGAGGTGAGATAATTGAACTACAATACTTAGTTAGATGTAAAAAAGTTAGTTGATTATTGCATGACTTTTATCTCTCATTGGATTGCATGAAGGAGAGACATTTCCCCAACAACTTTTTGGAAGAAATTCAAGATCCTCTATTTTCACAAGGACAAAAAATCAAATTGAAAAGATCAAAGAGCGTTATGGAGGATGAAAGAGGTTCTAAAACTTAGAAAATGAAATAACCGGATGACAATGACATTGAAGACAGTCGGGGGAGGAATATATGATTTTAACCAAGTTTTGTTAAACATGCCAAATACTATATTTAATCAATGCTTTCCATGGTCAAATGAACCGTAAGAACCTTTTCTATCCAGGCAATAATTAATTAGATGTCTTTCATGATATTATTAAGTGATTAAATTCATCATCATGAAGTGTTTCTTGCAGCAATGCAATGTGTGGCTTAGCTCTTGGAGTCAGGTAAAAAAATCACAGCTAGTATATTATTATGACATGAATTTTATTTATTTTTGCATGTAGAAGTGACGCTCTCCAAAACGATGTTGGAAGAAATTGATGATCCTTTGATTTCTAACAAGTGCAGAACGATCCAAATAAGGAGAAAATATGAAGGAATTTAAGATGCTTGCGGAAAGTAAGGGGACATAATGAGAAAAAGACGCGCTTGTAACTTAGTTTGTTCATCACATCCTCCCATACGTAAATTTCCAATATAATTAACCATCTCTTCAAATTACTCTTCAAGTTTTCAAATGACCAATGATTCTAGATTGTAAAATACACTAACAAGGAAAATGCTTCACGTTCACTGTTGTCTATGAACGAACAAGTTGATGATCAAGCCACGGAAGATGGCAGAATACAATGGCTTCCCATAGAAGTAGGCAGTAATACTTGTCTGTGTTTACTGCAGATTTCATGCATTTATTAAACCAATTCCAATATGATAAACAAAAATGCTTTCCTTGATGCAGAAATTTAGCTGGAGAAGAATTCTTGTTAGCACTTAGAGAACTTTATTTAGATTGACAGCAGGAGCGAGGCTCTCCGAAAGCACTTTTTGAAGATATTGATGATCCTTGATTTCAAAGAATTATAGAATGTGTATTTTTCTTGATAATTAAGATTCTTTCTTCTAATGATATTTGGGACATATGTGTTTTTAATTCCTTAAGTTGGAGTGAAAATTGTAAAGCTTTTTTTTTAATTCATTAAGTTTGAGAGATCATTTTTCCAAAATCTGAAGAAGCTAACAGCTAAGTGAAATGCCTAATTTGAAACAACGATTCTGATTTGTTTTCTTCATCAGTTTTTTTTCCTCCTCTAAAAGAAATGCCTAATTTGAAAGGATGATATTGCTTGCTTCCATCAAATATTCCTCATCTTATTGAAATGACAATCTTGAAATGTCTGATGCTAACTTCCATGCCACTACACTGATTTAAAATCTGTTCAACTTGAGGTTATTAGTCTCAAGACGTTGGAATTGCCGATAGCGAGTATCCTACGTTCTGCAAATCCGTTCTCCATCGACACATTCTCTCTGTTTTCTTTAGAGAAGCTTGAACTATTTGGAGTCGACGTCGACTTTGAATTTATACCAGAACAATTAAAAAAGATGCAAACAACAACAAGGGAAGAATTGACATAATTATGAGATTAAGAAACGCAATATCCTCTGTTTTCACAAGGATAAAACAATCCAATTGATGAGATTAAGGAAAACTGTGGAGAACGAGGGAATATAATGTCGCTCTTGTCCGCTAAGAAAGAAGTTCTAGTACTCAAACAATCCTATTGATGATATTATAAAAGCACGTGATTACATTTATCATCTGTATCTTTGTAGAATACTAGGACAATTCTTCATCATCATGAAAGAGATGAAGATACCCCTTAATGAAATATACTTGGAAGATATTAGAAAATTCAACAATTAAGCCACTCTCAATATCAAAACTAATTCGGGCTTGTTTCGGAGTATTTATGAAATAATCAAATAAGTGTTTTTAATCAAATTACTTTTCTTACAAGTACTATGATAAAAAGTGCTTAGTGATATATTATTTTATTGTTTGGATATAATAATTAAAAAGTGCTTTTAATAATGTTTAGAATTCTTGTTAGAGAAAATGTGTGTAGAAATTATACTTTGTAGAAATAAATTAGAGAAAGAAAGTGTATAAGGAGATGTTAGAGAGAGTGGAAAAATAAGTTAGAGAGAGAAAATGTGTGCATAGAACAAATGCATGGAAAGAAGTCTAGAGAGATAAAATATATAGAAGAAATTAGAAATACAAAGTTTAAAAATTCAAAAACACTTCAAAAAGCACCTATTACTTGCTTCTTTGAAAAAACATTTTGAAGATCTTTTAACTTCTATAAAAAAAATGCTTTTAAAATGTTAAATAACATAATAAAATTATATCTAGGAAACACTTTTACTTGTTTAAAAGCACTTTTGCCAGGTCAAAAGTACTCACAAACACGAAGTTTATTATCTTATTAATGTCAAAATCAGAAAAGAATGGAGAAAGACAAAGCAAGGAGACTTGACCACAGTGAATTGTCGTTTTTCATGTTAGAAATATCTTGGTTGAAATTTGTGGTCATTGTTTTGCCTTCCACTATGCTTTGTGCAATTCGAAATTAAGCTCTGAAGCTTTCAAAGAGCTCGGAATGATGTGGGGAATCAAGGATGATATCTCCAAACTCACTATTAAGAATGTGGACATCCATCTCAAAACCAATTGGTAATGAGAGGAGAGGCCCTTAGAGATTATAAACCTTGTGAGTTCCCTACATCTTTCCGATGTGGGATTCTCAACACTCACCAAATCTGCTTCAATCATCAAGGCTGTTCTTATTGATGCTGAGAACAAGCAGGATCAACACAAAGAGCTAAGCGAGTGGCTCGGAAAGCTTAAACATGCTTTCTACGATGTGGAAGATGTTATTGATGAATTCTCTTGTGAGGCTTTACGGCGAGAAGTGATGAATAAGGATAAAAGTGCAAAACAGGTACGCATCTTCTTCTCCCAAAACAACCAGCTTCAGTTTGCTAATAAAATGGCACACAAAATAAAGAATGTTAGGGAAATTTTAGATGCTATTGCTGCTGAGAGAATCAACTTTGGTTTAACCATAAACGCTGTTGAACCAAATATTCCACGTGTTCCGGGTAGAGACACTCACTCTCATGTACGTGAGGCGGAGGTGATAGGGAGAAATGATGATAAAGAGAAAGTAAAAAATGATTTGCTCAATATCAATGTCAATCAAAACATCTCATTCATTGTAATAGCCGGTATGGGAGGATTAGGGAAAACAACACTGGCTAAATATCTCTACAATGATGAGAAAGTTTCTAAATTTTTCGATCTTAAAATATGGGTCTGTGTTTCTGAATTATTTGATGTGGAAGTGGTAGTGAAAAATATAATAGAATCAATATCCTCTAAAAGACAAGATATATTTAAGATGGAATCTTTACAAAGACAACTTCGAGAATTGATTGAAGGAAAGAAATATCTTTTGGTATTAGATGACATATGGAATGAAACCGAAGAGAAATGGTCTGAGATAAAAGATCTATTCATGTTTGGAGCAAGAGGTAGTAAGATTTTGATCACAAAACGTGACAACAAACCAGTTTCAAAGATTGCTGATATGACTATATTGTACAATTTAGAAGGCTTATCAGTAGGGGTGTTCATTTTCCCCGCGGGGACCCGCCCTGAAAGTGGCGGGGAATCCCCGCTCCCAACAGGGATGGGGACGGGAATGCCCTCCCCGTCCCCGACCCCGACCCCGTCCCCGTCCCCAGACCCCGTCCCCCGATTAAATCCCCGAAAATAATACATATTTATAGATTATTTTAAAATATCTTAATATTTTAAGTCTAATTCTTATTAGTCCAATTATTTTATTACTTTTATTAAGCCCATCTTTCCTATTAGTTTTATCAATCCCAACCCAATCTCTTTAAATTTAAAAATAAAAACTCAAATATTGCTATTTTATTTCTTTTTTTATTTTTTTAACGGGGAAAATTCCCCGTTGAATTCCCCGTTCCCCGCTAAATCCCCGCGGGGAATCCCCATCCCCTTCCCTGATCTCTTTGAACGGGGAATTTAGCGGGGATGGGGATTGGGAATTTTATCGGGGACGAGGACGGGGAATGCATTCCCCGTCTCCGCCCCGTCTCGTGAACACTCCTACTTATCAGAGGAAAACTCATGGTCATTATTCAAAAAAGTGGCATTCAAAGAAGGTGAACAGCCAAACAATCCAAACTTGATAAAATTGGGAAAAGAGATTGTACAAAAGTGTAAAGGATAAGAAGTATAGGACGTTCATTGCACTCAGAAACATCAGAAGTAAAATGGATGTCAATCAAGGATAAACTACGACCGGCAAATAATGTGATGTCAAATCTAAAATTGAGCTATGACCACCTCCCAACATCATATATGAAGCAATGTTTTGTCTATTGTTCGTTATTCACTACAAAAAAACTGTCAATTTGCGACCAGAAAATTGCGACCAAATGGTCGTTTTTAGTGTATAATGCGACCAAAAACGCGATCAAAATGGTGGTGGCCAAAAAGCTGGTCGGTCTAGAATTTGTGCGACTAGATAGTCACAAATCTACGACCAGAAAAGTTTGGTCGCAAAAAAGTCAACCTTTTGAAAAAACGACCAGATGGTCGCTTAAAAAGTGACCATATGGTCGTAATTTATGTTGAAGATAAGTGACCAGTTGGTCACATAAAAAAGTGACCAAATGGTCGTATTTTATGTGACCAAATGGTCACTTTTGGACTCAGTCAAAATACGACCAGATGGTCGCTTAAAAAGTGACCATCTGGTCGTAATTTATGTTGAAGATAAGTGACCAGTTGGTCACATAAAAAAGTGACCAAATGGTCGTATTTTATGTGACCAAATGGTCACTTTTGGACTTCGATCAAAATACGACCGGATGGTCACTTTTTAAGCGACCATCTGGTCGTATTTTGACTGAGTCCAAAAGTGACCAGTTGGTCACATAAAATGCGACCATATGGTCGCATTTAAGAATTTTTTTTTAATTTAAATTTCAATAATTAGTTAATTAATTATTAATTATTTATTTAATTAATATTAAAATTTAATAACAAAAAATTGGAATTAGAATAAAAAATATATATATCAAATATTCAAAAAACGTTTTATACAGACAAAAGCATCCTAGAACTACTGCGGAGGGGCGGGGGGTGGCGGAGGAGGCGTCGATGATGAATGGCCGCCGCCTAGGGATCTAAAGTACGCAGCAAGTCCCGGCTCGTAACAGAGGAGGAGGCTGTCCAACTCCTCTGTAGTCAGGTCCGCATCAGGGGCAGCGGCAGTAGGCGGCTGCGGAGACGCCTCGTCACTCGCGTCGTCAGGCTCGTCTGACTGGGGAGGACGTCGTCTGCCCGTCATAATCCTACAACCAAACTAAACTAATTTAATACTAATTACGTAATTAAAATATTGAAATAAATTTAATTAATTAATTAATGAAATAATCTAAATTAAATTGATTAAATAATGTAAATGAAACTAACATAAATTAAGTAAATAATTTAAAATAAACTAACTAATTAATTTGAATTAAAATAAATTAAAATTAGATTACTTGAACTAAAATGAAGTAATTAAAGTAAACTAAGTAGTGAACAATTAAACTAAAATTAATTAAATTAAAGTAAATTAAGTAATGAAGAATTAAACTAAATTAGATTAATTGAACTAAAATTAATTAAATTAAACTAACATTAATTAATTAAAACTAAAATAAACTAAACTAATTAATTAAAGTAAAGTTGTAAAGACTCGAATTTTCACAAATCTTTAAATCAGAAGTAAAACAGCGGAAGACTTATTTTTACAAAAATTTGGCGTGGATCCGTTTAAAATACGAACTCCCTAAACCTGTTTACATGGGCTCAATCCAGAGAATTTAAAACAAACGACATTTCACTCCATTTTATACCTAAAATCAGAGAAAATAATACAAAATAATCTACAACAGTTATTAAATTCTCATGAGCCATAAATACAAGTTTAAAAGTAATGACATATGATTTTTATCAAGCATTCGTAGAATGCTCCCAAATTGTACATATAAAGTCCATGTCCCGAAAGCCATCCACTCGTGATCAAGCAACACCATCTCCTCCACCTCGTACCCTACTAAGAGTAATACCTGAAAAGTTTAAGTGTAGCAACATTAGCATAAAAATGCAAGTGAGAATAAAATGGATGCAAGCACTTCTATGGATCAATCCCATATCGGAAAATGTGTCCAAAAATCTAAGTACTCTTGCACAACCCATTCAATATTCCAAAGTACTTTACATAATAAGATCAATCCATTCTACTAACTCGTAAATTCGGAAAGTAAATATTCAAGCTCGTAAAATAAAGTAGGTACTAGTGCTTAACAAAGTAAATGACAAAGTAAATAACAAAGTAAATAACAAAGTAAATGACAAAGTAAATAACAAAGTAAATAACAAAGTAAATGACAAAGTAAATTTCTCATTTCATTCGTGACCACTTGTCACCAATCATAATTATTCCGTGACATCCGTGCATAACGATAATATGCAAGTCACCATGACATCCGTGCATAACGATACTATGCAAGTCACCAATCACAAACCATTCCGTGACATCCGTGCATAACGATACTATGCAAGTCACCGTGACATCCGTGCATAACGATACTATGCAAGTCACCAATCACAAACCATTCCGTGACATCCGTGCATAACGATACTATGCAAGTCACCAATCACAAACCATTCCGTGACATCCGTGCATAACGATACTATGCAAGTCACCGTGACATCCGTGCATAACGATACTATGCAAGTCACCAATCACAAACCATTCCATGACATCCGTGCATAACGATACTATGCAAGTCACCAATCACAAACCATTCCGTGATATCCGTGCATAATGATACTATGCAAGTCACCGTGACATCCGTGCATAACGATACTATGCAAGTCACCAATCACAAACCATTCCGTGACATCCGTGCATAACGATACTATGCAAGTCACCGTGACATCCGAAAGTGAATCTCATCACTAATAATATCGTACTAACTCGATTCTACACAAGAATCTCTCCAAAGTTCTTTTAACCATTCTAAAACTACTCAAGATAAAAAGGAGTACATAATACTCTTCTCCAAGTTCCGGAATCTAATTCTCCTCGAAAATAATAACTTAATCCACCAATAACATCTTACTTTAAACAACAACCAATCTTATTTCATTCTCTTTAATACCTTATACTGTACATAAGGTTTACATCAAAAATTACAATCTCCAATTTCAAGATCTTCCAAATAAATGAGAATCTAGTTTTCTCATATAAACAATTCAATCTCATTCTTCTTTCCTATGGCTCTCGGTTATATATCAATTGCATTTCTTTTCTTTATAGAAATGTATGTTAGACATAATGTTTCAATTCTTTTCTCTATAGCAACTTAGGCTATCAAAAGTTTATATAACCTTTACCAAAGCTCCCGAACTCAAGAAACTAACTCCCAAATAACATACATTCTTGGAAAGTTCTCAAGTCTATTAACCCCCTTAACATCGATCTAACATAAACGTCAAACAATTCGAAAACATAAAAGTAATCACAACCATTTTAAACTCACCTTAGCCAAATTAGTTTTGGTCCAAAACTCCGATTTCCCACAATTCAACAACCGAGCAATCGCACCTACAATTCACCGATTGTACAACATATTACAATTCATAACTAATATGCGAACAAATGTGTAATTTCGGGTGAATAGTGATTTCGGATGAATAGTGTCTCGGGTGAATAGTGTTTTCGGGTGAATAGTGTTTTTCGAAAATCCGAGCTCAAAATCGTCATTTTTCATGATAGAAATTCGTGATTTCAACTTCAAATCTCATTTACAATCAAAAACGAACAAAACCACCTAAAAAGTTTGAAAACTTACTTTTTGGGATTTCCCTTAGAGAACGGGAAACTTGAAAAGCTAGGTTGGATAGGTAGCCCTCGTCCCTACCAATCCAACGCAACCGAAAAACACGACGATCCGCCGAGAAACGAAAGAGAAACGAAGAAAAGAAAAAAAAACCAAAAACTCTCCAATGGAGGAAGTTGTTCACGGCAAGGAGAAGAAGAAAGATGATGAGTTTGGTCAAATCTTGGTCAATGATAGTTTAAGAAGAAGAAGAGAAGAATATCTAGATATTTAGGTTTAAAGGGAAATTACGAAAATGCCCTTTTGATGACTTTTAGCTTAAAAACGAATCCCGAACATCTCAAACTATCCCAATGGTGATTAATAATTATTAATTGGCCCGTTAATAATTATTAATACCATTAAAACGTAATTAAATAAATAAAGCCATTAAAATGACTTAAAATGAAATAAACTACTAAATTCTAATTTAATGATAAATAAATGAATTTTAATTACTTAAATTAAAATAAAATAAATAAAAGTTTTTTTTTTTTTTATCACAAAATAACGGGACGTTACAAAAGTAAACTAAAATTAGCTTAAGTGAACTAAGTAATTAATTAAAGTAAACTAACATTAATTAATAAAAACTAAACTTAACTAAACTAATTAATTAAATTAAACTAAATTAAAATTAGATTATTTGAACTAAAATTTATTAATTAATTAAAGTAAACGAAATTAGATTAATTAACCTTACGTAAACTAAGTACTTAATTAAACTAAATTACATTAATTAAACTAAAATTAATGAAATTAACAACATTAAACTAAACTAATTAATTAATTAAAGTAAACTAAAATTAGATGAATTAAACTAAAGTAAACTAAGTAATTAATTACACTAAATTAGATTCATTATACTACAATTAATTAAATTAACAAAATTAAACTAAACTAATTAATTAAAACTAAGTAAAACTAAATTTAAACATAAACTAAAACTAACTTAAAACTTAAAATGTATACGAAAACTAACCTCGTAATAGAAACCGGGATTGGAGGTTTAGGATTTTTAGGTTTAGAGTAGGAACGGGGAATGGGAACGGGGAAAAAACAACGGGGAACGGAACGGGGGAAAGAGAGAAAAGAAAGAAAAAAGAGAAAGAAAAAGAGAAAGGAAAGGAAAAGGAAACGGGGGGAAGGAAGCTGATCTGAATTTAAATCAGATTTTGCTACCAAATGGTCGCAAATATGTAATCATAACTAGAAACGAAAACTCGCGCGGGCTGGGGAAATTACGACCACATGGTCGCATTTTTAGAGATATTTGCGACCATCCTGGTAGCATTTATTGAAAAAGCGACCATTTGGTCGCCCATTTACCATTACCCGAAGTAATTGTCATATCACGAGTCCCATCAACAATTGCGACCAGGCGGTCGTAATTTTTAAATTCACCGCCATAAATTTCATGAAAATTTAAATTTATCGCTCAGTTTGCGACCATATGGTCGTAATTTTTAAATTCACCGCCATAAATTTCATGAAAATTTAAATTTACCGTTCAGTTTGCAACCATATGGTCGTAATTTCACTTATATTTTTTGAAAAATATAATTATACTTTTCAAAAATGCGACCAACTGGTCGCCTTTTCCCTTCTAAATTACTACCATGTGGTCACCTTTTGTGTTAAATTGCGACCACATGGTCACAAATATTAATATTTTTTTTTAATCATTCATTAAAGAAATAGTTTTAATAAACACATACACAAGTGAATAATCAAGTTACGAAATGTCTCATTCATCATCGTCTCCAAGAAGTCATCACATAAAGTCTTCTTCTTCTGTTTCTTCATCGGATTCATCGTCTCGAATAAATTCAAGATCAATGTCACGTGCGTGAGAAGTGGAAGCATTTGTATCATCATCATCATGCAATGTTATCGTTCCATCGTTCAAAGGACGAAGAGTACTTGCATTCGACCATCGTCGATTGCACGACATCTTATCTCATCTTCTTGAAAAGCAACGACTTCCTCTGCATGGTCGTCTTTCTCGGACAAGTTTTCTTCTACCTGGCGTGGTTTAACTTTACAAACAACTAACCAATGCTTGGATCTCGTCTATTAATCGGATAGTTCAGGTAATAAACTTGAATCGCCTGGTGAAGCCAGGACAAACCTATCGGCGGTGCGCATATGCTTAGACTTGTTTACCTCAACGATTTGTAAATGATCAATCTTACGGACTCCGCCTCCTGGTTGTCTCGAACCAAGTGCGATTGAACCGAACAATGCGTTTTAGCGTTGAACTTGAGTATTGAATCTCAAGAATCTCATCGATTACTCAAGTATTCGTCTTCGTTTATCCTGAACACGTGACCTTTGATGCAAACACCATCGTTGTTTGTTGCCCTATTCACCGAATGGGCCTTCGTTTGAAATCAGAATCAAGTTTCGAAGCGTATCCACCATACGACCTTGCTATCCGTCCAGGTCCCTTTGCCAAAGAAATGATGCGAGGATCATCCACCAGGTAATGTAGGGGAGTCAACTTTGTGTCACGCCCAGGGTCACATCAAGTCGAATTTATGACCACATGGTCACTTTTTTTGGTGACCACTTGGTAGCTTTTATCCCACCAAATTATTTATATATTACTGGCCACATAAAATCACAGCATTTGCGACCATCTGGTCACTTCTTAATGTGACCACGTGGTAGCTTAATTCCCGCCAAATTTTTAAGCTACCACTGCTCAATAAAGGTCACAAAAATTGCGACCATTTGTTCACTTATAATTGTGACCACTTGGTAGCTTTCTTCCCTCCAATTTTAAGCTACCACTGCTCAATAAAGGTCACAAAAATTGCGACCATTTGGTAACTTATAATTGTGACCACTTGGTAGCTTTCTTCCCTCCAATTTTAAGCTACCACTGCTCAATAAAGGTCACAAAAATTACGACCATTTGGTCACTTATAATTGTGACCACTTGGTAGCTTTCTTCCCTCCAATTTTATGCTACCACTGCTCACTAATGGTCACAAAAATTGCGACCATTTGGTCACTTATAATTGTGACCACTTGGTAGCTTTCTTCCCTCCAATTTTAAGCTACCACTGCTCACTAATGGTCACAAAAATTGCGACCATTTGGTCACTTATAATTGTGACCACTTGGTAGCTGTCTTCCCTCCAAAATTACGCGCCATTTTTTGCTACCAAGTCATATTTTAGTCACAAAAATGCGACCAGATGGTCATTTTTTAGGTGACCAATTAGTCGCTTCTTTCGCGCCATAATTTCGCGCCATTTTTTATGACTACTTCTGTTTTTGGTCGCGATCCGGTCGCAAAAAAAGTGACCAGATGGTCACTTAGAGTCAACCTTCAAAAAAAGTGACCAGGTGGTCACCAAAAAACTACCAGTTTTGTTTGGTCGCAAATTTCTGGTCGCATTTTGACAGTTTTTTTGTAGTGATTTCCCAAAGATTATTCTATCAGAGCAGATGAATTAATTAGACTATCAATTGCTCTAGATTTCGTTCCATCAACAGATTCAAGTAAGTCTATGGAAGATCTAGGAAATGATTATTTTATTGAATTATGTTGGAGGTCATTGCTTCAAAGTTGAGTTTTAGAAAGTGAAGATGATTTTTATTATTTTAATTTTCGGATAACCTCTTCTTACCAGAATTTTTGTTTTACATATAAAATGCATGATCTTGCACAAATGGTTGCTAGTGGTGATTTCAAATATATAAATTATAAAGATTACGATGCTATTGATGAAAAAACTCATCATATTTCAATTCAATACAATTCAAAAAGTGAAAGGAATTTGCCCACTTCGATATTCAAGGTTAAAGGGTTGAGAACGTTGTTTTTACAACATGATGATGAATTTCATTGGATTGAAATGGATACATCTACTTTAACCGAGCTATTTTCAAGCTGTGTACGTTTGCGAGTGTTGAAATTAAATGGGACATATTTTAATAAGGTGCCAAAATCCATCAAGAACTTAAGACAACTTCGATATCTAAACCTCTCAAGAAATAGTGGATTGAGATTTCTCCCAAATTCTATCACTGAATTGCAAAATTTGCAAACACTCAACTTGCATGGTTGTTATAGATTAAAGGAACTACCGAGAGATATAAACAATCTTGTAAATCTTAGACATCTTGATCTAAATGAGACAAGTTTAAAGCATATGCGGAAGGGAATGGGAAAGTTAATTGACAAGTTTACAGACATTAAATTTGTTTGTGTTGGGAAACAAGGATGACATGCATGCTTGCAAGCTGAGTGAATTGGTTAAAAAGGAGCGTTAGTCATATATGGTTTAAAAGCTGAATAGTACTCCATCTGAAGCTAGCTTAGTAAGGTTGAAAGATAAGAAATATTTGCGAGACTTAATTCTTAATTGGGGTTGGGATTGGATAAGGGAAGATGATGAAGTTGATGATGAAATGGTGTTGGAAGGCCTCGAACCACATCCAAATGTTAAATCCTTGTGCATTACATGTAATATGGGAGAAAGATTATCGAATTGGGTATCCTCACTCTCTAAATTGATTGAGATTCAAATTGGTGGCTGCAAAAGATTGCAAAATCTTCCACAGTTTGATCATCTTCCACTTCTCAAATGCCTAAACTTGGATAGCCTAGATGCTCTTGAGTTCATAAATTTCAAAGACTCATTTTCTTCAACGGTGTTTTTTCCATCTCTTCAATATCTCCATTTACGTCATATGCTTAATTTGAAAGGATGGTGGAAATGGGAACCTTGTTCGCTTCCATCTTTCCCTCCTCTTCGTAAAATTTCAATCTCCAACTGCGGGAAGCTAGTTTCGATACCACTACACTCTGATTTAATAAGTGTTGAACTTGAAAATATGATTCTCAAGACATTGAAATTTCCAATTGCGAGTATCATATGTCCAACAAATCCATCCTCCGCCATCACATTCCCTTCATCTGCTTTAGAGAATCTTGCACTAATAGGCATCAATGAGCTTGAATATCTACCAAACCAATTATGGCGGCACCTCAACAACTTGGAGTCTCTACGAATACTTCGTTGCCAAAATTTGAAAGGGTGTGTTTCAGAAAATGTAGAAAGTGAGGATAGTAAGAAACTTGAGTCATTGAGTAAAGTGAAAGATGGCATACTGAAATATTTGTATCTTGTGTCACTCCCAAAACTGGCATCCTTACCAATTGGACCTCAACAACATTCGGCTGCTCTTCAAACTCTTTGGATAGAAGACTGTTGTAATTTGACGCATTTACCGGAATGAATAGGAAGCCTCATTTCACTTTCAAAGTTGTAGATTGGCAGCTGTCCCAATTTGAAATCAGTTCCAGAGGGAATACGCCAACTTCAATCTTTACAAACCCTTGAAATAAGGAGTTGTCCAGAACTAGAAGAAAGATGCAAGGAAGGAGGGGAGGATTGGCCGAAGATTGCCCACGTTCCAACAGTTCGTCTGGGGGTATGGTGGTGATAGCATGTGGCATTAATACTTCTCCAGGTATTCAATCAAACCATTCCTTTTATTTCATTTCTATTTCTATGAGACTTGCATGTTATGAGAATTTTATTCAAGTCAAAATTTATCATTTTGCAGCTGTGTAGAACACCTGGACAATTTCTTCATCATCATGAAAGAGATAAAGATACCTTTAACACAAGCACTTCACATCCAACTTTACTTTAACTGTATGCCAGCTAATTCACATAAGATTATGGCCCCAAATTTGATATATTTCTTCTACTTAATCAGAATTGAGAGTCCATTGTATTTTCCATCATCCACATGATTTTCAGGTCAAAGTGTCTACATAATGACTTGAGCTATATTAATTGTGCCACAACTCTGTGAATGAGGATTCCATAACATACCTCTTTCACTACAATTACATCGTCTCAATTTAAATATATAACGATTGTCTGATATCTTTTCCCAATCAATAGCAGTTCTTTGTTTTTATCTCTCGTTGGTTGCAGAAGTGAGTCCCTCAACAACTTTTCTGGAAGAAATTAAAAAAATTCAAATTGAAGAGATCATAGTGGAGGATGAAAGAATATAAGGGTTCTCGTGTGTTTTAATAAAAAGAAGTTCTAACACAACTGAAATAGCTCATAGTAAGCTTCTCCAAATTTATTGGCAATGAGAGACGTAGAATGGTAGCGAGAGGAAAAGACGGTTTTAACCAAGGTTTGTCAAACATATCTGATACTATAATTAACCAATGCTTCACATTCACTATTGTCGATGTATGAATAAGTTGGAGATGAATAAGAGCAATTGAACGAACAAGGAAAAAAAAACTTGAGAGCAAGAAGATGATCAAACCGTGGAAGATGATAGAATATAATAGTTTTTCATAGGAAAGGCAGTGCTCATCAATAGTAGTTCGGGCATTCGAAACTGATGTCATTCAAAGTTAAGTTTCTCCAAATATGCTGCCAATAAAATTGAAGTTAGCTTGGGGTTGGGCAGTTAGAGAGACAACATATGGCAGACAAGAAAAATATGTTTTTGACCAAGGTATTTCTAACACTCCTTGTCTTTTTAGTTAGTTTTCAAAGCAACCATCCCTTCAATAAAGTAGAACATCAAAATCGATACAAACTGTTGGGAAAAACACCCTTCCCACATTCACCACTAGGAATAAAAGAAAGAACCTGAGAAAAATAAGGAAACAAACACAATCATGTTGGGAGAATTTCTAAATTAGCCCATGATTGATTCAAGAGAAACGAAGAAAATACTGAATGCGGAAGCGTACCTTACTTCATGATCGACAGCAATTACCGTACGGGTTTGGATTTTCCAATCCTTATGCAATCAACGTTATCTGTAGTTTTCTCAGAGAGAATTTCTCCTCTGATGGGCATGAGAAGAATCCGTTATGTTGCACAGGATGGAGACCATAACCCCTTTTTGTTAACTGCCCAAATAATTGATGGGAGTTATTTACAATGTAAATTTCCAATTCGGCCCCTCATCAAATTGGAAATTCTAAATAGTATTTATGCTTATATAATTCCATGGAATTATGTAATTACTCTTAAGCCAACATTAAAATTTTAGTAGATCACTTTAATTTGGCTAATTAAAAGATAGCATACACATTTAATAATTACATGTGTAGTCCCATATATTGAATTTTTCCAACAAATCAAACGACACAAGGATTTATACTGGTTCACCCCAATTGGCTACGTCCAGTTGCTACCAGCTGCGGATTTCACTATGATAAATCAAGAGTTACAGTGAAAAATATTCAATACACTACACTGTGTATTACGCTCAAAAGCCCTCAAGAAAGTAAACCCTTTCTTTTACAATATTTCTCACACTCTCACAATAGCCCTCCCCGAACCCAATACAAATACACTCTCAGTATTTTTGGGATGCATTTGCCAACAAAAGTTGCCCTATTTATAATACAAATAGTCTTGGTCACCAAGTATAATCTAACGGTCATAATTCATTCTTGCCCACCAAGCAAATCCAATGGCCACAATTAAGACTTGATCACCAAAGCAAACTTGTTAAGCAAGTTTAGGGCTTTATCATTAATTTCATATACTTGCCAAATCACACAAACAAGTGTGAATCAAGAAATATATAAACATGCTCTTGGGTAGACGAATTGTTTCCATGCTAATTTTAGTTTTGTTAGTGTTATAAATCAGTAAAATATGAAAAAGACTCCATCAATGACAGTCAATCAAATCAATTTGAATAAGACTTTTGTTAGAACCTATTTCTCAATTCAGTCCCAATTAATTTCGTTCAAGGAGCAACTTAAGACAATCATACAATTCCAATTAACAAAACTGACTTATAGCCCACGGGTTTCACCGTTGCAACAGTGTGTGCTCGAAATAAGGAAGAGGTAGAATTATAACGAGAGGGAAAGTAAGGAAGAGATCGACACCGAAAATGATTAACGTGAGAAACCTCCAACTGGTAAAAACTCACGGGGCCTCGCCCAGAAAATAATCCACTAGAATCGTTAGTCGTTCAATACAAATATAAATCAAAAAGCACAAAATAAAAAGAACTCCCTTCTTTGTTTTTGTCTTTGATTTCTCCTTGCAACGACGACGTCTACAATGGATTCGATCACAAGCTCCCCTTGTGACTATTTGATTCAAGAACCTCCCGTTCTTGTTTTGATCATACCACAAGCTCCCCTTGCGGATTTAGATCAAGGAACTCCCTTCCTTGATGTGTGAGTAAGATGACTTCTTCCTCCCGAAGAATCAAATCACTCTCCAAGCAATTACAATATAAAATATTTGAAATACAATTCTCACAAAAAGCACTCTCACATAAAAATTATAATAGGCACTATAGGCTAATAAAAGTGAGAGCAAATATAAGAAGCTTGGGTGAAAAACAAGCTAAAAGAAAAGACTTTATTTTATAAGCAAAATGAAGAACGATCCAAAAAGGTAAATCTGTCAAAATACAATCTGCCAACAAGATCCGTTGCAACAGTTTGTCCCACGGCTGACAGCAAGGCATGGAGAATTTCCTTATATAAATCATCCATTTGAATTTTGAATTTGCATATAAGATGATTCCTTAAACGTGAGAGACAAAAGGCTGTCAAATATTCTCCTTTAATTTACAAAAATATTTTCCTTATATTAAATCAATCAAGCTATGATTAAGATAAACAAAATAGGAGAATATATATAAAGAGATAATAAATCAATAGAAGAATTATTTATTCAGAGACAAAATCTCCATAATATCAATTAAGATATGTCAAACTTTTAATTCAGTTTTTATCAAATTAAATGCCAAAAACAAAACTAATAAAATATTCCATTGTGAAATTTTCAACAACTTTAAATTGAATTAAAACTCATTGGTTTGTTGATTCTGCCTCACAAAATACTTGTTTAACCAATTCCAACTTGAAAAACAAAAAATGTTTTCCTTGATGCAGAATTTTTGCTGGAGATGTGTTCTTGTTGCCACTTAGATTATAGTCATTAAAGGTAGCAACATCTAGTCAAAAGTGGTCATACTCTGGCATTCATTTACTATAACTTAGCATTCAGTTTGAGTTGGATTCCTTCAAAGGACGCTCGAGATCTATTTTTGTGAGGCTTCTTTGGGCCTCTAATGTCTAAGAAAATGAAGATTTTATTGATTTGTGTCTTCTCTACTTTGTTATGGATAGTTTGAACAAAGAGCAGTATATACTCAGTTTTTTTAAGATAGATTTGCTTCATGGGACGCAATTTAAGATTTAGTTTTATTTCTTACTTTTTGTTGGGCTAAATTTATTATTTCTTAATATTTTGGGATTACCTTTCATTCTGTGTATTATAATTTCTAATGAAATTCTTTTTTTATTTCCTATTTGAGGACTTCATGATGTTCTTGTAATTATTGCATTCGTATTTTGATCAATGAAAGTTCATCTTTCCATCAAAATAGTTATATAACGTGTAATGTAACCATGATCAAGACATTAACATGGAACTGAGATTTGAATAAGTTCATAACCAATTTTTTAAATAAATCATGCTTCTGGCAGCATGCAATGTGTAGGCTCTTAGAATGAGGTGAGATATTTCACAACTTGGAAAGTACTTTCAAATAAGGAAAAACATTTTCTAGATACAATATGCATGTTTGCAACATTTTATAAGCACTTTTGTAGAAGTCAAAAGCACTTCAAAGTGTTTTTTGAGGAAGTAATAGGTGCTTTTATAATTTCTTCCACTCATTTTATCTCTCTTAACATCTCTCTACACATTTTCTCTCTCTTAACATCTCTCTACATTACACTTTCTCTCTCTAACTCCTCTTCATGCATTTACTCTCTCTAACTTCTCTCCACACATTTTCTCCCGCTAACTTATTTTTCCACACCCTCTAACTTCTTCTTATACACTTTTTTCTCTAACTAATTGCTACATATTTTATCATAGTATTTATTAGAAAAGTATTTTGAATAAAATCATTTCATAAACACTCCCAAACAAGCTCTTAATTTGACATAACATGGTGGTATGAGAAAAAGATGACTCACAATCAAGGTTTGTCAGATATTTGAGAAAAACTCAGTCATATTTCATTTGCTAATAAATTATTTTCAGCAAGGGATCTTCTAACCTTGTTATTCAAGGCTAAAGGATTGAGAACATTTCTTTGACAACCATGATGGTTACGATTTGGATAAGCTATTTGGATAAGCTATTTTCTTGTTTTGTAAATTGTTTGAAATATATAGATATCTCAAACAATTCAAATTCTAAAAACCAAATTACAAAATTTACAAACTCTTAACTTATATGGTCGTGTCACTTCGAAAACTGGTGTCCATACCAAATTTGGACCTCAGAAAGTTGAAGCTAGTCTAAAAGAACAATTAAAGTCTTAATCACGTGTTTTCCAAGATAATTCAAGAAACGTCAGGTAAAAATTAAAAGCGAAAATATTCAATATTTGATCAATTAAAATTATTAGTTGACAAGACCATTGAGATTACCTAATTTCAACAAGTTGTTTGCTACTAAACAGTAGTCATTAGTTTTTTGGATGAGTTAATTTCACTAATAATCAAAAAAATTATGGATATATCAAATATATCGGATGTTTTTATTAAATATCATTAGTATCCAAAACCGCCACCGGCCAAATTAAATTACATTGTAAAAGAACAAACATACCCCCGATTTAAGGGTGAAAAATTAGGATAGCCACTTAATGGGCCTTAAATGTGAAAGTAGCCACATTCAGAATTTTTCACATTGATAGCCATCCCCCTATTTCAGATTTCAGTACTATTACCTAAATACCCTCAACTATGTATGACAGTATAATGGGGACAGGCAGGACGGCGGCGTCAGATGGGCACACTATACGGAGAGGTCTTTTCGGTTAACAGCATTAAAAAAAATAAAAAATAAAAAATAAAACTTCCTTCACACGATTCAATTTCCTTCTCCCCCCATTTTCGTCAAATCAAAACATTTACAAACCGCCACAAATTCTTCTCCCCCTCATTCCTAGCATTGTAACTTCTGGAAACCGCCATTGGAGTAGGACGCCAACAACATAAAAACTTGAATAACAGGTATTTTTATCTAATTTGGAAAAAAAAGATCGATACATTTCTTCTTTACGTATAGAAGCCTAAAAAATTGGTTCTTAACATGTCAGACATGGTTGAAACTTGAGGATCATCGAGGAAGGAGAAACTCACGGTTCATTCCGACGAAGAAGAATCAAATGTTGTAGAGGACAAGGTAGCAGACGAAGACGAATATAGCAGTCTAAAAGGATCAAGCGATAGTGAGGACAAGGTAATATTTGAGTTTAAAAAAAGGAAGAAATCTGAAGGAAAGTGCTCTAACAGAAATTACGATTGTGCATGCAGAGGTCTGAACAAGAAGAAAGCAGGGATGAGGGGAAAAAGAAGATGAACACTCCATCTTCTTCGTCTAGACCGAATAAAAGGAAGTCAGAGGTACGTGTAGGAAAAACATGCATGACTAATGTATATAACATACTATAACCATCTGATTTATGGCACACCTGGAGATGTACTGTTTTTACAAACAGAATGTGCATTATTGTTAACTAGACAATAAAAAAAACAGTACTAACAATGAGCGCTATACTTACTATATGTACTATACAGTATCTTCCTTATGTTCGCCTGTACATAATTGACAGAAGTGTAAGTTATATATACTATACTGTTTGTTATTGACTGTATAGTACGAGGTGTATAACATGTATAGTGTCTTAACAGGGGCCCCCCTTGATTCAGCCAAGGCATGCATGGAAAAAGGACCAAAAGGTCAATGTGTACTCGAAGACAAAGCTGCTCGGGGTTCTGCACAAAAAAATGACAGACAAGCAAAAAAGGATTATGAAGAAATCCTTCTTGTGGAATTTCTGGGAACTTCCAACAGCAAACTTCCCTACTCAACTACTATTGCAAATAATTCATCGAAGGGTGCACAATGACGATAAGTCGCTGCTCACTTTCAATATATGTGGGTACACAGTTGATTTCACCCTTGAGGATTTTGCAACAATCACCAGGCTGATATGTGATGACGTTAAATTCACACACTTAGATAAGCTGCCAGCAAGCTCCATTGAGTAGAAATTTTTCAAGACTCACACAATACACAACTTGAAAGCGTTGATTGAAGAGATTGATGACTACGACTTTCAAAATGACAAAATGTCGATTAAGGTTGCAAAGTTGGCTATGCTGGAGAGCATAGTCATTGCAAATCAACAAAAAAACACAATAAGTGATCTGCACTTTAGGCTAGTTGAAGATGATGATTTGTTCGAAACATACCCTTGGGGGAGGATATCATACGATATGTTACATCAAAGTGTGACATGAGCAGTGGGAAGCAGCAGCTCATTGTGCATGGCTGTTGGTGGGTGTGCTTATGCACTCATATACTGGGCTTTCGAACGAATTCCAGCGTTAAGCGTTGGAGAAAAGTATGCAAAACGAATCAATTATGATGAGCCCAGGGTGTTAGCATGGGATGTTATGAGGCATGGTACATGTAAGAAACTTGATAAAGATGTGTTCAATGACCAGGTAGTGATTTGCAATGTCCTATTTCGTCACTATACTATTGTTTAAAACTTTTGGTGCTATACTCGCTATATTACTTGGTGCTCTTCGTTTACTATCTTCTGGTAACTTCATGTGCAGATTGTTGTTTAGAGCATGCAGTAGGTATTAAATCCAGAAAAATACTACTACTTGAATGAGTTTCAACAAAGTAGTAAGATGAAAGGGAAAAGTGTGCAAGAGGAGGTTCATGAGCCAGATCTGGGCTTATCAGGAAACTCCAACGAGCATGAAGAAACAGAGTCCGATAGTGACAAATCACATAAAACAAGTGGGTACGTAAAGCTGAGTAAGAAACTTGATAAGATATCAGCTGTACTGGATGCACTAACAACAAAGGTTGATTTCATATCTGACATTGTATACATGAGGCATCTGTCTGAAGAGAAAGAGAAAAGGAATGTGGTTTTTAACGATGATGGAGAGAAGGTCAGTTGGCACCTAATTTCGAAAACACTACAGATAAATATTTTTAGTATTCTCTTATATGACACTGACATAGCATATTTGAACTGGTAAGAAATGTACCTAGGGGAGAGTGGGTGATGGTGAAACGGAACAGGGAAGAAATACTAAAGATGGGCAACGCGAAGATGAGGTCATACGTGCTTGTATTCTAAATTTTGTTATAAATATTGTATATGCTATACGGTAGTGTACATGCTATACAAGTGTAATTGTTATATTTGTTGATCATGATGAGCCCACTAATGTTCTTTACGAAACAGAGATTCAAACCGTGTGTCAATGTGGAGGTCGGGCATGATGATACTGTTCTAGACGACGATTCAGTTGGAGATGGCGAAAAGGACATAGGAATCAGGCGTTCAGGGGCAGACGAGCATTCTCTTGATCACATTGACCAAATTGTCACCAACGTTATGGAATGTGTGGCACAAGATTTTCAAGATGTATGTATATACAACTACTTATGCTTATTGTGAGGCTTATGAACGTACTAATAATACACTACCTATTATTATGGAAGATGGCGGAGGATTCTGCAATCGATAACGCTGATTTGGATTCACAAGAGAGGCTGAGCAAGCGTGATGCGGGGCACACAAAAATGGGGGAGGTAGATGACATCAGTAACTTGTACAATATGCAATGTCATTACTTTTTTTTCTTAACAACATGATTGTCATGCAGGCAGCTACTGTGCATGGTGATACACCTGCTATACAAGAACATAGCTTGCAAGACTCAAAGGTGAGCTTCTGTACACTACAATGTACTACTGCCTGTATAGCATGTATAATAAATATTAATCATTGTCGAAGTAAGCTTGAGTATATACTACTACCTCTATGCTTGAGTATATACTACTGCCTGTATAGCATGTATAATAAATGTTAATCATTGTGTGTACTGTATCATGTGGGCAGGTAGCTTCCGGGGTTAATGAGTCGCTTGCTATAGAAGAATCTAGCCTGCAGACAATAAAGGTGAGCATTTTAATGTGTAAACCCTAAACTATGTGTGAAGTCCAAATAGTTGTGACTTACTTTGTTTTACACAAAAATTACAGCAAACTTGCGTGGATAATGACCCAAAAGATACAGCGATGGAGCCTCAAGTGCAAACTCGGGTGGAAGTAAGTTTGGATGTATGTTATTTGCTGTATATAATGTATAGTACTTCATTCTCACATTGCTGTTATCCTCTGATTGCAGCGGCCACGAAGAGAAAAAAATCTCGGCAAATTCGTTAGTGAACCGTATACCGATGCATTTGGGTCCACTGGATTGAAGGCACCCAAAGCAACGAAGAAACGGTCACAGCGAACAGGGAAGGCAAAGGCCCAAAAGCATAGTAAGAAAGGCAAAGTTGAAGACGTTAGCATCGAACAACACGATGTTGATGGTGACCAGCCTTTAGGGGACGATGAACCAAATTTTAACATCAAATTAATAGCGGCAGTTAATGAAATTCGGGTGCGGACGACAGAAAGTAGTACCATCATGTGTTGACTATGTTGTACAACGTAACTATGTGCTTGTAATTGGTAATTATGTACTTTTAACAAACTTACTACTGCCTAATCATGACATTCACAGTATATTTTGGGATGCACTTATCCATGTGAAAGTGGTTTTTTGTCTATGTTTTATGCAATGAACCATACCCCATGTTCTAGACAGGCAATACACTATGTTTTGCAGCTTTTTAATTCTGTAGAATACAGGGTCTACTATATAGTTATATTTTTAAGATGATCAACTTGATGTTTTTAAATGTGTGTTAGTAGGCTTTTGTGCGTTTTTTTGTGCTAAACAAAACATATTTACCCCGTATATATAATTTTGTTCCTATACTTAGAACAATTTTTGGTTGTAATACATTTGTTGTTCTGTACGTAGATAATTATAGACAATATAAAATATACACTGCGTTATACGGGTGACTACTACATTGCCTGCAAGTTATTTTTGTTGGTTTAATGCTTCTAGAGACAAATGTGGAAGTCTGAATTTACTGTCTATATAAACGGGCAGCATCCATGCACGTTGCACAAGTCTTGTGTTTTTTCTGGAGCTATATCGACTATATGCACTCCGCTATGTAAAGTCTGTATAGCTCTAAATCAGACACGAAACTTGGGTAACGTCAATGAACGTTTCTTATTTATTTACACCGGACATTAAGTGGTTCACATCCATCGTAGCCATTGCAATAATATCTATCTATTACAAACGGCACTATACATACTATACACCCTAGACAGTATTTTTCACCAACAAAACTAACTTGCGGACAATCTAGTATTCGACGTATAGCGTGTACAGTGTATCGCATATATAGTAAATAAACAGTATTCACATACTTTGGTTTATGAGCACCCGTCTAGTATAGCATGTATAGTACCTAACGCTCTTGCAACACACAACATTTGTGTACGTGTGTGTATTGTGTATAGTATGTATACCTGTGTGTATAGTATAGATTGTATAGAATGTATAGTACCTAAAGCTTATGCTACACGCAACACCTGTGTGAATTTAAACAGTATTCACATACTTTGGTTTTATGAGCGCATAGCGACTAGTATAGCATGTATAGTACCTAAAGCAACACAAAACACTTGTGTACTTGAATAGACACTCCACATTTATGCAGACCGTACACAACACTTTTTTATGTATAGCATATACAGTGAGTATAGTGTCAATCAGATGAACACAAGACCTGTGTGTATAGCATGTATAGTGAGTCTAGTGTCAAGCAGCTAAACAAAATACCTGTGTGTATAGTCTATAGTACGTATAGCACCAGTAGCTCTACACCACACAACACTTATGTACGTGAATGCACACTCCACATTTGCAGACCGTACACAAACACTTATTTATGTATAACATGTATAGTTAGTACAGTGTCCATCAGCTAAAAGAAATACTTGTGTATAGTGTCTAGAATCTAAACAAATACATGTGTGTATAGTGTATAGTATCTATAGCACCAAAAGCTATACAACACAACACCAAACGAAATACCTGTGTATTCACGTACACAAGTGTTGTGTCTTGTAGAGCTCTTGGTACTTTACATACTATACACTATACACACAGGTATTGTGTTCATCTGATTGACACTATACTCACTGTATATGCTATACATAAAGAAAGTGTTGTGTACGGTTTGCATAAATGTGGAGTGTCCATTCACGTACCCTAAACCATAAACCCTAAACCCTAAACCCTGAAAAACCCTAAATACACAAACACTTCTTTATATATAGCATGTATAGTTCGTATAGTGTCAATCAGCTGGACAAAATACCTGTGTGTAAAATATGTATAGTATGTATAGCACCAATAGCTCTACAACAAAATATACCTGTGTGTATAGTGTAAATTATATAGCATGTATAGTACCTATAGCTCTTGCTACACACAACACCTGTGTGTATTTCAAACAGTATTCATATACTTTGGTTTTATGGGCGCATAGCGTCTAGTAAAGCATGTATAGTACCTAAAAGGTCTTGCAACACAACACTTGTGTACGTGCATGGACACTCCACATTTATGCAGACCGTACACAACACTTGTTTACGTATAACATGTACAGTGAGTATAATGTAAATAAAACAAAACACAATACCTGTGTGTATTGTGTAAAGTATATATAGCACCAATAGCTCTTGCAACAAACTATACCTGTGTGTATAGTGTAGAGAGTGTCTACATAACACTTATATCAGAAGCAAAAACTTGTATACCGTGCATGGAGGCTGCACATTTTTTCGGCCGTATAGTAAGTCGTTCACATTAAAAAAAAATTGTATACGTAGAGAATGTATAGTACATATAGTGCACTAACTACGCACAGAATAACAGAATGTATTACACCACGAAAAAGTATAGTAACAATATTATATAAATGGGTAAATATGTATTGTTGAGCACAACAAAACCGCACAAAAAAGCCTTCTTCCACACATTTAAAAACATCACTTTGAGCATCTCCAAAAGGTGGTTAAAAAATAATTAGCCTAGTTTGCATGAATGATGATCAAAATGATGTTTCCTAGGGGAGATAATACTAACTAACCCAAAAAAGAATACAAGTAACTACTTTGGCATCAGTTTGACAAATCATCATCGTTCAATCAAAATCAAAAAAAGAAAACAAAAACAACTATCTGCCTGCGAATGTACTAAAACCATCAACACTTTGACCTTTTACTTCTGGTAGAACTAGGCTCCGACAAAATGGTCTGACAACTATCCCTCGTGTGTCCATTCGAATTACATCTACCACATCTTAGCAACGATTTATACTCGCCAACTGATCGGATCCTAGCTGTGTGCGGCCTACCTGCCTGTCGTTTGAATGGAGGTGGAAGCATGTGGATAAAAACAAGATGCTTCGGCACATCCCACTGTCGAAACCTACCAACTGGATTTATGGCTCCTGCGAACGTGCGAACAATGACACTCGTCGAATAAAAGTCATGAACACATGTTCCGATGGGGATGCACAAGAAATTCAATGCAGCGCATGCGTGAGAACATGGGATCATTTGTTGTTGCCATTTCCCACATGAACACGTCCTACCGGGAACATCAATGTCATAATCACCGTGGGTGTCACTGACCATCACTTTGGATGAATCGGTTGGGTTGACCTACAAAAAATACACTTTTTGAACTTATTTATCGTGTTCTACTTTATACAAGCTATACAAAATATACTGCATTAACTCACCTGCATGCATCTCCCAGCTTGGATCCGCTTCAGCAGCACCAAATGGAGGATGTCAGCCAATATATTATGATTCTTGTTAATTGAATTCCACCGGGCAAGGAACCAATGCTGCAATTTTATAATGTACTCTTCCACATACGCAACTAGAGGATAATCACGGAATGGTGACATAACTGAATTGAAGCTTTCAGATATGTTAGTTGTCATAATCGAAAAACGAGATCCGGGAAACAATGCTCGAGCCCACAAAGATGACCCCGCATCTTCTAAATACTGTTGGGCTGACGGGCATATGATGTACAGCTGATTGGAATGGATTTCAAACTCTTCAAGTGTATATGCCCTCGCAGCACGCATAAATATCTCTCCCATCCCTTTCTTCTTGAACCGACTTTTCAAGTTATTCGACATGTGATACATGCAATAGCCATATTTTGCTTCGGGCATCACCTTCATAACAGCCTTCTTGATGCTATGGTGCCGGTCCGAAATAATTGCAATATCAGACAAGTTGTTCCCAATCACAACCCTCAGTTTGCTGAAAAACCATTCCCACGCAGTGTCGTTCTCTGAGTCAACAACAGTCATACAAATTGGAAAGATATGGTTGTTCGCGTCCATGCATACCGCAGCTAACATTGTTCCACCGTATTTCCCCCGAAGAAAAGTACCATCGACGGATATTACTGGTCGGTAGAACTTGAAACCTTCAATAGATGCCTTAAGTGCAATAAACATGTACTTGAACCTGAATTCCTCGCGGTGAACAATGAATATAAACGTGCCTGTACATGTAGAAATACGTACATTATGTATGGAACATCTAGTTCTAATAGATGGTATAGCAATAAAAAGTTGTATAGCGTGTATACGATCAGAAATATGTACAGAATAACGTAAATGCTTTCATACCAGGGTTCCTCTCCTTCACGACATAGAGGAATTTCGTCAAGTTATGGTACTAATCTTCGGGACTACCACGAAAGTATGTCAATGCTAACTCACGTGCCTTCCGTGCCTTACAATAACTAACATGTATCCCGTGCTCAGACATCATAATCTCCTTTACCTCATACGGGCGTAATAGATTACCCTTAATTGGTGGATGAAATCCCTTAATAAATTCTGCAATGATAGTCGCGCTTGCCTGAGGGTGGTCGAATGGAACATAGTCGGGAGGGCAAGTGTGCACGTTATGTAACGTATGGACTTTGAAAGCTTCAGAATCTGAAATTCTTGAACAATGCGCATGCCAGTCGCACCCATCCTTGTGACACGCAACATACACATGTGTTCGATTCGAACGAACAACCCTAAAATAGAAATTATCCTTAATGGCCAGAATCTTCAAAGCATCCATAAGTAGCTTTTTGCTTGCGTATACATCATCAACGAGGACATCAAAAGTACTTCGATAGTCTCTTATATCAAGCCTATCAATGTACCTCGCTCCATCAGAAATATACACTCCGTGACAATACGAAGATCGTGGTCTAGGTGATGACAAGTGATCATCAGCTCCGTCCCCCGGTTCACCGTGTATATCGTGTATAGCATCTATATCAATAAGTGATTCGGTGCTATCATCATCAACTACCAAGTATGTTTCCCCGTGCGCCTTCTCTTTCGTACATCTGTCATCAACATCCCCACCGTCGTGCTCACTGACCACCGTGTTGTGTACGGAATCAGAAATCCCTTCATCTCCAATAGAATCCGGAACACTCTGTATATCGGAGTCATCGATAATTTGTCCGCGGGCTTTCCAATTGACAACTGAAACCCTGATTACATCCTCAAGGCCTTCATCTTCTAGGGGACTATCGAAGGCAGAATCGTCACTATCGTAATCCACAAGCTAGTCAATTACTACAATCACTACAGAGCATTTTACGCCTTCTATCTTGGATATATTAACAAAAAACTTGCAGTCATCATCCGTAATTAAAGGAAGATACTTTGAAGCGTTTCCCCCGGTGACTACTTCGATAAACATCTTCATCTTTAGGGTGAGATCAAGGGCAGATATAATGTAACCTTCAAATTCGTTGAATACCTCCGTCAATGGAAACGATATACTTTGATCTACATATGAAACGTACTTCCCCTCCGTATTCCACGTACCATTTCTCTTCGTCGTAACATTTAACATCTCCATTTTCTCACCTCAAAATGGAAGAAAAAAATTTCATTTAGTCTGATACGTTTTCGTATAAATATGATGTGCAAACTTCTATTGAAAGCTACCCAATTCCATCCACAAACAAAAAGCTGCTGCATTTTTTAAATTTAAAAAAAAATGGTGAAGCTTCTAATGGAAGAATCACAAATCTGATGCAATGTAATCATTAGCTACCATCATTGGTAGTCGTGCACGTCTGGTGGAAGGGAAAGGCAAGACTCACGTGCAGTACTCAGCAGGGGTATAGTAGGCATATTACAAAGTCCATACATGAGTATGTGGCTAAAATGATAACAAAATGGGAAAATGGCTAGAAGGGAAAAGGCAACCTCTCAAGTGGCCATTTCTACATTTTTACTCCCGATTTAATTTCTCCTTAATTTGTGTAAAATTTAAGGAAATTTATAAAAATCCCTTAAATTTTACAAAATTAATGGAAAATCAAATCTAAACAAAAATAAAAACAACAACAAAAAATAAAAGAAAAATCTTCAAACTTCTGACTTCTTCTTCCAGGAAAATTCAAATGTCTTTCTTGTTCGCCATCCTACAAAATACAGAGATAAAAAATAAACATTTAATTAAAAGTAACTTATTCTACAAAATACAGAGAAAGGATAATTGGAAGGGACAAATTTTTAAAAACTGTTTACTTTTAGTAAACATTTATTGATGTGTACTCAAAATTTATAAAATGATGTGGGGAGAGGCCGAGTCCACGGCCTCAACAAGCAAATCCATGCTTGAATGGGAAATTCATCCCAAAGAACAAGGGGTTTAAACCCAAAGAGGAGAAATACTCTCTCTATTTGATTGATATTCAAATTGGATAAAAGATAAGATATGAGATGTCTACAAAATGAACCTAAAATGGCTATATATAGCCTTACAAAAGAAACCCTAAATTTAACTATAAACTAATACTAATTAATTACATTAAAGTAAACTAATTCTCTAATAATAACTCATAAATAAACCTAAACTATTTAACCTATTATGATTCACATCATACTACCACACCCAAAAAAATGAACTCGACCTCGAGTTCGGTCCCGCCGAAGAGAAGAAGACTCCAATTGAGAATGCACGACGCACTTCCTCCCAAATCCAAAGTGGCACTAAAGTAATGGGCCACGAAGAAGGTGAAAATAGTAACCTCCATAGCATTTGGTTCCAACGAGCACACTTCGTGAAATTAAAATTATGGTAATTGGGCTTCAAAAGAGATGGTGAAAAGTAAATGGAAAAGTCTTCTTTGGACTTAATTTGGTGGGTAAGAAATGGGTCCAATAATATGAATGATAAATTGGGCTTTGGTGGAATTGGAATGGATGGGCCAAAAAATTGAATTTGAGAGGCATAGGAAATATTTGATGATAATAGATTGGAAAATAAATGGGCTTTGAGGGAAATGGATATGTGGCCCATATATTTTTGGAGTGAATTTGGAATTGGTAGAAACATGGGCTTGGGTATAATGGGGTTATAAAGAAAATGGTGTAGAATAGAAATTTGGCTAAAGTGGATATTAATTAGGTTTTAATTTTTTTTTTTTATAAAAAAAAATTTTTTTTTTTTTTTTTTTTTTTTTTTTTTTTTTTTTTTTTTTTTTTTTTTTTTTTTTTTTTTGGGTTTTTTTTTTTTTTTTTGTGTTTTTTTTTTTTAAAAAAAGGGAAAAAAAAAATTTTTTTTTTTAGGATTTTTTTTTTTTTTTTTTCCCCTTTTTTTTTTTGGTGGTTATGATAAAATTCCTATTAATTACATCAAAGTAGAATGAATGGCCAGGATTGAAAGTTACAATTAGGTTTCCTTTTTCTTCATCCGATTTGCAAGAGTGGTGGGGCGCCGCAACTTCTTCTTCCTTGATTTCTTCTCCGACTCCATCGGCTTCACAAACTCCTTCAACACATACTTCTTCAATATTAACTTCGCTTCTCTCTTCAACGATTGACGCGATTGCTATCGTATTCTCTTCAAAATATGCACCAACCACGGTTTCAATTTCTTCATCGACTGCATCATCAGTGCCATGAGCGACTGCATCACCAACTTCATCGTCAACTTCTTGCGCGGTCTCCGATTTAATAACAAATTTACAATCCCTCGACAATTTCTCAACCGCCAAGATTTATGTATCTTCATATTCTTCCTCGTCAAATTGACAGAATTCTTCAATCAATTTTGTTCTCATTTTCTTCCAACTTCGAATTTTTTTCTTCCCATGATAGATCCTATGATTTTGAAGCCAATCCCACCAATATACCATATAACCCTTGAATTTTCTTGCTACAAAAATGGCCTGTTTGTCCCATTCAACCTCATGCCATTCAAAGAATTCATCCACTCTCTCAACCCAATTCCAAAATCTATCCAATCCAGAACCACTAAAAGATAGAATCCTAACCTTTTGAAAATGGCTATCCATTGGAACAGAGAAATGTAATGGTACTTTGTTTTTCTTTTTCTTTTTTTTGACTGAAATAGAACAGGGGATGAGGGAGGGGCGATGGAGACTGTTGAACTATTTTTTTTTTTTAACTGATGATGGGGCTGTTGGCTGATTAGGCAGAAAGATGGATGAAGGGATGAAAGTAACAGAGATGATTTTTTTTTTAAGTTTTGGTTTATGGAAAAGAGATAATGAAACAACGTTCTTACCGAAAATATGAAACCGATAATCAATCGTGGTGGTCAATCCACCTCCGATTCTTCCACTCCGACTATCTTCGTAATCGGACCTCCCGGAACGGCGAGGCTCTGATACCAACTGATGTGGGGAGAGGCCGAGTCCACGGCCTCAACAAGCAAATCCATGCTTGAATGGGAAATCCATCCCAAAGAACAAGGGGTTTAAACCCAAAGAGGAAAAATACTCTCTCTATTTGATTGATATTCAAATTGGATAAAAGATAAGATATGAGATGTCTACAAAATGAACCTAAAATGGCTATATATAGCCTTACAAAAGAAACCCTAAATTTAACTATAAACTAATACTAATTAATTACATTAAAGTAAACTAATTCTCTAATAATAACTCATAAATAAACCTAAACTATTTAACCTATTATGATTCACATCATAAAAGGTACAAAATTGAAGATGAAAAAGAGGTACAGATTCTAAAGATGTGTAAATAGAAAATTAAAATAAATATTGAACAAAAATAAATATTTTATTAAAATCCTTCAAATATGGATAAAAAAGATCAAAGAAATTATCAAATATATAAGCGAATAAACGATAGATCTATCACCAGAACCCTAGATCCGACTCGATTTAAAGATATGAAAATAGAAAAATTAAAATAAATGTTGAACAAAAATAAACATTTTTTAAAATTCCTTCAGATCTGGATAAAAAAATCAAAGAAATATTCAAATCTGGAAAAAACACTTTGAAGTCCATTACCATGGCAGACGGAAAAGAAAATCGATGGTGACCTCAGAGCATGCTTCTCGAACAGCGCCTATTATTCGTCTTCATCGGCGTTGCCATATAAAGAACAATAAGATCAAGAGCCATACAAAAAGAGGTAAAAAGCCAGCAACCCTTGTTTATTCCAATATGCGCCAACAAATCCGGATAAGGAAACGAGGAAGATGAAAATTCTGAAGAGGACCACCGGCCATCGGAATAAATGGAAGAGATTTACCACGATCTTCATCATCAAGAAGACCTTCTTCTTCAAGGAAGCGTTGATCTTCGTGTGAGGGAGAAAAACGGTGGGGGTGTTGGTGTGGGGGAGAATTAGGTTGGGAATTGAATTAGGTACATAATATAAAAAGATTGATTTGATTTGAATTCAAAATACAATAAAATTTCCTATAATTAAAAAAGATTTGATTTGATTTGAATTCAAAATAAAATAAAATAAATAAATTATAAATTAAATTAAATGTATTTATTAAGATATATTTATTATGAGAGATAAAAGGGTAAAAAAGACAACATTAAAAAAGGTAACCACCAGATCACCACCAAAAATGGTGTTTTATGGGGTATAAATGATAAAAAAAATCATAACAACCAGCATTATTGTAATTAGGTGAATTAAAGTGGTTACTGTTGTAATTAATTCTTTTTGGATTGATGATTCTCTTGTTTAATACAATGTGTTGTTGTTGAAGTGAGTTGAGATATTGCTTTGCTACTAGAGATAGAGAAGTTTGTTGATTATAATTTTGGCTTGACATTTATTTTAACAAAACTAATTTTTTGTAATTTTTAATGTGACCAAATTATTTTATTTGAATTTTGAATTGATTAATTTATTTAATAATCAAATGATTTTTCTATCAAATTGGTAAGTCCTTTATTTGGTTAATATAATTTCTTTCAAATTAAATTAATTTCCAACAGCTCTTTTTTCATAAATGGAATGTTTGCTCATTATAATTTCCTCTATTCATGAAAATCTCTCGTATTTTTGCTTAACTTCAATATTTACATTTGAATGTTTAATCCTATTGGCTCTTATTGATTCGCAATTTTTCTTATTGGTTGTTTGAAGGTGGCATCCTCAATTAGTGGTTTTTGACAGAATGTGATTGCAATTTGGAGTAATTTTAAATTACGTAATTATGACTTTTTTGTCTATTGAAGATCTTGCAAAATTGATATTTCCTATTGGTTGTTGAAATGGTGGGTTATTTAATTATTATTAGTTGGCTGATTTCTCCATTTTTTTTTTTTGACATGGATTTCTCCATCTTTTTGAGTCTCCTCAATTGCAAATTTGTGGTTTATTTCCTTAAGAGCAAATGTTTTATCTCTCATCCTTTTATCTATAAATGAAAGATGGAAGAAGTCATTCAAGATTCACCTCCTCTAATCACTCAAAGTTTCAAGAAAGTTATCTTAGAGTGTTATATAATTTTGCTCTCTTTTTATTTTATAATCTTTTGTGAGGTTTTTATTGTTGAGAGAGTTTTTGTTTAGTATTTTTCAAATGTACAAATTTAAAAGTCTTGGGAAAAGGCTTACACATTTCGAAGGGAGTTCGGTTTGATTCGTTCATGACAAGGAAGGGAGTTCTTTAGATTGAGATCCACAAATGACTTGTGGATTATTAATAATATGGGCATCCATCTCAAAACCAATTGGTAATGAGAGGAGTGGCCCTTGGAATTTATAAATGTTATGAGTTCTCTACATTTTTCCGATGTGAGATTCTCAACATGCCCCCTCAAGATGATGCCTCTTTTGGGGCCACCATTCCTGGGTCGAATCCCATTTTTGGATTGAATACTCGTTTGGGCTTGTTGGGCTCTGATACCATATTAATAATATAAGCATCTATCTCAAAACCAATTGGTAATGAGATGAGTACTGGCCCTTAGAGTTTATAAATGTTATGAGTTCCCTACATCTTTCCGATGTGGGATTCTCAACATGGATAATCCGGCTTGAAGATCGTCATCAACAAGGAGCAATTGAAGACGAAGAAAAAGGGAGTTTTTCGTTTGTGCTTGTGCATTTACTTTAAATTTCTTGTTTGGATGTACACTGATTTTCAAGTAGATTTTTCTCTAGGCGTGGTCTCGTGGGTTTTTCTGTTTGGTTTCCCAATTGATCTTTAAAGTGTTGTTTTTGTTTATTCTATATTCTGCTGGCAGTTACAACTTTCACGATCAGTGTTGCAACTGTGCTTCTATGGAAGATATTATAATCGAACATACTTATTAGCATTTTACACCAAGTAAAATTGAAATAATTGAATTACACGAGAAATATGTCCTTTCAATTATGACATGACTTTTTTTAGTTATTGGATTGCCAGGGTAAGTTTTAGCTCTTGTTAAATTGCAGTAGTAACTTTTTTTCCATTAAGAAACGCAATATCATCTGTGTTCATAAGGATCAAACAATCCAATTGAAGAGATTAAGGAGCACTTTGGAGAACAAGAGAATGTGATGTCGCTCTTGTTCGTTAAGAAAAAAGTTCTAATACTCAAAAAATTGAAATAGCTAAGAGTAAGCTTCTCTTCTCCAAGTGTGTTGCCAATGACCTCGAATTCATTCAGAAGGCAGGTAGAGAGACAGAGAATGGTCACACAAGTAAAATATTATTTCAATCAAACTGTAATTAACTAACGCTTTTTCTCTATTTTTCGTACAAAAACTATGGTTTGATGCGTATTCGGTTACTTTTGTTTTCAGGAAATAATTAATTATTATATGTCTTGTTCAATATTATAAAAGCATGTGATTAAATTTATCATTTGTAGCTCTGTAGATTACCCGGACAATTCTTCATCATCATGAAAGAGATGAAGATACCAGTACCTTGGAGACAGAAATTTGTGGATTACGTACGCCATGAACTTTATTTAGTTTGATTGAAATTGACAATCTTTGATCTCTAAACGACATTTTGGGATCGCTTTAAAAAATATTCAAAAATGTTTTTTTTTTCATGGTTATCAAAAACACTTTCTTGATTCAAAAACACTTTCTTGATTCAAAAACCCTTTAAAAAACTATTACACACAGGGGACTAATTCAATAAGGGAGTTGCAGCGTTCATGAAGAGGAAAGTTCTAGCATTTGAAAACTGATATAACTCAGTGTAAGTTCTCAAAATGTGCTTTTGAGGGGAAGATGACTTTGCAACCAATTAGTCTTCAAGTTTTCTAAAGAAATTTTCAATTTGACCATCTCTACAAATTAATCTTTCAAGTTTTCTAACAAAAAAATGCTTCAAGGTTGGATTATACGCTAAAAAAGAGAATGCTTCACATTCAATATTGTCTTTGCACGCGAGGATTGAAATGAATACAAGACTTGATTCCTATATTTTTGCCGACGCGGACTATGTAGATTTGGAGTTTAGATATTTTTGTTAAACTCAATAGAAAATGACATATTATAAAGCTTACCGGTTAATTTATTATCTTTGTGTTCCGATCTATCAAAATCCGAAAGGGAAGCTAGAATCACTAGCCCAAATTTAGATAAGTTGGCATAGTTGAACACATTGTATGATCATTAATCCAAAATCTGGACTCCTTTAATATTGGACGAATAGATGCATATGCAACCCTTATAAATCAAACATTATTCAAGATTACAATTACTTGAAAGATATTGGAAAATTCAACATTTAAGCACTCTCAATATCGAAACCATTTCATCATTTATTAGACAGAATCTTAATTTTTATAGATTAAGTATATTATCTCATTAATGTCAAAATCAGAAAGGAATGGATAAACTCAAAGACAAAGCAAGGAGACTTGACCACATTGTATTGTCATTTTCTCATATCAGAAATATCTTAATTGAAATTTGTGGTTGTTGTTGTTTGCCTTTCACTATGCTTTGAATCATGTAATTTTGAAAATTCAACTAGTAGCTTTTATTTATACCATCTTTTGTAGCATTATTTCTGATCTCAAAAAACCAATTGATTTTTTTTCTCTCTATTCTCTGCAAGTGTAAGCCATGGCTGAAACAATTCTGTTCAATGTTGTTGGGGAAATCATCAAGAAATTAAGCTCTGAAACTTTCAAAGAGCTCGGAATGATGTGGGGAATCAAGGATGATATCACCAAACTCACCAACTCTGCTTCAATCATCAAGGCTGTTCTTATTGATGCCGAGAACAAGCAGGATCAAAACAAAGCTCTAAGCGAGTGGCTCGGAAAGCTTAAGCATGCTTTTTATGATGTGGAAGATGTTATTGATGAATTCTCTTGTGAGGCTTTACGGCGAGAATTGATGACTAAGGATAAAAGAGCAAAACAGGTACGTATCTTCTTCTCCCAAAACAACCAGCTTCTGTTTGCTAATAAAATGGCACACAAAATAAAGAATGTTAGGGAGGTTCTAGATGCTATTGGTGCGGATAAAAATAACTTTGGCTTAACCATAAACGTTGTTGAACCAAATATTCCGCATGTTCCGGGGAGAGACACTCACTCTCATGTACGTGAAGAGGAGGTGATAGGGAGAAATGATGATAAGGAAAAGGTGAAAAATGATTTGCTCAATATGAATGTCAAACAAAACATCTCATTCATTGTAATAGCCGGCATGGGAGGATTAGGGAAAACAACACTGGCTAAATACCTCTACAATGATGAGCAAGTTTCTAAATTTTTCGATCTTAAAATATGGGTATGTATTTCAGAATTATTTGATGTGGAAGTGGTTATGAAAAATATAATAGAATCAATATCCACTGTTAGACCAGATACACGTACGATGGAATCTTTACAAAGACAACTTCATAAAGTGATTGGAGGAAAGAAATATCTTTTGGTTTTGGATGACATTTGGAATGAGAATGAAGAGAAATGGTCTGAGCTAAAAGATCTATTCATGTTTGGAGCAAGAGGTAGTAAGATTTTGATAACTAAACGTGACAACAAACTAGTTTCAGAGATAGCTGATATGACTCTATTGTACAATTTAGAAGGCTTATCAGAGGAATACTCATGGTCATTATTTAGAAAAATGGCATTCAAAGAAGGTGAAGAGCCAAACAATCCAAAGTTGATAAAATTGGGAAAAGAGATTGTACAAAAGTGTAAAGGCATTCCTCTTGTGATAAGAAGTATAGGACGTTCATTGCACTCAGAAACATCGGAAGAAAAATGGATGTCAATCAAGGATATGCTCCAACCGACAAATAATGTGATGTCAAACCTAAAATTGAGCTACGACCACCTCCCATCATCATATTTGAGGCAATGTTTTGTCTACTGTTCATTGTTCCCTAAAGATTATTCTATCAGAGCAGATGAACTAATTAGACTATCAATTGCTCTAGGTTTTATCCCATCATCAAATTCAAGCAAGTCTATGGAAGATCTAGGAAATGATTATTTTATGGAATTATGTTGGAGGTCATTGCTTCAAAGTTCAGTTTTAGAAAATGAACTAAAATGTGATTTATATTATTATAGATTTGGGAGAAATATTTCTTACCAAAATTTTGGTTTTTCTTATAAAATGCATGATTTAATGCATGATCTTGCAGAGAGGGTTGCAAGGGACGAGTGCAAATCTTTAAATAATGAACTGTGTGACGGTGTTAATGAAAAAACTCGTCATATTTCATTTCAAAGTGAATTAAATGATGGAAGGAATCTCCCAACCTCGATGTTCAAGGCTAAAGGGTTGAGAACGTTACTTTTTCAAAATGATAAATTTCATGAGATGTACATTGATACATCTACTCTAAACAAGATATTTTCAAGCTGTGTACGTTTACGAGTGTTGAAACTAAGTTTTTTGAATATTAAAAAGGTGCCAAAATCCATCAAGAAATTAAGACAGCTTCGATATCTAGACCTCTCAAGGAATGAGAAACTGGAATTTCTCCCAAATTCTATCACTGAATTGCAAAATTTGCAAACACTGGACTTGCATAGATGTGGTAGATTAGAGAAACTACCGAGAGATATAAAGAATCTTGTAAATCTTAGACATCTGGATCTACATGAGACAAGTTTAAAGCATATGCCGAAGGGAATGGGAAAGTTGACAAGTTTACAGACATTAAATTTGTTTGTGTTGGGTGACAAGGACGACATGCATGCTTGTAAGCTAAGTGAATTGAAAGAGCTCAACCATTTAAAAGGAGCGTTAGTCATAAAATGTTTAAAACAGCTGAATAGTACTCCATCTGAAGCTAGCTTAGTAAGGTTGAAAGACAAGAAATATTTGAGAGACTTGGTCTTTCATTGGTATTGGGATTTGAAAAGGCAGGATGATGAAGTTGATGATGAAATGGTGTTGGAAGGCCTCGAACCACATCCAAATGTTGAATCCTTGTGCATTATACGATATATGGGAGAAAGATTATCCAATTGGGTATCCTCACTCTCTACTTCTCAAATGCCTATTTTTGCGTGGCCTACATGCTCTGGAGTTCATAGATATCAAATATTCATTTACTTCATCAGTGTTTTTTCCATCTCTTCAATATCTCCATTTACGTGATATGCCTAATTTGAAAGGATGGTGGAAATGGGAACCTTGCTCACTTCCATCTTTTCCTCCTCTTCGTGGAACTAGAATCATTGAGTGCCCGAAGCTAGTTTCGATGCCACTACACTCTGATATAATAAGTGTTACACTTTTTGATGTGAGTCTCAAGAAATTGAAATTTCCAATTGCGAGTACCATATGTCCAACAGATCCATCTTCCACCATCACGTTCGCTCCGTCTGCTTTGGAGGATCTTTCACTAGGAGGCATCAAGGAGCTTGAATTTCTACCAAACCAATTATGGCATCACCTCAACAACCTGGAGACTCTAGAAATATTCGAATGCCAAAATTTGAAACTTGAGTCATTGAGTGAAGTGAAAGATGGAAAATTGAAAAACTTGTATCTTGGGTCACTCCCAAAACTGGTGTCCTTACCAATTGGACCTCAACATTCGGCTACTCTTCAAACTCTCTTGATATCAGATTGTTGTAATTTGCGGCATTTACCGGAATGGATAGGAAGTCTCGTTTCACTTTCAAAGTTGCAGATCATCAACTGTCCGAATTTGAAATCAGTTCCAGAGGGAATGCGCCAACTTCAATCTTTACAGACACTTGAAATAAGGGGTTGTCCAGAACTAGAAGAAAGATGCAAGGAAGGAGGGCAGGATTGGCCCAAGATTGCTCACGTTCCAAAAGTTTGTTTCTGATGATAGCATAATACTTCTCCAGGTATTCAATCAAACCATTCTTTTATTTCATTTCTATATTAATAAAAACCATAATTTATAATTGTAAACTCTTATTTTAATCATGTGGGAGTGGCTAGAGACGTGGCAGGTGAGGTGTTAACAAAAAAAAACAAAAACAAAAACAAATCTTCTGGTTTTTCTTATGTGTCAATCTGCTGAAAAAATTAGGGCATTAATCAACTTTTGGAAAAAAAAATATGATTGTCACTCGCCAACTTGAAGTTACCTTTAAAGCTAAGATTCCGTTTACAAACGATTTTGTTGTTAAAAATTAAGTTTGTTTGGTAATATTTATTTTTATTAGCTTGACATTACCTTTCAACAAGTTTTTTGATATGCAGATATCATGTGGTGGGATAGGGAGAAGTGTTTTGAATTCCTTTATATGGTGTGAGGGTTGTTAAGCCTGCCCAAAAAACGGATGGATAGGCTAAACATAAAAAAAAGTTCACTTGACAACGTTCGAAAATTCATCCAACTCTACTTAAGATTATGGATGAAAGATTCGGTATACATACTTTTACTTGATAACTCTATGAATGACGCTTCCGTTATATATCTCTTTCAATTCTAATTATAATTTGTCTCAAATGTAAACAAATTGCCTTATATTTTGTGAATTTGATATTGTTTTTTTACTGTCTCTAGTAACTTTTATTTTCTTTACATGTAATAATTTATTAGATGAACTCTAGATTGCTAGATTGGAAATTTTGTTGAGGCTTGCTTGCTTGTGAGAATTTTATTTGCATTTTGTTTTAAGAATTATTTTGTAAGTGCTCTACTTGTAGAATTATTTTAAAATGTTATATTATTTTGGGGAAAAAAAAACGAAAAGAAAAAAAGCAATACTTTATGTTGTAAACTACTTAAATAACTAAGAAAATTGAAAAATGTTAGTTACTTACTTTCTGGAGTATAGCCACTATTTTGTATTGGAACTCAATCAAAAGTGGACTCTTGAAATGTGAAAAAGGTTAAAAGGTATTCTCCTTTTCTTCTGTTTTTATTCATGCCGTCATTTTTCTTATCAAATTGAGATTCATATATTTTAATAGATTCATGATTCATTGCTTAAAAAAAATTAGATGCATTTCCTCTGCCAAAAATTTGTGCTCATAAATGTGTTTTTAGCCAAAGGTAGAAGGATAGAATCTTTTGTATATGATCAAGTTTTGGGGAGAAATATTGCTTTAAAATACATGATTCTCACTCGCCAATTTGAAGATTTTCTTTAAAATTATGGTTCCGTTTACAAATAATCTTGTTGGCATTTTCTTATTTGTTTGAAGTAATCTTTCAACAAGTTGTTTAATATGCAGGGATCATGTGGTGGGAAAGCGATAAGTGTTTTGAATTCCTTTATGTTGCATGAGGGTTGTAAGCTTACTCAAAAGGAGGATGAAAATCTAAATATCCAAGAACCACACGGCAATGCAAAAATAGTTCACTTGACAAGCGTTCGAAAACTCATATGACTCTTCAAGACCAGTTATTAGTTTTTTGGATTGATATTGAGTTGATGACTCCCTTGTTGAAGTGAGGTGAGATGTTGAACTACAATACTTAGCTAGGATGTATAGAAATTTGTTGATTATCACATGACTTTTATCTCTCGTTGGATTTGCAGGAAGGAGCGACATCCCCCAACAACTTTTCTGGAAGAAATTCAAGATCCTCTGTTTTCACAAGAACAAAAATTCAAATTGAAGAGATCAAAGAGCGTTGTGGAGGATGAGAGAAGTTTTAGCACTTACAAAATGAAATAGCCAATGACAATGACATTGAAGACAGTCGGGGGAGGAAAATATGATTTTAACCAAGGTTTGTGAAACATGCCGAATACTATATTTAACCAATGCTTTCTATGGTCAAATGCACCGTAAGAACCTTTTCTATCCAGACAATAATTAATTAGATGTCTTGCTTGATAATATAAAGTAAGTGATTAAATTCATCATCATGAAGTGATTACATTAAGGGTATTCAAAAAACTCCCATGTACTTTCCATTACATCCAACCATAATACTCATTGCTGAATAACTCATGTTTCTTGCAGCAATGAAATCTGTAGCTTAGCTCATGGAGAAAATATCAAGGAATTTGAAGCTCAAAGTAAAGTTTCTTCATCAATAGAATTGATGCTTGCGGAGGAAAGTAAGGGGACATAGCATGGTTTAAATGAGAAAAAAACGACTTGCAACTTAGGTTTGTTCATCACATCCTCTCATACATAAACTTCCAATATAACAGTCTCTTCAAATTAGTTTTCAAATGACAAGGAAACTGCTTCACGTTCACTATTGTCTATGTATGAACAAGGAGATGATCAAGCTGCGGAAGATGGCAGACTACAATGGTTTTCCATTGAAGTAGGTAGTATCACTAGAAATTGAGGCATTTCAAAGCACGTTTCTCCAAATATGCTGCAAATAAAATTGAAGTTTGCTTGGGGAAGGGCAGTTAAACAGACAACTCATGACCAGACAAGGAAAATATGTTTTTGAGCAAGGTAAATCTAACACTCCTTGTCTTTTTAGTTAGTTTCCAAAGCAACCATCCCTTCAATAATAGTAGAACATCATAATTGATACAACCGATTGTAAATCAAGAAATATAAACACACTCTCGGGTAGACGAATAGTTTCCATGCTTATTTTAGTTTTGTTATGGTGTTCTAATCAGTAATATATGAAAAAGACTCCAATGATGACAGTTAACCAATTTAATCAATTTGAATAAGACTTTGAATTTAATTAAAACAGATGTTGTAGCATAAAACTCTATCTGCCACCTATAGTTGGTTGATTTTGCCTGACAAAATACTTGTTCTGTTTACTGCAGATTTCATGCATTTGCCTGACAAAATGCATTTCTTGATGCAAATTTTTTGTTGTTGGAACTTAGATGATAGTCACTAAAAGCAGCAACATCAAGTCAAAAGTGGTCAGACTCTGGCATTCATTTACTATAACTTGGGCAACGCTTCTTTTGATGTTTAGTTTGAGTTGGATTCCTCTAAAGGATGCTCGAGATCTATCTTTCTGGGACTTCTTTGGGCCTCTAATGTCTAAGAAAAGGAAGATTTAATAGATTTGTGTCTTCTCTACTTTGTTATGGACAGTTTGGACTAACAACAAGATGTACTTGGCTTTTTTAAGTTAGATTGTTTCATGGGATTCAATTTGAATTTAGTTTTATTTCGTACTTTTTGTTGGGTTAAATTTATTTATTCTTTAAATTTTGGGATTACCTTTCATTCCATAGATTATAATTGCTAAATGAAATTATTTTTAAATTACTGTTATTTTAGAAAAACGAGAAAAGAAATACCTTATGCAGAAAACTACTCAAATAATTAAGAAAGGGGCTCTTGCAAAAATAGGTTCAATATTTGTAAAAATAACAATAAAAAAAGTTATTTGCAAAAATAGCAAAAAACTCAAATTCGCACCTAAAATATTACAAAATTGTCACTAGGTTTGTATGAGTAATCACTGATATCCTCACAAGTAATCACTGATTTCCACACAAGTAACCACTGATTTTACTGATATCCTGATATTTTGTACATGAATCACTGATTACCTAATAGTTATAATTCATTATCTTAATAAGTTATCACTGATATATCTGATTCACGTGAATATATTTGCAAATACTTTTTAAAAATGTTATATTTATAAATATTGCAAAAAAAATCTGCTACCCAATGAAATTTCCCTTTAAGAAATTGAGATATGTTTCTATATTCATTTTTAGGATCACAGCCGAATTCTCCTACTATTTGGAACTCAATCAAAAGTTGTGGGAATCTGGAAATGTGAAGAACGTGATAAAAAGAAAAAGGTAATTTTTATTAAATAGATTTGAATAATATGTTGTGTTAATTTCATAGATACCCAAAATAAAAGGTACATATAAATGCATGTTTTAATAGAAAAAGCAGATATACCCATTTTCGATCCACGCGCCACTCACCTACTATAGAAAATGACAGCTGATGCCTTTGACACGTCAATTCTGAATATCCTAAAAATACGCAAGCAATAATTAAAACCGTCAGAATTTGAAAAAAATGAGATCGTGGGATTTTCCTAAAAAGATATTTTTTATTTGAAAATAATATATTTATTAAAAAATCAAAACAACCGTGCAGGATTCAGAATTCAAAAGAAGGGGATTTTTTTTCACAAAACCTAGAACGAACTACAATCAGGCGAACGACGAATAAAATCCTTCAGAAATATAAATTAATCCATGGCGAGAGCACGAGGAAATCTGAATGAAGGTGCAAGTATCAGAGGAGGAAGAGTGGTATATGTTATAGTTGTGGTTTTTTTTTATATACAAATCATTATGTTTATGTAATTTTGTTTAATAAAATGGGAAGAAATGTTTATTTGTTTCAGAGGCGAAGAAGAGGAAGAAACAGATCTGGAGATTCATCAGAGATGTTAGATTCAGTAGTGGAAGAAAGATCTGTGGAAGATGTATTTTTCTTGAAAACCTACTATTTTTTTACATTTGTGATTCAAGTTTTTGTTTGAAAAAAATTACTTGCAGGCTGTAGAAGACTTTTAAGAAGAAATAGAATCGGAAAAAGAAGAAAACGATGAAGATGAAGAAGAAGAAGAAACGAATCAGGTATTCGTAATTCGTAGTATTAATATAAAAAAAATTATTTAAAATATATGTTTGCTAAAATGTAAACTTCAGATGAAAAACCTGTTAATGTGTTTGGGATTTCTGAGAATAAATTAATGTTTATAAAAAATAAACAGTTTTTCATTTGATATCAAATAAACAGGGAGATCCTGTATCAGTTGCTGGAATCAATGAAGAAAACAATCACAAAGCTGAAGAAGAAGATAGTGCACCAAAGAAAATGGGGAAAGGAAAGGAAAGGCAGCTACAAAAGAAACAGGGGGGGGAAGAAAAGAAAGAAGAAAAATGTAGAAGAGAATGCAAATGTTGTGAACAGGCTAAAAAGAAGTCGAAGAGGAGGAAGATCAACCTCAGATCCATACACTGATGAATTTGGATCAAACGACAAAAGACATGAAGGACCGAAGTTTCATATACTTACACAACCGACTCAGGAAGAATAGAGTGCCTAGGTTTATTATTATGAAGACTAACTACAGTGAATTCAGTATTTTGAAAACTATGTTTCTGGAAATTTGTGATGTAAACTGATGTGGTTTTGTATTATGTTGAATGATAGCTTAATTTTAATGACTATTTTAAGATATAAACAACGACTGTATTGAGACAACATAATGAGTATGATGCATATTTTTTTGAGATGATGACAGGTAATAGTATAATTCATAGGAGATATGATGAAAATGTTAGATATTAATAATGTATTATTTTGATGATAAAATAAAAACGTTTATATAAAATAAACATTTATTTAGTATAAAAACATATTTGAAACTAATTGAGATGAAGGGAACATTACAGTTATGTTTATTTAGTATTTTGGAAATATATCATAGTCTTGAGTTCGTAGGATTCATACACGTGAGCTTCATCCCAACACCCATCGTAAATAATGTCAACAGGCGTCGTTCTCATTTTTGTGAAAAACAAAAAAAGTAGAAAATTTCAAAAAAATGAATATTAAAGGGAAACGGGGAAGAAGAAAAGAAACCGTATAATAAAAAATCAAATAAAGATACCCAAATCAATTACTCTTACAAAATCCCATAATTAAAGGACAATAATATCAAAAATAAAAAATAAAGATTTACTATGAGCTGACTGAATCGGAAGAGGCAAAAACGTAATCTTAAAATGAGGAGCAACCGTTGATTCCTAAAAAATGGGTGGTTATTGGGTATAATTGAAATATAATTAAAACCTGGATTAATGTTAATTAATGTGGTCATGGGAGCAATTATTTCTAATATGTTTCATCAATTTTTATTCATGTTCATTAGTTAAATTGATGATTTGTTTCTTAAATAGATTTGAACAACATTTCCCCTAACAAAAATTTGAGCACATGAATGTCATTTAAGCAAGAGGTAGAATGATATAATCTCTTGTATATAATATATCATAAAGTTTGGGGGAAAATACACAGTGATTCGCACTCGCAAATTTCAAGATACCTTGCATTTTATGTATTAGAAGCTTGAATTCCTTTGAGTTTCAATGCATAATTGTTAGGTTGATGAATGATTCCTTGGATACTTTTTTTAAAATTATGTTTCCGTTTACAAACAATTTTGCTGGTCATTTTTTATTCCCCAACAACTTTTCTGAAAGAAAGTCAAGATCCTCTATTTTCACAATGACAAAAAATCTAATTGAAGAAATTAAAGAGCGTCGTGGAGGATGAAACAATATAAGGGCTCTTGTTTGCTTTAAGAAAGAAGTTCTAGCAGTTAGGGACTGAAATAGCTCAGAGTCAGCTTCTCCAATTGTATGGTCAATCGCATTGAAATCAAGGACAAAAAAATCAAGGTTCGTCAGATCCTCTATTTTCATCAAGGACAAAAAAATCAAATTGAAGAGATCAAAGAGCGTCGTAGAAAATGAAATAGCCAATGACAATGACACTGAAGACTTTTAACCAAGGTTTGTCAAACATGCCGGATACTATATTTAACCCATGTTTTCTAAGGTCAAATGCACCTTAATCAACTTTTCTTTCCAGTCAATAATTAATTATATGACTTGCTTGATATCATATTATAACATGAATTTTATTTTATTTTTGCATGCAGAAGTGAGGCTCTCCAAAAACATTGTTGGAAGAAATCGATGATCCTTGATTTCTAACAAGTACAGGACAATCCAATTAAGGAGAAAATGTGAAGGAATTTGAAGCTCAAAGTAAGTTTCTTAAAATACATTATCAATAGAATTGATGCTCGAGACAAATAAGAGGACATAACGGATTTATTGAGAAAAATACGGTTTGTTCATTAGATTCTCCCATACGTAAATTTCCAATATAACCATCTCTTCAAATTAGTTTTCAAGTGACAAATGAAATTAGATTGGAAAATACACTAACAAGGAATACGATCAGTTAGCAGTTCCTTTGGTTTATTCAAGTATAAAAACAAACTTAAATATGGAAGATGAATAATACCATAATTAGTTGGTGCTTTACTTATCTTGAGAATGTAAAAATCATTGTAAATATGGAATGTGAATTTGCACACTCAACAAAAATATCATTCCTTGATATATCGTTTTTTAATATAATTTTATATACATATAAAATTTATTTTTGCTCCTGGTTATATTCTGCCATCTTTTTATTTTCTAATGACAAATGCTTCTAGATTGGAAAATACATTGAAGAGGGAAATGCTTCACATACGAACAAGGAGATGATCAAATCGCGGAAGATGGCAGAATACAATGGCTTCCCACAAAAGATAGATTTGTGTCTTCTCTACCTTGTTATGGATAGTTTGGACTAAGAGCAAATATACTCAGCTTTTTTAAGATAGATTTGTTTCATGGGATTCAGTTTGAGATTTAGTTTTATTTCATACTTTTTTTGGGGATAAATTTATTATTTCCTTATATTTTGGAACTACCTTTCATTCCATTTATTCTAATTTGTAATGAAATTCTTTTTTATTATTTCCTATCTGAGGACTTCATGATGTTCTTATAATTATTGTATTCACACTTTTGATCAATGAAAGTTTATCATTCCATAAAAATGCTTCACATTCACCATTGTTGATTCGACATGAGAGCAATTAAACGAAAAAGAAACTTGAGAGCAAAGAGCTGCATTTGAAAACCGATATGGTTCAAAGTGAGTTTTTTTTCTTTCCAAATATGCCCCATGTTTACGACCAAGGTATGTCAAACACTCCAAATCTTTTTAGTTAGTTCTTTTATGGCCCTTCTAGTATGTAAAAACACAAACTAACACTACAATCAATCTTTTGAAATGTGCAATGGCATTGCGTTTCAAACCTTCAGCTTCTCTTTTATCATCATCAGCTTTAGCTTGAAACATTTTAGCCTCTGCAAGTTTCGTGTTAACAATGCCGTCCAATTCATCGAAAAGAGGTTCCCTATGGCTATGACTAATCTACAGTTCTGACTCTAATTACAATTACTACTGAAGAAATTTGAATTTCATCTATGATATTTGTATAACATGAAATCATGACTTGCTTATGGAATGGTATATATACACATAATATTAAAACATATGGGGTCAGAATCAGTTTTAAAAAAAAATTATTCCCTTTTACTTTTGGAGGCTTTTCAGGCGTCCCACATAAGGCACCTTGTAAGAACTATTTTTTTTTTCATTGCTGATGATATTCATACGAGGCACATACATAATAACATGTATATTCCGAGGTTGTAATCGGTTCCGTTTTGGTCCGTCTTACACCAATTTAATAAGGAACACAAAACTCAACAATTTTTTAATTGGAGAGTTTCTCAATTGAATGAACAAAAGTAATACAAAAGAGATTGAAGGGTGGCATCCATAACTTCACTTTTGAATTTAGAGCACTCCCTCCTTGGATGTCACCAGTACCACACACAGAAATATGCCTCGTTAAAAGCTTACTAGAAAAAAACCCAATTGGGACAAAAATTCCTAGGGAAGGAAAAAGAGTACATATTTTCTTGTGTGTAATCTAAAAAAACTAGCACCCTAGTAGTAGTTGTTGATGTTTCCTAGTGAAGCTTGTAACTAATTTCTTCATGATTCGCTACCTTGCGCCAAAGGTTCTAGTTTTCTTCATGATTCGCTGCTTCGGGCCAAGCTTGTTCATTGGGATTTCATTCAACTCCAAAATCTTAATTGTACTATGCTTTTTAGCCATAGATTTTTTTTAAAAAAATAGAAAATTTGTTTATTGTTTTCTTACTTCATGTTATGTTTTTCTCAAAAAAGAAATTAGAAAATTTGGATCATTAATTTGCAAAAGAAACGTACGCTCTTCAATACGTTGATAATGCTCTTCGAGATTCCTTTTTGAGTCTTCAATTTTCATCTCTAAAGCATATTTATTTAAACAGGAGGATTCCTGATTTATCAAGAAAGAAAAAAAAAAGTAAAACATAAGATCATGCATTAGATTTGAAACAAAGAATAAAAATAAATTGGCAACAGATACTAACTCTATTGTAGATTCTTTCACTATCACGGCCCCTATCCAAATTAAATAATTGTTTTCCCCTTCCACATTTCTTCATATCAGATTTTCTTTCTCTCTTGCTATCAAGCATCAATTGTTGATCAATATTATCGATAACGTCATAGAACTGGATAGTGAAAAATATAGAAATTCAAAAAGTTAGATTCAACAAAAAAATAAGAACAAGAAGAATAATTTAAAGGGGAAAAAATTGCGAACAACTACTTAAATATTGTTTATTAACTCCAGTGCACATTCTTTGACACGATAATTTCTTTTCTCTTCCACATTTCTTCATATCACATTTTCCTTTTCTATTATCATCAAAAATCAAATCTTGATCAATATCATCCTTATCATCAAAGAACTTGATAGTGAAAAATAAAGAAACTGAAAAGGTTAGATTTTATATTAGAAAAATAAAGAATAAATTGAAATGAAAAAAATGGGAACAATTACTTACATATTGTTTATTAACTCCATTGCGGATTCTTTGGCATGTATCAACCATATCCAAATTAAATAATTGTTTTCCCCTTCCATATATCTTCATATCAGATTTTCTTTCTCTATAGTCGTCAACCATCAATACTTGATCAATATTGTTGATATTGTCTAAGAACTTGATAGTGAAAAATAAAGAAATTGAAACAGTTAGATTTCAATTAAAAAAATAGGGAATAATTACTTGTATATTGTTTATTAACTCCGGTCCACATTTTTTCCAAACTAAATGTTAAGCATGAAGATTAGCTACTAATAGAAATGTTTTAGCTAAGAAATATTTCAGTTGCTTTCTTTAACACTCTCTTTTATGTTTTCTCTTTTTAATTTCTATTGGTTATCTTCCTATAGCTAAATGCCACGTGTAAAGTTTTTCTCCTTTTTTTAATCAAATCTCTTCCACTGCTCAATATGCAGTGTGTCACAATCCTACTAAAGTGAGTGGATTGTGCCCCACAAGAAAGTGTGCAAACAAGAGATAGCAACGTGCATGTTGCCCGTGAAGCCAATTGAGGGCTCGAGTTGTGCCCTAATGCGACCATAGTCAATGGAGCATTAGTTAGCCCCAAGAGTATGGAGTGGACAAGACTTACTAAGGCTAATACAAGTGGAAGATGCATTGGTAGAATGCTTGAAGCAAAGACAGTGTCAATGTGGGTGGATGTGGTCATCGGAGGTCGTGAAGGGAACCTCGGGAAGCGTGCTAGTTTTACGGGTTTGGAAGTGTCATTGAGTCACTTGATATTCCAAAAGAACACAAGCAAAGTTTCGTCTCAATCGGAGTTTGTATGTGGGCTCTATGGAGGCGAGTGACTCCTCGCTACTTTGCACGTCTACGCTGGCCAAAGCAAAAATGCCTTAGAATGTACTATAAGGGGGTGCATGGTGTTGGCTCTCCACCACCCTTGGGCCATGGTGCCTAAGTGAGCTACCACATGGCACATGCGTGTGTCATGGCTAGGGCGAGCATCGCAAGACTAGTGAGTCACGGGTGACTTCTCCGGGACGGGAAATCCGGGGACAGTGTCGAGGACACTGGGTGCCAGCATTGCGCTCTGTCTATTGGGTCAGAGGTTCCGTCATAGAGCAGATTATGCCCTGGCGTCTCGATAAACGTGCGATTGTGTTGACATGGATATTTATGGCACCATGTCTTCAAGAAGACCCGTTCAAAGATGTCGATTAAGCTCATTGACACGAGGGCAGCCCTGGGTCATTGCCTCGTAAAGCGTGCACAAGGGTGGGCTTGCTCGAATAGGCAAGTCCATGCCATAGAATTGTCTCAGAGGCATACGGGAGCGAGATTATTGTCTGTAAGACAAGACCCATGGACCAGTTGATATGAAATGCCTGTGGGCGAGCCGCGTAAGGCAAATAACGACGGTATTATTGTGATGTCTTCGTCCATGCGTGGGCAAGACTAAAAGAAGCTTGGTCTTAGCCTAGTGAAAGAGGCAATAACCCGTTGGGTCGCATATGTGCAACAATACACGTACGGGTGACGTGTATGATCAAATAGTGTTCCGATATGCATGCGAAAGTCTAGAATGCCGCTTAAGACTATGTCAACGTCGAGTAAGAGTGTGCTCACACGTGTGGGGCTAGTTTTGTTGTGTTGGTTTAAGACTTACTCGATATGCATCAGGTGAACCCGGTTGTTGAAAGAACCTCGCCTAAAGTCCGACAGAGATCTGTTATGACTCATATACGAGTGTTTGGGCTAGAGAAGCCTTTCGGATGGCCATGTGAGCGTAGTGAACATGGCGCCGCACGGTCGAAAAATGTATGACAGTGACACAGTGCATTAATTTCTGGAAATTCTTCCTTTCTCTCTTGTCTCCTTTATTTCGCTTGTGTATTTCTTACTTTATTCCTCTTATGGTATCAGAGTTGTAAAGCCTACAATGGCGTCAGGATCAGGGGCCTCTTCTTCTTCCCAGACAGAAAATCCACGACCAAACACCACCATCCCAACTACCACTCAGCAGAATGTATCTTCTTCCATTACAACACCAATAGCACAACCTAATCCGAATAGACAAGAACAAACTATTTTTCCCAACCTTACTACATTACCAAGGTAACCTACATTCATCCCGTAGAATACTTACCATTTTCATGATGCATGCGTAAATCTAGGAGTTCCAAACTTTCATTTCAAGCCTTTTATCCTACATTTCAACCAAATACCTTTCCTCAAGTTGATATTCAGCAATATCCTCATGTTTCTTTTCCTCATATTCCTTTTTCTCATAATCCTCAACAACAACCCACAAATCTAAGGTCTTCTTCCTTAACAATAAAACTCACATATTCAAACTATCTTCTATGGAAAACCAGTTTTTCAATATCATAATCTCTAATGGCTTAGAAGGTTTTATCGATGGGATCCTCTTACATCCTCCTAAATTTCCAAATAAACCTTAACGCTATTTCTGGCAAAAGGAAAATCGTCTAGTAATTGGCTCATTATATCCATCACTTTCTGAAGACAAGATGAGTGAAATTGTTAGTTGATCTTTTTCTTTTGAGATGAGGGAAACACAACGAAGAGTTTTATGAATCTATTTCAACGACAAGCATAATGAGTCTACATTTTTAACTTTAAAAGGGCAAGAAAGTGGAGTGACAGTGTCCCAATTTCTTGTAAATATCAAACATATTGTTGATTAGCTTGCTTCCATTGGAGAGCCTTTATCATATCGAGATCATGTTTCCTATATACTCGATGGACTAGGAGCAGAGTACAATCCTTTTGTGACTTCAATCCAAAACAAAACTGATAGACCTTCTTTAGAGGATATCTGAAGTCTCCTCATTAACTATGAAGTCTGATTAAAGAGGCAAAGCTCAGTGGATCAATTGAATTTGGGGCAAGCTAATCTTGCAAATTTTTGTTTTACAAATTCTCGTCGCCCTCCATGGTCTTATTCTCCTAACTTTCCTACCCAACAAACATAATTTTCTACTCCTGCTCAGCAATATCATACACCTCCTATGACACTATCACCTCGTCCATCTATACCTGATGGTTCTCATAGACCACCAACGTCTCCTTCTAATCCAAGGTGGGGAGGCAGCTACTACAATGTTAGATTTATTAAAAAATGGGGCATACTACTCTTGTTTGTTATGAAAGGGATAACAAAACCAGGTAATCCCCTTATCTTACACCATCCACAACGGAATTTTGCTACACAATCTTTTCCTAATCCTTTGTCCTCAATGCAACCTGATATTGCTCTCATTCCTATTTTTCAAGATAATTTTGCTACATTCCCCACCCCCTTCACAACCTTTTCCTTATACCTACCCAAAACAAATCACTTTTTCACCATCTTCCCACCATCCCTCCACATCTCAGACACTCCACCCGAACCAAGAATGGTTTCTGGATTCTAGAGCAACTCACCGTATGACCTCATCTCTCAATACTCTATCTCAACCAACTCCTAATACTGCTAATGGATAAGTAATGCTTAACAATGGTAAGTTTGTTCCTATATTGTATATTGACAATTCTCTTCTCCCCTATTCTTCTAAGTCACTAAAATTGAATTTTGTTCTCCATATGCCTTCTCTATCAAATAAACTTATTAGTGTTGCAAAGTTGTCACGATAACAAGGCCTTTGTTGAATTTTACCCCAATTATTTGCTTGTGAAGAACATCAACATCAAGGCCACTCTTCTTCAGGGACTGCTTAAGCAAGGTTTATACACAATGTCTACTTCCTCTTCTATCTCAACATCATCCAATTCAGCTCCTATTTCATCCTTCAATGTTGTTCTTTTATCACCAACACTATGGCACTACATAATTGACCACCCTACTTCATCAGTTGTCAATCAATTTTTACTTCCCTGCAATAAATTGATTCATAGGCCTTCACTTTTTGTATTTTGCAATTCTTGTCAAATGGCCAAAAGCTATCGTCTAGCTTTTCCAAAGTCTAATAGAGTCAATACTTTTTCTTTTCAACTTGTACACTCAGACTTATGGGGTCCTTCCCTAGTTACCTCTATTGATGGAGCTAAATACTTCCTACTTTTTGTGGATGATTTCACTGGCTATGTACACTTGATTCTATCTACTTCATTCCAAAGATTCAAATACTTACTTATTTTAAGCATTTTCTAAAACTCATTGAAACTCAATTTGACAATAAACTAAATGCCTGCAATCTGACTGGGGTGGTGAAAATATATCTTTATTTATCTCTCTTGCCCAAAGGATCATTCACCATAGAATTTCATGTCCATATACTCCACAACAAAATGGTAAGGTTGAAAGGAAAAACATACATGTTGTTGAAGTAGGGGCTTTCTCTTCTTGCTCATTCCACAATGTCAAAATCTTTCTGGTCTTATGCTTTTCAAATAGCCATTCACCTTATCAATCATTTACCATCTCCTATGCTCAACAATAAGTCTCCCTATTACCTGATTATTATCTCTTAAAAACCTTTGGTTGTGCTTGCTTTCCTTTTCTCAGACCTTACAACAATTCTAAGCTTCAGTTTAGATCTTTCCAATGTATCTTTGTGAGATACAGTTCAAATCACAAAGGGTACTTATATCTTGATCCTTTTTCTGGTCGTTTATAACAATCTAGGCATGTCATTTTTAATGAAGCTTATTTTCCCTATTCTTCTATCTCAAAACCTGTTGCTTCAGTCCAATCTTTCAACTATGACATTTCTTCCTTTTCTCATTTGTATATTTTTCCTCAGTTTACACCCAATGTTCCATTTTCTCTTATACACTCACCTATATTTCATTCCAGTGTGTCTCTCACACCTACTCCCCACCTCTCCTCTTTTATCCCAATAAACACCTCCTAATTTATCAACCCCTTGCTCTCCTTCACAATCACAGATACCTACATCTAATCTCAGTTCCACATCTAATCCTTCTAAACATCCATCTTCTTCTCCCTTACCTATTTCTCTTGCTCCTCCTAATCATCCCATGATAACACCTTCTAAATCAGGTATATTTAAACCCAATGTAAAGACCCGACTTTTCAGAGTTTAAATCAAACATAATAAATGCAGCGGAAGACTCAATAAACGATATTTATTGAAAAATATGAAAAATCCTCAACCAAATAGTCATTTAAATAAAATCAACAACTCCGGAGTTATAAACTTTAAAACAAAAGAAACAATGTACTAAATCAAATAACGAAATGTTTCAAACTAACATAAACTCAAATCTCACAAAACAAATATAGTCAATAAAGTTCAAGTACTTTATTCTTAAACTCAATGAAAACAAATGATGCATTGGCTAGCCACCGTGACATGAACCCCTCATCTTTTCCACTTCATCAACCGCCACCTCTCGGTCCATTGTTACCTGAAAAAAAAAATATAGCACTGTGAGGCTAAAGCCAGTGAGAAAACGATCTAAACGAAGGTAAAGCTTTAAATAGTCTCTAACAACTTAAACCGAGTCCCAACACTCAACACTCTCCAATGTCTCTTTCACACATAACTTCTATTAAACCTCACATTCAATCTCTTTACATGAATAGGCAATTATTAACTAATTTCCATATCGAAGACCCACATTCATAATCATCTTCCAATACACATCCCAATCCGATACATAAGCCAACTCTACTTTAACAAGCACAATCAAACAATTTTTCAAACCATCCACTAAGAAGGCGGTCTCTCGGGACTACAACCATTCTTAGGTACTTAGTTATAGTCGTAACCATAACTAATCCCCTAATGGATCGTTCATACGAGCAACGTCTATTAGCTGTTATGAGCTCACTCTCATAACTATAAATATTTTACTAAGTATGAGCTCGTAGCCTCATACTAGTTTAACACACCTGTCAAGCCATCAATTCACAATCTCTTTACATTATCCTCTTGATAATAATCATTCAAAATCAGCAAGGACAATTAAAATACAGCAGCCCCAAAGATACTAAATAAGACATGCAAAATACATTTTACGATAAACTGCCGAAAAACCGTCAAAACCAACTATTCACTCTCAATAGTGCTCAACTCAAATCTCATGCTAAATCATCATAAAATACTCCATAATATTCCAGAATTGACTCCCAAATCAATCAGAAACAAAAAGAATCGAAAAACACCAAAAACTGCCGAAAAACGACTAAACTAGTTCTAACCGAAAAATTCTTTCACCAAATAATTTTTCGATGTTTCCATTATGAATTCACTTCCTAAAGCTCCAGAATAATATATTTGAATATATCGAAACATAAAATCTACGGTAAAAGCTTTAGATTTCTCTAAAACCCCACCAACGAATAAACCGTTAACTCACCTCGAAAATGCTTAAATCCAAAATCAAAGCTACTTCCCTTGACGAACCAGACCTGAAACGGAGATCCTAAATAACTTAAAATACAAATTAAAATATACTAAATTTATACAAAAGGTTTGGGGTTCGATGGATCAAAGAACGGAAAACAAACGGCGAAGGAAATTGGCTAAGGTTGGGGCGTGGGGTGTGTGTGGGCCGCGGCTGGCCATGGTCATCGGGACGTGGTTCGGTCGCGGTTTCGTAGTTAGGGTGATCGATCTTGATGGTTCTAGGTGTCGGTAATCAAGATCGATTAGGTGTTTGGCCATAGTTTGGGAAATTGACAGTTATGGAGATCGAAACAAAGGTTAGGGTTCTTGGTGTTCATAAGAATATTAATTAACTAAAAATCCAGAATTTAAATGATTGAATAATCAATCACGAAAGCTTACCCGTCACTTGAATTTCAAGAAAAAGGCTTCCGATCTTCTTTCTTCGATTCCGTGCAATTTCCACCGATCTCATAATTAACAATTGACGAAAACTCATCAATTTCTACCCTAGACCCCACGGCAACAAGAAGGAAAAGAGAAAGGAGGATTTTCGTTACCTTCGTGACCAAAATCGATTCCAAAAACGCTTGAACCTAAACCCCGATGCACGATCGAACGAAAGACGAGACGAATTGACGGATCTTCTTCTTCTCTTTCTCTAAGGGGGGCGGCGGCAAGGTGTGAGGGAAAGGGGAGGAAAATTCTCTTTTTCTTTTCCTTGGTTAAAATTTAGGGTTTGAGCTAACTTGCCACGTCATCATCTATCTCTTCATCCAAAACATACCACTAATTACAAAAGTGACACTTATCGTAAAGTACCACCCGAAAGCCTAATGAACAGAAACAAATTATTTCTCAATAATTCCAAACCCGTTAATTAAATTAAAGAAATGATTAATTTAATTAAAAATTAATCTTACCTTGTAACGGGGCGTTACACCCAAAGTATGGTTATGTCAAACATCTCAATCATCTGATCCTTCTAGTTATAAAATATCAGATCAATCATCTGTTTGGCAAAATGCTATGCTTTAGGAGTATCAAGCACTTATCCAAAATCAAACTTGGGAACTCATCTCTCCACCTCCTAAATGCAAGGTAATTCATTGTAAATAGGTCTACAAAACAAAATTAAAACCAAATGAGGAAGTTGAGAGGTGCAAGGCTCGATTGGTTGCTTAAGGGTATAATCTATCATATGGAGTTGATTTTTTTTAAAACTTTTAGCCCTGTGGTAAAGCGTGCTACAATTCGGATTCTTCTCAGCCTTGTAATCTCCAACAATTAAGAGCTTAAACAACTTGATGTGCACAATGCTTTCCTCAATGGTGACCTCCTAGAGGATGTGTATATTAATCAGCCACGAGGTTTTACTGATAGAAATCATCCCACTCATGTTTGTAAACTCAAGAAAGCCTTATATGACTTGAAATAAAGCACAAGAGCCTGGTTTAACAAACTCAGTTCCTGCCTTTCTTCTTAAGGCTTAATCCCTTTGAAGTTAGATTCTTCTCTAAGAAAGAACTCAGCTTTCATTGCATTATTGATCTATGTAGATGAAATCATTGTTACTAGTTCCAACTCCTCTCTCATTCAATACTTTATTCAATCTCTTGATGCTCTTTTTGAATTAAAAGACATGGGTCCTTTGCACTATTTTCTTGGCATTCAAGTTGCTCTCACAAATGATACCCTTCATCTCTCTCAAATGAAATACATCACTGATCTTCTAAACAGGACTTTAATGATAGACTGCAAGCCTTCTCCCACTCCTATAGATCTTAACTCTCCCTTTTTCCATCATGGATGGTGAACCTCTCGTTGATCCAACAATGTATTGCAGTGTCATTGGTGCCTTACAATACTACACAATTACAAGACCTGACGTAAGCTTCGCAGTCAATAAGGTCTGCCAGTTCATGCATAAGCCTTTATCAAACTCACTGGCGAGCTTTGAAAAGAATACTAAGGTACCTAAAGCACACCATCTCACATGGTCTTCTCTTCTCTTCATCATCCCGTCAATCAATTTTCTGTTACTCAGATGCTGACTGGGCAGACGAAGTACATCTGGGTTCTGTACCTTTTTAAGCCATAATCTCATTGATGACAAAAATTGGCTTTCTTTTGGTTACAATCATGGGAAAAGGTAGTGTCACGGTCAAGCATAGAATCTGGATATAGAGGTTTACTAATTTTGCTGCAGAAGTCTTTTGGTTACAATCATTGATGACAAAAATTGGCTTTCTTGAACCTATTACTCCATTGTTACTTTACGATAACATGAGTGCTATTTATCTTGCTGATAATCATGTAATGCATAATCAAAGCAAACATGTGGAAATAGACCAGTTATTCAAAAGTAGGCTTCTGATACAGTTTGTTCCCTCTGAGGATCAGCTTGCAGATATTCTTACAAAGCCCTTATCTTCGCATCATTTCTCTAATCTTTGGACCAAGCTCACTGTCTATCTCTCTCCACTTCGCTTGAGGGGGATGTTAAGCATGAAGATTAGCTACCAATAGAAATGTTTTAGCTAAGAATTATTTCAACTGCTTTCTTTACCCCCCCCCCCCTCTTTTATGTTTTATGTTTTCTGTTTTTACTTTCTATTGGTTATTGGCTCTTCCTATATTTAAACGCCACGTGTAAAGTTTTTTTCTTTTTTATATCAAACGTCTCCTCCACTGCTCAGTATGCAGTACATCAATTTCTAGAAATTCTTATTACTAAATAATTGTCTTCCTCTTCCACGTTTCTTCATATCTGACTTCCTTTCTTTATTTTCCTCATGCATCAACTCTTGTTCCTTATCATCAGCATCCTCAAAGAACTTGACATTTAAAAATAAATATATTGAAAATGTTAGAATTCAACTAAAAAATAACAAGATAATAAATGAAAATAAAAGGAAAACTACATGCTCCAATTATGTTATAGTGGGTATGAATGAAAGTGAAATAGTGAAGTCATCTATTGGAGGACATGGAAGCCCTTCTTCAAACTCATGTGCTATCATCTTCTCCTATATTTACATTATAAGAAGTGGAATATATATTTAAGAACATTGTCTAAATTGAAAAGAATTTTAAAAATATATATCTAGATTGAGTAAATTAATTAATTAACCTGCATAAAACAAACTGATAAATTAATTATCTATACAAATTTATACCATTCATATGTTTTATTTAATCCAATCATCCACCTTCAGTTTCCACACTATGCAATACACACAGTTTCATCCTAATGCGTAAATAAATAAGTATTTGTGATCTATTGGAATATAAATCTTAAAATATTACATTATATGGTGGTCAAATATTATTTCCTTTCTAGAGATTGAGAAAATATCATAGAATTTTGACAAATTGTCGAAAATATCAATAAAATATCCCAAATGGGTAGAAACAAAATTAATTATCCTTACACATCTTTTATTTCTCACTCTATTATTTATATATAATATTTTTAAAATCAATATCTGCTTATTCACATATACTTTTTTAATAAAATATTCACATACACATTTTAATTTCTTATATATCAAGTATACAATTTCTTCTGTTAAAAAAAATATACAATCTCTCTCATTACTAAGCCAATACATTTTAATTTTTATCACTCTTTAGCTATATATTTAATTTTAATATTTTTATCTCTTTTTTTATAAAACAATATCAAATTCATTATATATATATATATATATATATATATATATATATATATATATATATATATATATATAATTATGAGAGAAATTTTCCTTGCACATCTATTTAATGGAATAAATTTGTTATTATTTCTCTCTATATTATGTATATATATTGGTTTTTTTTCTCAATAGCTCTCTCTCTCTTCACTAACTTGAGCTTAGCTCAGTTAATTAGACACATACTCATTTTCTATGAGATTTTGAGGGTTCATGTCTCCCCTCAACCACTTTGATGTATTGTCTAAAAGAAAAAAAAGCTATATTTCACATATAAGTTTTTTACCACGTGCGTCGCATGTGACATTATTTCAAATATAGAAAAATTCAAAAGTTTAACATATTTTTTTGTTTGGTTTTTCTATGTTTTATGATTTTTTTTTTCAAAATGATTCTTATTTTATTAAATTTTTAATTATGTTATACGTATTATTGTGTTATATTTAAGATTTAAATTATGGTACACTTTACTAATTTAATGAACTATAGGTAGTTGATTTTTATTTTTAATTTAAGGCAATTTTTTTAACTTCTTTATTTTTTAAATTTATACTACCCAACCAAATAAATAATAAACCGTTTGTTTTAAATCGTATATTTCATATTTTTTTTAGTTAATTTATTCATTCTATATTATTTATTTATAATTCAATAAATTATATTAGCTTTGCCTGTTTGATTTTTAATTTTAAAATGATTCTAATTGAAAAAATTTAAAGTTTATTTAAATAATATAAAATACTATACCTTTACTAATTCAATAAATTATATTTTGTTATAGTTTTTTTTATCTTAAGTATTTTTTTAAACGATTTAATTTTTTTATTAGTTATTTTAAAATTAAATCACCATCACCATCACCAATCACCTTTATTAAATCATTTAATATTTAAATATTTAAATATAATTTATTTTCTATAGTGTAAATCTAAACAACTAATAGTTATTCCTTTTTAATATCACATTCATTTTCATCTGTTGTATTTAATTTTTCATTTTTTAATTTGATGTTGTGAAAGTTATAAAAAACCTAAGAACTTATTTTTTTTAAATGATAATTTGTTAGGGTTATATTGGTAGATAGCCTCTTTTTTTGTGTTAAATTAAGACTTTTTGGCCCACCCATAAATAATAATACTTTTGAGAATGCTTAAATTAAGGAGATGTTAAATAAATAAATAAATCTTAAAAGATAAAATAAAAAAGAGAGAGAAAATGGGGATTTGAAAAAAAATCAAGAGACTAACAAAAATATATTTTAACTTTTCAAAATTGATGACCATTGTTTTCGATGAATCTTCTAATAATTCCTTCGGTGTACATTATGTAAATTGACATTGTACGTGCATTCAATATTATACTACACAAAATTTTGTGCTTCTCTTTCGTTCTTTAGCCTTAATAAGCATACAGTAATAACATTAGATAGAAGTTTATGATAATATACTCTACAAGATTCATATATCTTCAGCTTAATCAGTGTACGGTAATAGCATAGAATAATGTACTATACCATATTTGAGCTTCTCTTTCATTCTTCAGCCTCAACAATGTACGGTTTATATATTTGATACTATACCATACCAGAATCTGAGTTTTTTCTTAAGCTTAATCAGCGTCGTGTATTAATAACATTCGATAATGTATTATACCAGATTTCAGCTTCTCTTTTATTCTCCAATCTCAACAATGTGGATTTTGTATATTTGATACTGTACCATACCAGAACTGGGTTTCTCCACATGAAAACGAATAGCAACAAATACTCCCTCCGATCACTGATCAATCTTCCACCATGGGCTGGTTAGGATCTCCATGACAAAACACAATTCACCCAATTTTTTTTTATAAAAAATTGGAGATTAAAAACCCTAAACACCATGGATGTTTTCACAAAGAACTTGAATACTTATCTTTCTTATAAGAAAATTCAAATCTTCTCATCTTTTGGAAATTCAAAAACCTAGACTCTATGGATATTTTCACAAGAAAAAGATGGGTTAACATCCATGACTGAACTAAGGAGTTAATGGGATTGATATCGCTAAAATCAAGATCAATAAACGAGGGGGAGGAAAATAAACGTTGCAGACGAAAAGAATTAAAAAAAAAACTCAAGATGCAAAGAAGATGATGAATGATTGAATAAGTAAAAATCCTAGAAATCAACGAGAGAGAGAAAGAAAATGAAGGTGAAATAGAGTAGATATGGTGAGATAATGGGATTGATAAAGCAAAAATCGAGGATTAATTGATAGAGATATAAGAAAATAAAAAAGGAAAAAAAGGGCAAGTAAGGTATATTGGAAATTGTCATATCATAAATAGGCTATTAAGTATTAAAAAAAGCCTGATGGACTAAAATGTATAAGCATATAGCCAAATCAGGCTCTTTACTAGATTATCCCAATTCGAAATTACGTTGATATATGAGAAAAATATTATAAATATCAAAGAAAAAAAAGACTAAGATCAATATGCAAAAAATTCACTTTACAAAGTAAACCTATTAATTTTTACAACTTCAAATTTTATATATAGCATATCTGTCTTATTACATGTGTTTGGTTCTTCTTTTCTTTCCCTTTAGACAATAGTCCTTTATTTTCTCTTACGTAAATTTAAGGATAATAAACATCTTCTTTCCAAAGAGATGTTTTAAAAATAAAAGGATGTGAAAGCTGGTATTATAGTATACAATCTTTCGTTAATATAATTAAAAAACCCACTTCTTTTCTCTACCCTGTGTAAGACCGGCCATGTCCGACATTCTATTTAATTTAGTTTGGGAGATCATCAAGAAATTAAGCTATGAATCTTTCAAAGAGCTCGAAATGATTTGTGGAATCAAGGATGATATCTCCAAACTCACCGATTTTGCTTCAATCATCAAGGTTGTTCTTCTTGATGCCGAGAACAAGCAGTCTAAAAACATCGCTATAAGCGAGTGGCTCAGAAAGCTTAAACATGCTTTTTATGATGTGGAAGATGTTATTGATGAATTTTCTTTTCTGAGGTTTTACGGCGAAAAGTGATGACTAAGGATAAAATAGAAAAACTGGTACGTATCTTCTTCTCCAAAAACAACCAGCTTATGTTTGCTTATAAAATGGCACACAAAATAAAGAATGTTCCGGGCAGAGATACTCACTCTCATGTACGTGGGGAGGAGGTGATAGGGAGGAGAAATGATGATAAAGAAAAAGTAAAAAATGATTTGCTCAATATGAATGTCAAACAAAACATCTCATTCATTGTAATAGCCGGCATGGGAGGGTTAGGGAAAACAACACTGGCCAAATACCTCTACAATGATGAGAAAATTTCTAAATTTTTTGATCTTAAAATATGGGTCTGTGTTTTTGAATTATTTGATGTAGAAGTGATTGTGAAAAATATAATAGAATCAATAAACTTATAACCATTAAAAATAAGGTGTTACTCATAAAAGGTTTAAACATGCTAAATAGTGCTCCATGTGAAGCTAGCTTAGTAAGGTTGAAAGACGAGAAATATTTGAGAGACTTGGTCCTTCATTGGGATTGGGATTTGAATAGGCAGGATGATAATGAATGGTGTTGGAAATTCTCCAACCACATCTAAATATTGAATACTTGGGCATTCTATGCTATATGGGTGAAAGATTATCCAATCGGGTATCCTCTCTTGGAATAAATTCAATAATTGGGACCACATGTGTAATTAATTAAATGTGTATGCTATTTTTAATTAGTAAATTAAAACGATCTACTAAAGTTTAAGCATTGACTTAATAGGGTAATTAGATAATTTCATGCGGTAATATATATGCATAGATCTCATTCAATATGAGAGTTCTCTTGTAGATAGGAGAATCTTTTAGAAGTGAGAACGCTCAAATCACACGAGTCTTATTATCATTAAGTTTGACATTTCTAGAAGCATTTAAGGGTGCGTTATTTGAAGAGATTACCAACGCCAAAAATTTCCTGAACACAATTGAGAAACATTTTGTAAAAAACGATAAGGCAGAAACAAGCACGCTTTTACAAATCTTGATTTATATGAAGTATAAAGGAAAATAGAAATATGAGGGAGTACATTATGAAAATATCCCATATTGCTTCAAAACTTAACGCATTGAAGCTCGACTTGTCAGACGGCTTGCTTGTACATCTAATATTAATCTCTCTTCCTACATAGTTTAACCAATTTAAGGTTAATTACAACTATCAAAAGAAGAAATGGACTCTTAATGAGCTCATTTCTTATTGTGTGTAAGAGGAAGAGAGATTGAAGCTAGAAAGGACTGAAAGTGCTCATGTGCCTAGCACCTTTAAAAATAAGGACACAAAGAGAAAGAATTATGAAGTTGTGTTAAGGGTCCAACTAATCTGAAGAAACAACAACATGAACCTTAGGGTTGTTTCTTTTATAGAAAACATGGACATGTGAAGAAGGAATGGACCAAGTATCACGCATGGCGTGCTAAGAAAGGTACAAATCTTACTTTGGTCTGTTTTGAAATAAATTTAGCTTCAGTACCTAGAAACACGTGGTGGTTAGATTCTGGTGCAACTGCTCACATTAGTGTTTCAATGCAGGATCGCCTGAGTTATCGAAAGCTTGATGATGATGAAAGATACAATCTATGTGGCTAATGGAAAAACGGTGGAAATAAAGGCAATAGGCCATTTTAAGTTGTTGTTGGTTTTTATTTGAATTTGAAAGACACTTTTGTTGTACCGACTTTTCAGATGAACTTAGTTTATGTTTCTTTATTGGACAAATCGGGTTATTATTGTTCATTTGGAAGCAATATGGTTAATTTATCTTTAAATTCAATTGTGGTTGGAACTGGTATTCGTCATAATTATGATAAATTGTATTTACTTGACTCAAATATGTCTTTATAATGAATCATTGAATTCATAATCACAATGTGTTAATGTGTAAATAAAATTCATCAATTTTATGACACAAGCAATTAGGGAACATCTCTAAATCTAGAGTTTAACGACTTGTGTTAAATAAAATTTTAGATTCTCTTGACTTTACGGACTTTGAAGTCTGTATTGATTGTATTAAGGGCAAACCGACTAAAATAAAGATATTAGGTGCCAATAGAGCTAAAGATGTCTTAGAATTGATTCATAATGATATATGTAGTCCATTCCCTACGACATCTTGTTATGGTCAATGATACTTCATATCATTCATAGACGACTATTCAAAGTATGGCTACCTATATTTAATTCATGAGAAATCACAATCTTTGGACGTGTTCAAAATATTTAAAGATGAAGTTGAGAACCAACTTAACAAAACTATTAAAAGTGTCAAATCTGATCATAGATGTGAATTCTACGGTAGATATGATGGTTCAGGTTAACAACGTCTAGGACCTTTTGCTAAATTCCCAGAGGAATATGGAATCGTCCCACATTACACCAAGACGAAATCAAACTATTAAGGATATAGTAAAAGATATGATTAGTCATTCTTCCTTACCAGAGTCACGATGGGGAGAAGCACTTAAGACAAAAGCTTATATTCTAAATAGAGTGTCAACTAAAGAAACTTCTAAAATGCCTTATGTGCATTGAATAGGCAAGAAGCCGAGTTTAAAATATTTTGATATTTGGTGATGTCCAGCTAGAGCTAGGCCTTACAAGCCACATGAAAATAAATTAGAATTTAAAATAGTAAGTAGTTACTTTATTGGCTATGCAGAACGATCCAAGGGTATAAATTTTATAATCCTATCATTAAGAAATTTTTTGAGATGAGAACTGCAATTTTTTTTTAAGATGTTGAGTTTAGGGGGAGAAATAAGATTAAAGATATTATCTTTGAGGAAGATAAATTAATTTCTATTCCTATAATTGCTTCTGATGATATTCAGGTTTCCTTATGTGTTATTTATTAAGAAGTTGATTCTCCTATTAATAATGAAATAATTATTCCTGAGTTGCAACTCAACAACCTAAAAAAATAATGCCTTTAAGACGATCCACTAGAGAAAGAAGAAATGCTATTTCAAAGGATTATATAGTATTTCTCCAGTAACATGAGGATATTGGAGTGATGGAAGATGATCCAATAAACTTTCATCAATCCATACAAGGTTTCATTTCTCAAAAGTTGATTAAGGCTATGAATGAAGAGTATAAGTCTATACAAGGCAATAAAATTTTGTAACTTGTCCCATTTAGTAAATGGATATTTAAAACCCAAAGGGATGCAATAGGTAATATAGAAAGATATAAATCTCGTCTTGTATCTAAGGGCTTTACTTAAAAAGAAGGGATTGACTTAAAGAGACAATCTCTCCAGTTTCAACGAAAGACTCTTTTAGGACAATCATGTCACTAGTTGCACATTTTGATCTTGAGCTTCATCAAATGGATGTCAAAACGGCATTTATTAATGGAGATATTGATGAAACTATTTATATGGTGCAACCAAAAAAATTTATGTTGGGAAACCTAAAGAATATGGTTTGCAAATTGGCAAAATCTATTAATGGGCTAAAACAAGCTTCTCGTCAATGGTACTGCAAGTTTCATCAGGTGATTATCTCGTTTGGTTTTGATATAAACGTAGTCGATGATTGTGTGTATCATAAGTTCAGTGGGAGTCTACACATCTTTCTGGTTTTATATGTGGATGAAATTCCTCGCCACAAATGATATAGGCATTTTGCACGACACTAGAAGATTTCTATCAAAGAATTTGGAGATGAAAGATCTTGGTGATGCTTCATTTGTATTAGAAATCCTGATATATAGAGAGATAACTCTTGAGGTATTCTTGAGTTATAACAAAGAAGCTATATTGATAAGGTGCTCATAAAATTTGGTATGTAGGACTGTAAACCAGGTGACACCCCTGGTCTAAAGGAGACAAATTTAGTCTCAATCAATGCCCGAAAAGTAATCTTGAATTTAAAGAAATACAAAATATTCCTTATTCATCAGTAGTTAGGAGTCTAATGTATGCTCGGTATGTACGCGTCCAGATATTGCGTACATTATTGGCATGTTAGGTAGATACTTAAGTAATCCTTGTATGGATCATTGAAAAGCAGCATAACAGGTTATGAGGTATTTGTAGAGAACTAAATATTATATGCTCACATATAAGAGATCGGATCAGTTAAAGATCATTGGGTATTCCAACTCTAATTTTACTAAATGCCAAGACAGTAGAAGATCCACTTCACGCTATATTTATCTGTTAGCTGGTTGAGCTATTTCTTGAAGGAGTGCCAAACAGACACTTATAACTTCTTCCACTATGGCAACAGAGTTTGTAGAATGTTATGAGGCATCTAATCATAGAATATGGTTGTGAAATTTTATCACAATGCTGCGTATAGATGCTGTTGAAAGACCACTTAAGATCTATTGTGATAATAAATTAGCATTACTATATTCTAACAACAATAGGAGCTCTTCTAAATCTAAACATATAGACATCAAGTTCCTAGTTGTGAAGGAAAGAGTGCAGAGTGGACAGTTATCCATAGAGCATATTGGGACAAACTCCATGATAATTGATCCGCTTACAAAGGATTACCACCCAAGGTCTCTCATGAGCATACCACTTGTAGATACCGTATTTTGCCCGGCTTAATTTCTGATTTGGAATTGATTTTAAATGATAAATTGAATTTTTATTTTAAAATTAATGTTTAATTAAAGTTTTTCATGGTTTTAAAAAAAAATATTTTTGTATATTAAAATTTGGTGGATTTTTAATAAAATTATTAAAGTCATTTGGTATAATTTTAGTTTAAATATTTTTAAAATTCAAATTTGATTAGAGAAGCTAATTTTGGAAAGAATAAATTTTGGTAGTAATTTGGGCTAATTTGTGACGAGGTAATTTGATTGATTGATGTAAATATGGAATGATTTACAAATCAAATATTTGTTTCCTTATTTACTACACTGAATTAGTCCTTAAATAGGTCATTCTTTAGACCTAAATAAAAAAACCATCGACTCCACAACCATCATCATTTCTTAACCTCCATCGCCTCACCTCCACACCATCACCACCGGACCATCTCACCTCATCACCTCCTTCATCATCTCTTAGCCTCCATAGCCTTATCATCACCATCTCACCTCATCATCTCTTAATCCTCCATAGCCTTATCACCAACGACTCCTCACCAAGATTACCACCCTCAACTGATCTCAAGACCACCACTCCTAACCTCCTCACCACCCTCGACAACCTCCTAACTTTTCTCACCTCACAACTCACGTCTTTGGAAAAAACCCACGTCCTTCTCTCGTATTTCACTTGATTCATTCAAAAACCTCTTCTTATCTCTACTTCCATGCTCAAGGTGCTAAAACAAATCTCCATAGTTCATTAGATCTCACTACAATATCACCATAGCCTCGTGGAACCAATTCATCATTGTCATTTTTTTATGTTCAAATACACCACTTGCCTGACCAAAAGCTCATAATTGTAAGTTCATTTGTTTCTCTACAAATTTACATGTTTTTGTAATTTAAAATTTTCAATAGTTTAAATTATTGTTATTATTCTTTTTTTTTTTTTACAAAAGATAGTTTAAATTTTAGTATTTATCTCTTTATGTTATTTTGTTTTTTTTTTGTTCGGCTTTACTTTAATCATAGCCAAATAACAATTAATAAAAGAAAACTATTTAGATTCTAAGTTAAAAAATTTACAAGTCAGAATTTTTTTTAACCTCTTAATCTCTGGTAGTATATATATATATTTTTTTTTAAATTAAAAATTTATTTTTTTTAGATCCCAGAATTAAAAAGACATTCTAATTTTCTAGTTTTGTTTTATATGTCCCTTATTATTATTTTACTTTTCTCTATTCATTTCATATTTTTTATGTGGGTTTAATTTTTCTCAGTACGTAAAAAGTAAAAAAAAATTGTTTTGTTTCAATTGATTAAAAATGTAAAGATTGGATATAAATATTGCCGGTGTATATTACATAAATAGTTCTTAAATTTGATTACTCCGTTGCTAGTTAGAATATAAATTAAACATCTCCTTAGAATTATCAAATTTCGTATATTTCAATTCTTACCATTTATTTAAAAATAAAATTGTATATATAATTATAAAAAATAAATTAGGGGAAAAATCGATGATTCACAATATCATGATATTCTTCCTTATTCGGCTAAAAAAATGGAGCAACCGCATAATATTGCTTCAGGTGGGAACTTGACAAATTTTCAATTGATCTTGATGGCCCAAGTTTTGCTCAACTTTATATGAAAATATGGTCATATTTACACAAATAACTATATGACTTGGGTCCTTACATTTTTTTTTTTGCTTTTTTTTTCTTCCTTTTTTTTTTGCAATATATCTGTTTTGAAAAACTCAAAGTCAAGAAATTCGATAATTATTGACCACAAACCCAGGTAGATATATTCTTCTTCCTGGGGCTAAACAATAACTTGTTCATTAATTGATGTGATTGAGCCTACAAAATACAATGGAAAGTTGAGAAATCTTCAAATCTATTCGATAATCAAGTTGAAAAGCCATCTTGGGAATTGCATCTCTCTTTCTATCCTTTTTTTTTTTTGCAAATCTTCGAATGTCATCTCCTCTGGTTGAGTCAACATGCGTCTTTAGCGACTTACACTTTTGGTAGAAGCTTTCACAATACAATCAAAATTCACTCACAGATTGCTAGCACATCAAGTTCTTACAATTAATGTCCTTGAGAATTGATCCACTTTATTTTGGGCACACAAGAAGGCTGAGCAAAGACAAACATTTGGATTAAAATGAAATTGGTTGAGTAAAATTTTGGAGACATGAAAATGGATGCAAGAGAGATGCATGTTATCACAAATTTGAGATGTAAAAATGATTGACTCAATGTTCTAACACTATTTCATTACCTTAAAAGTTACTCCTAGTATATGAGTTAAGGCTCTAAAGGGTAAAACAAGGCTTGACAAATGTGAGTAAGGAGAAGAAAAATGGTCAATTTTATTAGTGTGTGTGCCATGGGGGTTGCTAAATTGAAGAAATGGTTCAACTAAGAGCTTGAGTTTGTGTGGTTCATAAAAAGAGGTGGGTGTGAGGTTTGACAAAAGGAGGTCAATTGTCCCAGTCTAATACTGTAACACATGTCCATAGGAAACGTGTTTCAATTTTACCATGCATGATCGCGTGAAGTTGGTGAATATGAGTAAAATGAAAAGGGTCATTTGTCCCAGTGTAGTATCACGGGATGGGCCAATGGAAAAAATCCTCGAATTACCGACCGAACCTTTGTGGCTAGCAAAAATGGTTTCATTGACCTGTCAGTGCAATGGTGTGAAAGGGCTCAAGTTGAAAAAAAATGATTACGATTTGAGCATATGAAGACCGAGAGCTAACATAGTGAACTCATAATTATTTGGAGGAGATCATGTGTAACGTCCCGTTATTTTAGAGGTAATTTTTTTTTTTTATAAGTGTTTATTTATTTAAAGTTAATTTAGATTTAAATAGTTATTTTCGTTCGGAAACCTTTTTAATCGCTTAATTAGCCTATTTTAGTTTTGGTTGTATTAATAATTATTAATAGGCCAATTAATAATTATTAATCACCCTTGGGCTAGTTTAAGTGGTTCGGGGTTCGTTTTTAAGGTAAAAGTAAAAGAGGAACGTAGGCGTTTTTACCCGATTTACTAAAAATCCCAAAAACACTATTCACCACCCTTTAAATACCCATACTTAGCATTTTTTTAACACAAAATTCTGCTTCTTCTTCCTCCTTGCTGCCGAGACCTCAAGACCCCCCCCCCCCTCAAAATTTTGATTTTCTTTATTTCTCGACGGATCGTGTCGATTCTAGATCCTGTGGAAAGCTCTTGGCCCGGGGATCATTTCCAACCTACTCTTCGGGATTTCCGCTCGTTTTATCGAGGCCAAAAGGTATGTCAAAGATTCAAAACCTAGAAGTGAATAGTGTTCAATGGAGGTTTTGAGTTGTAATTTTCGATTTCGTTCATCGGGGCTTAATGATATCAATCGGGAAAGTCGTTTTATTCATTCCTAGGAACTTTCCCCTAACCCTAAGTTCGGGTTTGAGCCAAAAGTCTTTTAATTCAATTTTCCTTTTATTGGTTTTTGATGAGAACTTTGAATTGTTTAGTTTAATGACTTTCCTAATTTGTTCGGGATTGAATTGTTGACCTAAACCCTAAATTAGGTTTACCCATTGAGTTTACCAAACTTCAAAGTAACCGAAACCAACCCGGAATATCTTTAAAGTGCCTAAAATCCGGAAAAACAAATTCCTTTCTTCCTTTCCCTTGAGCCGTGGGCCTCTTGGCATGGGTTACGGGTTGTTTTGTCTTTTAATTTGGTATCGTGTCGATCGTTGTTCATTTCAAGTAATTAATATACTTTAGGTGTATTGTAATTATTGGTTTTGAGCAATCGTTCGTGATTTTCGACCAACCGGTGGTTAGGAGTTGACTACTCTTTTAAGGTGAGTTTAAAATGGTTATGATTACTTTTATGCTTTCAAATTACTTGACGTTTATGTTAGATCGATGTTAAGAGGGATTAATAGGCTAGAGAACTTTCCAAGATTTTATGTTATTTGGGAGTTAAGGAAAGTGTATAAGGAATTTAGTTAAGATTGGTTGCTAAGAAAAGTATGATGTTATTGGTGGTTTAAGTTAGATTCTCGAGGAGAATGAGAATTCGGAACTTGGAGAAGAGTATTATGTACTCCTTTTATCTTGGCTAGTTTTAAGAATAGTTAAAAGGACTTGGGAGAGATTCTTGTGTAGAATCATGTTAGTACGTTATTTTAGTAGATGTCACGTTGACTTGCATATTATCGTTATGCATAGATGTCACGTTGACTCGCATATTATCGTTATGCATAGATGTCACGTTGACTCGCATATTATCGTTATGCATAGATGTCACGTTGACTCGCATATTATCGTTATGCATAGATGTCACGTTGACTTGCATATTATCGTTATGCATAGATGTCACGTGACTTGCATATTATCGTTATGCATGCATATTATCGTTATGCACGGAGGTCACGGAATGGTTGTGATTGGTGACTTGCATATTATCGTTATGCACGGAGGTCACGGAATGGTTGTGATTGGTGACTTGCATATTATCGTTATGCATGCATATTATCGTTATGCACGGAGGTCACGGAATGGTTATGATTGGTGACAAGTGGTCACGGATGTTATTTACTTTGTTATTTACTTTGTTATTTACTTTGTCATTTACTTTGTTAAGCCTTAGTATCTACTTTAACTACGGGTTTGATCTTTTATGTAAAGTACTTGGAATATTGAATGGGTAGTGCAAGAGTACTTAGGTTTATTTGGACACATTCTCCGATATGGAATTTTGGTTCATAAAAGTGCTTGCATCCATCTTATTCTCACTAGCATTGTTTGCTAATGGTGCTACACCACTTTATTTTCAGGTAATATTCGTGGTAGAGGACGAGGTCGTGGAGGTGGTGCTGCGTGATCTCGAGTAGATGCTTATGGACATTTGGACTTGTAAATCTAAGTTTGGTGCATTTTGGGAATGCTTTATATACATATAAACTTGAAATAAAGTCTTAAAACTTGTATTTTGTGGCTCATGAGAGCCTAAAGTCGGTTGTATGTATATTTTGAGTTTACTTTCTCTGATTTGAGTATATTCTGGAGTAGGAATATATGTGATTAAACTTTGCTGAGATGTGTTCATAAAAACAGGTTTAGGGAGTTCGTATTTTAAACGGATCCATGCCAAATTTTTGTAAAAATAAGTCTTCCGCTGTTTTACTTCTGATTTAAAGATTTGTGAAAATTCGAGTCTTTACATCATGGTGACATTCACTTTTTCTTTCTTCCTTTTTTTTTCATTTTTTTTCCATTTTTTTCAATTTATTCATTTTTCTTGATTTCTTCCCTCATATATGAGTATGCCCTTTGTCCATTGTGATTTCAATTTTCTAAATTACCCATTGAGAAAGATGAATCTAAATATCAATTGGACTATTTTGATAATTTTGAAACCATTTTTTTTTATGATTTTGAGAATGCAATGCATGGTTAGGATGAAATGTCAATAACTCATATTTTTTTTAATGCATTGGAGAAATGAATACCTAAATAATTATTTTTTTTATTTTCTCGATTTTTTTAATGCTCGGATGACATGGAAAGAGTGAAATATGTTGGGATCCTATATGCATGAATTATATGATATCAAAAAGTGAAAATTAAGCACAAATTTATGTATGCATGAAGTGATAATTCTATTTATCTAAAATGTGAATCGAATATGACGCATGAAAAGGATTAAACTTATATGATCTATGATGAAATATTTATGAAACTTTTTTTTCAATTTTTTTTTTGAACGATAAATAGTCCAATTATGAAGATGCATGAATACTTCTGATTTTTGTACAAAATGCATGAAGACCTGGACAGAATTATTGAGCGATTTTTTTTAACTATTGATTCATATCAAAGAATAATTTGATGCATGATTTGAATGGGATGTTAAAAACTTGTTTTTTTTATGATTTTGCATGAGATGAATAAATTTTTTATTGATTTTTTTTACTATTTGGAATGTTTTATGCATATGGAGAACATAAAGAAAATGTTGGATTTGAAGGTATATGAATTGATGGAGAACGATGACAAAAATGATGCATGATATTGTAAATTTTTTTTTTGAGTTTTTTGTTTTTTAGAGTGAATATGTAACATGATGAATGATGAATAATTAAAGTATATGAAATACTCTAGGATGATTCAAGTTTTTTTCTTTTTTTTTTTAATTTATGAAAAATAAATTCTTTGATGAAAATATGTATAATGATGTGTGTTGCATGGTCAAAATTATTGAGTCTATAGAGATAAAAAACTGATTTGAATACAAATTTTTTTTTACCCTAAGATTGCGATGCATGAAAGTGAGACCTGATGTATGGATTATTTTTTTTTGTTTTTTTTAATTATCAATGTTTAAATTAAAACAAATGTGATATGCATGAGAAATTATTTCTTTTTCCTTTCTTTTTTAATTTTTTTTTTTTGCTCTTTTTTAACCTAACTTTTGTTAAGTACGAAAAAGTAAGTAAACAAAGATAATGTATGAGAAAGATAAAATGTTATGTATAAATTAGGGTGAAGATAAAGAAATAGATGATTTTTTTAATAAATAAAATAAAAGGAAAAAGAGTACAAAATATTGAGTATCTGAAATAAGCATAAGAATAATGTAATGACAACATTAGGGTGATATATAAAGGAAGAGAACCTAAAGCACTAGGTTGTCTTAGGGTAATTATGAGTGTAAAGTTGAGTTTCTATTCCACTTAAAGGGTATTAGGCTCCCAAATTACCCATGATACTATTCCAAATCTAAATTGTAAATGGATAACTTGAGTGAGGAATTTCATACCGCCTATACGAGAGTCGAAACTCCACGAAGGCAATAGATACTCAGTCCTCGATCTAATCTTAAAGGGTAGAACCCGGGTAGGAGGCCCGTGAATATGTGTGTGAAATGTATGATTGATAGGTAATGATGATAATAAGAATAAACAATAATTCATCAGTAAATAATTTACAACTAAATAATTAATATTCAATAAATAAACAAAAAGAAATAAATAAATACAAAAATAATTATTTAAATAAATAAAATGGACAAAAAATAAAGATAATATATGATAAAAATAATGGCTTGACTCTCTAAAGAAAAAATGTCCCCAACGGAGTTGCCAAGCTGTCACAACGTGATTGCGATGCGGAGCGGCCGACATCCTAAGTATTAGTTCTCTTATTTGAAAATGAAGTGGAAGTCGCCATCAACCATATTTGGGTGTGATTGATCACCAAATTAAATTAAAAAGTAATGGTCTACGAAAATCAAGTTGGGTTCGGGAGTCATTTGTGTGTATGGAAGGTGTTAGCACCCTACAACACCCATTTTAAAATGGTTACCATATTTTTAACCTATATTATCTTAATTTTTTTAAATGATGGTCCTTAAATTAAATAGTTTTAAAATTAATTTTAATTTATAAAAAAATGTCTCATTTAATCATTTCTCAACTTCAAAAATGAAGTAAGCAATAGAGATTAAAATGAGCGGGGTTACGACCGTTGATTGAACAATATTGGAATTTAAGAAAAATTCCACCTTAAGAAATTGAGGTTTTTACTTCTCAAAATCCATCATAGGAATTGTATTTATAATTTAAAACGTTTTCTTATTTTTTATTTAAAATACTTGCCTTTTTTTTAGAACTAATATTTATTTTTATTCAAAATACTCTTCTTTCATTTTTGAAATAATATATGTAATGTTGTTTATTTAATAAGAATTTTTATATTCTATATTTTTAGGGTTTTGATAGACTTATATGAGAACCCCCGATAAGCACCTTACTCAGCCTTCACAAACGTGACGATTTTCACACACTTATCGAGATACCAACAAGCACATTATTTTTGCATTAATTAATATTAATAATTTTTTAACATAATTTGAAGTTAATAAATATTTATTAGAATTATAATATATATTATACAGAGTCAAATAAACTTCTAAGAGTTAAGTATATTGCAATAATAAAACAAAAAGAAAAAAAAAGAAATGATTTGCATATATAAAATATTTGTCCTTTTAATTAAATTTTTGTATGTACATAAACTTGCATTAATAAGAATAAAATTTTACTTACAAACAAAGATATGAAATTTATGTAAGAAAGGCACTGACCTGATGAAATGATGTATATATAAAATCTCAAATGAACTTTAGTTTGAACCTTCAAGGTGGCAAAAATTTGTTTTACCGTGGGTGAATTGGAATATGAAAAAAAATATGTCGGGTGGTATTGATATATGGATGAATATGAAGAATAAATAAAAAGAAGCCGGTGGTGGGATGAAAAGATATATGGGAGAAAAAAAAGAATTGAGAGGTTAGATGGTCATCGATGATGTTATCCGATGGTCTCGTCTTGAGGTCGTTGTTATTAGAGATGGAAGCGGAGGTGGGGAGGTTATCCGGTGGTGAGGAAGTTTAAGAGAGGTGATGAGGTGAGATGGTTATGGAGGCTAAGAGATTATGAGATGATTTTGGTTAGGTTTAAAGAATGACCTATTTAAGGACTAATTCAGCGTAGTAAATAAGGAAATAATCATTTGATTTGTCAATTATTCAGAAAATAAATCAATCAATCAAATTGCCTCGTCACAAATTAGCATTAATTACTAGCAAAATTTACTCCTTCCAAAATTGCTTTCCAATCAACTTAAATGAGATATTCAAATGATTTTTTAACCAAAATTGTACTTGATGCCTTTTATGTATTTATTAAAAATCCACCAATTTTAAATAAGAATTTTTTTTTTTAAAACCATGAAAAGTTTAGTTAAAAAATTAAATTTTAAAATCAAAATTCAATTTATCATTTAAAATCAATTCCAAATTAAACCTATTTTCAAATGAGCTTCAAATTTCTTAATGAAATTGAGCCGGACAAAATACGGTATCTACACCACTCACATGGGTGTTATCTTGCATCATGATGTTTAATTCAAGGGGGAGTTTGGATAATTTTCTATTTCTCTATGTTTTGTTTTCAAATATGTGTGTGTGTGTGTGTGTGTGTGTGTGAGTTAAAGTTTTGATCTCACTAAAGTAAGGTAGGACTAGTTGGAATAGATATGTACAAATCACGCTACATATAATTTCCATGTTATGTATCCATAGTTGATCTATGTCATTTACTTGTATTGGTATTTGTGATCATTGATGAGTTTAATTACGATAAATGTGACGAAAACCGCTTTGATCCAATACTGATATAGTTAATGGACGAGATTGTCAAGGTACTCTATTTATGATAGCAATTTTTTAGTGCTCATAAGGTTTAACACATTTGTAAAATTACATATGCGGTCTAGAGGGTGAATGTTGGAATAAATTCAATAATTGGGATCACATGTGTATGCTATTTTTAATTAGCCAATTAAAGTGATCAACTAAAGTTTAGGTATTGGCTTAGTACTAGGGTAGTTAGATAATTCCATGGAGTAATATATATGCATAAATATCATTTGATATTTTCTAGTTCTTGAGAGGCTGAATTGAAAATATTGAAACATGAAAGCTGCTCAGCAATTTTCTGATGGTGGTTATAGTCTCATTCCCTGTCATATTTCACGCAAACTTCTTTTCTCCATCTGAGAAATTTTCTCTAAAAAGAGATCAGTGAGTTTACACAGGAATTGGAAGACCACAACTCTTAATTCTTGCTTTCATCCATGGATTCATGTATGCTTCCGCTTTTAATCTCTTGAATCGGTCATGGATTTATTCCTACATCCTCACTCTCTAAATTGATTAAGATTCAAATTCGTGGCGGCAGAAGATTGCAACAGCTTCCACAGTTTGATCATCTTCCATTTCTCAAATACCTAACTTTGAAGTACCTACTTGCTCTGGAGTTCATAGATATCAAGGATTCATTTTCTTCATCACTCCCAATACATGTGTCCTTACCAATTAGACCTCAATATTGGACTACTATTTAATTTCTTAGGATAGAACACTGTTGTACTTTGACACATTTACTGGAATGGATAGGAAGCCTCGTTTCACTTTCAATGTTGTATATTGAGAAATGTCCTAATTTGAAATCGGTTCTAGAGGGAATGCGCCAACTTCAATCTTTAAAAACTCTTAAAATATGGGATTGTCCAGAAGTAGAAGAAAGATGCAAGGAAGGAGGGGAGGATTGGTCAAAGATTGCCCATATTCCAACAGTTTCTTTCTCTCCATGTGATTAATATTAGCATTGCACCGACATCTCCAGGTATTCAATCAGACCATCCTTTATTAATAAACCATAATTTATCATTACTGTTACGACCCGACATTTTTAAATAATTTAAATTAGAATACACAGCGGAAGTCTTTTATTTTAAGAAAATTTGGCGTGGTTATGTTTGAAAATTTGCTGGCCAAAACCTGTTTACATCTTAATTTCAAAATCTAAAATACACAAGGAACATTAAGTTCCTATCCAGGAGTTCAAATTGATTTATAATCATAAAAGTACAGACAAAAGCTCTTAAGAGCTATATACAAATGTACAAATCTCAAAATTATATAAAATTCACAAAACCATGTACATGGATTTTTACAACTACTTAGTCCATCTCGAAATCATCATCCTCTCGATTAAGCGCTCACCAGCTCCTCTCCCAAAATCCCAAACATTACCTGAAATGTTTGTAATATCATGAGCTAACAAACTAAGCCCAGTGAGAATAATAAGAATAAAAAGTAAGGTTATACCTCAAACTTGCATTTCCGATTTGTGTCCAAGAACATACTTACTCTTTGCTATCAATCCATTCAAAGAGTTTTTATATCAAAATATTCCACTTTTACTTACCAATTCTCCAATATAATTGTGGAACAACTTTCCAAATATTTCTGGTATGGTTTCGTAAATGCATATAGCATTTATATCTCATTTTCTATATATACCTTATACTATATACAAGGTTTACAACAAATCTTATTCTCCCAAAGAATGATATTACTACACTCGTAGTCAAATCCTCATCCATTAACTTGTTATGACATAGAATAAGTAAAGTAAATAAACTTTGTATAAAATATAACATCTCGATTCTCTATATCATCAATCATAAGCATGAATGCATGAGGACATCCCGTAGGATTCGCATACGCCCTTATGCATGAAGAAGGTAACGTGGTCTATCCCGTAGGATCCATCGTTCTCCCTCCTTTTCTTTCTCACTTTCTCTTCTTTTTCTGAAGGTGATGCGGACACTACCCGTAGGCTCCAACATTCTTCCCCCTTCTTTTCTTTCTCACTTTCTTTTCCATGATGCGAGATGTTATGGTGCAATATGTTATGCATATGCTTGCACAAGTAAATAAAGTAAATGTAAATGATAAAGTAGCCAAAACAAGTATAAAGTAAAGGGGCATAAAGTAAAGACATAAAGTAAATAAATAGGAAACTCCGGACGAACGATATGTCAATCGAACTCCGCTACCAATAATAAAGTAAAATCATAACTTAAACGATTAACCTAACCTTCAAGGATTCTAAACTTCCAATATTATCCGAGGTTCTATTAATCGTTCTATATAAAAGTTTTGGATCTTTTAACTTCCAATGATCCATCCTAAACTCCGAAACGAATCTAACTTAGAATCTTCTAAGATTCAAGGCTTTCTTCGAGAAATCCTAAGTTCTCACTTAAAGGATTAACTTCAAATCTTAAGGGCACTAACTCACTTCCCTCTAATCTTAGATTTAAATTCTAGTCTTAGTTTCCAATTCTACAAATCATTATACTTATTCGCTTTCTAAATTTACTTTAAATCCTAACTATTCTCACCTTAGAAGATGTGACTTCGCTCCAAACCTCCGGAAGAGAGATCAAGCAAGGAAATCAATAAACACCTACAAATAATTACATCTAACAATTAATAAATTAACCAACTAACGATCAAACAACATCTAAGCGTGCAAAACGACAAAAAACCCAATAACCCTACAAAGAGGCTCTCGCCCCCCCCCCTCCAAAAAGGGTTTTGGTTTTGGTTTTCCGGCTTTTAGGCAATTTAAAAGTGTTTCGAGTTGGTTTTAAGCAAATTCGATATTCCCGATTTCAATGGGTATCGATGATTCGGATTTTTGAACAATATTTAATTTCCCAAATTGAATTACAATAAACAATTTATCATCAATACATAACCCATAATCAAACCACAAAAGGTAAATTTCAAACGGGAAGGGTTTCGACTGAAACTCGGTTTTAGGGTTTAGGGAAAGTTTTCAAAAACACTTAAAACAACTCCCGTATTTACAAACACCGAGTTTCACAACACGAAATCGAAGGAAATCAACGAAAACTCCATTAAAACACTATTTGAAGTTTAGGGTTTCAAGATAAACTTAGCGAGAACTCCGTGGATCTCGAGTGGAAAGTACGATAGTTGGGTGGAAAAGAATCCTAGACCCGAGGCCTTTCCGATGCAACCGAAATCGAGTCGATCCGCCGAGAAACGAGCAAAAGCCAAATCTCCCCTCCCAATCCTTGAGACTCTCGGCCATGGGGAAGAAATGAGAGAAGAATGGTCAACTTTTGGTCAACTTGGCATTTTAAAGATGAAGTGAATAGTGTTTTGGATATTTTTAAGAAATTGAAAATGACGGTTGCGTCCTTTTATGACTTTTGACTTCTAAATCGAAACTCGAAGCTCTTAAATAAATCTAAAGGTGATTAATAATTATTAATTGGCCTATTAATAATTATTAATGTCACCGAAAGCGAAAATAAAACATTAAAACGGTTAAAAAGAATTTCGGGCAAAATTAAGTACTAAAATCGAAATTACAAAATAATAATTAAACTAAATACTTGAATTGAAATAAATAAATAAATAAACAATATTAAATAAAATAAAATAAAATTCACTTCAAAATAACGGGACGTTACAATTACTAATTAAGGCCAAGATTTTTCACTTTTAGGGAACTTGTATATATTTTTCTATACTAACTTTTAGGATCATCAGGGAAAAGGGATGGAGGAATTTGAAGGCTTTTTAAAGTGTATTGCCAATGGAAAAGTGATGTGTGCTCGGGGCAATTATGGAGTCATTGCATAATTTTGAGAAAAAGATTTACTTGCAATTACAACCAAGGTTCATCAGATCCTCTATTTTCATCAGGGACCAAAAAATCAAATTGAAAAGATCAAAGAGTGTTGTGGAGGATGGGAAGAGTTCTAGAACTTATAAAATGAAATAACAAGTGACAATGACATTGTGACTTTTTTGCTGGAGAAGTGTTCATGTTGGCATCAGTTAATCTAGTCAAAAGTGATCATACTCTAGCATTCATTAATTATAACTTGGGAAATGCTTCATTGGATGTTTAGTTTGAGTTTTGATTCCTCCAAAGGATGCTCGAGATCTATCTTGACTTCTTGGGCCTCTAACGTCTAAGAAAAGGAAGATTATATTGATTTCTGTCTTCTCTACTTCATTATGGATAGTATGGACTAAGAGAAATATGTACTTGACTTTTTTAAGATAGATTTGCTTAATGAGATTCAATTTGAGATTTAATTTTATTTCCTACTTTTTGTTGTGCTAAATTTATTATTTCTTTATATTTTGGGATTACCTATCATTCTATACATTTAAGCTTCATCCACCGGACAAAACCCGTGGGCCGACCCAAACCCGGCCTGACTCGTAAGTCAACGGTTGATGGGCCCGACCCAACCTCTAAATCTTTGAGTTAGATATGGATCACGTATTTGAGCCCAAATCCGGCCCACATGCTTTGTACTTAGGGCCCCCATCATCCCGTCCTGAGGCAAGGCCTGCTAGAGGCCTGTTTAAAAAATATTTTATTTTTAATATTTTAATATAATCTTACATAATTATAAAATATAACATATTATAATATAAATAAATAAATAAAAGACTTAAAATGCAATTAAAAATTTAATGAAAAATTATAATCAAACTAACCTACAAGAATGATAAATAGAGTTAACTTAAAACTTTAATAAACCATATATAAAAACAAAGTATAAATTAAAAAAAATGAATAGAAGAGTGAGAAATTAAATCAACTTTTTTCTTCATCACTCTAGAGTTAAGTTTAAGTTTCATAAAGTTACAAATAATTTTTAAAAAATGCAATTAAAAATTTAATTAAATAATTAAAAACTTGAACGGGCCAGACCAAGCCCGCAAAATAGACCCGGTCAGGCCCGTATTTTATCCTATAGGTCCATGTAACGATGCGGCTCCATTAAATCCTTTAAACTCAAAGACAAAGTGGAAGACTTGGTAATTTTAAAACCTGGGATCATGTTATTTTTATATATATTAGAATTTTTGAACTCCTAATTAACTTTGTTAATAGTCATTTGTCAATGTCTAGAGAAGATATACTCCCTAATAAACCTAGCCTATGACTTGTACACAAACTATTCTACTATAATAGTTATAGGTTCTTTGATAGGCATAAAGAAATCGTCTTGGTAGCAACCACCAAACCAATAGAACCAGATGTCAAATTCAACTAAACTACAAACTATTCTACTATAATAGTTATTAAAAAAAACAATAAGAGAAAAAGGTTGACATCTTTTCTTACTTGATAGACTATTATAGTTGCTTTACTTGATTATTAGCCTTTTCCACACAAGCCTCGTGAGGAGCTACAACTAGGGTTGAGCAAAAAACCGGCCGAACCGAGAAACCGGACCGACCCAAACCGAGCCATTCGGTCCGGTTTTTCAGGTTTAGCCGATTTTGTCGGTTCGTATAAGGAGAAAACCGAATAAAATCGGTTTTCTCCGGTTTGTCTCCATCGGTTCGGTTATTTAACCGAACTGAACCGAGGTAAATATATATAGTAATTAAAATATTATTTTTCTAAAAACCCTATTATATTTCATTTCACCCTCCCTCTCCATCATTTTCATCTAAAAGTAAAAACCAGATCCCTCTCTCTCTCTCTGCTTCTTTCATCACACGATTTAGCAGAAAAACTCATCTCACCGCCGCCTCTTCTAACCACCGCCGCTCGTCTCACGGCCGCCTCTTCTAACCACCGCCTCGTCTCATCGTCGTTCTTCCTTACTTTTCATAACAGATTTCATCTTCTTCATCTCCATTCTTCTAAGTTCTGAGACTAAAACTTAATATTTTATTGTTTTAAATTCAAATCTGAGATTAAGAACCTTCAAAAAAGGGTTCTTAATTTCAGATCTGAGTTAAAAACCCTCAGATCTGAGTGTTATAAAACTCATATGAGATTCTAAATCTCAGATCTTGGGTTGTAAATCTCAGATCTGAGATTTAGACATCAGATCTGAGGTTTAAACTCAATTTTAAGGTCTACAATATACTCAATCAAGTTCATCAACTTTTAATGATACTTTGATTCTGGATTCAGATTTTTTGTTTGGTTATGAATGTGTAGCCCATAAATGTGATCAAAACCGAACCGAGAAACCGAAGAACCGATTAAAACCATCACAAACCGAACCGAATGGTTGCTTAAAAAAGAGAGAACCATTCGGTTCTAATAAACACAAAACCGAGGTGCTCGGTTCGGTTCATGATTTTGGCTAAAACCGGACCGAACCGGACCGAGCCCAACCCTAGCTACAACAAGTAAACTCTCAAATAGCAACTTAAAGAGGTGGTGGTTGGGGAAATAACACTCATAGCTTGTTTCATCTATGGATCCTTATATCCAAAGATCTCACCACATAAATCTCATAGATCTCTTCATATAATAACACAAATAGCATATTTCATTTATGGATCCTTATATCCCAATATATCATCACATAAATCTCACAGATCTTAGCATATAATACCCCTCATAGCTTGTTTCATCTATGCATCCTTATATCTCAAAATCACATCACATAGTATCTCGATATAACTGTCACACATAGCTTGTTTCATCTATCAATTCATTATATTCATAAATCAGTTCATGACCCTGTTGCATCACAACAAAAACATCAAACAATCAATTCAATATACAATACAATTTACACTCAATTACATGCTTAACTAAGCCTCATCAATGGGTCGGGCTGGGCTTGTCCGACCCTTAAATGAATGGGCTAGGGCTGGGCCTGGGCTGGGCCTACAAAGCTTGGTCAAGAAATGGGTCGGGTGTAACGTCCCGTTACTTTTGGGGGTAAATTTTTTATTTTTTTTATTTATTTTAATTAAAGCTTTTAAGACTAGTTTAAATTTAGTAATTTTGATTTTAATAGTTATTTTCGTCCACATTAATAATTATTAACGGGCCAATTAATAATTATTAATCACCTTTAGATTAGTTTAAGAGCTTCGGATTTCGTTTTTAAACCAAAAGTAAAAGAGGGACGTAGGCGTCATTTTTCAAATTCTTAAATATCTTAAATCACATTCATCTTCTCTTAAATATCAACTTTTAAGCAAAATCATTTCATTTTTCTTCCTTGGGGCCGAGAGCTACAAAGAGGATTCTCCAAATTTTGGTTTTTCTTTAATACTCGGTGGATCATCTCGATTCTTATCCCGTTGGAAAGCCCTTGGTCCGAGCTTCCTTTCCAACCTACCAATCGAGATTTTCGCTCGTTTTCTCGAGGCCTTAAGGTATGTTAAAGTTTCTAAAATTTGATGTGAATAGTGTTTTAATGGAGGTTTTGGTTTGAAATCTTCAAATTCGTTCATCGAAGCTTGAAGATTTCAATCGGGAAAGTCGTTTTGGTCAATTTTGGAAACTTCCCCTAAACCCTAAAACCGAGATTTTCCCTCACTTGGCTATGCTTAGGATGTTTAGGTTGTTATGTTTTTGCATTTTACTTAATTTTTCGGAAATCGATTATTGTACAAATCCCTAATTTACGGATACCCATTGATATTGCGAACTCCCAAAGTATCCAAAACCAACCCGAAACACCTCTAAAGTGCATAAAAGCTGAAAAACCAAACCCGACCCCCAATTTCCCTTGTATGGCCGAGAGCACCATAGGGAGGAAATCCGGGTTTTTCGTCGTTTTGTGCGTTTAGATGTTGTTTATACGATTTCCGGTTAATTAATGTTATTTGGGTGTAATTCATTTGTAGGATTGTGATTTGTTCGTGTGTTTGCGACTTTGGAACGATTGGAGCTTGTCTACAATCTAAGGTGAGTTTAAAAGGGAAGTTAGTAATTTTATGAATTAAGTTTCATTACGATTTTGTTTATCGAGGTTAAGAGGGAACTAACTTCTTAGAGTTAATGTTTGGTTGGAGACTTTAATTCGGAGTTAATGTTTGGAATTATAGTAAGATCGGTGAAAAGGAAATATCGGAGTGGTTTGGAAGTCTTGTAATATGAATTGGAGATTCTAAATGAAAATGGAAGTTTAAAGCACTTTGAGTGGTTTGGGAGTCAAAGTGGCTTAGAAAATACACTTGAGTGATAACTCGTGTAAGCCAAGTTGATTAGGTTCTTTAGTAACTTAGTAGAATTCGGTTAGGAATATCTAACTTATTAGAGAACTTGATGATTTGTGATACGGTACATGATAGTATGTTGATTCGGATCCATACGGTATCATGGTACGATGATTTGTGATACGGTACATGATAGTATGTTGACTTCGGTCCATACGGTATCATGGTGCGATGATTTGTGATACGGTACATGATAGTATGTTGACTTCAGTCCATACGGTATCATGGTACGATGATTTGTATGTTGATTTAGATCCATACTACCATGTATGTTGATTTGTGATACGTGGTATGTTGATTCGGATCCATACGAGCACGTTACGATGATTTGTGATACAGCACATGATAGTATGTTGATTCGGATCCATACGGTATCATGGTGCGATGATTTGTGATACGGTACATGGTAGTATGTTGATTCGATCCATACGGTATCATGGTACGATTATTTGCTATACGACACATGATAGTATGTTGATTCGGATCCATACGGTATCATGGTGCGATGATTTGTGATACGGTACATGGTAGTATGTTGACTTCGGTCCATACGGTATCATGGTACGATGATTTGTGATATGGTACGACCGTACGTTGTATGTTGATTCCGTCCATACAATAGCACATTACGATGAAACTTGTTTGGTAACAAAGATAGTTAGTATTACAATTACATATTCTTTAGAATTGTGTAGTAAGACTTAGTAACGATTGTTACTTTTACTTTAAGTCTTTATTTCTATTACATGGCATTGAAAGACCATTACGGGTAGTATATTTACTATCGTATTATTGTATGGAAATTGGAAGTGTGAATATGGGTAGTAATGAGCATTTTAGGCCTTTGGACACAATTTCTGGTATGAAATTTGGTTCATAGGATTACTTGCTTTCGTTTTACTCTCACTAGCATTTTTATGCTAATGTTGCTACACTTACAAATTTTCAGGTAAACCTCGTCCTAAGAAGCGTGGTAGAGGACGTGGTGCTGTGTGACTTGCCGAGATGGTGAATGGACAATGATGAACATAATTTTGGTTTAGCATTCTTAGAAATGCTTGTAAATTATTTACAACTTTCATACTTGTGTCTTTTTGAGCCCGAAAGGGTATTTGTTTAAAATCTGCATATGTTTTATGATTTAAATCTCTTTTGGAAGTTTAAATTATATGCTGGAATGCGCATTCCCGATTTATCGCTTTCTCTGAATGTGGGTTGTTGTAAACAGGTTTTGGTTATCCGATGTTTAAACGAACCCATGTCGTTTTTCTTTTAAAATTGAGTTTTCCGCTGTGCATTTGAATTTAAAGAATTTAACAGAAATCAGGTCGTTACACCGGGCCTGCCTCAGGCCTGACTTAAAATGGTATGCCCAAGCCCAGTCCACGGGCTTAGACATATGAGATAAAATACGGGCCGGGCCGGGCCGGGCTTGGCCCATTTTTGCGGGCTTGGCCCAGTCCATTCAAACTTTTATTTATTTATTTATTTTTTTCATTAAATTTTCAATTGCAATTTTTAAAAATTATTTTTAACTTTTGTAACGTCCCGTTATTTTGGAGTGAAATTTTTTATTTTATTTTATTTATTTATTTAATATTGTTTATTTATTTATTTATTTATTTATTTCAATTCAAGTATTTAGTTTAATTATTATTTTGTAATTTCGATTTTAGTACTTAATTTTGCCCGAAATTCATTTTTTATCGTTTTAATGTTTATTTTTCGCTTCGGTGACTTTAATAATTATTAATAGGCCAATTAATAATTATTAATCACCTTTAGATTTATTTAAGATCATCGGGTTTCGTTCTTTAAGCTAAAAGTCATAAAAGGGCAAAACCGTAATTTCTAAACTACCAAAATATCTAAATTTACTATTCATTTATTCTTTAAATATCACAAATTTGACCAAAGTTGACCCATCTTCTTCCTTTCTTCTTCTCCTTGCCGTGGAGCCATCCTCCATTGGAGAGTTTTTGGTTTTTCTTTCTTTTCTTCGTTTCTCATTCGTTTCTCGGCGGATCGTCGTGTTTTCGGTTGTGTTGGATTGGTAGGGACGAGGGCTACCTATCTAACCTAGCTTTTCGAAGTTTCCCGTTCTCTAAGGGAAATCCCAAAAAGTAAGTTTTCAAAACTTTTTAGGTGGTTTTGTTCGTTTTTGATTGTAAATGAGTTTTGAAGTTGAAATCATGAATTGTTATCATGGAATTTGACGATTTTGAACCCGGATTTTTGAAAAACACTATTCACGTGAAAACACTATTCATCCGAAGTTACTATTCATCCTAAATCACTATTCATCCGAAAATGCAAACTTGTTCTCATATTAGATATGAGTTGTAATATGTTGTGCAATTGATGAATTGTAGGTGCGATTGCTCGGTTGTTGAATTGTGGGAAATCGGAGATTTGGACCAAAACTAATTTGGCAAAGGTGAGAATAGTTAGAATTTAAATTAATTATAGAAAGTGGACAAGTGTGATGATTTGAAAAGTTTGAAACTAAGATTAGAATTCGAACCTAAGATTAGAGGGTTGAGAGTTAGTGCCCTTATGATTAAGAGTTAATCCTTAAGTGAGAACGTAGAAACTCTCAAGGAAAGACTTGAATCTTAGAAGATTCTAAGTTAGGTTCGATGTGAAACTAAGTTTGGATCATTGGAAGTTAAAGGATCCAAGACTTTGATAAAGAACGGTTGATAGAACCTCGGATTCATTGGAAGTTTAGAATCCTTGAAGGTTAGAATAATCGTTATGTTTGACCTTTACTTTCATTTTTGTTAATGGATTTCGATTTACATATCGTTATGCCTTGATTTCCTATCTATTTTTACTTTATGTCTTACTTTATGCCGCTTTACTTTATGCTTGTTTCGGTTATTTAATAATCGTACTTTACTTTATTTATTTTTACAAGCATATGCAAGCATATGCATAACATTTTGCACCATTATTTATTATACCATAACATCTCGCACCATTGAAAAGAGAAAAGAAAAGAATGAAAGGAACGGTGGATGAGTGGATACCCACGTTACCTTCATGCATAAGGTTGAATGGTGGATGAGTGGATACCCACATTACCTTCATACATAAGGTTGAATGGTGGATGAGTGGATTCCCACATTACCTTCATACATAAGGATAAGGGTGGATAGTTTGTAAAAATCCACATTACCTTCATTACATGCATAAATGGCAAATGCGTATCCTATGGATGTACTCATTACTTTTATGCATATGATAGATGAGAAAGAGAGTCGAGATGTTATATTTTATGCAAAGTCATTTACTTTTCTTACTTTATGTTATAATAAGTTTATGGATGAACAATTAGACTAAGTGTGCTAATTAATATCATCCTTTGAAAGAATAAGAATTTAAAGTAAACCTTATACATAGTATAAGGTATGTATGGAATGAGATATAAATGCGATACGAATTTACGATATCATACCAGGAATATTTGGAATGTGGTTCCACAATATCATTGGAGAATTGGTAAGAAAAGTGGAACACTTTGTTCTAAACTCTTTGAATTGATGATAACAAAGAGTAAGTATATTCATGGACTCAAATCGAATACGAGTTTGAGGTCTATTCTTACTTTTTATTCTTATTATTCTCACTGGGCTTAAGTTGTTAGCTCATGATATTACAAACATTTCAGGTAATGTTTGGGATCGTGGAAGAGGAGCTGGTGTGCGCTTGATCGAGAGGATGATGATTTTCGAGATGGACTTTGAGTTATGTAAAATCCATGTACATGGTTGATTTGTGAAATTTATGTCATTTTGATGACTTGAATTTTGTATTTAGCTCATAAGAGCTTATGGTTGTCGTTTTATGATTATGATTATTTTAAACTCCTGGATGGAACTTAATGTTCCTTGTGATTTTAGATGTTTGAATTTAAGATGTAAACAGGTTTTTGGCTAGCCTATTTTCAAACATAATCACGCCATTTTTCTTAAAATAAAAGACTTCTGCCGTTTTCTCTGATTTTAATTTATTTAAAATGACGAGTCGTCACAACTTTTTAAACTAAAACTTAACTCTAAAGTGATTAAAAAAAAATCAAATTTTTACAATCTTATTCTTTATTTATTTATACTTTGTTCTTATATGTTTATTAAACTTAAACTTAACTATAAAGTGTGATGAAGTTAATTTATTATTTTGCTATCCTATATATTTTTTTTTATTTATACTTTGTTTTATATATGGTTTATTAAACTTTATATATCATTCTTTTAGCTTAATTTGATTATATTAAATTTAAAAAAAAAAATTAACTTAAAAAGATACAAACTAAAATAGATAAAAAATAATAATGAAGTAAAGTAATTAAAAATAAGATTATATTTAAATATAAAAAATAAAATAAAATATTAACATTAACATTATATTCTATAATTATTGATATTAAATATATATATATATATATATATATATATATTTTAAATAATTTTTGAACGGGCCTCGGGCCGGGCCTGATGGGGGCCCTATGAATAAAGCTCGTGGCCCAGGCTTGGGCTCAAATGCATGATCCATATCCAGCCCAAAGATATACAGGTCGAGCCGGGCCTGAGCAGTAAACCACGGCCCACGGGCTTTATCCATATGATGAGGCTTACGCTTAACTTTTGTACTTCTCAAGGTGTTGCCTCTTGTAAAAATTTCAAGTACATCAATCGTATTATCATTAGAATTTCATAATACATGGTGCTATCGTCATCAACATCAATTGTATTATCATTAGAATTCCATAATCCATTGTACTACAGCCATCAAACCATAACCCTTAATCCTTACATAACATAACAAGATCGAGTAAATAACAACCCATAAACATCACTAATGCCACGTTCACGAAGATCGTTCTATATAAAATAAACATTTAACAAGGATTAACATAGCAATGCTACCAAGACAATAAAACACATATATTACATAAAACAACCCCCAAGAATTCTACTAAGCTACTTTGGTCCAAAACTAAACAAATTACCTTCCACTTCCAAGATTCTCTTAAATCCACCATAACCTTACATAACTTCCAAAAACATACTAAAGCTTACTCTTCAATCAAAACTATTAATTAAATACCAAGTACACTAATAATACAAAGAGAAGCTCAAATCCCACTGCCAAGGTTTATAGTCACCATCCAACTAATTATAATTCTTAACAACAAGTAGAACTATTGTCATGCAACTCAATATATAAAATTACAAACCACTTTAAACTCACCTTAGTAAAGTAGACAATCTTCCTAAATACCAAACGATCGATAAAGTGAGCAATAACCAACACCTACAAATAAATGACATCTAGCAAACATTAATTAACCATACATCGAAGAAACGACGGATAGATTATTAAAAGACAAAAAACAACCCGAAATGGTCACCAATAAGCCCATGACAGTGGCTGTTTTGGGGGAAGGAAACTCTTGACTTTTGGGCGTTGTAGGTAGGGTTGAGCAAAAAACCGGTCGAACCGCAGAACCGACCTGACCCGACCCAGAACTGGTTCCACCGGTTAGGTTGGTTTTCTCAATTCATTTGAAAAGAAAACCAAAAAAATTTGGCTTTCTTCGGTTTAAGGGAACAGAGTAGCTTGGATATATAAATTTTTTTTAATCTAATTTAATTTTTCCCCTTCTCTATTATCCCTAGTCCCCCCTTCTTTTCTCTCATTTCTCTTTTGTTTTTCCATTGAATCTCCTCTTTCTTCAAGTCTTCATAGAATCATAGCCTCCAAATCTTAAGGTATTTCTTCATGTCTTCACTTCTCCTTTTGCATTCTTAGTTTTTTGTTTTTGTTTTTAAAATTATATTTTGATGTCCCAAACTCGAAAAACAACATATTTTTGTTTTTGGGTTTTAGGGGCCACTATAACCCTGAAATGGGACTATTTTAAAAAACATTGGCTAAACAGCCACTGTTCTAGAAAAACAGAGGCTGTTTAGGGGCCCCTAGAATAGTAGTTAAGCAGTCACTGTTTTTGAAAAACATAAGGATCCATATATGAAACATGATATGGATCTTATAATATGAGGAGATCTATGGATAAATTGAGTTCATGACATGAGCATCACAACTTGTTTTTTGTTTGTTTTGGAAAAACATGTTTATCCTTTGTTTTGGATTTCATTTGTAATACTTTATGTGGTTCAATGTGTGTTTGTAGTTGGGATTGTGATTGGAGTTATGATTAGGATGTATCGGGAGTGTATAATTGGTAATAAAGAGCATGCTAGGCCTTTGGACACAATTTTCGATATAGAATTCGGTCCATAAGATTTACTTGCCTTCATTTTACTCTCACTAGCATTTTATGCTAATGTTGCTACACTTACCTCTTTTCAGGTACTCCATGTGGTAGAAGACGTGGTACACGAGGTGGTTTTGCTTGATCGAGGGGCGAATATATTTTGAATGCGGGCTTGGATTTTGACCATTCTATGAATACATTATTTCATTTCATTATCTTTCTACTTTATTCCCGTTTTGAGATATTTATATTTTGGGCTCATGATAGCACTTTGAATTTGTTTTCATTAGTTTTTATGTCTTCATCTTAGAAATTGTTTATAAAAGGAAATGTACATTTCCATTTTATGTCTGTTATGAAAATGTACTACGAGTTTTAGGATAGTCCAAAATTTAAAAATTCCCATGCCTTTTTTTTAAAATTACTACGTCTCCCGCTGTGTCTTTGAATTTAAATGATTCAATGGAGTCGGGTTGTTACAGTGGGTATTAGAGGCTAATGGTTCTATAGACCACATGCATCGCATGTTTTCATGTTTTGATTTTAAGTCGTTGTCCTAATCATTGTTCAATATCAACGGCACCAGGTATCCCTAAAACTCTCACTCTTAAGCTTTATTTTCTTTTATAGTGAGAAAGTTTATGAGAATAAGTCAATTCTTTATAAGAGACTCATGCTAAATGAGTTTGTTATTGATAAATCATTATTTTAGCACATAAACTTGAGGTTTTTATTCATACTTTGATGATTAAATAGCCTAAGAACTAATTAATTGTCTATGATTTGTGTTTATGTGCTAGATTGGAGAAGTCATGTTTAAAAAGGGCTTAAAATGGCAATTGAGAGTTTTTTTTACACTCCAGCGCCATGGCTACGGCCGCAAGAAAAAGTCTGAAACCAAGCCAAAATTTCAAAGAGCTCAACGCAATAGCACTAACATTCCAGTGCCATCACACCGAAATCATTGTTTTTGTCATCTTTTATATTTTTTCCTAGCACTGCAATGCTCAAAAGTTAGTTCTGCGACGCCAACATGATTTTTTAGTATAGGAGTTCTTTTTCAGATAGTGTTAGAACATTTTTCTGAGTTTTCTTGGTTAGCTATGAACAACATGTCTAGCTAAACTCCTATTTCCAACCAAAAGGTTAATCAACATTTAATTCTTCTTATTTGTGAGATCTATTCTTCATCTTTCCCTTCAAATATCTCTATTTATATGTTGTCTTTACCTCATTCATTATCATATAGATTGATTGTTCAAATAAGATCATTTGATCAATCTTCAATTTGATAAATTTTCAATTAGGTGTTTAAATCTATAATTGTTTATGCATCCTCATCTTAGTGACAATTTGTATGATTTTTTAGTAGGTTTTTTCATCCCATGATATGAAATTATATGATTTCATATCTTTAACTTGAACTAGTAGTTTTTTAGATGCACATAATTTTTTTATTTTGTTCACTGTACGGATTTTATATTTAGTCTCATAATGGATATTGGGTATTTTATGGCCATACTTGTAGTATATTAAACTTGTTTGATTCTGATTTAAACTTTTAAATTTAATGAGCTTTTATTCATTTGTTTTTTTTTTCAATGGACTTAATTATAATTTTACCATTCATGTAACTATTTCATTTAATTATTGATATGTGTTGTTATTTTTGAATAAAATATAGGATTTCTTATCCCCTTTCATGCCTCTTGATGATTTTTGTGATAAAAATATACAATTTGAACTTGATGTTTGTTATCAATTGAATTGTTTATTATGGAATGATAAATGTGATATGTTTAATTTTGAGCAAATTGCAAATTTATTCCCTGGATTTTGCCCATTAAGTTTCAATTTGATCAATTTTTAACCCTTAAGTTTTAATTTGATCAAATTGAAACATAAGGGGTTAAATTGATCAAATCAATAGTACAAGGTATAAATTTGAAATTTTCTCTTTATTTTTATTATGACATCATACTTTCAAATAGAAAATATGTTTAAATATAAAAAAATAAATTATAAAATTGACAGCAAATTAAATGTTTTGATCTTTATTAAGAGATTTATAAGTAAAACACTAACTTATATTTCTTACAACATAAAAATAGATAGAAAGTACAAAGGTTTAGGTTTACACTTGGAAAACTAAAAAAATATTCATAAATAAATCGTGGATGTACAAGAATAGATTATTTGTAGAGTATGAAGTAGGTTACAAAAGTTTCATTAAATTTGCAAATCGACATGAAAATGGTGGAATTTCGATACGATGCCTATGTTTGAGATGTGCACATCGTTTAGACCAATCTTTTACCGATGTAAGAAATCACTTATATCAATAAAAACAAATGATGAAAAGTATACAACATGGTATTGGCGTGGTGGAGATAGCTAACACATATAATAATGGCACAACAAATTTATTTACTAATGAATGGTCATATGAGAATGATAGGCCGAAAAATGAAGTTGAAGTGGTTGAAGCTGCTTATGAACAATTTTCTCATTCTCCAAAAGAGTTTGAAAATATGGTTAATGCAGCTGAGAAATCACTATATCTCTGGTATAAAAATTTGACTAAAACTTCGGCACTAGTGAAGTTATACAACGTATAAGCAAAATATGGGTGGAGTGGCAAAAGTTTTTTTAGAATTACTACCCTTTCTTAGTGACATGTTACCTGACCAACCACGAGTTTCCAAAATCAATGTATAAGGCAAAGAAAACATTGGGTACACTTGGAATGGAATATGAGAAAATTCATGCATGTCCAAATGATTGTTGTTTGTTTAGAAAGGAATTTAACGATGCTACTAAATATCCTCGATGTGTGGAATCAAGATTGAAACTTTGTAAAAAATTCAAAAAAATAGAAGGAAGGAGTCTCAGCGAAAGTCCTTATGGTATTTTACTCCCATACCTCGATTTAGGTGAATGCTTGGAGGTTATGATAAGGGATAAATGTAAAATACATCTCTGCACTTTGGGTTATTGTTAAATCATACCCCTGCACTATTTTTTTTGTCATAAAATACCCCTGCACTTTAGTAAAACTGCAAATCACACCCTTCAATCGATTAATTTTAATGAAATTGAGATATATTTATATTCAACGTATGTCATGTATTATGATTTCATGAAAAATAACAAACAAAAAAAAATTGACAGGTGGGTATAATTTTAGAATAAACTCTTATGCTAATAAGATGTAAAACCTATAAACCATACTCAAATGTTCAAAATTTTAAAAAAAAATTATGGTTTTGGAACACGTGGTATGCATATAATATAGATGTGTCTAAATTTCGTAAAAACTAATCGATTGAAGGGTGTGATTTGCAGTTTTACTAAAGTGCAGGGGTATTTTATGACAAAAAAATAGTGCAGGGGTATGATTTAACAATAACCTAAAGTGCAGGGGTGTATTTTACATTTATCCCTTATGATAATGCAGTGAAAAATGATTTGCTCAATATGAATGTCAAACAAAACATCTCATTCATTGTAATAGCTGGCATGGGAGGATTAGGGAAAACAACACTGGCTAAATAAGTGGTTGTGAAAAATATAATAGAATCAATATCCACTGTTAGACCAGATACACGTACGATGGAATCTTTACAAAGACAACTTCGAGAATTGATTGAAGGAAAGAAGTATCATTTGGTATTGGATGACATATGGAATGAAACCGAAGAGAAATGGTCTGAGCTAAAAGATCTATTCATGTTTGGAGCAAGAGGTAGTAAGATTTTGATCACAAAACGTGACAACAAACCAATTTCAAAGATTGCTAATATGACTCTATTGTACGATTTAAAAGGCTTATCAGAGGAATACTCATGGTTGTTATTCAAAAAAGTGGCATTCAAAGAAGGTGAAGAGCCAAACAATCCAAAGTTGATAAAATTGGGAAAAGAGATTGTACATAAGTGTAAAGGCTTTCCTCTCTTGATAAGAAGTGTAGGGCGTTTGTTGCACTCGGAAACATCAGAAGAAAATTGGATGTCAATCAATGATAAACTGCGACCAACAAACAATGTGATGTCAAACCTAAAATTGAGCTACGACCACCTCCCAACATCATATTTGAAGCAATGTTTTGTCTATTGTTCGTTGTTTCCCAAAGATTATTCTATTAGAGTAGATGAATTAATTAGACTATTAATTGCTCTAGGTTTCGTCCCAGCATCATATTCAAGTAAGTTTATGGAAGATTTAGGAAATGATTATTTTATGGAATTATGTTGGAGATCATTGCTTCAAAGTTCATTTTTAGAAAGTGGAAATGATTTTGACTATCATAGTATTTGGAGAATTTCTACTTACCAGAATTTTCGTTTTGCATATAAAATGCATGATTTAATGCATGATCTTGCACAAATGGTTGCAGGCGAGGAGTGCAAATATTTAAGTAATGAAGAATGTGACGGTGTTAATGAAAAAACTCGTCATATTTCATTTCAAAATGCATTAAATCATGAAAGTAATCTCCCAGCCTCAATATTCAAGGCTAAAGGGTTGAGAACGTTACTTTTACAAAATGATGGATTTTATCCGATTACAATTGATACTTTAAACAAGCCATTTTTAAGCTGTGTAGGTTTGCTAGTGTTGAAACTAAATAGGTCAGGTATTAAAGAGGTGCCAAAATCCATCAAGAAGTTAAGACAACTTCGATATCTAGACCTCTCAGGAAATGCGAAATTGAAATTTCTCCCAAATTCCAAGTTAAGAATACACCGAAGAAGAAGTTGATAGTGAACATGAAGTTGAAGAAATCGAATTGGATAATATTGAGGAAGAGGAATATTTGACAAAAAAAGAAGACATTGAAGAAAAGATAAAGAAAAAAAAGGCAGAATCCAAAAAGAAACAAGGAAAAACAGAGAAAGAAAAAAGTAACAAGAAGAAGAGAGAGACGAACAAGAAGGTGAACAATGCTATACAGAGAAGAATCCAAATAGTAATTCTTGGATAAAATTAAATAGATTTGAATAATAAAAGTATTGAATAATTTTAAGGGTAAAATGCAAATAAACCCCCTGTGGTTTTTGTCAAATGCATGAACACCTTCTGTGGTTTGAAAATGACAAATTATACCCATGTACTTCACTTTTTTTTCATTGAGACCCCTCCCCTTCAACACCATAGATTTTCTTTTAGCCATAACTTAATCGTTTGAACTCCGATTTGGATGATTCAAAATGTTTTAGAATCTTCATTTCGGGCTCTACGTTATGGTCAGTTAAAAACTTCTAAATCATAAGTAACCAAAAGCGTTAATGGTGTAAATCATACCTAGTACTTTGACGATAAAAAAACTCTTTTATTTATTAATGATTTTGAAGTTATGAAGTAACCATAACGTAGAGCTCGGAATGAGGATTCCAAAACATTTTGAATCATCCAAATCGGAGTTCAAACAAAGAAGTTATGGCTAAAAGAAAATTTATGGTGTTGAAAGGGAGGGGTCTCAATGAAAAAAAATTGAAGTACAAGGGTATAATTTACCATTTTCAAACCACAGGGGGTGTTTATGCATATGGCACAAACCACAGAGGGCTTATTTGCATTTTACCCTAATTTTAAATATGTAACATCTAATTGCATGTTGTTAAACATTCCTGAATAATGAATTTACACCGGGGCCTCCTTTCATTGTAACTCCTGAAAACTGGAAAAAGGATAAGAAGACCAATCCATACACGAAGCAAACAAAGATAATGGATTTAATGACGAGTCTAAAAGGGGAAGCAAAGACGAAAATGGCAGATGGATGCTTCAAGGATATTATAGAGTTGAGTATTATCAACTTCCTACCAAAATTAATGCACCATTTGATAGGGAAGATAGCTTGTAATTCAAATCTAGATGTGTTGAGTTTCAATTTTGACGGAAATATAGAAACCTTTAGTATAAAAGAATTTTGTATTAATTAAACCTAATGGACAAAATAACATTAACAAACTATTTGACAATATTCAATAGAAAATGTAAAGTATCTATGTAACTGAAAGGAATCAATACGTAAATTAATGAGAATATATGGAAATTTTGAAAATAAAATTTTTATTTTTTAAAAACAAAATACCAAATCTGAAATGGTTTGAAAAAACAAATCCATAATATTAATTGAAAAATTAATGATCAATATTTGGAAACAATAATTAAAACGAAATCATAAATAAAAAAACAACAAACCAAGGATAAATCAATATCAAATTGATTTATTAATCAAATAATTAAAGAGAGAGAAACAAAGGGTATATTAGGATGTGAAAATTCGAAAAACCGCTGTCAAAAGTACTCACAAACACAAAGTTTATTATCTTATTAATGTCAAAATCAGAAAAGAATGGAGAAACTCAAAGACAAAGCAAGGAGACTTGACCACATTGTGTTGTCGTTTTCATATTAGAAATATCTTGATTGAAATTTGTGGTCATTGTTTTGCCTTCCACTATGCTTTGAAAATTCGATTAGACCCACATAAGAGCAGAGGAGGGAGAAGTAGTTGTAAATTTTATTTATACCATCTTTTGTAGAATTATTTCTGATCTCAAGAAAACAATTGACTTTTTTTTCCTCTACTCTCTCTGCAAGTGTAAGCAATGACCGAAAGCATTCTGTTCAATGTTGTTGGGGATATCATCAAGAAATTAAGCTCTGAAGCTGTCAAAGAGCTGGGAATGATGTGGGGAATCAAGGATGATATCACCAAACTCACCAATTCTGCTTCAATCATCAAGGCTGTTCTTATTGATGCTGAGAACAAGCAGGATCAAAACAATACTCTAAGCGAGTGGCTCGGAAAGCTTAAACATGCTTTTTATGATGTGGAAGATGTTATTGATGAATTCTCTTGTGAGGCTTTACAGCGAGAATTGATGACTAAGGATAAAAGAGCAAAACAGGTACGCATCTTCTTCTCCCGAAACAACCAGCTTCTGTTTGCTTATAAAATGGCACACAAAATAAAGAATGTTAGGGAGAATCTAGATGCTATTGCTGCTGATAGAAACAACTTTGGTTTAACCATAAACCTTGTTGAACCAAATATTCCACATGTTCCGGGGAGAGACTCTCACTCTCATGTACGTGAGGAGGAGGTGATAGGGAGAAATGATGATAAAGAGAGAGTAAAAAATGATTTGCTCAATATGAATGTCAATAAGAACATCTCATTCATTGTAATAGCCGGTATGGGAGGGTTAGGGAAAACAACACTGGCTAAATACCTCTACAATGATGAAAAAGTTTCTAAATCTTTCGATCTTAAAATATGGGTCTGTGTTTCTGAATTATTTGATGTGAAAGTGATTGTGAAAAAAATAATAGAAACAGCAACCCAAAAAAAACTTGATACTAATGAGATGGAATCTTTACAAAGACAAATTCGAGAACTGATTGAAGGAAAGAAGTATCTTTTGGTATTGGATGACATATGGAATGAAACTGAAGAGAAATGGTCTGAACTAAAAGATCTATTCATGTTCGGAGCAAGAGGTAGTAAGATTTTGATCACAAAACGTGACAACAAGCCAGTTTCAGAGATTGCTGATATGACTCTATTGTACGATTTAGAAGGCTTATCAGAGAAAAACTCATGGTTGTTATTTACAAAAGTGGCATTCAAAGAAGGTGAAGAGAGCCAAACAATCCAAACTTGATAAAATTGGGAAAAGAAATTGTACAAAAGTGTAAAGGGTCTCCTCTCATGATAAGAAGTATAGGGCGTTCGTTGTACTCGAAACATCAGGAAGAAAAATGGATGTCAATCAAGGATAAGTTGCAACCGACAAATAATGTGATTTCAAACCTAAAATTGAGCTACGACCACCTCCCAACATCATATTTGAAGCAATGTTTTGTCTCTATGCTCGTTGTTTCCTAAAGATTTTTTTATCTCAACGAAATGAAATTATTAGACTATCAATTGCTCTAGGTTTCGTCCCATCATCGATTCTAGTAAGTCTATGGAAGATCTAGGAAATGATTATTTTATGGAATTATGTTGGAGGTCATTGCTTCAAAGTTCAGTTTTAGAAAGTGAAGATGATAGTTTTCTCACCGTAATTTTCATATAAAATGCATGATTTAATGCATGATCTTGCACAAATGGTTGCAAGTGACGATTGCAAATATATATATTATAAAGATTACGATGCTATTGATGAAAAAACTCGTCATATTTCAATTCAATACAATTCAGAAAGTGAAAGGAATTTGCCCACTTCAATATTCAAGGCTAAAGGGTTGAGAACGTTGTTTTTACATCATGTTGATGGATTTCATAGGATTGAAATGGATGCATCTACTTTAAACGAGCTATTTTCAAGATGTGTACATTTGCGAGTGTTGAAACTAAATGAGACATATATTAATAACGTGCCAAAATCCATCAAGAAGTTAAGACAACTTCGATACCTAGACCTCTCAAAGAATGGAGAATTGAGATTTCTCCCAAGTTCTATCACTGAATTGCAAAATTTGCAAACACTAGACTTGCATGGTTGTTATAGATTAAAGGTATTACCGAGAGATATAAAGAATCTTGTAAATCTTAGACATCTTGATTTAAATGGTACAGGGTTGAAGCATATGCCAAAGGGAATGGGAAAGTTGACAAGTTTACAGACATTAAATTTGTTTGTGTTGGGAAACAATTATGACATGCGTGCTTGTAAGCTGAGTGAATTGAAAGAGCTCAACCATTTAAAAGGAAATTTTGTCATAAAAGGTTTAAAACAGCTGAATACTACTCCATTTGAAGCTACCTTAGCAAGGTTGAAAGATAAGAAATATTTGCGAGATTTAATTCTTTATTGGGGTTGGGATTGGGATTGGATTAGGGAAGATGATGAAGTTGATGATGAAATGATATTGGAAGGCCTCGAACCACATCCAAATGTTGAATCCTTTGGCATTTCATGTTATATGGGAGAAAGATTATCCAATTGGGTATCCTCACTCTCTAAATTGATTTCGATTGATATTCATGGCTGCAAAAGATTGCAACATCTTCCACAGTTTGATCATCTTCCACTTCTCAAATGCCTAACTTTGTGGGGCCTACATGCTTTGGAGTTCATAGATATCAAAGATTCGGTTTCTTCATCGGTGTTTTTTCCGTCACTTCAATATCTCTGTTTAGGTGAAATGCGTAATTTGAAAGGATGGTGGAAAAGGGAACCTTGCTCACTTCCATCTTTCCCCCCTCTTTGTCAAATTGAAATTTACGACTGCCCGAAGCTAGTTCTAATGCCACTACACTCTGATTTAGTAAGTGTTGACCAACTTAAAAATATGAGTCTCAAGACATTGAAGTTTCCAATTGCGAGTATCATATGTCAAACAGATCCATCCTCCACCATCACGTTTTCTTTAGAGAATCTCACACTAGAAGGCACAGGACCTTAATTCACCAAACCGATTTGGCAGCACCTCAACAACCTGGAGTCTCTAGAAATTACAGATTGCGAGTATTTGAAAGGGTGTGTTTCAGAAAATGAAGAAATTGAGTCATTGGGTGAAGTGAAAGATGGCAAATTGAAAATTTTGAGACTTGGGACACTTCCAAAACTGGAGTCCTTAACAATTGGACCTCAACATTCGGCTACTCTTCAAACTCTCTCTATAGAAGACTGTTGTAATTTGAGGCATTTACCGGAATGGATAGGAAGCCTCGTTTCACTTTCAAGGTTGGAGATTAAGAAATGTCCCAATTTGAAATCAGTTCCAGAGGGAATGCGCCAACTTCAATCTTTACGAAGCCTTTTAATAATGGGTTGTCGAGAACTAGAAGAAAGATGCAAGGAAGGAGGGGAGGATTGGCCCAAGATTGCCGGGGAGGGCACGTTCCAACAGTTTATCTGAGACATGGAGTATTTTTTTGAGCTAGGGTTTTGAACATCGTGGCAGGTGAGGTAGTTAATAAAAGAAACCAACCCTTCAAAAAAGTAAAACCAAATCTGCTGGTTGTTGCAACCCGTGTAAACCAGAAAAATAAAGTTATTCTCTTATTTCTTTGCTTTTTTTATTCATGTCATCATTTTTCTTATCAAATTGAGATTCATATATTTTAATAGATCCATGATTCATTGCTTAAAAAAATTAGATGCATTTCCTCGTCAAGAATTTGTGCCATAAAACTGTGTTTTTAAGCAAAAGGTAGAAGGATAGAATCTTTTGTACCACCTATAATCAAGTTTTGGGGAGAAATTTTTCTTTAAAATACATGATTCTCACTTGGGTGGAGCCACAAATATTTGCCTGACAAAATATTTCTTGAGCAAATTTTTTGTTTTGGAATTTAGAGGGCAAAATAGACAATATAAAAAAAATTGAATTTTTTATAGAAAAAAGTGAACTTGTACTATAAGAATTCTGAATTCTGTCCACAATACCCTGGGGCAAGTGGATCCGCCCTTGCCAATTTTAAGATTTTCTTTTAAATTATGGTTCCGTTTACAAATAATCTTGCTGGTCATTTTCTTATTTGTTTGAGGTAATCTTTCAACAAGTTGTTTTATATGCAGGAATCTTGTGGTGGGAAAGGGATAAGTGTTTTGAATTCCTTTGTGGCATGAGGGTTGTAAGCTTACTCAAAAGGAGGATGAAAATCTAAATATCAAAGAATCACACGGCAATGCAAAAACAGTTCACTTGACAAGCGTTCGAAAACTCATCTGACTCTTCAAGAGCAGTTATTAGTTTTTTGGATTGATAGGAGTTTGACTCCCTGGTGAAGTGAGGTGAGATATTGAACTACAATACTTAACTAGGATGTATAGAAGTTTGTTGACTATCGCATGACTTTTATCTCTCGTTGGATTTGCAGGAAGGAGAGACATCCCCCAACAACTTTTCTGGAAAAAATTCAAGATCCTCTATTTTCACAAGGACAAAAATTCAAATTGAAGAGATCAAAGAGCGTTGTGGAGGATGAGAGAAGTTCTTCCATTTACAAAATGAAATAGCCAATGACAATGACATTGAAGACAGTCGGGGGAGGAAAATATGATTTTAACGAAGGTTTGTGAAACATGCCGGATACTATATTTATTTACCAATGCTTTCTATGTCATCCAGGCAATAATTAATTAGATGTCTTGCATGATAATATAAAGTAAGTGATTAAATTCATCATCATGAAGTGATTACATTAAGGGTATTCAAAAAACTCCCATATGTACTTTCCATTACATCCAACCATAATACTCATTGCCGAATAACTCATGTTTCTTGCAAAGAAATGAAAGGCAGCTCATGGAGAAAATTCAAGGAATTTAAGCTCAAAGTAAGTTTCTTTAAAATTTCATCAATAGTATTGATGCTTGCGGTGGAAAGTAAGGGGACATAGTATGGTTTAAATGAGGAAAAAAGTGCTTGCAACTTAGGTTTGTTCATCACATCCTCTCATACGTAAATTTCCAATATAACAGTCTCTTCAAATCAGTTTTCAAATGACAAATGCTTCTTGATTGTAAAAAATACTAACAAGGAAAATGCTTCACGTTCACTATTGTCTATGTACGAACAAGGAGATGATCAAGCTGCAGAAGATGGAAGACTACAATGGCTTTCCATTGAAGTAGGTAGTATCCCTAGAAGTTGAGGCATTTCAAAGAAAGTTTCTCCCTGTCTTTTTAGTATGCTGAAAATAAAATTGAAGTTTGCTTGGGGAAATGCAATTAAACAGACAACTCATGACCAGACATGGAAAATATGTTTTTGAGCAAGGTATTTCGAACACTCCCTGTCTTTTTGGTTAGTTTCCAAAGCAACCATCCCTTCAATAAAGTAGAACATCATAATTGATACACCCGATTGTAAATCAAAAAATAAACACACTCTCGGGTAGACGAATAGTTTCCATGCTTATTTTAGTTTTGTTTTGTTATGGTGTTCTAATCAGTAATATATGAAAAAGACTCTAATAATGAAAGTTAACCAATTTAATCAATTTGAATAAGACTTTGAATTTAATTAAAACAGATGTTGCAAGATAAAACTCTATCTCGCCACCTATAGTTGGTTATTTTTCCGACAAAAACTGTTCCGTTTATCGGGATTTCATGCATTTGCCTTAAAAAAGCTTTTCTTGATGCAAATTTTTTGTTGTTGGCACTTAGATGATAGTCACTAAAAGGCAGCAAGACATCAAGTCAAAAGTGGTTAGACTCTGGCATTCATTTACTATAACTTGGGCAACGCTTCTTTTGATGTTTAGTTTGAGTTGGATTTCTCTAAAGGATGCTCAAGATCTATTTTTTTGGGACTTTTTTGAGCCTCAAACGTCTAAGAAAAGGAAGATTTAATAGATTTGTGTCTTCTCAACTTTGTTATGGACAGTTTGGACTAACAGCAATATGTACTTGGCTTTTTAAAGTTAGATTTGTTTCATGGGATTCAATTTGAGTTTAGTTTTATTTCGTACTTTTTGTTGGGTTAAATTTATTATTTCTTTATATTTTGGGATTACCTTTCATTCCATAGATTATAATTTCTAAATGAAATTATTTTTATTTTTTCTATTTGAATACTCCATAATGTTCTTATAATTATTGTATTTTTACTTTTGATCAATGAAAACTTATCTTTCCATAAAAAAAAATAGTTATATTAACATGTAACCTTGACCAAGTAATTAAAATGGTATTGAGATTTGGGGGTGAGAAACATTACTGAAATTCAATTTGTTCTCAAAGCTCAATGTCATCTGCTCTGCAATTCAATTAGCTCTATCTACTTTTTGTCACCCTTATAAAAAAATATCTGCCTTTGCCCAATACAAGCTGAATTATGGTCTTTTGTCAGAATATTTCCTCTAAGTCTTCAATTTGTGCTACCAAAATCAGTCAATCAAACAAAAATTGCTAACACATTCACCGGACTTATCTACTGATAAACCAACATTCAAACCAGTGAATTCTTCCAAAAATTAAAAATTAGTTGCATTACAAGACATAATTGAAATATTAACTTTTTTCTGAATTACAATCAAAAGTACAAACTAATCATGTCAAGTCATAAATCAGATAATCATGTTCATCGTTCTTCAACTATCTTGAAACGAAAACAATTCTCTTACTACCAATATTATGAGGTCAACACATCATAAATAAAATTTCAATTATATAGTCAAATAACTCAGTATAAGAGTTACTCTGAAAAACAAATCTTCACACAAATCAATCACTAATGAATTCAATTAGTGCCAATGTAAATATATAAAAGATTGTCTGATATATTGTGAACAAGTTATTGTTTTTGCCAATATTATGAGAGACCTAGAATGGTCGGGAGAGGAACAGACGATTTTAACCAAGGTTTGTCAAACATTTCTGATACTATAATTGAAAGCATTTGTGGATGCTGATTGTGGGGCTTGCTTAGACACAAGACGTTCTGTCACTGGTTATTGCGTTTTTCTGGGAGATTCAATGATATAATGGAAATCTAAGAAGCAATCTGCCATTTCTCATTCCTCAGCTTAGACCGAGTACCGTGCATTGGTAGATGTGAGTAGTGAACTCACTTGGATCTCTCATCTTTTGTCTGATCTACAAATTTCTTTTCATCTATCTGCTTTGATCTACTATGACAACTTGGCTGCTATTCAAAATAACTTCTTCTTCCGCTTTTTAATAAAGAACTAAGCACATAGAGCTTGACTGTCATTTTGTAAAGGAAAAGGTTGCTCTGCTGGTTTTGTCAATCTCATTCTGATTCGTTCTCATCTTAATCTTGCAGACCTTTAAACTAAAGCATTGCCAAGTTCTTCATTTTTCGCTCTCTTAGCCAAGATGGGTGTTACTAATATCTTCTTCCCATCTTGAGGAGGAGTATTAAATATTTGTTGCATTGTAATTTTATTATTTTACTTGTTCTGTTTACTGATTTCATGCATGTTCCCAGTGATTTCAACCAAATTTCGAGGATGAAATTCCAAAAAGAGGGTAAGATATTGTCAAACCCACTTCCTCTGTTTTGTCTCATGCGAGTTGGAAAAGAAAAATTCAAAAAAAAAAAAAAAAACTATGTATTAGTTTGGCCAAATTTACAAAGGCGGTGGTGGGCTTAATAAAAAGCTTTAAATTTTAGCAAATATCAAGCAATTGCTTGACAGCTAGCAAAGGAGTAATTAAAATAAAAGATAAACTTAAGACTTGGAAGAGAGGGGAGAAGAGAGTTACTTTGAAAAACAAAATCAAGGGATTTTTGTTTGTTCTTCTTGTTGTTAACCGTGGAGAAAGAAGAGAGATATTTTCAATTAGAAGAATCGATTTTGGTAAGTAAATTTTTTCCATGATTTTATTTTCTTATTTAATTGTTCGTGGAAGCCATGCTCATAGAAAGGGAGAGCCAAAGTTTGAGAAATTTCACTTGTAATTTATACTTAGTAATGAGAAGAATTAGTTTCATGATATTGATGCTTGTGCTATGGAGCCATTCTCATGGGTTTAAACTTAAAGAAGATAGCTGCTATTAGGAAAGAAAAAGAAAGAAAGGATAAAAGAACAAAAGCTTTTAATGGATCAACTTATGGGTTTTTGTAGGTGGTTTATGATGAAAAGGAATTGGTAGAACAATTTGGGATATAAACAAAAAGATTATTTTGTTTTTCTCTAAGAACTGTATTTTATAAAAGAAGGGGAAAATACCAAATTTTTGTCTTGGTTAAACCTCAGGTTAGAGTGTAAAGAACTTGGACTTTGGAATTTAATATTTTACAAAGGGCTTTAGTTTTTATGGATTAATGGGCTTTAGTTTTTATGGATTAAAAACAAGTTCTAAGTTTGGTGAAGTTCAGGTTAGAGTGTAAAAGAAGTTGGACTTTGGAATTTAATCTTGTAGATGAAATATCCAGCTATGGTGTTGACTTGTGGGCAGAAGAGGAGGGAAATGAGAATAAAAGTAAAAAATAAAAAGGTTTGAAGGTGAAGTCCCTCGTGACGGTTCAGAAAATAGAGTAAAGTGGGTTGTGTTGTGATGAGGTAATATCAAAAGAAGACTAAAATTGGTTAGTATCAGGTTCATGTGTAGGATATAAGAAGGGAAGATGCGAGCAATATTTGATTAAAGAAAAGGAGAATACAAGTATTAAAAAGTGACGATGACGATCAGATGGATTTCTCTTTGCTCATGGATTAATAACTAAAATCCTATATCTAATCATGGATTGAAAATTAATTAGTATTTTAATTTAATATTGCCTTTAAATCAATTTTTTTTCAATGTTTTTTTTAATTTATTTTTCACGTGATATCGAGATGTAATTATTTACAAGTTAGGTTATTTGTCGTAAAAGTTGTGAGTGGTTTCTATTTTAAGATTTATGATATTATCGAGATTTATATTTTTAAAATATAAATATTTAGATATTTAGCCACAGATTTTATGGAAATGAGTTTTATGATATAATATATATTAATTACGAATATTATCGTTTATGTTTTTAGAAATAGTTATATTTTAATGAAAGGTATGAAACTTACATTAATAGTTTTAGTAATTTATTTTCAAACCAGTAGAAACAGTACCCTCACTTATCAGCTTTCAGCAGGTCTTTGGGACCCACTTTAGCATACATATAGGCTTTGGGCCGTATGTTAGGGTACATAGCCCTTTTGAGGCAGTTCTGCGCGCGTATGACCAATTTCAGTATTCAGTTGCTCTGCTGCATGCATGATTTCGCTCTACATGCAGTATGACCGTTTAAGAGTACATTTTTAGTATGGTTTTTATCACTATGATATAATATATGAACAGTTTCTAGTTTATATATATTTACGTACAATTATTGATCTGGTTTTGAAAGGTGAATACTATGATTATTAAATTATGTCTATATCCAGTTTTACGAGTTTTAGTTTTTAATATTATGGTTATTAAGTTTTATGAATATTAGTTTTGAACAGTTTTATGAATTTGGAAACTACCTATATATCATGTAGTTTTGAAGAAAATATTAGTTTAATAAAAATTCCACTCACTAAGCTTTTTTAGCTCATTCTTTTCAAATGTTTTCCCCCCACAGGTAGCTTTCGAGTTTCAGAGATGATCTAGCCTACGACGAGCTTATATGCCACGTGTTGTGCATCAATTTAGCTTGTACAATGAGTTAGTTTAGTTTGAAATAATTTTAGCACAGTTAAGTTTAGTTTGCCTTGATGATAGGTGTTGGATTTTGGCTATCGCTTGTCATCGGCGCACGTCTCATATCAGGTGTATAGGGAGAACTCGGGACGGGTCGTGACACAAACAGAGAGGTAAAAAAGAAAATATTTGCAAAAAATTAAGACAAAACAGAGAAGAAAGGAAAAGTTAAAAAAAATAAAAACAGAGAAGCATGTAAATACGTAGATAGTGTCTAATTCTATGTATTTATTACCTTAAATATGTAGATAGTGTCTATGTATTTTAATTAATTTACGTAATCTTAAATACTTTTTTAAAGCGTACGCATTTCTTGTCTTACATACGTATTTATTACCTACGCATCTAACGTGGCATCCGCATGACTAAATGCATATTAATAGACTAGGTATTTCAAGTCTGAAAAGTCAAACCAGATGGTTTTACTAAATAAAAATCTATGAAGTCTATTTTGTCAATTTTTTATATTTTCTAGATAACATCCCCAAATAACCCGATGAAAGAGTATGAAGGTTCTCATGTGCTTTAAGAAAGAAGTTCTAATACTTAGAAACTGAAATAGCTCATAGTAAGCTTCTTCTCCAAATGTATTGTTAATGGCGTTGAAATCAAGTAGGAGGCAATTAGGTGAGTCCTAGAATGGTCAGGAGCGAAAAAGATGATTTTAACCAAGGTTTGTCAAACATTTCTAACTATAATTATCCAATTATTTCCTTTTATTTTCTAATGACAAATGATTCTAGATTGAAAAATAAACTAACAAGGGAAATGCTTCACATTCACTATTGTCTATATACGAATAAGCTGGAGATGGATAAGAGCAATTGAACGAACAAGTAAGAAAAAAAAACTTCAGAGCAAGAAGATGATCAAACCGTGGAAGGTGACATATCATGGCTTTCCATAGGAGTAGGCAGTACTCATCAATAGAAGTCGGGGCATTTGAAACCGATGTGGTTCAAAGCAAGTTTCTCCAAATATGATGCGCCTATAAAATTGAAGTTAGCTTGGGACAGGGTAGTTAGAGAGACAACACATTGTTAGACAAGAAAGACAAACAAATGTCTTTTTAGTTAGTTTCCAAAGCAACTATCTCTTCAATAAAGTAGAACATCAAAATTGATACAACTGAGTGTAAATCAAGAAATATACACATGCTTATAAAAAATAAGGGCATCCATCTCAAAACCAATTGGTAATAAGAGGAGTGACCCTTAGATTTTATAAATGTTGTAAGTTCCCTACATATTTCCGATGTGAGATTCTCAACATGCCCCCTCAAGATGATGCCTCTTTTGGGTTCACCATTCTTGGATCAAATCCCATTTTTGGATCGAATGCCCGTTTGGGCTTGTTGAGCTCTGATACCATATCAAAAATGTGGGCATTCATTTCAAAACCAATTGGTAATGAGATGAGTGACCATTAAACTTTATAAATGTTGTGAGTTCCTTACATATTTTCGATGTAGGATTCTCAACAACGCTCTCGAGTAGTTAATTTCCATGCTTATTTTAGTTTTGTTCGAAATCGTAATATATGAAGAAGAAAAAAAAAAAGAAAAAAACCTCCACAATGACCGTCAATAAATTTGAATTGAATTAAAACTCCTTGGTTTGTTGATTCTGCCTCACAAAATACTTGTTTTGTGCTTTGAGTGCCGTAGGGTCAATGTCTTTTGATTTTAGTGTGCTATCATTTGTATTGGGGTAAAATACAAGAATGACCTCTACACTTTCACCCCATTTTAAGTATGATCCCCGCACCTTATTTTTTTCAAAACACGCCCTTACACTTTTTAGGAAGCCATTATCTATTAAAAAAATGATCCGTTTTAATAATAAATATTATTTTATTATTTTCTTTTAGATTTTAATAGAATAATCATAATTATAAACCTTATCAACTAACCTTAGGTTAAAAATATTGGGACCCACCACACCAAAGAACTATCTCGCGTTTCTGCCTCTTCTTCCTTCAATCACAATTTGCCTTTTAGTTAAGCTCTCAGATTCATGAAGTAAGGTATGTAATTTCTACAAAATATAACATTGATTTAGCAAAGAATGGTTTTTTGGACTAAAAAATTTGAGAAATTGTTTAATTTCTATAACTTAAAAACCCCTAAAATTTTAACATTTTAAAAACTCACAAAATCCAATTTTTAGATTTTTAAAATGAATATGACATTGTTTTAGCAGCTGAAATTTTGTTCGCTGAAATTTTGTACGAACTTCCTCAAAGCCTTTTTGAAAATCAATATGATCGGAAAATCGTTGTCCTTTATAAAAAACTATCGGACGATCAACATCTCTATCTATATTAAACTCGGGATATCGAATATCTTCATCATCACTTTTCATTGTTCAAACTTCTCAATTCTTCACTATCGTCGTCATAGTCCGATAACACATTATCCAAAACAATATCAATGTCTTCAAACACAAGTTTTTGATCTTCCATCTCATTGAACACCCATTCATTATATCTCGTCTCTTCAAAAGCAATCTCATGATATGTTTTCCCTTCCAAAGCATTCTTCTGATTGAACTCCACAAGTATAAATTTGTCCATATCTACAAGTAATTACAAAAAAAAAAAAAAAAACTTAATCAATGCAACACAAATATTTATAATAGTTTAAGAACACAAAGACTTAATTGAGACCACATAATTTTCATTGCAACACAACTAGTTAAACCTATTATAATATATACAAAAACGGTGTCATGGAGGTTTTGAGAATTAGATAATAAAATCAAAGAATTTTGTCCAAACATTCTTTCCTTTCCAAACAAATGTCAAAATTTGTGGAAAATGTGTACCTAAAATTGCGTGAATATTAGTCAGATTTGTAGAAAATTGATCAAAAATCGTGATGAAGGGAGAAGAGGCACAAACGTAAGAACAGTACTTTCTTTGGTTGAATGTTGATGTTAAAAATTGTGGGTCCTAATATTTTTAATCTAAGGTTAGTTAATAAGGTATATAATTATTAATATTCTATTAAAATCTAAAAGAAAATAATAAAATAATATTTATTGTTAAAATGGATAATTTTTTAATAGACAATGACTTATTAAAAAGTACAGGGGTGTGTTTTAAAAAAAATAAAGTGCCAGGTCATACTTAAAATTGGGTGAAAGTCACATGGATCATTCTTGTATTTTACTATAAAATTTATTTAAATAACAACTTTCAGGTTTTAAGGGATTTAAAATTAAAATTGGTGTGGTATGTAAATTTGTTTTTTTTTGGTTAAAAACTTTTATTTAAAATAAAATTTTAAATGAGTTACTATTGAGTATCTTTTATATACAAATATATTATTTTAATAACTGTGCCGATAGAAAAACAAAATATAGAAGATTTTGAATCAAGAATATTATTTCATTTACATTGTTATATTGTCTTTTTCTTTTTTTTTTTTTGAGTTGACATTGTTATATTGTCGAGAGCTTAAGATAGCCAAATCCAAGCAAAGTGGAAAATAACAAATTATCAATACTATATATAAAAGTGGCTTGGATGAAAACTTTTAATTTCCATTATTACCACTATTAATCCACTTTAATATTTAGATTAGCCACCCTCTCATATTAAATTAGCACTTTCAATTTATTTTATGCAATAATATATAATAATAATTTACACTTATATATTATTACACTTAATTGATTCTATTAAATTAAATTGTTTATTGCTGTAATTAATTCAATTATTATACAAATCAATCACAATAATCAAATAATGTTTTTTAAATGAAAAAAATAGGCTACAAAATTGTTTAGATTTAGAAATCGACCCCCAATATTCAAATTATTTAAGAAATGAAATAAAAAAAAATTGTGTGTTCAATTTAGATAGTAAGTTTCAACGCTATAAATTATATTCATCACAATTTATTATATTCGACCAATATTCAAGCATATAAATTATATTCGTTCAATTTTAAAAAAATACTACTACGCTACTTATTAAAAATATCATTTATAATTAACAAATTATTACTCCATTATTTATTTATTTATTTATTTATTTATTTATTTATTTATTTTGAAATGTTTATTTATTTTATTTTTGAAGATAAACTCTAATATTTTTTAAATTTATTCTATATAATTGTTCAAATTTAGAAATCAACTCCGCATTCAAATTGTTTTAGAAACGAAATAAAATAAACTATATGTTTAATTTAGATAGAAAAATTTTAAGTATAAAAATTATATTCATCGCCATTAATTAAAATTTAAGTTCTAATATTTTAAATATATTATATTCGTTTGTTTGTTTTTTTTAAAAACATCCTAATTATATTTATTAAAATATCATTTATAATTTACAAACTACTACTCCGTTATTTAAAATTTTTAATATATACTACAATATTTGTAATTTATTTTACATATATATATATATATATATATATATATATATAATGATGTATTAAAATTTGGATAGAATTTCTCCAATTAATTCTGCAGTACAAAAGTTTAGTAGTTTACCAATTAAATTATAAAATAAAAAAAAATATTTAATATCATTTGATTTTTTCAATTAAAAATGATTTAAATTTAAATTTTTCATATGTCAAATAGATTCTTAGCTTTTCTCTATTATTAAATGAAACTTCTTCTAGGTTTTTTTTTCTTTTAGAAAAAACTACTTTACTAATATGTGCCGGTTAGTCATTAAGGCCAATGACTCCAATCTTGTAAAGACCCGACTTTTCAGAGTAATAAATAAACACATTTTTAAACAGCAGAAGACTCAATAAATATCATTTATTGAAAATATGAAATTTCACTTAAATCAAATAAATAATTATTAAAACGACAACTCCGGAGTTAAAATCTTTAAAACAAAAACAATGAACTAATCGTGTTCTCAAATAACAAAATGTTTTAAGACTAACACGAGCCTCAAATCTCATAAAACAAAATATAGTCAATAAAATTCGAATACTTTATTCATTATCTCAATGAAAATAAAAGATGCGTTTAGCTAGCCACCACAACATGAACCCCCATCTCTTCCACTACATCAACTGCCACCTCTCGATCCATTGTTACCTGAAAAAAAAAAACAAATAGCACTGTGAGGCTAAAGCCAGTGAGAAAACGACTTAATCAAAGATGAAGTCTTAAATAGTCTCTAACAATTCAAACCGAGTCCCAAGCACTCAAACACTCTCCAATAACATCTAAGGCACAAAATCACTTAAAACTTCAAGTCTCACTCGCTTACATGAATAGACAATTCTCACTAATTCCATATTCAATACCTTTAGTCTTAAATAGTCTCTAACAATTCAAACCGAGTCCCAAGCACTCAAACACTCTCCAATAACATCTAAGGCACAAAATCACTTAAAACTTCAAGTCTCACTCGCTTACATGAATAGACAATTCTCACTAATTCCATATTCAATACCTTTAACCACCAATCTCACTTAAATCACCAATCTTTCCGTTCTCATAACCATAGTAAATATCTACAACTTTCATAATCTCATTCTCGTACATGAATAGGCAACTCTAACTAGCTCCATATTCAAGGCAAACATAATAACTTCTTACATGAATAGGCAACACTACCGGGTTCCATATTCAAGGTTTCTCATGGGTAGACAACTTTCACTAGTTTCTTACCCAAGACATCCCAAACATACACTCTCACAATCTTTATCAATTCCCCGAACCACTAACATGCTTTAACTTAACAAACAATATAAATCACAAAATCCACTAAGAAGGCGGTTCCTCAGAACTACTACCACTTCTTAGTACTTGGTTATAGCCTCAACTATAACTGATATTCCCCTAATGTTTCATGCATACGAGCAATGAACATTAGTACTCGGTTATGGACTTTTCCATAACTAACATGACTTAGTATTGAGCTCGTAGCCTCAACACTAGTAAACAAATTCAAGCCAGCCATCAATATCAATCCAAAAATCATAATACACAAGATAATGATAGTTAAAATTTAATTACAAGCATGAAAACACAGCAGCCCCAACTCAATATATAAATTTCACAAAACTGCCGAAACATGGAAAATACAATTGTATGCTCCTTAACTCAAAACTCAAGGCATTTAACATTAAATATGTCCAAATAATTCCAGATTTAAACTCATAATAAATCAGAGGCAATTCGAAACTAAAAACTTTAATTTTCGTCGAAAAAGCCTAAACTAGATCTAACCAAAAAAGTTAATTCTACCAATAGATTTTTCTTATGATTCCAATATCAAAATTCATATTAAAACTCCATAATTTCAAATCAGAATCAATTCGATGTAAAGAAAACTCACTTTTACCAAAAATTGACTATTTTAGCTCTAACCGAAAATTTAATTTCTCCCAAATTAAAAAAGATATCTTCGATGGTCCAAACTCATCCAAACGTTCCAGAATGTCATAGTTAAATATAATGAAATGAATAAACTATGGTAAGAGCCTTAGCTTTCTCTAAAACCTCACCATTGACTAAACCGTTAACTCACCTTGTCTTTGCTAAATTTCCAATTTCCAAGCTAGTTTCCACCACCAATCATACCTGAAACAAGGGTCCTAAACATTAAATTTTCATGCTAAAATGGTACCAAGAGGTGTTAAAAATATTGGGGTTCAACGCTCGAAGATCGGGAAAAAGGCAAACGATGAATAGTCACCGTTTGAAGGAGACAGCAGCGCTGCTGTCTTTTTCCATGGCTGAACCGTGGCCTTCGGGTCACAGTTTGGTCTTGGTTTCAGGTTCCGGGTGATCGGTATTGATAGGTTTTGGTTTTAGGCAAAGGGGATCAACACCGATTAAGTTTTAGGCGAATTATTAATTAACAAAAGGCAATATGGAATGAGTTTTTAGGCAAGGTTCAAGAACATTAAAATTTGATAAATAAAACAAAATTTCATATTTGAAAAGAATGAAAAACTAATCTAAATACTCACCCAATGATAGGAAATCACGGATCCGGACTACGAACCTTGACTAACAAAATCCCACGATCAAAACAGATACCTATTAATAAGAATTGATGAAGAAATCAACTCCTAAAAATTCTAAGAGGGGCGGCGGCACTAGGGGAAACCAAGGGGAGAAAAATTACCTCTTTTGATTACAAAGGTAATCCCCAACCACTTCGAATCCGAGATCGGAACACGGATTAACGTCCAATTGATGAAGGAAATCGAGCAAACATTCGAGGAGTCTCCAATGGGGGAGGCGGCGGCGACATGAGAGGAAGAGAAGGAGAGAGTGAATTCTGAAAATTGATAATGAGAAGTCCTCCTTTAGGTTAAAATCTCGAGTTACCATAATTACGAAATTGCCACTCACCTTAAAACCTATATAACTTGATCACCGGGTCTCAGAATGACAAACCGTTAGTTGCGTTGGAATCATGACATCGAGACGATCAATTTCATGTCAAAATAATAGTCAACTAAAAAGGTTCAAATTTTGAGATTTTTGGAAAAAATTACCATAATACCCTTTTTGAAATAACATGGTATTTCTGTTCTACTTAATCGATCAAGCTGATTAATATCATTTAACAAAATAATATTGATTTTTTTAGCTTTCTCGTGATGGGGCGTTATAGAACTACCCACCTAAAAAGCATTTTCGTCCTCGAAAAGTTTCACTGCACGGTAGAAGGTTTAGGGTACTTAGATCTCATAACTTCTTCTCTCTCTCAACTAGCTTCTTCTGAGGTGTGATACTCCCACAAAACTTTGACCAAATCTATGGTCTTATTTCTCAATATCCTTTGCTCATTTGTCAAAATCTCATATGGCTTTTCTTCATATGATATGTTCGATTCTAACCGAACTGATTTATATTCTATCACATGTGTAGGATCGACATAGTACTTACGAAGCATCAACACATAAAACATGAACTTCAGGCAAAGCAGGTGGCAAAACCAACCTATAAGCAAGTGACTCAATCCTTTTTAAAGTCTCAAAAGGATCAATAAAATGAGGACTCAACTTCCTTTTCTTTCTGAATCTCATCACACCCTCATAGGTGTTATTTTCAAAACACGTGATTGCCAACTAGGAACTCAAGATCAGTTAAAAGTTATGCATAGCTTTTATATCTCTCTACGCAGTCTTCATTTGTCCCCTAATCACATTAATTGACTACCTCGTCAACTGGACCAACTCAGGCCCCAATAATTTTTCTCTCCCCATCTAAAATTTTCAAAAGGTAAATTGATCAAACAATAAGCTTGCCCTTCTATCCATACCTCATAAATCATTATGTGAACCACTCACAAGTGTTCATGACCTTTCTAGCACGAGCCAAAATTAAATGTCAAGTTTCTACACCCCTCCTCCGCTCACTCTAAGCAGTTTTCATCCCTCATGAGATTAAGTGATTATTCCGAAAACTCCATCACTAGAGTACCAACTCAAACTGTAAACTCAAATCTAATTAATCCATTTTATTCAATAATCTATCAAAAGATAAGAACCACATTGAGATCTTAGCTTGATACTCAAGGAATAACATGAATCTTGTGATCATTTAAAAATGGCTCGGACGCTCTCGCTTGACTATACAATGTGATTACCTCATTCATCTCTTAAGGCTTCTTCCATTACATCCGAACTTTTATTCCCTCTCAAAAGTCCATTTATACACTTATCCGATAAAAGTCAAATTAACTTGGTAGATGCATCGAGTACTATCTCGAACTCAACAATAACCTCTATCGTCCTCGATAACCACTAACAATATCTAATGATCCTCTTAACCATTTCGAATAATATGTATAGTATGTGACAACATTATATCCTTCTCAACATTATATGTAAAGTATTGGGTGTTCTTGTAATAGAGATTGTAGTAGACTGGACTAAGATAAACTTACGCCTTGTCTGGGAAAGCCAGTTACGAAAGACACTTTGTTTATCAACCAGTTGATCATGTACAATTGATCTTAATCCTGAGTGGATTACGAACTCCCGTTCCCAAGAGACGAGCCTTTGATTTGCATAGATGAGAGTGACTTGATATAGTTCGCTCAATATGCCTACCACTTTGGGGATTGCATCTTGCTTTTAGTTGTAAACATAATTACACAAGAATGGAATTCACTCTTTTCCATATAGAAAAATAGAAAAGTAGTTCTCTTATGGACTGATTCAGTCTTGAATAGCAAGGCCCTATGTTCCTCTGATCAAGGAAAAGGTTAAAGATGCATAATGGAGATTATATAAGGTTGTTCATTAGAGAATCAGTTGGGTTTAAGGAACAAGACGTATCATGGAGGTTAATACGGTGCAAATACCTAGCCATGGATACGAACTAACTTGTGAAGGATCAAAGTGTAGTTAATGATATTAGCCAATGGACATAACTATGTCTATACACTATAAGAATTTTGGGTTTAGGTGACGGTAGTCCAAAGAAAGGGTTACGGTAGTAAAAAAAACCACGGATGAACAGTAAAATGAAAAATAAAAAGCCGTCACCCATTCCCATATCTCACGCTCACGGATGAAGACTTAGGAACAAAAAAAAAAACTCAAATCGTGAGCGCTCTCTCAAACCGAAGCTCTCTCCTTCTCTCCCAAATCCTTCAAACCAAATCGCTCAATACGAATTCGATCCAAATCTTGAAGTTGAAGCTCAGACGAAACGGAGACGAAATCAATCAGCTCTCGTTCTCGTTCTCAGTTGCTCTATCTCGCTCTCTCACTCTCATCTCGTTCTCATATCAGAAGCTCACGATGAAATAGAGGTTTGTCTGCTCATACCCTAATTTCTGAAGTTGAAGGGTAATATGCTCATGCCCTAATTTCAGAAGACAAAGTTATGAGGTTTGTCTTCTTTTCTCACGATGAAATAGCCCTAATTTGTGAGGGAACTGATCGAAATGCTCTCGTAAATTCTCTTTAATCTTAAGCATCAAATAATCTCCTTTTCTTTTCCAGTTTAGTCTGTCTTCCCTTTGAAGGTTTAATTTCTGCCATTTCTCAATTAATCTTTTTTCTCTTTTGGCTACTTAATTTCGTAATTAGGGTGTAATTTCTCCATCATATTTCATCTCTGTTTTTTCAAGCTTGAAATGTATGAGGTTAGAATCAGCCTTAGATTTTATATGAATTGTTGTTTTTTTTTCTTACTGAATTTAATTGAATTTGATTTCAGGTAAGTTTTGAAATAATGGTTTCCATAATTTCAATGGATTTGAAGGCAGTTCACTGATGTCATTTTTTTGGATTGTGTTACGTCATTTTGCAGAGAACGAATCGATGGTATATTACTTTTCAATTTTACATTCTTGATTTCATAATTAAGTAACAATATGATTGATTCTTGTTTAAACGAAATCGAAAAAATTCTTGCTTGCATTTTTTTTTCCTATGGAGTTGTGATTTTAGTTCAAGAAAGTAATGTTGTTAATCTTTTTCATCCAGTTTCTTGAAATTTAGGAAAATAAGTTACTAAGCTGATTCAGAGCCGTGGATATGTTACCATCATGAAATATTGTGTGAATTTTGATGTTGCTTTCTCAGGCTACATCTAAGAAAGTTATTACAAGAGAAGAGTGGGAGAAGAAGCTTAATGATGTAAAGATTAGGAAAGAAGATATAAAAAAAATTGGTAATGAATTTCCTTGTCACTGAGGGTTATGTTGATGCAGCTGAGAAATTTCGGACGGAGTCTAGCACTGAGCGTATCCATTTAGTTAGTTTATGAATCGATTAGTTTGTGAATTTTCTTGTCTCTGAGGGATAGACCGACGATCTTAGTTTTTTATGAAGTTAGGGAGTCCCTAGATTCTTATTCTTTGATGGACATGTTGTTAATTTTGCTTTACAATAATGACTTCAAATTTCTTCCAGGTATTTCCTTGGATGCACTTGAAACAAGAAATCAATCTCTTCATTTTCAATTTATCACTCTAAGATTTTCTACATGATTTTATCTTATTTTTCATTTCTTGTGTATTTTTCCTTCTCAATTATATCACTCAAAGGTGATTAATGCTTTCGCTTTTCTGTTCTGATGGTAAATCCTCATTTCGATTTTCAATATTTGTATATAAAAAATTATTTTTTGTTTCTTTACTCTTTTTTGAAGCAATCATGGAGGATGAAGTTCAAAATAATGTAAGGGATGAAATTACAGAAGTCTTGGACCTGCTTATTGGTATTGTTATTGCTTCTTTTATCTTATGTTTGGAATTTGCTCGGGAGATTCTTAGTTTTTCCTTCAGTCTGTAATTTAGGATTGGTGCCTTATAATGTGAATTAGAAATGTTACTAATATATTACGAATATCAATTTTATAGATTTTGTCGTTTGATCCTACTAAAAAGATGAAGAAAGTTGTATTCCAGAAATTTGTTGATGACTCTGAGGACAAATTGGCAAAGAAAATTGAAAGTTTATAAGGTTTCTGAGTTAATTTCACACCTCTTAGTGGTGGAATGATTTTGTTTTTAAATGTATGCATGTAGGTGTGTGTACATAAAAGGATTGATTTCATTTTCAGTTTGTGTTCTTATTCTAAAGGTTAGTTCTCATTTAAATTGGTTTAATGTTTGTAGGGAAGGGCAAGTTCTTATATCAACTTGGTTTGGTTATATTTGACGGGTGGCTTTGTTTTTATTGTATTTATGCCCTTTATATTTACTAGAATAACCATTGATAAAATCTAGGTGCTTCAATTTACTCCTTTTGAGATTCAAGACATCTTAGGCATAATTTTATATTTTTAACACTTTTATTGTTCTAATTGTTCAATGATTAAATATCTATAACCTTTCCTTGTTTGTTTTAGTTGAGGAGGTAGGCTAAGTTTTCTAAATGCTGAAGCAATGGTTGTTAGATCCTTCTTGCTTCTTTTTATAGTCTCTTCCTGTTATTTTGGTTTATACTTGATTGTGATTACTAATTAATTCTCTAAAATCAATGTGTTTTCTTTCTTCTGTAGTTTGATTCAGTGTTGTTTAATTCACTTAGAAGACTTGAATTGATGGCTCTATCAATGGATATTCTTAAGGTATTTTGAATTTTTGTTTGCTCCCCTTTACCATGAATTTGAGATTGGCAGGGATGGTAATGGCCTAAAAAAAGCATAAATCAAACCACATCCGCCATCCTGCACGAGATCTTATCAAATACTAAATTTTTTCTTCTTAGTATTATGGAATATAAATGTTAAGTGATGATAGCCAAAATTAAAGTTAATATGTTTTGCAATTTCAATAAGGTTCTTGCAATTTGTTTTTTGGATTTTGTCTTTAGAAAATTGATATGTAAAGTTTCATTAATATGTTTTTTATTTGATCTTGTTTCTTTTAGAGAGAAGATTTTATCTTTAGACACTTGATCTGCTTAATAGTCTAAGTCCAAATTTCCCATTTATATTATTTTAACACACAATTGTACTTTTTTTCCTTGGCTTTCTAGAAAATATAATAGTTGTATTGGTGGGTTCAGGGTGTAATTTTTGCCTATTTACATAAAACTACTTTGTATGCCCCAATTTATCCTTAATTCATTGCATTATTTTTGTCTCAATCGTGAGTTTGAATCTTTTAAACTTTTGGACTGAATCAGTGTAGAGTACAGAGCACTCTTGAAATTTTTTTGTCTTATGAATACAGTGGAAGAGATGTTAATTGGATTATGTAGTTGCTTGCAGTAAGAGTAATTTGCTTTCACTTGTTTATGCTCTTGGTAATGATATTTATAAGTGATATGCAGCTCCATTCTTCCCCAAGTGCTACGAAATTTGCTGATAAGCTAGCAAGTTTCGTGGCTAAACATGGAAGGCAATTTGAGGTTGTTACTCGCTAAAAAAGTTCCTGGAGATACAAGCGTCTAAGGCTTTGATTGGTATGCAGCTCCTTTCAAGAAAGTTCTTGTTGTATTTTAAATTTTCTATGTATTGCTCTTTCACTCATTCTTTTTTCCGATTTTAAGCTTCTAAGGCTTTGATTGGTATTGTTTATTGACCCCTCAAATTTTATATTTTAACATTTTTAACTCTATTTGGTTAAATTGTTAATTTGGTTAATACAAGCTTTCCATTTGGTATTGATTTTAAGAACCAACACTTACAGCTTTTTTAATAATCCATTTCTCAATCAGTTTTTTTTTTTCAATTTATTGGTTTCTTTACTCAAGGATCCTTGAAAAACTTATCGAACTAGTACTCGAGACTTATCATTTCATGTCTAAATTTAATTGAATAGCACAAATAAAAGTTATCTTTTTCTTTTGAAGTTGATGAAGCTGGTGAAGCATTATCAAAATGTCTATTATGGTTTCAAGGATCCTTGGATACGTTTGGGTAAAGTTAGATGAAATAATATTAGTTTCTTTTAAATTAATTTTCTAAATAAGGACATCTTTTCCTTTTTGTTTCTTAGTTCTTTTATAATTTTTATAAAGACAAATGTATAATTCTTATCTATTAAGTATCTTCTTTCTTCAGTTTTCATTGTTTTTTATTGCACCATTAAATATATTTTTTGAAAATAGTGAAACCACTTTTGAACTTTAAGACTTACTAATTCTTGGTCACCTTATTCAGTTTGAGAAAGTATTGAAGTTTGTCTCAGCTGCTGAGAGTGAAGGAGCAAAGATTCTATTTGGTGGAGTTCCCCCTAAGGTATAATACTTCATTTATGCATCGTTTTTCTTGTTTGTTTATATTTTCTGGAACTGATGAAAATTTATTTGACTAAGTTTTAGCTCTTAAAGAAAGGCTATTTCATGTTCTCTCTCGATTTTATAGATTAATAAAGAACAACGTTCTCTCTATATTTCGCAAGTCTCTTTATAGTTGATTTGTGAATCATGCTTGCCCTTTGGTCTGGTTTTCCAATGGTTTCCTTTCATCTTGTTACTTAGCATTTTTTGTGATATTTTGTTTATCTTCTTTAACAAGCCCATTGAGAAATTAAGTAACTATTCGGATGTGCACACTCATTGTGGTGTGGTTGTATTTGAAATTTTATTTAATTAACTTCAAGTAAAGTTGTTTGCAAAAATTGTATAAAGAATAGCTAAAGATTCAAAGACTCTAGTACATAATATTTTCTTTTTAATTTTATCTTAATGACGATGTGTTTGTTTAGTTCACTCTGCCTTTGCTTTTGATTAATGCTTTCCTCATGTTTACTGAAATTTCATTGGCGTTGACGAATCTTTAGCTAAACGGTGGTGAGAAGCAACGTGTGGCTTTAGCTCGAGCATTCTTGAAAGCACCTCCTATTCTGTAAGCATGATATATTGCAAGGAATCAAATTTTTAAGTTCCCCAAGTTTCATGCACTTTCCTTTTATTTAAAAGGAGAATATATTTTTGTTCCAAATCTAATTATATTCTCAGATATGCACTAAGTTTTCATGGAGTGGTCTCTAAGTCTTGTTAATTAGATTGACATGGAAATTTCTCTTGTTTTTGGAACCTTTCATGTAATTTTGCTTGACAATGGACACGCCTTGCTTGTGCTTGAAACTTGAAATATAGTGAATCAGAGCACTATGCTTAAGTTATACTTTTTCAGAAGCCCCTTTTGTTTGTTTATTTTGTGTTTATTATGAAGGCTTTTCGGTTGTTTGATCAATCAGGCAAGCCGCATCAAGTTGGAGTGGAGAAGGCTCTTTTTATTTACTTCAAGTTCTGCACCATATGATCACTATGATAATGGACATGTGAAGAGGTGTGTATCAGTCTCTTATTTTACAACTAACGCAGACTTTCTGTCAATGGCCTTTATTTTTTCATTGAATGTTGTTCAACATATGCCTTTAACTTTTCCCTTCTAGATTGTGTAATTTAAATGGAGGCCTATTGTTTATAAGTTCTTCCTTTTATTCATGGATATAGGACAGTCTAGTTGTGCAATCGGGAAGAGCCCTTGGACAAATATCCCCCTTAAAGCAGAAGCTGTCGTTGACGTCTTCAATTATACGAAGAATCAGGACTAGTTTTCTATTAGCAATTCTTGTTTTATTGTCCAAGTATAATGTAATTTAATTTTTTGTTTAAAAATATTGTAATTTATGTAGTCATTTAGTGATATTTTAATTTTTATTGTAACATTTAGTTAAATCTGATAGGTGTAATAAATGGCATTATTTAAAATCAATTAATTAAAAAAATATTTTTTTTCTCAAAATTTAGACCATAGGTGACGGGTAAAACGGGTCACCCATTGGAATAGGTGACGGCAAAAGGATGTCACCCATTGGAATAGGTGACGGCAAAAGGATGTCACCTATTGGAATAGGTGACACGTTTTGCGTCTACCTATTCAAATAGGTGACGGTTTTTTTTGCCCGTCACCTATTTAAATAGGTGACACTGCCATAGGTGACGGTCAAAAAACCGTCACCTATTCGAATAGGTGATGCCAAAAGGATGTCACCTATTACCGAAATTCTTATAGTGATAGTACTAAGAGTGCAACTCTAGATATTTAGTGGAGTTATCTAGGATTTAATGAATAAGAGTTAATTGATTGAAGGAGTTCAATTAATATAATTCTAGATCATTGGAGCTTAGTCCTATAAGTCCATTAAGTCCTCTGAGCTAACGCGTGTAATTGAGAACATAAATCAATGATTATTAATTTCTTTGGAAAAACAATTTCAAGCATTTGTTTTGAAGTTGTCAAATCAATTAAGGAAAATACAAGTAGAGGAGTCTATTTGATTAATTAAATGAAATTAAATAGAAGAGTCTATTTAATTATTTAATTAATGGTGAAATTAAATAGAAGAGTCTATTTAATTATTTATTAAATAGAGGAGTCTATTTAATTATATAATAGAGAGATTAAATAGAGGAGTCTATTTAATTAAATTAATTTTAAAGTTGTCAAAAATTAATGGGGATTTAAATAGAGGAGTCTATTTAAATATTTAATTTGAAGAAGTCAAATTAAAGAGAAAATAAATAAAAGGAGTTTTTATTTATTTATTTATTTAATGGAATTGTTCTATTAAATAAAAAGAAAAATAAAATGCCCAATATTGTCATGGAGATGACGTGGTGGGAGTGTCACCCACGGGTAGGGTCACACGCCCCATTGGTTAAATGGTAACCAATTATATACATTTTATTTTAATTAAAATATATGAATATCTTAATGGTTAAGATATGAAATAATTATTTAAATTAAAAAATTAATTTAAATAAAAGATATGGGATTATCTTATAAGATATTATATCTTAATTATTTAAAATATATTTTATAATATATTTATTAATTATTTTAATAATTAAAAATATATTCAAAGATTTTCTGATGACTTGGTTTTCCTATAAAAATGACCTTTGGGGTGACCCCAAAACACACACGGTTAAGCAACCAAGAGAAGGCTTAGAAAATTCCACTCCCCCTCTCTCATTGCCGCCGCCGCCCCCTTAGGGTATAGGGAAGAAGTTTTTTCTTTCTTCTTCCTTTTTTCAAAGAGGATAGTGCCCACGCACCGATTCTCTTTTGTGCTTAGTGAGGAAGATCTTTTTGGTGGTCCCAGGATCGTAACCATCGAAGAATGAGGAAGAGCCAGACACTTCTCGACAAGGGTTAGTGTTCGATTTTATGCATTTAGAATTTTGTTAATATTATACTGGAAAGAAAGATCCTTGGGACTTCCGTTTGAGAACTCTTTTAGAGGCCTTAATCCCAACAACTGGTATCAGAGCAGTCTTGTTAATATAATATTTTCAAAATTATATGGATGGGAATCAAAACTATTTTAAAAGGAGTTTTAAAATTGTGGTTTTTCTTTTTGGTTGAATTAGGATTTATTGGCCTAGGTTTTTCTTTCCTAGAAATTTTGTAAACCCTTCATTGGGTATAGAAAAATTTGTAATCGTTTTTATCATATGGAGATATCGATCGAAACGACGAAGGAAAAAAAGACGAACTGGATCCCTACCGGTACCCAAGGAGTCGGTACCGCGAGCTGTAGGTGGATAGCACCATCATGACGGCGGCGCTGCGGAAGCAGCGTCAACGGAGAAAAGAAAAATATTAGAGGCGGCGGCGCCTAGGGTTGAAACCCTAGGTGCCTCCCCTCGCTTTTTCAGTTTTCGTTTTCCTGGAGATCCTGGAGAAATTCAAGATGGAAATTAATTTATATTTAGATATAGATTTTAATTTTCATAGATTTGGCCAATATTATCCCAACCAAAATTGCTTATTTATTTATTTATTATATATTAGATATAATCAAATAGTAATTATTCATGCATAAAGTATGTCATAAATAATTATTCCCATCATAAATGTCATGATCATGCATCATTAATGGGGATTATTGATATTATGCTCATGCCTTGTATGAATATAAAAGTTATATTTATTGTGCTAGAATTTTAATTAAAGGGTTAATTAGTAATTACTAGCAGCATGTTTTAGGTTTTAATTAAAATGGTCTAAAAGAGTTTAGTAACCATTATTTTAATTAATTTGTTTAGTTTTAAATAGGATTTGAAACTAAAACCTAAAAAATGAGGTGTCATTATTTTTAATTAAAGAGTTAATTAAAAATTAATGAAGTTGAAATTATTAATTTAAATATAACTCTGGCGAGAAAGCTCTACCCAAGATAAGAGGTTATTTAATCGTTCCATTAATACGGGACCCTTCTAACTGGGAGCGATCTGGGTGTCATATTTTATTAATAATTCTCTTCATTGAGACGGTGCATAATGTGTTAGGATTAATAGAGATTAGTCACTTGGCTTTCACATTAAAATCAATCTAACCAATTTATCAATCTAACCAATTTATAAGAGCTATTATAAGTTAGATTGAACTTAGATATTATAGGTAGCCTGGGTATATCTAAGTTAAAAGCCTTAGCTAGCTATATTAAGTGGGAGAAGGACAAGTGACAACATGTCCTGCGGTCTCCAACTTGGAATCAATGAGTGAGATTCATATAGGACTTCTGTGGTGTTGGTAACTCTTCACTCATTCCCTCCGAAAAGTAACCTTATGGATCGTACCCTGGTGATTCTCTTCAAGATAGGATTTTTTTAGAGCTTTTGATGTTTGACTCTCCCTTCAGTGACACTCATCAAAACAACTCTAAATGATCTAAAACTTGGGTAACACTCAAAGGGATTCATTTAGAAAGACTCTTAAGAGTTTTGATGTTTGACTATCCCTTCGGTGACACTCATCAAAATTAATATTTAAGTGATCTGGATATTTCGCCTTACCAAAACATGGTAACTAAAGAACTGTAGGATATGAGATAGCCTGGGGATGTTCATTAGTTGAGAGGAGTCTCATTTTAATGGGAGGGAATCTTTACCTGCCTACGTAGGCATCGTTCCTGTCTCACTAATATACCATGACATAGAAATTGTGTTTTAAGGTTTTAGAATTTCATTAAATGTGCATAGATGCCAAAAGTATGAATGAATGGATATGTAAAATTGTATTACTACAGCATGTGTTTATTTATTTATAGCAAATTATGTCAAATTCTCTTATTGCTATTCTTGCTACTAAAAAATTGAATGGTGAAAATTTCGCCACTTGAAAAAACAACATCAATACCATTCTGGTTATTGAAGATCTCAAATTCACCCTTCTGGAGGAATGTCATCCAGAACTGCTTGCTAATGCCGCTCGATTAGTTCGAGAGGTATATGATCGTTGGATCAAGGCTAAAAAAAAAGCTCGTGTCTATACCTTGGCTGGACTTACTGACGTCGTATCCAAGAAGCTTGAACCTCTGCTTACAGCATATGGGATGCTTCAATCGGCACAAGAAATGTTTGGCAAGCCATCTGAGCAAGTCAAACATGAGGTTCTCAAGTACATCATGAATGCTCGCATGAAAGAAGGAACTTCGGTTAGAGAACATGTCCTTAACATGATGGTCCATCTTAATATGGCTGAGATGAATGGTGTAACTATAGACGAGACTAGCCAGTCAGCATGATTCTTGAAACCCTTCCAGATACCTTCTTGTCGTTCAAGAGTAATTATATTCTGAACAAGGTGGGCATGAACATGTCCCGAATTCTTAATGAGCTACAAACTTTCGAGTCTATGTTGCTGAAAGGAAAGAAGACGAAAGTTGTGGAAACAAATGTTGCCTCTGCTCATGGTGCCTCTAACGCGGGAACTAAGAATAAGAAGCCGAGGTTCTGAAAAAAGAAGGGTAAGAGAACAGACAAGAAATCTAAGAGAGGAAAAGTTCACAAGGGAAAGTGTTATCACTGTAATGGTGTAGGGCACTGGAAGAAGAACTGTCCCAAGTTTCTAGAAGAGAAGAAAAGGATAAAGAAGGTAAATATGATTTATTCTTCTTGGAAACCTTTAATGTGGAGGATTGTAAATCCACCTGGATACTTGATTCAGGAGCCACTAATCACTTCTGCTCTTCTTATCAGGGAAGTAACTCTTGGAGAAAGATCAAACCTGGAGAAGTGTCTCTAAGGAATAGCGTGAGGCAGATGGTGGATGCAGAAGCTGTTGCTGATATAAAGTTATCTTTTAATAATAAAATGTTTATTTTTCTGAACACTGTTTATTATGTTCCTAGTTTAAATCGGAAGATAGTTTCTTTGGGTTGTATTTGTAAACAACATTATACCGTGAATTTCGGTATTAATAAAGTTGATATTTTTAAAGATGGAAACTTTATTTGTTCAGGAATAGAAGATAATAATTTATATATACTAACACCGTTAGTATGTGCAACATTTTATAATAATGAGTTATTCCAGACTGCAGAGTCTAGAACTAATAAAGGTAAAATTTCTAAAGATGAGACCCTTTTATGGCATCTAAGGCTTGGCCATATTAACCTCAATAGAATTCAAAGACGGTTAAAAGTGGACCTCTAAGTAACATAGAGCTTGGTACACTCCCAATATGTGAATCCTGTATAGAGGGTAAAATGACCAAGCGTCCTTTCTCGCCTAAAGGAAATAGCCACGAACCACTAGAGCTTATCTATTCAGACCTTTGTGGTCCGATGAATATAAAAGCTAGAGGTGGATATGAGTACTATGTGTCTTTTATAGACGACTACTCAAGGTATGGGTACATTTACCTGTTGCAATTCAAGTCTGAAACTCTTGAGAAATTCAAGGAGTTTAAAGCTGAAGTTGAAAAGTAACTTGGTAAATCTATCAAGACACTTCGATCAGATCGTGGTGGGGAGTATATGAACTATGAGTTTAAAGACTACTTGATAGAAAATGGGATTACATCCCAACTTTCAGCACCCTGGTACACCTCAGCAAAATGGTGTAGCTGAAAGAAGAAATAGAACCTTACTCGAAATGATGAGATCAATGATGGGCTATTCATCATTACCAGAATCTTTCTGGGGTTACGCATTAGAGACTGCGTTATACATCCTAAATAGGGTACCTTCTAAAAGTGTTTTAGAAACATCTATTGAGTTATGGTCGGGACGTAAAGTAAGCTTGCGTCACTTCCGAGTATGGGGATGTCCAGCACACGTGCTGAAAATGAACCCTAAGAAATTAGAATCACGGTCTAAGGTATGCTTCTTCGTAGGCTACTCTAAAGAGACGCGTGGTGGATTGTTTTATAGTACTGAAGAGAATAAAGTATTTGTATCAACAAATGTTACATTCTTGGAAGAGGACTATATAGGAAACTACAAATCTCCTAGTAAAATAGTACTAGAGGAGATGATTCCAAGTGAAACCACTAATGAGCCAACAATTGTTGTTAACTTGCCTATCTCTTTAAATAGAAAGAAAAATTCTAGTCAAATCCAGTTAAGTCCCCGTCGTAGTGAGAGGGCACCCAAGTTGCCCGAACGATATTTGGGATTAACTCAGGTCAATCATGGCGGTATTGACCTGGAGGATCCATTGTCTTATAAGGAAGCAATGATGGATGTTGACAAAGAAAAATGGCTAAAAGCTATGGATCTTGAGATGGAGTCTATGTACTCCAACTCAGTCTGGGAACTTGTAGATCAACCAGTTGAGGTAAAACCCATTGGGTGCAAGTGGATCTACAAGAGGAAACGATGAGCCAATGGGAAAGTGGAGACTTTCAAGGCTAGACTTGTAGCAAAAGGGTATTCTCAAAAGGAAGGGGTTGACTACGAAGAAACCTTCTCCCTTGTTGCTCTATTAAAGTCTATTAGAACTCTCCTATCCATTGCTGCACATTTCGATTATGAAATTTGGCAGATGGATGTCAAAACCTCATTTCTCAATGGGTATCTTGACGAGAGTATCTATATGCTCAAACCAGAAGGATTCGTTGTTCAAGGTGAAGGACAAAAGGTTTGTAAGTTGCTAAAATCTATTTATGGATTAAAGCAAGCTTCACGGTCTTGGAACAAGAGATTTGACATTACGGTCAAATCGTATGGCTTTGAACAGAATGTTGATGAGTCCTGTGTCTACAAGAAGATACTCAACAAAGATATGGTTTTTCTCATTCCATACATTGACGATATTTTACTTATTGGGAATAATGTAAGGGTGTTATCGGACGTTAAGAAATGGCTAGCTAATGAATTTCAAATGAAGGATTTGGGAGAGGCTCAATATATTCTTGGTATCCAAATAATAAGGAACCGAAAGAACAAGGCGTTAGCGCTGTCTCAAACATCATACATTGAAAAAATAGTTGCCAAGTATGGGATGGACAAATCCAAGAAATGAGCGTTACCTTTCAGGCATGAGATTTATTTAACAAATGACCAATGTCCTAAAACTCCTCAAGAAGTTGAGAGTATGAGACAGTATCCTTATGCATCAGCAGTTGGAAGTCTAATGTATGTGATGTTGTGTACTAGACCGGACATCTGTTATGTAGTAGGGATAGTAAACTGTTACCAATTAAACCCAAGTTATGAACATTGGGTTGCAGTCAAGAATATTCTCAAGTATCTTCGGAGAACGAGAGAACATGTGATAGTGTACGGTAAAGAGAATTTGATTCTCAAGGGGTACACGGATTCTGACTTCCAGAAAGATAAGGATTCTAGGAAATCCACGTCTGGATCAGTTTTCACACTTTGTAGTGGAGCCATTGTTTGGAGGAGTATAAAGCAAAATTGTATTGCTGACTCCACAATGGAGGCCGAGTACGTAGCCACTTGCGAAGCTGCTAAAGAGGGTGTTTGGCTTAGGAAGTTCCTAACCGATCTGGAGGTAGTACCAGACATGGACAAACCCATAACACTGTTCTGTGATAACAGTGGTGCTGTAGCCAACTCCAAAGAGCCTAGAAGCCACAAACGGGGAAAGCACATAGAGAGAAAGTATCACCTGATAAGGGAGATAGTCAAAAGAGGAGATGTTGTAGTGATAAAGATATCCTCTGAGGATAATATTATTGATCCATTTACAAAGACGCTTCCGGCTAAGGTGTTCGAGCGTCATATATGGGTAGTTTAGGATTACTAGATAAATCTCTGTAAAGCTTTAGTGCAAGTGGGAGATTGCTGGGGGTTTGCCCTAAATCTTATGTAATCCAATTAAACTATAAATAAATAAAGGAATTATTAATTAGTAATATTTACATTGTCATTTATTATTAGTTTAATAAATGTAATCCATCATAAGATCAAGAGTTACATATGATAACTTAAAGTGAGCATATGATGTGTGAAGATTCACTTAAGTGTGACTCAAATATTCTTGTGGTATATGAATAAAGGTTTGGTGCCTTATTTCTGGTAACACCACTAACACGACCCACTTATGAATTGGCACAAGTGATATCATCTGGATCACTCATGTAGAGACATGTGAGTGGTGGTGTTGCTGTAATAGAGATTGTAGTAGACTAGACTAAGATAAACTTACTGTCTTCTGGGAAAACCGTTACACAGAAAGACACTTCGTTTATCAACCGGTTGATCATGTACAATTTGATCTTAATCCTGAGTGGATTACGAACTTCTGTTCGCAAGAGACTAGCCTTTGATTTGCATAGGTGAGAGTGACTCGATATTATTCGCTCAATATGCCTCCCACTTTGGGGATTGCATCTTGCTTATAGCTGGGAACGTAATTACACAAGAATGGAGTTCACTCTTTTCCATATAGGAGAATAGAAAAGTAGTTCCCTTATGGACTGATTCGGTCTTGAACAGCGTGACCCCATATTCCTCTGATCAAGAAAAAGGTTAAAGACGCATAATGGAGATTATGTAAGGTTGTTCATTGGAGAATCAGTTGGGCTTAAGAAACAAGATATATGATGGAGGTTAATACGGTGCAAATACCTAGCCATGGATACGAACTAACTTGTGAAGGATCAAAGTGTAATTAATGATATTAGCCAATGGACATAACTATGTCTATAGTACTAAGAGTACAACTCTAGATATTTAGTGAAGTTATCTATGAAGGGATGATTTACTAAAATAGTGGAATTTTATTTAGTAAACTTATTAACATTTAATAACGGATCTATTAACATCATGCAATTTGTGATAAAACATGTAGATTCATGCTTATATTTTCGAAAATTAAAACCGGAACTTACATTGACTGAATAATGGAGGATCGGTTGGAGGTTCCTTTACAGCATCAAATCCTCAGCAACACCGAATCTTCTACGCTATATCCCAATCGATCAAACGAAATTCGATTGTGGGATCGAACTTTAGAAGAAATTGGGAAGAAGAAAAAATATTTTCTTCCCAATGGACTAAGGGAATTTCGGCCAAGGGGGGAGAAGGGAAGAAGAGAGAATTCCGGATTTCTAAGGAATTGAATTGTGTGATTTATGAATGACCCAACCCTCCTATTTATAGAAAAATAGGAATCCTAATCACATTAGGATTAATCTATAGAGATAAATACAAAAGAAATAAAGATTATCTCTTTCCTTTATCTTGCAATTTCGAAAATGCCATAGATAAATAGGAGATTATTTTATTTTCTTTATTTTTATTTATCTTGGGTAAATAAATCTATGTAATTATTTTAGGATATAATTCAAGCAATTATCTCTTCCCAAAAATACATATATAGCCGAAAATGCATATATTAATTAATAAATAATTCTAATTTATTTAATTAATTATTTTAGCCAATTCCAATTGGGTTCATTAATCCAATTGGGCTAGAAATTCTCTCTTAAATTAATAAGTCCAACTTAATTAATTTATTTATTAATTACCATTTAAATAAAATATTTTATTTAAACAATTAATATTTTCTCCCGACTAAATATTATCAAATTTATATTTAATTATTAATTTCCATTTAAATAATTTTCATTATTTAAATAATTAATAATAAATATTATAATTATTAATTTCCATTAAATAAACTCATTATTTAATTAATAATTTTATTGACAATATTTTATTATTAATTAATTAATTTTAATTATTAATTTCCATTCAAATAAAATTAATTATTTAAACAATTAATAATTGTCAATTAATTTCAAATTATTAATTACCATTTAAATATACTCAATATTTAAATAATTAATAATATCTAATTAATAATATTTCATTATTAATTTCCTGTCTAAATAAACTCATTATTTAAACAATTAATAATGTTTATATTAATTACCGTTTAAATATACTCAATATTTAAACAATTAATATTGCCTATTTTAAGTAATTCACTTTACTTAAACTTTTCATTTCTTCTACTTGATTTCGCGACTACGATATTTGGGCTAGCATAGGGACCCGATGGACCTACAGATCATGGGCTTAATAATTAGTCAATTAAGTGATTAACACATAATCGATTAATTACTTATTATCTAACTATGAATAATTCCACTATAGATTCATAGCTGAACTCCCCTCACTATAGATGAGTTATGTCCATTTAGTTTATCATTATTTATATCCGTGATATTATCCTTCACGTGGAACCCTCATAATTACAAAGGATAAATTTACCGTTTTGCCCCTGTAATTACCGCTTTATCCTTGTGTTCCCGCTGATTCTCCAATGAACTTTATCTTTAGTCAAACTAGAGATAAGATACTTCGTGATCAATAGAAGTCGTGACGTCACTTGTTCATGTCTCGAATCGGTACATCAAGGAGTTTCCTAAAGTTCCTAAAATGTTTAGGTATCGCGACCGATACCGGTTAATTTATAGGAAAGTTATGAATTCCATCTCGTGAAAATGAGTTCCCAGCTACTTATCTAGTCATGTTCCCAAAACAGGAGTGTATTGAACGTTCTTACAGATCGCTCTCAACTATGTGAATCAAAGAACATAACTCCACAAATAGAGTCCGCATTTCACTCAGGGATTGAGATCTATCACGGTTGATAAACTTAGTTTGATATTCGATTATTTCTCGTAAACGGTACTAATGAGAAATTTGATCGAACATCGTGGTCCTGTCTTATACAATCAACATTGCATATGATACTTCCATTTCATGTCTCCCACATGAATGATCAGGATTAGATCATTTGTCTATAAACAAAATGCGAAGCTATCAACAGTGTTACCAGGATAAGGTTCCCAAACGTTATCCATTTACTGTAGACACTTTTAAGTTACTCATCTCGACTTTACTCCTCTCGTATGACTCACATACTAAGTCGTGATTTCATAAGAGTAACTTAGGGTTTACTATTTGAATGTTTGATATTAATATATTTCCATATATTCCTAATATCGTCAATTGAATCAATCTAGATAATATAAAGAACTTATGTTTATTTATTTAATTTATTCGAAATAAATTATTATAATTAAATAATTACAAGTTCTAGGACACCATTCCTAACAATCTAGGAGTTAATGAATAAGAGTTAATTGATTGAAGGAGTTCAATCAATGTAATTCTAGATCATTGGAGCTTAGTTCTATAGGTTCATTAAGTTCTCCTGGAGCTAACGCATGTAATTGAGAACCTAAATCAATGATGATTAATTTCTTTGGAAAAACGATTTCAAGCATTTGATTTGAAGTTGTCAAATCAATTAAGGCAAATACAAATAGAGGAGTCTATTTGCATAATTAAATGAAATTAAATAGAAGAGTCTATTTAATTATTTAATTAATGGTGAAATTAAATAGAAGAGTCTATTTAATTATTTATTAAATAGATGAGTCTATTTAATTATATAATAGAGAGATTAAATAGAGGAGTCTATTTAATTAAATTAATTTTGAAGTTGTCAAAAATTAATGGGGATTTAAATAGAGGAGTCTATTTAAATATTTAATTTGAAGAAGTCAAATTAAAGAGGAAATAAATAAAAGGAGTTTTATTTATTTAATGGAATTGTTCTATTAAATAAAAAGAAAAATAAAATGCCCAATATCGTCATGGAGATGACGTGGTGGGCGTGTGACCCATGGGTAGGGTCACACGCCCCATTGGTTAAATGGTAACCAATTATATACATTTTATTTTAATTAAAATATATGAATATCTTAATGGTTAAGATATGGAATAATTATTTAAATTAATAAAGATTAATTTAAATAAAAGATATGGGATTATCTTATAAGATATTATATCTTAATTATTTAAAATATATTTTATAATATATTTATTAATTATTTTAATAATTAAAAAGATATTCAAAGATTTTCTGAGGGCTTGGTTTTCCTATAAATATAAGGTTCAGAAAATTCCTCTCCCTCTCTCTCATTGCCGCCGCCGCCCCCTAGGGTATATGGAAGAAGATTTTTCTTCCCTCTTCCTTTTTTGAAAGAGGATAGTGCCCACGCACCGATTCTCTTTTGTGCTTAGTGAGAAATAACTTTTTGGTGGTCCCAAGATCATAACCATCGAAGAACGAGGAAGAGCCAGACACTTTTCGCAAAGGTTCGTATTCGATTTTATGCATTTAGAATTTTGTTAATATTATAGTGCAAGGAAAGATCCTTGGGACTTCCGTTTGAGAACTTTTTTAGATGCCTCAATCCCAACACACATAGTTGACTCCCACTTAAGTAGAGTTTTATGTCTTGAAGTCTTGTTTGAGTCTAATAGTTCTCAGAATGATTTGATTCAAACTATTTACATAGATGCAATAAAGTAGAAAAAGTAAACTCTTGTTTCATTCAATGGCAAAACTCTCTCAATAGAAACTTTATTGAAAGAATAAAATTACAATAAGTGTAATTGATGAAATAAAATCTGAGTTGTTTGATATTTCATAAGAGCAGTAGAGCTTTTCGGTTGAGGTTAATAAATGTGTCGATATCTCAGCCTACTGCGTTAGTGACCTGACATGATTTTCTTCTTTACTAGTCGGGCCCCCAAATATGGTTCTTATTTCTCCATTTGGAAAATTTTGATTGTCACGATCATGATCTTCCTGATTTCCTTTACTTCTCACAAATTCCTTCAAGTACCCTCTTTGAATAAGGGTTTCAATTTCTTCCTTGAGATTGAAGCAATAAGCTGAGGTGGTATGGTCGTTGTCTTTGTGGAAAAGACAATACTTGTCTTTGTTTCTCTTGTTTGACCCTGCTTTCATTTTAGGCGGCCACCTCACCAAGTTTTTGTCTTTCATCTCCATGAGTAGTTGTTCAATCGGGACCGTGGTAGGAGTGTATTTTTTAAACTTACTTGAAGAAAGACTCAGCTTCTCAAGTTGGTCTCCTGACCTATGTCTCTTGTCATCCTCGTGACGATCAGTCCCCCAGAAAAAGTCTTCTATTCGGTCTCTTTTCCTGTGCTCTGATCGTTTACTACTACCTCCTTCATCTGAAGTTTTCCTTGCACTAAGAACCTCTCCGACGTTCATATATTTTTGCGCTCTAGCGAGAAGCTCGGTGTATTTAGTAGGGTCAATTTCATTAAAATAATGAAAGTTTTCCATCACTATTCTTGAAAAAATTAATTATAGGATTCAAATGTTACATTTTAACATTTTAAAATAGAGAAATCTCATTAGATATGAGATTTTGATGTAATATTTGTAAATATATCATCATTTAAAAGTACTTGTCAATAAAATATTTTTTACAATGTTAATTAGTGATTAATAACGATTAATGTGTATATCAGTGATATGTAAAAATATGTAATTCAAGATTTATCACTTAATTCACCCGGGATCAAAATTTACTTTATTAACAAATATTTTTAAGAGTATATTTTTATAGATATTATTACAAATTTTGATAGCCCCTTTAAAATATACCGGTCAAATACACTTTATTTTTCCATAAAACTCATACAATATTTTGAAACTCAGGAATGTTTGTTAAACCGGATAGGCTTAATTAGTCGAACTCATGTTTATTAAATAAGTTTAATTACTCAAAATTTGTTTTTATTTCTTTAACTAAAAACAACAAATATAATATAGGGGCTCTTGCAAAAATAGTAAAAATAGGTCCAATATTTGTAAAAATAGCCGTAAAAAAACATATTTGTAAAAATAGCAGAAAAATTAAATTCGCACCTAAAATATTACAAAATTGCCACTAGTAATCAGTAATATCTTTACAAGTAAATCACTGATTTACTGATATCCTAATATTTTGTGCAGGAATCACTTATTATTTTATAAGTTATCACTGATATATCTGATCACATAAATGAGAGTTTTTAAAAATCTGCTATATTTGTAAATACTTTTTAAAAATGCTATACTTATAAATTTTGCTAAAAATTTTGCTACCCAATGAAATTTTCATATAATATATAAGCCAAAAAAGGCAAAGAGAAAGGTGGAGAAGTGTGAAAAAATGGTAATAACATTATCGGCATCAAAACCACACTATCTTTCTTGTTCTTAATTCTTCTTCTCATTCTATTTCTTCTTCGTCTTCTTTGATGGTTTTTTTTAATTTTTTTGTTCTTAAGATTTTTCTTCATTTGTTGAGTTAGGGTTTGTGGTGATCTTTTAATCACGATTTCTTAGATCTGTATTTTTCCGATGGCCAAGGTCGAAGCTTACTTCTTCTTCTTATTGTTCTTCTTCTTCTCTTCTTTTTATTATTTTTCTGGGTTTTGACGTTTTGTTATTATACTGTACATGAATATGGTTCTTCTTCTTCCTTTTTTGCTTTCAAGTGTTGACTGTATAGTACACGTTTTTTTTATTATATTGTACATGAATATGGTTATACGTTATAATTATTTACTCTATTTTTTATTTTTTATTTATGACGTATAGCGTTTATTATTTTTCTTATTTTTTTAAAGGAAAAGTTTACTACATTTTACTATTTTATTCTATGTTTATAACGTAAAGTATAATGTTTATTATTATTACTTACTGTTTTAAGAGAAAATTTCACTATATTGTACTGTTTTATTCTTTGTTTATAGCCTACACTATAATGTTTACTATTATTATTTTACTTTTTAAGAGAAATTTTACTATATTTGTACTATATTATTTTTGTTTCTAATGTACATTACAGTATTTAGTATTATTACTTACTTACTTACTCTTCCTTGTACCTTCATCTTCTTATTCTTCTTCAATTTCTGAGATTTTTTCCTCTAAAATTCTAAGATCTCCTTCTCTTTAAAGCTCATTTTTATATGCGTTTTAGTTTTTTTATTTTTTTTTTATTTTTTTTTATTCATTTTGGAGATTTGCAATCAATGGTAGATTTTTATCTCCCAAAAACCATCCAAGATTTTCTCCTATTTTTACTCCTTCCTATTTTTCATTTCCCTTACTATTCTCTTTCCATATCTCAGCTAAGGGCTTTATTGTATTTTCATTTTATTTGAAAATTCATTGGGGCAATTTTGTTTTATTTTTTTCTTTCGGGCTATTATATTTTAGCTTTTTTGAATTTGGGCTATATACCTTGTTTTCCTTAAAAATTAACAAGCCCATTCCAAGACTTACCAAGTTGGTGCAATCTGGGCCAAGAAATGGTAAAGGCCTTTTCTATTTGTTTTCTTGGTCTGTTTTCCCCTATTTCTTCTCCTACCTGAAACTTTCCGTTTTCTTTTCTGTCTTCGTCTGGACTATGAGTCTCCAGTATTGATAACTTATCTTGAATGCTGTTCGTACCAAGTAATTTAAGACACTTTTTCTTTCTGATTTCAACAATCTTAATTATAAGGGGAAGGTTTTTGAAAAAGCTTATTATTCTTTATTTCTGTTAATGACTATCATCAAAGGCTATATTGTTTGAGAAAAACACCCATCTTCTTATCTATGATCTACTCGTTGAGCTATTCAAGTCTGTTCAAATTATTTTTTATTACTTTAAAAAACAACAGAGCAAGATTATTTAACAGTTGCTTTGCAAGCTGTCATCCTTTCACTTGAGAATTTGAAACATTCATTTGATTTTAACGGTTGCTTCTCTATGCTCCTAATAGTTGATGTGCTTCTGCATTATGAATTTACCAACTGCATAAGTAAATCCATACCTCTTCCACTTTTATATTTGAGAAATTTAATTGGGTAGCAGAATTTTTAACAATATTAATAAATATATCTTTTTTAAAAAGTATTTGCAAATATAACAAATTTTTAAAAACTCTCATTCAAGTGATCAGAGAAATCGGTGATAACTTATAAGATAATTAGTTATTACTATAAGGTAATCAGTGATTTATATACAAAATATCAGGATATCAGTAAAATCAGTTATTACTTACGTGGAAATCAGTTATTACTTGTGAGGATATTACTGATTACTAGTGGCAATTTTGTAATATTTTAGGCGCGAATTTGAGTTTTTTACTATTTTTACAAATAAGTTTTTTTACTGTTATTTTTACAAATATTAGATCTAATTCTGTTAATTTTGCAAAAGCCCATTTATATATTGAACAATACTTTCCATCATATATCAACTTGCTTTGTACTGATATCTAAGAAACATATTCTAAAGTGAAAATTGATTACCCTTCACTGTTTGCTTTTGTAGTGCCAATTATATATCAAGTTCACCGAATGCCTGCTTTGCTACTCGGACAGTGGACGCGATACACAAAGGAAATTGCTTCATTTCAAGTAATTAATTATCCATTCATCTGCAGACGAATACTGTTCATTAACATTCTTTTTACTTTTTTTTCATAATCAATTTATGCTTATATTTCCTCCTAATATATTTTCAACTCGATTTTCATTACATTAAAAAAAAGATGAGGCTATTTCTGTTGGACCGATTCTATTTCTTGTTTCACTAACAATCGATTTTAATGAGTAGCGGCATTTTAAAAGTATTCATAAATACAACATATATTTTATTTTATGTTAGTGAGTAACCATAATCAATTATAATTATTAAATAATTAACATAAATCAAATCATTAATTCACTAAAAATATAGTATATCATGTAAATACTTTCTAAATAATATTATATTCACAATCTCCAAAATACAATGAAAAACACTTGGAAATGCAAAAGAAAAGATTAAAAGTAAAAAAAAAAGGCATTTTTACAATTGTTGGTAACTCTTAAGCCATGGCCTAAAGCATGATACAAATCTTTCTAATATACCCTATTCTATGCAGAATTTCTTGTTATGCAATTACCATTTTGCCACCGAAGCTTACATTTGAGTTTCTTCTCACTAATGTTCCGAAAATGGAGGTCATGATGAAATCGATTCCAATGGGTCGTCCGGAAATCCAGTTTTCTCAAATGGGTTTCGGCCAAATTCGTACAAAGCCACGCCTTCAATGGTGTACTGAATCTCAATCTCAATCTCAAAAAATAATATGTGGGCTGCGAAAGGGGGATAGGAAGCCCATGTGGAAATCAAGGGTGCTTTCCACTGAGGCAATTCAAGCAGTTCAATCACTGAAGTTGGCTAAATCTTCAGCAAAAGTTAAGGATGTAATCAATGGCAGGCTCGATGAGATTCTTGGCAGCGATTTGTTAGATACTTTGACTGAGTTGCAGAGACAAAATGAATTGGAGTTGGCACTTGAGGTATTATTGGTGTTTCTTTTTTTAATTCATTTATGATGTCTTGGGATTCTGCCCCTGCTTGAGTAAAGTTAGAACATTGGTGATTCTCTCAAAGACTTGACATGAAAGTTGCCATTATACATAGGTTATGTTGGTGCTTGTTTGAAATTTGGAAATTTTTAGTGCCTTTTGTTGTAAAAAAATTTTGAAATTCTTTCAACAGTTAAATCACCGATATAATTCCTAATATATTCTTAACACTCCCCTTCGTGAGGGATTGATTATTCATGCGAATCCCTGAAATATTAATAAACAGAGAGGAAATGAGAACGCCGAGGTTTGAATTCGGACTCTATGCTCTGGTAGTAGACGGTAGACCAAAATGCTTAAGTTGTTGAGTTACAAGAAATTATATATATATTCAACATTGACTAATGTAAGTTAAGGTACAAAAGAAAATAGATGCTGATCATGTAAACTTAATTTGGATTGAAATTCGATGGTGTCAACTTAGACTTTGACCCAATTGGTTGCCTATACAATTATGCCAAAAATATATCATGCTAATGTAGAGTGGTGACGTTTTAAAAAAGAAAGGTAAGGTCCTTTAGTTGAATGGTGTTAAAGCAATAATTTGGAATTTATGGATGGAGAGAAACTTCAATGGAGGGAAAGGATTGGGAGGGGGGATTTTTGGCTAAATACCACAGTTCATATTGGAGTTCTATATATAAGATCTTTTTGTAATTAGCCCAAATTGAGGTGATTTTTTTTTTTTTTTTTTTGTGACTGCTGATTACTTGTGGCTTATTCATTGTCTGATCTTTTCTCACTATATTAATGAAATTGAGCCTGGTTTCTAAAAAAATCAATTCAAGAATATCTGTTTTGAACATAATGAGTGATGTCATAATGCAAGGTGCAACTTACCTCGTCTATGGATTTGTTATTGCGTTCTAGTTTTTTCTTAATAATAACACTGGTTTTCTGACTAATTATCCATGAGATGAAGAAGTTGATAAAATTAATACACTTCATTTATTTTTTCATAGATTGTCTCATTAAAAATATATATTATTCTTTCAATTCAACTTTTATTCTATCTTAACTGAAATCAGGTTTTAGGTTTTCAAGTTTGTGCAGAATGAAGTATGGTACGAGCCAGATCTAGCCTTTTACCATGGGATGATTATGATAATGGGAAAGAATAAGTTAGTTGAAATGGCTGAAAAGGTCTTTCATGAGTTAAAGAAGGATGGTTTAGAACCAGACACAAGGGCCCTTAATGAGATGATGGGAGCATATTTACAAGTGGGAATGATTGAAAGCGCTATCGATACGTATGGATTAATGAAATCCTCAGATTGTACACCAGATAAACTGACGTTCAAAATTTTGATCAAGAATTTAGAGCTATTTGGAGAAGAGTTTGCTTCAATGGTAAAGAAAGACTGTGATGAGTACTTAGATTCTCCTGAGAAGTTACTTAATGAAGTCGAACAAAAAAGGGTGAAGAATAATGTTCCTTAATTATTCACTCCTAATCTTATGCACATCATCTTATTCTGATGTTTAGGTTGTTAGTCTGTTTCTTACTTCTTCGAATGAAATTCGATGTTTAGAAGACATGTCGGAGGAAAAAATATGACTTTTCTTCTTCTTTCACCTTGTGTAAATCTGTTGTTGGCAGATGTTGTTACCCTTATGATATTTTAGATGTTAAAGTTAGGACTTCTTAGTTTCAAATGTTTTTATTTGGTATAAGGAAATTGTTGAAAGGAATGTCACAGTGAACTTTAGTTATGCTAAAGCATTTTAATTATATAATAAAAACATTTATAGAAATGTTGAATTTCCTCCATTTATGAGTCTAAATATGCTCCTTGTTCATACTTTTGTGATGATATTTTCTATTCAATGTTTAACCTGCTGAATCTGTGCATATGGTTAACTACCTTGGATGAATTGGACTTTTGATATTTCGATGTGGGATCGGTTTAATAATTGTTTTGATTGTATTTTCACCATTCATTTACTTTGGGTAATTAGCCTATAAATAGGGTTTTTAATTCATTGTGTAGTCATTCTTTTTTGTTCATGATTTTTTTTTTCGAGAGGATTTTGGTGAGGGTGGGTTTTGAATCACACTCTCACGATTATAAGGATTGATTATCACTCCATCGGATGTACTTTGTGCTTTTTGTTAATGAAATTAAAAGTCTAAGATTAAATAGATTCATCTCATTAATTATTAGGGTATATAAAAAAAATCATAAGTTGATTTTTTTAAAAACATTCTATTATGTAAAATCAAATTCTTGATAAAAACTAGTCTTATAAATGCTCAAGTTTGAGAGGGAGAGGAGAGGATGATCGGTTTATGGCTGATGAAGTTTCAACCATGCGTATTGAAATTAACTCAAATTTCATAATTTAAGAAAAAATACTCAAAAAGTTTTTGGCTGTGATTCCTAATAAGATTTTACATAAATCCTCATACTCATATTTTTCATTTTCTCAATATTGGTATTGATTTTTGTAAGTCGTCAACCTTTTCCAATTGATGCCGCTAAGATGATATATTCCATAGGTACATATATTTAGAAGTAATATTAAAAGACTTTTCTGTACATCATTAAGTAGACAAATTAGAATGTAATTGCATTCAATCGCTCAAATGGTCAAAAAGTAAACTCTAAATTATTATTATTATAGGAAAAAAAATATTTGGACAAAAGAATAAAACCATAACAATGGAACCAAACTTTCAACGTATTCTAAAACCTAATACGATTTCATTCTTTTGAAGGTTAAGATTTTTAACTTTGTAAGATTTTTTTTATGGATAGTTTTTTTTTTCACATTTGTCCACTAAAAACAACTCATCTCTAATAAATTCAAGCAACAAAAAAAAAAAAAAAAAAAAAAATTCAAGCGCCACCTCAATATAAACTCTCATCTCGGTCCTCCATCTTGATCTTTTTTTGTGTGTGTGAACAATCACTTCAATCTAGATAAGTCTGTACATGATAATTTTTTTAACAAAACATTTATATTTGTAGGAAATTTGGGTAAAATGACCTCCAAAATCTGAGATTAATGATTTTTGACCTCCATTTTCATTTTAATCTTTTTTGACCTTCTGATGATGTCATCTTTGTGTGAAAACCCCCTTTTACCCTTCAAAATTTATATATAACCCTTTCACTTTACAAATGCTTTTCTCTTTCTAAAAATTCTCTCTAAAATTCTCAACCTAAACTCATCATTCCTTCAATCTAAACTCATCATTCCTTCAATCTCTTCATTATTCAAGGTATGAACATTGTTCTTTTTCTTTTTATAATAAATCCGGAATATCCTTTTTGTAAAATAAATCCGAATCCGGAGAGGTCGTCCTCCTGAATCCGGAGGTATCTCCTCCGGATTCCGGAGGTACTATTTAAAAAAAATTAAAAAAATTTTTTTTGCCAATTCCAGGAGGAGGTACCTCCTGAATCCGAGGTACCTCCTCCGGAATTGGCATAAATTTTTTTTTTTTTGAGAGGTACCTCAGGAATTGGCATAAATTTTTTTTTTTTTTTTTTAAGAGTACCTCCTAATCCGGAGGAGATACCTCCGGATTCGGAGGACGACCCTCCTGGATTCCGGAGGTACTCTTAAAAAAAAAAAAAAATTTTGCCAATTCCTGAGGTACCTCTCCCAATTGAATTTTTTTTTTTTCATAATAAGCCTGGTTTTGAAATTTTTGCCTGAATTCATTGTTATAATTTTGTCCCGAAATTAAGACCGGTTTTTTAACTTTGTTACCGGAATTTCAAATTTCGTATTTGTTATGGTTGTTTTACAGGATCTCAATGACAAGAATATTTATTCGTTATGGTGGAGAATGGGATGCTGATGGCAGCAGGTATATAGGTGGTAACACGAAAGGAATAGCGATAAGTAAAAGTATAACGTTCGAAGAATTTCTGTTTCGATTGTACACAGTTGCCAGAATTGATCCTGAAGTGTTTGATATTAAAATCAAGTGCATTTACAATTTACTTATTGACTCACCTCCATGCGACATAAACGACGAAGAGGACCTAAATTTTTTCTTAATGGGTGAAGATGCATCTGTACTTCCCTTATATATCTCAACTGTGCCTAAAGATGTGACTAGTGGACATAATATTCAATTCAATCCGTATATTGCGTCCTGGTTCGGGCAAGTAACCACGTAGCCAATGACATTCGAAACTCATCAACCATTCCAGCGAATAGATGAGAACATTCCTCCGTGTGATTTAGGTAATGATAATGAGGCTTTCATGGAAACGCAGTTTTTCATCCTCGATCGATAATCTAGAAAGGAGAGATGTTAGGAAAGGAAAGTGTAAATCTCATGAAGAACCGGTTATTACGAATACATCAAGTAAAAATACATCAAGTTCAATGGAAATGTTGTCATATGGAAATTGTATGGGGGATGAGTTTGCGAGAGGGTAGTATTTTTCTCTCAAAAAAAGATTTGTCTATGAAACTGTCCATTGCGGCGATGAGAATTAACAAAGAGTTCGAGTGAAAAAGTCGACGAAATCTTTGTTCTCGGTGGCATGTATTGATACGAATTGCAAGTGGCGGTTAAGAGCTACTTGTTTGAAAGGGTCGGATATATTTCGAGTTTCCAAGTCCGTAGATGTTCATAGTTGTTCACCTGGATGTCTTGAATCATGACCACGGACAAGCACGAAGTTGGGTTATTGGAGACATAATAAAGGGGAGAGTTGAAGATGTTGGTCGTCGATTTCGGTAGAAAGATATAATCAATGACATGCGAAAAGAGTATGGTGTTAACATCGGTTATGATAAAGCGTGGCGTGCCAGAGAGGACGCATATGAATTGGTAAGAGGATCACCGGGAAGAATCCTACAATTTGCTAAGTCGATATTGTGAAGCACTCGAAAATTGCTAATCCAGGAACCGTATATTACCTCCAACTTGAGGAAGAACGTCATTTCAAATACTTTTTCGTTGCTTTGGGTCCGTGTATTAGAGGGTTCCTAAGTTGCATGCGTCCGGTTATTGCCGTTGATGGGTCATTTTTGAAGGGGAAATATAGGGGTACATTATTAGTCAGTGTTTGTTTGGACGGTAATAATCAAATTTACCCAATCGCTTTTGGAATTGTAGATAGGGAGAAGGATGAGTCATGGTCGTGGTTTATGGAAAAACTAAAAAGTGCAATTGGTGATGTTCATGATTTGGTATTTATTTATGATAGAAACAAAAGCATCATTAATTCCGTGGCGTCTGTATTCCCGCATGCAATACATGGGTTTTGTATACATCACTTGAGTATGAATCTCACTGCTAAATTCAAAAATGATGCAATAAATCCTATATTCTTCCTTGCGGTGAGCATACCGTGAGTCTGATTTTGATCGGTTGTGGAATGACCTTAAAAGATATCAAGGTGTATGTGAGTATTTAGAAGAGGTTGGACTTGAAAAATGGGCTCGTGCTTTCTGTTCAAGGAGAAGGTATAATATCATGACCACGAATATTGCAGAATGTATAAATGGTGTATTGGTTCATGAAAGGGAACTACCGACGCGTTAGTGGAAAGTATTCGATCTAAGTTGCAAGAATGGTTTTGGGAGCGTCGTAATGAAGCATTGAAATGTACAACAAATTTGACGACTCATGCTGAAGACATCTTACGGAAAAACCATAAAAAATCATTAACACTTGGAGCTACGAACATTGATTGTTATCAATCCAATGTACCGGATGGAGATAGGTTTGGACGGGTTGACTTACATGCAAAAGAATGCTCTTGTCGGGTATTTGATTTAGATCAGATACCTTGTGTGCATGCATTAGCTTCGCAAGAGACCGCAACATCGGCCCATATGTAATGTGCTCTCGTTTCTATACGATCAATGTTGGGTAAATTCTTATGCGGAGCCGATCATGCCTGGTAGGTCACTCTTCAGAGTGGAAATTGCCTGAGGGTTTTGTACCGATTGAAGTGTTACCACCAAAAGAAGTGGCTCGAATTGGGCGTCGTAAGAAGCTGAGAATTCCATCCACTGGGGAGGAGACTTCTCAAACCCGAAAATGTGGTAGGTGTGGTTCCACCGGTCATAACAGAAAGACTTGTCACAACCCTTTATCGTATAAATAAGTGTTTTTTGCTTTTAATATTTATTTATGTTTTTTCTTCAATTTCATTTTATTTAAAAAAAGTAAATTGATAAAAAACATGGAATTGACAAAAATTAACATGAAATTGAAATTGAAAAACAATAATTTGAAAATAACAATATATATATATATCAATTGAAAAAAAAGGAAATTGAAAAAAAAATTAAAAAAAAAGCATGCAAGTGCTAAATAATAAAAAAAAAAAAAAAAAAAAATATATATATATATATATCTGTCCTAAATTCCGGTGGACCGGAATTCAATTCCGGTCCAACGGAATTTAGGACCCCCCCCCACCCGGTCCTCTGGCCAAAATTCCTGAGGACCAGAATTCAATCCGGTCCTCCGGATTGAGGACCCCCCACTCTGGTCCTCCTGGTTTTGGGACCCCCCCACCACCCCCCCCAAATCCGGTCCTCCTGGATTACCCCCCCCCTCCCCTCCCGTCAAAATTCCGGAGGACCGGAATTGAATTCCGGTCCTCCGGAATTTATGGCAGAATTATATGTTTTTTTTTTTTTTTTTTTTTTAAATTTCAATTTACTTAAACTTTTAGTTTTTTCCAATTTCATGCTTTTTTTTAATTTACTTTGTTTTCAATTTACTTTTGTATTTTCAATTACATTGGGTTTTTGGGTCAATTTCAAGATGTTTGCAAATTCCATGTTCTTTTTCATACTTACCATTTTTTCAATTGCATTATTTTTTTCAATTTCTTATTTGAACCAATTAAATGTAAATTTGTTAAATCAAAATTAATAGTATGGTTACTTGAAAATGGAAAACAATTCAATATACAAACAAAAATTTATTTATCAATTTTTATGTATAAATAGGACGGTTCGACCACAATTCGATCGCCAATTGTAACCTAAACGCTTTAATGTTAGCTTGTTTCAATGAAGTAAAATCGGACCCGGTTACTAGATATTCAAAAAATTTACAACAAAACACCCCACAGTCAACACCACCCGTTTGAGTTGGCACATTGCCATGCGTTCAACTGGCCAAAGATCGGTGGAATTTATTAAACCAACTGATTCCAAAAGAAGTGGCACGATCGTGCAGAAAGGTCGCAACAAATCTGTCAATGTACCTACATCGACAAATGTTGGAAGAGAATCCCATATTATAACCCTCCGATTTTTTATATCGGCCTGAAGTAAAACCCAATGACCTCCTAGCACATTAAATGCTGAGTACACCTGAAAAATTAGGGTTAATTACATAAATGGTTATAATATTAGTCAAAATTTACCAAATGCTTATAATAGTGTAGCTTCTTACATAATCCACCGAAGACCAAGGGTCACTGTAGTCTCGATTATCGCCTAAGATGTAGTCACCAATAGAGTTTTCACCGAAATGTGCTTTCGGTACCCAAAATGGACCATCCTTCAGGCATTTTCCCGCTCCCGTCATTATTTTATTGCATTCACTCTACAATTGCGTTGAAAATAAGTGTTAAATTACATGGAAACGGACAATAAGCGAAATGTACTCGTCCATACTAACCATAAAAAATGCATCCACTGTTGCAAATTGATGACACATGCATTCGGGCTTCTTTCTAACCTTCAAAGCGAATGAACATGAATATTGTATCCATGTGCTGATAAAAAACCATAAACAAACATTGTAAAACATACATTGTATCGAATTGACAATAACATAATCGAACAAGTTGAATGCTTAAGAAATAACATAATTTATCATACCTCACCATCCAGTTTTTCGAACGTTACCAAATCTTGAAAAAACTTCTTATTCGGTGACCCATAGCAAGTTTCACGTCTACTGTCCACTGACGCGTTAATTAACCATTTTTTGAATTGCGACGTCAGTTTTTTCGGTATTTTGTGTGCGGGATCATACAGACGCAATTTCGCCGGTTTCACAGTCTTCTTGGGAACCACGAATGGAGATCGTATTTGTGGAGAGGGATTTATTTGCCTAGCCACTCGTGATGATGCTATCGGAAAATCCAAAGGTCTATCTATTTGCATAATATCTTCTGCATTAGTTTTCTCCTCGGATTGAATAGCATTATCCGCATTTCTTTCATCTTGAGATTCAATCATGATAATCCTGTTGGAATCATCATGGACTTCCTCCCCAAGTTCCTCTCCAACTCGGTCACCACAATTTTCATTCATGTCTAATGCATCCTCCCCGATTTCAGCACCGATTTCTTCCACAGGTTCCCTCGATTTCTCATTAATGTCTAATGCATCCTCCCCCAATTCAACTTTCGATGCATCACCCTACATTGTGACATATATATGAATGAAAAACGTATAGAGAATTAATGACAATATCAAAACAAAAATTCTTATGAAGTTTAATTCATACCAAGTAATCTTCAAGCTTTCGATTCTCATTATTTAAAAATAAAAAAAAAATCCGGGTTGCCCCGAATTTTGCACCGAATTTTGAGATTCTTCCCTGAATTTTGAGTGTTGCCCCGAATTTTGAAGTTTTCCCCGAATTGTGCCCCGAATTTGACACCGAATTTTGAGTTTTGCCCCGAATTTTGAGTTTCCCCCCCGAATTTTGCACCGAATTTTGAATTTTTCCTCCCGAATTGCACACCGAATTTTGAGTTTTTCCCCAAATTTTGAAGTTTTTCTCCCCGAATTTTGGACCAAATGATATATTTTCTTAATTTAATCTATATAAAATTAATAAAATATATAAAATGAAAGAGAGAAAAGTAATATTAAAAAAAAAGTTTTTTTATTAATTTAATCTTATATAAAATATATAGAGAAAAGTAATATATATATTAATAATAATAAAATTAAAAAAAAAAAAAAAACCTTACTGCATTAGAATTCGGTGGACCGAATTCTGATTTCGGTCCACCGAATTACGAAACAGTAAAGTTTAGTTTAGGTGTTTTTTTTTTTAATATTTTTAATATTACTTTTCTCTCTTTTATTTTATATATTTTATTTGTTTTATATAGATTAAATTAAGAAAAAATATCATTTGGTCCAAAATTCGGGGAGAAAAACTCAAAATTCGGGGCAAAATTCTGGGGGGGGACTCAAAATTCGGGGCAAAACTCAAAATTCGGTGTCAAATTCGGGGCACAATTCGGGGAAAAACTCAAAATTCGGGGCAACACTCAAAATTCGGGGAAGAATCTCAAAATTCGGTGCAAAATTCGGGGCAACCTGGATTTTTTTTTTTTTTTTTAATAATAAGAATCGAAAGCTTGAAGATTACTTGGTAATGTGAAGAGAGTGTTGAGGTAGAGAATGAATAAGGTGTTGAGGTTTTGGGATTGATAAAAAATACAAATGAAAAATCCAAAAAACCCAAAATCATGCATACACAACTCGAGAGAAGAGAGGTTTTTCAAACGTTTTTCACCACCAACCGCCGCTCTCCGTCACCACCGTGAGTGAGGGAGATAGAAGAGATAGATTGAGAAGATAAGAAAATGATTTCATGGAAGAAGAGAAGAAAAAAGTTTCATGGAATAAAAGAAGAAAAAGGTTTCATGGAAGAAGAGAATAAGGGTTTTATTAGACATTTCACACTAAAATGACATCATCATAAGGTCAAAAAAGTTTAAAATAAAAATGGAGGTCAATAAACCTTAATTGACAATTTTGGAGGTCAATGAAGCCAAATTCCCAATTAGGTTAGTTTTGTATATACTCTTATCTCATATGCTAATTCAAGTTTCCGTTCTCATCCAGCAAATATGCAACACTCATCCCTTTCAAGAAAGTAGGAGTCACTGTAATCTTCTAGTCACATTATTAGGTAATCAAGAATCTGAGTCAATGTTTATATTTAGCCCATTTCCAACACGCCAACGAAAACCTTTCGCGAAGAGATCTCAACCCTAAAGCAAGCTTCTCCCAATGAAATAGGGGTTGTTGCCCACATATGCCTAAAGAAAAGATTTGTTGTTGAAGTATATGCTTTCATAACCACAAGAACAAGGCTATGAGGGTTTTCGAACTAATCTCCTGGATTGCTTAGCCAAAAGTGCTTGATCGAAAAGAGTCTGGTCACAAAAACCCAAACCACCATCGAGTTTATTTCCATCCTTGAAGAGAATTCCAAACATGTGCCTTTATCTCTCTGAAAATCCCTTGTTTGTTTTTTGCATCATGGGATGGGAACCCTAAATATCTGCCCAAAGAATTTGTTTGAGATAATTTTAGGGAACAAGTTATGTAGTCATTCATTTCTGTCTCAGTGTTCCTACTTGACATGAAAACAGACTTCTCAAAATTAATAAGTTGTCCGAGCTTATTAATGAAGATTAGACTATCATATGCGAAAAACAAATGTGAAATGGAAGGCCAATGCTTATTTCACTCCAAGTCCAGAGATGTTACATCTCTTTTCAAATAGGTAAGGGGATAGTGGATCCCCTTGTCTCAGTCCCCTGCAAGAGGAATAATATGACCTTTTGGAATTCGATTGACCAGAATGTAGAAGGACGGAGACTCTACACAGTCCATTATTTGAGAAACCCATTTAATATCAAATCCCATTTTTAGCATGATGCGTTTAATAAAAACCACTCTACTCGATCGTATGCTTTGCTCATGTCAAGCTTCACAGCAACCTCCCTCATTTTTACACTTCTTCTGCTTTTGATGGCATGGATACATTCAAACTCCATAATTGCATTGTCTGTAATCAGTCAGTTGGGAACAAAAGCGCTTTGAGATGGGGATATAATCTTATTCATAACTCCCTTTAGTTTGTTTGCCAGTGTCTTTGCAACAAGCTTATTAATGACATTGCATAGACTTATTGGGACAACCATTAGGGACAACCATTCATGCTGACGTCAGCGTGCATATGGGTGGCATAATGGGCTGAGCGACGTGTCGCTCCGTGAGTGGCGACACGTCCACGTTTTAACTAAGGGACAACATCGGCTCTGCTTCGGAGCGTGTGCGGCTCCATACTCAAGGTTAGGTGGTGGTGCTCGGCTGATTGGCTTCTTGGCTTCTTGACTCGGCTTAGACGGCTTGGCAGATTAGGATAGAAGACTTTATGACGATTTTATCATGTTTTTACCTATTTAAAGCCCCATTTGACTCCAAATTAAGAATCCATTTTTCCCTATTTTTCTTAGGACTCTTAGATAGTTTTTATTATGTTTTCTAGCTAAATTCTTTATTCCAACTAGAGGATTATCGAGGTTTGATTCATGAATTTGTGAGGTTTTGTCCTTAATTTTATTGTTATTTTCTCTTTATTCATGCTTTCTCTTTGCTTATTTTTTATTGTTGATTAATTGTTGTGCATAGTGACCATATGTTCAATTGTTAATTTATCATATTGCTAATTAGAACGTTGAATCTGTAATTGTTTAATTGTTCTAATATAAGTAGTATAATAACATAAATTGATTTGAGATATTTCTTTGATCATGTTATGAGAATTTATGATCTAACTTATATGAATCTATCGTCTTGTGTTTGTTAGTTAGAATTGGGTTCTTCTCTTTTAATATCTGTTAATGGGTTCAATCTTATTATCGTATTCTAGGGCTATCCGTTTATTAGGGAAATAGTCAATGATCATATCTTGGTTGTCGAAAAATTAAGGAAGAACACTTATAAGTTGTTGATTGATTTTGACGACTTCCAACCAATTTAGAGATGAATTTAGGAATGCATGTTCGATGTCGATGATCAAATTAATGAACCATAACCGAGATTAGATCTTTAGTTGGAAGCTTTTCTCATCTTGAATTCTTATTTTATTTTATTTTATTTTCTGTTTTATTTTCAAAACTTAAAACCCCCTTTTGTTAACTTTAATTTAATTTCTGTTTCCCCTGTGGAGATCGACCTTACTCACCACTACTACAAAATTCTAAATCCCAGGAGAGTAAGTATTTATTTTTGGTAGTTTCGACACCCATCACGTCCACAACAATTAGTGCTGCAAAAATTCCAGACCTCAAACATGACTTTCTCTTTGAAGTATCTTGGATAAGCTTGACCCTAATATACACATCAAGAAATTTTATACTACAACGTCAAATAGATATACCATAATATTTTTCACAATATGAAAATTTTACGGTCACTTCAAATAGAGAAATAGTTAACACAACAACATTATTTATGCGATTTAATATGAAATACATTACTCCAACAATTTTTTCATTGAAAAGGTTTCTCAATTGAATAAGCTAAAGTAATACATAAAAGATTGAAGGGTGGTATCCATAACTTCACTCTTGAATTTACAGCACTCTCTCCTTGGATACCACCACTCACAGAAATATGCCTCGGTAAAACCATGCTAGGAAAAAAACTCAATTGGGACAAAAGTTCCTAGTGAGGGAAAAAAAAGTACATATATTCTTGTGTGTAATCTAAAAAATTAGCACCCTCGTAGTAGTTGTTGATGTTTGCTAGTGAAGCTTGTAATTATTTTCTTCATGATTTGCTGCCTTGCCCCAAAGGTTGTAGTTTTCTTCATGATTCACTGCTTCAGGCCAAGCTTGTTCTTTGGAATTTCATTCAACTCTAAAATCTTAATTGTACGTTTCTTTTTAGCTATTGAATTAAAAAAAAAAACTTCATGTTATGTTTTTCACTAAAAAGAAATTAGAAAATGGGGATCATTAATTTGCAAAAGAAACATACCAGATTCTTTTCACTATCACATGTATCCAAATTAAATAATTGCTTCCTCTTCCACATTTCTTCATATCAGATTTTCTCTCTCTATTATCGTCAAGAATCAATTCTTGATCAATGTCATCGTTATCGTCAAAGAACTTGACTGTGAAAAATTTAGAAATTGAAAAAATTAGATTCAACAAAAAAATAAATATAAAAAATAATTGAAAGGGAAAAAAAATTATGAACACCTACTTAAATATTGTTTCTTCATACCTGATTTGCTTTATTTATTTTCCTCATCAACTCTTGCTCCATATCATGAGCATCCTCAAAGAACTTGACATTTAAAAATAAAGATATTGAAAGGTTAGATTCAACAAAAAATAAATAAAGAAAGAAAAATTGAAAGGGAAAATTGTGAACAACTACTTACATGTTGTTTATTAACTCCATTACAGATTCTTTGACACGATAATTGCTTTCCTCTTCCACATTTCTTCATATCAGATTTTCTTTCTCTATTGTCGTCTTGAATCAATTCTTGATCAATATAATCGTTATCATAAAAAAACTTGATAGTGAAAAATAAAGAAATTGAAAAAGTTAGATACAACAAAAAAATAAAGAATAATTGAAAGGGACAAAAAATTGTGAACAACTACTTACATACTGTTTCTTCATATCTGATTTGTATTCTTTATTTTCCTCATGCATAAACTCTTGCTCCATATCATGAGCATTCTCAAAGAACTTGACATTTAAAAATAAAGATATTGAAAAGTTTAGATTAAAAAAAAAACGATAATTGAAAGGGTAAAAAAATTGTGAACAACTACTTACATATTGTTTATTAACTCCACTACACATTCTTTGACACGATAATTACTTTCCTCTTCCACGTTTCTTCATTCTTTCTCTTTTGTCGTCTTAAATCAATTCTTGATCAATATCATCGTTATCGTCAAAGAACTTAATAGTGAAAATAAAGAAATTGAAAAAGTTAGATTCAACAAAAAAAAAAAAAGAAAATAAAGAATAATTGAAAGGGAAAAAAATTGTGAACAACTACTTACATATTGTTTCTTCATATCCGATTTGCTTCTTTATTTTCCTCATGCATCAACTCTTAGTCCATATCATCAGCATCCTCAAAGAAGTTGACATGTAAAAATAAAGATATGGATTAAAAGGTTATAATTCAACAAAAAAAAAAAAAAACAAGAAAAGAAAGGAAAAGAAAAAGAAAACTACTTGCTCCAATTTTGTTATAGTGGGTACGAGAAAAAGTGAAATACTAAAGTCATCCATTGGAGGACATGGAAGTCCTTCTTCAAACTCATATGTTTTAAAGAAATTGTCTAAAATAGCATAAATCTGAATACTAATTACTAAAATGTTTGAACTTTTTAAAAATTACTCAAATAACATAATTATAGTTCAATAAAATTATTGAACTATAATTCAATAAATTATTGAACTATTTTTAATAGGTATTTTTAATGAATTTATTTGTTTTTTGGTTTTTTAAGTTCAAGTTCAATAATTTATTGAATTATTTGATCATTTTTTATTATTATTTTCAATGAATTCGTTAAAAAATTAATTTTTTTTAGTTCAATAAATTATTGAACTGTAATTATGCTATTTAAGTAATTCTTGAAAAGTTTTGACATTTCAGTAATTAGTATGTAAAAATATGTTATTTCAGTAATTGCCTCTATATGTTTTATTGAATCAATCCAATCATCCACCTTCAGTTTCCACGCTCTGCAATACACAAAATTTCATCCTAATGCGTAAATAAAGAAGTTTTTAACTTTTATGATCTATTGGAATATAAAATCTCAAAATATATGATATTATATGGATGTCAAATATTATTTCATTTCTAGAGATTGTGAAAATATCATGGAATGTTCACAAAGTGTCGAAAATATCAATAAAATATCAGAAATATTGATATAAAATGTCGATCAATTAAAAGTGGCAAAATGAAATATATAATATTATGATGACAGAAACAAAATTATTTATCCTGACACATTATTTCCTTTCTAGAGATTGTGAAAATATCATGGAATGTTCACAAAATGTTAAAAATATTAATAAAATATCAAAAATAATGATATAAAATGTCAACCAAAGTAGCAAAATGAAATATATAATATTATGATGACAGAAATAAAATTATTTATCCTTACACACTCCCTGTGTCCTTTAATTGAATAAATTTCAGGCTACAAATTACAGGGCATATATGTTTGGGGAAGGAGAAAATTGAATGCATACATATTTTATGATAACTTATAGACAAAGTGTCAAAAGTGTCATAGTTAGATGGGTTCAGTTCAATAATTAACGGTTTATGCATTAACAGTATTAAATTATTTAACTCATTTTTTCTTCTAAATTCTATAAATATATTATTGAATTATTTTCCAAATTGTTAATATCATTATATGGAATATTATAATTTTTTTAATAAATAATTAAGTGATGATTTTTTTCCTATAATTTGTTGATAAAAGAAAAACAAAGAAAAATATTTTCTAACGTTTTTTATAAAAACAATTGTTAATTTAATTTTGACAATTTAATTTATGTTATTATTAATTTAGATGATATTTATATTCTATTTTATTCATTTAATTTGATCATGTATTATTGATTTCTATTATTATCAAATTAGAAGATCCATTTAATTTGTAAAATTAGATCGAGTACAAAAAAGTGTTTTGTAACTTACAAATTAATGTAATTCATTACGAGTTAGATGGGAAAATTACACTTATGATAATTGTATAATATTTATAGAAAATTTTCACCATATAAATTTTTTTGGATTGATATTTTTTAAAAAAAAAGACTTGGTTGCTTAAGCCCAATAAAAATTGAGTAACTGGTCAGTTTCTTTTTTTTTTTTTTTTTTTTTTTTTTTTTGCCTCTATCAGCCACTTGGCCCAATTTTATTGGGCTTAAGCAACCATGTCTTGTTTTTTTCAAAAATATTTAATTTTGTATGAAGAAAAAGCTAAATTCTTAAACTTTTTAATCATCTTGCTTTTTCTGAACTAAACAATGAAAAAAAGTTAGTATTTATACCAAATTATACGTGGGTAATTAACATGTTGACCATTATTAAAGTCCTAATTTTAACCTCAAAGACTGAACATAAATATAAAAAGAAAAAGATATATATATTCCCATTATAAACATTCCACAACAATTAGTGCTGCAAAAGTTTAGGACCTCAAAGAAATGAATATGAAATGTTCTCAATTTATTGTAAAACATGACTTTGTCTTTGAAGCATCTAGGACAAGCCTGACCCGAGTATACACATCAAGAAATTTTATGCTACAACATCAAATATATATATATACCATAATATTTTTCACAATATCAAATTTTATGTCACTTCAAATAGAGAAATTAGCACAGTTAAGACAACAACATTATTTATGCAATTTAATAGGGAATACATTACTCCAACAATTTTTTAATTGAATAATCTAAAGTAATACAATAAAGATTGAAGGGTGGCATCCATAACTTCACTCTTGAATTTAGAGCACTCCCTCCTTGGATGCCACCACACATAGAAATATGCCTCATTAAAATTTTACTAGGAAAAAAACCCAATTGGGACAAAAATTCCTAGTGAAGGAAAAAACTAGAACCCTCGTAGTAGTTCTTGATGTTTGCTAGTGAAGCTTGTAACTAATTTCTTCATGATTCGTTGCCTTGCGCCAAATGTTGTAGTTTTCTTCATGATTCGCTGCTTCAGGCCAAGCTTGTTATTTGGGATTTCATTCAACTCCAAAATCTTAATTGTACGTTGCTTTTTAGCTATTGAATTAAAAAAAAAAAAAACTTCATATTATGTTTTCACTAAAAAGAAATTAGAAAATTGGGATCAATTTACAAAAGAAACGTACCATCTTCAATACGTTGATCATTAATTTGTTTAAACATGAGGATTCCCAATTTATCAAGAAAGAAAAAAAAAAGTAAAACATAAGATCATGCATTAGATTTGAAACAGAGAAGAAAAATAAATTGGCAACAGTTACCAACTCCACTGTAGATTCTTTCACTATCACCCGTATCCAAATTAAATAATTGCTTTCCTCTTCCACATTTCTTCATATCAGATTTTCTTTCTCTATTGTCGTCAATAAGCAATTCTTAATCAATATCATCAAAGAACTTGATAGTGAAAAATATAGAAATTGAAAAAGTTAGATTCAACAAAAAAATAAAATAAAAGTAAAGAATATTTGAAAGGGAAAAAATTTGTGAACAACTACTTACATATTGTTTCTTCATACCTTATTTGCTTTATTTATTTTCCTCATACATAAACTCTTGCTCCATATCATGAGCATCCTCAAAGAACTTGACATTTAAAAATAAAGATATTGAAAAGGTTAGATTCAACAAAAAAAAATACATAAATAAAGGGAATAAATTGTGAATAACTACTTACATATTGTTTATTAACTCCACTACAAGATTCTTTGACATGATAATTGCTTTCCTCGTCCACATTTCTTCATATCAGATTTTCTTTCTTTATTGTCGTCTTGGAATCAATTCTTGATCAATATCACCGTTATCGTCAAAGAACTTGATAGTGAAAAATAAAGAAATTGAAAAAGTTAGATTCAGCAAAAAAATAAGAAAATAAAGAATGATTGAAAGGGAAAAAAATTATGAACAACTACTTACATATTGTTTCTTCAAATCTGATTTGCTTTCTTTATTTTTCCTCATGCATAAACTCTTGCTCCATATCATGAGCATCCTCAAAGAACTTAGACATTTAAAAATAAAGATATGGAAAAGTTTATATTCAACAAAAAAAAAAAAAAACAATAATTGAGAGAGAAAAAAATTGTGAACAACTACTTACAAATTGTTTATTAACTCCACTGCAGATTCTTTGACACGATAATTGCTTTCATCTTCCACATTTCTTCATTCTTTCTCTTTTGTGGTCTTGAATCAATTCTTGATCAATATCATCATTATCGTCAAAGAACTTGACTAGTGAAAAATAAAGAAATTGAAAAAGTTTGATTCAAAAAAAAAAAAAGAATAATTGAAAGGGAAACAAAATTATGAACAACTACTTACATATTGTTTCTTCGTATCTGATTTGCTTTCTTTATTTTCCTCATACATCAACTCTTGCTCCATATCATCAGTATCCTCAAAGAACTTGACATGTAAAAATAAAGATATTGAAAAGGTTAGAATAAAAAATAAAATAAAGAAAACTACCTGCTCCAATTTTGTTACAGTGGGTAAGAAAGAAAGTGAAATACTGAAGTCACCCAATGGAGGACATCGAAGCCCTTCTTCAAACTCATATGTTTGGTTAAATCAATCCAATCATCCACCTTTAGTTTCCACGCTTTGCAATACACAAAGTTTCATAACTTTCATGATCTATTGGAATATAAAATCTCAAAATATATGATATTATATGGATGTCAAATATTATTTCATTTCTAGAGATTGTGAAAATATCATGGAATGTTCACAAAGTGTCGAAAATATCAATAAAATATCGGAAATGATAAAATGTCGACTAATTAAAAGTGGAAAAATGAAATATATAATATAATGATGACAAAAACAAAATTATTTATCCTGACACATTAGTTCTTTTCTAGAGATTGTGAAAATATCATGGAATGTTCACAAAATGTCAAAAATATCGGAAATATTGATACAAAATGTCCACCAAAGTAGCAAAATGAAATATATAATATTATCATGACACAAACAAAATTATTTATCCTTACAAACTCCCTCTGTCCTTTAATCGAATAAATTTCAAGCTATTATATCAAATTATACAAATTACAGGGCATATATGTTTGGGGAAGGAGAAAATTGAATGCATACATATTTTATGATAACTTAAAGACAAAGTGTCAAAAATGTCCTAGCTAAATGGGTTCGGTTCAATAATTAAGGGTTTTTGCATTTAACATTATTAAATTATTTAACTCATTTTTTCTATAAAATTCTGTAAATATATTATTAAATTATTTTCCAAGTTGTTAATATTATTATATAAAATATTATAATTTTTTTAATAAATAATTAAGTGATGATTTTTTTCCTCTAATTTGTTGATAAAAGAAAAACAAAGGAAAATATTTTCTAACGTTTTTTTTATAAAAAAAATATTGTTAATTTAATTTATATTATTATTAATTAAGATGATAATTTATATTCTATTTTATTCATTTAATTTGATCATGTATTATTGATTTCTATTATTATCAAATTAGATGATCCATTTAATTTGTCGACAAATTAATGTGATTCATTACGAGTTAGATGGGAAAATTATATTTATGATAATTGTATAATTTTAATAGAACAAGACTTGGCTACTTAAGCCCAATAAAAATACGCCACATGGTTACTTTTTTTTTCATCTATCAACCACTTGGCCTAATTTTATTGGGCTTAAGTAGTTTTGACTGCTTAAATTGAGCAGCTGGTCAATTTTTTTTTTTACTTTTATCAGCCACTTGGCCCAATTTTATAGGGCTTAAGCAATCTAAATTCTTTAACTTTTTATCAGCCACTAGGCCCAATTTTACTTTTATCAGCCACTTGGCCCTATTTTGTGTTAAAAAATAAATCTAAATTCTTAAACCATTTAATCATCTTGCTTTTTCTCAACTAAACAATGACAAAAAGTTAGTCTTTATACCAAACAATACGGGGTAATTAACATGTTGACCGTTATAAAATGCCTAACCTCAAAGACTGAACATAAAGATAAAAGAAAGAAAATATATATGTTCCCATTAAACACATTCCACAAAAATTAGTGCTGCAAAAGTTTAGGACCTAAAACAAATGAATATGAAACGTTCTCAATTTATTGTAAAACATGACTGTGTCTTTAAAGTATCTGGGATAAGCTTGACCCGAATATACACATCAAGAAATTGTATACTACAACGTCAAATATATATGGGTGAAAAATCAAGATAGCCACTTTTTGAGGTCAAAGTTAACAAATGTCCACCTTTTGAGAGAATTAGTGGGGTAGCCACTTTTTACTATTCAATTTTTTAAAATACCAAAACTGCCCCTTTCGTATAGCAGGTATAGTCTGACACCCCACTGACATTCTGACACATCTGTATATTGTGTATATTCTGACACTTCTGCCATTTTATTTTCCAATGCAAGTTTTCTTTCCCTATACATTGTTTCTTTCCAGTTTATGGTATATTGAGTATATTGTTTATAGTTCTTTTGTGTATTTAGTATATTTTTTATTTTTTATTTTTTACTACATATTTCGATTTTAAATTATTTTGTAGATTCATTTTAGTATATTATTTATATTTGTTCCTCTCATATAAAGTGTTATGTACATTTGGTATATTGTGTATATCGTCTCCGGTTCGTAAGTGCATTTGAGAAAAATTGAATGATGTACGTAATATACATGTCATTTAATCTACAAATGGGAAACAAAAAGAGTGTTAATTACACAATGCTTAATATACAAAAAATACTTAATATACAAACAGACGAAAAGAAACTGTATTTTATGTATAGCACGTATATTGCATAATGTAAGACTAACAAAAAAAAGAACATAAAAGAGGGGGGAATGTATATGTAACGACCCGACTCCAATAAAGACTGGCCGCGAGTACTCTCAGCGGAAGCGCGGAAAATAAGAAATTTAAATTTCATTTAAAACATCTCGTAACGGAAAACAACAATTTCTACGGAAAATTTGCGTGGGTCCATTTAAAAATCGAATAAACCAAAACCTGTTTACATCAATTTCCCAAGCAGAAAAACGGTAAATAACGTTTCAAAAGCGTAACAACTTTATTCAAGGATTATAAACAATGACATTAAACTAATGATTACATAAGACACTTCTTATGCAATTCACACGACTCGAGCTCGAGATGCAGTCCACTAGTCCTCTTCCAAGCTCGACATCCAAGCTTCAACGCATACCATCTTCCTAGTCACGACCTCAACCGCAACAGCACTTTTATTCCCATGATTATACATTTAAATTAACTTAACTTCTAAACCATTATGAACTAACTCCAAATCCGTTCGTCACTCTTATTCCCATCTCGTGCCTAGCTACACTTAATATTCACTACACTTTGCATTAGCACTTTCTTGATTCTCACTCAAACCAAGCTAAACCATTTTACCCTTCTTACACTCATATTTTCCTAAACCCATATCACCTAACTTTCCAATCCTCAAGTCCAATCTAGCTTAAAGTACACGTTAACATGTTCCCCATACTTAACCTTTACACACGTCCCAATATATATATATATATATATATCAGAAGTTAAACGAAAAGTAAGAAATGTTATGATGCAATTGAAACGACAAGGAGACCAAAACATGTATGTTTAAAGATTAAGTATCCACGAACAAAATTAGTATGGTTAACACAATCACAAATGCTAATGAATGCAATAATCGGCTATGTAATAGATATGTACACTTGACCAATCTGTGGCATTTCAAACTCATAACCATGTCGAGTAAACATTATCCGTCTCATAATCACATTCCGCAAATTCCTTTCAATTAATAACCTTTCATATACAATCTTGGCGTCTCACTACGCACTTTGCACATATCAACACAAATTAATATTCAAGTCGTAGCTTCTTATATTCTTCCAGGTTATCGTAATAACCACTCTAGCATCCAGGCCATCCCCCACACAGCGCCTCGGAGCTACACAATATCCGCCACGGTAACCACGTGAAACGCCCAACAACCAACACACCGTTACACGGGTTACGACCCCATGGCCACAAACCGAAAGCATGATATGCATGAGTGACATGTTATGAGATGCAATGAGATTGGCAGGTTTGCTTTTAGTAATATCGTATATCAGAATCTCAATCACAAAATGTGTTAGGCTCAAAATCATATAACCCTTAGTACTCTTTTCAAGCAATTCCCTTTCTAAGCTTTTCCATAACAGTCATCGAGCATAGCCCGTATACATATCAAGTATGCATAAATATGGCCCAATTCAGCACATGACTCGATCTTTAACTCTACCATGTGATAATGCAATTAAAAGATGTAAGAGAAGAACACAAATCACATATTAATGCAAGACAATAGTCATTCGACAACTTGTCAAGTCTAGCTCGTCTCCTTCGCAATATTCATTCCTCCATTGTATTCCGACACCAAAGTTTCACTACCAGCCATGTCAAATTTAAAACCATCTCACACCATTCGCAAACAACCACAACTTGTAAATCTATGGTAATATCATCCTCCAAATTCGAATATAAAGCAAAGGTATAGGTTTTAACAAAACAATCCTCCACTCGCATCTAACGCACCTGAGTCACAACCCGTCTACCTCTCGACTACAAGATTCATCCTCAACTATCACATACTTTCCTTTCTTACCGTCAAGGCCTAAACACGTTCAACAATCAGCCCCAATACCTCAAACCCATACCATAATACCCATAACTCAAATGGTATTCAAGTGTCTCGCGCCATTACAAAACCCGCTCTATTCTCACCTTCGCTAGTAAGCTTTTGAGGCCCGGCTTGAAATGACTTTTCCCTACAATTACTATCCATAAATAACCTTCAAATATTCTTATTATATCATACAAAATTCAGTAAGAACAGTTAATTAACTCTGGACCCCGGTTTGAACCAAAATGTCTCAAAACTAGCCAAATGAAAAAAGTGGTGATTTTGGCCTCTTGGTGCTTTTTTAGAGATCAATGGTTGGAGTTTCTATCTTGCCTTTCTTTTGTAAAATATGTATTTAAGCACCCAAATATACCAGCATTGAAAGATGTTAAGAGAAAGCCAAGAAAACTCCAAAATTAAGAAAACTAGTGGACTTCAAAGGAACAACATTGGAGGTTTAAACTTGAGCTTCATACAGGGCTTCCTATGTTTGGTTTTAATCTTACCTCTCGGATTACTAGTCTTTACCATAAGCTGAAGAGTTTAAGGATTGCCTTTCCGAATTACAACTTATAAGTCTAATGATCTTGTCACATAACCATGCTATTCTAGCAAGATGACATCTAATCTTGTCTCCACTTACCCCACTCTTGTTTTACTCACTTAACCCGCTATTGTTTTACTCTCCATACCCAAATTTAAACACTACCACATTTATCAATTCATCAAATAAAATCTAACATAAATATACTTTTACCCCTTTTTATTCCCACCTTATGATATAAAGTATCTTGCTTGAACATCTTGGAGTTATTTGATCCTTCATCTACACCAAACAACATTTATACACAATAACACCTTAATTTCCATTGATTAAACATTCATAACATATTAAGCAACAATTATATCAAGGTTATCCAAAACAGCCCCTTATAAACAATTAATCCTTAATACCTATCATACTTCATTTTAAGACATGATAACACCATCTCGGGGGCCCCAAAACAGTCCCATAATCAAAAACTCCAAAACAGCCCCTTAGTTCAATAACAAAACAGTAGCTTAAGGATAAGCCAAAGACTATTTCAAGTCCAAATATTGAGTTGTTGCATCTTAGATTCAATTCTAATTCTACATATGTTTAAAACCATAAACAACTTAAAAATTATTTAAGTTTTACAATCCTAGAGAAAATTTCAAAAAGTCATCCATAAACATTAATATTAATGGGCTAGTACACTTTTTCTATAAATTCATTATTCCCGAACTCAATTCATTTTAGATCATAAAATTAAGACTCAAAACATGTTATCTTACTTATATCTCTACAAATTTTAAACATCCAAACCAACCCCAACCCATAAAACAAAAACCCACAACTTGTACCCAAAACCTAGAAAAGAAAACTCACCAAAACCTTTGGAAATTGATAGAAATTGATGGGGATTCTTCTAAAATCAGCTTCTACTCGAAAATCCAATGAAAATGGACCCTGATTTCACTTGATTTGATGAAGAAATGAAGAAATTATAAGGTTTTCAATATCCTTGTCTTTGGTTTCCATGGCTGGCCGAAAATGGTAGAGAGGAGAAGAAGTGTAGCAGATTTTTGATTTTTAATTACTAATTAAATAAAGTTTCCTTTTATCCTTAGCCCAAAAATGTGCAATTTGGTCCTTTTATACAATATATTCAATGGAAAAGCCCTTTCTCTTGCATTTAGGTCCATTTTCTTTATTTATCTATTGAAATTAGTCCCACCATTAACAATAGTTAATTTTATTAACTAAACTTTATTCTTACTCTCTAACCATGGTTAAATATTTACCCATTCAACTAACCATGGTTAGTTTCTTACTCAAATTTGGTTAACTTGTTTAACCTTGGTTAATCACCCCAAAATAATTATCGAACTTTATTTAAAACAAATTTTTTTTTTATTATAAATAAATTTCTAACTTCCATATTTTAAAATAAATGTTTTTAACTATTTTAATTATTTTCCCAAAACCCCGGCCGTCACAGTATATCATGAATAGTACGTATATTACCAACTGTACGACTAAGAAAAAAACAGAACATAAAGGAAGAGGTGTGTACACCAACCCTCGCAATTTTTTCGTATATTGTGTATATTTAAGAATGTATATTTTAGTAACCAACATAGTGGACTGAAAAAAACAGACAGTTATGTATATTACGTATATTACAGAACTATACATTAAAAAGACATTAGAGAGATGATGAATATAAAAACAGAGAGTTATGTATAGCACGTATATTACGATATATATATTTAAACAGACCACAGAAAAAGCATATATTGCGTATATTACAGACTGTAGATTAAGCAAGATAGAAGTAGAACGTATATCACGTATATTACAGACTGAATACTAAACAGACCACGAAAAGTGTATAATACGTATATTACAGACCATGAAAACTTGTATATTACGTATGAGAAAAAAATACCTTTCGTCAAATACATGCTAGTTTTGGTTTAGATCTTCGAGATTCGGAACAAAAACGTTGAAAAAATATTTATGAAAAAAACAAGAATGAAAAGAAATTAAAGAGATAGATAGTAAATTAAAAAATGTAGGAAATTTGTAAGTTGACTATTTGTAGAAGATAAAAATGGTGAATTTTTATTAAAAAAAAAAAAAGAGAAAGAAGGGGAGAATCAATGGAGGTTTGCAAGAAAATAATAGGGAATAGATGGAGAAATGAGGGAGACATGGAAGAAGAAATGAGAGAAAAAATGAAAGAAAAAAAAAAGAAATGAGAGTGAGAGGGAGATAATCTAATATATAGAGGAGGGGGGGGGGAATGAGAGGGAAAAATGGGAGGGAATTTTTTTTTGAAAATAATTATGAAATGTGGAGAGAAATATTAATATTAAATAAAAAAAAAGAAAAAAAAAGGAAGAAGAAGAAGGAAGGGACGGTGGAAAGGGGGAGAGAGGAGAGAGGAGAGAGGAGAGAGATGGTGATTTGACTTGAGGGTTTTTTTGTCTTTTTACATTAAGTGGTGGCTAAAAAAATCAATTTTTGACATGTGCGGTTATTAGTTAAAAGAGGGGAAAGAAAGTGGCTATTAAAATAATTAATCCAATATATATACCATAATATTTTTCACAATATGAAAATTTTATGGTCACTTCAAACAGAGAAAGCACAGTTACGACAACAACATTATTTATGTGATTTATTAAGGAATATATTACTCCAACAATTGTTTAATTGGAAGGTTTCTCAATTAAATAAGCTAAAGTAATACAAAAGAGATTGAAGGGTGGCATCCATAACTTCACTCTTGAATTTACAGCACTCCCTTCTTGGATGCCACCACACACATAAATATACACCATTAAAACCTTACTAGAAAAAAAAAACCAAATTGGGACAAAAATTCGAATGAAGGAAAAAGAGTACAAATTTTCTTGTGTGTAATCTGAAAAAACTAGCACTCTCGTAGTAGTTGTTGATGTTTGGCAGTGAAGCTTGTAACTAATTTCTTCATGATTCGCGGCCTTGCGCCAAAGGTTGTAGTTTTCTTCATGGTTCGTTGCTTCGTGCCAAGCTTGTTCTTTGGGACTTTATTCAACTCCAAAATCTTAATTGTACGCTGTTATTTAGCTATTGAATTTTTTAAAAAAATAGAAAATTTAGTTTCAGTCTTCTTTTTCTTACTTTATGTTATGTTTTTCTCTAAAAAAAAATAGAAAATTGGGATCATTAATTTGCAAAAGAAACATATCATCTTCAATACGTTGATAATGCTCTCCAAGTTTCCTTTTTGAGTCTTCAATTTTCATCTCTAAAGCTTATTTGTTTAAACACGAGGATTATTTATTTATCAAGAAAAAGAGAGAGAGTAAAACATAAGATGATGCGTTATATTTGAAACAGAGAAGAAAAATAAATTGACAACAGTAGATTCTTTCACTATCACCTGTATCCAAATTAAGTAATTGTTTTTCTCTTCCACATTTCTTCATATCAGATTTTCTTTCTCTCTTAATGTCAAGCATCAATTCTTGATCAATATTATCGATATCGTCAGAGAACTAGATAGTGAAAAATAAAGAAATTGAAAAAGTTAGATTGAACCAAAAAAAAAAAAAAAAAAAAAGAATAATTGAAAGGAAAAAAAATTGTGAACAACTACTTACATATTGTTTATTAACTCCATTGCACATTCTTTGACACAATAATTGTTTTCATCTTCCACATTTCTTCATATCAAATTTTCTTTCTTTACTCTCGTCAAGAATCAATATCATCGTTATCGTCAAAGAACTTGATATTGAAAAATAAAGAAATTAAAAAGGTTAGATTTTAAATTAGAAAAATAAAGAATAAATTGAAATGAAAAAAATGGGAACAATTACTTACATATTGTTTATTAAATCCATTGCAGATTCTTTGACATGTATCAACCGTATCCAAATTAAATAATTGCTTTCCCCTTCCATATATCTTCATATCGGATTTTCTTTCTCTATAGATTGTCGATATCGTCTAAGAACTTGAGAATGAAAAATAAAGAAATCGAAACAGTTAGATTTCAACTAAAAAATAAGGAAAAAAAATTGGAACAATTAATTACATATTGTTTATTAACTCCACTACACATTCTTTCCAAACTAAATAAGGGCCCGTTTGATAAGCTTATCAATTTCCGTTTCTTGTTTCTATTTCTCATTTTTTAAGAAATGAACTTGTTTGGTAACTCGTCTTGTTTCTTGTTTCTTTTTTTTAAACACTTCCCAAAATTGTGTACAAATTTTAGAAACAATAAATTCTAGTTTCTTATTTCTAAAATTTTCAATACGTTGATAAATTATTATGTTGTCCCGTTTAGACTTATAAAATATATTATAAATACCCAAAATTTATATTCATATAATATTTTTAAATATATCATTTAAAATTATAATATTTTCAATTTTTTTTAAATTAGAAACAGAAATAAGAAATAGTTACCAAACACATTTATGTTTCTTTTTTCTTCCATAAACAATAATTAAGAAACAATTATCAAACATGTTTCTATTTTTTTTTAAAAACAAGAACAAGAAACAAGAAATAAAAACGAGGAAGGTTTCCAAACGGACCCTAATTGTCTTTCTCTTCCATGTTTCTTGATATCTAATTTCCTTTCTTTATTTTCCACATGCATAAACTCTTGCTCCATATCATCAGCATCCTAAAAAAAACTTGACATTTAAAAATAAAGATATTGAAATTGTTAGAATTCAACTAAAAAAATAACGAGAAAATAAAGAAAAAGAAAAAGAAAACTACCTGCTCCAATTCTGTTATAGTGGGTAAGAATGAAAGTGAAATACTGAAGTCATTCATTAGAAGACATGGAAACCCTTATTCAAACTCATGCACTATCATCTGTTGGAACAGAGAATGAAATATGAACATTAACCAAATTGTATTGATATGAAACTGATTACAGAAACAAAACGGATCAGTAATAACAAGAAATAATGAACAGAAACGAAGGACAACGTTACTGTAAGGAAGCTTCATAGCACGGTCAGGCCGTCGACCACAAGTTTATATTATTACACTCAAGTTGTTTATGGTTCAACGACAATTCGGCTCGGTAGGATTCAATGAAGTGTTTCTTGAGTAGAAAATCAGAAGCTCAAAAATCTGGCAAAACCACTCTAGTAAAGCTCTCAAAGTTGACAGAAAAGATATTTCAGTGTTCAGAAAGGAGAGAATTTGTTTCCTATTTATAGTGAAACGATTTCGTATTTCCAAAAATGAAATTCAATTATGGATTAAATTCTAAAATTAAATCTGTCTTTGTAACAGCTCAACTGAAATGATAACGGTGCTTGTAACGCACGCTGCCTTTTGGAAGACTTTCCCTCCAGTGGAAAGTGAGTTGTGAGGTTTCAGTCCGATGAAACGACCGGAAATGGCTAGTAACTGATCGTCGTTGCTGGAAACGGCAAAAGCCATTAAGAACTGATGTTACAGTTTTTGAAATTCAAAAGAAATTAAATCATATTTTAACAAAAGACTATTACTTAATCTCAAAGAACGCAAAGACCTGAGACCCGTGCCTGAGTCGGGCGGGCGGCGGTGCGCGTACGTGAATTGAAGCCTGTTAGGTGCGCGCTCAGTCCTCGCAAAATTTGTGGAACCACAAAAGGCACAACCTATTGTCCAAGTGTATGGTATATAAAGAGGTGTAAGTTTTGTGATCATTCCAATGTGGGACAAGTGATTTTTTACTTTTTCCACAAGTCACAATTTCTCGTTTTTACCTCTACACTTTCACTTACTTTCACTCTTAAATTTTATAACCAAATATGCATAAAATCCAACATCATCGTCTCCTATATTTACATTATTAGAAGCGGATGAAATATTTAAGAACATTGTCAAAATTGAAAAGAATTTTAAAAATATATATCTAGATTGAGTAAATTAATTAATTTACATGCATAAAACTCTGAGAAATTAGTTATAGATTACTAAACAAATTTATACCATTCATAGTTTGGTTGAATCAATCCAATCATCCACCTTTAATTTCCACCCTCTACAATACACAAAGTTTCATCCTAATGTGTAAATGAAGAGGTTTTTATGATCTATTGGAATATAAAATCTCAAAATATTATATTATATGGATGTCAAATTTTATTTCCTTTCTAGAGATTGTGAAAATATCATGGAATGTTGACAAAGTGTCGAAAATGAGAAATTATTCAATGAGGCCGGCACATTGAGGCTGATTCTTATGGCGCTGACACATGTTTTCTACCTCAGTAACAAAAATCTATACTGCTCGTACTTTCAAACTAACGCCTCAAGAACGGTATTTGACGGAATTGAAGTTTTATTCGTTTTTATTTTTATTAAAAAAAGACACTTTTGATCCCTAAGTTTTCATTTTTTTACCATTTGGTCCCTAAATTTTAAAACTCGACAATTTAGTCCTCGAGTTTTCATTTTGTTTACCATTTGGTCCCTACCAAATTTTTGTTGTTAAATAGTTAACAAAATACTGACATGTCATTAGTTTATTTATTTTGTATATAATTTATTGCTGACGTGTCATATTTTAAATGATGTTGCATCTTTAATTTGTTTTATATTAATAGTTATTTTATTAGTGTATTTTAAAATGAGGTGGCATCTCTCATCTCTTCCTCTTCTCATAATATCTTGAACTTGAAAAATCTCATAAATCTCTTCCTCTTCCTTTTCAAACAAAACCCAGAAAACTAATATATATTTGTATATTAATTCTTGGAGTTTCGATTGCTACTCTCCATCTTCTATTTTCGTTTTCTATCACCGTTATCTCCCTCAAGAACGAGAAGCACCATTGAAGACTATATCAGAAAGCTTGATTTATATTCTCCCGCTTAAATCAAAACAATAAGCCCCAGAAATATCATGTCTTCATCTTCTTCCTTCAAACAAAAAACCCAAATATACTATCATCTTCATATCATTGGGGGGGGGGGCATCTCAAAACCAATTGGTAATGAGAGTAGCTCATGTATCTTATAAACCTTGTGAGTTCTTTCATTTTTTTGATGTGGGATTCTCAACATGGCCCTTCAAGATGGTGCCTCTTTTGGGCTCACCATTCTTGGGTCGTATCCCACTTTTAGATCGAAAATTGATAATGAGAGGAGTAGCTCATGTATCTTATAAACCTTTTGAGTTCCCTTCATTTTTTCGATGTGAGATTCTCAACATATCACTGCCTTTTCTTCTTCAAATTAAAAACCCATAAAAATACTTGATTAGATCTAGTTTCTCTAGTATCAGATCCTTCCCTTTCGTATCACTTTCTTACATCTCAGATCTGCTCTACTCCAACATCAAATTTTTTGTTCTCCAGACCAAACCAAAAATGTGTATCAGAGATGAAATCTCAAAGCGTAGATCAAGCAAGAAGGGGATTTCGATCTTCATTTTTTCCTGATTGATTGACTCAGTCGTTTTTCATAGATCACTGAAAAAAATTTATTGCTTGATATTTAGAACTCTAAAGGAAGTCCACTATTGATTAGAGGGATCTAAGATGGTTGAAAAAGTGAGATAGAAATCCGGATTTTTTTGTATATCAACAAATAGATCTAGGTTTTCTTTTCCTTTGAAGAAGAAGAAGAGTCAAGAATAGTGTTTATGTGTATTTTAATGAATTTAAGAAGATTAAAAACTTTATTTTAACTTTTTAAGGAAGACGATAGAACAATACGAATATGAATTGTAAAATATTTTTATGATATTGTGTTTAGTAATTTTAATTTTTATTAGTTTTATGATGTATTGGTTTTCAGGGTTTGTTTGAAAAAGAAGATGAAGATATTTATAAGTTTTTTTTTTAAGTTGAAGACGTTCTGGGAGAGAAAATAGATGTAGAGATGAGGAGATTCCACCTCATTTTTTTTAATAAAACCACCTCTTTTTAAAATATATACTGATAAAAAAATATTAATATAAAATTCATTAAAGATACCAGTTCATATAAATATGCCACGTCAACAATAAATTATATACAAACAAATAAACTAATGCCACATCAGATTATGTTAACTATTTAACAGATTTTTGATGGTAGGTACCAAATGGTAAACAGAATGATAACTCAGGGACTACAGTGTCAATTTTTAAAACTTAGGGACCAAATGGTGAAAAAGATAAAATATCAGGGACCAAACGTGTCTTGTCCATTTTTTTTTATTTTAGATTGACATACGAAAATGGACAGAAGAAAATTTACGAGACTGGACAAAAAAAAACTTAGATTTTTAGTTGACAATCGAATTGATTGTAGCTTTATTAAAATCAGATGATTTAAAAATATTACTTACAAAAATATTTTCAATTAATTTATTATGGAATTCAAAATTAGTTGAAATAAAAAAAAAAGTTTTATAGATTGAGATTATCATAATCTCCATGAAACAAACAAAAATGAAATTACCTTTAATATTTCTCGATTGGATGTTATGAAATTATTTATCATCATGGATTGAAGTGTAACTTTAATTTTAACTTAAAAATGAATTAGATTTAGTTTAATAATCATTTTAACTTGTTAAATTACAATAGGTGATTTTATTATTATTTATGGTGAAATCATAACGATACAAACCTTATTTAATAATTATTTTAACATCCTATAAGAAATTGTCTTAAATAACATATTTTTATATTTTAATTAATTAAATGTCATAACTTTTTAAAAACTACCCAAATAATAATTTAGTCTTCAATTGAACTATTATTTGCGAGTTTTTTGTTTGGTGTTTATTAGTTTAATAAATTTATTGAACTGTTATTTTTACCCAAATAGTAGGTTCAATAAATTCTCATTGAAATATATTATAGGTTTGTTTTTTGTCCTTTATTAATTAAATAAATTTATTGAACTGCTATTTGAGTAATATTTAAAACAACTCAGAACATTTTAATAATTTATATGTAAAAATATATTATTTTAGTGATTATCCCATTTTTTCCATGGTTACTTCAAAAGTTTAAAATAAGATTTGGAAAAAAGTTTTCATATTGTACAAGAGTTAAACTAATATAAAAAAAAACCAACTAAAAATTACTCCTTAAAAAACTAAGAACAAGACTTGGCTGCTTAAACCCAATAAAAATGGGCCACATGGTCATTTTTTTTTTTTGCTTCTATCAACCATTTCGCCCATTTTTATTGGATTAAGCAGCCTTGACAATTAAAATTGAGGAAAAACTGAGTATATAGCCTAAATTCAAAAAACCTAAAGCATAATAGCCTCAAAGAAAAAATAAAACAAAATAGCCCTAGAGAATTTTCAAATGAGAATGAAAATACAATAATGCCCTTCAAAAATTAAGGAAAAAAAATAAAGAAGAAAGAGAAAAATATTTGAATATACTAAAATCAAGGAAACATTAAATATGAAAAAACCATATAAGAAAATAAGAGAGAAAATTTGAAATTAAATAAAAAAAAAACTAAACAAAAAAAAAATCTAACTTTTCAAAATTGATAACTAATTTTTCCCCAGAATCTTCAAAAAATTCTTTTACGCACATCCAATATTATAATGTACATTATAAGATAATATGATATATTTATGTACAATACGAAAAAGTGTAATAAAGTAATATAATATACTGTACATAATATTATATATTTATGTATAGTACGAAAAAGGTGTAATGAAATGATATATACTATACATAATATAATATATTATACACAATACGAAAAAGCTGTAATAAAGTAATATAATATACTGTACACAATATTATATTATGTATAGTACATGAAAAAGCTAAAGCGAACGAAGGAAAAAAAATAAAAAGACGAAGAAGAACCATATTCATGTACAGTATAGTAAAATAACTTGTACTGTACAGTGAATACTTGAAAAAACAAGAAGATGAAGAAGAACCATATTCATGTACAGTATAATAAAAAAAACTTGAACTGTACAGCGAACCCAGAAAAAAAATAAGAAGAATAAGAAGAACCATATTCATGTACAGTATAATAAAAAAAACGTGTACTGTACATTGAACCCAGAAAAAAAAAACAGAAAAAAAGAAGAAGAAGAAGAAGAAAAACCTTCGACCTTGGCCATCGGAAAATTACACATCTAAGGAATCGTGATTAAAAAAAATTACTGCAAACCTTAACTCAACAAATGAAGAACATCCTAAAAACCAAAAAATTTAAAAAAAGGCCATCCAAAGAAGAAGACGAAGAAGAAAGAGAATGAGAAGGTGAAGGAGGAGGAGGAGAAGGAGAAGAGAAACCCTAAAAAAATCCCAAAAAAAATGATGAAACGTGAAACTATAGAAAAAAGAAATACAAAATCCCACAATTTGTGGAGCAATTAAACCAAAAAGAAAATAAACACTGTAAAGATTAGAGAGAGAGTCAGTTACCAAATCAATCAATTGACAAATCAATAATTAAACAAAAAAAAATAACAAATTAAATAAGAGTGAAATGGGTATATATAAAAAAGAGATACTCTAAAAAGGCTAAAAAAACATAAGGAATTAAATAGGCTATAAAAACATATGGTGTAGTCAAAATGGGCTATATAATGGATTATCCCTAAAATTGAGCAGTCAAGTGTTGTTAAAAAACTAATCATTTTTCACATTATATAATATAAATTAAACAAACAAAATTATATTAAAATTTTAAATATACATTAATCCTTCGATCCATAGAGTCTCCATTTACCAAGCATGTAAAACTTCCATTCTGCTCTCGTCAAATCCGTTCCATGAGGCGTTAGTTTGAAAGCACGGACATTATGTGAATTAGGGGTGTTCATTTTCCCGGGACCCGTCTCGAAAGTGGCGGGGAATCCCCGTTCTCAATAGAGACGGAGACGAAGATGGAGATGAAAAATTCTCCGTTCGGGTTTCGGGGACGGGAACGAGAAATGTTGTCCTCGTCCCCGACCCTGACCCCATTCCCGACCCCGTTCCTCGATTAAATCTCCAAAAATAATATATATTTATAGATTATTTTAAAATATCCTTATATGTAGACCTAATCCCTATTAGTTCAATTATTTTATTACTTTTATTAAGCCCAACTTTCTTATTAGTTTTATTAAACCTAACCCAATTTCTTTAAATTTAAAAATAAAAACTCAAATATTGTCATTTTATTATTATTATTTTTTAACGGGAAAAATTCCCCATTCCCCGCGGGGAATCCCCGTCCCCGACCTTTTTGAGCGGGAAATTTACTGAGGACGAGGATGGGGAATGGGAGTAGGAACGGGGACGGGGAATGCATTCCCCGCCTCCATCCCACCCCTTGAACACTCCTAATACGAATTTGGTCATTGAGATAGAGGACATGTGTGACGACCCGTCATTTTTAAATAAATTAAATTCAGAGAAAACAGCGTAAGTCTTTTATTTTTAGAAAATTTTGCGTGGTTTTGTTTGAAAGTTGGCATGCCGAAAACCTGTTTACATCCTAATTTTCAAATCTAATGAAATCACATGGACTTTAAGTCCAAATCAGGAGTTCAAATATCTCATATCATAAAACATCGACAAAAGCTCTTATGAGCTAAATACAACATCAAAGTTTTTAAAATTCATCAAAATAAAGACATCAACTTTACAAACAAAAGTTTCCATCTCGAGGTCAGCATCCCTCGATCATGCAGCACCACCTCCTCTCCCTCGACCTCTGGCCAAGGCATTACCTGAAATTGGTTGTAATATCATGAGCTAACAAACTAAGCCCAGTGAGAATAATAAGCATAAAATTAAAGATAGACCTCAAACTCGCATTTCGATTTGTGTCCAATTAAACTGACACATTCTACTCCTAAAGTTCTCCAAACTCTAGGTAATTCTATTCCATTTTCACCAAAGTATGCCATTACTACACTTGTAGTCAAATCTCATACATTATCTCGTTATGACATAAAGTAATAAAAGTAAATGACTTTGCATAAAATATAACATCTCAATTCTCTATATCATTAATCATATGCAATGTAGGGCTCGCATATACCCTTATGCATGAATGAAGTAATGCGTCAATCCCATAGGATACCATTCACTTCCTTTTTATCAAGAGTGATGAGCAGATCCCGTAGGGTCCCATCCGTCTCTTTTCATATAGAGTGATGAGCAGATCCCTTAAGGTCCCATCCGTCTCTTTTCATATTCTTTTCTTTTTCCCTTTCTTTTTCACTTTCTTTTCTTTTTCGTTTCTTTTTCAAGAATGATGCGATAATGGTATGGTGCAAAATGATATGCATATACTTCCATACCTTGTAAAGTAAATAAATAAAATGCGGAATTAAAGTAATCGAATGCAAGCATAAAGTAAAAGTGTAAAGTAAAAGACAAAGTAAATGACATAAGATAAAAGTAGATAAGCATCTCGGACGAACGATATGTCGATCGAACTCCCGGTAACAATAATAAAAGTATAATCTTAACTTAAAACGATTAACCTATACCTTCCAGGATTTTAAACTTCCAATAATCCGAGGTTCTATTAACCGTTCTACAAACAAGTTGGATCTTTTAACTTCCAATGGTCCAACCTTAAATTCGAATCGAATCTAACTTAGAATCTTCTAAGATTCAAGTCTTTCTTGAGAACTTCTAAGTTCTCACTTAAAGGATTAACTTCTAATCCTAAGGGCACTAACTCACAACCCTCTAATCTTAGATTCGGATTCCAATCTTAGTTCAAACTTTACAAACCTTCACACTTATTCGATTTCTATAATTACTTTAAATCCTAACTATTCTCACCTTAGTTAAAAGATGACCTTGCTCCTAAGTTCGAAAGAGCGATCAACCACGCGGTTCAAAAACACCTACAAACGAATTATATCATACAATCAATAATTAACCAACTATCGATCAAACATCAACCAAACGTACAAAACAACGAAAAACCCATCAAAATCCCACATGAGGCCCACGGCCCTAGCATCAAAATTGGGTCTCGGGTTTGGTTTTCCGGCTTTTTGACAATTTAAATACGTTTTGAGTTGGTTTTAAGCAAATTCGATATTCCCGATTTCAATGGGTATCGATAATTAGGGTTTTTGAACATTAATCCCTTTCCCGAATCGAATTTAAATAAACATTCATTCATTAATTTCTAACCCAAAATCAAACCCAAAAGGGTAAAATTCAAACGGGAAGGGTTTCGACTGAAACTCGGTTTTAGGGTTATGGGATAGTTTCCAAAAACACGTAAAACTACTCCCGAATAGACAAACACCGAGTTTCACGGCAAGAAATCGAAAGAAAACAAAGAAAACTCCATTAAAACACTATTTGGAGCTTAGGGTTTCAAGAGAAACTTACCGAGAACTCCGTGGATCTCGAGAGAAACGTGCGATGGGTAGGTGGAAAAGATTCGTATGACCGATACCTTTCCAACGGACCCGGAATCAAGTCGATCGGTTGAGAAATGAGCAAAAACCAAAATTGAAATAAAATGGGAAAATGGGGGAAGGAGGCTACGGCTTGGAGGAGAAAAAGGAAGAAGAAAATGACATTTTTGCTTGGTCAATTCCAATTTAAAGAGATAAATGAATAGTGATTTGACTTTTTAAGAATTTTGGAAATGACGAATACGTCCTTTTTATGACTTTTGACTTAAAAATCGAATCCCGATAATCTTAAACAATCCCAATGGTGATTAATAATTATTAATTGACCCGTTAATAATTATTAATACCATTAAAACGTAATTAAATAAATAAAGCCATTAAAATGACATAAAATGAAATAAAATTCTAAATTCTAATTTAATGATAAATAAATGAACTTTAATTACTTAAATTAAAATAAAATAAATAAATAAAAAATTTATCACAAAATAACGGGACGTTACAGTCAACCCTCCTAAAAAGGCTTTTCGTCCCCGAAAAGTAAACTTACTATGTGAAAAGGTGAGGATACTTTGCCCGCATATCATCCTCACGCTCCCACGTAGCTTCTTTTCCTCCAAAGGACCTTAACCAAGCGTATCTTTTTGTTTCTCAACACCTTTTGCTCGAATGCTAAAATCTCAACTGGTGTCTCCTCATAAGACATACTAGCATCCAAAACTATCGGCTCGTGATCAATCACGTGAAAAGGATCTGCCATGTATTTCCGAAGCATAGATACATGGAATACATTATGAACTGCCGATAAAGAAGGTGGTAAAGCCAATCTGTAAGCCATTGCTCCTACACGTTCAAGTACCTCGAAAGGGCCAATGAACCTAGGACTCAGCTTACCTTTCTTCCCGAATCTCATAACACCTTTCATAGGTGCTACCTTCAAAAACACGTGGTCCCCTACTGAAAACTCAAGTGGACTACGTCGTTTATCTGCATAACTCTTCTGTCGACTCTGGGCAACCCTCATCCTCTCTCTGATCACGTCAATAGACTGACTAGTCAACTGTAATAACTCGGGTCCCAAAAGTCTTCTCTCCTCAACTTCGTCCCAGTGAGCTGGAGATCGACACTTCCTACCATAAAGTGCCTCAAAAGGTGTCATCTCAATAGTAGCCTGGTAGCTGTTATTATAAGCAAACTCTACCAAGTACAACTGAGAATCCCAACTACCGCCAAAATCAAGAACACAAGCCCTCAACATATCCTCCAAAATCTTGTTAACTCTCTCGGTCTGACCATCTGTCTGGGGGTGAAAAGTTGTGCTAAAATCCAAACCAGTACCCATGGCTGAATGCAAACTCTGCCAAAACTTCGAGACAAAACGAGTGTCCCGATCTGATACTATCCTCACAGGCACACCATGTAATCTGACAATCTCCCGTAAATACAACTGTGCCCATGTCTCCACTGGGTAGGTGATCCTCCCAGGTATAAAGTGCGCAGTCTTCGTCAAACGGTCTACAATCACCCAAATGGTATCATAACCCTTGGGCGTCCTCGGCAAACCACTGATAAAGTCCATGGAAATCTCCTCCCATTTCCATTCGGCACACTCGAGGGGTTAAGTAAACCCGATGGACTCTTCCTCAAAGCCTTGACTTGCTGACAAGTCAAACATCTACTAACAAAATCTGCAATCTCAAGCTTCATTCCCGGCCACCAATAGTGCTCTCTCAGGTCCCTGTACATCTTCGTACTACCTGGATGAATAGAGAAGATAGAACTGTGAGCCTCCTCCAACAGTTCCCTTCTAAAAGTCGATCCTAAAGGCACACATAGCCTCTTACGATACATCAGAGCACTATCTGTAGAGAAGGTAAAATGACTAGGAATATCTGACTCAGCCTCTCTAAAACCGGCCTGCAAATGAACCTCATCTCTCTGTGCATCTATCATCCTCTGCCTCAAAGTAGGCCCCACTGTCAAACTAGCCAGACTCACAATGACCTCGGCAGTCAAAAGTGCTATCTCAGCTCGCTCCATATCCCACCTCAATCTCAAAGGTATGGCTGACAAAGCTGAAGAATGAGAAGACTTCCTACTGAGCGCATCAGCCACTACATTGGCTTTCCCAGGATGATACTGAATGTCACAGTCATAATCCTTAACGAGCTCTAACCATCTCCGCTGTCTCATATTCGGTTCCTTCGAGTGAAGAAATATTTGAGACTCTTATGGTCAGTAAATATCAGAATCTTCTCACCGTACAAATAATGTCTCCATATCTTCAATGCATGAACAACAGCTGCCAACTCTAAATCATGAGTCGGATATTTCTTCTCATGCTCCTTCAACTGACGAGAAGTATAAGCTATAACTTTCCCGTGCTGCATCAACACACATCCCAAACCTCTGTGGGAAGCATCTCAGATATACAATCAGACCACCCATCCTATCAAAGACACTAGAACAGTCTTGTCACAAGCCTCCTCTTGAGCTCCTCAAAGCTCTTCTCACAATCCTCAGACCATACAAAATCAACCCCCTTCCGGTCAAACGTGTCAAAGTCAAGCAATCTTGGAGAAATCTTGCACAAACCGTCTATAATAGCCTGCAAGTCCCAAAAGCTGCGAATATCGGCCACACTCGTCGGTCTAGGCCGGTTAGTAATCGCCTCAATCTTAGAGGGATCAACAGATACTCCTCTACTCGATACTACGTGGCCTAAAAATGCCACTTCCCTCAGCCAAAACTCACACTTGGAGAACTTGGCATACAATCTCTGATCTCGTAGTACCGTCAAAACCTCTCGAAGGTGTATAGCATGCAACTCTTCTGTCTTGGAATAAACCAAGATATCATCAATGAATACAATCACAAAAGAGTCAAGGAACCTCCTGAACACCGTGTGCATAAGGTCCATAAAAGCTGCAGGCGCGTTAGTCAAGCCAAATGACATAACTACAAACTCATAATGTCCATAACGCGTCCTGAATGCAGTCTTGGGAATATCCTCATCCCGAATCCTCAACTGATGATAGCCAGATCTCAAATCTATCTTCGAAAATATAGTGGCTCCTCTCAACTGATCAAACAAGTCTTCTATCCTAGGCAAAGGATATTTGTTCTTCACCGTAACACGGTTCAACTCTCTATAATCAATACACAATCGCATAAAACCATCCTTCTTCTTCACAAACAACACCGGAGCTCCCCACGGTGAAACACTTGGGCGTATAAACCCCAAGTCTAAAAGTCCCTGTAACTGGCTCTGGAGTTCTTTCAACTCAGCCGGTGCCATACGATATGGTGCTTTGGACAATGGAGCTGTCCCAGGAGCAACCTCAATCTGAAAATCAAACTGTCTCACCGGTGGCAAACCGGGCAACTCATCAGGGAAAACATCAACAAAGTCTCTCACTACTGGCACAGAACTCAAACTAGCCTCTGGTATAGAAATGTCAACCACACTAGCTATATAACCCAAGGCTCCATCACTTAGAAGCATACTAGCTTCTAACATAGATATCAAAGTGGGTGCTATTCGACTACTAGTCCCACGAAAACGTAAACTGGTCCCACATGGACCCATAAAATCAATAACTCTCTCTGTACAATCAATAGTGGCACGATTAGCTGGTAGCCAATCCATACCCAAAATCACATCGAAATCAGACATAGGCATGATAATCAAAGTAGCATGCAAACAACAACCCATAAAACACAAATCATCTGTGCTAATCATGCTATCAGCAATAACAAACTTCCCCACTGGGGTCGAAACACGCATCTCAAAACCTAACGGTGCAGACTCAAGCATAGCCGACTCAACAAAAGCAGAAGAAATAAAAGAGTGGCTAGCCCCAGAATCAAATAAAACAAAAGCCGAATGGCCCAAAACTGTCAAAGTACCAGTAACTACAGTACCTGCAGCCTCGGCCTCCTCTCTGGTGGCAAATACACGTGCCTGATGCTGAACAGGTGGAGGAAATCTCGGTGGTGGTGGAGGTAAAATCTGTGGCGGCTGAACAACAGGTGGAAGTCTGAACTGCTGTGCCTGGCCACCCTGACCTCTACCTCTAAACTGTCCTCTGCCCCGGTCCTGACCTCTGCCTCGGTCATGACCTCTACCTCTAACTGGAGGAGCATACAAAGCAGGTGGTGTCTGATAAGGTCTCTGCTGATTACCTTGGCCCGGGTAACCATACTGTGGTGGCTGAGCCTGATAAGCTCTACAGTATCTAGATATATGACCCTCCTGACCACAAATATGACACCTCTATGGTAAGGTACATTTCCCAGCGTGACGACTAAAACAGTTTTTGCAATCGCGAAGAGGTAGTCCCTGTACCCTCGGCTGTCCAAACTGAAATCCACCCCGAGCCTGCTGCTGCTGCTGTCTCTGCTGTGGCGGTGGCACTCGACTAGCAAGGTCGTCCTCTACCTTCCTCTTATGAGAGGAAGTCTTTCCTGTAGCAGCTAGTTTACCCTTCCTTTCTTCAGATGCCAAATCTAAAGAAAGGGCAAACTCTAAAGCCTCCTCGTAGGTAGTCGGACGCAGGGTGAGTAAATGACCCCTAATCTCGGCTCTCAGCCCTACTAAAAATCTCCTCATCTTGCTCTCAGGATCAGCAACCTGTCCAGTAGCAAATCTAGATAGTCGGTCAAACTCTCGCTCATACTCAGTCACCGAGCTATCACCCTGTTTCAGGGTCAGAAATTCCACCTCCAATCGATCTCTCAAATCAGCAGAATAGTATTTATCATAAAACTTCTCACGAAATACCTTCCAAGTAACCTCTATAGTCAGAGAAAGTGATCTATGAAGGCCTCTCCACCAATATAGGGCATCGTCAACCAAAGAGTACGTACCACAATGGACCTTCAGATGGTCCGGGCACCTGACAAACTCGAAAGCTCTCTCAACTCTATCAATCCATAGCTCAGCAAAAGATGGATCCAAAGACCTACCATTAAACTCAGCAGGTGCATGTCTGTTATACTCCCTCAAAAACCTAGCAGCATTGGTAGCTCCAACCTGATCAACTGCCACATCAGCTGGTCTAGGTGGTGGTACAACAGGCAGAACTGGTCTACCAGCATCTCGCAATAATCTCAGATAATCCTCCTCAGCAATAAAAACTCCTCGCCCCTGAACAGGTGGCGGTATAACAGGAATCACTGGTGGAGGTACTATAGAAATCACAGGTGGAGGTGGTGGTGGAGGTGTAGGGCTCCGAGCTCTGCCTCTACCTCTACCTCTCACTCCAACTCGCCTAGCACCCCTTCTAGGAGGCATACTGCAATAAAGTCAATATAACTTGATAAGTTACTAGTAAAAGAGGATTCACCACTCCTTTACCAAATCGAAATGAAATGTGAGTTTAAAGATAAGGTCTAGGAATACCTGATGCTGCTGATCTCAGATGATGACTTTCGAGAATGGACTTAAAACAAAACATGAAATACAAACATGCATCGCATGTAGTCTCGAAACCCGTCGGCTCCCGATACCAACTGTGACGACCCGTCATTTTTAAATAAATTAAATTCGGAGAAAACAATGAAGTCTTTTATTTTTAGAAAATTTTGCGTGGTTTTGTTTGAAAGTTGGCATCCTGAAAACCCTGTTTACATCCTAATTTTCAAATCTAATGAAATCACATGGACTTTAAGTCCAAATCAGGGAGTTCAAATATCTCATATCATAAAACATCGACAAAAGCTCTTATGAGCTAAATACAACATCAAAGTTTTTAAAATTCATCAAAATAAAGACATCAACTTTACAAACAAAAGTTTCCATCTCGAGGTCGGCATCCCTCGATCATGCAAAGACCACCTCCTCTCCCTCGACCTGCGCCAAGGCATTACCTGAAATTGGTTGTAATATCATGAGCTAACAAACTAAGCCCAGTGAGAATAATAAGCATAAAAAGTAAAGATAGACCTCAAACTCGCATTTCGATTTGTGTCCAATTAAACTGAAACATTCTACTCCTAAAGTTCTCCAAACTCTAGGTAATTCTATTACATTTTCACCAAAGTATGCCATTACTACACTTGTAGTCAAATCTCATACATTATCTCGTTATGACATAAAGTAATAAAAGTAAATGACTTTGCATAAAATATAACATCTCAATTCTCTATATCATTAATCATATGCAATGTAGGGCTCGCATATACCCTTATGCATGAATGAAGTAATGCGTCAATCCCTTAGGATACCATTCACTTCCTTTTTATCAAGAGTGATGAGCAGATCCCGTAGGGTCCCATCCGTCTCTTTTCATATAGAGTGATGAGCAGATCCCGTAGGGTCCCATCCGTCTCTTTTCATATAGAGTGATGAGCAGATCCCTTAAGGTCCCATCCGTCTCTTTTCATATTCTTTTCTTTTTCCCTTTCTTTTTCACTTTCTTTTCTTTTTCGTTTCTTTTTCAAGAATGATGCGATAATGGTATGGTGCAAAATGATATGCATATACTTCCATACCTTGTAAAGTAAATAAATAAAATGCGGAATTAAAGTAATCGAATGCAAGCATAAAGTAAAAGTGTAAAGTAAAAGACAAAGTAAATGACATAAGATAAAAGTAGATAAGCATCTCGGACGAACGATATGTCGATCGAACTCCGGTAACAATAATAAAAGTATAATCTTAACTTAAAACGATTAACCTATACCTTCCAGGATTTTAAACTTCCAATAATCCGAGGTTCTATTAACCGTTCTACAAACAAGTTGGATCTTTTAACTTCCAATGGTCCAACCTTAAATTCGAATCGAATCTAACTTAGAATCTTCTAAGATTCAAGTCTTTCTTGAGAACTTCTAAGTTCTCACTTAAAGGATTAACTTCTAATCCTAAGGGCACTAACTCACAACCCTCTAATCTTAGATTCGGATTCCAATCTTAGTTCAAACTTTACAAACCTTCACACTTATTCGATTTCTATAATTACTTTAAATCCTAACTATTCTCACCTTAGTTAAAAGATGACCTTGCTCCTAAGTTCGAAAGAGCGATCAACCACGCGGTTCAAAAACACCTACAAACGAATTATATCATACAATCAATAATTAACCAACTATCGATCAAACATCAACCAAACGTACAAAACAACGAAAAACCCATCAAAATCCCACATGAGGCCCACGGCCCTAGCATCAAAATTGGGTCTCGGGTTTGGTTTTCCGGCTTTTTGACAATTTAAATACGTTTTGAGTTGGTTTTAAGCAAATTCGATATTCCCGATTTCAATGGGTATCGATAATTAGGGTTTTTGAACATTAATCCCTTTCCCGAATCGAATTTAAATAAACATTCATTCATTAATTTCTAACCCAAAATCAAACCCAAAAGGGTAAAATTCAAACGGGAAGGGTTTCGACTGAAACTCGGTTTTAGGGTTATGGGATAGTTTCCAAAAACACGTAAAACTACTCCCGAATAGACAAACACCGAGTTTCACGGCAAGAAATCGAAAGAAAACAAAGAAAACTCCATTAAAACACTATTTGGAGCTTAGGGTTTCAAGAGAAACTTACCGAGAACTTCGTGGATCTCGAGAGAAACGTGCGATGGGTAGGTGGAAAAGATTCGTATGACCGATACCTTTCCAACGGACCCGGAATCAAGTCGATCGGTTGAGAAATGAGCAAAAACCAAAATTGAAATAAAATGGGAAAATGGGGGAAGGAGGCTACGGCTTGGAGGAGAAAAAGGAAGAAGAAAATGACATTTTTGCTTGGTCAATTCCAATTTAAAGAGATAAATGAATAGTGATTTGACTTTTTAAGAATTTTGGAAATGACGGATACGTCCTTTTTATGACTTTTGACTTAAAAATCGAATCCCGATAATCTTAAACAATCCCAATGGTGATTAATAATTATTAATTGGCCCGTTAATAATTATTAATACCATTAAAATGTAATTAAATAAATAAAGCCATTAAAATGACATAAAATGAAATAAAATTCTAAATTCTAATTTAATGATAAATAAATGAACTTTAATTACTTAAATTAAAATAAAATAAATAAAAAAAATTTTTTATCACAAAATAACAGGACGTTACAACATGTGTCAGCGCCAGAAGAATCAGCCTCAATATGCCTGGCTCCTTGAATAATTTGTCATCGAAAATGGACATAAACAAAATTAAGTATCCTTACACATCTTTTATTTCTCTCTGTATTATTTATATATAATTTTTTTCATAATCAATATCTGTCTATTCACATATACATTTTTTAAATAAAATATTCACATAGCCCAATACCAATGTGGCGTCTGTAATACTAAATTATTGATCGACAATAGGCTTGCTCAATACCGACGTGGTGTTGGTGATATTATTGATCGACAATGGGCTTGCTCAATACCCACGTGGCGTTGGTGACAATGACTCCCATTACCAACGCCGCATCGGCGATGCCCAACATAGGCAAAGTCGATGTGGAATTGCCGATGTCTTTGCCGACATTGGTATGGCGTTGGCAACTTTTATTGCCGATGCAGCACTAAGTACTACCAATGCCAACCGACGTTGCTAGTGCTAAAACAATTTGTAGTGCATCAACTATACAATTTCTCTCTTTACTAAGCCAATACATTTTAATTTTTCTCCCTCTTTAGTTATACTAGTCCAATACTACATGTATGGAATGTGTGAACAATTATTTGACAATTGAAATATGTATAACACCTTATCGAAGTTTACACATTTATCTTTAATGCATCTACTTGATATATTACTCACACATATTAGACATAAAATGAAATAGTAAAAGTAAAGAAAAGTGATAAATTATTAATTGTCTCGCTTATATTATTTTTCAATAATATAATACATATTAATTTTCTAATTCTTGAACGATTCATTTAAACTCTTCCATCACCAAATTAATTGATAATGGGAGTTAGGAACATCATTTTAAATTGGATCTAGCCAAATTAATTTATGAGAAGGAATTAATTTTGGCATGAAGATATTAAATTAAGAAAAAGGAAAATAAAAATAAAAATGGCACTTTTCAAGCCTCTATTTTAACTAATAGCCATTTTTTATTTTTTAATAGTTTAGCCAATAAATGAATTCTGATTTTTATAAATTCCCACAACACCCCTTTCTAGTATGTCATCACATCTTGTCAGTTGTCATAGCCTATATATGAATGATTATTTTTGGTTGCTCCCTCCATTTTGCCTTAAAATATTGGTTTCCGTTCCCTTTTTTTTAATTATATATTTTTAAAATATCTGATTCTCTCCCAAAGGCCCACGTTTCCTTTTTTTTTTATTGGTAGCTTCCATTGGAAGCTTGTAAGATTTTTCTAAGTAGCTTCCATTGGAAGCTTGTTAGATTTTTTTTTAATAGCTTACTAAAGAAGCCTTGTTTTCCATTAATATAAATAGAAGTTTGGTTTACCTCTCTACCCTTGTTGTTATTTTCCACCCTCACATAGTTGTGCTTATCTTATCTTAGTTTCTTTTTTTTCGCATTTTCAAGACGTGATGGAATTCATAACGTTGGAGTTAAAGCTAGATAGAAAGTAGGATAGAGATAAGAGGTATTGTGCATTCTCATCACGTAGGGTTTATATTCTAATTAACATGACATCCGTGCATTCAAGGCTGCTATTTCGGAGGTTCTAAATATTAGTAGAGAGTACATTAGGCTTATTGAGTTAGTAAGTGCAGGCGACGTTGTGAAATACATACCGGTTGTACCCTTCTATGCAACTTTATCAATGTTGTTTGCGTGAAGTGTTCGTTGGTTATTGAATACAAGATATGATAATGGAAGCCGACAACGTGGATTGTTCATATGAAAGCACCGAAGAACGGTTAGATGGAGATAATGGGTGCGATATACACACTATACCTGAGACCCCACCCTATAGAGCGATAGACGGACAACACTGTGAAGTAGGAGATGGGGGTGGTATACCAATTGAAGAACACCACATATCTGCTCGAGAAGAACAATATTTGACCAATGAGGATATACAGATTACATGCGAGGATATAAGAGATGGGAACAATATACCAGATAGCAATCAGTTGAAGGACAACGTTGTGCAGAGGGATGTTGAGGATGTTTTGCAAGATAGGTCAACGTCACCATGTGGTCATTCACCGTATAATAATGGTGTTTATATACCGAATGAGGTTCGGTACTGATTACTCTATAAAATAGAGTTATTTGGTCCTATTTTAATGCATATTATATGAATAATTGATTGAACTTTTCTCACATTGTGCGTACTTTGAACTCATATTGCATAATTCTTTAATTAAGCTAACTTTGAGAAAACTTGAGTTTTTAGTACTTTAAATAATATGTTTGAAGTGTTTTTGGCTTTTGGTATTTTAATCTTGTCATTTTGAATGAAAGAAATCCCTAAAAGAATTGCAAATTTCATGCAGAAACAAAGAAAAAAAGTGCAAATTTTACAATAGTGTTGTGGCAGTGCTGCAGCACACTGGAGCAGAATTGGACAGTAGTGCACAGTCATGATTTTTGGCCCAAAAAGTCATATTTTTGGGCCCGTTTCAGCCGAAAAACGTGAGGAAAAATTAGGGAAAGCCTTGGGATCCATCTAGGAGCAATTTTTGGGAAGATTTGATAAGCCCAAACCTAATCTTGAAGGAAAATCATTTATAAAAGGAGAAAAGAAAAGGAAAGAAACCCTAGTTCTTCATTGGAGGCAAAAAACTCAAAGTGGGAGGAAGATATAGCAGCCATGGGAGAGGAGAAAAGCTTCGATTTTTGGAAACTCGGATTTGATTCTTTTCCCTTTTCTCTTTATGCTTTCTTTTATAGTTTCTAATTATTCTTTCTTCTTCTTCTCCAAACTCCATTGTTGAACCTTTGAATATGCTTAGATTAGTTTTGTTATTTATTATTTTCTTTGTTATTTTAGATTTTTTTATGAACTAATTGCATTAGGTTGGAATTGATAGATGAACCCTAAGGGGGATTAGTTTTCATAGCTTTTAATAAATTCAGTTTTTATGTTCAATCAATAGTTTGATATTTTTATCTATTTGCTTATGCTTGATCAACCTAGGTGAATTGTTTAGTTTAGTTTTAATTCTGAAAAGGTTAAAATTGAATGGAAGAATATTGATTGATAGGGGTTAACTATTCTTGAAATTGTTTTTGGTAATGCATAGACATATGTAATCACACCTTAAGGCATAAACCGGAACACTAAAACATATTTCTTAATCTAATTTTACTTAGACATAGGATTTTAATTGGATTATGAATTAGAATCATGTTGGGCTTGACAAAGTCACTTGAATAATTGAGTTTACTTGCATAAAAAGTGTGTTTATTATTGCAGATTGCTGCAGCACAGCCACAACACTGCTGCAGCATTATGAATTCTAAGGCTCTTTAGGGGGATTCTTGACTTTCCAACCGTTTGTCTCTACATAGTTTAATCACTTCTATATTCTTGAATATTTTAGAAGTAATTTTAGCAACTTTAGACCATCTTATTTATTTTCCATATTTAACTTAGTTATTTAGTTTTACATATTTTTACGATTTTATTATTTAGTTTCATAAATCAAACCACCCCAATTTATCATTGTCTTTATTTTCTTTGAATTATTTGTTAAACACCTACTTAATCTACTAATCCTCGTGGGAATGATATCTTACTTATCATTTATTATTTGTTAGACTACGTGCACTTACGTAACACAATTTCACACAACATGTACATTGACAGGCTTCATATCCGTGATTATCGTAGCACGTTTGATGTTTTGATTAGCGATGTCTATGCATTAAATAAGTTGCTAAAACAAGTGCTCAAGATTCTTGAGATTAAAAACAATTTCTAGTTTCATGTTGTTCGATCAAATAGCCAACATGTGTACATTGCCTGCCACAAAGACGGTTGCGACTGGAATGCTCATTGTTCAAGGTATCACCATTCCGAAGCTTTTAAGGTTCCATCCATCTCAAAACCAATTGGTAATGAGAGGAGAGGCCCTTAGAGTTTATAAACCTTGTGAGTTCCCTACATCTTTCCGATATGGGATTCTCAACACATACCATGCATAATGTTCACATTTACCCGATGGATTATGTTGCAAACAACCATCCGCAAGCTTTAACCGAAATAATTGTTGAGTTCATAAAGGAGTTTCATCCCCCTATATGTGGGGAAATTTTAAAACCAATGGAGATAAAAGAAATCATGAGATCTGAGTATGGTGTACATGTAAATTTTGCTAAGACCCGTAAAGCTAAGGAGCTTGCATTATGTCATTATTGGGGTAGTCCGGAAGCTTCATACCAGAATCTGACAAAATTTATATATGTTGTCAAAGCTCGAAATCAAAGTTAGTGCTTGCTGAATATATCACAAATTTTTTGGTTACTGTGTTCTATACATTATATACAACACATACAGAGTATAGTATACATACTATATGATAAAGTCTGATTCTTATTTGTGCCTATTTTCACAGGGAGTATTTTCCATTGTGCTCACCGTGAGAAGTTCATATTCAAATACTTCTTCATGGCAATAAAGGCATGTATTACTGGGTTTAGATATTGTAGACCTGTAATTTCTGTGGACGGGACATTTCTAAGGAACAAATATGGGGGATGTATGCTCGCAGCCGTATGTATTGATGGAAATAACCAGCTCTTCTTGAGGGAAAGAACTCGAGGGAAAGAGCTCATCAGCATGCAAGTCTTTAAAACCTAAAGGCAAGATGTGAAGATACGAGCTTGAAGTGGGAATGGTTTTTGGAGAAACTGAAGATTGCTTTAGGTAAGGACATACCTGGTCTTGCTATCATTTCAGATCGGCATCATAGTATAAAGAAGGTTGTTGATAAATTTTTCCCGGATGTTTCTTACGGTTATTGCATGTTCCATTTGGCGAATAACATCAAGAGTCGTTTAAAAAAAGGGTTAGGTGAAATGTTTATGTGTGCAGCAAGTGCGCATACTATTGTAGAGTTGCAATTTCATTGCAACCAAATGTATAACATTTTTCCGTGTGAATGATTATCTCGAATCAGCTAGCATTTCACATTGGGCACGTGCATTGATTGATGGTTTTCGATTTTTCATAATGACGACCAATATATCTGAGAGCTTTAACTCCATAACGCCTAGTTTCCGCGATTATCCTCTGATTGCATTTATTGAGGAGATTTTGTATATATGCAAAGTTGGTCTGACACTCGTCGTGCGAAGATATCAGCCAACATGAATGTATTTTCCAAAGTACCCCATGGCCTCCAGTAGAAGCATACAGTTATGGGCCGTTGCATGCAGGTTTGTGATTTACAATTTTAAGCTGAACTATTGTTATGAAAAGACACAATATATGCAACATACAGTATATACGTTTATCAATACTATACCAACTAAACGTTTTTATTTTTTACCCCCAGTTTTGCAAATGTTCTTAAACGTTTCATATTTTTGTATTATTTTTTCCTCTATAGGTTAACCCGTTTGATACTGCAAAATTGATGATTAGCGATGCACTCGGAGACTACATGGTTGATATTGTGAGAAGGACGTAGAAATATTGTGTATGGCAGAGTCAACTATTCCCTTGCGCACATGCATGCGCCGCTCTTAGTTTTCGGAACATTCCTATTGCTCGTTTTGTCCATGAATATTACACTACTACTTTGTTGGGAACCTACGGCAGTGCTATATATCCACCTGAACAGATGAGAAGTTGGGATGTGCCTAAACATATCATGTACATTCATCTCTTACCGCCTCCTTTCAAACGACCGACAGGTCGGCCAAGATCTACTAGGATCCCATCAGTTGGTGAGTATAGAATTGTCGTTAAATGTGGTCGCTACAATGGAAATGGACACAAACGTAGTGATTGTAAACATACACTTCCTATTGTATCATTCAATTGTTCAAAGAGGGCTAAGGTCTGATGCATTTATGTATTTTTTTTTATTATGATACATTTGAAACAGTTTTTTTTATCTTTTTGTTCGACACTAGATACCTTTTTTATGGGGATTAAACTACTCTTTTGTTGGGTTATAAATTATGCATACATGGTTGTTTTTGTAAATGTCTAACTATGAGGTAGTTTCATGTTTGGGTTAAATTACATGATTATTGGGCAGTCTTCATTTTTTGATGTAAGTAGTCATTCTATGATCATTTTTTTTTGTAAATGTACATGCATATTATGTAATGATGTTATCTTTACCTAATGACAATGAAACGCTTTGCTTGTTCACACCAAATACATGTTCTTATATTAATTGTACACTGATATGATAACAACATACACCTTATGTATACATATAAAATATACACAAGACCCCATTGTTAATATTCAAAACACGACTGTTGCTGAGTTCATGAACTTGAACCCCGTATTTCATATTTACTCACTTTTGTAAAATTACATGCAATATACAAGAGAAAGCATACACACTATGACGATATTTTTCACAGACCTCTAAAGTTATACGTAGTATACAAGCAGATGCATATATACTATACACACCATATGTGCACCTAAATATCATAAACTACCTGACTTCTTTACAATAATCATTGCACACACTACTCGATATACTTTGTGCAAACAACTATTTCAGTGCACATAATATATGTGACATACTTTGATATATTTCAAAAACATCGAAGCACAGCATACAAAGCATATAAAAACCCACTGTTTGAAACCTGAATACTGCTGAGTTCATGAACTTGAACTCCAAATTTCGTATCGCCATGTACTTGGTTAGCATTTGTTCCAAACAAAACAGTTATAATATTTACAAACTTAAACCTAACTTAGAGTATGTTTATCAACAAACAGAGTTTTTCAATGATGACATATGTATGTCCTCATTTGTCTTTATTGGTTTTAATACGAAGCTCGACAAACACAGGGGTGAGTCCGATTGAGAAACCAAGCTCATCAGAAGGTGCAGTTTTTAATGAAGCTGGGACATCGAAGGGTCCATCAATGCTTTCTGACATAGCTGTTACATCAAGGGTATCGGCGGGTAAATTAGTCACGTTCTCCCCACTAGCTACATTAGTGGCTCCTTTTTATTTTATTTTTACTTTATCACTTCTTTTCTTCCTAGACACCTTTTTCTGAGTCGGGTCAGTTGAACCAAAAGCGTCAGTGTACGACTCCCTTACATAAATCCCGGGATTTCCTGCCCATGATTCCCTTTCTTTCTACAATATACGAAACATACACAATTATACTTATATACAGGATATACAGACATTACACAGTATACAAAGTAGATAAATATCTCATACCTCAACGACAGTAGCCCTGGTCACTGGCTTCACTATTCATGTCAAATCTATTCCATCATCAATCGTAGTTTTGGCCACCACCCCTTTCCCCACATCTATATATCTAACTGACTTTTAATGTTGTCGTGTCAATGGTTGGAATAACCATCTCTACATGATCACAGCCTACTACACCATCACCATCCCCGTCAACGCAAACAGACTGAAGAATTTCCTACAACATACACAGTATACATGAAATATTTACACAGCTTTTTGAAAAGAATCTATAATTAATGCAACACATTTATATGTAAGGTACAAATGATAGATAGTATTCAACATACACATATATACACGACAAACATGAAATACATCGTAAACAATATGTAGCATACATGATATAGATCATAGTTATTATTTAAAAAAAGTAAACCCCATCTTGATCACCCAACTTCGTCTCCTTTCCAGTATCCATTGGATTCTCATTAGTCTTTCCATTGCATCCTCATTTTCAACCTCGCCACACCTTTCATCAACCTACATAACATGATAACAATCAATTTATCATAGATGTACACAATGTTTTATGGGTAACATGTGTATAGCACATTGCGTATGTACCTTTTTAACATCTTGTCCATTCCCCGCACCTGGTGCATAAGAAATGGCTCCATCATCATATTTATTCCTTCAATCACAAACTTTACAACGCCTGTCACTAATGTATTATCAATTGTGATTTATTCATCATTGTCATTGTCATCCTTATTCATTATTTTAGCAATATTTTCCTTGTCCTACAATAAAAAATAGAAAAATACACTTTTGGTCCATGAGTTTTGAGTTTATTGATAATTTGGTCCCTGAGTTTTCAAAACCGACATTTTTACCCCCTGAGTTTTCATTTAGATTTCAATTTGGTCTCTGCCATCAAAACTCTCTTAAATACTTAACGTAATGCTTATATGGCATTAAAAATACTTATTTTACAGTTATTTTATTGCTGACTTGGCATATTTTAAATGAGTTGGCATATTATATTAGTTTTATATTAATATTTAATTTAATTATTGATTTTAATTTAATTTTTACTCCCTCTCTCTCGTCTCACTCCTCTCTCTCTCTCTCTCTCTCTCTTACCTCCAAAATCACACAGTAGCTTCGGCTTATCTGAGAAAATGAATATAGAAATAAAAAAGTTCCAAAATAAAATCAAAGCATAAATTTGAAAACTGCAATCTCTTTCCATGGCATCCTTCTATCTCTTAATGGGAAATTCCATTTAATCTCATCTCAAAGAATCATCAAGGCCTCATTCATCCTCAACTCCTCAAAATCATTATTTCTTACTACGTCGATTGCCTCTTGTTTTCATATTTCATTGGCTTTTTCGTCAATGGTTGTGATTATCTATTGTTTTTAATTTAAAAGAAAATTGTAGATCTAAGATTATTTTGGGTCTCTCTTGTTCATCCTTTTTGTTTATGCATGTTATAGATCTGCTATGGAGAGAGATTTCATGGGTTTACACTTGGATTTGAGTCTGTTTTTATGTTAATTATGTTTCCTATGTTGATTTTGGCTTGAAATGGAGAGAGATTTCATGGGTTTTGGTGGATTACCGAGTCTGAGAAGAAATGGGGATGGAACCTTCGCGATGGTGATGACTATAAAGACGTGTTTCAAGGGGGACGAACAAATCTATAACGTAAGCGAGGGATGAATGAATTTTGAGCCTCAAATAGGTCTGAAATGCAGGCGATGAGACGAATGGATCTGGGAAAAAAAAAAAAACCGAATGAAATTTGGTTCTGTGTTCTTCTTCTTCTTCATGGGTTTTGTGTTCTGTATTCAGTGAGACCAATGATTTCATGGGTTATATGTTCTTCTTAAAATTTTCAATGAGTTTTTGTGTTCTTGTTACCTAAAATAGAGGAACTGGTGTTTAGTAAGAGAGGAGAGAGAACGAAGTGATTTAATTAAAAAAAAAAAACTAAATTCCCACATATACAAAAATATTAATATTAAATAATTATCATGCCACATCATTTAAAATAAACTAGTTCAATAATTAAATAATGTCACATCAGTCTTAAAATTAATAAAATATTGACACATCAGATTTTGTTAAGTATTTAACAAAGTTTTTACTGCAGGGACCAAATTGAAAGCTAAACAAAAACTCCGGGGTAAAAATATCAATTTTGAAAACTTAGGGACCAAATTGTCAATAAACTCCAAACTCAGGGACCAAAATTATCTTTTTTCCAATAAAAAAAATAGTAAAATGTGTAAATAATGTATATTAAAGTGGATATATCATGTATATCAGACTTACATTAACATTTTTCCTCTCTCTATTCTCACTCTATCTATTCATGTATGTTATATCAACAAGGTAGTCAATATTTTCCCTCAAAGAAGCAAACTCAGATATATTTTTTTTACTTCATTCAAAGTTGTGATCACACTGTTACTTTCTTTTTCCTTACAACCTTTTGTTTCATCATTCTCTTCATCTTGTTCCTCATCACTCAAGTCATCTCTCATTTCTTCAACCTCTTCAATTCTCTCTTTTTCCTTTCTTTTTTTCTCCGGAGCAAACTTAGCCATATAATCGTACCTCTTCTCATTGTCTACAGGTTAAAGAGGGACCACGTTCAACTATGATACACAAAACATGCAAAAATAGTTAATTACACAGAACATACCCAACTCAGTACATTTTATAGTTCAATATACATAATATTCATTGTATACAAACATAATATATAACGGTATACACACAATACTCAGTATACATAAGTTTTATGCATACCTGGTCATTAAAGACATCCTTCTTCAGCTCTTTCTAATATCCCAACTTCATGACATCCCGGTTCAAAACCCTTGGTTCAAGATTACTAATCCTCCAACCATACTTTTTTCTGTAGCTAAGCAAAGGTAAAACCTTAAAACCCCAATAGATGAGCTCATATGCAAACCCAGTTATGGTAATGCATTGTGACTCCGCGCTACCAACAATTTTAATAACACTCAATTGAAGTAGGTCAAAAAACACCCGGCCTCAAGGGTACATTTTGAAAAGGTCATCATCCTCCACTATCTGAATGTGCAAGTCATCAATTGTATTTGTATGCTATTTAGCTATGAAAATGCTCTTCAACATTGTAAACTTCGAAAATTTCAGTGACATTTTTTCATTTGAGAAATAGTAATCTTCAAGCTCCTCAGCCAACGACTTCAGACAAAGCTTGGTGTGTTTTTTAAAGAACGATCGTTCGACACTGCTAGTAGGGTAGCTTATCCAAGTTTGTAAACTTTAGGGAGTCACAATTCAGTCCAGTGATGATTGCAAAATCCTTAATAGTGAACTCGAGAACTGTGCCTTCAAAGTTGAATGTTATAACTTATTTGTTGTTATTTTTCACCCGCTGACGGATAATGTGCAGTAGTAGTTGAGTTGGAAAGTGGGTAGTGGGTAGCTCCCAAAATTTTCCAAAAAATGATTTTTTCATCTTAGTCTTCTGTGTGTCATTCATCTTTTGGTGTAGGATTGTTAGAATGTCAGTCTTACACCAAATGACCTTTTGATCTGTCTTCCAACAATCTATCGATTGGACGAGAGTCGGCCCCTAATAAGATGTATGTATAGGCAACACTAGTAAGTTCCACAAACACGATTATTCTAAGTATACGTAAAATAAATAACATACAGAAGGAATGCCTGGAATATATAATAAATGAACAGAGACAGACACGGTTCAACGAGACCTATCATACGTAACATACTAGTAATTTTGTCCATACTTAACTATTTGAATATAAATAACATACATAACATACAAAAAGAAATAACAAAATGAATACAGAAAAGAAATAACATTCATAATGAATTCCTGAAATATACGTAACATAGAGACAAGAAGTAACATACAGAAAACAAATAACAAAATGATCTTTTCTTGAAAACTGACAGAAAAATGCTTGCAACATATGTAACATACAAAAATAACTCATATGTTTTAGCAACTTCAAGGTTCATCACCTCCCCCATATTCTTGGAAAAATTAAAGAAATTAGACCCCATTTTCTTTTCCTTCACCTTAATTCGTTTCTTCCCTTTTCCATTATTTGGGCTTTCTTTGTTTTCTTTTCTGGCGTCTGATTGAACAAAAAAGGCAGATCAGAAACTCATATTGTTGACAAAAACATCACCATGTATGTAGAAAAATACCTTTTTCACTGATTCATCATCAACCAAAATAGGATTTTCTTCAACAAACTCTCCACACTCTTGTTAGTTCTTCATGCGTCCTGCTCTTTCGTTTGGAACCTCTTGTATTCACCATATTTGCCATATTAGGTTAGCTGGGAAACATTGTAGCATTACAAGTTAAATTTCTTTGTATTAAAGGCCAATATATAATTACTTGATAGAAATAGAAGATGTAGCGGTTCTCTTTTTGAAAATAGCAGTTTCTTTCAAGATGATGGAGCGAAAATATGAGAGGTTTGGTTTTTTAAAAATGGCAATTTCTTACAAGATGATGGAGTGAAAATGGTGGAGGTTAGGTTTTCTGATGAAAATGGGTGAAGGTTTGAAGGGTTTCCGATTTTAATTTAATCTATATTTTTTAAATTCAAAATCCAAACGTAATGATTACTTTTTATGAAGATCTGCCCCTTCGTATATCGTGCATGTCAGATATATCCCACCATCTCTGATCTAGATAGTCATGTCAATTCAAAGCCCCTTTTTTTTTTTTTTTTTTTTTTCTTTTTCCCCTTCATGCATCCGGATGCCACGAGGCAAGTGGCTACTTTATGAAAAAACCCCTCATGTGGCTCTTTATTAAAAAGAGGATAGTCAGGTGGTCATTTGTAATTTTCCACTTTTAAGAAAATTAATCACGGATAGTATAGAGACTATTTCAAATTCATAAGTAAATATAAAAGTATATGAATTCAATTAATATGACATTCTTCATATTTATTAAAATAAAAATCAATGAAATGAAAATGACAAAGTTCTTTATTATATATCGTAAAAGAAAATTCAAGAACTAAAACAATATAATTAGATTTATTCTCTGTTTAACCATTTCATCTGTTTTATTTCTACGACACCCTTATTTATTAATTTAAAATGTCAGTAAATTTTAAAATTTCCATCAATATTAAGTTTATGAAGACGCCTTTTCTTAGTTTATGGGATATTACTTCACAATTTTCAAACAACATATGAAATATATTTTGACAAATAAATAAATTAGGTAGACTATAGAGAACCTAACTTAAGTTTTATTTTAAACTTAAAATATACGTATTAAATAAAATAATTTATAATTCCAATGAAAAAAAGAATTGATAATGAAATAGGGATAAAAAGAGAAAATCAAAAGTATTTCTATTAAACCACATTTTCAGGGCCGTTCCTAGAAAAATAAGGGTCTAGTGCGAAAAATATTTTTGGGCTATCTAACATATAACTTTAATATGAAAAAATTATAAAAATTCAAAAAAAAAAATTGTAAACTTATATTAAAACGCAATAACAATAAAATAATACAATTCAAACTTTAATTTAAAAATTGACATTCTCCTTGAATATTTAAATGCAAAATAATCTATTAAACTTTCGATGTCAATGTCTTCCAAAGTTTCATTCTCGATTAAAATCAAAACCCAGTCCATTGAGTTTCTTGTGACATACTTGATAATAAGTAAGATTTGAACAATTTTAACTTTGATTTTTTTAATAAAAATTTTGTAACTTGAGAAATCAATCAAGAACAAATGATACTTAACATAGATGAAAAACAATAAAAAAAATGCATCCAATTGTATACTAAATTAATTAAGTAAGAAAATAAATAAATTATATAAAAATAAAAATATTGTAAGGTACTTACTTAGCAATACCACCACCAAAAAAAAATAATCAATCTTCAACTTGTCTTTGTCTCTTCCACGACTGATGTTATTTTGTGTATTGTCAGCTACTATTAATCTATAAACATTTTTTAATTTGACAGCGTGAAAGAACTTGCTTTTTTTAGCGTATGAAATAATTTACTACCATACACATTTGGGGCCCCCAATATTTAGGACCCAGTACCATCGCACCAGTTGCTTTGCTCCACACCAGAGACGACCCTGCTCATTTTTATATACTAATAGTTTTTGCACGTGATTTTATAAGATTTAAAAGTAATCATAGAAAGCTACAAACATTACTCAATCATATAGTAAATAAACTTATATTTAAAATTATACAAATAATTAAATTTAAAAAGAAATGCCCTTTTAATCCGACTTGATTTAAGTTACAATTTCGCTTTTAAAAATATATATTTAGCTATTAATTAAAAGAATACGTCTTCTCTCTCCCTTCTTCTTCCTTTGCTCTTCCCCTCACCCACACGTTCAATAGATGATATTCCTGCATAGTTTTCTTCAGTTGACAACTTCAAATCAACCCATCGACAACTCTTCACCCTTGGATTTGATGTCCAAACAATTTTTGCAACTAAAGAAATGATTACGTGGGAATAACAGATGAATTAAATTACATGTATGGGAAAATAATAATGAAACAATTAATTAATATTCATCTCAGAAAATAATAATGAAACAATTAATTAATTATAAAATAGGTTATTTATAAACTCACATGTATTGAACTCAAAATAGATAGATATGAACCATTTAATCTTCTTGTCGGTTCAGTCTCTGACGTTCGTTTAATATTCATCTCAGTTTCATTGGTCTATGGGAAAATAATAATGAAATAATTAATTAATCTCACTTCTAACGGAGAATAAAAATATAGTTCAAGCGGATAAATAGGTTAGGTGTAAATACAAACCGTGATTAATATTTAAAAAAAACATGAACAATGTCATAAATTATATTTTAAATATATAAAATTTAATTTAAGAATTTAAAGAGGGGCAAAAGGAGAATTCAAAAGTTTCTCCCCTTAATCTCTTTTCAAATATAGTATATATATTTAATTTTAATATTATTATCTCTTTTTTTTGTAAAACAATATCAAATAAATTTTATATAATTATATAATATATACATTAATTATAAGAGAAACAATTAATTTTCCTTGCACATTTATTTAATGGATTAAATTTTTTATTATTTCTCTCTATATTATGTATATATATTTGTTTTTTTTTTCTCAATAGCTCTCTCCATTCACTACCGTAAGCCTAACTCAATTAGTTAGGCAGATACTCTTTTTCCTTGAGATTTTGAGGGTTCGAGTCTCCTCTCGACCACTTTGATGTACTATCTAAAAAAGCTCTCTTTTCACGTACTAGTTTTTTACCACGTGCGTCACACGTGACATTATTTCAAATATAGATTTTTTTTAAAATTTAACATTTTTTTTTTGTTTTTCAATGTTTTAAGATTTTTTTTGTAATGATTTTTATTTTATTAAAATTTTAATTATATTATACATATTATTATGTTATATTTAAGATTTAAATTATGGTATAACTCACTAATTTAATGAACTACATGTAGTTTATTTTTTTTAATAGTTTTTAAAATAATTCTTATGAAAAAAACTAATTAAAGTTTATTTAAATATTATAAAATACTATACCCTTACTAAATCAATAAATTATATTTGGTTGTAGTTTTTTTTATCTTAAATATTTTTTTTAAAACAATTTAAGTTTTTTTATTAATTATTTTAAAATTAAATCACCATCACCATCACCTTTATTAAATCATTTAATATTTGAATACTTAAATATAATTTATTTTCTATAAATGAGAGATAAATCTAAACAATTAATAGTTATTCCTTTTTAATATCACGTTCTTTTCATATGTTGTACTTAATTTTTCATTTTGTAATTTGATGTTGTGAAAGCAATAAAAAGCCAAATAACTTATTAAAAAATTGATCATTTCTTATTCATAGAAGATAAATATTTTAATCTTATTATATAAAAATGGACGTAAATCAGGGAAACAAAAATTCCAAATTATGTTGATATATGAGAAAAATATTATAAATATCAAAAGAGAAAAAAAAGTGTAACGTCCCATTACTTTTCATGGAAAATTATTTGTTTATTTATTTAAAGCAAAATATTTAATTTAATTTAGAGTAATTAATTTTGAATTTAGAGGTTTTATTTATTCGTAAACTTTTAATTCTATTAGAAGCATAAATTTAGAATTAGTTAGGCACATACTGTTTCACATGATTCTTAATGCGTTGGAAAGCCCTCGCCGGTAGTTATCATACTCTTGGGGCGTATCTCTCTTTCCAAGGGAAACCCTAGAAAGTAAGTTTTCAAAAAACTTTCCAATAATTTTCTTCCTTTTGTTTCTAATTGAATTTTTAAGTTGAAATCACCAATTTCCTTAAGAAATTTGATGATTTTGAGCTCGGAATGTTCGAAAATACTATTCACCCGTGAATATTTTTTTTTCATTGTTTTGTGTTTTTATTTAAGTTTGGGGAAGAAATCTTGTTTCAAAGTCCTAAATAGATCTACCCATTGATAAATATCACCTAAAAGTGCCTACAACTAGGGGTGCACAAATCCAAATCAATCCAGCTATCCAAATTGAACCAAACCAATCTAAACTGGTTTCGTTTTTAAACTTTAATTTGTCCAAACTAACCCAAACTAATAAATAACGGTCTGATTCGGTTTTATAGATTTTTATAGAGATCCAAACCAAATCTAATCCAATATATACATAATATAATATAATATTTAAATATTCATTAAAACCTTATAAAATAAAAAAATAGGAAAGATTTCCAACATTATTGTGTAATTATAACAAGATTTTATGAATTTTACTATGACTATGTTTGAAATTTTTTTTTTATTTGTTATATTTTTTTTTTTGAATTGAAATTAGTCATCCTAAAACTTGTGGAAGCCATTTTTTAGAGTTTATTGATTTTTTTCATGATGTAAATTAAGTATTTAAGAAGGATAGAGAGATAAAAAAAAATGCAAGACCAAACCAATCCAAACCGGTTTGGTTCGGTTCGGCTTTTTTATAGTGAACGGTTTGGATTGGTTCTAATATTCTGAAAATAAAATCCAATCGGTTCTTAAATTTTAGTAAAATCCAAACCAAACCAAACCAATCTATTGTTCACCCCTACCTACAACTAACCTAGATTACACCTAAAGTACTTAAAACCTGGAAACTACCTTTTTTCCAAAGACCCCTCCCTTGGCCGCGAGCCTCACTGTCCAATTACCAGGATGTTTTTAGTTTTCAATTAATTTCATGTCGATCATTGTTCGATTTGTGAAATTAATGTATGTTAGGTGTAGTTAATGTGTAGATTCTGGTAACCGTTCGCAAATTTGATCCTCCGGCATTTAAGGATCAACTACGATTTCAAAGGTGAGTTTAAAGTGATTATGTGTAGTTTTATGTATTGATTGCATGACGAGTTGTTTGATTGAGTTTAAGAAGGAATATGGAATTTGGGATCATAAGTGGATATTGGTTGTTTAGATGATTTTGGGTGTGAGTGTTGTGTTTTACGCTTTGAAATTACCTTTGGAGTCTTATATAGAAATCCGGAATGGAAAGTTAAGTTTGCGATTGTAATTCGTGGTTTAGATAGGAATTGGAAATGTTCGGAGTAATTCTTTGGAAAGGAAAGTTTCATATTTGAGAAAAGTGAAGTATAAGAATGGGATTGTGAGTTGGTTATGGGAACTAAGAGTTCAGATATGCCATTAGTGGTTCAAGTAGTTCCGATTCTGATTATTACTTTATGACTATGTGAGAAATTTCCTACCTTTTGTAGAATTGTTAATGGTAGTGATCTATTGTTCTTACATGCATACTTTACTTCTTGAAATGTTCATGTTTGGGAAACTTTAGTGGAAACACTTTGGTTTGTGGAAATATGTGTTACATAATTGTGAAATAATGAACTATACTCGGATTCTTTAGATGGAGTATGTGTATCATTTAAATGGGAAATTATAAACCATTCTCAGATTCTTTAGATCGAGTATGCATGTTACCTAAATCTAAAATAATGAACTATACTCGAATTCTTTAGATGGAGTATATGTATCACTTAAATGAAACGTGTAAACCATGCTCAGATTCTTAATAATATTTATTTTGTCTCTTTTAGAGACAAAATGTGTCTCTAATTAGACGAGAAGCTTTCCCACCATAAAAAATTTGGGGGGGGGGGGAATTTCCCCCCACTATTAGCAACAGAATTAGTCTCTAAAACAAGAATGACTTTTTCCTCCTGCAACGGACTACGTCTCTGAACAAGGAGACATTTTTTGTTGACTAGACTTTCATATTAGAGGCGCGTTTCGTTGCTATTTTAGAGACCAAATGAGTCTATGTTCTGGCGGGAACATTTCCCGCCTTATTAAAATGGAGGGAAAAATTCCTGCCATAAGTTATCGACGGACTGTGTCTCTAAGTAAGGAGATAGTTTAAGTTGTCAGATTAGAGGCACAGTTCGTCTCTATTACACAATCAAAATACGTCTCTATTATTTGGTTTCCAAATTAGCGACGAATTGTATTGCTGAAAGTCAAACTCGTGTTTCAGCGATAAAATGTGTCGTTAAAATAGCGTCCCAAGAGGTGCATCGCTAATATTGGGATGCTATTCCGGTTTTTTCTTGTCGTGGACGTTCATTGCACTTAGAAATATCGGAAGCAAAATGGATGTCAATCAAGGATAAGCTGCAACCGACAAATAATGTGAAGTCAAAACTAAAATTGAGCTACGAACACCTCCCAACATCATATTTGAAGTAATGTTTTGTCTACTTTTCGTTATTTCCCAAAGATTATTCTATCACAGCAGATGAATTAATTAGACTATCAATTGCTCTAGGTTTCGTCCCATCATTCGATTCAAGTAAGTCTATGGAAGATCTAGGAAATGATTATTTTATAGAATTATGTTGGAGGTCATTGCTTTAAAGTTCAATTTTTGAAAGTGAAAAGGATTTCTATTATCATAATTTGTGGAGAATCTCTTCTTACCATAATTTTTGTTTTACATATAAAATGCATGATTTAATGCATGATCTTGCACAAATGGATGCAGGCGACGAGTGCAAATCTTTAAGTAATGAAGAATTTGACGGTGTTAATGAAAAAACTCGTCATATTTCATTTCAAAGTGCATTAAATCGTGACGATAATCTCCCAACCTCAATATTCAAGGCTAAAGGGAATGATCAATTTTATCTGAATGGAATTGATAAGTCTACTTTAAAGAAGCTATTTTCAAGCTGTGTATGTTTGTGAGTGTTGAACCTAAAGAGGACATATTAAAAAGGTGCCAAAATCCATCAAGAAGTTAAGACAGCTTTGATATCTCTATTTATGTGAAATGCATAATTTGAAAGGATGGTGGAAATGGTAACCTTGTTCGCTTCCATCTTTCCCTCCTCTTTGTGGAATTAAAATCTTCAACTGCCCGAAGCTAGTTTTGATGCCACTACACTCTGATTTAATAAGTGTTGAACTTATTAAATCAGAGTATAGAACAATCCAATAATGTGAAAGGGATGGAGTAATTTGAAGGCTTTTTAAGGGAGTTGCAGTGTTCATCAAGATTGAAGTTCTCAAAGTGTATTGCAAATGGAGAAGTGATGTGTGCTTGGGGCAATTTTGGAGTCATGGCATGGTTTTGAGGAAAAGATTACTTGCAACCAAGGTTCGTCGGATCCTCTTTTGACCATTTCTTCAAATTAGTCTACAAGTTTTATAATGACAAATGTTTCCAGGTTGGAAAATACACTAAAGAAGAAAATGTTTCACATTCATTATTGTTTATGCACGCGAGAGCAATTAAACGAACAAGAAGAAAAAAATTAAAGAAATTCGGGCATTTGAAAGCGGCGAGGTTCAAAGTAAGTTTCTCCAAATTTGTTGCCACTGAAGTTGAAGTTAAGCTTGGAGCAGTTATAGAGAAAAGGAAAACATTGATGTTTTCATGAATGCACCAAAGCACATCGAAAAAGAGTGCGACGGAAGCAGAACAATACTACAACAAATGTACTGGCAGAAGCAACTGAGAGTGAGCATAAACTGTTGAAATAAGATCTAAACTTCAAACAAATGCTCAGTTTCCCATGTGTGAAGTGAAGAGGTCGAAGCCATGAAGGAAAAGAAGTTAGCAGTTGACTGGATTAGTTAGAAGTCTGTTAGTCATTAGCTTAATAAAGTGGTTAGTTAGCTAATGAAGTAGTTAGTCTCTTCCTTGTATAAATAGCTTAGAATAAGCTTGTAATGGTGGTTGATCAATTTCAGATTTTTGCAGAAGAGAGACTGAGAGTTCATTTCTGTATAGAGAGAGAGATTGATTCATCAATAGAACTTCTCATTTTTCTTCTTTGTTCTTAATTGTTCTTATTGATTCTTGTATAATTCATTTGGAATTAGAGTTTGTATAACAAATATGGTATCGGAGCCATTCTTGGAAGACCACTGCCATTGATAGAACTTTAGAGTTCTTGATTCATTGAAATTCATTCTCACGAAGAAAAGCATTTTATCCAAGATGAGTCTTACACGCATTGAGGTAGAGAAATTTGATGGGAAGGGAGATTTCACGTTATGAAAGAGGAAAATCAAAGTGTTATTGATTCAACAAAAGGTTTACGCAGCCTTGCAAGATCCGAGCGAAATGTCTGTGGAGTCTAAAGAACTGGTGAAGAAGGAAATGCAAGAGGTAGCGTCCAGCATCATCACCTTGCATTTGTCAGATAACGTTCTTCGAATGGTTAATGAAGAACTCACAGCTCCTGAACTCTGGGCAAAACTTGATAGCCTTTTCTTGACCAAATCCCTGTCAAACACCATCTTCTTGAAAGAAAGACTGTTCAATTTCAAGATGGAATCCGCTAAGACTTTTGATGAAAACCTTGACGAATTCAAGAAGATAACGCAGGCTCTTGCAAATGCTGGTGAGAAAACAATTGAGAAAGACCAAGCAATCTTGCTCCTGAATGCAATCCCAGATTCATTCAAGGAGGTTAAATCTGGATTGAAATATGGAAGAACTACACTGATTTTAGAAGATGTAGTTGAAGCATTAAGATCAAAAGATCTTGAAATTTAATCAGAAAAGAAGAGTAAAGGCAGTGGGGATCTATTGATTGTCCAAGAAAAGGCAGAAAAGAAGGAATACAATATCAGCAAATGGAAAGGGAAGAACAATGCAAAACCAAAGGGGGGAGGCAAATCATTCAAGTGCTATTTCTGTCACAAGGAGGGTCATATTAGAAGAAACTGTCCTAAGAGAAAGAAAAGAGGAAGACCCCATGAAGACAAAGTAAGAAATGCACTAATAGAGGATGAAAAGTTTGACAATGCCTTCACTTTGGTGGTGACAGAAACCTCAGAAGATAAAAGGTGGATAATTGATTCTGGGTGCACCTTCCATATGACTTCAAACAGAAGTTGGTTCGAGAAATTTGAAGTGAAAGATGGAGGACAAGTTGTGCTAGGAAATGATTCACCTTGTAAAGTCACAGGGATTGGTACCATCAGAATAAAGACTCATGATGGCTCAATGAAACTGTTGACAGAAGTCAGGTATGTGCCTGATTTGAAGAGAAACCTGTTGTCCCTTGTGTTGGGAATTGAGGCCTCTAAAAGAGTTCTCAAGCGGAAGTCCCAACGTATCTTTCCTTGCAGTATAATAAATTCAAAACGAAATGCATAAATAGAATACTAACCCTTGTCGAGAAGTGTCTGACTCTTCCTCGTTCTTCGATGGTTACGATCCTGGGACCACAAAAAAGATCTTCCTCACTAAGCACAAAAGAGAATCGGTGCGTGGGCACTATCTCCTTTGGAAAAAGGAAAATTGGGAAGAAGAAATTTTCTTCCCAATACCCTATGGGCGGCGGCCAAGAGAGAGGGAGGAGAGGAATTTCCTGAGCCTTTACTTTAACTCTCTTGGTTGTGTGTTTTGGGGTCACCCCAAAGGTCCTATTTATAGGAAAACCAAAGCCTCAGAAAATCTTCTGAATATCTTTTATAATTAATGAGATATTCTAAAATATATTAGAATAATAAAGATATTATATTTTATTCCATAATAAAATATCTCATATCTTTTATTTAAATTAATCAATATTAATTTAAATATATTATTCCATATCTTCCATTTTAAATTAATCACATTAATTTAAAATAAGATATTCATATATATATTTTAAATAAATAAAATGCAACCTCTTGGTCAACTGTTGACCAAAGTGGCGTGTGACCCCACCATGGGTCACACGCCCATGTCATCCACCAATGACGTTATTGGGCATTTTTATTTTCCTCTTATTTAATGGAACAATTCCTTTAAATAATTAAATAAATAAAACTCCTTTTATTTATTCCAATAAATAAAACTCCTTTTATTTATTTCATCATTTAATTTGATAATTTCAAATTAAATATTTAAATAGATTCTTCTATTTAAATCCCCATTAATTTTGGACAACACAAAATTAATTTAATTAAACAGACTCCTCTATTTAATCTCTTGTAATTAAATAGACTCTTCTATTTAATAATTAAATAGACTCCTCTATTTAATTCCACCAATAATTAAATAATTAAATAGACTCCTTTATTTAATTGAATAGACTCCTCTATTCATTTCCAATTTTCCAAAGAGAAATTAATCGTATTAATTTCTGTGTTCTCGATTACATGTGTTAGCTCGGAGGACTTAATGGACCTATAGGACTAAGCTCCAATGATCCATAATTACCTTTGATTAAAACTCCTTTTAATCAATTAATTCTCATTCATTAACTCCTAGATAACTCCACTACATATCTAGAGTTGCACTCTTAGTACTACAGACATAGTTATGTCCATTGGCTATAATCATTAACTACACTTTGATCCTTCACAAGTTAGTTCGTATCCATGGCTAGGTATTTACACCGTATTAACCTCTATGATACATCTTGTTCCTTAAGCCCAACTGATTCTCCAATGAACAACCTTACATAATCTCCATTATGCGTCTTTAACCTTTTCCTTGATCGAGAGGAATATGGGGCCCCATTGTTCAAGATCAATCAATCCATAAGGGAACTACTTATCTATTTTCCTATATGGAAAAGGGTGAATTCCAATTCTTGTGTAATTACGTTCCCGGCTATAAGCAAGATGCAATCCCCAAAGTGGGAGACATATTGAGCGAACTATACGAGTCACTCTCACCTATGCAAATCAAAGGTTTGTCTCTTTGCGAGCAGTGGTTCGTAATCCACTCAGGATTAAGATCAATTGTACATGATCAACCTAGGTTGATAAACGAAGTGTCTTTCTGTAACAGGTTTCCTAGAAGATAGTAAGTTTATCTTAGTCCAGTCTACTACAATCTCTATTGCAGCAACACCTCCACTCACATGTCTCTACATGAGCGATCCAGATGAGATCACTTGTGCCAATTCACAAGTGGGCCGTGTTAGTGATGTTACCAGAAATAAGGCACCCAACCTTTATTCATGTACCACAGACTCTTTGAGTTACACTTAAGTGAATCTTCCCGCATCATATGCTCACATTAAGTTATCATAAGTAACTCTGGATCTTATGATGGATTACATTTATTAAACTAATAATAAATGACAATGTAAATATTACTAATTACTAATTCATTTATTTATTTATAGTTTAATTGGATTACATAAGATTTAGGGCAGAAACCCCAGCAATCTCCCACTTGCACTAAAGCTTTACAGAGATTTATCTAGTAATCCTAAACTACCCATATGACGCTCAAACACCTTAGCCGGAAGTGTCTTTGTAAATGGATCAACAATATTATCCTCAGAGGCTATCTTTGTCACTACAACATCTCCTCTTTGGACTATCTCCCTTATCAGGTGATACTTTCTCTCTATGTGCTTTCCCCGTTTGTGACTTCTAGGCTCTTTGGAGTTGGCTACAGCACCACTGTTATCACAGAACAGTGTTATGGGTCTGTCCATGTCTGGTACTACCTCCAGATCGGTTAGGAACTTCCTAAGCCAGACAACCTCTTTAGCAGCTTCGCAAGCGGCTACGTACTCAGCCTCTATTGTGGAGTCAGCAATACAACTTTGCTTTATACTCCTCCAAACAATGGCTCCACTACAAAGTGTGAAAACTGATCCAGACGTGGATTTCCTAGAATTCTTATCTGCCTGGAAGTCAGAATCCGTGTACCCCTTGAGTATCTGTTGTACAATCAAAGAATGATGGAAGCTCTGAAAGATGGCATAAACGTCTGGATCACATCAGTGAGAGGGGACTGCAAGAACTTCAGAAACAGAACTTGCTGGCAGAGGTGAAATTGGATAAAATGAATTTTTGTGAACACTGCATTTTTGGTAAAGCACACAGAGCTGTTTTTCAAGATTCTAATTCACAACAAGAGAAATCTTGGCATACATCCATTCTGATGTTTGGGGGCCAGCAAGAATAGACACAAATGGAGGTAGCAGATACTTCATTACCTTCATTGACCACTTTTCCAGAAAGGTATGACTCTACTTGATGAGTTCTAAAGATCAAGCCTTTGACAGATTCATTGAATGGAAAAGCATGGTAGAGAAGCAGACTGAGAAGAAAGAGAAGAAACTAAGAACTGGTAATAGACTTAAATTCATTAATGAAAGGTTCAACAAGTTTTGTGAAGGAGAAGGCATAGTCAGGCATAGAACAGTTACATACATACCTCAGCAAAATTGAATGGCAGAAAGAATGAACAGAACCATTTTGGAGAAGGTGAGATGCCTTCTGTCAAGCTCCATGCTACCAAAAAGATTTTGGAGAGAAGCAGCCACAACATCTATGTATTTAATAAACAGATCTCCCTCTACAGCAAACAAATTCCTAACACCTGAAGAAAGATGGACAGGAACACCTCCAAGCTTGAACAATCTCAAAACTTTCAGATGTGTAGCATATGCACATGTTAAGGAAAGAAAGATGGAACCTAGAGCTAGAAAATGTATGTTTTTAGGGTATCCTGAAGGTGTGAAAGGGTATAAACTGTGGCAAGAAGAAAGTAGAAGTGGCAGATGCTTCATTAGCAGAGATGTGACATTTAGAGAAGAAGAAATGTATATGAAGAACAGACAGTCTCTTGATGACCTTGATAAAAAAGAGTGTGTTCAACTTGAGGTGGAGAATCATGAAAGAATGCTTGACATAACTGAAAATCAAAGTGTAAACCCAAAAATTCAAGAGCAAGGTGGAGATATTCATGACTATCAATTGGCTAGAGACAGACTAAGAAGGGTAATAACACAGCCTCAAAGGTACACTTCTACTGCTTTTGCCTTGAGTATTGCAGAGGAATATGAAGAATCAGAACCCACCAGCTATAGAGATGTTGTCAATAGTTCAGAACATGAATTATGGATACAAGCCATGGATGATGAGATGCAATCCTTGTTGAAAAACCAAACTTGGGTTCTAGTGGAAAAGAAATCAAATCAGAGGCTTGTAGGATGTAAATGGATTTATAAAGTGAGACCTGCAGCTCTTGAAGGAGAAAAACCAAAATATAAGGCAAGGCTAGTGGCAAAGGGTTACACACAAAAAGAAGGGGTAGACTATAATGAGATCTACTCCCCAGTTGTCAAACATGCCTCCATCAAAATTCTACTAGCCCTTGTGACACAATTTGACATGATGCTTGAGCAATTAGATGTCAAGACAGCTTTCCTACATGGAAACTTGGAAGAAGAGATTTTGATGTCACTACCCTGAGGGATTTATTCAGGAGGGAAATAAAGACAAGGTGTGCTTGTTGAAAAGGTCCCTTTATGGCCTAAAACAATCACCTAGACAATGGTACTTGAGATTTGATGCTTTCAATGATAAAACATGAATTCAAGAAGAGCAAATTTGATTCATGTGTGTACTACAGTGGAGGAGAATCTGAACCTAGCATATATCTACTAATATATGTAGATGATATGCTAATAGCTTCAACAGACAAGAAGAAGATTGAAGATCTGAAACTGATGCTTAGTACTGAATTTGAGATGAAGCATCTTGGAGAAGCCAAGAGAATTCTGGGCATGGAGATATGCAGAAACAGTAAGGAAGGCTGGCTACATCTCAACCAATCTAGATACCTAAAGAAAATACTAGAGAGGTTTGGAATGAAAGATGCAAAATCAGTAAACACTCCAATTGGAAGTCATTTTAAACTATCAGCAGACTTGTCTCCCAAAACCCAAGCAGAAAAGGCAGAAATGGCAAGAACACCTTACTCAAATGTTGTAGGAAGTGTAATGTATGCAATGGTATGTTCAAGACCTGATATTGCATATGTTTCAAGTCTTATTAGCAGATATATGGAAAATCCTGGAAAGGCTCATTGGCAAGCTGCTAAATGGGTAATGAGGTATTTGATAGACTCATGCAATATAGGCTTAAAGTACAACATAATCTGTGATGATGAAGGGAGTTGCCTTGAGGGGTTTGTTGATTCAGACTTTGCTGGGGATTTGGATAAAAGAAGGTCAATATCTGGATATGTCTTCACTTTATTTGGCACATCAGTAAGTTGGAAGGCTATGCTACAGCACATAGTTGCTCTCTCCACGACAGAGGCAGAGTACATAGCAGCAACTGAGGCAATTAAAGAAGTCATGTGGTTAAAAGGAATCCTTGAAGAACTGAGAATTGAATGCAAGAAGATGAGGATAAATTGTGATAATCAAAGTGCCCTATATCTGTCAAAGAATGCAATGTATCATGAGAGATTCAAGCACATTGATGTAAAACTTCACTTTATCAGAGACATAGTGGCTAGAGGAGAAATATGTCTGGAAAAGATTCACACAAACAGTAACCCTGCTGATATGTTGACCAAACCAATTCCTGGAGTTAAGTTCAGAAACTTCCTTGATCGAATTAACTTGACTGAAAGCTGTGGAAAAGATGATTGAAGATTGTCTGATAAACTGTATACAGTTGAAGTTGATCTCAAGGTGGAGATTTGTTGAAATGATATCTAAACTTCAAACAAATGGTCAGTTTCCCACGTGTGAAGTGAAGAGGTCGAAGCCATGAAGGAAAAGAAGTTAGCAGCTGACTGGATTAGTTAGAAGTCTGTTAGTCATTAGCTTAATAAAGTGGTTAGTTAGCTAATGAAGTAGTTAGTCTCTTCCTTGTATAAATAGCTTAGAATAAGCTTGTAATGGTGGTTGATCAATTTCAGATTTGCAGAAGAGACACTGAGAGTTCATTCCTGTATAGAGAGAGATTGATTCATCAATAGAACTTCTCATTTTTCATCTTTGTTCTTGATTGTTCTTATTGATTCTTGTATAATTCATTTGGAATTAGAGTTTGTATTACATAAACAAATTCTGAACAGATTCGACAAGCGGAATTGATGAATTGGGTCGTGAATAGGTAATTGATGCAAATCTAAGTCAAATTCTCTCAAAACTAAATGCAACTATGAATAAATAAACTATGGCAGCAAATAGTAATTTTATATATTACTCACACTTATTCGCTTGTTGTATCACTTATATAACCATATTGTAATAAAGGTGTGGGTAATTATTTACTTGGTTTTAGTTCTAATAGCAATCATATATAGACAAGGTGGAGAGTTACAAATTTTGTTCTTTCTTCAGCATGGCTTTCTAGGTAGCTCGTAAAGCACTTCAACTTCAGTTTATATACTATTGATTCATTCTCACCACAAGCAAAATGTAATTAACAACACATTTACCTTAGTTTCGTCGTGAATGTCACACACCAGGGCGTCAAAATTTTAAAACTGATTGTTTCGTTGTTAAATAGCTTTTTTATGAAAATAAAACAAGCAGACTGAAATAGTATATTTTTACTTACTAATTACTGAAATGTTAAAACTTAAATAATATAATTATAGTTCAATAGTTTATTAAATTATATTTATGTTATTTGAGTAATTTTTAAAAACTTTTGAAATTTTAGTTAATAATTAATATGCAGATTTATATGCTATTTGAGACCAATTTTATTTGATTTATAGTCAGAAAAAGGTGAAATTAAAATTGAAGAATATCAAATATGTTAACAGCCTCAAATCACTAAAGAATTTCTCATCTCAATTATGTAAAGAAAGTTTTTTCATATAACATATCATATTTGAGGATCCATTAGAAATTATGACGACTTACAAAACAATACCAACATATTAAATGAAGATACAAATATATATTAAGTAGACCGATTGTGATCAGTTTGGAATGTAATTAAATTCAATAGTAGGCTAAAAGTTAAAAATCTAAATTATTATTATCAAGAAAAAATAAATATATTACAACCGCCTTTCTATTGAAACCAAGCTTTCCACATATTCCATAACTTGATATAATTGCCCTTGAATGCCATTTTTTTTAAGATTACGAGAATTAACATTGATGGATAATAATGATCCATTATTTTCTTGCAAGAAGAACTCATCTTTCACAAGTCTAAGTCCCTGGTTAATATTGAGAAGTTCTCCAATTGTGAATTTCTTGATCCATGATTCCTCCAGCACCCAAATATCAACCGAAAATTGAGAATTAATCTCACCTAGAGATGATCGACATTTTATCAATGCAATGCAAACATCTAATATATGTAGAGTAAAACCAAGAGCATCATGATTCGGAGTTTCAAGATCAGGCAATGGAAGACTCCCAAAGACCTCATCTCTCAAATGAAACGAAATGATGTTGAAAGATGTAATATTTACCCAATAACAAACTCCATTAACATAAATTTCACTATTTAGAGATATAGGACTCAAATGGGGATTGCAAACTAAGTTACTTCCAAGAATTTGTACTTAGAGTATACACAATTACTTTAGCATGTCGGATAACATAATGAAAATAGTAAATAAACATGACCACCTTAAACTCATTTGTATCGGGAACCCAACCAAATCCTAGAGCTACAATATAGGGAAGTGTATGGGATGTAGGCGGAATATACAAGTCTAATTTAGGGAGTATATTGTGTTCTCCCATCGCAACATTCCACAAGGCAATATCTTGAAAAGGCTTGTTGGAAGTGAAAATTTCAAGGCAAATAATACCATTAATGCAAGGGCCAAGAATCCTTGTGGTGTAAAGATTTTGATTGAGGAATGGAATTGAGGATAGTTGTTGATGTGAATAATTTTCAGACAGTATGGAGATGACATGATCTCTAGTAGTGAAAAGCTCGTTAAATTTTACGAGAAGCTTGACATTAAAGGAAGAATGATAAGAATAATGTCGTGAAATAAAATATGGATTATGAATCAGATTGTACCACCATATATTGACACAACTTAGTCTTTTAAGAGATTTCACTGGAAGCCTGGTAAGGATGTTTTCCACCAAATCATCTGTTATATCAGAAAACCTCGTCTCTTCCATCTCTCTTTACACGACCAAACCAAGATGAAAAATCTGTCCAATTAAAATTAAAAAAAGCTTAAAAGCATAAAGACTAAGATCTTAAAACTTTACCTTAATTTTTCTTCAGAGACCAACAAGAATCAAAAATCTTGAGAGAAATATACACTCACTGTTTTCATTTATAAAGAGAAAACGAAAAGGGGAAATAAATACGGAATAGAGATTCTGATTTCCTTGAAGATGAAGAAAAAGACGTGACGAACTTATCGAGAATAGTAAAATTTATTTCGATAGCAACTGGGATTTAAAATTAAAATGGGCTGTGGTATGTAAATTTGGGGATTCTAAATTTTTGGAATTAAAAACTTTGGGGTTTTATTTTTGAGTTAATTTCACTAATAATAAAAAAAAATATGGATATATCAAATATACCTGATGTTTTTATTAAATATCAACAGTACCCACAATCCCCACCGGCTAAATTAAATTATATTGTGAAAGGACAAAAATACCCCCGATTTAATTTCTCCTTAATTTGTGTAAAATTTAAGGAAATTTATAAAATCTCTTAAATTTTACAAAATTAATGGAAAAATCAAATCTAAACAAAAATAAAACTATAACAAATAATAAAAGAAAAATCTTCAAACTTCTAACTTGTTCTTTAACCTCCTGACTTCTTCTTCCAGGAAAATTCGAATGTTTTTCTTGTTCGTCATCCTAAAAAATACAGAGATAAAAAGTAAACAATTTATTAATGTGCACTTAAATTGATATCGGACACAAATTGATGAAATAGTTTTGAAAATATATGTAAATAGGCTTTTAAAATAAACATTGAATAAAAATAAACATTTTACTAAAAAGTAACTTATCTACAAAATACAGAGAAAACGAGTTCGCCAAGAATTGAAAGGTACACATTTTTATAAACTGTTTACTTTTAGTAAACATTTATTGATGTATACTTAAAATTGATAGAAGGCACAAAATTGAACATGGAAAAAGATGCAACGGTTTCAAAGATGTGTAAATAGAAAATTAAAATAAATATTAAACAAAAATAAACATTTGATTAAAAGAAATAACCATCAGTCAGACAAGAAATTGATCGTAAAATGTTCTACACAAGATTGAAGATGAAAAAGAGGTAATAGTTTTTAAAAAATATGTAAATAGAAAATTAAAATAAATGTTGAACAAAAATAAACATTTGAATAAAATCCTACAAATCTGGATTAAAAAAATCAAAGAAATCATATAAGTGAAAAAACGATAGATCCATCACTAGAACCCTAGATTCGACTCATCCTCAAGAAAAATCAATAGCAAGATCGAAAAACAAATAGAAACTGAAAGAAAAAAATGAACGAGAAAAACGATTTATTCAAAGAAGAGAGATTGATATTAGAACTTACGGTTTGGAAATCTCGAGAAGAGGCGTCAGGGAGGTAAATAGAAACTGAAAGAAAAAACATTTTCTCACGCCTCTGAATTTGGTTTCTTGAAATGGGATGGTTTTGAATTCATGGGTTTTTTTCATTGTTGGATTTGTCGCTTTGCTTTGATTCATGGAAGAAGAAGAAGAAGAAGGAAAAAAATAAAGAAACTTTTCAAATTTCTCTCTCTTTCACTAGCCAAAGTTGTGCAAGATGGAAAGAAAATACAAATTTGAATAAGAACGGATTGATCTCGACGAAAGAATTGCATTATGTTCTAAAACGCCATGTCGAGAAATGTAGTTTGAAGGATTGTTGCAGGATGATCATTTCCGTCGATGGAATGCTCACGATAAAAGTGATGATTTTTGAAACGTCTTGGTTGAAATTGCAAAAGAAAAAAAAAAAAGTGGAAACAAAATAAAGAAACAGAAAAACAATGAAACAAAGAAGATGAAGATCAGGAAAAAGTGGAACTTCAAAAATTGAATACGAACAAATAAAAGAACAAGAAAAGAAAACAAAAATTTGAATACAAAAGGAAAACAAAAGGAATAGAATTAAGCTAACAATAAATGAAAAAAAATTGAATACAAGAAAGGAAAACAAAAGGAATAGAATCTGGAATGATTAAATCATATCCTATAAATTAAGCTAACAATAAATGGAAAAAAAAAGAACCACACGGTATCAGAAAAAGAAAGAGATAGTGATGAAGGGTATTAACGTCAACAAACAACACGCCGACCACCAGGATCTCCACCATAAATGGTGTTTTATGGGTAAAATTGATATAAATCCAAATTAGCCATTAATTTTGTAATTAGGTGAATTAAATAGGTTATTGGTGTAATTTATTCTTTATTTTTTAAGTGACCTTCAAAATTAACAAATAAGAGTTATTGACCTTCATTTTTTATTTTAATTCTTTTTGACCTTCTGATGATGTCATATTGCTGTGAAATGTCTAAAAAACAATTTTTTTATCTTATTCGATGAAACATTTTTCTTATTTTCTCAATACTATCTCTTCTATCTTCCTCACTCACAGCGACAGTTGAGGGTGAAAAGCGTTTGAAAAATATCTCTTCTCTCAATATGGGTATGTATGACTTTAGATTTTTGAGATTTTCATTTGTATTTTTTATTTCTCCCAAAATCTCAACATCCTCTCCACTCTCTTCATATAGCCAAGTAATCCTCAAGCTTTTGATTCTAATTATAAGGTGGAAAAAAAGTTTTGGTTGCCCTGGAATTTGAAAATTTTCCCTGAAATTTGAATTTTGCACCAAAATTTAAAAACTATAATGCCTAAAATTAAAATGCTCAAGAAGAAATAGAAAGAAATAAATAATAAAATAAAGGCTCTCAGAATTTTGGGCAAATGAGGGTTTTTTTTCTTTCTTTTTCTTACTGAATTCAACATTAAATTTTGGTGAAAGTTTTTAAATTCTGGGGTAAACTTTCGAATTTTGAGGAAAAATTCAAATTCCCATGCGAAGTGTTTACATAGTGACACTCTATGTTGATTTTGAAGGGTTTTGAGGGTTGGAAAAAGCTTAGTCAAAAGGAGGATGAAACTCTAAACATCAAAGAACTACAAGGCAATGCAAAAAAAGTTCACTTGATCACAAGCATTCAAAAACTCATTCGACTCTTCTTGTTTAATAGTTATTAGTTTTTTGTATTGATGAGTTGATGACTCCATTGCTGAAGTGAGGTGAGATATTGAACTACAATACTTGACTAGATTTAAAAAAAAGTTTATTGATTATTACATGGCTTTTATCTCTCATTGGATTGTGTTAGACCTTATTTCTAAGTTTAGTCCCGATTAATTCGATTAGTTACGTTTAAGGATGTAAATGAATAAGATTATATTATAAGGATTTTTGTCTCCAGTTTAGCCACGGATTCAACGTTGCAACAGTGTAGGCTCGGAACAAAAATGCAGTGAACGGAATTAATAAAACAGTGAGTAAGGGAAGAGAGATGGACACCGAAAATGATTAACGTGAGAAACCTGCAACTGGTAAAAACTCACGGGGCCTCGCCCAGAAAAAGTCCACTAGAATCGTTAGTCATTCAATACAAATATAAATCAAAAAGCACAAAATAAAAAGAACTCCCTTCTTTGTTTTTGTCTTTGAAATCTCCTTGCAACGACCACGTCTACAATGGATTCGATCACAAGCTCCCCTTGTGACGATTTGATTCAAGAACCTCCCGTTCTTGTTTTGATCATACAACAAGCTCCCCTTGCAGATTTCCAATCAAGGAACTCCCTTCCTTGATGTATGAGCAAGACAACTTCTTCCTCCCGAAGAATCGAATTACTCTCCAAGCAATTACAATATAGAATATTTGAATAATAAACCTTACAAAATGCACTCTCACATGAATATTATAATAAACACAATATGCTAATAAAAGTGAGATAAATATAAAAAGCTTGGGTAAACAAGTTAATGTAAAAGCCTTCAATTTATAGGCAACATCTTGAATCTTCAAATAAGGAAATCAGTCAAATTCAAAACTGCTAGCACCGTTGCAACGGTCATTCCCACGGCTGAAACTTTCCTTATATAAAAACTTCAAATCCGAAAATAATTCAAATTGATTTGCATTGGCTGCTATCAATCAAACAAATTGAGGTTGGAAAAAGCTATCAAAAAGTCCATTAAAAAGCCTTCCATGTAAATTGACAAATTTCACAATCAAGATCCACAATTTGCTCCATGTTTCCATATAAACAAAACATTCATAAAAGACTCAATCAATTAAAAAAATGGGTTTTTGTCAAATTAAATTTCCAACTATTTATTTCAAATAAGAAGGAAAAAAACATTTAAATTTTCCAACAAACTCCCCCTTTGGCTTTGATTTGGCAAAAAACATATTTTAATAATATCATTTGAAAACCATAGGATAAATCTCCCCCTAAATGGGAGAAAACAAAATAAATAATTTCAAATGACAATAAAATTTCTCCCCCTGTTTTGGACAAACCAAAGACAAAAATATTCAACAAATTAAGGCAATAATCAGAGATAGGGGAAGCAAAAAAAAAAATTGATGATGATTCAATAACAAAAAGACATTCAAATTATGTATTTTTCAATAAAAATAGCACAAGCACACAAGACAAAGAAAATATTGTCACAGAGAGAAATTAACAAGACAGAAAAAAAAAATTAATAAAAAATAAGGAAAAAATCAATCAAATAGGCAAAACAGGAGGAGTCATGACTGCATTTCATTTAAAAAAAGCCAATTTTTTATTTATTTGAGATTAATATCATTAATATCCTGATTAATTCACCTAATTTCACTATTACCGGTTGTTGAGATTATATTTCACTTTTACCCAATTAACACCAATTCTGGCGGCTCAACCATAGATCCTTAATATACGATTTACCGTTATACCCTTTTTTTATACGTGTTTTTTTTTCTTTTTTTAAAAGATATATCCCGTGCGTATTTCTGGCATTCCGTAATTGTTGGGATTATATTCAATTACATGATTTGTTTCCTTTTTTCTCATTTAAAATTAATTTTGATTTGGCAGTTACCAAAAACCGAATTATACTGTTTCATTTTTTTATTCTTTTCTTTCTTACGTTCCGTAATTGTTGGGATTATATTCAATTACATAATTTGTTTCCTTTTTTCTCATTTAAAATTATTTTTGATTCTGCAGTTACCAAAATCCGAATTATACTGTTTCATTTTTTGATTCTTTTCTTTCTTACGTCTCTCTAACGTTTTCATTTCTTTTCTGCATTCTTCAATTTCATTTACTTTTTTCTTCGATCAAAGTTTTATTGTCATCTCCATTCTTTTCTGATATGAGTTTAAGATCTATTGATTTGTTATACAATGGTGTATGGAGTGATTCTCATGAATATGAGAGATATGAGTTGAAGACAATGCTTATTGTTAAGGGTTCTAATTACGATTCACTGGTTAACAAAGTTAAACGTAAAGTTTCCGTTTAACCTTGCATCCAATTGTCTCATGATCGAAGTTGTTACGAACTCTAGTATTAAGAAATATCTTGATGTTAAATGCGACAATGACGTTGCTTTTATGGATTCTTTCCTGTTTGACAATTCATCATCTTTTGTTTCGCTTTTAGTTGATTCTATTAAGTTTTCAGATCCTATTCCTATGTATGAAGAATCTTATGTTACTCCTGTGAAATCCAGGAAAAGGAATGAGCCTGTGTTTGATTTAGGTATATATAGCAACCCTGAGGATGTTGTTTATGATGAGATTCCATCTGGGTTTATATATATATTACTATGGTCAATGTCGAATGTCCACGAGAGTCTTTTTATCTCAAGACGGAGAATGCAATTTACGCATCGAAGCATGTTCTTAAGAAAGCCATCAATGTTCAAGCTTTGAAACATGATTTTGAACTGCGTACAGTGAAGTCTAATGGAGAACGATAGTTTATATGTTGCAAAGATAAGGAGTGTAGCTGGTTTGTGAAGGCCTCAAAATACGAGGGTTCTGATTGGTGGACCATTAAAAAGCATTGTTTGCAACACACATGTTCAGTTGACATTATTAAATCTGACCATCCCCAAGCAAGGGCTTCAATCATTGTAGAATACATTCGTGATTATTTTAGGATTGGGAGTGGTAAGTTTATGTCTGCGAATCAAATTTCTCATTTCATGCAAGAGAGGCACGGTATTCATGTTGTTTATATTAAAGCTCATCGTGTTCGTGAATTGATTTTGAATGAGATCAGAGGCTGCCCCATTGAGTCTTATGCTCTTGTTCCTAAATTCTGTTACGTTATATGTCAACACAACACCGGTAAATTTCCTATTTTTTTTGTTGATTTTTGTTAAACATTTATAATTTTTATTCTGTTTTATTAGCACTTTTAGTTAATTTTAATAAATGTTTATTTTTTTCCTTCTGTTTACTTTTTTTAAATATTTTTATTTTCCAGGTTCGTACATGAGATATCAACTCACTGATGGAAATACGTTTCAGTATCTTTTTATGAGTCTTAGTGCTTCTATTTCCGGCTTCATTCACTTGTAGGCGTGTTGTTTCTGTCGATGGTACATTTCTCAAAGCCAAATATGCAGGAGTTTTATTGACTGCTTGCGCATTGGATGGAAATAATCAAATATTCCCTATATCTGCCGCTGTTGTTGATTCTGAAAACGATAAGTCATGGGAATGGTTTTTTACTCAATTAAATGCTATTATTGGTGGTACTGGTAATTTATCAATTATTTCTAATCGTCACCCTAGTATTTATAAAGCTGTTTGTAATGTTATGCCCGGTGTCCATTACGGGGTTTGCATACAACATTTATCTCAAAACAGCAAACAACGTTTTCATAAGAAATCCTTAGCTGACCATTTTAAACGGTGCGCATAAGCATATACTAAGGAAGAACATGAATTTCTTTTTCATCAATTAGGTTTGATGCACCCTGATATTGTTCCTTATTTGAATGATATCCGAAAATGTGTTTGGTCTCGTGCTTACTTTCCTGTGGTCCGTTTCAATGTTATGACCACAAATATTTGTGAAAGCTATAATGCGGTTTTGAAAAATGCTAGAGAACTTCCAGTTGTTAGTGCTTTGGAGAAGATACGTTTGAAATTGGAAGAGTGGTTTTACCAACGTCGTACTGTTGCTTTAAACATACGTTCCAATATAACCCCATGGGCTGAGTCTTTATTGAGGAATAATATTGAGGCTGGCAGGAGGATGATGGTAAGTTTATATGATTATTTTCTTTTATATACTATTTTTGTCTTATAAACTTTTAACATTGTTCAACCTTTTTATTATAGGTTCGTCATCTCAATGACGTTGATTCTGTAGTTGTAACAGCAGAAATGGAATACCGTGTTAATCTCTCAAAGATGTCTTGCCAGTGTAATCGTTGGAATCTTTTAAAGATTCCATGTTCACATGCCTGTGCTTCCATTATTTAATTGATACACTTAGGAAGACTTATGCTGGTATGGTTATGCCTATTGGGAATAAGAGACAATGGGTTGTCCCTACTAATGTTGATTGTGTTGTTGTTTATCCTCCTGATGTTCGTCGTCCAATTGGTAGACCCAGAATTAAGAGATACCTATCGCACTCTAAATACTATAGTTCGAGCTCAAAGAAATGTTCACGTTGCGGTGGTTGCGGTCACAATCGTCAGACTTGCAGAAATGCTATTCCTTCTTGAATTTTTTTTATGTTTTTAATTATCAAGTCATGTTTCTAGGCTTGTTCTTCCTATGTCTTTTTTTCAATAATTTAACTTATGTTTTTAATTTTTTATTTAACTTCCTTATCAAACTATGATTTACGTCATTTAGTTTAATTGATTTTTAATAAATATTGCTATTAGTTCAACCTTTTTAATAGTTCAACTATTATTTGGGTTTTTCATCTATTCTTTGTTTTTGTGATTCAATCAACATGAATGTTATTGTTGTTATCGTTTTCTTTAATTTTTTTGGTTACTTTGATTTTGAACTTAAACATTTCTATTACAAAAAAATTATATTAGTAAATAACTCTTATTAACTGTTTAACTTTGTTAAACAATTGAACAAAAATAAATATTTCAGTAGGTGAAATTCAAATAACAGTACTTACTGATTATTCTATGCACTCCTTTAAATGTTTAATTTGGTTAAACAATTTATAAACATATTTTAGAAACTTAAATTAAAATAAAAATACTTACTAGTTCTTTGAAGATATCAGTTTGAAAGTTCCTCCATGTACCCTGCTTATGGTAGTCCTTGTTCAAAATTCTAGGGTACTCAGAACTGATCCGTCTAGTGTAACTAGAATTTAAAGACAGAGCTGGTAGAATTTCACAGGCCCATATCACTAAAGCTTGGGGGTAACTAGAATTTATTTTCGTTCCACTATTATTACTTTTTGTTTAATGTTATTCCATTTCTTAAATGTTTAATATTGTTCAACCCTTTACTATTTAACAATATTGTTGGTTTTCTTCCATTCAAAATATTCGGTCTTTATCCAATTGTTTAATATATTTAACACAAAATCAACAAAATGAGATTGTCATTTACCAGTACATAACCAAAAAATTGTAATACTTCTGCAATAGTAATTGTACATAACCAAACTGGTTTTCTTCCATTCAAAATATTCCTATTTGTCATTTACTAGTACAAAATGAGATTGTCATTTACCAGTAATGTGACCATGACAACCATAAAAATGACAAATAGGAATGAATTTATGTGATTTAACAAATCAGTTTGTCTTTTGTCTCAATTCTGAATTTTTTATATTTGCAATATGATCATGTTCCTTCCAAGAGGTAGGATTACAAATTTGATTAGTCCAAAAATTCATTTTACATGGTTCTTTATGCATTGTTCCAGCAAGATCAATTGGTCTTTTGGATGATTCTCCTTCATAATTGAGTACTTTTTCATATTTTGAATCTTTATCAACACTCAAAGGATAATCATGCTTTGCAGTACAAGAATTCAACAATTTATTCTTATTTCACTACAAAAAAACTGCCAATTTGCGACCATAAAATTGCGACCAAATGGTCGTTTTTCACCTAAAATGTGACCAAAATGCGACCAACAGAGTGGTCGCTAAAAAGCTGGTCGGATTTCAATTATGCGACTGCATGGTCACAAAAATGCGACCATATGGTCGTAAAAAATTTTGGTAGCAAAAAAGTCAAACTTTTTAAAATGCGACCAAATGGTCGTAAATTTTGTGACCAAATGGTCACTTATTGGCTCAGTGAAAATATGACCAGATGGTCGCTTAAAAAGCGACCATCTGGTCGTAATTTATGTGAAAGATAAGTGACCACTTGGTCACATAAAAGTGACCAAATGGTCGCATTTTATGCGACCAAATGGTCACTTTTAGTCTCAGTTAAAATGCGACCAGATGGCCGCTTAAAAGTGACCATCTGGTCGCATTTAAGAATTTTTTTTTAAATTTAAATTTTAATAATTAGTTAATTAATTATTAATTAATTATTAAGTTTTAATTATTTATTAATTATTAATTAATTATTAATTATTAATTACTAATTATTTATTTAATTAATATTAAAATGTCATAAAAAAAAATTGGAATTCAAATAAAAAAAATATATATCAAATATTAAAAAAATGTTTTATACAATCGAAAGAATCCTAGAACTACTGCGGAGGCGGGGGGGGGGGGGAGGCGTCGATGTAGAAGGGGCCGCCTAGAGATCCAAGTACGCGGCCAAAGCGGATGCGACCTAGGCGTCGACTCGTGCTTGTATGTCGGCCTCGACTCGTGCCTGTGTCGGCCTCGACTCGTGCCTGTATGTCGCCTCAATAGTAGCGACTCGAGCAACGAAGTCCTCACGCATAGCCTCCATGTCCGCGCGCACTGCTTGCTCACCCAGGAGAAGGCCGGAGCTAGTGCTCGCTCGCATTCCCGAGGCCGGGGCACATCTGCATAAAGGCGTCGCCCGTCTGAGCCGAGCCCAGGAACCCGACCCATCAGCCGAACCCCTCCAGCCACCTCCAAGAACGCCTATATCTTGTCCTCTCCTGAGCCGGTTGCGAGTCCGTGTGGGCAACCGCCGAGTCAAGGACTCAGTGAAACGTTCCTAAACATTTAAAATTCAGAAAATAAAATGGTTAATATATAATGTATGAAAAATTTTAAAGAAAGAATAATAATTGAAAAAAATATTAAATACCTGAACTTCTTTTCGCCTTATCGTCGACTTAACGTCCCGTCCTTCTTCGTGTGAAGAACTCGGTGCGGCTCATCTAAGGACGGGGGCCGTGCTTCGCTTCCTAAAAAATCAAATAGTGAAGAATAAAACATAATAAATTAATTAGTAATTGAAAAAACAAACGAGAAAAAAGAAAACGAGAAACAGAACGAGGAAAAAAAAAGCATACCAATCGACGATGGTGCTCGTCGTGGGTCCGCGCCCCCGCTGTGTGTTTTACTGGATTCTTCGCGCGGTTGGCCTTATTCCTGCATTACACTGCCTTGCCCTGAGGAGTGATCAAGCTAGCGAGAAGCCGCGCGTGGTCCTCCGGGCTCATCCACACGGGGCGGTTTGCTGCTTGCCTTTTGCGCGCCCGGAACATGAGGTCCTTGAATCGATCCCGGACGTGACTGTCCCATAGGGGGAACAATCTACCGTCGGTGATATCGGGATCGATAACAGGAAACTTGCCCTGAAAAAATTGAAATAAAAAATTGTTAAAGTAATAGATTTATTTTTATAAATTTCAAAATTAATTAATTATGAAAATAAATTATGTTTTTACCTTCCAATCGTCGTACATCCACGCGTTTCTCCGTCGTCGAAATCTTCGTCCCGGCAAGGTCGCTGGGAGTAGGCATGCTCTGAAGGACCTCGTGAAACCGTTTTTGAAACGGCTGGTATCGTGCTTGCAAAATCACAAAAAATTATTGTGCTATATATTAGAAACTATTAGTTAAAAAGAATAGAAAACTTTTAGGGAAATAGTAAACAAAATTACTTACGTATCCCCTTCAATCCAGAGGGTAAGTCTGCGCCTGAGACTACTGAGTGCATGAAGTCGAGGGGCCACTGGATTCGACCGATGCGAACCGGACGCCGACCCGGGACGCATACCCTGATGCTAAGCCCGGGAGGCGTGGCAAGGGAGTCTCCGGCGGCCGTGGTGTCGAAGACTCGGCCTCAGGGACTCTATCATCGAGCGTGGCGGCAAGTCGCGTATCGTGAATCAAGAGGATGTCCAACTCCTCCGTAGTCGCCTCGCATCAGGGCAACGCCAGGTGGCGTCATGGGAGACCCCTCGTCACCCGCATCGTCAGGGTCGTCCTGATGGGGGAGGGCGCTCGTCTGCCGTCATAATCCTACAACCAAAATAAACTAATTTAATACTAATTACGTAAGTAAAATATTGATTAGTTTATTTAATTAATTAATTAATTAATGAAATAATGTAAATTAAACTAACATAAATTTAAGTAAATAATTTAAAATAAACTAATCAAATTAATTTGAATAAAAGTAAATTAAAATTAGATTAATTTAACTAAAAGTAATTCAATGAAACTTAAGATTAATTAAGTAAAACTAAAATAAACTAATCATTTAATTTGAAATAAAGTAAAGTAAAATTAGATTAATTGAACTAAAATTAATTGAATTAAACTAAAATTCAATTAGTTTTAGTTTCAATTAATCTAATTTTACTTTACTTTAATTCAAATTAATTGATTAGTTAATTTTAGTTTTAATTAATTAATCTTATGTTTAATTGAATTAATTTTAGTTCAATTAATCTAATTTATATTTACTTTAATTCAAATTAATTGATTAGTTATAACTAATTAATTCAATTAAACTTAAGATTAATTCAATTAAACTAAAATTAATTCAATTAAACTTAAGATTAATTAATTAAAACTAAAATTAATTCATTTTAGTTTTAATTAATTAATCTTAAGTTTAATTGAATTAATTTTAGTTCAATTAACCTAATTGTACTTTACTTTAATCAAATGTAACTAAAATTAAGTAATTAAACAATTTTTATTTAATAATTAAACTAAAATTAATTAATTAAATTAGTGTAACTCATTAATTTAAACTACTTAAGTATAATTGAAGTTAATAAACTAATCATTTAGTTTGAAATAAAGTAAAGTAAAATTAGATTAATTGAACTAAAATTAATTGAATTAAACTAAAATTCAATTAATCTTAGTTTCAATTAATCTAATTTTAATTTACTTTAATTCAAAGTAATTGATTAGTTAATTTTAGTTTTAATTAATTAATCTTAAGTTTAATTGAATTAATTTTAGTTCAATTAAGCTAATTTTAATTTACTTTAATTCAAAGTAATTGATTAGTTCATTTTAGTTTTAATTAATTAATCTTAAGTTTAATTGAATTAATTTTAGTTCAATTAAGCTAATTTTAATTTACTTTAATTCAAAGTAATTGATTAGTTCATTTTAGTTTTAATTAATTAATCTTAAGTTTAATTGAATTAATTTTAGTTCAATTAAGCTAATTTTATTTTACTTTAATTCAAAGTAATTGATTAGTTCATTTTAGTTTTAATTAATTAATCTTAAGTTTAATTGAATTAATTTTAGTTCAATTAAGCTAATTTTATTTTACTTTAATTCAAAGTAATTGATTAGTTCATTTTAGTTTTAATTAATTAATCTTAAGTTTAATTGAATTAATTTTAGTTCAATTAAGCTAATTTTATTTTACTTTAATTCAAAGTAATTGATTAGTTCATTTTAGTTTTAATTAATTAATCTTAAGTTTAATTGAATTAATTTTAGTTCAATTAAGCTAATTTTATTTTACTTTAATTCAAAGTAATTGATTAGTTCATTTTAGTTTTAATTAATTAATCTTAAGTTTAATTGAATTAATTTTAGTTCAATTAAGCTAATTTTATTTTACTTTAATTCAAAGTAATTGATTAGTTCATTTTAGTTTTAATTAATTAATCTTAAGTTTAATTGAATTAATTTTAGTTCAATTAAGCTAATTTTATTTTAATTTACTTTAATTCAAAGTAATTGATTAGTTAATTTTAGTTTTAATTAATTAATCTTAAGTTTAATTGAATTAATTTTAGTTCAATTAACCTAATTTTAATTTACTTTAATTCAAAGTAATTGATTAGTTCATTTTAGTTTTAATTAATTAATCTTAAGTTTAATTGAATTAATTTTAGTTCAATTAACCTAATTTTAATTTACTTTAATTCAAATTAATTGATTAGTTCATTTTAGTTTTAATTAATTAATCTTAAGTTTAATTGAATTAATTAATCTTAAGTTGAATTGAATTAATTTTAGTTCAATTAACCTAATTATACTTTACTTTAATCAAATGTAACTAAAATTAAGTAATTAAACAATTTTTATTTAACAATTAAACTAAACTATTTGAATTAATTACCCTACTTTAAATTAATTGATTTAGTTAAAGTAATCTAAATTACATTAATTAAACTAAAATTAACTAATCAATTCTAGTGTAATTATAAATTAATTTAGTTTAATTTTATTAAATTAAAGTTAACTATCTTAAATAAACTAAATAAGTAATTAAAACTAAATTAGATTAAGTAATTAAATTAATTACTACTTAAATTGAATTAAAGTAAACTAAGTTAGATTAATTAAACCATTAGATTAATTAAACTAAAATTACTTAAAGTAATAAAATTAAAGTAAACTAATTAATTAGTTAATGTAAACTAAACTAATTAAATTAAACTACATAAACTAAAACTCAACTAATTAAAGTAAACTATCCTAAAAACTAAAACTAAGTAAACTCTAAATTCATAAACTAAACTTTAATTTGTTACGAAAACTAACCTCGTGTAATCGAAACCTAAGTGGTGGTTGAGGATTTTCGGTTTAGAGGAAGAATGGGAACGGAACGGGAAGAAATAACGGGGAACGGATAGGGGAAAGAGAGAAACGAACAAAAAGAGAGGAAGAAAAAGAGAGAGGCAACGAAGAGAAAAAGAAAAGAAGAAAAGAAAGAGAAAGCGGGAAAAAAGGGAAAAAGAAACGGGGAAAGGAAAGGGAATGAAATTTAAATCTATTTTTACGACCAATTAACTGTCGCAAAAATGTAATTATGACAGGAAATGAACAATCGCGCGTGTGGGGCAATTGCGACCATATGGTCGCATTTACAAATATAAATGCTACCGTTTGGTCGCATTTACAACTATAAATGCTACCATTTGGTCGCATTTAAAGAAAAAGCGACCAAATGGTCGCCAGGTTTATCATTACCAAGGCCACTGTCTTGTCACGCGTCCCGTCAACGATTGCGACCATATGGTCGCAAGTATGAGATTCACCGCCAAATATTGCGACCATATGGTCGCATTACTTAAATTCACCGCCATAAATTTCATGAAAATTTAAAGTTCACGCCTATAATTGCGACCATATGGTCGCAATTCCAATTGTATTTTTTAAAAAAATTATTATACTTTTGCCCAAATGCGACCATTTGGTCGCTTTTCTCCCAAAACCCTAAACCCTAAACCCTAAACCCTAAACCCTAAATCCTAAACCCTAAATCCTAAAATGCGACCAAATGGTCGCATTTCCCTTCTAAATTACTACCATATGGTCACCTTTTTTGTAAAATTGCACCACCACCTGGCGCAAATATTAATATTTATATATATTTTTTTTATATTGGGTTACTTTATGATATTTACATATGACGGGAACTCTTGTTTCCATGTTGTTATATTCATTGATATGTTTCTTCATGATTGTCGAGATACATTTTTGTAATTCTTGATTTGGAACTATTTGATTCTAATTAAGAGTTTTTTTTAATACGATATAGATAATTTTATTCTTGTTTTTCAAGATAGAAAGTGCTAGAAGGGAACCAAATAGACTATTGAAGATGTACATATTTATATATAATTAATTTGCATCCACATATTCAATTAAACTTAAGATTAATTAATTACAACTAAAATTAACTAATCAATTACTTTGAATTAAAGTAAATTAAAATTAGATTAATTGAAACTAAGATTAATTGAATTTTAGTTTAATTCAATTAATTTTAGTTCAATTAATCTAATTTTACTTTACTTTATTTCAAACTAAATGATTAGTTTATTTTAGTTTTACTTAATTTTAGTTTAATTAATGTAATTTAGATTACTTTAATTAAATCAATTAATTTAAAGTAGGGTAATTCATTCAAATAGTTTAACTTCAATTATACTTAAGTAGTTTAAATTAATGAGTTACACTAATTTAATTAATTAATTTTAGTTTAATTATTAAATAAAAATTGTTTAATTACTTAATTTTAGTTACATTTGATTAAAGTAAACTACAATTAGGTTAATTGAACTAAAATTAATTCAATTAAACTTAATGCATTTCTCTATATCTAATTTTAGTTTAATTAATCTAATGGTTTAATTAATCTAACTTAGTTTACTTTAATTCAATTTAAATAGTAATTAATTTAATTACTTAATCTAATTTAGTTTAATTACTTATTTAGTTTATTTAAGATAGTTTACTTTAATTTAATAAATGTAATTTAGAATTGATTAGTTAATTTTAGTTTAATTAATGTAATTTAGATTACTTTAATTAAATCAATTAATTTAAAGTAGGGTAATTCATTCAAATAGTTTAACTTCAATTATACGTAAGTAGTTTAAATTAATGAGTTACACTAATTTAATTAATTAATTTTAGTTTAATTATTAAATAAAAATTGTTTAATTACTTAATTTTAGTTACATTTGATTAAAGTAAAGTACAATTAGGTTAATTGAACTAAAATTAATTCAATTAAACAAAATTGCGACCAGATGGTCACTTTCAATTGTGACCACTTGGTAGCTTTTTTCCCTCCAAAATTACGCGCCATTTTTTGCTACCAAGACATATTTTAGTCACCAAAATTGCGACCAGGTGGTCACTTTTAATTGTGACCACTTAGTAGCTTTTTTCCCTCCAATTTTAAGCTACCACCCCCAAAAAAGGTCACAAAATTGCGACCAGATGGTCACTTTCAATTGTGACCACTTGGTAGCTTTTTTCCCTCCAAAATTACGCGCCATTTTTTGCTACCAAGACATATTTTAGTCACCAAAATTGCGACCAGGTGGTCACTTTTAATTGTGACCATTTGGTAGCTTTTTTCCCTCCAAAATTACGCGCCATTTTTTGCTACCAAGGCATATTTTAGTCACAAAATTGCGACCAGATGGTCGTTTTTTAAGGTGACCAACTGGTCGCTTCCTTTGCGCCATAATTTCGCGCCATTTTTTATGACTATTTCTACTTTTGGTCGCAATCTGGTCGCAAAAAATGTGACCAGATGGTCACTTAAAGTCAACCTTCAAATAAAGTGACCAACTGGTCACTTTAAAGCTACCACTTTTTTTTGGTCGCAATATTTTGGTCGCATTTTGGCAGTTTTTTTGTAGTGTTTTTCAATTTTAACTTTTTATCAACACTCAAAGGGATGGACTTCTTGTTCCCTTTGAAGAACTTTTGATTTCTTTTCTTCTTGGACATCCTTACACAAAACACAAAATAGGTCAAAAAATTTCAAGATCTCGCTAAAAATTAGCGAACTCGCTCTGATACCACTTGTTAGACCTTATTTCTAAGTTTAGTCCTGATTAATTCGATTAGTTACGTTTAAGGATGTAAAGGAATAAGATTATATTATAAGGATTTTTGTCTCCAGTTTAGCCACGGATTCAACGTTGCAACAGTGTAGGCTCGGAACAAAAATGCAGTGAACGGAATTAATAAAACAGTGAGTAAGGGAAGAGAGATGGACACCGAAAATGATTAACGTGAGAAACCTCCAACTAGTAAAAAATCACGGGGCCTAGCCCAGAAAAAGTCCACTAGAATCGTTAGTCGTTCAATACAAATATAAATCAAAAAGCACAAATTAAAAAGAACTCCCTTCTTTGTTTTTATCTTTGAAATCTCCTTGCAACGACCATGTCTACAATGGATTCGATCACAAGCTCCCCTTGAGACGATTTGATTCAAGAACCTCCCGTTCTTGTTTTGATCATACAACAAGCTCCCCTTGCGGATTTCCAATCAAGAAACTCTAAATATCAAAGAACTACAAGGCAATGCAAAAAAAAGTTAACTGATTATTACATGGCTTTTATCTCTCATTGGATTGCACGAAGGAGAGACATTCCCCAACAACTTTTTTTGGAAGAAATTCAAGATCCTCTATTTTCACAAGGACAAAAAATCAAATTGAAATGATCAAAGAGCGTTATGGAGGATGAAAGAGGTTCTAGAACTTAGAAAATGAAATAGCCGGATGACAATGACTTTGAAGACAGTCGGGGGAGGAATATATGATTTTAACCAAGTTTTGTTAAACATCCGGATACTATATTTAATCAATGATTGGTCAAATGCACCATAAGAACCTTTTCTATCCAGGCAATAATTAATTAGATGTCTTGTTTGATATTGTTAAGTGATTAAATTCATCATCATGCAATGTTTCTTGCAGCAATGCAATGTGTGGCTTAGCTCTTGGAGTCTATTATTATGACATGAATTTTATTTATTTTTCCATGTAGAAGTGACGCTCCCCAAAAACGTTGTTGGAGGAAATTGATGATCCTTGATTTCTAACAAGTGCAGGACGATCCAAATAAGGAGAAAATATGTAGGAGTTTGAAGCTCAAAGTAAGTTTCTTATTGATGCTTTCAACTTAGGTTTGTTCATCACATTTTCTCATACTTAAATTTCCAATATAACCATCTCTTCAAATTAGTCTTCAAGTTTTCAAATGACAAATGATTCTAGATTTTAAAATACACTAACAAGGAAAATGCTTCACGTTCACTGTTGTTTATGTACGAACAAGGAGATGATCAAGCCACGGAAGATGGCAGAATACAATGGCTTCCCATAGAAGTAGGCAGTATCACTAGAAGTTGAGGCATTTCAAAGAAAGCCTTCTCCAAATATGTTGCAAATAAAATTGAAGTTTGCTTGAATCAAAATTGAATAAGACTAAATTTAAAACAGATGTAGCAGCAATGAGTATTATGGTTGGTTGATTTCGCCTGACAAAATACTTGTCTGTGTTTACTGCAGATTTCATGCATTTGTTAAAGCAGTTCCAATATGATAAACAAAAATACTTTCCTTGATGCAGGAATTTAGCTGGAGAAGAATTCTTGTTGGCACTTAGAGAACTTTATTTAGATTGACAGCAAGAGCAAGGCTCTCCGAAAACACTTTTTGAAGATATTGATGATCCTTGATTTCAAAGAATTATAGAAGGTGTATTTTTCTTGATAAGTTTCTTTCTTCTAATGATATTTGGGACATACATGTTTTTAATTCCTTAAGTTGGAGCGCAAATGTACAGCTTTTTGTTAGTACCCGCCCACTATTTTAGTATCTTTGTATTCCGATCTATCAAAATTAGAAAGCGAAGCTAGAATGGCAAACACGAATTTTAGATAAGTTGGCATAGTTGAACACATTGTATGATCATTTTTCCAAAATCAGAAGAAGCTAACAGCTAAGTGAAATGCCTAATATGAACCAACGATTGGGATTTGTTTCTTAATTATGAGATTAAGAAACGCAATATGCTCTGTTTTCACAAGGATAAAACAATCCAATTGATGAGATTAAGGAACGCTGTGGAGAACGAGAGAATATAATGTCGCTCTTGTCCGCTAAGAAAGAAGTTGTAGTACTCAAAGAATCCTATTGATGATATTATAAAAGCATGTGATTAAATTTATCTTCTGTATCTTTGTAGAATACTAGGACAATTTTGTTGTATTTGGTGGTTCCAAATCAATGACAAGCCCAATTTTAGTCTTTCATGGTTCAGGTTGCAATTCAATTATATTTATATATATATATATATATATATATATATTATAAGTGGGCCATGTCTTCATTATTGACAAAGAAAATAAAAAAGGAGGCAACGTGTGTGGAAGATCCATGTGGCGGTGATGTGTCTTGACCTAAGTATAAAAGAGAGCAATTCTTTGAAAATTTGGGTAAAGTTACCTCCAAAATCTTAAATTAACCTTTTTGACCTTCATTCTCATATTAACCTTTTTTGACCTTATGATGATGTCATCTTTATGTGAAAACTCCCATTTACCCTTCATCTCCTCCACTCTCCTCTCTCATTCAACTTCCAACTGTTTCATCTCCCTCTCAACTTCTCATTCTTCAAACATTGATTCTTCTTCATCTTTCAACTTTAACTTCCATTAATTCTTCATCTCTAACAACGAAAAGGTACACAACGATTTGAAATCTCAAAACTCCTTCGATTTCCGGAAATGGAAATCCATGGATTTCATACCTCCGGATTTCGAACAACACAACAACAACAAGAAGAAGAGGAAGAAGAAGAACAACACAACAAGAAGAAGAATAAGAAGAAGAAGAACCCATGTTTTTAGCAAACCCACCACCATTACTAACCTTGGAGCTTCATTCTTAAATGGGTTTCGTTCATCATCTTGAATAAAAAAAGTGGGGGAACTCCGGAATCCTGAAAAAGAAAAAGAAAAAAAAAAGCTCTCCATATTCCGGAGCTTCGGAATCCGGAGAACACCTCCTGAATTCGAAAGAAAAAAAATTTAAAAAAAAATAAAAAAAATGAGGCTACCTCTGGAATTCAAAAGAAGAAGAAGAAAAAAATTGGGGGCTACCTCCGGATTCCGGAGGTATCCTCCGGAATTCAAGAGAGAGAGAGAAAAAATAATAATAATAAAAATTGGGGGGCCAGCCCCCCCACCCTGGATACAAATCCGGAGCCTCCGGATTATTAACCAGAAGGGGGGGTGGGGGGGCTGGCCCCCCAATATTTTTCTCTCTCTCTCTCTCTCTCTCTCTCTCTCTCTCTCTCTTGATTTTGATTCCGGAGGTCTGGAGGTAGCCCCCCAAATTTTTTTCTTCTTCTTCTTTTGAATTCCGAAGGTAGCAACATTTTTTTTTTTTCGAATTCCGGAGCTCCGGATTCAGGATTCCAGAGCTCCGTAATTCGGATTCCGGAGGAGATCTCCGGAATTCGGAGAACTTTTTTTTTTTTTTTCTTTTTCCGGATTCCGGAGGTTACCTCTGGATTCCGGAGTTCCCCCACTTTTTTTATTCAAGATGATGAACGAAACCCATTTAAGAATGAAGCTCCAAGGTTAGTAATGGTGGTGGGTTTGCTAAAAACATTCTTCTTCTTGTTGTGTTGTTCTTCTTGTTGTTGTTGTCTTTTTCGAAATCCGGAGGTATGAAATCCATGGATTTTCATGGATTTCGAAGGATTTCCATTTCCGGGAATCGAAGGAGTTTTGAGATTTTGAATCGTTGTGTACCTTTTCATTGTTAGAGATGAAGAATTAATGGAAGTTGAAGTTGAAAGATGAAGAAGAATCAATGGTTGAAGGATGAGAAGTTGAGAGGGAGATGAGAAGTTGGAAGTTGAATGAGAGAGGAGAGTGGAGAAGATGAAGGGTAAATGAGAGTTTTCACACAAAGATGACATCATCATAAGGTCAAAAAAAGTTAATATGAGAATGGAGGTCAAAAAAGGTTAATTTAAGATTTTGGAGGTCACTTTACCCAAATTTCCCAATTCTTTTATTAGCCATATGATTATTATTCTTGATGCGGCAGAAAGGGGTTTTGGACGGCAAAAAGTTAACATAAAATAACTTTGGTTTTGGGGCTTGTTTTTAATTGAGAGAAATATAGAGAGTTCTAATCGATTGTTAAACTTCTATTTTTCGTCTCAATTGTAATCTTCATCTTCATAGTGGAACCTGCAATATTTGCAGAAGACAAGACGTACCAATTGGGAACCTGTATAAAAATTATCGTGTCATTTTCTCTTTCACTTTTATTTTATTCTTGTGTTGCTATTTATTGTTCTTGAATTAGGGAGTTAAGGGAGTTGCAAATCCTTCTAATTCCCAACAAATTCTTCATCATCATGAAAGAGATGAAGATACCGTTAATGAAATTACTTGAAAGATATTAGAAAATTCAACATTTAAGCCACTCTCAATATCAAAACCATTTCGGGCTTGTTTGAGAGTATTTATGAAATAATCAAATTACTTTTCTTACAAGTACTATGATAAAAAGTGTTTAGTCATATATTATTTTATTGTTTGGATATAATATTTAAAAAGTGCTTTTAATATTGTTTAGAATTCTTGTTAGAGAAAATGTTCGTATAAAAATAAATTAGAGAAAGAAAGTGTATAAGGAGAGGTTAGAGAGAGTGTGGAAAAATAAGTTAAAGAGAGAAAATGTGTAAAGAGAAGTTAGATAGAGCAAATGCATAAGTTTAGAGAGAGAAAGTTTGTAGAAAGGTGTAAGAGAGAGAAAGTTTGTAGAGAGATGTAAGAGAGAGAAGTTGTGTAGAAGGATGTTGTAGTAAAAAAAAATGTCTAGAGAGATAAAATGTATAAAAGAAACTAGAAATACAAAAGTTTAAAAATTCAAAAACACTTCAAAAAGCACCAATTACCCGCTTCTTCGAAAAAGTATTTTAAAGTGTTTTTGACTTTTACAAAGAGTGCTGGTAAAATATTAAAAAATATAAAAAAAAATTATATTTAGGAAACACTATTACTCATTTAAAAGCACTTTTACCAAGTCAAAAGTACTCCCAAAAGCAAAGTTCATTATCTCATTAATGTCAAAATGAGAGAAGAATGGAGAAACTCAAAGACAAAGCAAGGAGACTTGACTACATTGTATTAAAAATATCTTGATTGAAATTTGTGGTCATTGTTTTGCCTTCCACTATGCTTTGAAAATTCGATTAGACCCACATAAGAGCAGAACAGAGCAGGTAGAAGTAGTTGAAAATTTTATTTATATCTTTTGTAGCATTATTTCTGATCTCAAGAAAACAATTGATTTTTTTTCCTCTACTCTCACTGCAAGTGTAAGCCATGGCTGAAACAGTTCTGTTCAATGTTGTTGGTGAGATCATCAAGAAATTAAGCTCTGAAGCTTTCAAGGAGCTTGGTATGATGTGGGAAATCAAACATTATTCAAGATTACAATTACTTGAAAGATATTAGAAAATTCAACATTTAAGCACTCTCAATATCGAAACCATTTCATCATTTATTAGACAGAATCTTAATTATTTTAGATTAAGTATATTATCTCATTAATGTCAAAATCAGAAAGGAATGGAGAAACTCAGAGACAAAGCAAGGAGACTTGACCACATTCTATTGTCATTTTCTCATATCAGAAATATCTTAATTGAAATTTGTGGTTGTTGTTTGCCTTTCACTATGCTTTGAATCATATAATTTTGAAAATTCAACTAGTAGCTTTTATTTATATCATCTTTTGTGGCATTATTTCTGATCTAAAAAAACCAATTGATTGTTTTTCTCTTTACTCTCTGCAAGTGTAAGCCATGGCTGAAACAATTCTGTTCAATGTTGTTGGGGAGATCATCAAGAAATTAAGCTCTGAAACTTTCAAAGAGCTCGGAATGATGTGGGGAATCAAGGATGATATCACCAAACTCACCAATTCTGCTTCAATCATCAAGGCTGTTCTTATTGATGCTGAGAACAAGCAGGATCAAAACAATGCTCTAAGCGAGTGGCTCGGAAAGCTTAAACATGCTTTTTATGATGTGGAAGATGTTATTGATGAATTCTCTTGTGAGGCTTTACGGCGAGAATTGATGACTAAGGATAAAAGTGCAAAACAGGTACGCATCTTCTTCTCCCGAAACAACCAGCTTCTGTTTGCTAATAAAATGGCACACAAAATAAAGAATGTTAGGGAGATTCTAGATGTTATTGCTGCTGATAGAAACAACTTTGGTTTAACCATAAACGTTGTTGAACCAAATATTCCACATGTTCCGGGGAGAGACTCTCACTCTCATGTACGTGAGGAGGAGGTGATTGGGAGAAATGATGATAAAGAAAAAGTCAAAATTGATTTGCTCGATATGAATGTAAATCAGAACATCTCATTCATTGTAATAGCCGGCATGGGAAGATTAGGGAAGACAACACTGGTTAAATACCTCTACAATGATGAGAAAGTTTCTAAATCTTTCGATCTTAAAATATGGGTCTGTGTTTCTGAATTATTTGATGTGAAAGTGATTCTTGGATAAAATTAAATAGATTTGAATAATAAAAGTATTGAATAATTTTAAGGGTAAAATGCAAATAAACCCCGTGGTTTTTGTCGAATCGTGAACACCCTCACGTGGTTTGAAAATGACAAATTATACGTATCTTCCTTTTTTCATTGAGGCATAAAGCCTTCAACACCATGTTTTTCTTTTAGCCATAACTTGTCGTTTGAACTCGATTTGGATGATTCAAAATGTTTTAGAATCTTCATTTCGAACCTACGTTATGGTCGATTAAAAACTTCTAAATCATAAGTAACCAAAAGCGTTAATGGTGTAAATCATCAACCTAAGACTTTGACGATAAAAAAACTCTTTTATTTATTAATGATTTTGAAGTTATGAAGAACCATAACGTAGAGCCTGGAATAGGATTCCAAAACATTTTGAATCATCCAAATCGAGTTCAAACAAAAAAGTTATGGCTAAAGAAAATTTATGGTGTTGAAAGGAGATGCCTCAATGAAAAAAATTGAAGATCGAGTATAATTTACCATTTTCAAACCACGAGTTATGCTTATGATACAAGACAAAACCACGAGGGCTTATTTGCATTTTACCCTAATTTTAAATATGTAACATCTAATTGCATGTTGTTAAACATTCCTGAATAATGAATTTACACCGGGGCCTCCTTTCATTGTAACTCCTGAAAACTGGAAAAAGGATAAGAAGACCAATCCATACACGAAGCAAACAAAGATAATGGATTTAATGACGAGTCTAAAAGGGGAAGCAAAGACGAAAATGGCAGATGGATGCTTCAAGGATATTATAGAGTTGAGTATTATCAACTTCCTACCAAAATTAATGCACCATTTGATAGGGAAGATAGCTTGTAATTCAAATCTAGATGTGTTGAGTTTCAATTTTGACGGAAATATAGAAACCTTTAGTATAAAAGAATTTTGTATTAATTAAACCTAATGGACAAAATAACATTAACAAACTATTTGACAATATTCAATAGAAAATGTAAAGTATCTATGTAACTGAAAGGAATCAATACGTAAATTAATGAGAATATATGAAAATTTTGAAAATAAAATTTTTATTTTTTAAAAACAAAATACCAAATCTGAAATGGTTTGAAAAAACAAATCCATAATATTAATTGAAAAATTAATGATCAATATTTGGAAACAATAATTAAAACGAAATCATAAATAAAAAAACAACAAACCAAGGATAAATCAATATCAAATTGATTTATTAATCAAATAATTAAAGAGAGAGAAACAAAGGGTATATTAGGATGTGAAAATTCGAAAAACCGCTGTCAAAAGTACTCACAAACACAAAGTTTATTATCTTATTAATGTCAAAATCAGAAAAGAATGGAGAAACTCAAAGACAAAGCAAGGAGACTTGACCACATTGTGTTGTCGTTTTCATATTAGAAATATCTTGATTGAAATTTGTGGTCATTGTTTTGCCTTCCACTATGCTTTGAAAATTCGATTAGACCCACATAAGAGCAGAGGAGGGAGAAGTAGTTGTAAATTTTATTTATATCTTTTGTAGAATTATTTCTGATCTCAAGAAAACAATTGATTTTTTTTTCCTCTACTCTCTCTGCAAGTGTAAGCAATGACCGAAACCATTCTGTTCAATGTTGTTGGGGATATCATCAAGAAATTAAGCTCTGAAGCTGTCAAAGAGCTGGGAATGATGTGGGGAATCAAGGATGATATCACCAAACTCACCAATTCTGCTTCAATCATCAAGGCTGTTCTTATTGATGCTGAGAACAAGCAGGATCAAAACAATACTCTAAGCGAGTGGCTCGGAAAGCTTAAACATGCTTTTTATGATGTGGAAGATGTTATTGATGAATTCTCTTGTGAGGCTTTACAGCGAGAATTGATGACTAAGGATAAAAGAGCAAAACAGGTACGCATCTTCTTCTCCCGAAACAACCAGCTTCTGTTTGCTTATAAAATGGCACACAAAATAAAGAATGTTAGGGAGAATCTAGATGCTATTGCTGCTGATAGAAACAACTTTGGTTTAACCATAAACCTTGTTGAACCAAATATTCCACATGTTCCGGGGAGAGACTCTCACTCTCATGTACGTGAGGAGGAGGTGATAGGGAGAAATGATGATAAAGAGAGAGTAAAAAATGATTTGCTCAATATGAATGTCAATAAGAACATCTCATTCATTGTAATAGCCGGTATGGGAGGGTTAGGGAAAACAACACTGGCTAAATACCTCTACAATGATGAAAAAGTTTCTAAATCTTTCGATCTTAAAATATGGGTCTGTGTTTCTGAATTATTTGATGTGAAAGTGATTGTGAAAAAATAATAGAAACAGCAACCCAAAAAAAACTTGATACTAATGAGATGGAATCTTTACAAAGACAAATTCGAGAACTGATTGAAGGAAAGAAGTATCTTTTGGTATTGGATGACATATGGAATGAAACTGAAGAGAAATGGTCTGAACTAAAAGATCTATTCATGTTCGGAGCAAGAGGTAGTAAGATTTTGATCACAAAACGTGACAACAAGCCGGTTTTAGATTGCCGATATGACTCTATTGTACGATTTAGAAGGCTTATCGAGAAAAAAACTCATGGTTGTTATTTACAAAAGTGGCATTCAAAGAAGGTGAAGAGCCAAACAATCCAAACTTGATAAAATTGGGAAAAGAAATTGTACAAAAGTGTAAAGGGTCTCCTCTCATGATAAGAAGTATAGGGCGTTCGTTGTACTCAGAAACATCAGAAGAAAAATGGATGTCAATCAAGGATAAGCTGCAACCGACAAATAATGTGATTTCAAACCTAAAATTGAGCTACGACCACCTCCCAACATCATATTTGAAGCAGTGTTTTGTCTACTGCTCGTTGTTTCCTAAAGATTTTTCTATCTCAGCAAATGAAATTATTAGACTATCAATTGCTCTAGGTTTCGTCCCATCATCAGATTCTAGTAAGTCTATGGAAGATCTAGGAAATGATTATTTTATGGAATTATGTTGGAGGTCATTGCTTCAAAGTTCAGTTTTAGAAAGTGAAGATGATTTTCGTTTTACATATAAAATGCATGATTTAATGCATGATCTTGCACAAATGGTTGCAAGTGACGATTGCAAATATATAAATTATAAAGATTACGATGCTATTGATGAAAAAACTCGTCATATTTCAATTCAATACAATTCAGAAAGTGAAAGGAATTTGCCCACTTCAATATTCAAGGCTAAAGGGTTGAGAACGTTGTTTTTACAACCTGATGTTGGATTTCGTTCAATTACAATTGATATGTCTACTTTAAACGAGCTATTTTCAAGCTTTGTACGTTTGCGAGTGTTGAAACTAAAGAGCTTAGATATTAAAGAGGTGCCAAAATCCATCAAGAAGTTGAGACAACTTCGATACCTAGACCTCTCATGGAATAGAACATTGAGATTTCTCCCAAATTCTATCACTGAATTGCAAAATTTGCAAACACTGAACTTGCATGGTTGTTATGAATTAGAGGAACTACCGAGAGATATAAAGAATCTTGTAAATCTTAGACATCTTGATTTAGATGGTACATTAAGGTTGAAGCATATGCCAAAGGGAATGGGAAAGTTGACAAGTTTACAGACATTAAATTTGTTTGTGTTGGGAAACAAGGATGACATGCATGCTTGTAAGCTGAGTGAATTGAAAGAGCTCAACCATTTAAAAGAAAAATTAGTCATAAAAGGTTTAAAACAGCTGAATACTACTCCATCTGAATCTACCTTAGCAAGGTTGAGAGACAAGAAATATTTGCGAGACTTGCTTCTTCGATGGGATTTGGATTGGACAAGGGAAGATGATGAAGTTGATGATGAAAGGATATTGGAAGGCCTCGAACCACATCCAAATGTTGAATCCTTGGGCATTAGAAGTTATATGGGAGAAAGATTATCGAATTGGGTATCCTCAATCTCTAAATTGATTTCGATTGATATTTGTGGCTGCAGAAGATTGCAACATCTTCCACAGTTTGATCATCTTCCACTTCTCAAATGCCTAAGTTTGAGGGGCCTAGATGCTTTGGAGTTCATAGATATCAAAGATTCGGTTTCTTCATCGGTGTTTTTTCCGTCACTTCAATATCTCTGTTTAGGTAATATGCGTAATTTGAAAGGATGGTGGAAAAGGGAACCTTGCTCACTTCCATCTTTCCCTCCTCTTCGTCAAATTGAAATCTACAAATGCCCGAAGCTAGTTTCGATGCCACTACACTCTGATTTAGTAAGTGTTGAACTTAGAAATATGAGTCTCAAGACATTGAAGTTTCCAATTGCGAGTATCATATGTCAAACAGATCCATCCTCCACCATCACGTTTTCTTTAGAGAATCTCACACTAGAAGGCATCGAGGACCTTGAATTTCTACCAAACCGATTATGGCAGCACCTCAACAACCTGGAGTCTCTACAAATTACAGATTGCGAGTATTTGAAAGGGTGTGTTTCAGAAAATGAAGAAATTGAGTCATTGGGTGAAGTGAAAGATGGCAAATTGAAAATTTTGAGACTTCGGAAACTTCCAAAACTGGAGTCCTTAACAATTGGACCTCAACATTCGGCTACTCTTCAAACTCTCTCTATAGAACACTGTTGTAATTTGAGGCATTTACCGGAATGGATAGGAAGCCTCGTTTCACTTTCAAGGTTGGAGATTAAGAAATGTCCCAATTTGAAATCAGTTCCAGAGGGAATGCGCCAACTTCAATCTTTACGAACCCTTTTAATAATGGGTTGTCGAGAACTAGAAGAAAGATGCACGGAAGGAGGGGAGGATTGGCCCAAGATTGCCCACGTTCCAACAGTTTATCTGTGGAGTTTTTTTGGCTAGACACGTGGCAGGTGAGGTGTTAATAAAAAAGAAAAAAAATAAAACCAAATCTGCTGGTTGTTGCAACCCGTGTCCAGAAAAGAAAGTTATTCTCTTTTTCTTCTTTTTTTATTCATGTCATCATTTTTCTTATCAAATTGAGATTCATATATTTTAATAGATCCATGATTCATTGCTTAAAAAAAATTAGATGCATTTCCTCTGTCAAGAATTTGTGCTCATAAATGTGTTTTTAGCAAAAGGTAGAAGGATAGAATCTTTTGTATATAATCAAGTTTTGGGGAGAAATATTGCTTTAAAATACATGATTCTCACTTGGGTGGAGCCACAAATATTTCCGGGGTGCAAAATATGTATAGAGTTATGTTTGAGAATTTAAAGGGGGGCAAAATAGACAATATAAAAAAAATTGAATTTTTTTATAGAAAAAAGTGAACTTGTATATAAGAATTCTGAATTTGTCAAAAAATAAGGGGGGGCAAGTGGATCCGCCCTCGCCAATTTTAAGATTTTCTTTTAAATTATGGTTCCGTTTACAAATAATCTTGCTGGTCATTTTCTTATTTGTTTGAGGTAATCTTTCAACAAGTTGTTTTATATGCAGGAATCTTGTGGTGGGAAAGGGATAAGTGTTTTGAATTCCTTTGTGGCATGAGGGTTGTAAGCTTACTCAAAAGGAGGATGAAAATCTAAATATCAAAGAATCACACGGCAATGCAAAAACAGTTCACTTGACAAGCGTTCGAAAACTCATCTGACTCTTCAAGAGCAGTTATTAGTTTTTTGGATTGATAGTGAGTTGATGACTCCCTGGTGAAGTGAGGTGAGATATTGAACTACAATACTTAACTAGGATGTATAGAAGTTTGTTGACTATCGCATGACTTTTATCTCTCGTTGGATTTGCAGAAAGGAGAGACATCCCCCAACAACTTTTCTGGAAAAAATTCAAGATCCTCTATTTTCACAAGGACAAAAATTCAAATTGAAGAGATCAAAGAGCGTTGTGGAGGATGAGAGAAGTTCTTCCATTTACAAAATGAAATAGCCAATGACAATGACATTGAAGACAGTCGGGGGAGGAAAATATGATTTTAACGAAGGTTTGTGAAACATGCCGGATACTATATTTAACCAATGCTTTCTATCCAGGCAATAATTAATTAGATGTCCTGCATGATAATATAAAGTAAGTGATTAAATTCATCATCATGAAGTGATTACATTAAGGGTATTCAAAAAACTCCCATGTACTTTCCATTACATCCAACCATAATACTCATTGCTGAATAACTCATGTTTCTTGCAGCAATGAAATCTGTAGCTTAGCTCATGGAGAAAATATCAAGGAATTTGAAGCTCAAAGTAAGTTTCTTCATCAATAGTATTGATGCTTGCGGTGGAAAGTAAGGGGACATAGTATGGTTTAAATGAGAAAAAAAACGGCTTGCAACTTAGGTTTGTTCATCACATCCTCTCATACGTAAATTTCCAATATAACAGTCTCTTCAAATTAGTTTTCAAATGACAAATGCTTCTAGATTGTAAAATATACTAACAAGGAAAATGCTTCACGTTCAATATTGTCTATGTACGAACAAGGAGATGATCAAGCTGCGGAAGATGGCAGACTACAATGGCTTTCCATTGAAGTAGGTTGTATCACTAGAAGTTGAGGCATTTCAAAGCAAGTTTCTCCAAATTATGCTGCAAATAAAATTGAAGTTTGCTTGGGGAAGGGCAGTTAAACAGACAACTCATAACCAGACAAGGAAAATATGTTTTTGAGCAAGGTATTTCTAACACTCCCTGTCTTTTTGGTTAGTTTCCAAAGCAACCATCCCTTCAATAAAGTAGAACATCATAATTGATACACCCGATTGTAAATCAAAAAATATAAACACACTCTCGGGTAGACGAATAGTTTCCATGCTTATTTTAGTTTTGTTTTGTTATGGTGTTCTAATCAGTAATATATGAAAAAGACTCTAATAATGAAAGTTAACCAATTTAATCAATTTGAATAAGACTTTGAATTTAATTAAAACAGATGTTGCAGCATAAAACTCTATCTGCCACCTATAGTTGGTTGATTTTTCCTGACAAAATACTTGTTCTGTTTACTGCAGATTTCATGCATTTGCCTTAAAAAATGCTTTTCTTGATGCAAATTTTTTGTTGTTGGCACTTAGATGATAGTCACTAAAAGCAGCAACATCAAGTCAAAAGTGGTTAGACTCTGGCATTCATTTACTATAACTTGGGCAACGCTTCTTTTGATGTTTAGTTTGAGTTGGATTTCTCTAAAGGATGCTCAAGATCTATTTTTTTGGGACTTTTTTGAGCCTCAAACGTCTAAGAAAAGGAAGATTTAATAGATTTGTGTCTTCTCAACTTTGTTATGGACAGTTTGGACTAACAGCAATATGTACTTGGCTTTTTAAAGTTAGATTTGTTTCATGGGATTCAATTTGAGTTTAGTTTTATTTCGTACTTTTTGTTGGGTTAAATTTATTATTTCTTTATATTTTGGGATTACCTTTCATTCCATAGATTATAATTTCTAAATGAAATTATTTTTATTTTTTCTATTTGAATACTCCATAATGTTCTTATAATTATTGTATTTTTACTTTTGATCAATGAAAACTTATCTTTCCATAAAAAAAAATAGTTATATTAACATGTAACCTTGACCAAGTAATTAAAATGGTATTGAGATTTGGGGGTGAGAAACATTACTGAAATTCAATTTGTTCTCAAAGCTCAATGTAATCTGCTCTGCAATTCAATTAGCTCTATCTAATTTTTGTCACCCTTATAAAAAAAATATCTGCCTTTGCCCCTGCCACTCGTAATATTCTTTCAATTTATGATACCATTTTGAGCTTTTCAGGTGTGCACAATACAAGCTGAATTATGGTCTTTTCTCAGAATATTTCCTCTAAGTCTTCAATCTGTGCTACCAAAATCAGTCAATCAATAAAAAATTGCTAACACATTCACCGGACTTATCTACTGATAAACCAACATTCAAACCAGTGAATTCTTCCAAAAATAAAAAATTAGTTGCATTACAAGACATAATTGAAATATTAACTTTTTTCTGAATTACAATCAAAAGTACAAACTAATCATGTCAAGTCATAAATCAGATAATCATGTTCATCTTTCTTCAACTATCTTGAAACGAAAACAATTCTCTTACTACCAATATTATGAGGTCAACACATCATAAATAAAATTTCAATTATATAGTCAAATAACTCAGTATAAGAGTTACTCTGAAAAACAAATCTTCACACAAATCAATCACTAATGAATTCAATTAGTGCCAATGTAAATATATAAAGATTGTCTGATATATTGTGAACAAGTTATTGTTTTTGCCAATATTATGAGAGACCTAGAATGGTCGGGAGAGGAACAGACGATTTTAACCAAGGTTTGTCAAACATTTCTGATACTATAATTGAAAGCATTTGTGGATGCTGATTGTGGGGCTTGCTTAGACACAAGACGTTCTGTCACTGGTTATTGCGTTTTTCTGGGAGATTCAATGATATAATGGAAATCTAAGAAGCAATCTGCCATTTCTCATTCCTCAGCTTAGACCGAGTACCGTGCATTGGTAGATGTGAGTAGTGAACTCACTTGGATCTCTCATCTTTTGTCTGATCTACAAATTTCTTTTCATCTATCTGCTTTGATCTACTATGACAACTTGGCTGCTATTCAAAATAACTTCTTCTTCCGCTTTTTAATAAAGAACTAAGCACATAGAGCTTGACTGTCATTTTGTAAAGGAAAAGGTTGCTCTGCTGGTTTTGTCAATCTCATTCTGATTCGTTCTCATCTTAATCTTGCAGACCTTTAAACTAAAGCATTGCCAAGTTCTTCATTTTTCGCTCTCTTAGCCAAGATGGGTGTTACTAATATCTTCTTCCCATCTTGAGGAGGAGTATTAAATATTTGTTGCATTGTAATTTTATTATTTTACTTGTTCTGTTTACTGATTTCATGCATGTTCCCAGTGATTTCAACCAAATTTCGAGGATGAAATTCCAAAAAGAGGGTAAGATATTGTCAAACCCACTTCCTCTGTTTTGTCTCATGCGAGTTGGAAAAGAAAAATTCAAAAAAAAAAAAAAAACTATGTATTAGTTTGGTCAAATTTACAAAGGCGGTGGTGGGCTTAATAAAAAGCTTTTAATTTTAGCAAATATCAAGCAATTGTTTGACAGCTAGCAAAGGAGTAATTAAAATAAAAGATAAACTTAAGACTTGGAAGAGAGAGGAGAAGAGAAGTACTTTGAAAAACAAAATCAAGGGATTTTTGTTTGTTCTTCTTGTTGTTCACCGTGGAGAAAGAAGAGAGATATTTTCAATTAGAAGAATCGATTTTGGTAAGTAAATTTTTTTCATGGTTTTATTTTCGTATTTAATTGTTCGTGGAAGCCATGCTCATAGAAAGGGAGAGCCAAACTATGAGAAATTTCACTTGTAATTTATACTTAGTAATGAGAAGAATTAGTTTCATGATATTGATGCTTGTGCTATGGAGCCATTCTCATGGGTTTAAACTTAAAGAAGATAGCTGCTATTAGGAAAGAAAAGGAAAGAAAGGATAAAAGAACAAAAGCTTTTAATGGATCAACTTATGGGTTTTTGTAGGTGGTTTATGATGAAAAGGAATTGGTAGAACAATTTGGGATATAAACAAAAAGATTATTTTGTTTTTCTCTAAGAACTGTATTTTATAAAAGAAGGGGAAAATACCAAATTTTTGTCTTGGTTAAACCTCAGGTTAGAGTGTAAAGAACTTGGACTTTGGAATTTAATATTTTACAAAGGGCTTTAGTTTTTATGGATTAATGGGCTTTAGTTTTTATGGATTAAAAACAAGTTCTAAGTTTGGTGAAGTTCAGGTTAGAGTGTAAAAGAAGTTGGACTTTGGAATTTAATCTTGTAGATGAAATATCCAGCTATGGTGTTGACTTGTGGGCAGAAGAGGAGGGAAATGAGAACAAAAGTAAAAAATAAAAAGGTTTGAAGGTGAAGTCCCTCGTGACGGTTCAGAAAATAGAGTAAAGTGGGTTGTGTTGTGATGAGGTAATATCAAAAGAAGACTAAAATTGGTTAGTATCAGGTTCATGTGTAGGATATAAGAAGGGAAGATGCGAGCAATATTTGATTAAAGAAAAGGAGAATACAAGTATTAAAAAGTGACGATCAGATGGATTTCTCTTTGCTCATGGATTAATAACTAAAATCCTATATCTAATCATGGATTGAAAATTAATTAGTATTTTAATTTAATATTGCCTTTAAATCAATTTTTTTTTTCAATTTTTTTTTAATTTATTTTTCACGTGATATCAAGATGTAATTATTTACAAGTTAGGTTATTTGTCGTAAAAGTTGTGAGTGGTTTCTATTTTAAGATTTATGATATTATCGAGATTTATATTTTTAAAATATAAATATTTAGATATTTAGCCACAGATTTTATGGAAATGAGTTTTATGATATAATATATATTAATTATGAATATTATCGTTTATGTTTTTAGAAATAGTTATATTTTAATGAAAGGTATGAAAATTACATTAATAGTTTCAGTAATTTATTTTCAAACCGCTAGAAACAGTACCCTCACTTATCAGCTTTCAGCAGGTCTTTGGGACCCACTTTAGCATACACATAGGCTTTGGGCCGTATGTTAGGGTACATAGCCCTTTTGAGGCAGTTTTGCGCGCGTATGACCAGTTTCAGTATTCAGTTGCTCTGCTGCATGCATGATTTCGCTCTACATGCAGTATGACCGTTTAAGAGTACATTTTTAGTATGGTTTTTATCACTATGATATAATATATGAACAGTTTCTAGTTTATATATATTTACGTACAATTATTGATCTGGTTTTGAAAGCTGAATACTAAGATTATTAAATTATGTCTATATCCAGTTTTACGAGTTTTAGTTTTTAATATTATGGTTATTAAGTTTTACGAATATTAGTTTTGAACAGTTTTATGAATTTGGAAACTACCTATATATTATGTAGTTTTGAAGAAAATATTAGTTTAATAAAAATTCCACTCACTGAGCCTTTTTAGCTCTTTCTTTTCAAATGTTTTCCCCCCACAGGTAGCTTTCGAGTTTCAGAGACGATCGAGCCTACGACGAGCTTATATGCCACGTGTTGTCAGTTTAGCTTGTACAATGAGTCAGTTTAGTTTGAAATAATTTTAGCACAGTTAAGTTTAGTTTGTCTTGATGATAGGTGTTGGTTTTTGGCTATCACTTGTCATCGGCGCACGTCTCATATCAGGTGTATAGGGAGAACTCGGGACGGGTCGTGACACAAACAGAGAGGTAAAAAAGAAAATATTTGCAAAAAAGTAAGACAGAACAGAGAAGAAAGGAAAAGTTAAAAAAAAAAGTGAAGCAGGTAAATACGTAGATAGTGTCTAATTCTATGTATTTATTACCTTAAATATGTAGATAGTGTCTACGTATTTTAATTAATTTACGTAATCTTAAATACTTTTTTAAAGCGTACGCATTTCTTGTCTTACATACGTATTTATTACCTACGCATCTAACGTGGCATCCGCATGACTAAATGCATATTAATAGACTAGGTATTTCAAGTCTGAAAAGTCAAACCAGATGGTTTTACTAAATAAAAATCTATGAAGTCTATTTTGTCAATTTTTTATATTTTCCAGATAACATCCCCAAATAACCCGATGAAAGAGTATGAAGGTTCTCATGTGCTTTAAGAAAGAAGTTCTAATACTTAGTGTAACGTCCCGTTACTTTTAGAGGTAAAATTTTTTTTTATTTTATTATTTTATTATTTTTATTTATTTAAAGCTTTTAAAATTAGTTAAAATTAATAATTCCAGTTTTATTAGTTATTTCCGTCAAAAAAATCCTTTTTATCGTTTTAATTCGTTTCGGTGACTCTAATAATTATTAACGGGCCAATTAATAATTATTAGACACATTTAGATATTTTTACGACCATCGGTTTTCGATTTATAAGCAAAAGGTCAAAAAGGGCAAAACCGTAATTACCCAAACCCTAAAATATCTAGATATTTTTCTTAACTATCATCTTTTTAACTTAGCTATTAAGCAAAAAGTGGTCATCTTCTTCCTCCTTTTCTCCTCCAAGCCGTGAGCCATTCCACCATTGAAGTGGATTTTCTTTTCTTCATTTCTCATCCGTTTCTCAATGGATCGTCGTGTTTTCGGTTGCGTTGGATTGGTAGGGACGAGGGCTACCTATCCAACCTAGCTTTTCGAAGTTTCCCGTTCTCTAAGGGAAATCCTAAAAAGTGAGTTTTCAAAACTTTTTATATGGTTTTGTTCGTTTTTTATTGTAATTGAGTTTTGATGTTGAAATCATGAATGATTATCATGGAATTTGACGATTTTGAACCCGGATTTTCGAAAATCACTATTCACGTGAAAACACTATTCACGTGAAAACACTATTCACCCGAAAACACTATTCATCCGAAATCACTATTCACCCGAAATTGCACACTTGTTCGCATATTAGTTATGAGTTGTAATATGTTGTGCAATTGGTGAATTGTAGGTGCGATTGCTCGGTTGTTGTTTCGTGAAAAGTGGTGATTTGGAGTTATTTGGCTAAGGTGAGTTTAATATGATAGTTAGCAATTTTATGAATTTAGTTTCATTATGTAATTGTTTATCAATGTTAAGAGGGGGTTAACTTCTTAGAATTAAGTTTTGGGTGGAAACTTTAATTCGGAAGTGTGTGTGGAGAAAGTTGGACTTATGGTTAGTTCGATGATTAGAGATCATCGGGGAGGTTTGGAAGTATGGTAACGTGATTTGGAGATGTTAGATGAAAGTTGATTTGGAAGTTACTTCGGTTGATTTGGAAGTTACTTCGGTTGATTTAGAAGTTACTTTGTTGGTTTTGAAGTCACTTGGATGACTTTGGAAGTAAAGTAATTAGAAGATGCACTTGAGTAGTAACTCGTGTATTATAGCTCGTTAGGTTTCTTTTTAACTTAGTAGACTTCTTCGGAGTTTAGCTAACTTATTGGAGACCTAGGGCACAATGATTCACACATGATAGTATGTTGATTCGATCCATACGTATCATGGTGTGATGAATTTGTGGGAACTTTGAGCACTTAGTAACTAGCACATGATAGTATGTTGATTTCGATCCATACGTAGTCATGGTGTGATGTTGGTACTTTGGTTTGTAACTAGCACATGATAGTATGTCGATTTCGATCCATACATATCATGTTGCGATATGGTGAAATTCCTGATACCTATGGTGAAATTCCTGATACCTATGGTGAAATTCCTGATACCTATGGTGAAATTCCTGATACCTATGGTGAAATTCCTGATACCTATGGTGAAATTCCTGATATCTGATATGGTGAAACTCCTGATATGCGATGGTTGTGATATGGTAATACCGTACGGGCTTAGTATGCGATATTTATCCATATGGTATACCCGGTACGATGGTTGTGATATGGTAATACCGTAACGGCTTAGTATGCGATATTTATCCATATGGTATACCCGGTACGATGGTTGTGATATGGTAATACCGTACGGGCTTAGTATGCGATATTTATCCATATGGTATACCCGGTACGATGGTTGTGATATGGTAATACCGTACGGGCTTAGTATGGGATATTTATCCATATGGTATACCCGGTACGATGGTTGTGATATGGTACATGGTAGTACGTGGATTCGGATCCGTACGTACCATGGTATTATGATCTATGATACGGCACATGATAGTATGTTGATTCGGATCCATACGTATCATGGTGCGATGGTTGTGACATGGTATGACCGTCGTGGTATGTTGATTTCGATCCATACAATAGCACGATACGATGAAACTTATTTGGTAATAAAGATAGTTAATGTTATTTTTACCTAATCTTTAGAAACGTGTAGTGAGACTTAGTTGTGAGTGTTAATTTTACTTTAAGTCTTTATTTTCCATCTCATGGTTTTGAATGACGAATACGGGTATTATGATACTATCTTATGTTTACATGGAAATTGGAATGTGGTTACAGGTAATAATGAACATTTAGGCCTCTGGACACGATTTCTGGTAAACCCCATCCTAAGAAGCGAGGTAGACGAAATGGTGTCGCTTGACTGTTCGAGGTGGTGTAAGGGACAATATTAAACTCTTTTGATAAGCAATAGTAAAATGCTTGTAATCATATACTTTTTACATACTTTGTGTCATTTTGAGCCCGTGAAGGGTGTATGTGTAAAGTATTTTGATGTTTTTATGATTAAACTTTACTTTGGAATGTGCATTCCCGATTTATAGCTTTTTCTGGACTTTGGGTTGTAAAACAGGTTTTGATTATTCGACTTTTAAACGAGCCCATGCCGTTTTTCTTTAAAAATTAAGTCTTCCGCTGTGCATTTGAATTTAAAGAATTTAACGGAAAATCGGGTCGTTACACTTAGAAACTGAAATAGCTCATAGTAAGCTTCTTCTCCAAATGTATTGTTAATGGCGTTGAAATCAAGTAGGAGGCAATTAGGTGAGTCCTAGAATGGTCAGGAGCGAAAAAGATGATTTTAACCAAGGTTTGTCAAACATTTCTAACTATAATTATCCAATTATTTCCTTTTATTTTCTAATGACAAATTAAAGGAAGCTCATTAATGAGCTGCTTATATTTCAGTTTCTTCCTCAACTAATTCAGTTTCTTGTCTCAGTCTGTTATTGTAACTAATCATAGAATTAGTTGAGCTTAAGTAAAGATAGAACTTGAAATCATTCTTCTATAAATACTCTGTACCAAGAACTCTCAAAGTTAATGAAAAACTTCTTCTCTATTCTGTGATGTTTGTAAATCTTTAGATGGTATCAGAGCCTTTCGGCTAACTGCCAAAAGCTTTTCTGATTCAGTAATGGCTTCCGCACCTGACGCAAATGCTAGAAATGAAAATGAAGATCGACAATCGACACAGACTGTTCAAGAAGAAGAAGGAGAAGAATCAGAAGTAAAGAGTTTCAAGAATCTGACGAGCAAAACCTCAGTAGTAAAACTGAATGATGATAATTACTTACTCTGGAAGTTTCAAATTCTCCTTGCGATCGAAGGACATGGATTCGAAGAATTTCTTGATGAAGATGCAGAAAAACCTGCAAAGTTTATCAAGAACAGCAATCAAATCAAGATTGCAAATCCTGCATTTATCCAATGGAGAAAGCAAGACAAGCTACTTTCGTCTTGGTTAACAGGATCAATGAGTGAAGACATTCTTAATCAGGTAATAGATTGTTCTTCCACTAGTGAAATTTGGAAAACTGTTGAATCCATGTTTACTTCTCAAGATCTGGCAAAAATTATGCAATATAAGACAAAAATGCAGAACTTAAAGAAAGGTTCATTAAGCATGAAAGACTATATTGCAAAAATCAAGATTCTTGCAAATTCACTAACATCTGTAAATCATAAAGTCTCAGAACAAGAATAGATTATGTGTATTTTGCAAGGATTAGGATCTGAATATGATTCTGTAATTGCTGTTATTACGTCAAAAACGAAAAAGCAAAGTTTAAAAAGTGTAACTACTTTGCTGCTTTCTCAAGAGGCCAGAATTGAAACTCACACTGTCAATAATGAAGGATCACTTCCATCCATCAATCTCACTTACCAAAATCAACAGAAAAACTCCAACTCTGGAACAAATCAGAAGTTCAACAATGGTGGAAATGGAGATGGTAAGAATACAGGCAAATGGAAAGGGAACAGATGGAATCGGAATTCAAATAAGCCACAATGTCAAATTTGCACCAAATTTGGACATACTGGACCAAAATGTTATTTTAGATTTGATCCTAATTACCAAGGGCAAAGTCAGAATCAGAATGGGTACCAAAACAGAAATCAAGGGCAAAGTCAACAGTTTAGTTTTGGAAATAACAATCAGATGAATGGAGGATCAAACACCATGAATGCATTGATGGTCACTACTGAACCTGGTGCAGAAACTCAATGGTATCCTGATTCTGGTGCCTCAAACCATGTTACTAATGACCTTGGAAATTTGAATATTGGGAGTGACTACAATGGAAACAGTCGAATTTTTGTAGGCAATGGTGCAGGTTTGTCCATTACTCACTCTGGAAATTCTACTCTTTTCTGTCCTTCTTCCAAGTCTACTTTTCAATTACAAAATTTACTTCATGTTCCCAAAATAACTAAAAACCTCATAAGTGTCAGTCAATTTGCTCTTGATAATAATGTTTTCTTTGAATTCCATCCTAAATTTTGTATTGTGAAGGACCTAGTAACTGGCAAGCCTCTTCTTCAAGGGAAGCTCTATGATGGATTATATCAATTCAATCTAGCAAAGCTTCATTCCCAGAATTCTATCTCCACAGTCAATGCAAAATCAACTCATCCTGCTGTCTGCTATACTTCATCCAGCAGTAGTTTCTGTAATAGAAATTTAGACATTTGGCATAAAAGATTAGGCCATCCACACTTATCTGTTCTCAAAGTTGCTTTACAATCTTGTAATCTTTCTTCTCTTTTGAATAAAAATGAAGTTCTTTTTTGTCAATCTTGTCAACTTGCTAAAAGTCGCAAACTTCCATTTTCTCCCTCTCAAACTACATATTCTGCACCTTTACAGTTAATTGAATCAGATTTGTGGGGACCTTCTCATAATGTTTCTAGGAATGGGTATAGATATTATATGAGCTTTGTTGATGTTTATTCAAGATTTACTTGGATTTACTTTCTCCAATCCAAATCTCAGGCCTATAAAACTTTTTTAACTTTCAAAGCTCAAATTGAAAATCAATTGAATCTCAAAATAAAAGCCTTACAAACGGATTGGGGGGGAGAATTTCGATCTCTCACTTCATTTTTACAACAACATGGCATTCTTCATAGATTAACTTGTCCACATACATCAGAACAAAATGGGATTGTAGAAAGGAAACATAGACATATCTCTGAAACTGGGTTAGCCTTACTTTCTCAAGCCTTTCTTCCTCTAGAATTCTGGGATGATGCATTTGCTACAGCAACTTATTTGATCAATAGGCTGCCAACAACAGTTCTTCACAATCAATCTCCTCTTGAAAAACTTTTCCAAATCAAACCAGATTATACTTCTCTTAAAACATTTGGCTGTACTTGTTATCCATACTTAAGACCTTTCAATGCTCATAAGCTAGATTATAGGTCTACACCATGCACTTTTCTTGGCTACAGCTTTAACCACAAAGGTTTTAAATGTCTAGCTCCTAATGGCAGGCTATATATATCTAGACATGTGACTTTTGATGAATTGTCATTTCCCTACCACCAAAAACCCTCTAATATCCAGCAGCCAGTACCTCAAACCACCTTTGTTGGTCAAATACCTATTTTGTCACAAGTCACCTCAGTTTCACCTAACTTGTCCTCTTCTACTTTTTCTCCCTTGAGTACTCCACCAAATGAGTCAGCTACTGTTCATCCTTCACATCATACCCCATCTCCAAGTTTACCAAATCCTATTGTACCTTCTCATTCTCTTGTTAATCCCATCTCCAATACACCAGTCTCTTCCAATTCTAATCCAGTATGTTCAAATCCTGCATCATTACCTATAGTTTCGAATGAACATTCCATGATAACAAGAGGCAAAATGGGAATTTACAAACCAAAACAGATTTTTACCATTGATCTTCTTGAAGAAGAGCCTTCTTCTCCAAAAGAAGCTTTGACATCTCCTCATTGGAAAGCTGCTATGCAAACTGAGTTTGATGCTCTAATGAAAAATCAAACATGGAGTTTAGTGCCAAGCCCTCAGATAAAAAGATAGTTGGGTGTAAATGGGTGTTCAAGGTTAAAAGAAATTCTGATGGAACAGTTGGCAGATATAAGGCTCGTCTCGTTACCAAAGGCTTTCACCAAGTGGCTGACATTGACTACACTGAGACATTCAGTCCAGTGATCAAACCAACTACTATCAGAATGTTATTCACTCTTGCCCTCTCCAAAGGTTGGTTGTTAAGACAATTAGATATAAACAATGCCTTTCTTCATGGCATTCTTCAAGAAGAGGTTCTCATGGAACAGCCCTATGGTTTTCAAGTCTCTAAGTCTACTACACCTATGGTTTGTAAGCTCCACAAAGCATTATATGGCTTGAAACAGGCTCCTCGGGCCTGGTTTGACAGATTAAGCAATTTTTTACTGTCAAAACAATTCATTAGCTCTAAGGCAGATTCTTCATTATTCATGAGAATTTCTGCTACTTCATCCATTTACATTTTAGTCTATGTTGATGACATTATAGTTACTGGGAGCTCACAAGATGAAATTGATTCTCTGATTTGTTCTCTACATGAGAAATTTGCTTTAAAGGATCTTGGTAAACTACATTATTTTCTTGGAGTGGAGGTTTCATATCCATCAAATGGTGGACTGTTTTTATCACAAACAAAATACTTCAAAGATCTTCTCAAGAGAGTTAAGATGACAGAAGCTAATTCTATTTCCACTCCAATGGTAAGTGGCACAGTTATATCTGCTAGACAAGGAACTACTTCAGCTGACTTGCATCAATATCGTAGTATTGTAGGAGCTCTACAATATGCCACTATCACACGACCTGATCTTGCATATTCTGTGAACAAAATGTGCCAATTTATGCATGCTCCTACAGACTTTCATTGGAAATCAGTTAAACGAATATTGAGGTACATTAAAGGCACTATTCAACATGGTCTTTTTCTTGTCAAGCCTTCTCATCTCACTCTTGAAGCCTTCGCCGATGCTGATTGGGCATCTGATCCAGATGACCGAAGATCTACATCTGGCTATTGTGTTCTGTTTGGGGGTAATCTCATTTCCTGGACATCAAGGAAACAGCATGTCATTTCCAGATCTAGTACTGAAGCAGAATTTCGAAGTCTTGCTCAAGCTTCCACTGAGATCATTTGGCTATTGTCTTTACTTCAAGATCTTCAAATCCACATTTCCAAACCTCCTATATTGTGGTGTGACAATCTTGGAGCTGTACATCTAAGTGCAAATCTTATACTCCATTCAAGAACAAAACATGTTGAAATTGACATCTATTTTGTCAGAGATTTGGTACTTCAGAAACGTATTTCTGTACATCATCTTCCAGCTTAAGCTCAATTGGCAGATGTGTTTACCAAACCATTGTCTGCAACTCAGTTTCTTCCTTGGCGACGAAAGTTGGGTGTTCTAGCTGCTTCAGACATTGGTTTGAGGGGGGGTGTAAAGGAAGCTCATTAATGAGCTGCTTATATTTCAGTTTCTTCCTCAACTAATTCAGTTTCTTGTCTCAGTCTGTTATTGTAACTAATCATAGAATTAGTTGAGCTTAAGTAAAGATAGAACTTGAAATCATTCTTCTATAAATACTCTGTACCAAGAACTCTCAAAGTTAATGAAAAACTTCTTCTCTATTCTGTGATGTTTGTAAATCTTTAGACAAATGATTCTAGATTGAAAAATAAACTAACAAGGGAAATGCTTCACATTCACTATTGTCTATATACGAATAAGCTGGAGATGGATAAGAGCAATTGAACGAACAAGTAAGAAAAAAAAACTTCAGAGCAAGAAGATGATCAAACCGTGGAAGGTGACATATCATGGCTTTCCATAGGAGTAGGCAGTACTCATCAATAGAAGTCGGGGCATTTGAAACCGATGTGGTTCAAAGCAAGTTTCTCCAAATATGATGCGCCTATAAAATTGAAGTTAGCTTGGGACAGGGTAGTTAGAGAGACAACACATTGTTAGACAAGAAAGACAAACAAATGTCTTTTTAGTTAGTTTCCAAAGCAACTATCTCTTCAATAAAGTAGAACATCAAAATTGATACAACTGAGTGTAAATCAAGAAATATACACATGCTTATAAAAAATAAGGGCATCCATCTCAAAACCAATTGGTAATGAGAGGAGTGACCCTTAGATTTTATAAATGTTGTAAGTTCCCTACATATTTCCGATGTGAGATTCTCAACATGCCCCCTCAAGATGATGCCTCTTTTGGGTTCACCATTCTTGGATCAAATCCCATTTTTGGATCGAATGCCCGTTTGGGCTTGTTGAGCTCTGATACCATATCAAAAATGTGGGCATTCATTTCAAAACCAATTGGTAATGAGATGAGTGACCATTAAACTTTATAAATGTTGTGAGTTCCTTACATATTTTCGATGTAGGATTCTCAACAACGCTCTCGAGTAGTTAATTTCCATGCTTATTTTAGTTTTGTTCGAAATCAGTAATATATGAAGAAGAAAAAAAAAAGAAAAAAAAACCTCCACAATGACCGTCAATAAATTTGAATTGAATTAAAACTCCTTGGTTTGTTGATTCTGCCTCACAAAATACTTGTTTTGTGCTTTGAGTGCCGTAGGGTCAATGTCTTTTGATTTTAGCGTGCTATCATTTGTATTGGGGTAAAATACAAGAATGACCTCTACACTTTCACCCCATTTTAAGTATGATCCCCGCACCTTATTTTTTTCAAAACACGCCCTTACACTTTTTAGGAAGCCATTATCTATTAAAAAAATGATCCGTTTTAATAATAAATATTATTTTATTATTTTCTTTTAGATTTTAATAGAATAATCATAATTATAAACCTTATCAACTAACCTTAGGTTAAAAATATTGGGACCCACCACACCAAAGAACTATCTCGCGTTTCTGCCTCTTCTTCCTTCAATCACAATTTGCCTTTTAGTTAAGCTCTCAGATTCATGAAGTAAGGTATGTAATTTCTACAAAATATAACATTGATTTAGCAAAGAATGGTTTTTTGGACTAAAAAATTTGAGAAATTGTTTAATTTCTATAACTTAAAAACCCCTAAAATTTTAACATTTTAAAAACTCACAAAATCCAATTTTTAGATTTTTAAAATGAATATGACATTGTTTTAGCAATGAAATTTTGTTCATTGAAATTTTGTACGAACTTCCTCAAAGCCTTTTTGAAAATCAATATGATCGGAAAATCGTTGTCCTTTATAAAAAACTATCGGACGATCAACATCTCTATCTATATTAAACTCGGGATATCGAATATCTTCATCATCACTTTTCATTGTTCAAACTTCTCAATTCTTCACTATCGTCGTCATAGTCCGATAACACATTATCCAAAACAATATCAATGTCTTCAAACACAAGTTTTTGATCTTCCATCTCATTGAACACCCATTCATTATATCTCGTCTCTTCAAAAGCAATCTCATGATATGTTTTCCCTTCCAAAGCATTCTTCTGATTGAACTCCACAAGTATAAATTTGTCCATATCTACAAGTAATTACAAAAAAAAAAAAAAAAAACCTTAATCAATGCAACACAAATATTTATAATAGTTTAAGAACACAAAGACTTAATTGAGACCACATAATTTTCATTGCAACACAACTAGTTAAACCTATTATAATATATACAAAAACGGTGTCATGGAGGTTTTGAGAATTAGATAATAAAATCAAAGAATTTTGTCCAAACATTCTTTCCTTTCCAAACAAATGTCAAAATTTGTGGAAAATGTGTACCTAAAATTGCGTGAATATTAGTCAGATTTGTAGAAAATTGATCAAAAATCGTGATGAAGGGAGAAGAGGCACAAACGTAAGAACAGTACTTTCTTTGGTTGAATGTTGATGTTAAAAATTGTGGGTCCTAATATTTTTAATCTAAGGTTAGTTAATAAGGTATATAATTATTAATATTCTATTAAAATCTAAAAGAAAATAATAAAATAATATTTATTGTTAAAATGGATAATTTTTTAATAGACAATGACTTATTAAAAAGTACAGGGGTGTGTTTTAAAAAAAATAAAGTGCGGGGTCATACTTAAAATTGGGTGAAAGTGCACGGATCATTCTTGTATTTTACTATAAAATTTATTTAAATAACAACTTTCAGGTTTTAAGGGATTTAAAATTAAAATTGGTGTGGTATGTAAATTTGTTTTTTTTTGGTTAAAAACTTTTATTTAAAATAAAATTTTAAATGAGTTACTATTGAGTATCTTTTATATACAAATATATTATTTTAATAACTGTGCCGATAGAAAAACAAAATATAGAAGATTTTGAATCAAGAATATTATTTCATTTACATTGTTATATTGTCTTTTTCTTTTTTTTTTTTTTGAGTTGACATTGTTATATTGTCGAGAGCTTAAGATAGCCAAATCCAAGCAAAGTGGAAAATAACAAATTATCAATACTATATATAAAAGTGGCTTGGATGAAAACTTTTAATTTCCATTATTACCACTATTAATCCACTTTAATATTTAGATTAGCCACCCTCTCATATTAAATTAGCACTTTCAATTTATTTTATGCAATAATATATAATAATAATTTACACTTATATATTATTACACTTAATTGATTCTATTAAATTAAATTGTTTATTGCTGTAATTAATTCAATTATTATACAAATCAATCACAATAATCAAATAATGTTTTTTAAATGAAAAAAATAGGCTACAAAATTGTTTAGATTTAGAAATCGACCCCCAATATTCAAATTATTTAAGAAATGAAATAAAAAAAAATTGTGTGTTCAATTTAGATAGTAAGTTTCAACGCTATAAATTATATTCATCACAATTTATTATATTCGACCAATATTCAAGCATATAAATTATATTCGTTCAATTTTAAAAAAATACTACTACGCTACTTATTAAAAATATCATTTATAATTAACAAATTATTACTCCATTATTTATTTATTTATTTATTTATTTATTTATTTTGAAATGTTTATTTATTTTATTTTTGAAGATAAACTCTAATATTTTTTAAATTTATTCTATATAATTGTTCAAATTTAGAAATCAACTCCGCATTCAAATTGTTTTAGAAACGAAATAAAATAAACTATATGTTTAATTTAGATAGAAAAATTTTAAGTATAAAAATTATATTCATCGCCATTAATTAAAATTTAAGTTCTAATATTTTAAATATATTATATTCGTTTGTTTGTTTTTTTTAAAAACATCCTAATTATATTTATTAAAATATCATTTATAATTTACAAACTACTACTCCGTTATTTAAAAATTTTAATATATACTACAATATTTGTAATTTATTTTACATATATATATATATATATATATATATATATATATATATATATATATATATAATATGATGTATTAAAATTTGGATAGAATTTCTCCAATTAATTCTGCAGTACAAAAGTTTAGTAGTTTACCAATTAAATTATAAAATAAAAAAAAAATATTTAATATCATTTGATTTTTTCAATTAAAAATGATTTAAATTTAAATTTTTCATATGTCAAATAGATTCTTAGCTTTTCTCTATTATTAAATGAAACTTCTTCTAGGTTTTTTTTTCTTTTAGAAAAAACTACTTTACTAATATGTGCCGGTTAGTCATTAAGGCCAATGACTCCAATCTTGTAAAGACCCGACTTTTCAGAGTAATAAATAAACACATTTTTAAACAATGAGAAGACTCAATAAATATCATTTATTGAAAATATGAAATTTCACTTAAATCAAATAAATAATTATTAAAACGACAACTCCGGAGTTAAAATCTTTAAAACAAAAACAATGAACTAATCGTGTTCTCAAATAACAAAATGTTTTAAGACTAACACGAGCCTCAAATCTCATAAAACAAAATATAGTCAATAAAATTCGAATACTTTATTCATTATCTCAATGAAAATAAAAGATGCGTTTAGCTAGCCACCACAACATGAACCCCCATCTCTTCCACTACATCAACTGCCACCTCTCGATCCATTGTTACCTGAAAAAAAAAAAACAACAAATAGCACTGTGAGGCTAAAGCCAGTGAGAAAACGACTTAATCAAAGATGAAGTCTTAAATAGTCTCTAACAATTCAAACCGAGTCCCAAGCACTCAAACACTCTCCAATAACATCTAAGGCACAAAATCACTTAAAACTTCAAGTCTCACTCGCTTACATGAATAGACAATTCTCACTAATTCCATATTCAATACCTTTAGTCTTAAATAGTCTCTAACAATTCAAACCGAGTCCCAAGCACTCAAACACTCTCCAATAACATCTAAGGCACAAAATCACTTAAAACTTCAAGTCTCACTCGCTTACATGAATAGACAATTCTCACTAATTCCATATTCAATACCTTTAACCACCAATCTCACTTAAATCACCAATCTTTCCGTTCTCATAACCATAGTAAATATCTACAACTTTCATAATCTCATTCTCGTACATGAATAGGCAACTCTAACTAGCTCCATATTCAAGGCAAACATAATAACTTCTTACATGAATAGGCAACACTACCTGGGTTCCATATTCAAGGTTTCTCATGGGTAGACAACTTTCACTAGTTTCTTACCCAAGACATCCCAAACATACACTCTCACAATCTTTATCAATTCCCCGAACCACTAACATGCTTTAACTTAACAAACAATATAAATCACAAAATCCACTAAGAAGGGGGTTCCTCAGAACTACTACCACTTCTTAGTACTTGGTTATAGCCTCAACTATAACTGATATTCCCCTAATGTTTCATTCATACGAGCAATGAACATTAGTACTCGGTTATGGACTTTTCCATAACTAACATGACTTAGTATTGAGCTCGTAGCCTCAACACTAGTAAACAAATTCAAGCCAGCCATCAATATCAATCCAAAAATCATAATACACAAGATAATGATAGTTAAAATTTAATTACAAGCATGAAAACACAGCAGCCCCAACTCAATATATAAATTTCACAAAACTGCCGAAACATGGAAAATACAATTGTATGCTCCTTAACTCAAAACTCAAGGCATTTAACATTAAATATGTCCAAATAATTCCAGATTTAAACTCATAATAAATCAGAGGCAATTCGAAACTAAAAACTTTAATTTTCAGTCGAAAAAGCCTAAACTAGATCTAACCAAAAAAGTTAATTCTACCAATAGATTTTTCTTATGATTCCAATATCAAAATTCATATTAAAACTCCATAATTTCAAATCAGAATCAATTCGATGTAAAGAAAACTCACTTTTACCAAAAATTGACTATTTTAGCTCTAACCGAAAATTTAATTTCTCCCAAATTAAAAAAGATATCTTCGATGGTCCAAACTCATCCAAACGTTCCAGAATGTCATAGTTAAATATAATGAAATGAATAAACTATGGTAAGAGCCTTAGCTTTCTCTAAAACCTCACCATTGACTAAACCGTTAACTCACCTTGTCTTTGCTAAATTTCCAATTTCCAAGCTAGTTTCCACCACCAATCATACCTGAAACAAGGGTCCTAAACATTAAATTTTCATGCTAAAATGGTACCAAGAGGTGTTAAAAATATTGGGGTTCAACGCTCGAAGATCGGGAAAAAGGCAAACGATGAATGGTCACCGTTTGAAGGAGACAGCAGCGCTGCTGTCTTTTTCCATGGCTGAACCGTGGCCTTCGGGTCACAGTTTGGTCTTGGTTTCAGGTTCCGGGTGATCGGTATTGATATGTTTTGGTTTTAGGCAAAGGGGATCAACACCGATTAAGTTTTAGGCGAACTATTAATTAACAAAAGGCAATATGGAATGAGTTTTTAGGCAAGGTTCAAGAACATTAAAATTTGATAAATAAAACAAAATTTCATATTTGAAAAGAATGAAAAACTAATCTAAATACTCACCCAATGATAGGAAATCACGGATCCGGACTACGAACCTTGACTAACAAAATCCCACGATCAAAACAGATACCTATTAATAAGAATTGATGAAGAAATCAACTCCTAAAAATTCTAAGAGGGGCGGCGGCACTAGGGGGAAACCAAGGGGAGAAAAATTACCTCTTTTGATTACAAAGGTAATCCCCAACCACTTCGAATCCGAGATCGGAACACCAGGATTAACGTCCAATTGATGAAGGAAATCGAGCAAACATTCGGGGAGTCTCCAATGGGGGAGGCGGCGCACATGAGAGGAAGAGAAGGAGAGAGTGAATTCTGAAAATTGATAATGAGAAGTCCTCCTTTAGGTTAAAATCTCGAGTTACCATAATTACGAAATTGCCACTCACCTTAAAACCTATATAACTTGATCACCGGGTCTCAGAATGACAAACCGTTAGTTGCGTTGGAATCATGACATCGAGACGATCAATTTCATGTCAAAATAATAGTCAACTAAAAAGGTTCAAATTTTGAGATTTTTGGAAAAAATTACCATAATACCCTTTTTGAAATAACATGGTATTTCTGTTCTACTTAATCGATCAAGCTGATTAATATCATTTAACAAAATAATATTGATTTTTTTAGCTTTCTCGTGATGGGGCGTTATAGAACTACCCACCTAAAAAGCATTTTCGTCCCCGAAAAGTTTCACTGCACGGTAGAAGGTTTAGGGTACTTAGATCTCATAACTTCTTCTCTCTCTCAACTAGCTTCTTCTGAGGTGTGATACTCCCACAAAACTTTGACCAAATCTATGGTCTTATTTCTCAATATCCTTTGCTCATTTGTCAAAATCTCATATGGCTTTTCTTCATATGATATGTTCGATTCTAACCGAACTGATTTATATTCTATCACATGTGTAGGATCGACATAGTACTTACGAAGCATCAACACATAAAACATGAACTTCAGGCAAAGCGGTGGCAAAACCAACCTATAAGCAAGTGACTCAATCCTTTTTAAAGTCTCAAAAGGATCAATAAAATGAGGACTCAACTTCCTTTTCTTTCCGAATCTCATCACACCCTCATAGGTGTTATTTTCAAAACACGTGATTGCCAACTAGGAACTCAAGATCGGTTAAAAGTTATGCATAGCTTTTATATCTCTCTCGTGATCTTCATTTGTCCCCTAATCACATTAATTGACTACCTCGTCAACTGGACCAACTCAAGCCCCAATAATTTTTCTCTCCCCATCTAAAATTTTCAAAAGGTAAATTGATCAAACAATAAGCTTGCCCTTCTATCCATACCTCATAAATCATTATGTGAACCACTCACAAGTGTTCATGACCTTGCTAGCACGAGCCAAAATTAAATGTCAAGTTTCTACACCCCCCTCCGCTCACTCTAAGCGGTTTTCATCCCTCATGAGATTAAGTGATTATTCAGAAAACTCCATCACTAGAGTACCAACTCAAACTGTAAACTCAAATCTAATTAATCCATTTTATTCAACAATCTATCAAAAGATAAGAACCACATTGAGATCTTAGCTTGATACTCAAGGAATAACATGAATCTTGTGATCATTTAAAAATGGCTCGGACGCTCTCGCTTGACTATACAGTAGCAGTTACCTCATTCATCTCTTAAGGCTTCTTCCATTACATCTGAACTTTTATTCCCTCTCAAAAGTCCATTTATACACTTATCTGATAAAAGTCAAATTAACTTGGTAGATGCATCGAGTACTATCTCGAACTCAACAATAACCTCTATCGTCCTCGATAACCACTAACAATATCTAATGATCCTCTTAACCATTTCAGAATAATATGTAAAGTATGTGACAACATTATATCCTTCTCAACATTATATGTAAAGTATTGGGTGTTGCTGTAATAGAGATTGTAGTAGACTGGACTAAGATAAACTTACTGTCTTCTGGGAAAGCCGTTACAGAAAGACACTTCGTTTATCAACCAGTTGATCATGTACAATTGATCTTAATCCTGAGTGGATTACGAACTTCCGTTCCCAAGAGACGAGCCTTTGATTTGCATAGATGAGAGTGACTTGATATAGTTCGCTCAATATGCCTACCACTTTGGGGATTGCATCTTGCTTTTAGTTGTAAACATAATTACACAAGAATGGAATTCACTCTTTTCCATATAGAAAAATAGAAAAGTAGTTCTCTTATGGACTGATTCAGTCTTGAATAGCAGGGCCCTATATTCCTCTGATCAAGGAAAAGGTTAAAGATGCATAATGGAGATTATATAAGGTTGTTCATTAGAGAATCAGTTGGGTTTAAGGAACAAGACGTATCATGGAGGTTAATACGGTGCAAATACCTAGCCATGGATACGAACTAACTTGTGAAGGATCAAAGTGTAGTTAATGATATTAGCCAATGGACATAACTATGTCTATACACTATAAGAATTTTGGGTTTAGGTGACGGTAGTCAAAAGAAAGGGTTACGGTAGTAAAAAAAACCACGGATGAACAGTAAAATGAAAAATAAAAAGCCGTCACCCATTCCCATATCTCACGCTCACGGATGAAGACTTAGGAACAAAAAAAAAACTCAAATCGTGAGCGCTCTCTCAAACCGAAGCTCTCTCCTTCTCTCCCAAATCCTTCAAACCAAATCGCTCAATACGAATTCGATCCAAATCTTGAAGTTGAAGCTCAGACGAAACGGAGACGAAATCAATCAGCTCTCGTTCTCGTTCTCAATTGCTCTATCTCGCTCTCTCACTCTCATCTCGTTCTCACATCAGAAGCTCACGATGAAATAGAGGTTTGTCTGCTCATACCCTAATTTCTGAAGTTGAAGGGTAATATGCTCATGCCCTAATTTCAGAAGACAAAGTTATGAGGTTTGTCTTCTTTTCTCACGATGAAATAGCCCTAATTTGTGAGGGAACTGATCGAAATGCTCTCGTAAATTCTCTTTAATCTTAAGCATCAAATAATCTCCTTTTCTTTTCCAGTTTAGTCTGTCTTCCCTTTGAAGGTTTAATTTCGCCATTTCTCAATTAATCTTTTTTTCTCTTTTGGCTACTTAATTTCGTAATTAGGGTGTAATTTCTCCATCATATTTCATCTCTGTTTTTCAAGCTTGAAATGTATGAGGTTAGAATTAGCCTTAGATTTTATATGAATTGTTGTTTTTTTTCTTCTTGAATTTAATTAAATTTGATTTCAGGTAAGTTTTGAAATAATGGTTTCCATAATTTCAATGGATTTGAAGGCGGTTCACCGATGTCATTTTTCCGGATTGTGTTACGTCATTTTGCGAGAGCGAATCGATGGTATATTACTTTTCAATTTTACATTCTTGATTTCATAATTAAGTAACAATATGATTGATTCTTGTTTAAACGAAATCGAAAAAATTCTTGCTTGCATTTTTTTCCTATGGAGTTGTGATTTTAGTTCAAGAAAGTAATGTTGTTAATCTTTTTCATCCAGTTTCTTGAAATTTAGGAAAATAAGTTACTAAGCTGATTCGAGCCGTGGATATGTTACCATCATGAAATATTGTGTGAATTTTGATGTTGCTTTCTCAGGCTACATCTAAGAAAGTTATTACAAGAGAAGAGTGGGAGAAGAAGCTTAATGATGTAAAGATTAGGAAAGAAGATATAAAAAAAATTGGTAATGAATTTCCTTGTCACCGAGGGTTATGTTGATGCGGTGAAATTTCGATTTGGCGAGTCTAGCACTGAGCGTATCCATTTAGTTAGTTTATGAATCGATTAGTTTGTGAATTTTCTTGTCTCTGAGGGATAGACCGACGATCTTAGTTTTTTATGAAGTTAGGGAGTCCCTAGATTCTTATTCTTTGATGGACATGTTGTTAATTTTGCTTTACAATAATGACTTCAAATTTCTTCCAGGTATTTCCTTGGATGCACTTGAAACAAGAAATCAATCTCTTCATTTTCAATTTATCACTCTAAGATTTTCTACATGATTTTATCTTATTTTTCATTTCTTGTGTATTTTTCCTTCTCAATTATATCACTCAAAGGTGATTAATGCTTTCGCTTTTGCTTCGATGGTAAATCCTCATTTCAGTTTTCAATATTTGTATATAAAAAATTATTTTTTGTTTCTTTACTCTTTTTTTGAAGCAATCATGGAGGATGAAGTTCAAAATAATGTAAGGGATGAAATTACAGAAGTCTTGGACCTGCTATTGGTATTGTTATTGCTTCTTTTATCTTATGTTTGGAATTTGCTCGGGAGATTCTTAGTTTTTCCTTCAGTCTGTAATTTAGGATTGGTGCCTTATAATGTGAATTAGAAATGTTACTAATATATTACGAATATCAATTTTATAGATTTTGTCGTTTGATCCTACTAAAAAGATGAAGAAAGTTGTATTCCAGAAATTTGTTGATGACTCTGAGGACAAATTGGCAAAGAAAACTGAAAGTTTATAAGGTTTCTGAGTTAATTTCACACCTCTTAGTGGTGGAATGATTTTGTTTTTAAATGTATGCATGTAGGTGTGTGTACATAAAAGGATTGATTTCATTTTCAGTTTGTGTTCTTATTCTAAAGGTTAGTTCTCATTTAAATTGGTTTAATGTTTGTAGGGAAGGGCAAGTTCTTATATCAACTTGGTTTGGTTATATTTGACGGGTGGCTTTGTTTTTATTGTATTTATGCCCTTTATATTTACTAGAATAACCATTGATAAAATCTAGGTGCTTCAATTTACTCCTTTTGAGATTCAAGACATCTTAGGCATAATTTTATATTTTTAACACTTTTATTGTTCTAATTGTTCAATGATTAAATATCTATAACCTTTCCTTGTTTGTTTTAGTTGAGGAGGTAGGCTAAGTTTTCTAAATGCTGAAGCAATGGTTGTTAGATCCTTCTTGCTTCTTTTCATAGTCTCTTCCTGTTATTTTGGTTTATACTTGATTGTGATTACTAATTAATTCTCTAAAATCAATGTGTTTTCTTTCTTCTGTAGTTTGATTCAGTGTTGTTTAATTCACTTAGAAGACTTGAATTGATGGCTCTATCAATGGATATTCTTAAGGTATTTTGAATTTTTGTTTGCTCCCCTTTACCATGAATTTGAGATTGGCGGGGATGGTAATGGCCTAAAAAAAGCATAAATCAAACCACATCCGCCATCCTGCACGAGATCTTATCAAATACTAAATTTTTTCTTCTTAGTATTATGGAATATAAATGTTAAGTGATGATAGCCAAAATTAAAGTTAATATGTTTTGCAATTTCAATAAGGTTCTTGCAATTTGTTTTTTGGATTTTGTCTTTAGAAAATTGATATGTAAAGTTTCATTAATATGTTTTTTATTTGATCTTGTTTCTTTTAGAGAGAAGATTTTATCTTTAGACACTTGATCTGCTTAATAGTCTAAGTCCAAATTTCCCATTTATATTATTTTAACACACAATTGTACTTTTTTTCCTTGGCTTTCTAGAAAATATAATAGCTGTATTGGTGGGTTCAGGGTGTAATTTTTGCCTATTTACATAAAACTACTTTGTATGCCCCAATTTATCCTTAATTCATTGCATTATTTTTGTCTCAATCGTGAGTTTGAATCTTCTAAACTTTTGGACTGAATCAGTGTAGAGTACAGAGCACTCTTGAAATTTTTTTGTCTTATGAATACAGTGGAAGAGATGTTAATTGGATTATGTAGTTGCTTGCAGTAAGAGTAATTTGCTTTCACTTGTTTATGCTCTTGGTAATGATATTTATAAGTGATATGCAGCTCCATTCTTCCCCCAAGTGCTACGAAATTTGCTTGATAAGCTAGCAAGTTTCGTGGCTAAACATGGAAGGCAATTTGAGGTTGTTACTCGCTAAAAAAGTTCCTGGAGATACAAGCGTCTAAGGCTTTGATTGGTATGCAGCTCCTTTCAAGAAAGTTCTTGTTGTATTTTAAATTTTCTATGTATTGCTCTTTCACTCATTCTTTTTTCCGATTTTAAGCTTCTAAGGCTTTGATTGGTATTGTTTATTGACCCCTCAAATTTTATATTTTAACATTTTTAACTCTATTTGGTTAAATTGTTAATTTGGTTAATACAAGCTTTCCATTTGGTATTGATTTTAAGAACCAACACTTACAGCTTTTTTAATAATCCATTTCTCAATCAGTTTTTTTTTTGCTGAATTTATTGGTTTCTTTACTCAAGGATCCTTGAAAAACTTATCGAACTAGTACTCAGCACTTATCATTTCATGTCTAAATTTAATTGAATAGCACAAATAAAAGTTATCTTTTTCTTTTGAAGTTGATGAAGCTGGTGAAGCATTATCAAAATGTCTATTATGGTTTCAAGGATCCTTGGATACGTTTGGGTAAAGTTAGATGAAATAATATTAGTTTCTTTTAAATTAATTTTCTAAATAAGGACATCTTTTCCTTTTTGTTTCTTAGTTCTTTTATAATTTTTATAAAGACAAATGTATAATTCTTATCTATTAAGTATCTTCTTTCTTGAGTTTCATTGTTTTTTATTGCACCATTAAATATATTTTTTGAAAATAGTGAAACCACTTTTGAACTTTAAGACTTACTAATTCTTGGTCACCTTATTCAGTTTGAGAAAGTATTGAAGTTTGTCTCAATCTTGAGAGTGAAGGAGCAAAGATTCTATTTGGTGGAGTTCCCCTAAGGTATAATACTTCATTTATGCATCGTTTTTCTTGTTTGTTTATATTTTCCGAACTGATGAAAATTTATTTGACTAAGTTTTAGCTCTTAAAGAAAGGCTATTTCATGTTCTCTCTCGATTTTATAGATTAATAAAGAACAACGTTCTCTCTATATTTCGCAAGTCTCTTTATAGTTGATTTGTGAATCATGCTTGCCCTTTGGTCTGGTTTTCCAATGGTTTCCTTTCATCTTGTTACTTAGCATTTTTTGTGATATTTTGTTTATCTTCTTTAACAAGCCCATTGAGAAATTAAGTAACTATTCTGTATGTGCACACTCATTGTGGTGTGGTTGTATTTGAAATTTTATTTAATTAACTTCAAGTAAAGTTGTTTGCAAAAATTGTATAAAGAATAGCTAAAGATTCAAAGACTCTAGTACATAATATTTTCTTTTTAATTTTATCTTAATGACGATGTGTTTGTTTAGTTCACTCTGCCTTTGCTTTTGATTAATGCTTTCCTCATGTTTACTGAAATTTCATTGGCGTTGACGAATCTTTAGCTAAACGGTGGTGAGAAGCAACGTGTGGCTTTAGCTCGAGCATTCTTGAAAGCACCTCCTATTCCAGAAGCATGATATATTGCAAGGAATCAAATTTTTAAGTTCCCCAAGTTTCATGCACTTTCCTTTTATTTAAAAGGAGAATATATTTTTGTTCCAAATCTAATTATATTCTCAGATATGCACTAAGTTTTCATGGAGTGGTCTCTAAGTCTTGTTAATTAGATTGACATGGAAATTTCTCTTGTTTTTGGAACCTTTCATGTAATTTTGCTTGACAATGGACACGCCTTGCTTGTGCTTGAAACTTGAAATATAGTGAATCAGAGCACTATGCTTAAGTTATACTTTTTCAGAAGCCCCTTTTGTTGGTTTATTTTGTGTTTATTATGAAGGCTTTTCGGTTGTTTGATCAATCAGGCAAGCCGCATCAAGTTGGAGTGGAGAAGGCTCTTTTTATTTACTTCAAGTTCTGCACCATATGATCACTATGATAATGGACATGTGAAGAGGTGTGTATCAGTCTCTTATTTTACAACTAACGCAGACTTTCTGTCAATGGCCTTTATTTTTTCATTGAATGTTGTTCAACATATGCCTTTAACTTTTCCCTTCTAGATTGTGTAATTTAAATGGAGGCCTATTGTTTATAAGTTCTTCCTTTTATTCATGGATATAGGACAGTCTAGTTGTGCAATCGGGAAGAGCCCTTGGACAAATATCCCCCTTAAAGCAGAAGCTGTCGTTGACGTCTTCAATTATACGAAGAATCAGGACTAGTTTTCTATTAGCAATTCTTGTTTTATTGTCCAAGTATAATGTAATTTAATTTTTTGTTTAAAAATATTGTAATTTATGTAGTCATTTAGTGATATTTTAATTTTTATTGTAACATTTAGTTAAATCTGATAGGTGTAATAAATGGCATTATTTAAAATCAATTAATTAAAAAAATATTTTTTTTCTCAAAATTTAGACCATAGGTGACGGGTAAAACGGGTCACCCATTGGAATAGGTGACGGCAAAAGGATGTCACCCATTGGAATAGGTGACGGCAAAAGGATGTCACCTATTGGAATAGGTGACACGTTTTACCCGTCACCTATTCAAATAGGTGACGGTTTTTTTTGCCCGTCACCTATTTAAATAGGTGACACTGCCATAGGTGACGGTCAAAAAACCGTCACCTATTCGAATAGGTGATGCCAAAAGGATGTCACCTATTACCGAAATTCTTATAGTGATAGTACTAAGAGTGCAACTCTAGATATTTAGTGGAGTTATCTAGGATTTAATGAATAAGAGTTAATTGATTGAAGGAGTTCAATCAATATAATTCTAGATCATTGGAGCTTAGTCCTATAAGTCCATTAAGTCCTCTGAGCTAACGCGTGTAATTGAGAACATAAATCAATGATTATTAATTTCTTTGGAAAAACAATTTCAAGCATTTGTTTTGAAGTTGTCAAATCAATTAAGGAAAATACAAATAGAGGAGTCTATTTGATTAATTAAATGAAATTAAATAGAAGAGTCTATTTAATTATTTAATTAATGGTGAAATTAAATAGAAGAGTCTATTTAATTATTTATTAAATAGAGGAGTCTATTTAATTATATAATAGAGAGATTAAATAGAGGAGTCTATTTAATTAAATTAATTTTAAAGTTGTCAAAAATTAATGGGGATTTAAATAGAGGAGTCTATTTAAATATTTAATTTGAAGAAGTCAAATTAAAGAGAAAATAAATAAAAGGAGTTTTTATTTATTTATTTATTTAATGGAATTGTTCTATTAAATAAAAAGAAAGATAAAATGCCCAATATTGTCATGGAGATGACGTGGTGGGAGTGTCACCCACGGGTAGGGTCACACGCCCCATTGGTTAAATGGTAACCAATTATATACATTTTATTTTAATTAAAATATATGAATATCTTAATGGTTAAGATATGAAATAATTATTTAAATTAAAAAATTAATTTAAATAAAAGATATGGGATTATCTTATAAGATATTATATCTTAATTATTTAAAATATATTTTATAATATATTTATTAATTATTTTAATAATTAAAAATATATTCAAAGATTTTCTGAGGACTTGGTTTTCCTATAAAAATGACCTTTGGGGTGACCCCAAAACACACACGGTTAAGCAACCAAGAGAAGGCTTAGAAAATTCCACTCCCCCTCTCTCATTGCCGCCGCCGCCCCCTTAGGGTATAGGGAAGAAGTTTTTTCTTTCTTCTTCCTTTTTTCAAATCCTTTTTTCAAAGAGGATAGTGCCCACGCACCGATTCTCTTTTGTGCTTAGTGAGGAAGATCTTTTTGGTGGTCCCAGGATCGTAACCATCGAAGAATGAGGAAGAGCCAGACACTTCTCGATAAGGGTTAGTGTTCGATTTTATGCATTTAGAATTTTGTTAATATTATACTGGAAAGAAAGATCCTTGGGACTTCCGTTTGAGAACTCTTTTAGAGGCCTTAATCCCAACAACTGGTATCGGAGCGGGTCTTGTTAATATAATATTTTCAAAATTATATGGATGGGAATCAAAACTATTTTAAAAGGAGTTTTAAAATTGTGGTTTTTCTTTTTGGTTGAATTAGGATTTATTGGCCTAGGTTTTTCTTTCCTAGAAATTTTGTAAACCCTTCATTGGGTATAGAAAAATTTGTAATCGTTTTTATCATATGGAGATATCGATCGAAACGACGAAGGAAAAAAAGACGAACTGGATCCCTACCGGTACCCAAGGAGTCGGTACCGCGAGCTGTAGGTGGATAGCACCATCATGACGGCGGCGCTGCGGAAGCAGCGTCAACGGAGAAAAGAAAAATATTAGAGGCGGCGGCGCCTAGGGTTGAAACCCTAGGTGCCTCCCCTCGGTTTTTCTGGTTTTCGTTTTCTGGAGATCCTGGAGAAATTCAAGATGGAAATTAATTTATATTTAGATATAGATTTTAATTTTCATAGATTTGGCCAATATTATCCCAACCAAAATTGCTTATTTATTTATTTATTATATATTAGATATAATCAAATAGTAATTATTCATGCATAAAGTATGTCATAAATAATTATTCCCATCATAAATGTCATGATCATGCATCATTAATGGGGATTATTGATATTATGCTCATGCCTTGTATGAATATAAAAGTTATATTTATTGTGCTAGAATTTTAATTAAAGGGTTAATTAGTAATTACTAGCAGCATGTTTTAGGTTTTAATTAAAATGGTCTAAAAGATTTTAGTAACCATTATTTTAATTAATTTGTTTAGTTTTAAATAGGATTTGAAACTAAAACCTAAAAAATGAGGTGTCATTATTTTTAATTAAAGAGTTAATTAAAAATTAATGAAGTTGAAATTATTAATTTAAATATAACTCGGCGGAAAGCTCTACCCAAGATAAGAGGTTATTTAATCGTTCCATTAATACGGGACCCTTCTAACTGGGAGCGATCTGGGTGTCATATTTTATTAATAATTCTCTTCATTGAGACGGTGCATAATGTGTTAGGATTAATAGAGATTAGTCACTTGGCTTTCACATTAAAATCAATCTAACCAATTTATCAATCTAACCAATTTATAAGAGCTATTATAAGTTAGATTGAACTTAGATATTATAGGTAGCCTGGGTATATCTAAGTTAAAAGCCTTAGCTAGCTATATTAAGTGGGAGAAGGACAAGTGACAACATGTCCTGCGGTCTCCAACTTGGAATCAATGAGTGAGATTCATATAGGACTTCTGTGGTGTTGGTAACTCTTCACTCATTCCCTCCGAAAAGTAACCTTATGGATCGTACCCTGGTGATTCTCTTCAAGATAGGATTTTTTTAGAGCTTTTGATGTTTGACTCCCCCTTCAGTGACACTCATCAAAACAACTCTAAATGATCTAAAACTTGGGTAACACTCAAAGGGATTCATTTAGAAAGACTCTTAAGAGTTTTGATGTTTGACTATCCCTTCGGTGACACTCATCAAAATTAATATTTAAGTGATCTGGATATTTCGCCTTACCAAAACATGGTAACTAAAGAACTGTAGGATATGAGATAGCCTGGGGATGTTCATTAGTTGAGAGGAGTCTCATTTTAGTGGGAGGGAATCTTTACCTGCCTACGTAGGCATCGTTCCTGTCTCACTAATATACCATGACATAGAAATTGTGTTTTAAGGTTTTAGAATTTCATTAAATGTGCATAGATGCCAAAAGTATGAATGAATGGATATGTAAAATTGTATTACTACAGCATGTGTTTATTTATTTATAGCAAATTATGTCAAATTCTCTTATTGCTATTCTTGCTACTAAAAAATTGAATGGTGAAAATTTCGCCACTTGAAAAAACAACATCAATACCATTCTGGTTATTGAAGATCTCAAATTCACCTTCTGGAGGAATGTCATCCAGAACTGCTTGCTAATGCCGCTCGATTAGTTCGAGAGGTATATGATCGTTGGATCAAGGCTAAAAAAAAAGCTCGTGTCTATACCTTGGCTGGACTTACTGACGTCGTATCCAAGAAGCTTGAACCTCTGCTTACAGCATATGGGATGCTTCAATCGGCACAAGAAATGTTTGGCAAGCCATCTGAGCAAGTCAAACATGAGGTTCTCAAGTACATCATGAATGCTCGCATGAAAGAAGGAACTTCGGTTAGAGAACATGTCCTTAACATGATGGTCCATCTTAATATGGCTGAGATGAATGGTGTAACTATAGACGAGACTAGCCAGATCAGCATGATTCTTGAAACCCTTCCAGATACCTTCTTGTCGTTCAAGAGTAATTATATTCTGAACAAGGTGGGCATGAACATGTCCCGAATTCTTAATGAGCTACAAACTTTCGAGTCTATGTTGCTGAAAGGAAAGAAGACGAAAGTTGTGGAAACAAATGTTGCCTCTGCTCATGGTGCCTCTAACGCGGGAACTAAGAATAAGAAGCCGAGGTTCTGAAAAAAGAAGGGTAAGAGAACAGACAAGAAATCTAAGAGAGGAAAAGTTCACAAAGGAAAGTGTTATCACCGTAATGGTGTAGGGCCGGAAGAAGAAGCTGTCCCCAAGTTTCTAGAAGAGAAGAAAAGGATAAAGAAGGTAAATATGATTTATTCTTCTTGGAAACCTTTAATGTGGAGGATTGTAAATCCACCTGGATACTTGATTCAGGAGCCACTAATCACTTCTGCTCTTCTTATCAGGGAAGTAACTCTTGGAGAAAGATCAAACCTGGAGAAGTGTCTCTAAGGAATAGCGTGAGGCAGATGGTGGATGCGGAAGCTGTTGCTGATATAAAGTTATCTTTTAATAATAAAATGTTTATTTTTCTGAACACTGTTTATTATGTTCCTAGTTTAAATCGGAAGATAGTTTCTTTGGGTTGTATTTGTAAACAACATTATACCGTGAATTTCGGTATTAATAAAGTTGATATTTTTAAAGATGGAAACTTTATTTGTTCAGGAATAGAAGATAATAATTTATATATACTAACACCGTTAGTATGTGCAACACTTTATAATAATGAGTTATTCCAGACTGCAGAGTCTAGAACTAATAAAGGTAAAATTTCTAAAGATGAGACCCTTTTATGGCATCTAAGGCTTGGCCATATTAACCTCAATAGAATTCAAAGACTGGTTAAAAGTGGACCTCTAAGTAACATAGAGCTTGGTACACTCCCAATATGTGAATCCTGTATAGAGGGTAAAATGACCAAGCGTCCTTTCTCAGCTAAAGGAAATAGCCACAGAACCACTAGAGCTTATCTATTCAGACCTTTGTGGTCCGATGAATATAAAAGCTAGAGGTGGATATGAGTACTATGTGTCTTTTATAGACGACTACTCAAGGTATGGGTACATTTACCTGTTGCAATTCAAGTCTGAAACTCTTGAGAAATTCAAGGAGTTTAAAGCTGAAGTTGAAAAGTAACTTGGTAAATCTATCAAGACACTTCGATCAGATCGTGGTGGGGAGTATATGAACTATGAGTTTAAAGACTACTTGATAGAAAATGGGATTACATCCCAACTTTCAGCACCTGGTACACCTCAGCAAAATGGTGTAGCTGAAAGAAGAAATAGAACCTTACTCGAAATGATGAGATCAATGATGGGCTATTCATCATTACCAGAATCTTTCTGGGGTTACGCATTAGAGACTGCGTTATACATCCTAAATAGGGTACCTTCTAAAAGTGTTTTAGAAACATCTATTGAGTTATGGTCGGGACGTAAAGTAAGCTTGCGTCACTTCCGAGTATGGGGATGTCCAGCACACGTGCTGAAAATGAACCCTAAGAAATTAGAATCACGGTCTAAGGTATGCTTCTTCGTAGGCTACTCTAAAGAGACGCGTGGTGGATTGTTTTATAATACTGAAGAGAATAAAGTATTTGTATCAACAAATGTTACATTCTTGGAAGAGGACTATATAGGAAACTACAAATCTCCTAGTAAAATAGTACTAGAGGAGATGATTCCAAGTGAAACCACTAATGAGCCAACAATTGTTGTTAACTTGCCTATCTCTTTAAATAGAAAGAAAAATTCTAGTCAAATCCAGTTAAGTCCCCGTCGTAGTGAGAGGGCACCCAAGTTGCCCGAACAATATTTGGGATTAACTCAGGTCAATCATGGCGGTATTGACCTGGAGGATCCATTGTCTTATAAGGAAGCAATGATGGATGTTGACAAAGAAAAATGGCTAAAAGCTATGGATCTTGAGATGGAGTCTATGTACTCCAACTCAGTCTGGGAACTTGTAGATCAACCAGTTGAGGTAAAACCCATTGGGTGCAAGTGGATCTACAAGAGGAAACGATGAGCCAATGGGAAAGTGGAGACTTTCAAGGCTAGACTTGTAGCAAAAGGGTATTCTCAAAAGGAAGGGGTTGACTACGAAGAAACCTTCTCCCTTGTTGCTCTATTAAAGTCTATTAGAACTCTCCTATCCATTGCTGCACATTTCGATTATGAAATTTGGCAGATGGATGTCAAAACCTCATTTCTCAATGGGTATCTTGACGAGAGTATCTATATGCTCAAACCAGAAGGATTCGTTGTTCAAGGTGAAGGACAAAAGGTTTGTAAGTTGCTAAAATCTATTTATGGATTAAAGCAAGCTTCACGGTCTTGGAACAAGAGATTTGACATTACGGTCAAATCGTATGGCTTTGAACAGAATGTTGATGAGTCCTGTGTCTACAAGAAGATACTCAACAAAGATATGGTTTTTCTCATTCCATACATTGACGATATTTTACTTATTGGGAATAATGTAAGGGTGTTATCGGACGTTAAGAAATGGCTAGCTAATGAATTTCAAATGAAGGATTTGGGAGAGGCTCAATATATTCTTGGTATCCAAATAATAAGGAACCGAAAGAACAAGGCGTTAGCGCTGTCTCAAACATCATACATTGAAAAAATAGTTGCCAAGTATGGGATGGACAAATCCAAGAAAGGAGCGTTACCTTTCAGGCATGAGATTTATTTAACAAATGACCAATGTCCTAAAACTCCTCAAGAAGTTGAGAGTATGAGACAGTATCCTTATGCATCAGCAGTTGGAAGTCTAATGTATGTGATGTTGTGTACTAGACCGGACATCTGTTATGTAGTAGGGATAGTAAACTGTTACCAATTAAACCCAAGTTATGAACATTGGGTTGCAGTCAAGAATATTCTCAAGTATCTTCGGAGAACGAGAGAACATGTGATAGTGTACGGTAAAGAGAATTTGATTCTCAAGGGGTACACGGATTCTGACTTCCAGGAAGATAAGGATTCTAGGAAATCCACGTCTGGATCAGTTTTCACACTTTGTAGTGGAGCCATTGTTTGGAGGAGTATAAAGCAAAATTGTATTGCTGACTCCACAATGGAGGCCGAGTACGTAGCCACTTGCGAAGCTGCTAAAGAGGGTGTTTGGCTTAGGAAGTTCCTAACCGATCTGGAGGTAGTACCAGACATGGACAAACCCATAACACTGTTCTGTGATAACAGTGGTGCTGTAGCCAACTCCAAAGAGCCTAGAAGCCACAAACGGGGAAAGCACATAGAGAGAAAGTATCACCTGATAAGGGAGATAGTCAAAAGAGGAGATGTTGTAGTGATAAAGATATCCTCTGAGGATAATATTATTGATCCATTTACAAAGACGCTTCCAGCTAAGGTGTTCGAGCGTCATATGTGGGTAGTTTAGGATTACTAGATAAATCTCTGTAAAGCTTTAGTGCAAGTGGGAGATTGCTGGGGGTTTGCCCTAAATCTTATGTAATCCAATTAAACTATAAATAAATAAAGGAATTATTAATTAGTAATATTTACATTGTCATTTATTATTAGTTTAATAAATGTAATCCATCATAAGATCAAGAGTTACATATGATAACTTAAAGTGAGCATATGATGTGTGAAGATTCACTTAAGTGTGACTCAAATATTCTGTGGTATATGAATAAAGGTTTGGTGCCTTATTTCTGGTAACACCACTAACACGACCCACTTATGAATTGGCACAAGTGATATCATCTGGATCACTCATGTAGAGACATGTGAGTGGTGGTGTTGCTGTAATAGAGATTGTAGTAGACTAGACTAAGATAAACTTACTGTCTTCTGGGAAAACCGTTACACAGAAAGACACTTTGTTTATCAACCGGTTGATCATGTACAATTTGATCTTAATCCTGAGTGGATTACGAACTTCTGTTCGCAAGAGACTAGCCTTTGATTTGCATAGGTGAGAGTGACTCGATATTATTCGCTCAATATGCCTCCCACTTTGGGGATTGCATCTTGCTTATAGCTGGGAACGTAATTACACAAGAATGGAGTTCACTCTTTTCCATATAGGAAAATAGAAAAGTAGTTCCCTTATGGACTGATTCGGTCTTGAACAGCGTGACCCCATATTCCTCTGATCAAGAAAAAGGTTAAAGACGCATAATGGAGATTATGTAAGGTTGTTCATTGGAGAATCAGTTGGGCTTAAGAAACAAGATATATGATGGAGGTTAATACGGTGCAAATACCTAGCCATGGATACGAACTAACTTGTGAAGGATCAAAGTGTAATTAATGATATTAGCCAATGGACATAACTATGTCTATAGTACTAAGAGTACAACTCTAGATATTTAGTGAAGTTATCTATGAAGGGATGATTTACTAAAATAGCGGAATTTTATTTAGTAAACTTATTAACATTTAATAACGGATCTATTAACATCATGCAATTTGTGATAAAACATGTAGATTCATGCTTATATTTTCGAAAATTAAAACCGGAACTTACATTGACTGAATAATGGAGGATCGGTTGGAGGTTCCTTTACGAGATCAAATCCTCAAGAACACCTGAATCTTCTACGCTATATCCCAATCGATCAAACGAAATTCGATTGTGGGATCGAACTTTAGAAGAAATTGGGAAGAAGAAAAAATATTTTCTTCCCAATGGACTAAGGGAATTTCGGCCAAGGGGGAGAAGGGAAGAAGAGAGAATTCGGATTTCTAAGGAATTGAATTGTGTGATTTATGAATGACCCAACCCTCCTATTTATAGAAAAATAGGAATCCTAATCACATTAGGATTAATCTATAGAGATAAATACAAAAGAAATAAAGATTATCTCTTTCCTTTATCTTGCAATTTCGAAAATGTCATAGATAAATAGGAGATTATTTTATTTTCTTTATTTTTATTTATCTTGGGTAAATAAATCTATGTAATTATTTTAGGATATAATTCAAGCAATTATCTCTTCCCAAAAATACATATATAGCCGAAAATGCATATATTAATTAATAAATAATTCTAATTTATTTAATTAATTATTTTGGGCCAATTCCAATTGGGTTCATTAATCCAATTGGGCTAGAAATTCTCTCTTAAATTAATAAGTCCAACTTAATTAATTTATTTATTAATTACCATTTAAATAAAATATTTTATTTAAACAATTAATATTTTCTCCCGACTAAATATTATCAAATTTATATTTAATTATTAATTTCCATTTAAATAATTTTCATTATTTAAATAATTAATAATAAATATTATAATTATTAATTTCCATTAAATAAACTCATTATTTAATTAATAATTTTATTGACAATATTTTATTATTAATTAATTAATTTTAATTATTAATTTCCATTCAAATAAAATTAATTATTTAAACAATTAATAATTGTCAATTAATTTCAAATTATTAATTACCATTTAAATATACTCAATATTTAAATAATTAATAATATCTAATTAATAATATTTCATTATTAATTTCTGTCTAAATAAACTCATTATTTAAACAATTAATAATGTTTATATTAATTACCGTTTAAATATACTCAATATTTAAACAATTAATATTGCCTATTTTAAGTAATTCACTTTACTTAAACTTTTCATTTCTTCTACTTGATTTCGCGACTACGATATTTGGGCTAGCATAGGGACCTGATGGACCTACGGATCATGGGCTTAATAATTAGTCAATTAAGTGATTAACACATAATCGATTAATTACTTATTATCTAACTATGAATAATTCCACTATAGATTCATAGCTGAACTCCCCTCACTATAGATGAGTTATGTCCATTTAGTTTATCATTATTTATATCCGTGATATTATCCTTCACGTGGAACCCTCATAATTACAAAGGATAAATTTACCGTTTTGCCCCTGTAATTACCGCTTTATCCTTGTGTTCCCGTGATTCTCCAATGAACTTTATCTTTAGTCAAACTAGAGATAAGATACTTCTGTGATCAATAGAAGTCGTGACGTCACTTGTTCATGTCTCGAATCAGTACATCAAGGGAGTTTCCTAAAGTTCCTAAAATGTTTAGGTATCGCACTGATACCGTTAATTTATAGGAAAGTTATGAATTCCATCTCGTGAAAATGAGTTCCCAGCTACTTATCTAGTCATGTTCCCAAAACAGGAGTGTATTGAACGTTCTTACAGATCGCTCTCAACTATGTGAATCAAAGAACATAACTCCACAAATAGGAGTTCGCATTTCACTCAGGATTGAGATCTATCACGGTTGATAAACTTAGTTTGATATTCGATTATTTCTCGTAAACGGTACTAATGAGAAATTTGATCGAACATCGTGGTCCTGTCTTATACAATCAACATTGCATATGATACTTCCATTTCATGTCTCCCACATGAATGATCAGGATTAGATCATTTGTCTATAAACAAAATGCGAAGCTATCAACGATGTTACCAGGATAAGGTTCCCAAACGTTATCCATTTCTTGAGACACTTTTAAGTTACTCATCTCGACTTTACTCCTCTCGTATGACTCACATACTAAGTCGTGATTTCATAAGAGTAACTTAGGGTTTACTATTTGAATGTTTGATATTAATATATTTCCATATATTCCTAATATCGTCAATTGAATCAATCTAGATAATATAAAGAACTTATGTTTATTTATTTAATTTATTCGAAATAAATTATTATAATTAAATAATTACAAGTTCTAGGACACCATTCCTAACAATCTAGGAGTTAATGAATAAGAGTTAATTGATTGAAGGAGTTCAATCAATGTAATTCTAGATCATTGGAGCTTAGTTCTATAGGTTCATTAAGTTCTCCGAGCTAACGCATGTAATTGAGAACCTAAATCAATGATGATTAATTTCTTTGGAAAAACGATTTCAAGCATTTGATTTGAAGTTGTCAAATCAATTAAGGCAAATACAAATAGAGGAGTCTATTTGCATAATTAAATGAAATTAAATAGAAGAGTCTATTTAATTATTTAATTAATGGTGAAATTAAATAGAAGAGTCTATTTAATTATTTATTAAATAGATGAGTCTATTTAATTATATAATAGAGAGATTAAATAGAGGAGTCTATTTAATTAAATTAATTTTGAAGTTGTCAAAAATTAATGGGGATTTAAATAGAGGAGTCTATTTAAATATTTAATTTGAAGAAGTCAAATTAAAGAGGAAATAAATAAAAGGAGTTTTATTTATTTAATGGAATTGTTCTATTAAATAAAAAGAAAAATAAAATGCCCAATATCGTCATGGAGATGACGTGGTGGGCGTGTGACCCATGGGTAGGGTCACACGCCCCATTGGTTAAATGGTAACCAATTATATACATTTTATTTTAATTAAAATATATGAATATCTTAATGGTTAAGATATGGAATAATTATTTAAATTAATAAAGATTAATTTAAATAAAAGATATGGGATTATCTTATAAGATATTATATCTTAATTATTTAAAATATATTTTATAATATATTTATTAATTATTTTAATAATTAAAAAGATATTCAAAGATTTTCCGGGGCTTGGTTTTCCTATAAATATAAGGTTGAAAAATTCCTCTCCCTCTCTCATTCTGCCGCCGCCCCTAGGGTATATGGAAGAAGATTTTTCTTCCCTCTTCCTTTTTGAAAGAGGATAGTGCCCACGCACCGATTCTCTTTTGTGCTTAGTGAGAAATAACTTTTTGGTGGTCCCAAGATCATAACCATCGAAGAACGAGGAAGAGCCAGGACACTTTTCGCAAAGGTTCGTATTCGATTTTATGCATTTAGAATTTTGTTAATATTATAGTGCAAGGAAAGATCCTTGGGACTTCCGTTTGAGAACTTTTTTAGATGCCTCAATCCCAACACACATAGTTGACTCCCACTTAAGTAGAGTTTTATGTCTTGAAGTCTTGTTTGAGTCTAATAGTTCTCGAAATGATTTGATTCAAACTATTTACATAGATGCAATAAAGTAGAAAAAGTAAACTCTTGTTTCATTCAATGGCAAAACTCTCTCAATAGAAACTTTATTGAAAGAATAAAATTACAATAAGTGTAATTGATGAAATAAAATCTGAGTTGTTTGATATTTCATAAGAGCAAGAGAGCTTTTCGGTTGAGGTTAATAAATGTGTCGATATCTCGACCCTCTTGCGTTAGTGACTGACATGATTTTCTTCTTTACTAGTCGGGCCCCCAAATATGGTTCTTATTTCTCCATTTGGAAAATTTTGATTGTCACGATCATGATCTTCCTGATTTCCTTTACTTCTCACAAATTCCTTCAAGTACCCTCTTTGAATAAGGGTTTCAATTTCTTCCTTGAGATTGAAGCAATAAGGCGAGGTGGTATGGTCGTTGTCTTTGTGGAAAAGACAATACTTGTCTTTGTTTCTCTTGTTTGACCTGCTTTCATTTTAGGCGGCCACCTCACCAAGTTTTTGTCTTTCATCTCCATGAGTAGTTGTTCAATCGGGACCGTGGTAGGAGTGTATTTTTTAAACTTACTTGAAGAAAGACTCAGCTTCTCAAGTTGGTCTCCTGACCTATGTCTCTTGTCATCCTCGTGACGATCAGTCCCCCAGAAAAAGTCTTCTATTCGGTCTCTTTTCCTGTGCTCTGATCGTTTACTACTACCTCCTTCATCTGAAGTTTTCCTTGCACTAAGAACCTCTCCGACGTTCATATATTTTTGCGCTCTAGCGAGAAGCTCGGTGTATTTAGTAGGGTCAATTTCATTAAAATAATGAAAGTTTTCCATCACTATTCTTGAAAAAATTAATTATAGGATTCAAATGTTACATTTTAACATTTTAAAATAGAGAAATCTCATTAGATATGAGATTTTGATGTAATATTTGTAAATATATCATCATTTAAAAGTACTTGTCAATAAAATATTTTTTACAATGTTAATTAGTGATTAATAACGATTAATGTGTATATCAGTGATATGTAAAAATATGTAATTCAGTATTTATCACTTAATTCACCCGGATCAAAATTTACTTTATTAACAAATATTTTTAAGAGTATATTTTTATAGATATTATTACAAATTTTGATAGCCCCTTTAAAATATACGGTCAAATACACTTTATTTTTCCATAAAACTCATACAATATTTTGAAACTCAGGAATGTTTGTTAAACCGGATAGGCTTAATTAGTCGAACTCATGTTTATTAAATAAGTTTAATTACTCAAAATTTGTTTTTATTTCTTTAACTAAAAACAACAAATATAATATAGGGGCTCTTGCAAAAATAGTAAAAATAGGTCCAATATTTGTAAAAATAGCCGTAAAAAAACATATTTGTAAAAATAGCAGAAAAATTAAATTCGCACCTAAAATATTACAAAATTGCCACTAGTAATCGGTAATATCTTTACAAGTAAATCACCGATTTCTTGATATCCTAATATTTTGTGCAAGGAATCACTTATTATTTTATAAGTTATCACTGATATATCTGATCACATAAATGAGAGTTTTTAAAAATCTGCTATATTTGTAAATACTTTTTAAAAATGCTATACTTATAAATTTTGCTAAAAATTTTGCTACCCAATGAAATTTTCATATAATATATAAGCCAAAAAAGGCAAAGAGAAAGGTGGAGAAGTGTGAAAAAATGGTAATAACATTATCGGCATCAAAACCACACTATCTTTCTTGTTCTTAATTCTTCTTCTCATTCTATTTCTTCTTCGTCTTCTTTGATGGTTTTTTTTAATTTTTTTGTTCTTAAGATTTTTCTTCATTTGTTGAGTTAGGGTTTGTGGTGATCTTTTAATCACGATTTCTTAGATCTGTATTTTTCCGATGGCCAAGGTCGAAGCTTACTTCTTCTTCTTATTGTTCTTCTTCTTCTCTTCTTTTTATTATTTTTCTGGGTTTTGACGTTTTGTTATTATACTGTACATGAATATGGTTCTTCTTCTTCCTTTTTTGCTTTCAAGTGTTGACTGTATAAGTACACGTTTTTTTTTTATATTGTACATGAATATGGTTATACGTTATAATTATTTACTCTATTTTTTATTTTTATTTATGACGTATAGCGTTTATTATTTTTCTTATTTTTTTAAAGGAAAAGTTTACTACATTTTACTATTTTATTCTATGTTTATAACGTAAAGTATAATGTTTATTATTATTACTTACTGTTTTAAGAGAAAATTTCACTATATTGTACTGTTTTATTCTTTGTTTATAGCCTACACTATAATGTTTACTATTATTATTTTACTTTTTAAGAGAAATTTTACTATATTTGTACTATATTATTTTTGTTTCTAATGTACATTACAGTATTTAGTATTATTACTTACTTACTTACTCTTCCTTGTACCTTCATCTTCTTATTCTTCTTCAATTTCTGAGATTTTTTCCTCTAAAATTCTAAGATCTCCTTCTCTTTAAAGCTCATTTTTATATGCGTTTTAGTTTTTTTATTTTTTTTTATTTTTTTTTATTCATTTTGGAGATTTGCAATCAATGGTAGATTTTTATCTCCCAAAAACCATCCAAGATTTTCTCCTATTTTTACTCCTTCCTATTTTTCATTTCCCTTACTATTCTCTTTCCATATCTCAGCTAAGGGCTTTATTGTATTTTCATTTTATTTGAAAATTCATTGGGGCAATTTTGTTTTATTTTTTTCTTTCGGGCTATTATATTTTAGCTTTTTTGAATTTGGGCTATATACCTTGTTTTCCTTAAAAATTAACAAGCCCATTCCAAGACTTACCAAGTTGGTGCAATCTGGGCCAAGAAATGGTAAAGGCCTTTTCTATTTGTTTTCTTGGTCTGTTTTCCCCTATTTCTTCTCCTACCTGAAACTTTCCGTTTTCTTTTCTGTCTTCGTCTGGACTATGAGTCTCCAGTATTGATAACTTATCTTGAATGCTGTTCGTACCAAGTAATTTAAGACACTTTTTCTTTCTGATTTCAACAATCTTAATTATAAGGGGAAGGTTTTTGAAAAAGCTTATTATTCTTTATTTCTGTTAATGACTATCATCAAAGGCTATATTGTTTGAGAAAAACACCCATCTTCTTATCTATGATCTACTCGTTGAGCTATTCAAGTCTGTTCAAATTATTTTTTATTACTTTAAAAAACAACAGAGCAAGATTATTTAACAGTTGCTTTGCAAGCTGTCATCCTTTCACTTGAGAATTTGAAACATTCATTTGATTTTAACGGTTGCTTCTCTATGCTCCTAATAGTTGATGTGCTTCTGCATTATGAATTTACCAACTGCATAAGTAAATCCATACCTCTTCCACTTTTATATATGAGAAATTTAATTGGGTAGCAGAATTTTTAACAATATTAATAAATATATCTTTTTTAAAAAGTATTTGCAAATATAACAAATTTTTAAAAACTCTCATTCAAGTGATCAGAGAAATCGGTGATAACTTATAAGATAATTAGTTATTACTATAAGGTAATCAGTGATTTATATACAAAATATCAGGATATCAGTAAAATCAGTTATTACTTACGTGGAAATCAGTTATTACTTGTGAGGATATTCCCGATTCTAGTGGCAATTTTGTAATATTTTAGGCGCGAATTTGAGTTTTTTACTATTTTTACAAATAAGTTTTTTTTGTTATTTTTACAAATATTAGATCTAATTCTGTTAATTTTGCAAAAGCCCATTTATATATTGAACAATACTTTCCATCATATATCAACTTGCTTTGTACTGATATCTAAGAAACATATTCTAAAGTGAAAATTGATTACCCTTCACTGTTTGCTTTTGTAGTGCCAATTATATATCAAGTTCACCGAATGCCTGCTTTGCTACTCGGACAGTGGACGCGATACACAAAGGAAATTGCTTCATTTCAAGTAATTAATTATCCATTCATCTGCAGACGAATACTGTTCATTAACATTCTTTTTACTTTTTTTTCATAATCAATTTATGCTTATATTTCCTCCTAATATATTTTCAACTCGATTTTCATTACATTAAAAAAAAGATGAGGCTATTTCTGTTGGACCGATTCTATTTCTTGTTTCACTAACAATCGATTTTAATGAGTAGCGGCATTTTAAAAGTATTCATAAATACAACATATATTTTATTTTATGTTAGTGAGTAACCATAATCAATTATAATTATTAAATAATTAACATAAATCAAATCATTAATTCACTAAAAATATAGTATATCATGTAAATACTTTCTAAATAATATTATATTCACAATCTCCAAAATACAATGAAAAACACTTGGAAATGCAAAAGAAAAGATTAAAAGTAAAAAAAAAAGGCATTTTTACAATTGTTGGTAACTCTTAAGCCATGGCCTAAAGCATGATACAAATCTTTCTAATATACCCTATTCTATGCAGAATTTCTTGTTATGCAATTACCATTTTGCCACTGAAGCTTACATTTGAGTTTCTTCTCACTAATGTTCTGAAAATGGAGGTCATGATGAAATCGATTCCAATGGGTCGTCTGGAAATCCAGTTTTCTCAAATGGGTTTCGGCCAAATTCGTACAAAGCCACGCCTTCAATGGTGTACTGAATCTCAATCTCAATCTCAAAAAATAATATGTGGGCTGCGAAAGGGGGATAGGAAGCCCATGTGGAAATCAAGGGTGCTTTCCACTGAGGCAATTCAAGCAGTTCAATCACTGAAGTTGGCTAAATCTTGACAAAAAGTTAAGGATGTAATCAATGGCAGGCTCGATGAGATTGCCGAAAGCAGATTTGTTAGATACTTTGGCCGAGTTGCGAGACAAAATGAATTGGAGTTGGCACTTGAGGTATTATTGGTGTTTCTTTTTTTAATTCATTTATGATGTCTTGGGATTCGCCCTGCTTGAGTAAAGTTAGAACATTGGTGATTCTCTCAAAGACTTGACATGAAAGTTGCCATTATACATAGGTTATGTTGGTGCTTGTTTGAAATTTGGAAATTTTTAGTGCCTTTTGTTGTAAAAAAATTTTGAAATTCTTTCAACGTTAAATCACCGATATAATTCCTAATATATTCTTAACACTCCCCTTCGTGAGGGATTGATTATTCATGCGAATCCCTGAAATATTAATAAACAGAGAGGAAATGAGAACGCCGAGGTTTGAATTCGGACTCTATGCTCTGGTAGTAGACGGTAGACCAAAATGCTTAAGTTGTTGAGTTACAAGAAATTATATATATATTCAACATTGACTAATGTAAGTTAAGGTACAAAAGAAAATAGATGCTGATCATGTAAACTTAATTTGGATTGAAATTCTGATGGTGTCAACTTAGACTTTGACCCAATTGGTTGCCTATACAATTATGCCAAAAATATATCATGCTAATGTAGAGTGGTGACGTTTTAAAAAAGAAAGGTAAGGTCCTTTAGTTGAATGGTGTTAAAGCAATAATTTGGAATTTATGGATGGAGAGAAACTTCAATGGAGGGAAAGGATTGGGAGGGGGGATTTTTGGCTAAATACCACAGTTCATATTGGAGTTCTATATATAAGATCTTTTTGTAATTAGCCCAAATTGAGGTGATTTTTTTTTTTTTTTTTTTGTGACTGCTGATTACTTGTGGCTTATTCATTGTCTGATCTTTTCTCACTATATTAATGAAATTGAGCCTGGTTTCTAAAAAAATCAATTCAAGAATATCTGTTTTGAACATAATGAGTGATGTCATAATGCAAGGTGCAACTTACCTCGTCTATGGATTTGTTATTGCGTTCTAGTTTTTTCTTAATAATAACACTGGTTTTCTGACTAATTATCCATGAGATGAAGAAGTTGATAAAATTAATACACTTCATTTATTTTTTCATAGATTGTCTCATTAAAAATATATATTATTCTTTCAATTCAACTTTTATTCTATCTTAACTGAAATCAGGTTTTAGGTTTTCAAGTTTGTGCAGAATGAAGTATGGTACGAGCCAGATCTAGCCTTTTACCATGGGATGATTATGATAATGGGAAAGAATAAGTTAGTTGAAATGGCTGAAAAGGTCTTTCATGAGTTAAAGAAGGATGGTTTAGAACCAGACACAAGGGCCCTTAATGAGATGATGGGAGCATATTTACAAGTGGGAATGATTGAAAGCGCTATCGATACGTATGGATTAATGAAATCCTCAGATTGTACACCAGATAAACTGACGTTCAAAATTTTGATCAAGAATTTAGAGCTATTTGGAGAAGAGTTTGCTTCAATGGTAAAGAAAGACTGTGATGAGTACTTAGATTCTCCTGAGAAGTTACTTAATGAAGTCGAACAAAAAAGGTGAAGAAGTAATGTTCCTTAATTATTCACTCCTAATCTTATGCACATCATCTTATTCTGATGTTTAGGTTGTTAGTCTGTTTCTTACTTCTTCGAATGAAATTCGATGTTTAGAAGACATGTCGGAGGAAAAAATATGACTTTTCTTCTTCTTTCACCTTGTGTAAATCTGTTGTTGGCAGATGTTGTTACCCTTATGATATTTTAGATGTTAAAGTTAGGACTTCTTAGTTTCAAATGTTTTTATTTGGTATAAGGAAATTGTTGAAAGGAATGTCACAGTGAACTTTAGTTATGCTAAAGCATTTTAATTATATAATAAAAACATTTATAGAAATGTTGAATTTCCTCCATTTATGAGTCTAAATATGCTCCTTGTTCATACTTTTGTGATGATATTTTCTATTCAATGTTTAACCTGCTGAATCTGTGCATATGGTTAACTACCTTGGATGAATTGGACTTTTGATATTTCTGATGTGGGATCAGTTTAATAATTGTTTTGATTGTATTTTCACCATTCATTTACTTTGGGTAATTAGCCTATAAATAGGGTTTTTAATTCATTGTGTAGTCATTCTTTTTTGTTCATGATTTTTTTTTTCCCGAGAGGATTTTGGTGAGGGTGGGTTTTGAATCACACTCTCACAGTTATAAGGATTGATTATCACTCCATCAGATGTACTTTGTGCTTTTTGTTAATGAAATTAAAAGTCTAAGATTAAATAGATTCATCTCATTAATTATTAGGGTATATAAAAAAAATCATAAGTTGATTTTTTTAAAAACATTCTATTATGTAAAATCAAATTCTTGATAAAAACTAGTCTTATAAATGCTCAAGTTTGAGAGGGAGAGGAGAGGATGATCGGTTTATGGCTGATGAAGTTTCAACCATGCGTATTGAAATTAACTCAAATTTCATAATTTAAGAAAAAATACTCAAAAAGTTTTTGGCTGTGATTCCTAATAAGATTTTACATAAATCCTCATACTCATATTTTTCATTTTCTCAATATTGGTATTGATTTTTGTAAGTCGTCAACCTTTTCCAATTGATGCCGCTAAGATGATATATTCCATAGGTACATATATTTAGAAGTAATATTAAAAGACTTTTCTGTACATCATTAAGTAGACAAATTAGAATGTAATTGCATTCAATCGCTCAAATGGTCAAAAAGTAAACTCTAAATTATTATTATTATAGGAAAAAAAATATTTGGACAAAAGAATAAAACCATAACAATGGAACCAAACTTTCAACGTATTCTAAAACCTAATACGATTTCATTCTTTTGAAGGTTAAGATTTTTAACTTTGTAAGATTTTTTTTTATGGATAGTTTTTTTTTTCACATTTGTCCACTAAAAACAACTCATCTCTAATAAATTCAAGCAACAAAAAAAAAAAAAAAAAAAAAAAAATTCAAGCGCCACCTCAATATAAACTCTCATCTCGGTCCTCCATCTTGATCTTTTTTTGTGTGTGTGAACAATCACTTCAATCTAGATAAGTCTGTACATGATAATTTTTTTAACAAAACATTTATATTTGTAGGAAATTTGGGTAAAATGACCTCCAAAATCTGAGATTAATGATTTTTGACCTCCATTTTCATTTTAATCTTTTTTGACCTTCTGATGATGTCATCTTTGTGTGAAAACCCCCTTTTACCCTTCAAAATTTATATATAACCCTTTCACTTTACAAATGCTTTTCTCTTTCTAAAAATTCTCTCTAAAATTCTCAACCTAAACTCATCATTCCTTCAATCTAAACTCATCATTCCTTCAATCTCTTCATTATTCAAGGTATGAACATTGTTCTTTTTCTTTTTATAATAAATCCGGAATATCCTTTTTGTAAAATAAATCCGGAATCCGGAGGTACGTCCTCCGGAATCCGGAGGTATCTCCTCCGGATTCCGGAGGTACTATTTAAAAAAAATTAAAAAAATTTTTTTTTTGCCAATTCCGGAGGAGGTACCTCCGGAATCCGGAGGTACCTCCTCAATCCGGAGGTACCTCCTCCGGAATTGGCATAAATTTTTTTTTTTTTTTTAAGAGTACCTCAGGAATTGGCATAAATTTTTTTTTTTTTTTTTTTTAAGAGTACCTCCGGAATCCGGAGGAGATACCTCCGGATTCCGGAGGACGTACCTCCGGATTCCGGAGGTACTCTTAAAAAAAGAAAAAAAAAATTTTGCCAATTCCGGAGGTACCTTCCCCCGGAATTGAATTTTTTTTTTTTTTTTCATAATAAGCCTGGTTTTGAAATTTTTGCCTGAATTCATTGTTATAATTTTGTCCCGAAATTAAGACCGGTTTTTTAACTTTGTTACCGGAATTTCAAATTTCGTATTTGTTATGGTTGTTTTACAGGATGTCAATGACAAGAATATTTATTCGTTATGGTGGAGAATGGGATGCGATGGCGGCGGTATATAGGTGGTAACACGAAAGGAATAGCGATAAGTAAAAGTATAACGTTCAAGAATTTCTGTTTCGATTGTACACGATTGCCAAATTGATCCTGAAGTGTTTGATATTAAAATCAAGTGCATTTACAATTTACTTATTGACTCACCTCCATGCGACATAAACGACGAAGAGGACCTAAATTTTTTCTTAATGGGTGAAGATGCATCCGTACTTCCCTTATATATCTCAACTGTGCCTAAAGATGTGACTAGTGGACATAATATTCAATTCAATCCGTATATTGCGTCTGGTTCTGGCAGTAACCACGTAGCCAATGACATTCGAAACTCATCAACCATTCCAGCAATGGATGAGAACATTCCTCCGTGTGATTTAGGTAATGATAATGAGGCTTTTATGGAAACGCAGTTTTTACATCCTCAGTCTGATAATCTAGAAAGGAGAGATGTTAGGAAAGGAAAGTGTAAATCTCATGAAGAACCAGTTATTACGAATACATCAAGTAAAAATACATCAAGTTCAATGGAAATGTTGTCATATGGAAATTGTATGGGGGATGAGTTTGCAGAGGGTAGTATTTTTCTCTCAAAAAAAGATTTGTCTATGAAACTGTCCATTGCGGCGATGAGAATTAACAAAGAGTTCAGAGTGAAAAAGTCGACGAAATCTTTGTTCTCAGTGGCATGTATTGATACGAATTGCAAGTGGCGGTTAAGAGCTACTTGTTTGAAAGGGTCGGATATATTTCGAGTTTCCAAGTCTGTAGATGTTCATAGTTGTTCACCTGGATGTCTTGAATCATGACCACCAGACAAGCGCCAAGTTGGGTTATTGGAGACATAATAAAGGGGAGAGTTGAAGATGTTGGTCGTCGATGATCGTAGAAAGATATAATCAATGACATGCGAAAAGAGTATGGTGTTAACATCAGTTATGATAAAGCGTGGCGTGCCAGAGAGGACGCATATGAATTGGTAAGAGGATCACCAGAAGAATCCTACAATTTGCTAAGTCGATATTGTGAAGCACTGAAAATTGCTAATCCAGGAACCGTATATTACCTCCAACTTGAGGAAGAACGTCATTTCAAATACTTTTTCGTTGCTTTGGGTCCGTGTATTAGAGGGTTCCTAAGTTGCATGCGTCCGGTTATTGCCGTTGATGGGTCATTTTTGAAGGGGAAATATAGGGGTACATTATTAGTCAGTGTTTGTTTGGACGGTAATAATCAAATTTACCCAATCGCTTTTGGAATTGTAGATAGGGAGAAGGATGAGTCATGGTCGTGGTTTATGGAAAAACTAAAAAGTGCAATTGGTGATGTTCATGATTTGGTATTTATTTATGATAGAAACAAAAGCATCATTAATTCCGTGGCGTCTGTATTCCCGCATGCAATACATGGGTTTTGTATACATCACTTGAGTATGAATCTCACTGCTAAATTCAAAAATGATGCAATAAATCCTATATTCTTCCTTGCAGCGAAAGCATACCGTGAGTCTGATTTTGATCGGTTGTGGAATGACCTTAAAAGATATCAAGGTGTATGTGAGTATTTAGAAGAGGTTGGACTTGAAAAATGGGCTCGTGCTTTGTTCAAGGAGAAAGTATAATATCATGACCACGAATATTGCGGGATGTATAAATGGTGTATTGGTTCATGAAAGGGAACTACCAGAATCTGCGTTAGTGGAAAGTATTCGATCTAAGTTGCAAGAATGGTTTTGGGAGCGTCGTAATGAAGCATTGAAATGTACAACAAATTTGACGACTCATGTCAAGACATCTTACGGAAAAACCATAAAAAATCATTAACACTTGGAGCTACGAACATTGATTGTTATCAATCCAATGTACCTGGGATGGAGATAGGTTTGGACGGGTTGACTTACATGCAAAAGAATGCTCTTGTCGGGTATTTGATTTAGATCGGATACCTTGTGTGCATGCATTAGCTTCGCAAGAGACCGCAACATCACCCCATATGTAATGTGCTCTCGTTTCTATACGATCAATGTTGGGTAAATTCTTATGCGGAGCCGATCATGCTCGTAGGTCACTCTTCGAGTGGAAATTGCCTGAGGGTTTTGTACCGATTGAAGTGTTACCACCAAAAGAAGTGGCTCGAGTTGGCGTCGTAAGAAGAAGCCGAGAATTCCATCCACTGGGAGGGAGACTTCTCAAACCCGAAAATGTGGTAGGTGTGGTTCCACCGGTCATAACAGAAAGACTTGTCACAACCCTTTATCGTATAAATAAGTGTTTTTTGCTTTTAATATTTATTTATGTTTTTTCTTCAATTTCATTTTATTTAAAAAAAGTAAATTGATAAAAAACATGGAATTGACAAAAATTAACATGAAATTGAAATTGAAAAACAATAATTTGAAAATAACAATATATATATATCAATTGAAAAAAAAGGAAATTGAAAAAAAAAATTAAAAAAAAAGCATGCAAGTGCTAAATAATAAAAAAAAAAAATATATATATATATATATATATCTGTCCTAAATTCCGGTGGACCGGAATTCAATTCCTGGTCCAACGGAATTTAGGACCCCCCAACCCTGGTCCTCTGCCAAAATTCCTGAGGACCGGATTCATCCCGGTCCTCCCAGTTGAGGACCCCCATTCTGGTCCTCCTGGTTTTTGGGACCCCCCCAAATCGGGTCCTCCTGGATTACCCCCCCCTCCCCCTCCCCTCTGGCCAAAATTCTGGAGGACCGAATTCAATTCCTGGTCCTCCGAATTTATGGCAATTATATGTTTTTTTTTTTTTTTTTTTTTTTTTTTAATTTCAATTTACTTAAACTTTTAGTTTTTTCCAATTTCATGCTTTTTTTTAATTTACTTTGTTTTCAATTTACTTTTGTATTTTCAATTACATTGGGTTTTTGGGTCAATTTCAAGATGTTTGCAAATTCCATGTTCTTTTTCATACTTACCATTTTTTCAATTGCATTATTTTTTTCAATTTCTTATTTGAACCAATTAAATGTAAATTTGTTAAATCAAAATTAATAGTATGGTTACTTGAAAATGGAAAACAATTCAATATACAAACAAAAATTTATTTACTGAATTTTTATGTATAAATAGGACGGTTCGACCACAATTCGATCGCCAATTGTAACCTAAACGCTTTAATGTTAGCTTGTTTCAATGAAGTAAAATCGGACCCGGTTACTAGATATTCAAAAAATTTACAACAAAACACCCCACAGTCAACACCACCCGTTTGAGTTGGCACATTGCCATGCGTTCAACTGGCCAAAGATCGGTGGAATTTATTAAACCAACTGATTCCAAAAGAAGTGGCACGATCGTGCAGAAAGGTCGCAACAAATCTGTCAATGTACCTACATCGACAAATGTTGGAAGAGAATCCCATATTACAACCCTCCGATTTTTTATATCGGCCTGAAGTAAAACCCAATGACCTCCTAGCACATTAAATGCCTGAGTACACCGAAAAAATTAGGGTTAATTACATAAATGGTTATAATATTAGTCAAAATTTACCAAATGCTTATAATAGTGTAGCTTCTTACATAATCCACCGAAGACCAAGGGTCACTGTAGTCTCGATTATAGCCTAAGATGTAGTCACCAATAGAGTTTTCACCGAAATGTGCTTTCGGTACCCAAAATGGACCATCCTTCAGCGCATTTTCCCGCTCCGTCATTATTTTATTGCATTCACTCTACAATTGCGTTGAAAATAAGTGTTAAATTACATGGAAACAGACAATAGCAGAAATGTACTCGTCTATACTAACCATAAAAAATGCATCCACTGTTGCAAATTGATGACACATGCATTCGGGCTTCTTTCTAACCTTTAAGCGAATGAACATGAATATTGTATCCATGTGCTGATAAAAAACCATAAACAAACATTGTAAAACATACATTGTATCGAATTGACAATAACATAATCGAACAAGTTGAATGCTTAAGAAATAACATAATTTATCATACCTCACCATCCAGTTTTTCGAACGTTACCAAATCTTGAAAAAACTTCTTATTCGGTGACCCATAGCAAGTTTCACGTCTACTGTCCACTGACGCGTTAATTAACCATTTTTTGAATTGCGACGTCAGTTCTTTCGGTATTTTGTGTGCGGGATCATACAGACGCAATTTCGCCGGTTTCACAGTCTTCTTGGGAACCACGAATGGAGATCGTATTTGTGGAGAGGGATTTATTTGCCTAGCCACTCGTGATGATGCTATCGGAAAATCCAAAGGTCTATCTATTTGCATAATATCTTCGCATTAGTTTTCTCCTCGGATTGAATAGCATTATCCGCATTTCTTTCATCTTGAGATTCAATCATGATAATCCTGTTGGAATCATCATGGACTTCCTCCCCAAGTTCCTCTCCAACTCGGTCACCACAATTTTCATTCATGTTCTAATGCATCCTCCCCGATTTCAGCACCGATTTCTTCCACAAGTTCCCTCGATTTCTCATTAATGTCTAATGCATCCTCCCCCAATTCAACTTTCGATGCATCACCCTACATTGTGACATATATATGAATGAAAAACGTATAGAGAATTAATGACAATATCAAAACAAAAATTCTTATGAAGTTTAATTCATACCTTACAGAAATATTTCTCTATGTTTTTTAGAGTGGCCAAAACTACCTTCATATCCGCCCTCAACTCTCGCACCTCTGCTTCTAAATGCTCAACTCGAGCATCGGTGCGTTTGATGCACGTTCTACAAGAGGATGACAATCCTTTAGATTTTTGGCTCTTTTCCCCCTCATTTTTTGGCATCACCTCTTCCTCCCCCCTTTTCTTTTTTTCCTCTTCCCCCCCCCCTTATTTTTTTCCTCTTCCTCCAACCGTTTATGTTTTTTCTCTTCCTCACCACTCTTCACATGTAGTAAAATTTTCCTTTTTCTATCAACCTTCTCGGTTGTAACGGTTTTAACCAATTCGTCCATGTGAAAATCAATTTCCTCATTCACAACTATCTAAATAACGAAAAAAGAAGAATAATCAATGATAAACAGTTAAAAATATGATTAGATGCTATTTAAATCACAGGGAAGTATGTCAAACCTTATCCTTTGAAAAAATATCTCGTTCAAGCCTATCCATTTTAATGAGTTTGTTACAATTCCAACGGCCTATCGGTGGCATCGATCGGTTATTAATTTTCCGCGCACACATATTCGCAATCAACTGGATTGTTTCATAAATCCATACCTATAAAAAAAGTACAATACATGTAATAAAATATAAACAAAAATTGGCAATAAATAAATAAGTATAACAAAAGTACCTGAAAAGCAAATGGAAACCCATAAAGACTATAAGACTTGGCTTTCTTCCATACAACTTCACCAGGTTTACACTTGCGTTCCTTAAGTGCATTGCTCAACCCAAAAAGTGTCTTATCGAAGAATAATTGCGCCCAATCATAGTTTTCGAAACTCTCATTGTCATCCAAAATAGATAACAATGATGTATCTATAAGTGTCGTTCTCTTATTCCCCAATAGCACCAACTCGATAAAGCACAAAAGCGCTAACTTCACCACATCTCCATCGTTGCTCAATCCATGGTTTTTCATTTTCGTTTCTAACTCCTTTGATGGAACTTTAACTCTATCATCAAACAATAATCTTCTAAGTCTAGGATTAAATTCATGTCTTCTGTAATTCCTCGTAGACTTTAACCCGGTAATTTCCTCAAAGGATCTCAATGAAAAAGTAATCACTTCCCCCCCAATCAAAAATTGCATAATTATTTGATCCGGTTGTTTAATCTCTCTCAACAAAATTTGATGTATAAGTGGACCACAAAAGACCAAATCGGTATCAATCAACCTACCAATGCTTGACCTTTTAAATAACTCTAATTGATTAGGGGTGAGAACACTAGTAATCAAACTAACCGTATGCGATAAATGTGATAGCTTACTAAGGATGGAATGAAAATATTGGTCCGGCGGGATTATCAACACTACATCATCGTCGCTCACAGACATTTTTACCTGAAAAAACACATAAACCAAATTAAACAACTAATTAAAAAAGCCCACATATAAACTAAACTATATAACTAATTAACAAAAAAAACCACATTTAGACTAAACTAAATTAAATAACTAATTTTAAACTAAATTACCTAACTAATTAAAAATACAACCATATAATCTAAATTAAATAAATTAAAAAATTAAAAAAAAAATATATATATATATTTATATGTAAAAGGGCCTTTCTGACCAAAATTCCGGTGGAATTCCGGTCCTCCGGAAAATTGGGCAAACACAATTACAAAAAAAAAAAAAAAATTACAATTGTACCTAACTAATTAAAAATAATTAAAAATACAACCATATAATCTAAATTAAATAAATAAAAAAATTAAAAAAAATATATATATTTATATGTAAAAGGGCCTTTCTGCCCAAAATTCCGGTGGACCGGAATTGAATTCCGGTCCTCCGGAAAATTGGGCAGACACAATTACAAAAAAAAAAAAAAAATTACAATTGTACCTAACTAATTAAAAATACTACCATATAATCTAAATTAAATAAATAAAAAAATTAAAAAAAATATATATATATATTTATATGTAAAAGGGCCTTTCTGCCCAAAATTCCGGTGGACCGGAATTGAATTCGATCCTCCTAAAATTGGGAACACAATTTAAAAAAAAAAAATTAAATAACTAATTTTGGGCTGCTGCCCAAAATTCCGGAGGACCGGAATTCAATTCCGGTCCTCCGGAAAATCCAATTAAAAAAAAATTAATAAGAAAAAAAATAACAGAGGTCCGGAGGACCGGAATCCGGAAGTATCTCCTCCGGAATCCGGAGGAGATCACCGGATTCCGGAGATCCCTTCGATTCGAAGGACCTCTCGAAGGAGATCCTTCGAAATCGAAGGAGGTCCAAATCGAAGGACCCTCCTTCGATTGAAATCGAAGGACAGGTCCTTCGAATCGAAGGACCTCCTTCGATTTCCAGCTCCTTCGATGGATCGAAGGAGCAGCTCCTTCGATCCATCGAAGGAGCAGCTCCTTCGATGAAGGACCTGTCCTTCATCGAAGGAGGTCCTTCGAACGAAGGACCTCCTTCGATTTCCAGAAATCGAAGGACCTCGAGGTCCTTCGATTTCCATGGATCTCCATTTTCGGCATTCGTTTCATTTTGAGATTTGCGAATTCTTGTGTACCTTTGAGTTATTGGTTATGAAGAATCAATGGAAGTTTAGGTTGAAGAAGATGAAGTTGAGGTTGAAGTTTGAAGAAGAATGAGATTCATGGACTGTTCTTGGCTGGAGGAGAGGATAGTTGAAGAAGGGTAAAAGGGGGTTTTCACACACATATGACATCATCAGAAGGTTACAAAAGGTTAAATTGAAAATGGAGGTCAAAAAACATTAATCTCAGATTTTGGAGGTCATTTTACCCAAATTTCCATATTTGTAATAGTATTCTGGTAAGAGTGAAAGATGAAATAAATATTTGATGTATATATGAATCTCTTGAAATTATACAATTGAAAAACTTATAAATGTGAATCCAATGGAAAAGTTTGTAAATAAATAGTACGTGGTGAGATTAATAAATAAGAGATGAGAAAGATGAGTTTAGTTGGAAGGAAAATAAAATAAGAGAGATGAGAGTTCTATGAAAAAAAACATACTAAAAACGTTTTTATATTTTCATAGGGTCATGTCATGAGGTCAAGAAATGAAAAATGACAAATTTTCCTAAACTTTTATATCTTATCTATAATCATCATCCTCTAATCGATGTGAGATTTTGTTCTCACTCGAACACATTTTCATGTGAAGTTAATTGGAAAAGTCTTAATTGGCAAGGACTTAGACTACTGGACGTTATGATTTTTGAAACATCTTTAGGTGGTGTTTGTTTGTATTGTTTTTGTCATTAAAATGAAATAATAGTCAGTTACATCGTCATATACTTTTCTTTTCTTTTCATGTAATAAATAAATTAGATGTCTCGTTTGATGTTAAAGAAAAGTTAAATTTATCATTTTGCAACTCTGCAGAATACTTGGACAATTTCTTCATCATCATGAAAGAGATAAAGATACCCGTAACGCAAGCACTTCCCAGACTACTTCAGGTATTCAAAGATGCCCTTTATACATTTCTCTAGGCTCATCCATTACATTCAACCATAGTCCTCCGTGTTTAATAACTCATCTTTCTTGCAGCAATCCAATGTGTAACTCTTGGAGTCAAGTGGGATATTTCATGAATTTTCCTAGATAATTCAAGAAATGTTATGTACAACTAAAAGAGATCATTAAAAAAGTTTATCAGTTAAAATTATTAGCTGTCAATGGTTTTTGTGATTTCCTTTCAACAAGTCTTTTGATAGGTAGGGATCATATGGTGGAACGGAGAAGTTTTTTTAATTCCTTTATACGGCGCAAGGTTTGTAAGCTTGCGCTCGAGACGTAAAAAGAAATGCTAAAGAAGTTCACCTGACAAGTTTTCGAGAGCACATCCAACTTTACTTTATCTGTATGCATACTAATTCACTTAAGATTATGGCCCTAAATTTGATATATACTCTTTTATTTGGTCAGGTTTGAGAGTCCATTATATCCAATTATTCAGGTCAAGTGTCTACATAATGACATGAGCTGTATTAATTGTGCCACAATTCTATGAATGAGAATTCCATTACATACCTCTTTAAGTGTCAATTATGTCATCTCATTGTAATATATATTGTGAGTTTTTGCCCGTAAAATGAGATATTTTCCTTATCAATAGTAGTTATTCATTTTATCTCTCGTTGGATTGCACAAGTGAGAGACGTTCCCCAACAACTTTTCTGTGAGAAATTAAAAAAAGTCAAATTGAAGATATCAAAGAGTATTGTGGAGGATGAAAGAATATAAGGGTTCTCGTGTGCTATACGAAAGAAGTTCTAACACTAAGAAATTGAAATAACTCATAGTAAGCTTCTCCAAATGTATTGTCAATGACATTGAAATTAGGCAGAGGCGATTATGAAAGACCTAGAATGGTCAGGAGAGGAAAAGACGATTTTAACCTAGGTTTGTCAAACATTCCTGATACTATAATTAACTAATGCTTTTATTTTATTTTCTAATGGGAAATGCTTCTAGATTGGAAAATACACTAATAAGGGAAATACTTCACATTCACCATTGTCTATGTACGAATAAGCATGAGATGAATAAGAGCAATTGAATGAACAAGAAAAAAAATCTGAGAGCAAGAAGATGACAGAATATAATGGCTTACCGTAGGAAAGGCAGGACTCATCAATAGAAGTTCGGGCATTTGAAGTTAGCTTCGAACAGGGCAGTTAGAAAGACAACATAGGGTGAGACAAGGAAAATATGGATTTGACCATTTAACACTCCGACTTCTTCGTTTCCAAAGCCAGCATCCCTTTAATAAACTAGAACATCAAAATTGATACAATGGAGTCTAAATCAAGAAATATAAACACACTTTCGGGTAAATGAATAGTTTCCATGCTTATTTTAGTTTAGGAAAAATATCAATGACAGTCAATCAATTAAAAAAAATGTTTTCCTTGATGCATGATTTTTGCTGGAGAAGTGTTCTTATTGGCAATTAGATGATAGTCAGTAAAGGCAGCAACATCTAGTCAAAAGTGGTCATATTTTGGCATTCATTCACTATAACTTGGGCAATGCTTCTTTGGATGTTTAGTTTGAGTTAGATTCCTCCAAAGGACGTTCGAGATCTACTCTTGTGGGACTTCTTTCGGCCTCTAACGTCTAAGAAAAGGATTTATTTGTGTCTTCTCTACTTCATTATGGACAGTTTAGACTAAGAGCAATATATACTTAGCTTTTTCAAAACACATTTACTCTACGGGACTCAATTTAAGATTTAGTTTTATTTTATACTTTTTGTTGTGCTAAATTTATTATTTCTTTATATTTTGGGATTACTGATAATTCCTCAAAAGGGGAGTAATCATATACTTAAAATTGAGTAAAATCTAAAGGCCGAGTAGTTTAGTAAGATAACTAGAATTTCTGCATAATTAGGTTAGTTTTGTATATACTCTTATCTCATATGCTAATTCAAGTTTCCGTTCTCATCCAGCAAATATGCAACACTCATCCCTTTCAAGAAAGTAGGAGTCACTGTAATCTTCTAGTCACATTATTAGGTAATCAAGAATCTGAGTCAATGTTTATATTTAGCCCATTTCCAACACGCCAACGAAAACCTTTCGCGAAGAGATCTCAACCCTAAAGCAAGCTTCTCCCAATGAAATAGGGGTTGTTGCCCACATATGCCTAAAGAAAAGATTTGTTGTTGAAGTATATGCTTTCATAACCACAGCAACAAGGCTATGAGGGTTTCGAACTAATCTCCTGGATTGCTTAGCCAAAAGTGCTTGATCGAAAAGAGTCTGGTCACGAAAACCCAAACCACCATCGAGTTTATTTCCATCCTTGAAGAGAATTCCAAACATGTGCCTTTATCTCTCTGAAAATCCCTTGTTTGTTTTTTGCATCATGGGATGGGAACCCTAAATATCTGCCCAAAGAATTTGTTTGAGATAATTTTAGGGAACAAGTTATGTAGTCATTCATTTCTGTCTCAGTGTTCCTACTTGACATGAAAACAGACTTCTCAAAATTAATAAGTTGTCCAGAAGCTTATTAATGAAGATTAGACTATCATATTCGAAAAACAAATGTGAAATGGAAGGCCAATGCTTATTTCACTCCAAGTCCAGAGATGTTACATCTCTTTTCAGAATAGGTAAGGGGATAGTGGATCCCCTTGTCTCAGTCCCCTTGCAAGAGGAATAATATGACCTTTTGGAATTCGATTGACCAGGATGTAGAAGGACGGAGACTCTACACAGTCCATTATTTGAGAAACCCATTTAATATCAAATCCCATTTTTAGCATGATGCGTTTAATAAAAACCACTCTACTCGATCGTATGCTTTGCTCATGTCAAGCTTCACAGCAACCTCCCTCATTTTTACACTTCTTCTGCTTTTGATGGCATGGATACATTCAAACTCCATAATTGCATTGTCTGTAATCAGTCAGTTGGGAACAAAAGCGCTTTGAGATGGGGATATAATCTTATTCATAACTCCCTTTAGTTTGTTTGCCAGTGTCTTTGCAACAAGCTTATTAATGACATTGCATAGACTTATTGGGACAACCATTCATGCTGACATCAGCGTGCATATGGGTGGCATAATGGGCTGAGCGACGTGTCGCTCTGTGAGTGGCGACACGTCCACGTTTTAACTAAGGGACAACATCGGCTCGGCTTCGGAGCGTGTGCGGCTCCATACTCAAGGTTAGGTGGTGGTGCTCAGCTGATTGGCTTCTTGGCTTCTTGACTCGGCTTAGACGGCTTGGCAGATTAGGATAGTAGACTTTATGACGATTTTATCATGTTTTTACCTATTTAAAGCCCCATTTGACTCCAAATTAAGAATCCATTTTTCCCCTATTTTTCTTAGGACTCTTAGATAGTTTTTATTATGTTTTCTAGCTAAATTCTTTATTCCAACTAGAGGATTATCAAGGTTTGATTCATGAATTTGTGAGGTTTTGTCCTTAATTTTATTGTTATTTTCTCTTTATTCATGCTTTCTCTTTGCTTATTTTTATTGTTGATTAATTGTTGTGCATAGTGACCATATGTTCAATTGTTAATTTATCATATTGCTAATTAGAACGTTGAATCTGTAATTGTTTAATTGTTCTAATATAAGTAGTATAATAACATAAATTGATTTGAGATATTTCTTTGATCATGTTATGAGAATTTATGATCTAACTTATATGAATCTATCATACTGTGTTTGTTAGTTAGAATTGGGTTCTTCTCTTTTTAATACTGTTAATGGGTTCAATCTTATTATCGTATTCTAGGGCTATCCGTTTATTAGGGAAATAGTCAATGATCATATCTTGGTTGTCGAAAAATTAAGGAAGAACACTTATAAGTTGTTGATTGATTTTGACGACTTCCAACCAATTTAGAGATGAATTTAGGAATGCATGTTCAGTAATCGATGATCAAATTAATGAACCATAACCGAGATTAGATCTTTAGTTGGAAGCTTTTCTCATCTTGAATTCTTATTTTATTTTATTTTATTTTCTGTTTTATTTTCAAAACTTAAAACCCCCTTTTTGTTAACTTTAATTTAATTTCTGTTTCCCTGTGGAGATCGACCTTACTCACCACTACTACAAAATTCTAAATCCCGAGAGTAAGTATTTATTTTTGGTGGTTTCGACACCCATCACGTCCACAACAATTAGTGCTGCAAAAATTCCAGACCTCAAACATGACTTTCTCTTTGAAGTATCTTGGATAAGCTTGACCCTAATATACACATCAAGAAATTTTATACTACAACGTCAAATAGATATACCATAATATTTTTCACAATATGAAAATTTTACGGTCACTTCAAATAGAGAAATAGTTAACACAACAACATTATTTATGCGATTTAATATGAAATACATTACTCCAACAATTTTTTCATTGAAAAGGTTTCTCAATTGAATAAGCTAAAGTAATACATAAAAGATTGAAGGGTGGTATCCATAACTTCACTCTTGAATTTACAACGACTCTCTCCTTGGATACCACCACTCACAGAAATATGCCTCGGTAAAACCATGCTAGGAAAAAAACTCAATTGGGACAAAAGTTCCTAGTGAGGGAAAAAAAAGTACATATATTCTTGTGTGTAATCTAAAAAATTAGCACCCTCGTAGTAGTTGTTGATGTTTGCTAGTGAAGCTTGTAATTATTTTCTTCATGATTTGCTGCCTTGCCCCAAAGGTTGTAGTTTTCTTCATGATTCACTGCTTCAGGCCAAGCTTGTTCTTTGGAATTTCATTCAACTCTAAAATCTTAATTGTACGTTTCTTTTTAGCTATTGAATTAAAAAAAAAAACTTTATGTTATGTTTTTCACTAAAAAGAAATTAGAAAATGGGGCTCTTGCGAAAATAGCAAAAATAGGTTCAATATTTGTAAAAATAGCAGGAAAAAAACATATTTGCAAAAATAGCAGAAAAATTTAATTCACATCTAAAAAATTACAAAATTGCCACTAGTAATCAGTGATTAGTAATCACTGATTATTGATATCCTGATATTTTATGCAGTAATCACTGATTACCACTGATTATTTTATAAGTTATCACTGATATCTCTGATAACATGAATGAGGGTTTTTAAAAATCTGCTATATTTGCAAATACTTTTTAAAACTGCTATATTTATAAATATTGCTAAAAATTCTGCTACCCAATGAAATTTTCCTTAGAAAATTGGGATCATTAATTTGCAAAAGAAACATACCAGATTCTTTTCACTATCACATGTATCCAAATTAAATAATTGCTTCCTCTTCCACATTTCTTCATATCAGATTTTCTCTCTCTATTATCGTCAAGAATCAATTCTTGATCAATGTGTTATGGTTTGTAGATTCTTGGGCCTATAAATGCCATGCGAGATGAGGTTAAGAGAAAATATAAAATTTAATCTCTGAAAAATGGGTTGTATATATGAAAAGGGGTGTATACTGTATATATAGCTGAAAAATGTTTAATATTGATAAAAATAGCAAGTTAAAAAGATATTTATAAAAATAGTAAAAAAAACTCAAATTTACGTTTAAAATATTACAAAATTATCAATCGTTCTCGTAAGTAATCATTGATATCCGCTTGAGTAATCACTTATTCTGCGCATAGATTACCACTGATTTTACTGATTTACTATATCAAATGTTATTTCGTGCATGTAATCATTAATTACCTGATAAGTTGTCACTGATCACCTCCAAGTTATTACCGATTTTTTTGATTCGCTTGAATAAGAGTTTTTAAAAAACTGTTATATTTACAAATATTTTTTAAAAGTGATAAATTTATAAATATTAAATAAAGTTTTGCTACCCGTTGAAATTTTCCATATAAAAATGATACCTAACCCTTAAAATAATGGAAATTAATTAAAATATTCATTTATTATTTAAAAAAAAATTAATACAGAAAACCCCAATAGAATATAGCCAGCCCATCAGTTTCCCACTGAAATTAAATAATATTTAATTCATGGGATTGTGATGTGTGGGCTGCCTGCAGCTTTTATTTATACCATCTTTTTGTAGCATTATTTCTGATCTAAAAAACCAGTTGACCTTTGTTTTTCTCTACTCTTTGCCATGGCCGAAACAATTCTGTTCAATGTTGTTGGGGAAATCATCAAGAAATTAAGCTCTGAAGCTTTCAAGGAGCTGGGAATGATGTGGGGAATCAAGGATGATATCACCAAACTCACCAATTCTGCTTCAATCATCAAGGCTGTTCTTATTGATGCTGAGAACAAGCAGGATCAAAGCAAAGCTCTAAGCGAGTGGCTCGGAAAGCTTAAACATGTTTTTTATGATGTGGAAGATGTTATTGATGAATTCTCTTGTGAGGCTTTACGGCGAGAATTGATGGCTAAGGATAAAAGTGCAAAACAGGTACGCATCTTCTTCTCCCGAAACAACCAGCTTCTGTTTGCTAATAAAATGGCACACAAAATAAAGAATGTTAGGGAGATTCTAGATGCTATTGCTGCTGATAGAAACAACTTTGGTTTAACCATAAACGTTGTTGAACCAAATACTCCACATGTTCCCGGGAGAGACTCTCACTCTCATGTACGTGAGGAGGAGGTGATTGGGAGAAATGATGATAAAGAAAAAGTAAAAAATGATTTGCTCGATATGAATGTAAATCAGAACATCTCATTCATTGTAATAGCCGGCATGGGAGGATTAGGGAAAACAACACTGGCTAAATACCTCTACAATGATGAGAAAGTTTCTAAATCTTTCGATCTTAAAATATGGGTCTGTGTTTCTGAATTATTTGATGTGAAAGTGATAGTGAAAAATATAATAGAAACAACAACCCAAAAAAAACTTGATACTAATGAGATGGAATCTTTACAAAGACAACTTCGAGAACTGATTGAAGGAAAGAAGTATCTTTTGGTATTGGATGACATATGGAATGAAACCGAAGAGAAATGGTCTGAGCTAAAAGATCTATTCATGTTTGGAGCAAGAGGTAGTAAGATTTTGATCACAAAACGTGACAACAAACCGGTTGAGATTGTCGATATGACTTTATTGTACGATTTAGAAGGCTTATCAGAGAAAAACTCATGGTTGTTATTTACAAAAGTGGCATTCAAAGAAGGTGAAGAGCCATACAATCCAAACTTGATAAAATTGGGAAAAGAAATTGTACAAAAGTGTAAAGGGTTTCCTCTCATGATAAGAAGTATAGGGCGTTCGTTGTACTCGGAAACATCGGTAGAAAAATGGATGTCAATCAAGGATAAGTCACTAGGCAAATAATGTGATTTCAAACCTAAAATTGAGCTACGACCACCTCCCAACATCATATTTGAAGCAATGTTTTGTCTACTGCTCGTTGTTTCCCAAAGATTTTTCTATCTCAGCAAATGAAATTATTAGACTATCAATTGCTCTAGGTTTCGTCCCATCATCCGATTCAAGTAAGTCTATGGAAGATCTAGGAAATGATTATTTTATGGAATTATGTTGGAGGTCATTGCTTCAAAGTTCAGTTTTAGAAAGTAAAGTTAATTTTGATTCTGATAGTATTCGAATAACCTCTTCTTGCCAGAATTTTCGTTTTACATATAAAATGCATGATTTAATGCATGATCTTGCACAAATGGTTGCAAGTGACGATTGCAAATATATAAATTATAAAGATTACGATGCTATTGATGAAAAAACTCGTCATATTTCAATTCAATACATTTCAAAAAATGAAAGGAATTTGCCTACTTCAATATTCAAGGCTAAAGGGTTGAGAACATTGTTTTTACAACATGTCGATGAATTTCATAGGATTGAAATGGATACATCTACTTTAAACGGGCTATTTTCAAGCTGTGAACGTTTGCGAGTGTTGAAACTAAATGGGACATATATTAATAAGGTGCCAAAATCCATCAAGAAGTTAAGACAACTTCGATACCTAGACCTCTCAAGAAATAAGGAATTGAGATTTCTCCCAAATTCTATCACTGAATTGCAAAATTTGCAAACACTGGACTTGCATGAATGTATTAATTTAGAGGAACTACCGAGAGATATAAATGATACAGGGTTGAAGCATATGCCAAAGGGAATGGGAAAGTTGACAAGTTTACAGACATTAAATTTGTTTGTGTTGGGAAACAAGGATGACATGCATGCTTGTAAGCTGAGTGAATTGAAAGAGATCAACCATTTAAAAGGAGGGTTAGTCATACAAGGTTTAAAACAGCTGAATACTACTCCATCTGAATCTACCTTAGCAAGAAATATTTGCGACACTTGTCTCTTGAATGGGATTGGGAAAGGGAGGATAATGAAATGGTGTTGGAAGGCCTCGAACCACATCCAAATGTTGAATACTTGGGCATTTCATATTATAAATTGATTTCGATTGAAATTGGTGGCTGCAGAAGATTGCAACATCTTCCACAGCTTGATCATCTTCCACTTCTCAAACGCCTAAATTTGTGGGGCTTACATGCTTTGGAGTTCATAGATATCAAAGATTTGGTTTCTTCATCGGTGTTTTTTCCGTCACTTCAATATCTCCGTTTACTTGATATGCCTAATTTGAAAGGATGGTGGAAAAGGGAACCTTGCTCACTTCCATCTTTCCCTCCTCTTCGTCAAATTGAAATCACCATCTGCCCGAAGCTAGTTTCGATGCCACTACACTCTGATTTAATAAGTGTTGAACTTGGAAATATGAGTCTCAAGACATTGAAGTTTCCAATTGCGAGTACCATATGACATTGAAGTCTCAAGACATTGAAATCACCACCATCACGTTCTCTCCCTCTGCTTTAGAGAAACTTACACTACAAGGCATCAAGGACCTTGAATTTCTACCAAACCGATTATGGCAGCACCTCAGCAACCTGGAGTCTCTACAAATAATAGATTGCAAGTATTTGAAAGGGTGTGTTTCAGAAAATGAAGAAATTGAGTCATTGAGTGAAGTGAAAGATGGAAAATTGAAACATTTGTATCTTGGGTTACTCCCAAAACTGGAGTCCTTACCAATTGGACCTCAACATTCGGCTACTCTTCAAACACTCTATATATCTGACTGTTGTAATTTGAGGCATTTACCGGAATGGATAGGAAGCCTCGTTTCACTTTCAAGGTTGGAGATTTTCAAATGTCCTAATTTGAAATCAGTTCCAGAGGGAATGCGCCAACTTAAATCTTTACAAATCCTTTTTATAAGGCGTTGTCCAGAACTAGAAGAAAGATGCAAGGAAGGAGGGGAGGATTGGCCCAAGATTGCCCACGTTCCAACAGTTTGTCTTAGGTATTCAATCAAACCATTCTTTTATTTCATTTCTATATTAATAAACCATAATTTATAATTCTAAACTCTTATTTTAATCAACTATGCATGTGGGAGTTTTTTTTTGGATAGACACGTGGCAGGTGAGGTGTTAACAAAAAAGAAAAAAAATTAAAGAGAGCAATTAGATGCAATTATTCAATCAAACCATTCTTGTATTTCATTTCTGTATTTATTCATGTCATCGTTTTTCTTATGTGTCAATCTGCTGAAAAAATTAGATGCAATTCCCCTGCCAAAAATTTGTGCACATAAATGTGTTTTTAGCAAGAGGTAGAAAGATAAAATCTCCTTTATATAATCAAATTTTGGGGAGAAATATTGCATTAATCACCTTTTGGAAAAAAAATATGATTCTCACTCACCAACTTGAACTTACCTTTAAAGTTAAGATTCTGTTTACAAATGATTTTGTTATTAAAAATTGAGCTTGTTTGGTAATATTTATTTTTATTAGTTTGACATTACATTTCAATAAGTTGTTTGATATGCAGATATTATGTGGTGGGATAGGGAGAAGTGTTTTGAATTCCTTTATATGGCGTGAGGGCTGTAAGCTTGCCCAAAAAACGGATGGATAGTCATAAAAAAAAGTTCACTTAACAAGCGTTCGAAAATTCATCCAACTCTACTTAAGATTATGGACGAAAGATTCGGTATACTTACTCTTTACTTGATAACTCTATGAATGACGCTTCCGTTATAGATCTCTTTCAGTGCTAATTATAATTTGTCTCAAATGTAAACAAATTGCCTTATATTTTGTGAATCTGATATTGTTTTTTACGTCGCTAGTAACTTTATTTTCTTTACATGTAATAATTAATTAGATGAACTCTAGATTGCTAGATTGGGAATTTTGTTGAGGCTTGCTTGTTGTGAGAATTTTATTTCACTTTGCTTTAAGAATTATTTTGTTATATTATTTTAGGGGAAAAAAAGGAAAAGAAAAAAGCAATACTTTATGTTGTAAACTACTTAAATAACTAAGAGAATTGAAAAATGTTAGTTACTTACTTTCAGGAGTATAGCAACTATTTTGTATTGGAACTCAATCAAAAGTGGACTCTTGAAATGTGAAAAAGGTTAAAAGGTATTCTCTTTTTCTTCTGTTTTTATTCATGTCATCATTTTTCTTATCTAATTGAGATTCATATATTTTAATAGATCCATGATTCATTGCTTAAAAAAAAATTAGATGCATTTCCTCTGCCAATAATTTGTGCTCATAAATGTGTTTTAGCAAAAGGTAGAAGGATAGAATCTTTTGTATATAATCAAGTTTTGGGGAGAAATATTGCTTTAAAATACATGATTCTCACTCGCCAATTTGAAGTGTTTCTTTAAAATTATGGTTTTGTTTACAAATAATCTTGTGTGCATTTTCTTATTTGCTTGAGGTAATCTTTCAACAAGTTGTTTAATATGCAGGGATCATGTGGTGGGAAAGCGATAAGTGTTTTCAATTCCTTTATGTGGCATGAGGGTTGTAAGCTTACTCAAAAGGAAGATGAAAATCTAAATATCAAAGAACCACACGGCAATGCAAAAACAGTTCACTTGACAAGCGTTCGAAACTCATCTGACTCTTCAAGAGCAGTTATTACTTTTTTGGATTGATATTGAGTTGATGACTCCCTTGCTGAAGTGAGGTGAGATGTTGAACTACAATACTTAGCTAGGATGTATAGAAGTTTGTTGATTATCGCATGACTTTTATCTCTCCTTGGATTTGCAGGAAGGAGTGACATCCCCCAACAACTTTTCTGAAAGAAATTCAAGATCCTCTATTTTCAAAAGGACAATAATTCAAATTGAAGAGATCAAAGAGCGTTGTGGAGGATGAGAGAAGTTCTAGCACTTACAAAATAAAATAGCCAATGACAATGACATTGAAGACAGTCGGGGACGAAAATATGATTTTAACCAAGGTTTGTGAAACACGCCGGATACTATATTTAACCAATGCTTTCTATGGTCAAATGCACCGTACGAACCTTTTCTATCTAGGCAATAATTAATTAGATGTCTTACTTGATAATATAAAGTAAGTGATTACATGGTATTCAAAAAACTCCCATGTACTTTCCATTACATCCAATCATAATACTCATTGCTGAATAACTCATGTTTCTTGCAGCAATGAAATGTGTAGCTCAGCTCATGGAGAAAATATGAAGGAATTTGAAGCTCAAAGTAAGTTTCTTTAAAATTATATCATCAATAGAATCGATGCTTGCGGAAAGTAAAGGGACATAGCATGGTTTAAATGAGAAAAAAAAAGGGCTTGCAACTTAGGTTTGTTCATCAGATCCTCTCAAACGTAAATTTCCAATATAACAGTCTCTTCAAATTAGTTTTCAAATGACAAATGCTTCTAGATTGTAAAATACACTAACAAGGAAAATGCTTCACGTTCAATATTGTCTATGTACAAACAAGGAGATGATCAAGTTGCGGAAGATGGCAGACTACAATGGCTTTCCATTGAAGTAGGTTGTATCACTAGAAGTTGAGGCATTTCAAAGCAAGTTTCTCCAAATTATGCTGCAAATAAAATTGAAGTTTGCTTGGGGAAGGGCAGTTAAACAGACAACTCATGACCAGACAAGGAAAATATGTTTTTGAGCAAGGTATTTCTAACACTCCCTGTCTTTTTAGTTAGTTTCCAAAGCAACCATCCCTTCAATAAAGTAGAACATAATAATTGATACACCCGATTGTAAATAAAAAAAATATAAACACACTCTCAGGTAGACGAATAGTTTCCATGCTTATTTTAGTTTTGTTTTGTTAAGGTGTTCTAATCAGTAATATATGAAAAAGACTCTAATAATGAAAGTTAACCAATTTAATCAATTTGAATAAGACTTTGAATTTAATTAAAACAGATGTTGCAGCATAAAACTCTATCTGCCACCTATAGTTAGTTGATTTTTCCTGACAAAATACTTGTTCTGTTTACTGCAGATTTCATGCATTTGCCTTAAAAAATGCTTTTCTTGATGCAAATTTTTTGTTGTTGGCACTTAGATGATAGTCACTAAAAGCAGCAACATCCAGTCAAAAGTGGTTAGACTCTGGCATTCATTTACTATAACTTGGGCAACGCTTCTTTTGATGTTTAGTTTGAGTTGGATTCCTCTAAAGGATGCTCGAGATCTATTTTTTTGGGACTTTTTTGAGCCTCGAACGTTTAAGAAAAGGAAGATTTAATAGATTTGTGTCTTCTCTACTTTGTTATGGACAGTTTGGACTAACAGCAATATGTACTTGGCTTTTTAAAGTTAGATTTACTTCATGGGATTCAATTTGAGTTTAGTTTTATTTTGTACTTTTTGTTGGGTTAAATTTATTATTTCTTTATATTTTGGGATTACCTTTCATTCCATAGATTATAATTTCTAAATGAAATTATTTTTATTTTTTCTATTTGAAGACTCCATAATGTTCTTATAATTATTGTATTTTTACTTTTGATCAATGAAAACTTATCTTTCCATAAAAAAATAGTTATATTAACATGTAACCTTGACCAAGTAATTAAAATGGGATTGAGATTTGGGGGTGAGAAACATTACTGAAATTCAATTTGTTCTCGAAGCGCAATATAATCTGCTCTGCAATTCAATTAGCTCTATCTAATTCAATTAACATTACCGAAATTCAATTTGCCACTAGTAATATTCTTTCAATTTATGATACCATTTTGAGCTTTTCAGGTGTGCACAATACAAGCTGAATTATGGTCTCTTCTCATAATATTTCCTCTAAGTCTTCAATCTGTGCTACCAAAATCAGCCAATTGGTAATGAGAGGAGTGACCCTTAGACTTTATAAATATTGTGAGCTCCCTACATATTTCCGATGTGGGATTCTCAACATGCCCCCTCAAGATTATGCCTTTTTTGGGTTCACCATTCTTGGATCGAATCTCATTTTTGGATCGAATGCCCGTTTGGGCTTGTTAAGCACTGATACCATATCAAAAATGTGAGCATCCATTTTAAAACCAATTGGTAATGAGAGGAGAGACCATTAAATTTTATAAATATTGTGGGTTCCCTACATATTTTCGATGTAGGATTCTCAACAACGCTCTCGAGTAGTTAATTTCCATGCTTATTTTAGTTTTGTTCTAAATCAGTAATATATGAAGAAGAAAAGAAAAAGAAAAAAAAAACTCCACAATGACCGTCAATAAATTTGAATTGAATTAAAACTCCTTGGTTTGTTGATTCTGCCTCACAAAATACTTGTTTTGTGCTTTGAGTGCCGTAGGGTCAATGTCTTTTGATTTTAGCGTGCTATCATTTGTATTGGGGTAAAATACAATAATGACTTCTACACTTTCACCCAATTTTAAGTATGATCCCTGCACTTTATTTTTTTCAAACACACCCTTACACTTTTTAAGAAGCCATTATCTATTAAAAAAATGATCTGTTTTAATAATAAATATTATTTTATTATTTTCTTTTAGATTTTAATAGAATAATAATAATTATAAACCATATCAACTAATCTTAGGTTAAAAATATTGGGACCCACCACACCAAAGAAATATCTCGCGTTTCTACCTCTTCTTCCTTCAATCACAATTGCCTTTTAGTTAAGCTCTCAGATTCATGAAGTAAGGTATGTAATTTCTACATAATATAACATTGTTTTAGCAAAGAATGGTTTTTTGGACTAAAAAATTTGAGAAATTGTTGTTTAATTCTTATAACTTAAAAACCCCTAAAACTTTAACAATTTCAAAACTCACAAAATCCAATTTTTAGATTTTTAAAATGAATCTGACATTGTTTTAGCAGCTGAAATTTTGTTCGCTGAAATTTTGTGCGAACTTCCTCAAAGCCTTTTTGAAATCAATATGATCGGAAAATCGTTGTCCTTTATAAAAAACTATCGGACGATCAACATCTCTATCTGTATTAAACTCGGGATATCGAATATCTTCATCATCACTTTTCATTGTTCAAACTTCTCAATTTTTCACTATCGTCGTCATAGTCCGATAACACATTATCCAAAACAATATCAATGTCTTCAAACACAAGTTCTTGATCTTCCATCTCATTGAACACCCATTCATTATATCTCGTCTCTTCAAAAGCAATCTCATGATATGTTTTCCCTTCCAAAGCATTCTTCTGATTGAACTCCACAAGTATAAATTTGTCCATACAAGTAATTACAAAAAAAAAAAAAACCTTAATCAATGCAACACGAATATTTATAATAGTTTGAGAACACATAGACTTAATTGAGACCACATAATTTTCATTGCAACACAACTAGTTAAACCTATTATAATATATACAAAAACGGTGTGTGAGGTTTTGAGAATTATATAATAAAATCAAAGAATTTTGTCCAAACATTCTTTTCTTACCAAAAAAATGTCAGAATTTGTGGAAATTGTGTACCTAAAATTGCGTGAATATTAGTCAGATTTATAGAAAATTGATCAAAAATCGTGATGAGGAGAAGAGGCACAAACGTAAGAACAGTATTTTCTTTGGTTGAATGTTGATGTTAAAAATTGTGGGTCCCAATATTTTTAATCAAAGGTTAGTTAATAAGGTTTATAATTATTAATATTCTATTAAAATCTAAAAGAAAATAATAAAATAATATTTATTGTTAAAATGGATTATTTTTTTAATAGATAATGGCTTATTAAAAAGTACAGGGGTGTGTTTTAAAAAAAATAAAGTGCGAGGTCATACTTAAAATTGAGTGAAAGTGCATGGGTCATTCTTGCATTTTACCATAAGATTTATTTAAATAACAACTTTCAGGTTTTAAGGGATTTAAAATTAAAATTGGTGTGGTATGTAAATTTGTTTTTTTTTGGTTAAAAATTTTTATTTAAAATAAATTTTTAAATGAGTTACTATTGAGTATCTTTTATATACAAATATATTATTTTAATAACTGTCCCGATAGAAAAACAAAATATAGAAGATTTTGAATCAAGAATATTATTTCATTTAATTGTTATATTGTTTTTTTTTTTTTTTTTGAGTTGACATTGTTATATTGTCGAGAGTTTAAGATAGCCAAATCCAAGCAAAGTGAAAAATAACAAATTATCAATATTATATATAAAAGTGGCTTGGATGAAAACTTTTAATTTCCATTATTACCGCTATTAATCCACTTTAATATCTAGATTAGCCACCCTCTCATATTAAATTAGCACTTTCAATTTATTTTATGTAATAATATATAATAATAATTTACACTTATATATTATTACACTTAATTGATTCTATTAAATTAAATTATTTATTGCTGCAATTAATTCAATTATTATACAAATCAATCACAATAATCAAATAATGTTTTTTAAATGAAAAAAATAGGCTACAAAATTGTTTAGATTTAGAAATCGACCCCAATATTCAAATTATTTAAGAAACGAAATAAAAAAAAAATTGTGTGCTCAATTTAGATAGTAAATTTCAACGCTATAAATTATATTCATCACATTTTATTATATTCGACCAATATTCAAGCATATAAATTATGTTCGTTCAATTTTAAAAAAAAAAATACTACTACGCTACTTATTAAAAATATCATTTATAATTAACAAATTATTACTCCATTATTTATTTATTTATTTATTTGGAAATGTAAATTTATTTTATTTTTGAAGATAAACTCTAATATTTTTTAAATTTATTCTATATAATTGTTTAAATTTAGAAATCAACTCCGCATTCAAATTGTTTTAGAAACGAAATAAAATAAACTATATGTTTAATTTAGATAGAAAAATTTTAAGTATAAAAATTATATTCATCGCCATTAATTAAAAGTTAAGTTCTAATATTTTAAATATATTATATTCGTTTGTTTGTTTTTTTAAAACATCCTAATTATATTTATTAAAAAAAATATCATTTATAATTTACAAACTACTACTCCCATTATTTAAATTTTTTAATATATACTACAATATTTGTAATTTATTTTACATATATATATATATATATATATATTTAGAAATCAACCCAAATGATGTATTAAATTTTGGATAGAATTTCTCCAATTAATTCCGCGGTACAAAAGTTTAGTAACTTACCAATTAAATTATAAAATAAAAAAAAATTAATATCATTTGATTTTTTCAATTAAAAATGATTTAAATTAAAAAATTTCATATGTCAAATAGATTCTTAGCTTTTCTCTATTATTCAATGAAACTTCTTCTAGGTTTTTTTTTTCTTTTAGAAAAAACTACTTTACTAATATGTGCCGGTTAGTCATTATGGCCAATGACTTCAATCTTGTAAAGACCTGACTTTTCATAATAATAAATAAACACAGTTTTAAGCAACGGAAGACTCAATAAATATCATTTATTGCAAATATGAAATTTCACTTAAATCAAATAAATAATTATTAAAACAACAACTCCAGAGTTAAAATCTTTAAAACAAAAACAATGAACTAATTGTGTTCTCAAATAACAAAATGTTTTAAGACTAACACGAGTCTCAAATCTCATAAAACAAAATATAGTCAATAAAATTCGAATACTTTATTCATTATCTCAATGAAAATAAAAGATGTGTTTAGCTAGCCACCACAACATGAACCCTCATCTCTTCCACTACATCAACCGCCACGTCTCGATCCATTGTTACCTGGAAAAAAAAAACAACAGATAGCTCTGTGAGGCTAAAGCCAGTGAGAAAACGACTTAATCAAAGATGAAGTCTTAAATACTCTCTAACAATTCAAACTGAGTCCCAAGCACTCAAACACTCTCTAATAACATCTAAGGCACAAAATCACTTAAAATTTCAAGTCTCACTCGCTTACATGAATAGACAATTCTCACTAATTCCATATTCAATACCTTTAACCATCAATCTCACTTAAATCACCAATCTTTCCGTTCTCATAACCATAGTAAATATCCACAACTTTCATAATCTCATTCTCATACATAAATAGGCAACTCTAACAACTCTAACTAGCTCCATATTCAAGGCAATACATAATAACTTCTTACATGAATAGGCGACACTACCGGGTTCCATATTCAAGATTTCTCAATAAAACTTACTTTACATGGGTAGACAACTTTCACTAGTTTCTTACCCAAGACATCCCAAACATACACTCTCACAATCTTTATCAATTCCCCGAACCACTAACATGCTTTAACTTAACAAACAATATAAATCACAAAATCCACTAAGAAGGCGGTTCCTCAGAACTACTACCACTTCTTAGTACTTGGTTATAGCCTCAACTATAACTGATATTCCCCTAATGTTTCATTCATACGAGTAATGAACATTAGTACTCAGTTATGAACTTTTCCATAACTAACATGACTTAGTATTGAGCTCGTAGCCTCAACACTAGTAAAAAAATTCAAGCCGGCCATCAAGATCAATCCAAACATCATAATACACAAGATAATGATAGTTAAAATTCAATTACAAGCATGAAAACACAGCAGCCATTTCACAAAACTGCCGAAACATAGAAAATGCAATTTTATGCTCCTTAACTCAAAACTCAAGGCATTTAACATTAAATATATTCAAATAATTCCAGATTTAAACTCATAATAAATCAGAGGCAATTCCAAACTAAAAACTTTAATTTTCGTCGAAAAAGCCTAAACTAGATCTAACCGAAAAAGTTAATTCTACCAATAGATTTTTCTTATGATTTCAATATCAAAATTCATCTTAAAACTCCATAATTTCCAGAATTAACATTCATTTCAATCAGAATCAATTCGATGTAAAGAAAACTCACTTTTACCGAAAATTGACTATTTTAGCTCTAACCGAAAATCTAATTTCTCCCAAATTAAAAAAGATATCTTCGATGGTCCAAACTCATCCAAACGTTCCAGAATGTCATAGTTAAATATAATAAAATGAATAAACTATGGTAAGAGCCTTATCTTTCTCCACCGTTGACTAAACCGTTAACTCACCTTGTCTTTGCTAAATTTCCAATTTCCAAGCTAGTTTCCACCAACAATCATACCTGAAACAAGGGTCCTAAACATTAAATTTTCATGCTAAAACAGTACCAAGAGGTGTTAAAAAGATTGGGGGTTCAACGCTCGAAGATCGGGAAAAAGGCAAATGATGAATGGTCACCGTTTGAAGGAGACAGCAGCGCTGCTGTCTTTTGCCGTGGCTGAATCGTGGCCTTCGGGTCACAGTTTGGTCTTGGTTTCGGGTTCCAGGTGATCGGTATTGATAGATTTTGGTTTTAGGCAAAGGGGATCAACACCGATTAAGTTTTAGGCGTACTATTAATTAACAAGAGGCAATATGGAATGAGTTTTTAGGCAAGGTTCAAAAACATTAAAATTTGATAAATAAAACAAAATTTCAGATTTGAAAAGAATGAAAAACTAATCTAAATACTCACCCAATGATAGGAAATCACGGATCCGGACTACGAACCTTGACTAACGAATTCCCACGATCAAAACAGATACCTATTAATAAGAATTGATGAAGAAATCAACTCCTGAAAACCCTAAGAGGGGCGGCGGCACTAGGGGAAACCAAGGGGAGAAAATTTTTTGATTACAAAGGTAATCCTCAACCACTTTGAATCCGAGATCGGAACACGGATTAACGTCCAATTTATGAAGAAAATCGAGCAAACCTTCGGGGAGTCTCCAATGGGGGTGGCGGCGGCGAAGGAATAAGAGGAAGAGAAGGAGAGAATAAATTCTGAAAATTGATAATGAGAAGTCCTCCTTTAGGTTAAAATCCCGAGTTACCATAATTACGAAATTGCCACTCACCTTAAAACGTATATAACTTGATCACCGGGTCTCAGAATGACAAACCGTTAGTTGCGTTGGAACCATGACATTGAGACGATCAATTTCATATCAAAATAAGAGTCAACTCAAAAGGTTCAAATTTTGAGATTTTTGGAAAAAATTCTCGTAATACATTTTTTGAAATAACATGGTGTTTCTGTTCTAATTAATCGACCAAGCTGATTAATATTATTTAACAAAATAATATTGATGTTTTTAGCTTTCTCGTGATGGGGCGTTATAGAACTACCCACCTAAAAAGCCTTTTCGTCCCCGAAAAGTTTCACTACATGGTAGAAGGTTTAGGGTACTTAGATCTCATAACTTCTTCTCACTCTCAACTAGCTTCTTCTGAGGTGTGATACTCCCACAAAACTTTGACCAAATCTATGGTCTTATTTCTCAATACCCTTTGCTCATTTGTCAAAATCTCATATGGCTTTTCTTTATATGATATGTTCGATTCTAACCCAACTAATTTATATTCTATCACATGTGTAGGATCGACATAGTGCTTACGAAGCATCAACACATAAAACATGAACTTCAGGAAAAGCAGGTGGTAAAGCCAACCTATAAGCAAGTGACCCAATCCTTTTTAAAGTCTCAAAAGGATCAATAAAATGAGGACTAAACTTCCTTTTCTTTCTAAATCTCATCACACCCTCATAGGTGTTATTTTCAAAACACGTGATTGCCAACTAGAAACTCAAGATCAGTTAAAAGTTATGCATAGCTTTTATATCTTTCTACGCAGTCTTCATTTGTCCCTTAATCACATTAATTGACTGCATCGTCAACTGGTCCAACTCAGGCCCCAATAATTTTTCTCTCCCCATCTAAAATTTTCAAAAGGTAAATTGATCAAACAATAAGCTTGCCCTTCTATTCATACCTCATAAATTAGTATGTGAACCACTCACAAGTGTTCATGACCTTGCTAGCACGAGCCAAAAGTTAAATGTCAAGTTTCTACAACCCTCCTCCACTCACTCTGAGCAGTTTTCATCCCTCATGAGATTAAGTGATTATTCTGAAAGATCCATCACTAGAGTACCCAACTCAAACTGTAAACTCAAATCTAATTAATCCGTTTTATTCAACAATCTATCAAACGATAAGAACCACATTGAGATCTTAGCTTGATACTCAAGGCATAACATGAATCTTGTGATCATTTAAAAATGGCTCGGACGCTCTCGCTTGACTATACAGTAGCAGTTACCTCATTCATCTCTTAAGACTTCTTCCATTACATCTGAACTTTTATTCCCTCTCAAAAGTCCATTTCTACACTTATCTGATAAAAGTCAAATTAACTTGGTAGATGCATCGAGTACTATCTCGAACTCAACAATAACCTCTATCGTCCTCGATAACAACTAACAATATCTAATGGTCCTCTTAACCATTTCGGAATAATATGTAAAGTATGTGACAATATTATATCCTTCTCAATATTATATGTAAAGTATTGGGTGTTGCTGCAATAGAGATTGTAGTAGACTGGACTAAGATAAACTTACTGTCTTCTGGGAAAGCCGTTACAGAAAGACACTTCGTTTATCAACCAGTTGATCATGTCCAATTGATCTTAATCCTGAGTGGATTACGAACTTCTGTTCCCAAGAGACGAGCCTTTGATTTGCATAGATGAGAGTGACTCGATATAGTTCGCTCAATATGCCTCCCACTTTGGGGATTGCATCTTGCTTTTAGCTGGAAATGTAATTACACAAGAATGAAATTCACTCTTTTCCATATAGAAAAATAGAAAAGTAGTTCCCTTATGGACTGATTCAGTCTTGAACAGCAGGGCCCCATATTTCTCTGATCAAGGAAAAGGTTAAAGACGTATAATGGAGATTATATAAGGTTGTTCATTGGAGAATCAGTTGGGCTTAAGGAACAAGATGTATCATATGGAGGTTAATATGGTGCAAATACCTAGCCATAGATACGAACTAACTTGTGAAGGATCAAAGTGTAGTTAATGATATTAGCCAATGGACATAACTATGTCTATAGTACTAAGAGTGCAACTCTAGATATTTAGTGGAGTTATCTAGGAGTTAATGAATAAGAGTTAATTGATTGAAGGAGTTCAATCAATGTTATTCTAGATCATTGGAGCTTAGTCCTATAGGTCCATTAAGTCCTCTGAGCTAACGCATGTAATTGAGAACATAAATCAATGATTATTAATTTCTTTGGAAAAACGATTTCAAGCATTTGTTTTGAAGTTGTCAAATCAATTAAGGAAAATACAAATAAAGGAGTCTATTTGATTAATTAAATAAAATTAAATAGAAGAGTTTATTTAATTATTTAATTAATGGTGAAATTAAATAGAAGAGTCTATTTAATTATTTATTAAATAGAGGAATCTATTTAATTATATAATAGAGAGATTAAATAGAGGAGTCTATTTAATTAAATTAATTTTGAAGTTGTCAAAAATTAATGGGGATTTAAATAGAGGAATCTATTTAAATATTTAATTTGAAGAAGTCAAATTAAAGAGGAAATAAATAAAAGGAGTTTTATTTATTTATTTATTTAATGGAATTGTTCTATTAAATAAAAAGAAAAATAAAATGCCCAATATCGTCATGGAGATGATGTGGTGGGCGTGTGACCCACGGGTAGGGTCACACGTCCCATTGGTTAAATGGTAACCAATTATATACATTTTTTTTAATAAAAATATATGAATATCTTAATGGTTAAGATATGAAATAATTATTTAAATTAATAAAGATTAATTTAAATAAAAGATATGGGATTATCTTATAAGATATTATATCTTAATTATCTAAAATATATTTTATAATATCTTTATTAATTATTTTAATAATTAAAAAGATATACAAAGATTTTCTAATGGGTGTCGAAACCACCAAAAATAAATACTTACTCTCGGGATTTAGAATTTTGTAGTAGTGGTGAGTAAGGTCGATCTCCACAGGGAAAAGAGAATTAAATTAAAGTTAGTAAAAACGGGGGGTTTTGAGTTTTGGAAATAAAACGGAAAATAAATTAAAAAGAAAGAAATCAATAGAGAAAAACTTCCAACTAAAGGTTAATCTCGGTTATGATTCATAAATTTGATCATCGATTACTAAACATGCATTCCTAAATTCTTCTCTAAATTGGTTGAAAGTCGTCAAAACTAATCAACAACTTATAAGTATTCTTCCTTAATTTTTCGATAGCCAAGATACGATCTAATGACTACTTCCCTAATTAACAGATAACCTTAGAATACGATAATAAGATTTAACCCATTAACAGCATTAAGAAAAGAAGAACCCAATTCTAACTAACAAACACAGTACGACAGGTTCATTTAAGTTAGATCATAAATTCTCATAACATAAATCAAAAAGTGTCAATAATCAATTTATGCTAACAAGCTACTTGTATTAGAAATAATTAAACAATTACGGATTCAATCATTCTAACTAGCAATATGAAAATCAATCAATGAACAAGTGGCCAATTTGAACAAGAATTAATCAACAATAAAATATGCAAAGAGAAATCATGAATAAAGAGAAAATAGGAACTAAATTGAGGAACAAAACCTCACAAAATCATGAATCAAACCTCGATAAATCTTTAGTTGGAATAAAGAAACTAGCTAGAAAACATAACTAAAATAATCTAAAAGTCCTAAAGAAAATAGGGAAAGAAGAGATTATGAATTAGGGTTGAAAGGGGGCTTTAAATAGGTGAAAATATGCTAAAATCGGATGAAAATCAAATAAAATCTGCTATCTATATCTTCCAGCCGCCGTCTGAAGCCGTCAGCCGCCGCCAAGCCGTCTCCTGCTGTGAGGGGAGCCGCACGCGCGCCGTCTGAACGAGCCGCGCGGAAGTCGCAAGCCGCCTGCTGTCTCCTTGTCAAAACGCTGAGCGACACGTCGCTGGTCCTCCTTGGTGCGCGATGACGTCATGATGACATCATCGTCCACTATCTTCTTCCTATGATGACGTCAGCGCAGGGCAAAAACCATTATTTATCCTTTTTCTCGCCGCGGCGGCTACGGATCTCACCGCCGCTGAGCCCACTCTCGGGTTTTTGGCCCGGATTTCGATTTTGGTCACCGTCGCAGCCATGGATCCCACCGCCGCGGCGGTGGGTCTTTTCCAATAATAAAATGGGCATAACTTCTTCGTTATAAGTCCGAATCGAGCGCCGTTTTCGCCTACGTTCATGAAATTCAACGATTAATAATATTATGGACATTTCAATCAATTAACACTCATATTTTAATTATTTTGGAGATAAAACCACTTATAAACATGCGAAATTTACGAGTTATCATTTTCTGAGGGCTTGGTTTTCCTATAAAAGTGACCTTTGGGGTGACCACAAAACACACACGGTTAAGCAACCAAGAGAAGGCTAAAAAAATTCCACTCCCTCTCTCTCATTGCCGCCGTCGCCCCCTTAAGGTATAGGGAAGAAGTTTTAGTGTAACGACCCGACTCCAAAACAAACTGGCCGCGAGTACTCTTAGCGGAAGCGCAGGAAATAAGAAATTTAAAATTCTTTTAATACGTCTCGTAACGGAAAACAACAATTTCTACGGAAAATTTACGTGAGTCCATTTAAAAATCGAATATACCAAAACCTGTTTACATAAATTTTCCAAGCAGAAAAACAGTAAATAATGTTTCAAAAGGGTAACAAATTAAACAACTTTATACATAGACTATAAACAATGACATTAACTAATAATTACATAAGACACTTCTTATGCAATCCACACGACTCGAGCTCGAGATGCAGTCCACTAGTCCTCTTCCAAGCTCGACATCCAAGCTTCAACGCATACCATCTTCCCTGTCACATCCTCGATCGCGGCAAAACCTGAAAGGTGATATGTAGCACCTTTGAGCATGGCGCTCAGTGGAAATAACAAGAAAATAAAGTAAACTTATGCATGAAGTTCATAGTCAGAAAATGGTCCAAGAATTCAAGTCTCTCACTCCTTACCTGGTCATTACTTCCACTAGAGAATCTATCTCCTATTCTTAATCCCATATTCAAACTTAACCTCTCACATTCCCGGTTTAAAACAAACGATATAAAACTAAGTTACCTTCTAACCATTACAAGCTTATTCAAAATCAAAAAACTATTTCCAACCGTTCACACTACATTTAAACTCGCAACTTAAATCTTGTCTCCAATCTACTCAACCTCATTAAACCTATTTCTTGCCTAGCTCAACTCAACACACAATACACCTCACCTGAATATCACACTGACCATTATAACTATCTAACGATCACCTTTAAGTACGTTTATGCTTAATACCCTTTTCCATCCTTTCTAACATATTTAAACCATTTTACCTCTTTTACCTACACATTTTCTCTAAACCGGCTGTACTTACCTTGTCTATCCTGAAGGTACTCATATCTCAGTAGCTCGGAAAATAAACATGTATGCAAGTCATTGAAGATATCGTAATGTTATGACACATTTATAATAAACTAAGCGAATAAACAAGAAGGCTAAATATGGTGATGTAATCAAAGTGTCATCAATCACTAGTAAACCGAGCATCAATTATTACTTACACTTTTGACTCATCTATCTTACCCCTGCACCAAAGGTTTTGGAGGCTACCTCGAAACAAGATAATGACGTAATGAAATGATGTAGGTGGCATAGTAAGCAACGAGCTCATTATAGCAATGATATGCAATGTTCGAAAATGATGTATCAAAGTAGCTAATTAAGTATGAGTGCTTATGAATGTTAAAAACACTTAAACGTGTAAGTTTGTTCAAACTATCTACATTTCTAGTTCATGGTCAAACTGTATCGACCATGTTCAATCCGATACAACCTTTCCATAACACATTTCCTACTTTACATCAAACCTTAGTTCAAACCAAAACCATAATCCGTTGCACTTTTCCCCGTCACGCTACGTGCATTTCACTATCTCTCTCAAAAATCACTCGAGCCGTAGCTCAATTATTCTTCCAGGTTATCGTAATAACCACTCTAGCATCCAGGCCATCCACCACACAGCGCCTTGGAGCTACACCACATCCGCCACGGTAACCACGTGTAACGTCCAACATCCACTCACCATTACACGGGTTACGACCCCATGGCCAATCATCAATCGCATGAGATGCATGAATGTCTTGAAATGAAATGAAATGTACATATCATGCTTTCTCGCAAATCTCATCAGAAAATCAACTTTAGCATAACGAGTTCAAAAGGGATAGCCCTCCTATCAGCATATGACTTTATCCTTTATCATAACACACTCAAGAGTACATTACACGCACAAAATCACAATTTAAGCATTTTGTCTCCCGTCTCGACTAATCGTGACCTATCAAACAACAAATCGAAAACATAACAAGAACAAATATATAACTCCCAATTCAGTATATGACTCGATCTTCAACTTGAAGCATGTATAAAAGCGAGTAAACATGAAAGAACAACTTAACATTTAAGTAGTAACTAGGATATAACAAGGGTATTTCCACTCATTTTGCTTTCTCAACCACACAACTGGTTCAGACATCATTTTCCATTCTGCTCTCATCTTCCTTTCCCATACTTTCACATACTAAGTGGTGGTTCCAATCACCCCCCCTTTAACATTAATAACCTCGCCACAACCTCATCATAGCAAACACGTTCGATCACCCATACCATCCCTTAACCCGTTTTGTTCTCACTTTTCTAGTCGAAACAAGGTTTGACTTTGGCTTTTCGTTCCTCATCATACACAATCAATTAACAACTAAACTTAAGCTTAAAATATAATAATTAAATCATTAAGAACATTAAACTAAATCCGAGAACCCGGTATGCTCCAAAAAGTCTTTAAACTAGCTAAAATAGGAAAGTGGTGATTTTGGCCATTGAGGGGTTTTTTTGAAAAATCTTTGGTTGGAGTTTCTAACTTGATTTTCTTACATAAAACATGTATTTAGACACCCAAATAAACCAGAATTTAAAAACGTTAAGAGAAAGATAAGAAAACGCCAAAATTCGGAAAAACTAGTAAGCTTTCAAAGGGGCAACAATGGAGGCTTTGACCTTGGCTTCTATCCATGGTTTCCTACCCTTTCATGGTATCTAAAAATTGTGAAAGATTTTATAACATAATCTTGTTTCTTAACCATATTAACTCCAAGTAAAAACATCTAGGCTTTCCCTAACAAAAACCTTACACAATTGAACACTCTCACTCCCCATAACCCATTCTTGATTTACACACCTCCAATTACTTATTCATGTGTAACCCTTCATCTAACCATCAAAACTTAACAATTTTACCCCAAAATTAAACACCAAAACACATAACAACTCATCATATAAAAATCAAACATAAAAGTACTTTAGATTCTTTTTATTCCCACCTTGTGATACAAAGTATCAAGCTTGCACATTGGAGCTTTACTTTGAGCCAAACCTACACACAAATCATGCTATTTATTTAATAGACTTTATATAGCATGAATATATATGTAAATTAACATTTAAACATCACCCAAGACCCCAAAAACAGCCCCTATCCCAAAAACATAAAAACAGTCCCCAAAGTAAATTGCAAAACCGTGGGGAGGGGTGTGTGTTCGGCCTTGATGTGTAGTTCTTCAAGAATTATAAACTTTTATATCCAAGCTTTAGTTTAAGTTCAAATTTTAAATAACAAACCAGCTTTACATCAAAAAAACAAAGGATATCATTTAAGTTTCAAAATTTAAAAAGCTTCAAAGTGTTGTTAATGGAGGTTTTGGTTTCAATTTTAAAGAATCCCTCAATTCCTATTAAAATTTCCTTATTTGTCCTTCAAATTCTAAAACAACATAAACCTAACCTCTTGAATTTTATAAACTAAGAATCATTTTACAGAAATTAAAGTTTGTTGTTTTTTTTTACATAATCTTTGCTACATAAATAAACCCATAACTTAAAACCATGAATCTTAAATTTTCCTATGTTTTGTAAAATCTAGGTTTTGAGAAAACTTACCAAGAACTCATCAAAAATTGTTAATCCTTCATGGATTCTTCCTATTATACAAAATCCTACATGAATCCTCTATTTTCCCTTTGATTTCGAGCCAAGAAAAGCAAAAGAGAAGTTGGAAATCGGCCCTCCCTTTCCTTGGAGCTGTTCGACCATGGCAGAAGAGAGGAAGGATGAAGATAGCTAGCAATTCTTGCTCCAGTAACTCTAGAATCCCTCACCCATCAAAACCCATAAATATTCCCTTTGAAAATCAAGCCAAAGCTTCAAGAAAAGGAGAGGCCAAAATCGTGACCCTCTCATGGCTGAGGCGTTCGGCTGAAGAAGAGAAGAAGGAAAAAAAATAATTTTCCTTTTCTTTCTTTTCCTTTTTTGTTTTTTTTTTGTTTTTTTTTAATTAATTACTTATGAATTAAAGGAGGGGTTGACACCTAGCAATGACTAAGCATTAGTTGCTTTCTACTTTTTTTTTTCTTTATAAAACTTAATACTAACCATATTAATTTTATGTTTTTGTCTTCCATGTAAATTTTGTTTAAAAAAAAAACTAATCCAAATTCATTTAACCAAAGTTAATTATTTACTCATTCAACTAACCACAATTAGTTTCTTACCCAACCTTGGTTAACTCGGTTAACCTTGATCAATGCACATCCAAAAGAATTATTTAACTTTATTTAAAACACACTTTCTTATTATAACTAAATTTCCAACCTCCATAATTTAAAATAATTTAATTTTCATTATTTAAATATTTTACCAAATCCCGGGCCGTCACATTTTTCTTCTCTCTTCCTTTTTCCAAAGAGGATAGTGCCCACGCATCGATTCACTTATGAGTTTAGTGAGGAAGATCTTTTTGGTGGTCCCAGGATCGTAACCATCGAAGAACGAGGAAGAGCCAGACACTTCTCGACAAGGGTTAGTGTTCGATTTTATGCATTTAGAATTTTGTTAATATTATACTACAAAGAAAGATCATTGGGACTTCCGTTTGAGAACTGTTTTAGAGGCCTCAATCCCAACAACTGGTATCAGAGCAGTCTTGTTAATATAATATTTTCAAAATTATATGATGGAAATCAAAACTATATTAAAAGGAGTTTTAAAATTGTGGTTTTGCTTTTTGGTTGAATTAGGATTTATTGGCCTAGGTTTTTCTTTCCTATAAATTTTGTAAACCCTTCATTGGGTAAAGGAAAATTTGTAATCGTTTTTATCATATGGAGATATCGATCGAAACGACGAAGGAAAGAAAGGCTAACTGGATCCCTGTCGGTACCCAAGGAGTCGGTAGCGCGAGCTGCAGGTGGATAGCACCATCATGACGGCGGCGCTGCCCGCCACCGCGGTGGCACTGCGGAAGCAGCGTTAACGGAGTAAAGAAAAATATTAGAGGCGGCGGTGCTTAGGGTTAAAACCCTAGGTGCCTCCCCTCGGTTTTTCTGGTTTTCGTTTTCTGGAGATCCTGAAGAAATTCAAGATGAAAATTATATTACATTTAGATATAGATTTTAATTTTCATAGATTTGGCCAATATTATCCCAACCAAAATTGCTTATTTATTTATTATATATTAGATATAATCAAATAGTAATTATTCATGCATAAAGTATGTCATAAATAATTATTCTCATCATAAATGTCATGATCATGCATTATTAATGGAGATTATTGATATTATGCTCATGCCTTGTATGAATATAAAAGTTATATTTATTGTGCTAGAATTTTAATTAAGGGGTTAATTAGTAATTACTAGCAGCATGTTTTAGGTTTTAATTAAAATGGTCTAAAAGAGTTTAGTAACCAATATTTTAATAAATTGTTTAGTTTTAAATAGGATTTGAAACTTAAACCTAAAAAATGAGGTGTCATTATTTTTAATTAAAGAGTTAATTAAAAATTAATGAAGTTGAAATTATTAATTTAAATATAACTCTGGCGAGAAAGCTCTGCCCAAGATAAGAGGTTATTTAATCGTTCCATTAACACGGGACCCCTCTAACTAGGAGCGATCTGCAAGTCATATTTTATTAATAATTCTCTTCATTGAGACGGTGCATAATGTGTTAGGATTAATAGAGATTAGTCACTTGACTTTCATATTAAAATCAATCTAACCAATTTATAAGAGCTATTATAAGTTAGATCGAACTTAGATATTATAGGTAGCCTGGGTATATCTAAGTTAAAAGCCTTAACTAGCTATATTGAGTGGGAGAAGGACAAGTGACAACATGTCCTGCGGTCTCCAAGTTGGAATCAATGAGTGAGATTCATATAGGACTTCTGTGGTGTTGGTAACTCTTCACTCATTCCCTCCGAAAAGTAACCTTATGGATCAATACCCGGGTGATTCTCTTCAAGATAGGATTTTTTAGAGCTTTTGATGTTTGACTCTCCCTTCGGTGACACTCATCAAAATAACTCTAAATTATCTAAAACTTGGGTAACACTCAAAGGGATTCATTTAGAAAGACTCTTAAGAGTTTTGATGTTTGACTCTCCCTTCGGTGACACTCATCAAAATTAATATTTAAGTAATCTGGATATTTCGCTTGACCAAAACATGGTAACTAAAGAACTGTAGGATATGAGATAGCCTGGGGATGTTCATTAGTTGAGAGGAGTCTCATTTTAGTGGGAGGGAATCTTGACCTTCCTACGTAGGCATCGTTTCTGTCTCACTAATATACCATGGCATAGAAATTGTCTTTTAAGGTTTTAGAATTTCATTAAATGTGCATTCATGCATCACGTTTAATAGATGCCAAAAGTATGAATGAATGTATATGTAAAATTGTATTACTACAACATGTGTTTATTTATTTATAGCAAATTATGTCAAATTCTCTTATTGTTATTCTTGCTACTGAAAAATTGAATGGTGAAAATTTCGCCACTTGAAAAAACAACATCAATACCATTTTGGTTATTGAAGATCTCAAATTCACCCTTCTTGAGGAATGTCCTCCAGAACCGCTTGCTAATGCCGCTCGATTAGTTCGAGAGGTATATGATCGTTGGATCAAGGCTAATGAAAAAGCTCGTGTCTATACCTTGGCTGGACTTACTGACGTCGTATCCAAGAAGCTTGAACCTCTGCCTACAGCATATGAGATGCTTTAATCGGCACATGAAATGTTTGGCAAGCCATCTGAGCAAGTCAAACATGAGGCTTTCAAGTACATCATGAATGCTCGCATGAAAGAAGGAACTTCGGTTAGGGAACATGTCCTTAACATGATGGTCCATTTTAATGTGGCTGAGATGAATGGTGTAACTATAAATGAGACTAGCCAGATCAGCATGATTCTTGAAACCCTTCCAGATAGATTCTTGTCGTTCAATAGTAATTATATTCTGAACAAGGTGGGCATGACCATGTCCCAAATTCTTAATGAGCTACAAACTTTCGAGTCTATGTTGCTGAAAGGAAAGAAGACGAAAGTTGTGGAAGCAAATGTTGCCTCTACTCATGGTGCCTCTAACGCGGGCACTAAGAATAAGAAGCCGAGGTTCTGGAAAAATAAGGGTAAGGGAACAGACAAGAAATCTAAGAGAGGAAAAGTTCCCAAGGGAAAGTGCTATCACTGTAATGGTGTAGGGCACTGGAAGAGGAACTGTCCCAAGTTTCTAGAAGAGAAGAAAAGGATAAAGAAGGTAAATATGATTTATTCTTCTTGAAAACCTTTAATATGGAGGATTGTAAATCCACCTGGATACTTGATTCAGGAGCCACTAATCACTTCTGCTCTTCTTATCAGGGAAGTAACTCTTGGAGAAAGAACAAACCTGGAGAAGTGTCTCTGAGGAATAGCGTGAGGCTGATGGTGGATGCAGAAGCTATTGCTGATATAAAGTTATCTTTTAATAATAAAATGTTTATTTTTCTAAACACTGTTTATTATGTTCCTGGTTTAAACTGGAACACAGTTTCTTTGGGTTGTATTCGTAAACAACATTATACCGTAGATTTCGGTATTAATAAAGTTGATATTTTTAAAGATGGAAACTTTATTTGTTCAGGAATAGAAGATAATAATTTATATATACTAACACCGTTAGTATGTGCAACACTTTATAATAATGAGTTATTCCAGACTGTAGAGTCTAGAACTAATAAAGGTAAAATTTCTAAAGATGAGACCCTTTTATGACATCTAAGGCTTGGCCATATTAACCTCAATAGAATTCAAATACTGGTTAAAAGTGGACCACTAAATAACATAGAGCTTGGTACACTCCCAGTATGTGAATCCTGTATAGAGGGTAAAATGACCAAGCGTCCTTTCTCAACTAAGGAAATAGAGCCACAGAACCACTAGAGCTTATCTATTCAAACCTTTGTGGTCCGATGAATGTAAAAGCTAGAGGTGGATATGAGTACTATGTGTCTTTTATAGATGACTACTCAAGGTATGGGTACATTTACCTGTTGCAATTCAAGTCTGAAAGTCTTGAGAAATTCAAGGAGTTTAAAGCTGAAGTTGAAAAGTAACTTGGTAAATCCATCAAGACACTTCGATCAGATCCTGGTGGGGAGTATATGGACTATGAGTTTAAAGACTACTTGATAGAAAATGGGATTATATCCCAACTTTCAGCACCTGGTACACCTCAGCAAAATGGTGTAGCTGAAAGAAGAAATAGAACCTTACTCGAAATGATGAGATCAATGATGGGCTATTCATCATTACCAGAATCTTTCTGGGGTTACGCATTAGAGACTGCGTTATACATCCTAAATAGGGTACCTTCTAAAAGTGTTTTAGAAACATATATTGAGTTATGGTCGGGACGTAAAGTAACCTTGCGTCACTTCCGAGTATGGAGATGTCCAGCACACGTGCTGAAAACGAACCCTAATAAATTAGAATCACGGTCTAAGGTATGCTTCTTCGTAGGCTACCATAAAAAGACGCGTGGTGGATTGTTTTATAGTACTGAAAAGAATAAAGTATTTGTATCAACAAATGCTACATTCTCGGAAGAGGACTATATAGGAAACTACAAATCTCCTAGTAAAATAGTACTAAAGGAGATGATTCGAAGTGAAACCACTAATGAGCCAACAATTGTTGTTGACTTGCCTATCTCTTTAAATAGAAAGAAAAATTCTAGTCAAATCCAGTTAAGTCCCCGTCATAGTGGGAGGGCACCCAAGTTTTCCGAACGATATTTGGGATTAACTCAGGTCAATGATGACAGTATTGACTTGGAGGATCCATTGTCTTATAAGGAAGCAATGATGGATGTTGACAAAGAAAAATGGCTAAAAGCTATGGATCTTGAGATGGAGTCTATGTACTCCAACTCAGTCTGGGAACTGCTAGATCAACCAGTTGGGGTAAAACTCATTGGGTGCAAGTGGATCTACAAGAAGAAACGAGGAGCCAATGGGAAAGTGGAGACTTTCAAGGCTAGACTTGTAGCAAAAGGGTATTCTCAAAAGGAAGGGGTTGACTATGAAGAAACCTTCTCCCCTGTTGCTCTATTAAAGTCTATTAGAACTCTCCTATCCATTGCTGCACATTTCGATTATGAAATTTGGCAGATGGATGTCAAAACCTCATTTCTCAATGGGTATCTTGACGAGAGTATCTATATGCTTAAACCAGAAGGATTCGTTGTTCAAGGTGAAGGACAAAAGGTTTGTAAGTTGCTAAAATCTATTTATGGATTAAATCAATCTTCACGGTCTTGGAACAAGATATTTGACATTACGGTCAAATCGTATGGCTTTGAACAGAATGTTGATGAGTCCTGTGTCTACAAGAAGATACTCAACAAAGATGTGGTTTTTCTCATTCTATACGTTGACGATATCTTACTTATTAGGAATAATGTAAGGGTGTTATCGGACGTTAAGAAATGGCTAGCTAACGAATTTTAAATGAAAGATTTGGGAGAGGCTCAATATATTCTTGGTATCCAAATAATAAGGAACCAAAAGAACAAGACGTTAGCGTTGTCCCAAACATCCTACATTGAAAAAATAGTTGCCAAGTATGGGATGGATAAATCCAAGAAATGAGCGTTACCTTTCAGGCATGAGATTTATTTAACAAATGACCAATGTTCTAAAACTCCTCAAGAAGTTGAGAGTATGAGACAGTATCCTTATGCATCAGCAGTTGGAAGTCTAATGTATGTGATGTTGTGTACTAGATCAGACATCTGTTATGCAGTAGGGATAGTAAGCTGTTACCAATTAAACCCTGGTTATGAACATTGGGTTGCAGTCAAGAATATTCTCAAGTATCTTCGGAGAACGAGAGAACATGTGCTAGTGTACGGTAAAGAGAATTTGATTCTCAAGGGGTACAAAGATTCTGACTTCTAGGAAGATAAGGATTCTAGGAAATACACGTCTGGATCAGTTTTCACACTTTGTAGTGGAGCCATTGTTTGGAGGAGTATAAAGCAAAGTAGGCCAAGTACGTAGCCGCTTGCGAAGCTGCTAAAGAGGGTGTCTGGCTTAGGAAGTTCCTAACCGATCTGGAGGTAGTACCAGACATGAACAAACCCATAACACTGTTCTGTGATAACAGTGGTGCTGTAGCCAACTCCAAAGAGCCTAGAAGCCACAAACGGGGAAAGCACATAGAGAGAAAGTATCACCTGATAAGGGAGATAGTCCAAAGAGGAGATGTTGTAGTGATAAAGATAGCCTCTGAGGATAATATTGTTGATCCATTTACAAAGACGCTTCCGGCTAAGGTGTTCGAGCGTTATATGGGTAGTTTAGGATTACTAGATAAATCTCTGTAAAGCTTTAGTGCAAGTGGGAGATTGCTGGGGTTTCTGCCCTAAATCTTATGTAATTCAATTAAACTATAAATAAATAAATAAATTATTAATTAGTAATATGTACATTGTCATTTATTATTAGTTTAATAAATGTAATCCATCATAAGATCCAGAGTTACTTATGATAACTTAAAGTGAGCATATGATGTGGGAAGATTCACTTAAGTGTGACTCAAATAGTCTGTGGTATATGAATAAAGGTTGGGTGTCTTATTTCTGGTAACACCACTAACACGACCCACTTATAAATTGGCACAAGTGATATCATCTGGATCGCTCATGTAGAGACATGTGAGTGGGGGTGTTGCTGTAATAGAGACTGTAGTAGACTGGACTAAGATAAACTTACTGTCTTCTGGGAAAGCCGTTACAGAAAGACACTTCGTGTATCAACCGGTTGATCATGTACAATTGATCTTAATCCTGAGTGGATTACGAACTCCTGTTCGCAAGAGACGAGCCTTTGATTTGCATAGGTGAGAGTGACTCGATATAATTCGCTCAATATGCCTCTCACTTTGGGGATTGCATCTTGTTTATAGCTGGGAACGCAATTACACAAGAATGGAATTCACTCTTTTCCATATAGGAAAATAGAAAAGTAGTTCCCTTATGGACTAATTCAGTCTTGAACAGCATGACCCCATATTCATCTGATCAAGAAAAAGGTTAAAGATGCATAATGGAGATTATGTAAGGTTGTTCATTGGAGAATCAGTTGGGCTTAAGGAACCAGATATATGATGGAGGTTAATACGGTGCAAATACCTAGCCATGGATACAAACTAACTTGTGAAAGATCAAAGTGTAGTTAATGATATTAGCCAATGGACATAACTATGTCTATAGTACTAAGAGTACAACTCTAGATATTTAATGGAGTTATCTAGGAGTTAATGAATAAGAGTTAATTGATTGAAGGAGTTCAATCAATGTAATTCTAGATCATTGGAGCTTAGTCCTATAGGTCCATTAAGTCCTCCGAGCTAACGCATGTAATTGAGAACCTAAATCAATGATGATTAATTTCTTTGGAAAAACGATTTCAAGCATTTGATTTGAAGTTGTCAAATCAATTAAGGCAAATACAAATAAAGGAGTCTATTTGCTTAATTAAATGAAATTAAATAGAAGAGTCTATTTAATATTTTAATTAATAGTTAAATTAAATAGAAGAGTCTATTTAATTATTTATTAAGTATAGGAGTCTATTTAATTATTTATGAAATAGAGGAGTCTATTTAATTATATAATAGAGAGATTAAATAGAGGAGTCTATTTAATTAAATTAATTTTGAAGTTGTCAAAAATTAATGGGGATTTAAATAGAGGAGTCTATTTAAATATTTAATTTGAAGAAGTCAAATTAAAGAGGAAATAAATAAAAGGAGTTTTATTTATTTAATGGAATTGTTCTATTAAATAAAAAGAAAAATAAAATGCCTAATATCGTCATGGAGATGACGTGGTGGGCGTGTGACCCACGGGTAGGGTCACACGCCCCATTGGTTAATGGTAACCAATTATATACATTTTATTTTAATTAAAATATATGAATATCTTAATGGTTAAGATATGGAATAATTATTTAAATTAATAAAGATTAATTTAAATAAAAGATATGGGATTATCTTATAAGATATTCAAAGATTTTCTGAGGGCTTGGTTTTCCTATAAATAGAAGGTTCAAAAAATTCCTCTCCCTCTCTCTCATTGCCGCCGCCGCCCCCTTAGGGTATATGGAAGAAGATTTTTCTTCCCTCTTCCTTTTTTCAAAGAGGATAGTGCCCACGCACCGATTCTCTTTTGTGCTTAGTGAGGAAGGCCTTTTTGGTGGTCCCAAGATTGTAACCATCGAAGAACGAGGAAAAGCCAAACACTTCTCGACAAAAGTTCGTATTCAATTTTATGCATTTAGAATTTTGTTAATATTATACTGCAAGGAAAGATCCTTGGGACTTCCGTTTGAGAACTCTTTTAGATGCCTCAATCCCAACACACATAGTTGGCCCCCACTTGAGTAGTGTTTTATGTCTTGAACTCTTGCTTGAGTCTAATAGTTCTCAGAATGATTTGATTCAAACTATTTACATAGATGCAATAAAGTAGAAAAAGTAAACTCTTGTTTCATTCAATGGCAAAACTCTCTCAACAGAAACTTTATTGAAAGAATAAAATTACAATAAGTGTAATTGATGAAATAAAATCTGAGTTGTTTGATATTTCATAAGAGCAGTAGAGCTTTTCGGTTGAGGTTAATAAATGTGTCGATATCTCAGCCTACTGCGTTAATGACCTAACATGCTTTTCTTCTTTACTAGTCGGGCCACCAAATATGGTTCTTATTTCTCCATTTGAAATTTTTTGATTGTCACGGTCTTGATCTTCCTGATTTCCTTTACTTCTCACAAATTCCTTCAAGTACCCTTTTTGAATAAGGGTTTCAATTTCTTCCTTTAGATTGAAGCAATAAGAGGTGGTATGGTCGTTGTCTTTGTGGAAAAGGCAATACTTGTCTTTGTTTCTCTTGTTTGACCCTGCTTTCATTTTAGGCGGCCACCTAACCAAGTTTTTGTCTTTCATCTCCATGAATAGTTGTTCAATCGGGACCGTGGTAGGAGTGTATTTTTTAAACTTACTTGAAGAAAGACTCAGCTTCTCAAGTTTGTCTCCTGACCTATGTCTCTTGTCATCCTCGTAACGGTCAGTCCACCAGAAAAAGTCTTCTATTCGGTCTCTTTTCCTGTGCTCTGATCGTTTACTACTACCTTCTTCATCTCTTCCTTGCACTAAGAACCTCTCCAACGCTCATATATTTTTGCGCTCTAGCGAGAACCTCGGTGTATGTAGTAGGGTCAATTTCATTAAAATAATGAAAGTTTTCCATCACTATTCTTGAAAAAATTAATTATAGGATTCAAATGTTACATTTCAACATTTTAAAATAGAGAAATCTCATTAGATATGAGATTTTGATGTAATATTTGTAAATATATCATCATTTAAAAGTACTTGTCAATAAAACATTTTTTACAATGTTAATTAGTGATTAATAACGATTAATGTGTATATCAGTGATATGTAAAAATATGTAATTCAGTATTTATCACTTAATTCACCCGGATCAAAATTTACTATATTAACAAATATTTTTAAGAGTATATTTTTATAGATATTATTACAAATTTTGATAGCCCCTTTAAAATATACGGTCAAATACACTTTATTTTTCCATAAAACTCATACAATATTTTGAAACTCGGGAATGTTTGTTAAACCGGATAGGCTTAATTAGCCGAACTCATGTTTAGTAAATAAGTTTAATTACTCAAAATTTGTTTTTATTTCTTTAACTAAAAACAACAAATATAATATAGAGGCTCTTGCAAAAATAGTAAAAATAGCAGTAAAAAAACATATTTGTAAAAATAGCAGAAAAATTAAATTCGCACCTAAAATATTACAAAATTGCCACTAGTAATTAGTGATATTTTCACAAGTAATCACTGATTTACTGATATCCTGATATTTTGTGCAGAAATCCCTGATTACCTGATAGTAATCACTTATTATTTTATAAGTTATCACTGATATCTCTGATCACATGAATGAGAGTTTTTAAAAATCTGCTATATTTGCAAATACTTTTTAAAAATGCTATATTTATAAATATTGCTAAAACATTTGCTACCCAATGAAATTTCCCTATAATATATAAGCCAAAAAAGGCAAAGAGAAAGGTGGAGAAGTGTGAAAAAATGGTAATAACATTATCGGCATCAAAACCACACTATCTTTCTTGATCTTAATTCTTCTTCTCATTCTATTTCTTCTTCGTCTTCTTTGATGGTTTTTTTTTTTAATTTTTTTGTTCTTAATATTTTTCTTCATTTGTTAAGTTAGGGTTTGTGGTGATCATTTAATCATGATTTCTTAGATCTGTATTTTTCCGATGGCCAAGGTCGAAACTTACTTCTTCTTCTTCTTCTTATTGTTCTTCTTCTTCTTCTCTTCTTTTTATTATTTTTCTGGGTTTTCACGTTTTGTTTATTATATTGTACATGAATATGGTTCTTCTTCTTCCTTTTTTGTTTTCAAGTGTTCAATGTATAGTACACGTTTTTTTTATTATATTGTACATGAATATGGTTATAATTATTTACTCTATTTTTTATTTTTTATTTATGACGTATAACGTTTATTATTTTTCTTATTTTTTTAAAGGAAAAGTTTACTACATTTTACTGTTTTATTCTATGTTTATAACGTAAAGTATAATGTTTATTATTATTACTTACTGTTTTAAGAGAAAATTTCACTATATTGTACTGTTTTATTCTTTGTTTATAGCCTATACTATAATGTTTACTATTATTATTTTACTTTTTAAGAGAAATTTTACTATATTTGTACTATATTATTTTTGTTTCTAATGTATATTACAGTATTTAGTATTATTTACTTACTTACTTACTCTTTCTTGTACCTTCATCTTCTTATTCTTCTTCAATTTCTGTGATTTTTTCCTCTAAAATTCTAAGTTCCCCTTCTCTTTAAAGCTCATTTTTATATGCGTTTTAGTTTTTTCTTTTTTTTTTTCATTTTGGAGATTTGCAATCAATGGTAGATTTTTATCTCCCAAAAAACCATCAAAGATTTTCTCCTATTTTTTTTTTTTTCCTATTTTTACTCCATTTTTTTCATTTCCCTTACTATTCTCTTTCCATATCTCAGCTAAGGGCTTTATTGTATTTTCATTTCATTTGAAAATTCATTGGGGCAATTTTGTTTTATTTTTTTCTTTCAGGCCATTATACTTTAACTTTTTTGAATTTGGGCTATATACCTTGTTTTCCTTAAAAATTAACAAGCCCATTCCAAGACTTACCAAGTTGGTGCAGTTTGGGCCAAGAAATGGTAAAGGCCTTTTCTATTTGTTTTCTTGGTCTGTTTTCCCCTATTTCTTCTTCTATCTGAAACTTTTTGTTTTCTTTTCTGTTTTCGTCTGGACTATGAGTCTCCAGTATTGATAACTTGTCTTGAAAGCTGTTCGTACCAAGTAATTTAAGACACTTTTTCTTTCTGATTTCAACAATCTTAATTATAAGGGGACGGTTTTTGAAAGAGCTTATTATTCTTTATTTCTGTTAATAACTATCATCAAAGGCTATATTGTTTGAGAAAAACACTCATCTTCTTATCTATATGATCTACTCATTGAGCTATTCAAGTCTGTTCAAATTATTTTTTATTACTTTAAAATACAACAGAGCAAGATTATTTAACAGTTGCTTTGCAAGCTGTCATCCTTTCACTTGAGAATTTGGAACATTCGTTTGATTTTAACGGTTGCTTCTCTATGCTCCTAACAGTTGATGTGCTTCTGCATTATGAATTTACCAACTGCATGAGTAAATCCATACATTTTCCACATTTATATATGAGAAATTTTATTGGGTAGCAGAATTTTTAACAATATTTATAAATATATCATTTTTAAAAAGTATTTGCAAATATAACAGATTTTTAAAAACTCTTATTCAAGTGATCAGAGAAATCGGTGATAACTTATAAGATAATTAATAATAACTATAAGGTAATCAGTGATTCATACATAAAATATCAGGATATCAATAAAATCAGTTATTACTTACGTGGAAATCAGCGATTACTTGTGAGGATATTACTGATTGCTAGTGGCAATTTTGTAATATTTTATGCGCGGATTTATGTTTTACTGCTACTTTTATAAATATTAGATCTAATTCTGTTAATTTTGCAAAAGCCCATTTATATATTGAACAATACTTTCCATCATATATCAACTTGCTTTGTTCTGATATCTAAGAAACATATTCTAAATTGAAAATTGATTACCCTTCTCTGTTTGCTTTTGTAGTGCCAATTATATATCAAGTTCACCGAATGCCTGCTTTGCTACTCGGAGAGTGGACGCGATACACAAAGGAAATTGCTTCATTTCAAGTAATTAATTATCCATTCATCTGCAGACGAATACTGTTCCATTAACATTCTTTTTACTTCTTTTTCATAATCAATTTATGCTTATATTTCCTCCTAATATATTTTCAACTCGATTTTCATTACATTAAAAAAAAGATGAGGCTATTTCTGTCGAACCAATTCTATTTCTTGTTTCACTAACAATCGATTTTAATGAGTATCAGCATTTTAAAAGTATTCATAAATACAACATATATTTTATTTTATATTAGTGAGTAACCATAATCAATTATAATTATTAAATAATTAACATAAATCAAATCATTAATTCACTAAAAATATAGTATATCATGTAAATACTTTCTAAATAATATTATATTCACAATCTCCAAAATACAATGAGAAACACTTGGACTGAGTTGCAGAGACAAAATGAATTGGAGTTGGCATTTAAGGTATTATTGGTCTTTCTTTTTTTAATTTATTTATGATGTCTTGGGATTCTGCCCCTGCTTGAGTAAAGTTAGAACATTGGTGATTCTCTCAAAGACTTGACATGAAAGTTGCCATTATACATAGGTTATGTTGGTGCTTGTTTGAAAATTTGAAATTTTTAGTGTCTTGTTGTAAAAATAAATCACTGATATTCCTAATATATTCTTAACACTCCCCTTCGTGTGGGATTGAATATTCATGCGAATCCCTGAAATATTAATAAATAGAGAGGAAATGAAAACGTCGAGGTTTGAATTCGGACTCTATGCTCTGGTAGTAGACGGTAAACCAAAAAGCTTAAGTTGTTGAGTTACAAGAAATTTTATATATATGTATATATATTCAACATTGACTAATGTAAGTTAATTATCCAAATATTAATAAACTTAATTTGGATTGAAATTCTGATGGTGTCAACTTAGACTTTGACCCAATTGGTTGCCTATACAATTATGCCAAAAATATATCATGCTAATGTAGAGTGGTGACGGTTTAAAAAAGAAAGGTAAGGTCCTTTAGTTGAATGGTGTTAAAGCAATAATTTGGAATTTATGGATGGAGAGAAACTTCAATGGAGGGAAAGGATTGGGAGGGGGCATTTTTGGGTAAATACCACTGTTCATATTGGAGTTCTATATATAAGATCTTTTTGTAATTAGCCCAAATTGGGTGGATTTTTTTTTTTTTGTGACTGCTGATTACTTGTGGCTTATTCATTGTCTTAGAGACACTATTAGACCATTAAAATTAACCTATAATTATTAATTTAATCATAATTCATAGTGAAATAAGAGGACATGAATGTAATATTTAAAAATCGAGTAAGGTAAAAAGGTCAAAAAATGATTCCCCAACGTCTCCACTTTTAAGATATTAAAGATTAAAGATGGATCCTACACATTGCCCAAACTACATAAATGAATGATAACTCCCTCTTGGTCTGTCTTATTTTATGTAGTAAGAGTGAAGAATAATAAAGAATTCTTAAATTTATGCCTTTAAAAGGATAGATTTAAATATAAAGTAAATAATAAAGATGAAACCAACTGCTATACCCTACCACACAAGCTCCTATTTTCTATAATCTTTTTAATGCGGGGATAAAATTAGAATTTGATTATTTTGTTCCATGAGATCAGTTTACTTTAATTTTGTGTGATAACCAGAATTGTTATTTATAATGACAATAAATTATTTAAAATTATTAATCAATAAAATGAAATTAAAAGTCTAGAATTAAATTGATTCATCTAATTAATTATTAGTATATAAAAAAAAGGGGCATTTGCAAATCTAGTAATTTTTGTAGTAATATTTGTAAAAATAAAAGCTCAAACAAATATTTGTAAATATAGAAAATTTTGATTGGGTTTATCAGTGATAAACATTGAATTATATATTTTTACACTATGTTTATCACTGATAAACACATAAATCATTGTTAATCACCGATAAACATGATGAAAATTGCTATATTTGCAAAAAAAAATTTGAGTTGCTATTTTTACAAATATTACATACAAATTTGCCACCCAATGAAATTTCCCTAAAAAAAAAGCATATGTTTAAAACATTCTATTATGTAAAATCAAATCAAGAATTACACGCATGCGTTATAAAAACTAGTCTTATAAATGCTCAAGTATGAGAGGGAGAGGATGATCGGTTCATGGGTGATAAAGCTTCAATAATGCGTAATAAAATTAACTCAAATTTCGTAATTTAGGAAAAAATACTCAAATTTTTTTTTGCTGTGATTCCTAATAAGATTTTACATAAATCTTCCTATCTCATATTTGTCATTTTCTCAATATTGGTATTGATTTTTGTAAGCCGTCAATCTTTTCCAATTGATCACATAGAGTTTGAGATGCCGCTAACATGATATATTTAGAAGTAATATTAAAAGACTTTTCTGTACATCATTAAGTAGACAAATTAGAATGTAATTGCATTCAATAGCTCAAATGGTCAAAAAGTAAACTCTAAATTATTATTATTATAGGAAAAAAAAAATTTGGACAAAAGAATAAAACGATAACAATGGAACAAAACTTTCCACGTATTCCAAAACCTAATACGACTTCATTCTTTTGAAGGTTAAAATTTTCAACTTTGTAAGAATCTTTTTATGGATAACTTCTTTTCACATTTGTCCACTAAAAACAACTCATCTCTAATAAATTCAAGCGTCACCTCAATATAAAACTCTCATCTCGGCCCTCTATCTTGATCCTTTTTTTTGTGTGTGAACAATCACTTAAATCTAGATGAGTTTGTACATGATAATTTTTTTAACAAAACGTTTGTAATAGTATTTTGGTAAGAGTGAAAGATGAAATAAATATTTGATGTATATATGAATCTCTTGAAATTATACGATTGAAAAACTTGTAGATGTGAATCCAATGGAAAAGTTGTAAATTAATAGTATATGGTGAGATTAATAAGACCCTGTTTGGTATGCAATCTGAAAAGCAGAATTTGAATTTAGGGGATTCTAATGAATTCAGAGTTGTATTCTGTGAATTTGTTGGTTCTGAAACTGTGTTTGGTAACAGATCTAGAATTTATAATTGAGATTCAGAAATTTGAAATATGTGTTTGGTTGGTTACTCAAAAAATTTAAAATCAGATTGTGAATCAGAATATGTGTTTAAATCATAATCCAAATTTTGGGTGACCCACTCATAAAAATAATACTTCCAACTTTAAATCATTCATTTTTAAGTTTGAAAAAACTAATAATTCATAACTTATAAATTAGAAACATGTTTATCCGCATCAACTATAACTATTCTCATTCTTAGGATAAATTTTTCTTTTAAAAAAATTATAATAAAGATAATAGAAGCATTGCAAGTCTATCAAATAAACTCTTTAGATTAAAACAACTCAATTTTTTCCAAAAGGAGAACTATACAAGACACAATGAGATCCATTCTAAAATTCATAAGAACCTAGTGCAACCAAAGAGAGAATTTCTCAATAAAAGAGAATCTGAAAAAATATTTTCACACTGAATGAAGAGACCATTTGGGCATTGAAAACCTCCAATAGCGTTATTCAAATAGTACTACATACATTAGTAAACAAGAAGCAGAGAAAAATGTTAGCAACAACCTCCAAAACATATATAAATATATATATATATATATATAAAATTATTTTATTTTTTATATTTAAATTAATCTTATATATAATTATAAAAACAAAGTATAAATAAAAAATAGGATATAATGAAAAAATAAATTAACTTTTTTTCCATCACTCTAGAATTAAGTTTAAGTTTAAAATTAGCTTAAAAACATGCAATTAAAATTTTAATTAAATAAATAAAAGCTAGAACGGACCGGGTCAACCTCGAAAAAGGGGCCCGACCCGACCCAAATATGCAAAATGGGCCCGACTCGTATTTTTATCTCATGTGTTGAAACCCGTGGATTAAATTGTGTGGGTGAGGTCAATCTGTGTTTTTCAGTTTTTGAGTTGGATATTTTGGATTCTTGTTTTAGTTGAATTCATATTTTAACCTAAAAAAGAAATTGAATCCAAATTGAATCCAAATTGCTTTTTTCTGGATTGTAAACCAAACACAAAATAACGCACATTCCTTTTATTCATTCAATCCAGATTCATAAAACTGAATCTGGATTGCATATCAAACAGGGCCTAAATGAGAGATGAGAAAGATGGGTTTAGTTGAAAGGAAAATAAAATAAGAGAGATGAGAGTTCTATAAGAAAAACACATTAAAAGAATTTTTATATTTTTATAGCGTCATGTCATGAAGTCAATAAAATAAAAAATATAAGAGGTGGGTCAAATTTATTTGGATAAATTTGCTTGATTTTTTATATCTTATCTACAATTATCCTCTTCTAATCGATGTAACATTTTGTTCTGACTCGAACACATTTTCAAGTGAAGTTAATTGGAAAAGTCTTAATTGACAAAGACTTAGACTAGACGTATGATTTTTGAAAAATCTTTAGTCTTCAATTAGACCCACATTGATTTTTTTTTTTTCCACATAAGCAAATTGATGTTTCTTATCAAAGTTATTTGGATCTTATGAAATAGAATTTATTAATTTTTCAAATTTTGTTAGAAAAATATCCAAACTTATAAATAATACTTAAAAGGAAATTAAAAACAAAATCCAAACTTATATATAAAATATAGTTGATAATATTAATTTTATTAAATTTAATATCATTAATTAATTTTACAATGTGGTGGTTTCTAAATAATAAAATTAATTGATCATTTGCACACAAAAAATTGGTAAAAATTGATTAAAAATTTATAATTATAATATTACAACGGTTAATTAATATTTTATAAAAAATAAAAAAATGAACTAACTTAATAAATAAATAAATAAGTTACATCCCAAGAACTAAAAAAAGATTATTTTCTTTTTTTTTAAATGAATTATTGAATACAAAAAATCATTTATGAATCACCCTATAATTAAATTATTTATGTATTTATTTAGATTAAAAAAACTTAATAGAATTATTTTTTAGTCAAATATCATAAAATTTATCAATTTGGTTTGCAAACTCTCCATTTTTACTTAAAAGAAGAAAAAAAAAACTCATTTTTACTATTTAAACCCCATGGGTTTAACCAAACCCATGAAGTTTACTATTTAAAATCCAAGGGGTAAGTAGACCCAACTCCTAGTATTGCTAATCGTTCCACCAAACATGGGTTAGGCTATCTAAGCTAACCCCACCCAACCCTAACCCTCATACCAAACACCCACTAAATTATTATTATTATAGGAAAAAAATATTTGGACAAAAGAATAAAAACCATAACAATGGAACCAAACGTTCCACGTATTCCAAAACCTAATACGACTTCATTCTTTTGAAGGTTTAAGATTTTTAACTCTGTAAGAATTTTTTTTATGGATAACTTCTTTTCACATCTGTCAACTAAAAACAACTCATCTCTAACAAATTCAAGCGTCACTTCAATATAAAACTCTCATCTCGGTCCTCCATCTTGATCATTTTTTGTGTGTGTAAACAATCACTTAAATCTAGATAAGTCTATACATGATAATTTTTTTAACAAAACATTTATATCTGTAATACTATTCTGGTACGAGTGAAAGATGAAATAAATATTTGATGTATATATGAATCTCTTGAAATTATACGATTGAAAAACTTATAGATGTGAATCCAATGGAAAAGTTTATAAATAAATAGTACGTGTGGTGACATTAATAAATAAGAGATGAGAAAGATGAGTTTAGTTGGAAGGAAAATAAAATAAGAGAGATGAGAGTTCTATGAAAAAAACATACTAAAAACGTTTTTATATTTTCATAGGGTCATGTCATGAGGTCAAGAAATGAAACATGACAAATTTTCCTGAACTTTTATATCTTATCTATAATCATCCTCCTCTAATCGATGTGAGATTTTGTTCTCACTCGAACACATTTTCATGTGAAGTTAATTGGAAAAGTCTTAATTGACAAGGACTTAGACTACTAGACGTATGATTTTTGAAAAATCTTTAGTCTTCAATTAGACCCGCATGAGAGCAGAACAGGTAAAAGTAATTATTAAACAAAAAAAGAGAGTTTGATTTATACCATCTTTTGAAGCATTATTTCTGATCTTAAAAAAAAAAAAAAAACACAATCGATTTATTTTCTCCACTCTCTGTAAGTTTAATCCATGGCGGAAGCAATTCTCTTTAACGTTGTTGGAGAGATCATCAAGAAATTAAGCTCTGAAGCTTTCAAAGAGCTCGGAATGATGTGTGGAGTTGAGGATGCGATTAACAAACTCATAAATTCTGCTTCATCCATCAAGGCTGTTCTTGTTGATGCCGAAAACAAGCAGTATCAAAACAACGCGATAAAGGATTGGCTCGGAAAGCTTAACCATGCTTTTTATGATGTGGAAGATGTTATTGATGAATTCTCTTCTGAGGTTTCACGGCGAAAATTTGCTTTTGTAGTGCCAATTATATATCAAGTTCACCGAATGCCTACTTTGCTACTCGGAGAGTGGACGCGATACACAAAGGAAATTGCTTCATTATTAAATTATTAACATAAATCAAATAATTAATTCACTAAAAATATAGTATATTAGAGTAATTAGATATTTGATGTAATTACTTTATCTATTTGTATTTGTGTAGGTTGTATAAATACTTCAACTATCAATAATAACGAGTGTGAGCTTTATTTTATCCTTTCTCATTCTCTCTCTTCTTTATCTCTCTAATATTCAATATGGTATCAGATGTAAAAGCTCTTCACGTTTTCTCTCTCCACGTTTTCTGGGTTTCACGTTTTCTTGTTTTCTCCGCTCCATTCTTACACATTTCTTCTTGTTTTCTTCTCGATTTCCATGGCCTCTGAAGCTTCAAATCCAAATTCTTCACCAGCTCCTTCTGATTCTTCTTCACCAGCGGCTAATCTCATTGAAATAACTCAAATAGTCCATATTTTGTTCATCATTCAGATAGTTCAACCTCTGTTCTTGTTTCTCCTCCACTTAATGGAGATAATTTCCATTCTTGGAGTAGATCCATGCGCTTAACCTTTTCCGTGAAGAATAAGCTGGATTTTGTATATGGAACCCTAACTTGTCCGAATGATGGTCCTTATCTTCCTCTCTGGCTTCGGAGTAATGATGTAGTGGTTTCTTGGATTTTGAATTCAGTCACAAAGGAAATCTCAGCTAGTCTCTTATATACTGATTCTGCTTATGAAATTTGGCAAGATCATAAGGATCGATTTCAACAGGATAATGGACCTCGTCTCTTTCAGCTTCGCCGCGAATTAATGACATTAACTTAAGGCGATTTATCGGTAAATTCTTATTTTACACAGCTGAAGATCATTTGGCAGGAATTACTAGAATATCGCCAAAAAATATCCTGTTCTTGTGGTGGATTGAAGGTTTTGAATGACTTTTATCAACGTGAGTATATCCTCAGCTTTCTTATGGGATTGAGTGATTCCTATGCCTCAATTTTATCTCAAATATTGCTGATGGATCCATTACCACCGATTAATCGTGCTCTTGCACTTATTCTTCAAGAAGAACGTAAACGATCTGTTAAACCTATGGAGATTTATGTTTCCTCTAAACCTATGGCATTTGTTGTTCAACAACAAAACAATCGTCCTTCTTCTACTGATTCACTGTTTCGTCGAAAGGATAGACCTCTTTGTACTCACTGTGGAATTTCGGGCCATACTGTGGATAAGTGTTATAAATTACATGGTTATCCACCAGCTTTTAAGTTCAAAACAAAGTTTGTACCTACTTTGAATCCAGTGCCTGTTCCTCAGTTTCATAATGCTGTACCCCTTTCTTCATCTCCATCTGTGAATTCTGCGGTTGCTGCTGGTTCTTGTGGTATTTCTGACACACAATATCAGAATCTCTTACAATTTTTGTCCTCTCATTTTCCAATTTCTTCACACAATAATACTGGTTTGTCTTCCTCACAGCCATCCACTCCTCATGTTTTAGGTATGTGCTTATCGTTACAAGTTCTATCTTGCACAACAGCCCTTTATGAATGGATATTGGATTCTGGTGCTACAAATAATATCTGTTGTGATAAATCTCTATTTCACAATCTGCATTTTGTTACAAATATTTTTGTTGCTTTACCCAATAATCACAGAGTTGCTGTTTTGGCTGTTGGTGACATTACAGTTAGTTCAAATCTGCATTTGAGTGGTGTTTATTATATTCCTACATTTCATTTCAATTTGATATCAATCAGTGCTCTCACCAAATTCAGTACTATTGATATTCATTTTACTGCTGATGAGTGTGTACTTCAGGACAAGTCAACTTGGCAGATGATTGGCAGGGTTAAATTGCAGCATGGTCTATACATTTTACAAGTTCCTAAAGCTTCCTTGTTGCCAGCTTCAGGGAATTCTTCTTATGCTCTTGCTGTTAATAAGCCATCTTTAAGCAGATGGCATGCTAGGCTAGGCCATTTATCTTTTAGAAGATTGTCTTTACTTCAATCTAGACTAGCCTTTACATTTCCAAATAAGACAGACTTTGATGAACCATGTTGTATTTGTCCTTTGGCTAAACAGAAAAAGTTAGCATTCATTTCAAATAATTATATTTCTGGCAAGCCTTTTGATCTCATACACTGTGATACTTGGGGCCCTTATTCTTCTCCTACCTACAATGGTTATACTTATTTTTTGACATTGGTTGATGATTGTATAAGATTTACTTGGATCTTTCTGATGCACTCCAAATCTGATGCTCTTTTTCTGATTCCTGATTTCTACTCAATTTAATCAGCAAATAAAGGTCTTTAGATCTGACAATGCTCCTGAATTGTGTTTTACCAAGTTTTGTCAGGATAATGGTGTCATTCATCAATTTTCTTGTGTTGAGACTCCTCAGCAGAACTCTGTAGCCGAAAGAAAACACCAACATCTTCTCAATGTTGCTAGGGCTTTGTATTTTCAGTCCAAAGTTCCAATTCGTTTTTGGGGAGATTGCTTATTGACTGCTACATTTCTCATCAACCGGACACCAAGCCCTTTACTTTCTAATAAGACTCCTTATGATTTACTCTTTCCTCTTACACCTATGGACTATAATTTTCTACGGGTTTTTGGTTGCCTTTGTTATGTTTCAACATTAACAAATCAGAGAAAAAAGTTTGAACCCCGCGCAAGGGCTTGTGTTTTCATGGGTTATCAACCAGGCATTAAGGGTTACAAAGTCTATGACATTGCTTCTAAGCAATTTTCTTTTTCAAGGAATGTCATTTTTCATGAAACTTTATTCCCTTTTCATGACATTGCACATCCACCTGATCAATTGGATATTTTCTCAAGTATTGTTTTACCTAAACAACTTGAAGCTGACTATTTTCCTCCTACTGAGACTGCTTCTTCATCTTCCAATTTACCAACCATTTCTGATTCTGAATTACTTCCAGTCTCACCCCTTCCTGTTGCTGAAACTAATTCCATCCTTGATATAAATCTCAAAAGATCAACTCGTACAGTTAAACAGCCAGCTTATTTGACAGAATATCATTGTAATCTCCTACATGATGAACCATTACCCACTACCCTTACCAAATTTCCTATCCATAATGTTCTTTCCTATTCAGCTTTATCTCATTCTTATAGAAATTTTATTCTAAATGTTTCTCTTGCTTCTAAACCACAATATTATCATCAGGCTGTTACTTCCATTCATTGGAGAACTGTCATGGCTGAGGAACTAGCTGCTATGGAAAGAACACACACATGGTCTGTCATTCCTTTACCTCCTGAACAACATGCTATTGGTACTAAGTGGGTGTACAGAAACAAGTACAAACCAGATGGTTCTATTGACAGATACAAGGCACGTCTTGTTGCTAAGGGTTACAATCAACTTGAGGGCTTAGATTTTCTGGAAACTTTTTCTCCAGTGGCTAAGATCACTACTGTCAAAGTCTTGTTTTGCCTTGCTGCACATTTCTCTTGGCCTTTGGCACAACTTGATGTGAACAATGCCTTTCTTAATGGGGATTTAAATGAGGTCGTATATATGGAACTGCCATTAGGTTATAAACCTCCTTTACCTGTTTCTACTCAGGGGGAGAAGTTTGTTTGTAAGCTCAACAAGTCCATTTACGGCTTAAAACAAGCTTCAAGGCAGTGGTTCACAAAATTTTCCACTGTTTTATTGGCTTTTAGGTTCCAACAATCCAAATCTGATTGTTCCCTTTTTACAAAAGGCAATGGTGTAACTTTTGTGGCTCTCTTGGTGTATGTGGATGATATTATTATCACCAGCCCATCCATGATTGAAATTTCATCAGTGAAAACACATCTCCATGGTCAGTTTTTGCTGAAGGATCTAGGGAATTTGAAATATTTTTTGGGTTTGGAGATAACTCGATCACAATCCGGTTTATTTCTTTCTGAACGAAAGTATTGTCTCCAACTTTTTGAAGACACTGGTTATTTAGCTTGCAAGCCCAACGGTTTACCCATGGATCCTAGAGCTCGTTTATCTTCTTCGGATGGTGTTGCTCTTTCCCTTGATGATTCTCATGCCTATAGGCGTTTGGTTGGTAGACTTTCACTACAAAAAAACTGTCAAAATGCGACCAGAAATTTGCGACCAAAACAAAGTGGTAGCTTTAAAGTGACCAGTTGGTCACTTTCTTTGAAGGTTGACTTTAAGTGACCATTTGGTCACTTTTTTTGCGACCAAATTGCGACCAAAAGTAGATGTAGTCATAAAAAATGGCGCGTAATTATGGCGCAAAAGAAGCGACCACTTGGTCACAATTAAAAGTGACCACTTGGTCGCATTTTTGTGACTAAAAAATCGTTTGGTAGCAAAAAATGGAGCGTAATTTTGGGGGGAAAAAAGCTACCAAGTGGTCACAATTGAAAGTGACCATCTGGTCGCAATTTTGTGACCTTTTTTGGGGAGTGGTAGCTTAAAATTGGAGGGAAAAAAGCTACCAAGTGGTCACAATTAAAAGTGACCACTTGGTCGCATTTTTGTGACTAAAAAATCATTTGGTAGCAAAAAATGGAGGGTAATTTTGGAGGGAAAAAAGCTACCAAGTGGTCACAATTAAAAGTGACCACTTGGTCGCATTTTTGTGACTAAAAAATCATTTGGTAGCAAAAAATGGAGGGTAATTTTGGAGGGAAAAAAGCTACCAAGTGGTCACAATTAAAGGTGACCACCTGGTCGCAATTTTTGGGACCTTTATTGGCCAGTGGTAGCTTAAAATTTTCGCGGGAATTAAGCTACCATATGGTCACATTAGAAAGTGACCGGGATGGTCGTAAATTATGTGATTTTATATGACCAATAATTTATAAATAACTATATTTTAACACGTGCATTGTCTTATTTTACAATTCAATAATTGTATACTTAAGAGTTTTATGTGTATTAGTTAAAATGGTTGTTAATCAATTTTTAAATTATATTTATTTTATGAACAAATAAAATATTTAATATTTGTTGATTTTTTCCCACTTGTATTTATGGGGTAATTTCCTTTTACTTTATCTATTTTGCCCCATAAATACCGTCGGAAAAAATCAAGAAATATTAAATATTTTATTTGTTCATAAAATAAAATTACATTATAAGCTTAGAAAGAAAAAATAAAAATAAAAATAAGAATAGATGATTGAAAAAATTACCAATAATTCCAAAATTTCAAGATGTGGTTAATTTTATTGATTCCATTTCTTAACAATAATAATAATGTCAATTAAATAAAAATTATTCACTTTCAATTAATATAAAAACTCTTCAAGATCAATAAGCTATCTAAACGCCTTTAGATTTTTCTAAAATTTGTGTAGAGTAAATAATAATATTTAACCTCGTCTTGAAAATATCCTGAATTTTGATACAAAGAGAGAACAATAATATTGTACAGATGATGAAATACGATGAAAATGAAATTAACTTTTTATCTTGAAAAACAAGAATAAAATTATCTATATCTATTAAAAAAAACTCTTAAATAGAATCAAATAGTTCCAAATCAAGAATTACAAAAATTTATCTCGAAAATCATGAATAAACATATCAATGAATATAACAACATGGAAACAAGAGTTCCTGGTCATATGTAAATATCGGAAAGTAACCCAATATAAAAAAAAGTATATACATATTAATTTTTGCGACCAAGTGGTCGCAATTTCACAAAAAATGTGACCATATGGTAGTAATTTGGAAGGAAAGCGACCAAATGGTCGCATTTTAGGATTTAGGGTTTAGGGTTTAGGATTTAGGGTTTAGGGTTTAGGGTTTTTTAGGGTTTAGAGTTTAGGGTTTTGGAGAAAAATGCGACCAAATGGTCGCATTTTTAAAAATATAATAATATTTTTTAATAAAATTACATGTGGAATTGCGACTATATGGTCGCAATTATGGGCGGTAAGTTTAAATGTTCATGAAATTTAAGGCGGTTAATTTAATAAATGCGACCATATGGTCGCAATTGTGAACGGTGAACCTCATAATGCGACCATATGGTCGCAATTGTTGACGGGGCGCGTGAAATGACAACTGGCATTGGTAATGGTACTGGCGACCATTTGGTCGCTTAATAAATGCGACCAAATGGTCGCATAAGTATCCTGGCGACCATATAGTCGCATATGAATGAAAAAATGCGACCATTTGGTCGCCTTTTTCCCAAAGACGCGTGGATTGTTCATTTCCTGCCATAATTACAAATTTGCGACCAGGTGGTCGCAAATTATAAATTTAAATTCCCATCCCCTTCCTTTCCCCGTTTCTTTTTCTTTTTTCCGTTTCTTCTTTCTCTTCTTTTCTGTTTTTCTCCCATTTGCTTTGCTGCCATTCTCTTTTTCTTCCCCTCTTTTTGTTCTTTTCTCTCTTTCCCCTATCCCGTTCCCCGTTATTTCTTCCCGTTCCCATTCTTACTCTAAACCGAAAACCCTCAACCCCCACTCCCGGTTTCGATTACACGAGGTTAGTTTTAATATGATTTAGTTTTGTTAATTTAATTAGTTTTAGTTTAATTTAGTTTTGTTAATTTAACTTAGTTTTAGTTTAATTTAATTTTGTGAATTTAAATTAGTTTTAGTTTAGTTTTGTTTTGTTAATTTAATTAGTTTTAGTTTTTGTTTAAGTAGTTTAATTTAATTAGTTTAGTTTACATTAACTAATTAATTAGTTTTAGTTTAATTTAATTAGTTTAGTTTACATTAACTAATTAATTAGTTTACTTTAATTTTATTACTTTAAGTAATTTTAGTTTAATTAATCTAACTTAGTTTACTTTAATTCAATTAGTTTAATTTACATTTAATTAGTTTACTTTAATTTTATTACTTTAAGTAATTTTAGTTTAATTAATCTAACTTAGTTTACTTTAATTCAATTTAAGTAGTAATTAATTTAATTACTTAATCTAATTTAGTTTAATTACTTATTTAGTTTATTTAAGATAGTTTACTTTAATTTAATAAAATTAAACTAAATTAATTTGTAATTACACTAGTTTAACTGTTAATTTTAGTTTAATTGATGTAATTTAGATTACTTTAATGAAATCAATTAATTTAAAGTAGGGTAATTAATTCAAATAGTTTAATTTCAATTATACTTAAGTAGTTTAAATTAATGAGTTACACTAATTTAATTAATTAATTTTAGTTTAATTATTACATAAAAATTGTTTAATTACTTAATTCTAGTTACATTTGATTAAAGTAAAGTACAATTAGGTTAATTGAACTAAAATTAATTCAATTAAACTCAAGATTAATTAACTAAAATTAACTAATCAATTAATTTGAATTAAAGTAAATTAAAATTAGCTTAATTGAAACTAAAATTAATTCAATTAAACTTAAGATTAATTAATTAAAACTAAAATGAACTAATCAATTACTTTGAATTAAAGTAAATTAAAATTAGCTTCATTGAACTAAAATTAATTCAATTAAACTTAAGATTAATTAATTAAAACTAAAATGAATTAATTTTAGTTTTAATTAATTAATCTTAAGTTTAATTGAATTAATTTTAGTTTAATTGAATTAATCTTAAGTTTAATTGAATTAATTAGTTATAACTAATCAATTAATTTGAATTAAAGTAAATATAAATTAGATTAATTGAACTAAAATTAATTCAATTAAACATAAGATTAATTAATTAAAACTAAAATTAACTAATCAATTAATTTGAATTAAAGTAAAGTAAAATTAGATTAATTGAAACTAAAATTAATTGAATTTTAGTTTAATTCAATTAATCTTAAGTTTAATTGAATTAATTAGTTATAACTAATCAATTAATTTGAATTAAAGTAAATATAAATTAGATTAATTGAACTAAAATTAATTCAATTAAACATAAGATTAATTAATTAAAACTAAAATTAACTAATCAATTAATTTGAATTAAAGTAAAGTAAAATTAGATTAATTGAAACTAAAATTAATTGAATTTTAGTTTAATTCAATTAATCTTAAGTTTAATTGAATTAATTAGTTATAACTAATCAATTAATTTGAATTAAAGTAAATATAAATTAGATTAATTGAACTAAAATTAATTCAATTAAACATAAGATTAATTAATTAAAACTAAAATTAACTAATCAATTAATTTGAATTAAAGTAAAGTAAAATTAGATTAATTGAAACTAAAATTAATTGAATTTTAGTTTAATTCAATTAATTTTAGTTCAATTAATCTAATTTTACTTTACTTTATTTCAAATTAAATGATTAGTTTATTTTAGTTTTACTTAATTAATCTTAAGTTTAATTGAATTATTTTTAGTTAAATTAATCTAATTTTAATTTACTTTTATTCAAATTAATTTGATTAGTTTATTTTAAATTATTTACTTAAATTTATGTTAGTTTAGTTTACATTATTTCATTAATTAATTAATTAATTAAATAAACTAATCAATATTTTACTTACGTAATTAGTATTAAATTAGTTTATTTTGGTTGTAGGATTATGACGAGGCGACGACGCGTCCTCCCCAGGTCGAGGCGAGCCTGACGATGCGGGTGACGAGGGGTCTCCGCGGACGCCATCGGGCGTTGCCCGATGCGGAGCCGACTACGGAGGAGTTGGACATCCTCTTCGATTCACGATACGCGACTTGCCGCCACGCTCGATGATAGAGTCCCTGAGACCGAGTCTTCGACTCTGGGCTTAGCATCAGGGTATGCGTCCAGGGTCGTCGTCCGGTGTGCATCGGTCGGATCGGTGGCCCCTCGACTTCATGCACTCACCGTCTCTCGGGCACGGACTCTACCCTTCTGATTGAAGGGGATACGTAAGTAATTTTGTTTACTATTTCCCTAAAAGTTTTCTATTCTTTTTAACTAATAGTTTCTAATATATAGCACAATAATTTTTTGTGATTTTGCAGAGTCGTACCGCATACCGACCGTTTCAAAACGGTTTCACGAGGTCCTTCGAGCATGCCTCTACCGCGACCGACCTTGGGCGACGAAGATTCCGACGACGGAGAAACGTCGGATGTACGGCGATTGGAAGGTAAAAACATAATTTATTTTCATAATTAATTAATTTTGAAATTTATAGAAATAAATTTATTACTTGAACAATTTTTTATTTCAATTTTTTCAGGGCAAGTTTCCTGTTATCGATCCCGATATCACCGACCAGGTAGATTGTTCCCCCTATGGGGACAGTCACGTCCGGGATCGATTCAAGGACCTCATGTTCCGGCGCGCAGAAGGCAAGCGGCAAGCACGGCCGTGTGGATGAGCCCAGGAGGACCACGCGCGGCTTCGCTAGCTTGATCACTCCTCAGGGCAAGCAAGCGGTGTCAAGCAGGAATAAGGCCAACCGCGCGAAGAATCCAGTAAAACACACAGCGGGGGCGCGGACCCACGACGAGCACCATCGTCGATTGGTATGCTTTTTTTTTCCTCGTTCTGTTTCTCGTTTTCTTTTTTCTCGTTTTTTTTTTCAATTACTAATTAATTTATTATGTTTTATTCTTCACTATTTGATTTTTTAGGAAGCGAAGCACGGGCGCCCCGTCCCGCCCGATGAGCTGCACCGAGTTCTTCACACGAAGAAGGACGGGGCGTTAATCGGCGATAAGGCGAAAAGAAGTTCAGGGTATTTAATATTTTTTTCAATTATTATTCTTTCTTTAAAATTTTTCATACATTATATATTAACCATTTTATTTTCCGAATTTTAAATGTTTAGGAACGTTTCACGGAGTCCTTGACTCGGCGGTTGCCCACACCAGACTCGCAACCGACTCAGGAGAGGACCGTATAGAGCGTTCTTGGAGGCCGCCTGGAGGGGTTCGGCCTGATGGGTCGGTTCCTGGGCTCGGCTCGTGCAGGGCGACGCCTTTATGCGGATGTGCCCGGCCTCGGCGGAGCGAGCGAGCACTAGCTCCTGCCGCTTCTCCGGGTGAGCGGCAATGCGCGGGACATGGAGGCTATGCGTGAGGACTTCGTTGCTCGAGTCGCTACTATTGAGGCTGACATACAGGCACGAGTCGAGGCCGACATACAGGCACGAGTCGACGCCCAGGTCGCATCCGCTTTGGCCGCGTACTTCAGATCTCTAGGCGGCGGCCCTTCTACATCGACGCCTCCTCCCCCACCCCCGGCCCCTCCGCAGTAGTTCTAGGATTCTTTCGATTGTATAAAACATTTTTTTAATATTCGATATATATTTTTTTTATTTGAATTCCAATTTTTTTTTTTATGAAATTTTAATATTAATTAAATAAATAATTAGTAATTAATAATTAATAATTAATTAATAAATAATTAAAAATTAATAATTAATTAATTATTAAAATTTAAAAAAAAAAAATCATAAATGCGACCAGATGGTCACTTTTAAGCGACCATCTGGTCGCATTTTAACAGAGACTAAAAGTGACCATTTGGTCGCATTTTATGCGACCAGTTGGTCACTTTTTATGTGACCAAGTGGTCACTTATCTTTCACATAAATTACGACCAGATGGTCGCTTTTTAAGTGACCATCTGGTCGTATTTTCACTGAGCCAATAAGTGACCATTTGGTCACAAAATTTACGACCATTTGGTCACTTTTTTTGTGACCAAATGGTCACTTCTATTGAAGATAAAATGCGACCAAATGGTCCCTTTTAATGCGACCATTTGGTCGCATTTCAAAAGTTTGACTTTTTTTGCTACCAAAATTTTTTACGACCAGATGGTCGCATTTTTGTGACCATGCAGTCGCATAATTGAAATCCGACCAGCTTTTTAGCAACCACTCTGTTTGGTCGCATTTTGGTCGCATTTTAGGTGAAAAACGACCATTTGGTCGCAATTTTCTGGTCGCAAATTGGCAGTTTTTTTGTAGTGTTTTGTATCTTACCATTTCCAGGCCTGATATTTCATTTTGTGTTCACAAATTGAGTCAATTCATCTCTGCCCCACATACTATTCATTTGGATGCTGCACACTATCTTTTAAGATATTTGAAGGCAGCTTGTGATGCCAAATTATCTTAAAACTCAGAATTAAAGAACAACACAGATTGTATTAAGAAGAAATCGTATATTGAAGTAAACTCCAAGAAGAAGAAACAAAAGGATATTTACAAGAGTATATACAAAGTCTGTTAGATGCTGAGAAAAATAGCCATTGGACCAACTTGCAGCTTAACAAACTAACCAAAAACAGTATTACAACTTGACAACTTGCAATAATTAACTTCTAACTAATTACCAAGTAATCTATGATTATAAGGACTAATCACCTATTAGTGCTAATATTACAACAAAACACCCTTTTAGCACTAATACTATTCATTACCAGAAGCAAAATAGTCCTCCAAAGAACACAACATCAGCACAAAAACAGGAACAACTCTGCACAACTGCATCAGAAACAATTCTGCATAACTTTAGCAGCTAGCACTAGCCAATTCCTAACTTCAGTTTTGTGCACAGATAACAAAATTGAATTTGTGGCAAGACTTTGGTTAACAAGTCTGCTGGATTTTCAGATGATGCTATCTTCTCAAGCACCACTCTTCCTTCTTGAACCACTTCTCTCACATAATGATATCTAATATCAATATGTTTAGTTCGATTATGAAATGTAGGATTCTTGGACAATGCCAAAGCACTCTGACTATCACAAAATACCCTTGCTTTACATTCATTTCCAAGCATTTCAGAAACTAAACCATTTAGCCACACTGCCTCCTTCATACTCTCACATAAAGCCATATACTCTGCTTCGGTTGAAGAAAGAGCCACCACTGATTGTAGAGAAGACTTCCAACTAATTGTATTCCCAAATAAAGTGAATACAAAACCTGTTAAAGATCTTCTTCTATCTGGATCTGCTGCATAATCTGAATCAACAAACCCCACAAGGATCTCATCTTCCCATTTGCTAGCTGAATACATCAACCCCTTTTCCTTACTGCCCTTGAGATACCTGAGTGCCCACTTGGCTGTTTCCCAATGAGGCTTACCAGGATTGCTCATAAACCTTGAGATTACACTCATCACATAGGCTAGATCAGGACGTGTGCTGACCATTCCATACATCAAGCTACCAACTAGACTTGAATATGGAAACTACTTCATTTTGTCAATGTCTGAAGTCTCCACGGGTGACTGACTTGCTGACAGTCTGAAATGAGAAGCTAAAGGAACAAATACAACCTTAGCATTCAGCATGTTGAACTTCTCTAGAATCTTGTCAAAATACCCTTGCTGATCTAGAAATAGACTGCCTTTTATTCTATTTCTACTAATCACCATTCCAAGTATTTTACTAGCACTACCCAGATCTTTCATCTCAAATTCTCTACTCAGCAGACACTTCACTTTAATGATCTCATTAATATCAGAAGAGGCTATTAGCATGTCATCCACATAGAGTAAAAGCAACACATACACTTCTTGTGACACATGCTTCATATAGACACAATGATCTAAACTGCTCCTAACAAACAGATTTGAAGTAATAAACAAATCAAACCTCTTGTTCCACTGTCTAGGAGACTGCTTCAAGCCATAAAGAGACTTGTTCAACTTGCACACTAAGTGTTCTTCACCTTTCTTGACAAAACCAGGAGGCTGCTGCATCAAAATCTCCTCCTGTAGTTCCCCATGTAGAAAGGCTGTGGTTACATCAATTTGCTCCAATTCCAAGTTGAATTGAGTGACAATAGACAGCAATATCCTAATAGATGTATGTCTAACAACTGGTGCAAACACTTCATTGTAGTCAATGCCTTCAATTTGGGTGAATCCCTTTGCCACTAACCTTGCTTTGTACCTAGGAGCTTCACTGCCTTTCAGACCCTGCTTTACTTTGAAAATTCACCTATAGTCAACCACTCTTTTTCCTTGTGGTTTAGGGATTAACTTCCATGTATTGTTCTTGTACAAAGAACTAAGTTCTGACTGCATAGCCTCAAGCCATAGGTTCTTTTCTTCTGAAGTAACAGCTTGCTGGAAGTTTATTGGTTCTGATTCCAAACCAATAACTCCACAATTCAAAGCATATCCAGCAAAGTTTTCATCATCATATCTGGCAGGTGGTCTTATTACTCTTCTATCTCTGTCCCTTGACAACTGGTAGCCTTCTTGACCCTCAGACACAGGCTCTGATGTTCCAGCAGCTTCACTAACAGCAGGAACTTCAATTACTTCAGTGGAAGCTTCAACTGTTTGTTCAGACTGAGAAGACAGACCACTTCTACTTTCATTGTCATCTAAAGTTATGTCAAATGACATAATGTTGACAGGATCTTGAATTGCATCAGAAATTTCACCTTTCCAAGGCATAAGAGACTCATTGAAAATGACATCCCTGCTGATGAAGCATTTTGACTCCCCCTTTTCTAAAGACCAAACTTTGTATCCCTTCACACCTTGAGGATACCCTATGAAAAGGCACTTTTTAGCCCTAGGCCCCAACTTGTCTTGCTTCACATGAGCATATGCTGCACTCCCAAATACCCTTAGATTCGACAGATCAGGAACTACACCAGTCTAGACCTCCTGAGGTGTTTTGAAATCCAAGGCTGTTGAGGGGCTTCTGTTAATAACATATGCTGCTGTCTTCACTGCCTCTCCCCAAAAGCTTTTTGGTAGTCTTGCATTAGAAAGCATACATCTCACCCTCTCAAGTATAGTCCTATTGAACCTCTCAGCCAAACCATTCTGTTGGGGAGTGTAGACCACAGTTAGGTGCCTGCCAATGCCACTGTCTTTGCATAATGATGTGAACTGATGATTCAAGTATTCCAGTCCATTATCAGTTCTAAGCATCTTGATGTGTCTTCCTGTTTGGTTTTCTGTCAGAGTCTTCCAATCCAAGAAGTTTTTAAACACTTCATCTTTGCTTTTAAGAACAAACACCCACAACTTTCTTGAATAATCATCTATGATTGACAAGAAATACCTTGCACCTCCATGTGTAGAAACTCTGGCTGGCCCCCATAAATCAGAGTGGATATAATCCATAATCCCTTTGGTGCAGCTTTTACCTCTACTGAACTTTACCCTTGTAGCCTTGCTGATAGTGCAATGCTCACAAAAGGGCAAATCTGGGAGTTGCTTAAGATTCAGAAGTCCTTGTTTATGTAAAGACTGAAGTCCTCCTTCACTGATGTGTGCCAATCTCTTGTGCCATAGCTGAGATTCATTCATATCAGTCCCTGTGGCCATATTTACAAGACCATTAGCAGCCTGTCCTTGAAGAACATATAGGGTTTGTTTCAAATCAGCCTTTAAGACTAGCAGAGATCCCTTAAAGACTTTCAATACACCATCTTTGGATCTGAATTCATACCCAGCTTTATCTAATGTCCCCAAGGATATGAGATTTCTCCCTAGATCTGGCACATACCTAACAAATTGCATCAATTTGGTCATTCCATTTGACAGAACCAAAAGAACAGACCCCATCCCTCTCACAGTGCAGGTTTGATTGTTTCCTAACCTAACTTCTCCACTATCAATTACTTGGAAATCCTGAAAGTAATGCTTGTGAGGAGACATATGGAAAGAGCATCCAGAATCTAGGATCCATTCTTCTCCATATTCTCTGTCAGTGACTACCAAGATCTCAGCAGAGTCATAGCCCTCATGGACATTTGCACCTGTTGATCTTGAGTCTTTGATTGCCCATGATTTCCAGCCTTCAATTGAGGACAATCTTTCCTTCAATGGCCTTCAAGATTACATTGGAAACATCTCTTATGATTCACCTTGGATCTTGATTTGCTTCTTCCATTTCTTCCACCCTTTTGATGTCTATGCTCTTGTCTTCCTCTTGCAAACAGTGCATCAGACACCTTTCTCTCAGTTTTAAGTTCTAGTTCTCTGGACTTGAGTGCATCAAGGACAATATCCAGGTTCAAGGTGTCTCTTCCATATTTGATGGCTGCTTTAATCTCTTTAAAAGATTCAGGGAGAGAATTCAGAAGGATGATTGCCTTATTTTCATCGCTAATCTTTTCTCCAATCTGCGAAACCTCAAGACAGATTTTTGTGTATTCATCCACATTATCTTCCATGCTCTTTGAGGAATCCATTTTGAAGCCAAAGAATCGTTCTTTAATATAGATCTTGTTTGTGAGAGATTTGGTCATGAACAGTGTGTCCAATTTCTTCCACAATTGCTCTACATTTACTTCTTCATCAACCAGACGCAAGACCTTATCTGAAAGATACAGGATGATGGTGCTGAAAGCTAATTCTGCCATTTCAGACTTCTTTTCAGCCGTAACAGTGTCAGGTAAGGTTGGAGGATCATCAAGGATCTTTGCAACCTTTTGTTGCACAAGAATGGCTCTGATTTTCTTCCTCCATAGCCCGAAATCCCCTTTTCCATCAAACTTCTCCATTTCGAATTTGGCCGCCATTGTTGAAAAGAATTAGGTCTTCTGGTTTCTTGATGAAGCTTCGCGATTCTTCCCCCTTTTTCTAGCGCTCATAAACCTCAGAGATTCACCATTGATTGATCAATTCGATCTGTAGCTCTGATACCAATTGTGATGCCAAATTATCTTAGAACTCAGAATTGAAGAACAACACAGATTGTATTAAGAAGAAATCGTATATTGAAGTAAACTCCAAGAAGAAAAAAGAAAAGGATATTTACAAGAGTATATACAAAGTTTGTTAGATGCTGAGAAAAATAGCCGTTGGACCAACTTGCAGCTTAACAAACTAACCAAAAACAGTATTACAACTTGACAACTTGCAGTAATTAACTTCTAACTAATTACCAAGTAATCTATGATTATAAGGACTAATCACCAATTAGTGCTAATATTACAACACAGCTCCAGGACAAGGAATTTTATTTCCAAAGGGATCTTCTCCTTCATTGCATTTACGTGCATTTGTTGATGCCGATTGGGCTGCTTGCCCTGATACACGGCGTTCGGTGACTGGTTTTTGTGTTTTTCTTGGTGAATCTGTTATATCTTGGAAAGCCAAGAAACAAACAACCGTCTCTCGAAGCTCCGCTAAGGCAGAGTACAGGGCATTAGCTTTAGTTACTAGTGAGCTTTTATGGTTATCTTATTTGTTGGCAGATTTGGGCATCCCTCTTACCCAACCTACTGTGGTTTTTTGTGACAATACAACAGCAATTTCTATTGCTTCCAACCCTACGTTTCACGAGCGCACGAAGCACATCGAGATTGATTGCCACTTTGTTCGTGATCGGATTAATTCGGGCTTTCTCAAGGTTCTACCAATACGAACACATCTTCAATTGGCAGATGTTTTTAATAAAGCTTTACCTAGCATTTCACTCTTTCCTTTGTTAGTCAAGTTGGGTGTTTCCAATCCCTATCACCCTCCTTGAGGGGGAGTATTAGAGTAATTAGATATTTGATGTAATTACTTTATCTATTTGTATTTGTGTAGGTTGTATAAATACTTCAACTATCAATAATAACAAGTGTGAGCTTTATTTTATCCTTTCTCATTCTCTCTCTTCTTTATCTCTCTAATATTCAATATAGTATATCATGCAAATACTTTCTAAATAATATTATATTCACAATCTCCAAAATACAATGAGAAACACTTGGACTGAGTTGCAGAGACAAAATGAATTGGAGTTGGCAGTTAAGGTATTATTGGTCTTTCTTTTTTTAATTTATTTATGATGTCTTGGGATTCTGCCCCTGCTTGAGTAAAGTTAGAACATTGGTGATTCTCTCAAAGACTTGACATGAAAGTTGCCATTATACATAGGTTATGTTGGTGCTTGTTTGAAATTTTTAGTGTCTTGTCGTAAAAATAAATCACTGATATTCCTAATATATTCTTAACACTCCCCTTCGTGTGGGATTGAATATTCATGCGAATCCCTGAAATATTAATAAACAGAGAGGAAATGAGAACACCGAGGTTTGAATTCGGACTCTATGCTCTGGTAGTAGACGGTAGACCAAAAAGCTTAAGTTGTTGAGTTACAAGAAATTTTATATATATGTATATATATTCAACATTGACTAATGTAAGTTAATTACAAAAGAAAATAGATGTTGATCGTGTAAACTTAATTTGGATTGAAATTCTGATGGTGTCAACTTAGACTTTGACCCATTTGGTTGCCTATACAATTATGCCAAAAATATATCATGCTAATGTAGAGTGGTGATGGTTTAAAAAAGAAAGGTAAGGTCCTTTAGTTGAATGGTGTTAAAGCAACAATTTGGAATTTATGGATGGAGAGAAACTTCAATGGAGGGAAAGGATTGGGAGGGGGGATTTTTGGCTAAATACCACTGTTCATATTGGAGCTCTATATATAAGATCTAAATATGCTCCTTGTTCATACTTTTGTGATGATATTTTCTATTCAATGTATAACCTGCTGAATCTGTGCATATGGTAACTGCCTTGGATGAATTGGACTTTTAATATTTCTGATGTGGGATCAGTTTAATAATTGTTTTGATTGTATTTTTACCATTCATTTACTACTCATTTACTTTGGGTAATTAGCCTATAAATAGGGTTTTTAATTCATTGTGTAGTCATTCTTTTTTGTTCATGATTTTTTTTGTCCTGAGAGGATTTTGGTGAGGGTGGGTTTTGAATCACACTCTCACAGTTATAAGGATTGATTATCACTCCATCAGATGTACTTTGTTGGGTTTAGCCTTTCCTCCTTAAGCTCCACCAATTTAGAAATAGAGGTACATGGTATTTTTATATTATTTTTTAGGAGGAGTTATATTTTATCTAACACGTACGTTTCACGTTGTATAATTGTATTGAGGTGAACTATTTGACTTTGAAATTGTAGTTTCTTTTTACTCTTTTCTAGTATTTTGATCTCTCACTAGCCATTGATTCTCCTTATATGACTTTGCTTTTTTCATGATGTTGCATTTGTTTAACATGTTTTAAAAAAATGGTTTATTGAATATTTAGATGTGTTTGATATATTGATTATATTTTTTAATTGTTCAATGTAATTCTTATGCTGAAATCCTCACTCTTTAAATTATGGATCGTACACATTATCTGAACTACATAAATGAATGATAAGGAATAATAAGGAATTCTTAAATTTGTGCCTTTAAAATGATAGATTTAAATATAAAGTAAATAATAAAGATGAAACCAACTACTATTCCCTACCACACAAGCTCCTATTTTCTATAATCTTTTTAATGTGGGTAAAATTAGAATTTGATTAGTTTGTTTCATGAGATCAGTTTACTTTAATTTTGTGTGATAACCAGAATTGTTATTTATAATGACAATCAATTATTAAAAATTATTAATCAATAAAATGAAATTAAAAGTCTAAGATTAAATAGATTCATCTCATTAATTATTAGGGTATATAAAAAAAATCATAGGTTGATTTTTTTTTAAAACATTCTATTATGTAAAATCAAATCAAGAATTACACACGTGCATCAAACGTGATAAAAACTAGTCTTATAAATGCTCAAGTTTGAGAGGGAGAGGAGAGGATGATCGGTTTATGGGTGATGAAGCTTCAACAATGCGTATTGAAATTAACTTAAAATTCGTAATTTAGGAAAAAATACTCAGAAAGTTTTTTGCTATGATTCCTAATAAGATTTTACATAAATCTCCATACTCATATTTGTCATTTTCTCAATATTGGTATTGTTTTTTTGTAAATCGTCAATCTTTTCCAATTGATCACAGAGTTTGAGATGCCGCTAACATTATATATTCCATAGGTGCATATATTTAGAAGTAATATTAAAAGACTTTTCTGTACATCATTAAGTAGACAAATTAGAATGTAATTGCATTCAATAGCTCAAATGGTCAAAAAGTAAACTCTAAATTATTATTATTATAGGAAAAAAATATCTGGACAAAAGAATAAAACCATAACAATGGAATCAAACTTTCCACGTATTCCAAAACCTGAATACGACTTCATTCTTTTGAAGGTTAAGATTTTTAACTTTGTAAGAATTTTTTGTATGGATAACTTCTTTTCACATTTGTCCACTAAAAACAACTCATCTCTAACAAATTCAAGCTTCACTTCAATATAAAACTCTCATCTCGGTCTTCCATCTTGATCCTTTTTTATGTGTGTGAACAATCACTTAAATCTAGATAAGTCTATACATGATAATTTTTTTAACAAAACAAAAAATTTATATTTGTAATAATATTCTGGTAAGAGTGAAGGATGAAATAAATATTTGATGTATATATGAATCTCTTGAAATTATACGATTGAAAAACTTGTAGATGTGAATCCAATAAATTTTTTTGTAAATAAACAGTATGTGGTGAGATTAATAAATGAGAGATGAGGAAGATGAGTTTAGTTGAAAGGAAAATAAAATAAGAGAAATGAGAGTTCTATGAGAAAAACATAGAGTTTTTATATTTTCATAGGGTAATGTCATGAGTCAAGAAAATGAAAAATATAAAAGGTGGGTCAAATTTATTTGGACAAATTTCCCTGATTTTTTATATTTTATCTATAATCATCTTCACCTAATCGATGTGAGATTTTGTTCTCACTCGAACACATTTTTCATGTGAAGTTAATTGGAAAAGTCTTAATTGACAAAGACTTAGACTAGACGTATGATTTTTGAAAAATCTTTAGTCTTCAATTAGGGGTTTTGAAATTAAATATTGTGGTTTTAATAAATATTCCTAAAAATATTGTAACTTTGAAAATATTAATAAAAATATTGTAAATCGCATACCCAGTATGCGATTTTAGAAAGAAAAAGTTGAAATCGCATACTGAGTATGCGATTTTAGAAAAGCAAAAGGTAAAATCGCATACTCAGTATGCGATTTTAAAAGCAAAAGCTAAAATCGCATACAGAGTATGCGATTTTAATACTGGTAGAAGAGTATGCGATTTCAAACCAATGCAAATTTTTTTTTTTAAAATCTCTGCTTAGAAATCGCATACTCAGTATGCGATTTCTAAGCAGAGACCAAATTTTTTTTTAAAACTCTCTGGATAGAAATCGCATACTCTGTATGCGATTTCAAACCAGAGAGTGCAGTTTTTTTTATGGCCATTTTTTTTTAGAGTATGCAAATTTTATGGCCATTTTTTTTAAAAAAACTGTATGCAAATTTTTGAGTGGCTCGTTAAAAATGTGAAATATTGATCAACAAAATATGAAAATATTCTCTCACATTCATAATAACAAATGAAGTCTGAAATTGACATTTGATTTGAAATAATGAATTATTCAAGTCTTAACAAGTTTTGAACAAATACATCATCATCGATGACCTCGGTCCCCACACGGAGGTCGTCTCCTATTACGAGGAGGCGAACACGTCCCTATCAGGGTTATATATGAATCATCAATAATCTGTGAAGGACCAGGCACCATCGACCACCTGAGATGGTCCTATCATCATCCATATGATGTGATGGACCGGCACCATCACCACCAATACGACGCCTCCCTCCCCGCCCCCGTCCTCGACCGCGAGTACGTACTGGAACTCGCGGTACATCAACATCACTATCAGGTTCAGGAATGACGACCTGTGAAAATATTTCCTGTGATCCCGGGGTTGGTACCATGACAAAATGAGGGGATGACGGGTTACTAGGATAGTTGTGTGTGGTCTCTGGTACATCACCCATCTCCTCGGTATGCATCTCCTCAAGAACGACATCATCAATTCCCGCCTCCTCAGGAGCAGGATGTGCACGTGGACGACGACCTCTTCTAAAGCGAGGATCTGGACGCTCTATACTGAACATAGTATTGAATTCCTCCATATGAGGAACACATTCTCCGATATAGTCTCGAGTCAGCTGATCAGGACAATCTAGAGAGACATTTTGCAGTCGACCAAGCTGATTAACAAAGAAAGTTGTTAATTTACGATGTTAACAATAATAAAAAAAACAATTTTAATGACTCACCACAAAGTCAAAAGCAGCAGCGTGTCGAGTAATGAACAAACGCGTGATAGACGTATACCACTCTACATAATCGGCCTCACGATCACCAGGAAATTGAACAGGATCTCCATCAATAATATGAGATCGTCGATTTGACCACCGTGATATGAGAGGTGCATGTTCTATCCGCCAATCGAGATCTCTGCGACCTCCGAGATCGAATGTGTGTAAACGGAGATCTCGGATCACATGGTGATGGAATATCTTGTCTCGAGACCAAATTGACGCATGACTCGATCCGGGACGATGCCACTCAACTATATGAAAGCAAATGAGTGGGCAAATACTCGCCACACGTCACGACTATCTATACGAAGTCCTGGCAATGATATCATGTGATGCGGATCCCGGTTCCCACACGATCTATAACATTGAAAAATATTAGTTAATTAATAGAGTAATTCACAATCCAATAACCAAGAATACATAAACTGAAAGACATACATCATTTTCTCCCAATTGATCCAGCATGTATCTATACTGAAGTAAAACATGAGTCGAAACTTCAGTGACGGAAAAGTCATCTCTCCACCTGCAAATGCAAATTATAAACAATATGTTAAAATATATTAGTATGTTAATGAAGTAAACGTATTTAAAAAACTAAAATATATGTAATGTATCGTGCACCCAGGGGTAGATCAACATCACGATGGCTCTGTATAAGTAATCGCTGAGGAGCAATAGTACGAAATCGATCCCATGCCCACAACTGAAGTAATATCAGGGCGCCGACAATCTCGCGGGCGTCTTTGGAAGAAGCCTTACACATTTCCCGATATAGCCATGATAAACACGCAGATCCCCAACTAAAGCCACCGGCTATCTGGAAATCCTCAAGTAAAGGCAAAAACATTAAATGGACTAAATTGCTCGATTTGTCAGCGAACAGACACCCACCAATTAGTTGCATAATGTACGCCCGGCGTGTCGTTGTCTTGGAATCTCATCTCGCATCGGCAGGTAGTATCGTGAATCGTTGTTCCAACCATGTTAACGATAGGCGTGATCCATGTAAATGAGGTCCGACCTGGAGTGACACCTAATAGACGCTCACATAAACCTACCCATCCAAGTGAGACCGATCCAGGTGACTACATCTCCATCTATAGGTAAACCAAATAAAACTGAGATATCCTGTAGAGTAATAGTACACTCCCCCATAGACAGGTGAAAAGTATGGGTCTCAGGTCTCCATCGCTCGATCAATGAGGTAATCAAATGCCAATCTAAAGCTATAAACCCTATCCGAGAAATCCCATAAAATCCTGCCTGTCGTAAGTATACATCTATACGAGGATCATGTGGAATGCTACGCACAGTAGTCTCTCTGTGCCTACAAGTAAGAACAGGTGTCATTCGATTGGTCCACACCAAACTGGATCTATGGTCATCCTGTCTATGTAAAACCTCGGTGTCTCTAGGTCCTGGATCCATCACTGAAAGAATGCATAATATATATAAATGATCAAAATTAAAATCATAATACAAATTCTATAAAGTCAAATTGTCTACAATGAATGATCAAAATTAAAGTAAAATAATAATAATAAAAAATACAAATTCTATAAAATTAAAATACAAATTCTATATATAAATAAAATCAAATTCTATAAAATCAAAATACAAATTCTATATATAAATGATAAAAAAAAAATAAAGATAAAAAAAATTGTCTACAATGATGTGTTCCTCGAATATGACGTGCTTCCCTCATGTGTTGGGTTCCCCTCTTTATTAGGACATTTTCTGCGATTATGCCCATCCTGCTTACAAATTCCACATCTTAACTTTCTACCTGTTTCTCTCAAATCCATCTCATTGCGAATTCTACTACTTCGTGGTCTGCCTACCGCCCTTAATAGCGATCGATTAGGATGTATCACGTCAAAGTTAGGGTAAGGCCATTCCGCTTCATGAGGGATTGGATGAAATTGTGGCTCATAACAAGAGTTGTATGTAGACATTTTGTAATAATCTTCTACATATTTCATGTAATCTACATGACAATGTAAGCAAGCTGCAATTACATGCGAACATGGGATTCCGTATACTTGCCATTTCTTGCAAGTACATGTTTTTAACTCCAAGTGCACAACATGACGGTTACCTCCTTGTGATGCCATATTACGATAGGCAGTTGTTACTTCAAACTCGTCATGCAATCTATCAAATACGTTTACTCGATGCTTACTTGCTTTTGCAGCCCATCGAGACATTTTATTCAATGCAAACCTACCACAAAATAATAAGTAATATATAGATTATATGAAACTTAAGATTATAATATTATGTCAACAATGAAACATACCTTGTATACTCATCACCTTGTCCAAGTGCATCTCTAATCTCTGCTCTTCGTGCCTCAAAGTATGTTACACACCGGTAGAATGTGGCCTCTACTAATGGTGTGATAGGCAATGAGCGGGCTCCTTTATACGATTCTTCCCAATTACCATATACCATTTCAATGGCTTTGTTCTTACCTTCCCAAATTCTTCCATAATTGACAATATATCCAAATTTGTCCAATATGTGTTGCATCAACAAAACAATTTTAACAGTATTATCGACTTTCACCATATTTCGAATCTCTCTAGCAATAAACACAGAATCTAATTGAGGATGATCTTGAGACACACACGAGTATGTACAAGTGTGAGGACCAGTAAGTTGAGTGATCTCAAACATATTATGCACTTTTCGAATTGATGCTCTAAGTCTCCATATGCATCCATTATTATACTTTACACATTTCACTGCCCATATCACAGGTGTTGATTCGATGACATCAAAATCATATTGATTTTTTATTGACCACCGTTTCACATCATGCTTCAAATCAATTTTTGTTTTGTACCTAAGTCCCGTACGCAATTCCTCATCTCCACCTCTTAATACAACACGTGGAAACGATGGGACTTCATTCATACGATTCAAAGAATCAATGTTCAACTCCGTGAAAGAAGGACAAGTGACATCATGCATCCTACTATCACTATTCAAATCAAGCATTTCTTCTTCATCGTCAGTTAGTGTACGTATATCAATAAACTCATTCGTCGGTGGAATAGTCTCATATGGATGATAGGGAAGAAACCCAATATCAGTAGATTGATCACCAACAACGTTGCCCTTCGTATTTTCAAAACATACGTCACTATCCACATATAAATCTACCATATTTGGTGGAGGCAAACTGACGGTGATCATAAATGTCAAATCTACATCATTCTTGATACTTATTGGGACATATCTAATGACACTAGATGACATTTGTGTCAGATGGCGATAGTATATATCTACCCTATTTGGTCTAAGTTCTCCAAATAATGTGCCCATTAATAACGCCTTAAAATTCTCAAAAGTTATTCCATTCCATATAGTCAATGTCTTAAAAGGTGGTTTGTCATACTCAATTCCATCAGGGCCATCAATAATCCGTCCATTAACGTAACATTGTAATGTAATACACTTATCTCCCATTGGCAATAACTACAGATCAAAATTTTCAAATGCAAATTTAGATTTCAAACTAACTAATTCAATCACTAACAATTCTAATGTATAAATTTTTTATCAATATAGACAACATTGTCAATCTAATTTACACACTTTTTAAACCAATTTAAGTATCACTTACAAAAATTGAACTATCATAAAAATCAATTTCAAACCCTAAATCAATTTGAATCTAACGAATCCTAAATCAATTTAAATCTAAATAAGTATCATGAAACCCTAAATCATATTATATAAAATTCTCACATTGAATCATATATATATAAAATCAAACAAACATTTTTAATATACAAAATAAAGACTGAGATATTTACCTGAATGATGAACCAGACCGGCGTAGAAGAAGTGAAAAGAGTAACGGCAGGGGCGGTGGTCTCAACCCGGAGGTAGATCTGATCGGAAACGGCGAGAGGCGGCAGATCTGGTCCGAAACGGCGAGGGGCGGCAAATCTGATCCGAAACGGCGAGGGGCGGCAACAAAGCTAGAGAGGAAAACGGAAACGACGAGGAAAGAATATAGAAAAGTGAAGAAGAGAAGAGGAGAAAGCGGCGAGGGGCGGCAACAAAGCTAGAGAGGAAAACGGAAACGGCGAGGAAAGAATATAGAAAAGTGAAGAAGAGAAGAGGAGAAAGCGTAAAAGATGGCTGCTGTCTTGAAATCGCATACCGTGTATGCGATTTCACTTAAAGGATTGAAATCGCATACACGGTATGCGATTTTACCTAAAAGATTGTGAATGCAGTAAAATCGCATACCGTGGATACGATTTTAGCTTTAAAGTTTTAAAATCGTATCCCTTGTATGCGATTTACCTTACTTTTCCTAATATTTTTCTTTTTACAATATTTTTCTAAATATTATTAAAATATATAATATTAAAAAAAAAACTCCCTTCAATTAGACCCACATGAGAGCAGAGCAGGTAGAAGTAATTATTAAAAAAAAAAAAGAGTTTGATTTATACTATCTTCCATTATTTCTGATCAAGAAAAAAAAATCGATTTCTTTTCTCCACTCTCTGTAAGTTTAATCCATGGCGGAAGCGATTCTCTTCAACGTAGTTGGTGAGATCATCAAGAAATTAAGCTCCGAAGCTTTCAAAGAGCTCGGAATGATGTGGGGAGTTGAGGATGCGATTAACAAACTCACCAATTCTGCTTCATCCGTCAAGGCTGTTCTTGTTGATGCCGAGAACAAGCAGTATCAAAACAACGCGATAAAGGATTGGCTCGGAAAGCTTAACCATGCTTTTTATGATGTGGAAGATGTTATTGATGAATTCTCTTCTGAGGTTTCACGGCGAGAATTGATGGCTAATGGTAAAAGAGCGGAAAAGGTACGTTTCTTCTTCTCCCGAAACAACCAGCTTCTGTTTGCTCATAATATGGCTCACAAATTAAAGAATGTTAGGGAGAATCTAGATGCTATTAAGGCTGATAGCGGGTTTCGTTTAACCGAAAACGTCGAACCGAACGTTCGACACGTTTCGGAAAGAGGGAACACTCACTCTTTTATACCGGAGGAAGAGGTGGTAGGGAGAAATGATGATAAGGAAGAAGTGAAAAACCATCTGCTTGATATGAATACCGAACATAACATTTCATTCATTGTAGTAACTGGTATGGGGGGATTGGGGAAGACAACACTAGCTCAGTTCCTCTTTAATGATGAGGATGTAACTAGATTTTTTGATCTTAAAATGTGGGTTTGTGTTTCTGATTCATTTCATGTGGAAGTGGTAGTGAAAAAGATAATAGAAACAACAACCAAAAATAGACTTGATACGTATGAGATGGAATGTTTACAAAGTCAACTTCGAGAACTGATTGGGGGAAAGAAATTTCTTCTGGTATTGGATGACATGTGGAATGAAAACGAGAAGAAATGGTTTGATCTGAAAAATTTATTAATGGGTGGAGCGAGAGGAAGTAAGATTTTGATCACAAAACGTGACGAGAAATTAGTTCGAGAGATTGATTATATGACTATTAAGTACAATTTAAAAGGCTTATCAGAGGAAGAGTCTTGGTCCTTATTCAGAAAAGTGGCATTTAAAAAAAGTGAAGAGCCAAACAATCCAACCTTAACAAAATTGGGAAAAGAGATTGCACAAAAATGTAAAGGCATTCCTCTCGTGATAAGAAGTGTAGGATGTGTATTGTACTATAAAACATTAGAAGAAGAATGGATGGCATTCAAGGATAAGCTGCAACTAGAAAACGATGATGTGATGTCCAACCTAAAATTGAGCTACGATCACCTCCCATCATCATATTTGAGGCAATGTTTTGTCTATTGTTCGTTGTTCCCCAAAGATCATTATATCAGGGTTGATGAATTAATTAGACAATCAATTGCTCAAGGTTTTGTCCCATCATCAGATCTAAGTAAATCTATAGAAGATCTAGGATATGATTATTTTATGGAATTATGTGGGAGGTCAATGCTTCAAAGTTCACAAGATCATTATTCTGGTGAGAGGAGATCTAATCCTTGGCTGGATAATCTAGATTTGTGTTTTATATTGCGTGATCGAAAGGCATTTAAAATGCATGATCTAATGCATGAACTTGCACAAATGGTAGCTAATAACGAGTGCAAATCTATAAAATCTAAAGAGTATGATCGTGTTGATAAGAATGTTCGTCATGTTTCAATTCACACTAAATATGTTAATGAAAGGAATCTCCCAACCTCGTTATTCAAGGCCAAAGGATTGAGAACGTTTCTTTTACAACACGACGAAGGAATTCATATGATTGGAATTGATACAGCAACTTTAAACAAGCTATTTCCAAGATGTGTACGTTTGCGAGTGTTGAAACTAAATAAGGCAGATATTAAAAAGTTGCCAAAATCTATCAGGGAGTTAAGACAACTTCGATATCTAGACCTCTCAGAAAATATGAATTTGAAAATTCTCCCAAATTCTATCACTGAATTGCAAAATTTGCAAACGTTGGACTTACATTATTGTCGTAGACTAGAGAAACTACCAAGAGATATCAAGAATCTCGTAAATCTTAGGCACCTTGATTTAGATGGTACAGGGTTGAAGCATATGCCGAAAGGAATGGAAAAGTTGACAAGTTTGCAGACATTAAATTTGTTTGTTTTGGGCGACAAGGACGAAATGCATGCTTGTAAGCTGAGTGAATTGAAAGGGCTCAACCATTTGAAAGGAGGGTTAGTCATAAAAGGTTTAAGACAGTTGAATAGTACTCCATCTGAAGCTAGCTCAGTAAGGTTGAAAGACAAGAAATATTTGCGAGACTTGGTTCTTCATTGGGATTGGGATTTGGATTGGAAAAGGCAGGATGATGAAGTTGATGATGAAATAGTGTTGGAAGGCCTCGAACCACATCCAAATGTTGAATCCTTGGGCATTATACGGTATTTGGGAGGAAGATTATCCAATTGGGTATCCTCACTCTCAAAATTGATTGTGATTCAAATTGATGTGTGCGAAAGATTGCAACATCTTCCACAGTTTGATCATCTTCCACTTCTCAAATGCCTAACTTTGAAGGGCCTACTTGCACTTGAGTTCATAGATATCAAAGATTCATTTTCGTCATCGGTGTTCTTTCCGTCTCTTCAATATCTCCATTTATGTAATATGCCTAATTTGAAAGGATGGTGGAAATGGGAACCTTGTTCACTTCCATCTTTCCCTCCTCTTCGTGAAAAATTAATCTGCAATTGCCCGAAGCTAGTTTTGATGCCACTGCACTCTGATTAATAAGTGTTAGATTGAGTCTCAGGACATTGAAATTTCCATTTGCAAGTACCCTATGTCCAACAGATCCATCCTCCACCATCACGCTCTCCGTCTGGAATTTCTACCAAAGCGATTATGGCGGCACCTCAACAACCAGGAGTTGCTAGTAATAGAAGATTATCAAAATTTTAAAGGGTATATATGTTTCTGAAAATATACAAATTGAGGATAGTAAGAAACTTGAGTCATTCTGTGAAGTGAATGATGCAAACTTCATGGGAAATGGAAAGATTTGAATCTTGAGTCGCTCCCAAAACTGGTGTCCTTACCAATTGGACCTCAACATTTGACTACTATTCAATCTCTTGAAATATCAAATTGTGATAAGTCGACACATTTACCGGAATGGATAGGAAGCCTCGTTTCACTTCCAAAGTTGAAGATTTTCGATTGTCACAAATTGAAATCATTTCCAGAAGGAATGTGCCAACTCAAATCATTACAGATACTTGAAATAAGGGGTTGTCCAGAACTAGAAGAAAGATGCGAGGGGAGGATTTGCTGAAGATTGCCCAAGTTCCAACACTTTATCTCTATTAGTGGAGAAGATATTGACGATACCATTAATATTAGCACTGCACCGACTTCTCCAGGTATTCATATTATCCTTTATTTCATTTCCATATGCTTGGGTTCATAATCTACAAGAATTTGGGCAAATGAATGTGTTTTTAGCAAGACGTAAAATGATAGAATGTCTTATATTTATCATCAAGGAGAAAATACTTCAATAAACACAGTTTGGAAAAAAAAAACACAAATATTAAGATACCTTTCAATTTATTTAGGTTTTGTTCTATAACGATTCTGCTTCTAAAAATAATATTAAAAAACATTTCTTTTCATTATGTATTAGAGGCTTGAATTTCTTGTTTGGTTTATTTGGATTATTTAGTGCAACCTAAATAACTCTTCTTCGAGTTTCAGTGCATAATTGTTAGGTTGATGAATGATCCTTGGATATAGTATTCAAACTAGGAATTTTACTGAGGCTTGCATGTTATAATGATTTTGCTTTTGAAAAAAGCTTGGTTCTATTGTTTTCAGTATGTATTAGAAGCTTGTATTTCTTATTTAGTTTATTTGGATTATTAAATGCAACCTAAATAACTCTCCTTCGAGTTTCATTGCATCGTTGTTAGGTTTATGAACTATAAATCGCTAGATTTTGAAATTGGGAATTTTATTTAGGATTACATGTTATGAGAATTTTATTCGCAAGAGGAAATTTTGCCCTCTGTTTTAAGCGTTATTTGTTAAGTGCTCTATTTGTATAATTATTTTTAAATGATTAGGAAAAGGAAAAGAGGAAATACTTTATGTTGAAAACTACTCAAATAACGAAGAAAATTGAGACATGTTTCTTACTCACTTCCAAAAGCATACACAAATTCACCTACTATTTGGAACTCTATCAAAAGTTGTGGACTCTTGAAATGTGAAAGAAGGTGAAATGGGCTTCTCCTTTTCTCTTGTTGTTATTCATGTCATCATTTTTCCTATATATCAAATTGAGATTCATATATTTTAATATTACGATTCATTGCTTAAAACATTAGATGCATTTCCCCTGCCAAAAATTTGTGCACATAAATGTGTTTTTAGCAAGAGGTAGAAGGATAGAATTTTTTTTAAATATAATCAAGTTTTGGGGAGAAATATTACATTAATCACCGTTTGGAAAAAAAAAAATGATTCTCACTTGCCAATTTGAAGTTACCTTTAAAACTAAGATGCCGTTTACAAACAATTTTGTTTTTAAAAATTAAGCTTGTTTGGTAATATTTATTTTAATTAGTTTGTCATTACCTTTTAACAAGTTGTTAGATATGCAGAAATTATGTGGTGGGAAGGGAGAAGTGTTTTGAATTCCTTTATATGGCGTGAGGGGGCCCCAAAGAAGGATGGATATTCTAAACGTCAAAAACCTACAAGGCAACGCAAAAAAAAAAGTTCACTTGACAAACGTTCAAATTCGTCCAACTCTACTTGAGATTATGGACCAGAAATTCAGTATACATACCCTTTACTTGACAACTCTATGAATGAGGCTTCCTTTATAGACCTCTTTCAATGCTAATTGTAATGTGTCTCAAATGTAAACAAGTTGTCTTATATACTGGGAATGTGATATTGTTTTTGCATTAAAATGAAATAATAGTCAGATACGTCTTTAGTAACTTTTCTTTTCTTTTCATGTAATAAATTAATTAGTTGTCTCGTTTGATGTTAAAGAAAAGTTAAATTTATCATTTTGCAGCTCTGTAGAATACTTGGACAATTTCTTCATCATCATGAAAGAGATAAAGATACCCGTAACGCAAGCACTTCCAAGACTTCTGCAGGTATTCAAAGTTGCCCTTTATACATTTCTCTAGGCTCATCCATTAAATTCAACCATAGTCCTCCATGTTTAATAACTCATGTTTCTTGCTGCAATCCAATGTGTAACTCTTGGAGTCAGGTGAGATATTTTTTTGATAAGATATTTCATAAATTTTCCTAGATAATTCGAGAAATGTTATGTACAATTAGAAGAGATCATTAAAAAAATTTATCAGTTAAATTTTTTAGTTGCCAATGGTATTTGTGACTTCCTTTCAACAAGTCTTTTGATAGGTAGGGATCATATGGTGGAAGGGAGAAGTTTTTTAATTCCTTTATACGTTTGTAAGCTTGCATTCGATACCTAAAAGGAAATGCTAAAGAGGTTCACCTGACAAGTTTTCGAGAGCACATCCAACTTTACTTTATCTGTATGCATACTAATTCACTTAAGATTATGGCCCTAAATTTGATATATACTCTTTTATTTGGTTAGGTTTGAGAGCCCATTATATCCAATTATTTAGGTCAAGTTTCTACATAATGAGTAATGACATGAGCTATATTAATTGTGCCACAACTCTGTGAATGAGAATTCCTTACATACCTTTTTAAGTGTCAATTACATCGTCTCAATGTAAATATATACAGATTGTCTGATATATTGTGAATCTGTTATTGTTTTTGCCAGTAAAATGAGATATTTTCCTAATCAATAGAAGGTATTCGTTTTATCTCTCATTGGATTGCAGAAGTGAGAGACGTCCCCCAACAACTTTTCTGGAAGAAATTCAAAAAAGTCAAATTGAAGAGATCAAAGAGCATTGTAGAGGATGAAAGAATATAAGGATTCTCGTGTGCTTTAAGAAAGAAGTTCTAACACGTCGAAATTGAAACAGGTCATAGTAAGCTTCTCCAAATGTATATTGTCAATGCATTGAAATCAGGCAGGAGGCAATTATGAGAGACCTAGAATGATCGGGAGAGGAAAAGACGATTTTAACCAAGGTTTTTCAAACATTCCTGATGCTATAATTAACCTATCCTTTCCTTTTATTTTCTAATGACAAATGCTTCTATGCTTGGAAAATACACTAACAAGGGAAATGCTTCACATTCACTATTGTCTAAGTATGAATAAGCTGGAGATGAATAGAAGCAATTGAACGAACAAGGAAAAAAAAAACTGAGAGCAAGAAGATGATCAAACCGTGGAAGATGGCAGAATATAATGGCTTACCATAGGAAAGGCAGTACTTATCAATAGAAGTTCGGGCATTTGAAACCGATGTCATTCAAAGTTAAGTTCCCCAAATATGCTGCCAATAAAATTGAAGTTAGCTTGGGGCAGGGCAGTTAGAAAGACATCATATGGTGAGACAAGGAAAGACAAGGAAAATATGTTTTTGACCAAGGTATTTCTAACACTCCGTCTTTTTACTTAGTTTTAGTTTCCAAAGCCAGCATCCCTTCAATAAACTAGAACATCAAAATTGATACAACCGAGTCTAAATCAAGAAATATAAACACACTTTCGGGTTGATGAATAGTTTCCATGCTTATTTTAGTTATGGTGTTCTAATCAGTAAAATATGAAAAAGACTTCATCAATGACAGTCAATCAATTAAGTCAATTTAAAAAAAATAGATGTTTTCCTTGATGCAGAATTTTTGCTGGAGAAGTATTCTTGTTGGCAGTTAGATGATAGTCAGTAAAGGCAGCAACATCTAGTCAAAAGTGGTCATACTCTGGCATTCATTCACCATAACTTGGGCAATGTTTCTTTGGATGTTTAGTTTGAATTGGATGCCTCCAAAGGACGCTCGAGATCTACTTTTGTATGACTTCTTTCAGCCTCAAACGTCTAAGAAAAGGATAGATTTGTGTCTTCTCTACCTTGTTATGGACAGTTTGACCTAAGAGCAATAGCTTTTTTAAGATAGATTTGCTTCATGAGATTCAATTTAAGATTTAGTTTTATTTCATACTTTTTGTTGGGCTAAATTTATTGTTTCTTTATATTTTGGGATTACCTTTCATTCCATGTATTTTAATTTCTAATGAAATTCTTTTTTTATTTTTTCCCATTTTGAGGACTTTATGAAGTTCTTGTAATTATTGTATTCATACTTTTGATCAATGAAAGTTCATCTTTTTGTTGAAACATATCTATGTATATCTTTTCAACAAATTTTTTTAGAAAATGATGCGATTTACGAATTAATCGTACATTTTTTTTTTTTAATATCTTAAAAATCCTTTTGTGATATTCTAATATTTTATCATCATAACTTATTTTGTTAGGGCTAATATTTATTTCGGGATTTATAAACTCTTTTTTCGTATCTTTTCTAATTTTTTCAATTTTATTTAGTATTGTTTTTGTTCTATCAGTCAGATCTTTCATTTTTTTTTCTCTCAATGAAAAATTTGTCCAATCCATAGATCGAATTACAATGGACGAGTCGTGGATCATTCGATTACTTATTATCGAATTTTTTTCTTTTTTAGCTTCATTCAACTCGTATATTTCTTTCAATTCTAATAATCGAATTGGGTTTCTTTGTGAAAGTTCTTTTATTATTTCTTTTAAAAATATAATGTTTTTTATGTACCTGTAATGTAATGTAACCATGGTCAAGTCATTAACATGGAACTAAGATTTGAATAAGTTGAGAACTAAATTCCTAAATAAATCATGTTTCTTGCAGCATGCAATGAGATATTTCACAACTTGGAAACAGAGAAAATTGTAGATTTGGGGGAAAAGGACAAAAGAATTTGAAGGCTGTTTAAGGAAGTTGGCAGTGTTCATGAAGAGAGAAGTTCCAGCATTTGGAAACTGACTTATTTCAAAGTTAGTTTCTCAAAATGTATTTTCAGTTAGAAAAGTGATGTATGCTTGGTGCAATCCCAAATAATTTGACATAACATGGTGGTATGAGAAAAAGATGACTTGCAATCAAGGTTTGTCAGACCCTTCCTCTCTAAATTTCTAATTCAGCATCGATCTCTTTAAATTAGTCTTCAAGTTTTTTAATGACAAGATGCCTGGTTGGAAAATACCCTGAAGAAGAAAATATCTCACATTCACTATTGTCAATGCGACACGAGCAATTAAACGAAAAAAGAAAAAGAAACTTGAGAGCAAAGAGCTGCTTTTGGAAACCGATATGGTTCAAAGTGAGTTTTTTTCCAAATATGTCCATGAAAAGACAAGGAGAAGATGTTTACGACCAAGGTATGTCAAACACTCCAAATCTTTTTAGTTAGTTTTCAAAGCCATTATCCTTTCAATTAGTCATGTTCTTTTATGACAGATCCTTCCAGGATGTAAAAACACAAACTAGCATTACAATCAATCTTTTGAAATGTGCAATGGCATTGCGTTTCAAACCTTCAGCTTCTCTTTTATCATCATCAGCTTTAGCTTGAAACATTTTAGCCTCTGCAAGTTTCGTTTTAACAATGGCGTCCAATTTATCGAAAAGAGGTTCCTTATGGCTGACTAATCTGCAGTTCTGACTCTCACACATTTGTCATTCTGTTCAAAATTCACTCTGGGGATGTTAAGGAAAGCATATTGATGAACTCTTAGAGTTGTTGGAAATCAGTTATTAGACCTGTTTGATTAACATTTCCGTTTCTTGTTTCTAAATTTTGAGATTCATGTGTTTTGTGACTGATTCTCGTTTCTCATTTGTAAGAAAGTCTCAAACTTTTGTAGAAATTTGCTTTTTCAGCACTAGTTCAGTAATTCACAGAAATGTGACTGATACAGAACTGATGCGGAAAAATTGTCCTTAAACAACCTTTTAGATAAACACCATGTGTGGGTGAATGCAGAGTTTATTATGGAGAAGTGTCTTGACACTTTGGATGAATCGTCATTGCAGACGAAAAAATCGACAATGTCAAGTGAGAAGAAGTCCTATTGAGATGATCTAATTACAATTACTACCGAAGAAATTTGAATTTTTGCATAGCATGAAATCATGACTTGCTTATGGAATGGTATATATAGACATAATATTAAAACATCTGGGGTCAAAATCAGTTTAAAAAAATTATTCCCTTTTACTTTTGGAGGCTTTTAAGGCGTCACACATAAGGCACCTTGTAAGAACTAATTCATTTCATTGCTGATGATATTCATACGAGGCACATACATATTAACATGTATATTCCGAGGGTGTAATCGGTTCCGTTTTGGTCTGTCTTACACCAATTTAATAAGGAATACAAAACTCCAACAAATTTTTAATTGAAGAGTTTCTCAATTGAATGAGCAAAAGTAATACAAAAGAGATTGAAGGGTGACATCCATAACTTCACTTTTGAGTTGACAGTACTCCCTCCTTTGATGCCACCACACACAAAAATATGCCTAGTTAAAACCTTACTAGGAAAAAAACCCAATTGGGATAAAAATTCCTAGTGAAGGAAAAAAAGTACATATTTTCTTGTGTGTAATTTAAAAAACTAGCATCCTCGTAGTAGTTTTTGATGTTTGCTAGTGAAGCTTGTAATTAATTTCTTCACGTCGCTGCCTTGTGTCAAAGGTTGTAGTTTTCTTCATGATTCGCAGCTTCGAGCCAAGCTTGTTTTTTGGGATTTCATTAACTCCAAAATCTTAATTGTACGCTGCTTTTTAGCTATTGAATTAAAAAAATAGAAAATTAGTTTCGGCTACTATTTTCTTACTTCATGTTATGTTTTTCACTAAAAAGAAATTAGAAAATTGGGATCATTAATTTACAAAAGAAACATACCATCTTCAATATGTTGATAATGCTCTTTAAGCTTCCTTTTTAGTCTTCAATTTTCATCTCTAAAGCATATTTGTTTAAACACGAGGATTCCTGATTTATCAAGAAAGAAAAAAAAAGAAGAAGTAAAACATAAGATCATTTATTAGATTTGAAACAGAGAAGAAAAATAAATTGGCAATAGTTACTAACTCCACTGTAGATTCTTTCACTATCACCCACATCCAAATTAAATAATCGCTTTCCTCTTCCACATTTCTTCATATCGGATTTTCTCTCTCTTGTTGTCAAGCATCAATTCTTTATCAATATTATCGATATCGTCAGAGAACTAGATAGTGAAAAATAATGAAATTGATAAAGTTAGATTCCACAAAAATAAAAATAAAAATAAAGAATAATTGAAAGGAAAAAAAATTGTGAACTACTTACATATTGTTTCTTCATATCTTATTTGCTTTCTTTATTTTCCTCGTGCATCAACTCTTGCTTCATATCATCAGCATCCTCAAAGAACTTTTTATTTTTACTTGACATTTAAAAATAAAGATATTGAAAAGGTTAGATTCAACAAAAAAAAAAGAAAAGAAAAGAAAAGAAAAAAAATAATAATTGAAAGGAAAAAAGTTGTGAACAACTACTTACATATTGTTTATTAACTCTACTGCAGATTCTTTGAAACGATAATTGCTTTCCTCTTCCACATTTCTTCACATTAGATTTTCTTTCTCTATTGTCTTCTTGAATCAATTCTTGATCAATATCATCGAACTTGATAGGGAAAAATAAAGAAATTCAAAAAGTAGAAAAAATAAGAAAATAAAGTAATCGAGGGAAAAAAATTGTGAACAACTACTTACGTATTGTTTCTTCATATCCGATTTACTTTCTTTATTTTCCTCATTCATCAACTCTTGCTCCATATCATCAACATCCTCAAAGAACTTGACATTTAAAAATAAATATATTGAAAATGTTAAAATTTAACTAAAAAAGAAACAAGAAAATAAAGGAAAAGAAAAAGAAAACTACCTGATCAAACTCTGTTATAGTGGTACGAAAGAAAGTGAAATACTGAAGTCATCCATTAAAGGACATAGAAGCCCTCAAACTCATGCACTATCATCTTCTCCTATATTTACATTTTTAGAAGCGGAAGAAATATTTAAGAAAATTGTCAAAATTGAAAAGAATTTTAAAAATATATATCTAGATTGAGTAAATTAATTAACAATATTATTAATTCATCTGCATAAAACAAACTTTAATAAACTAATTATAAATTACTAAACAAATTTATACCATTTACCTTCAGTTTCTTCCACACTTTGCAATACATAAAGTTTCATCCTAATGCGTATATAAAGAGTTTTTTATGATCTATTGGAATATAAAATCTCAAAATATATGATATTATATGAATGTCAAATATTATTTCCTTTCTAGAGATTATGAAAATATCATGGAATGTTCACAAAATGTCGAAAATATCAATAAAAAATATCGGAAATATTGATATAAATGTCGACCAAAGTGGCAAAATGAAATAAATAAGTGGCAAAATGAAATATATGATATTATGAAGACAGAAACAAAATTATTTATTTCCTTTATTGAGATTGTAAAAATATCATGAAATGTTCACAAAATGTTGAAAATATCAATAAATATCGGAAATGTTGATATAAAATGTCCACCAAAATGGCAAAATGAAATATATAATATTATGATGACATAAACAAATTATTTATCCTTTAATTGAATAAATTCCAGGCTATTATCAAATTATAAAAATTACAGGGCATATATGTTTGGGTAACCAGAAAATGGAATGCCTACGTATTTTTTGATAACTTAAAGACAAAGTGTTAAAAGTGTCCTAGCTAGATGGGTACAATTCAATAATTAAGGGTTTTTGCATTAACATTATTAAATTATTTAACTCATTATTTCTTCTAATTTCTGTAAATATATTATTATTTTTCCAAATTGTTAATATCATTGTATTGAATATTATAAGTTTTTTAATAATTAATTAAGTGATGATTTTTTTCCTATAATTTGTTGATAAAAGAAAAACAAAGCAAAATATTTTCTAAAGTTTTTTATTTAAAAAAAAATTGTTAATTTAATCTTGACAATTTAATTTATATTATTATTAATTTAGATGATAATTTATATTCTATTTTATTCATTTAATTCGATCATGTATTATTGATATCTATTATTATCAAATTAGATGATCCATTTAATTTGTAAAACTAGATCGAGTAAAAAAAGGTTTTGTAACTTACAAATTAATATGATTCATTATGAGTTAGATGGGAAATTTACATTTATGATAATTATATAATTTTAATAGAAAATTTTCACCATATGAAATTTTTTGTATTGATATTTTAAAAAACAGGAAAAATTTCAACCATGAGACAAAAAGATAGTTTTTGTTTTATTATTATTATTATATAATTCAAAATTACGATTGATTGAAAAATATTCAATTTTGTATAAAAAAATAAATGCTAAATTCTTAAACTTCATCACCTTGCTTTTTCTCAACAAAACAATGAAAAAAAGTTAGTCCTTTTAACAAACAAATTTATACCATTTATATGTTTGGTTGAATCAATCCAATCATCCGCTTTTAGTTTCCACGCTCTGCAATACACAAAGTTTCATCCGTAAATAAAGAGGTTTTTATGATCTATTAGAATATAAAATCTCAAAATATTATATTATATGGATGTCAAATATTATTTACTTTCTAGAGATTGTGAAAATATCATGAATGTTGATAGAGTGTCGAAAATATCAATAAAATATCGGAAATGGACATATATTTACATTATTAGAAGTGGAAGAAATATTTAAGAACATTGTCAAAATAAAAGAGAATTTCAAAAATATATATCTAGATTGAGCAAATTAATTAATTAACCTGCATAAAACAAACTATAAATTAATTACTAAACAAATTTATACCATTCATATGTATGGTTGAATCAATCCAATCATCCACCTTCAGTTTCTTCCACGCTCTGCAATACACAAAGTTTCATCCCAATTCCGTAAATAAAGAAGTTTTTATGATCTACTAGAATATAAAATCTCAAAATATATGATAATATGCATATCAATTGTGAAAATATCATGAATTGTTCACAAAATATGGAAAATAATAATAAAATATCAGATATGTTGATATAAAATGTCGACCAAAGTGGCAAAATGAAATATATAATATTATGATGAAAGAAACAAAATTATTTATGCTGACACAATATTTCCAAACTAGAGATTGTGAAAATATCATGGAAAGTTCATAAAATGTCGAAAATATAAATAAAATATCGGAAATGTTGATATAAAACGCCGACCAAAGTGGTAAAATGAAATATATAATATTATGATGACAAAAACAAAATTATTTATCCTTAGACACTCCCTGTATCATTTAATTGAATAAATTCCAGGCTATTATCAAATTATACAAAAATTGAATGCATACATATTTTATGATAACTTAAAGACAAAGTGTCAAAAGTGTCCTAGCTAGATGCGTTCAATTCAATAATTTAAGGATTTTTGCATTTACATTATTAAATTATTTAACTCATTTTTCCTTCTAAATTCTGTAAATATATTAATGAATTATTTTCCAAATTGTTAATATCATTATATGGAATATTATAATTTTTTTAATAATTAATTAAGTGATGATTTTTTTTCCTATAATTTGTTGATATAAGAAAAACAAAGCAAAATATTTTCTAACATTTTTTATTAAAAAAATAAAAATTATTGTTAATTGAATTTTGACAATTTAATTTATATTATTATTAATTTAGATGATAATTTATATTCTATTTTATTCATTTAATTTGATCATGTATTATTGATTTCTATTATTATCAAATTAGATGATCCATTTAATTTGTAAAACTAGATCGAGTAAAAAAAAAGTTTTGTAACTTATAAATTAATGTGATTCATTACGAGTTAGATGGGAAAATTACATTTATGATAATTGTATAATTTTAATAGAATATTTTCGCCATATGAATTTGTTTGGATTGATATTTTAAAAAACAGGAAAAATTTCAACCATGAGACAAAATGATAGTTTTTGTTTAATTATTTTTATTATATAATTCAATATATAATTCAAAATTACGATTGATTGAAAAATATTCAATTTTGTATAAAAAATAAATGCTAAATTCTTAAACTTTTTAATCATCTTGCTTTTTCTCAACTAAACAATGAAAAAAGTCTTTTTAACAAATAAATTTATACTATTCATATGTTTGGTTGAATCAGTCTGATTATCCACCTTCAGTTTCCATGCTCTGCATTACACAAAGTTTTATCCTAATTCGTAAATAAAGAGGTTTTTATGATCTATTGGAATATAAAATCTCAAAATATTATATTATATGGATGTCAAATATTATTTCTTTTCTAGAGAATGTGAGAATATCATGGAATGTTGACAAAATGTCGAAAATATCAATAAAATATCGGAAATGGAGAGAAACAAAATTTATTATCATTTCAAAATTAATTATCCTAATTTGACAAGAGGGAATGCGACAACTTCAATCTTTACAAAGACTTGGAATAATGGGTTGTCTAGAACTAGAAGAAATATGCAAGAAAGGACGGCAGGATTGGCCCAAGATTGCGAGAAATTCTTCAGTGGGGCTGGACCATTTAGGCTCTTTCCATATCTAATATTTTTTTGCTTTCTACCATTAGCTTTTTGACGGACGAACAATACACGGTTACTCAATGCTAACATGGTGGCGTTTGGTTTGCTTGAAAGGAAAGGAAAGGAATGGAATCAGGAAAGGAATGAGAAAGGGAAAAAGAATGAGAATCAATTACTATGTTTGGTGAAGAAAATGGAATGAGTGGTGGAATCCTCAAAGGAATCAATTATTTTGTTTGGTTTAAGTAATGAATGGATGACATATTCTACAAAGGAATCAAATTAATAATTAAAAAATATTTTACATATGTAATATTATTTTAACTAATTAAATAATATTTTTCAAATATTATTTTAGAATATTTATTATAAACATAAATATTCACTAATTATCATTTAATATTGTAAATTTGATCAATAATTAATTATTTCAGAATTTTTTTAATATCAATAAAAAAAAATTAATCATTGATTATTATTATATATGTTATTAATGTCATTATAAAATTATTAATTTATTAATAAAAAATATTTTTGTCCAATATTTATTTTATTATGAATAAAATAAAACAAAATAATATTTTAAATCATTACTACATTATTCAAATATAATAAGATTAGATACTAATTATTATTTATATTTGACATATTATATAAAAATAAATTGCTTTGTTTGCTACAATTTTAAGAATAAAGAGTTGAATCATTAATGAAATCAATTACTTTATTTGGTTAAATAATAGAATGAATGATAGAATTAGTCATGAAATTAAATCATTTAAGATATAATAATATTTTAATTATTATTAATATTAGAATAATAATAATATTTTTTTATTAAAAAAATAATATTATTAAAATAATAATATTATAATTAAAATTAAAATAATATTTGAATCATTATTAATATTTTAATAAATAATAATAATAATAATTGTTAATAATATTAATACTAAATTTAAATTTATTATTAATATTAAAATAATAATATTTTTATCCCCTGTTAATATTAATATTAATATTTTAATAATTATTAATATATTAAAATAATACTATTTTATAATTATAATGATATATTATATTACTATCACATAATTATTTATATTTTATTTGATATATTATATAATAATCATATTAGTAATATTAATATTTATTAAATAATAATAAAATAATGGAAAGGAAGAAGGAAAGGAAAGACTTTCCTTAGTTTAGACTAAGGAAAGACTTTCCTTAGTCTTTCCATCAATTTTGAAGGAAAGAATTACCAAATGGAAAGCATTCCTTTTAAAAAAATGACAACCAAACACATGAAAGCATTCCTTTCTATTCCTTTCCACTATACCAAACACCACGAATTGACAATTATTTTAATCTTTCTCAGTGGGAGCAAAAAGTCCAAACTTTTCCTACGGGGAACATAGAATCCAAATAAATTTGAAATACTTTTAATCCAATTTAGAAAAAGTAAATTAAAACCATATTTAAAACAAAAAAATATTCATATTTTAAGAAAGACAAAAATTTAAATCTTAAACTGTAATATATGGTTTATTTTTCAGTAAGAAAAAAACGATGTTAATCAACCCTTGTACCTTTTTTTTATTCATATACAATTTTTCTTCTTGATGGCTACAATTTCTACTCTATCAAAAGGGTAACATAACATTTATTATACATATAGAGGAAGAGAAATTCATGTCCGGGTATGTTTTTTTTAAACAATATTTATATAATTATATGAAATTTTTATTATTTACAAACACACATTTAGTTATTGTTAATTTTGATAGGAATGAGATGCAAAAAGAAAAAGAATTCTTAGAAGAAGAAGCGTTTTCTATTAGCGAGCCATATATTGGAATGATGGTAAATAGCATAGAAGATAGTTATGATTTATAGAACAAATATGCTATTAGTATGGGATTTAGCATTAGAAAAACGAAAATAAGGTTTGACAAATTTCGAAATCCAATAATTGTCAATTATGTGTGTTCTAAAGAAGGATATATTGCGAAAAAAAAGTTTATTGAATCAGAGAAAAATAGAGAGACTCGAAACTAGAACTGGATGCAAGGCAAGTATTAGATTTCAATCTGATAGAGATGGGGCCTTGGAAAGTAAAAAATTTGGTCTTAGAACATAACCATGAGCTAGCAAAGGCCGGAGAAGTGCATTTTTTGAGATCCGGCAGAAAAATTACAGATGCACAAAAGGGTGTTATGAATACAATGGTCAATGCAGGGATGAGAATGATACAAACATACTCATTTATGGCTCAAGAATCTAAGGGTTTAGAGAATGTCGGCTTCACAAAAAAGGATTGTCACAATTTTGTCAATTCACAAAGATTACAATTGATTGAAGCAAGTGATGCACAAAGTCTTGTGAATCTCTTTAGAAATAGACAAGAGAATGACCTATTATTTTTTTATTTGTTTCAAGTCAACTAAGAGAATAGATTGACAAACATTTTTTTGGAGAGATGGTAGATCTAGAATCGATTATGACAATTTTGGAGATGTTGTGGTATTTGACACAACTTATCGCACAAATGAGTATAACATGATATGTGCTCCATTTTTAGGAGTTAATCATCATTGGAAGAATGTACTCTTTGGGTGTGCCTTTCTATTAGATGAAACTATTGTCTCATTTATTTGGTTATTTGAGACATTTTGGATTCAATGGGTAGTCGAGAACCGAAAAGAATTTTCACTGATCAAGATCAAGCTAGGTCCCGAGCTATTTCACAAACTTTTAATATTGCAAGATATCATTTTTGTATTTGGCATATTTCAAAAAAGGCAGCATAACATTTCTCATCCTTATATGCAAATCAAGAATTTAAGAGATGTTTTAACAATTGCTTGCATTTTTCAGATTCAATTGAGGAATTTGAGTTACTTTGGAAGTTTATGATTACTAAATTTGGTGTTGAGGAACACAAGTACTTGAAAAATCTCTATGATTTAAGATTTAAGTGTTGTCCTGCTTTTAGCATGGATATATTTTTGGCTGGAATTTAAATCAACCCAAATGAGTGAGTGCATAAATAATGTGTTTCACCACATTTCAACTAAAACAAGGCATCTTACTGAGTTTGTACTACATTATGAAAGAACAACATATCAAATGAGAGAAACAGAGTTAAAGGAAGATTTTTGTTGCAACCAAGATATTGCCTCCACGTGCATTTGAAAGAGGACCTATGGTTGCTCAAGGAGCACAATTATATACACGTGCAATGTTTAAGATTTTTGAAAGTGAGATATCCAAAATATTATCTATATATATAGATAAATAGTATGTTATAAATGCACTTTATTCTTTTCAAGTTGGATTATATGGAGGGAAAAAGTTTTGGGAAGTTTCATACAACTCATTATCTGGGGTCCTTAATTGTTGTGCTATAAGTTTGAATCTTTGGGAATGTTATGTTGTCATACATTAAGGGTAATGATGATGAAGAATGTTGAGACTATAGCTTCTCAATATATTTTACCAAGATGGACAAAATTAGCAAAACAAAATGTATTAGAGGCAAGTCCTATGAGATCAAAAGCAGATCAAAATATGATTAAGGCGCTACGACGTAATGAAATGATGTGTGATGCTTATAAAATGGTTTCATTTGGAGCAGAGACACTTCTGGGTACTCAAATTGTGAAAGAAAAATATCTGAAGCCATACATATGCTTGAGAAAGAAATGCGCCATATGAAAATGAAAGACAATCTCAATGAAAGTATCACATGTAATTTATTGAATGAGTTGCCTTCATGTTCTCATCAAACGTTCGTTTTAGATCCTCCATTTGTAAGACCAAAAGAAATATCAAATGCAAGATTGGAAAATCATATGGAAAAAAGCAAAAAGAAGAAAAAGATTTCAGATGAAAGAAAAACAAGTAAGTGAAAATTCTTCTTATCCTCTTAAATATTATTTGCAATGCTATGTAATTTTATTTTAATTTATAGACAGAATCAACAAAGTAAAAAATCAGTATGCCTTCAAGTGAATACCAGCCTTCACATTGAAATTACCAATTTCATGAGTAATCGAGTAAGTAGTTGAATCTTAAAAATTTGTTATAGTTACATTGTTTAAATCTATTTATAAGTTATACATTTATATAATATAGGTTATCAACCAGCCATCATATTCAAGCTTTACATCTTTAATACACCAATCTACACAAATACCAAATAATGATCTTCAGGTTTTTTTCTTTCAAATATTATTTATATAAACACTAGTGAAGTATTTATTTTTTCATTGTTAATTTTACTATTGCTTTAATTTTATATTAGGAAGCAACCAATATTAATTTTAATTACAACGCTGATGGAATGAACTATGTAGATGGACAATTATCCTATGCAAATAGTTAAAATTCTATTACATTTTTTGATGTTTTACATATTAAGGTTTTCTTTTGAAATTTTACACGAATTAAATTTTATCAATCTATATAATCTTCAAGGCAGGAACGCAATCATTAGCAAAAAGAGACTTGTTAATTCTACATCATGTTTTGGATATTATATTTATGGAATTGTCTTGGGTTATTTTATTTTAGGTTTTAAAGGGCTATATGTAAGCATCAAAATCTTATAATTTCCTTAATGAATAAAATTTTTAAGTTTAAATTTATATAATTTTTAATTATGTTTACATAAGTTTAAATCACGACTTTTGCAGAGGAAATTCAATCAATATTTTTTTTAATATGTTCTCATCAACTAAAAAAGAAAATAAAAACTAAAGTAAATAAAAGAAAATAAATTATTGATTAAAAAGTTATTATAGCACTGCAGTATTACGTAAGTATTTAAAATTTATAAAATATATTTAATCAATAAAAATTATAGATAACATAATTGTAACGTCCCGTTACTTTGTGATAAAAAAAAAAAAAAAACTTTTATTTATTTTATTTTAATTTGAGTAATTAAAATTCATTTATTTATTATTAAATTAGAATTTAGTAATTTATTTCATTTTAATGGCTTTATTTATTTAATTACGTTTTAATGGTGTTAATAATTATTAACGGGCCAATTAATAATTATTAATCACCATTGTGTTAGTTTGAGATGTTCGGGATTCGTTTTAAGCCAAAAGTCATCAAAAAGGGCATTTTCGTAAATTCCCTTTAAACCAAAATATCTAAAATACTATTTGGCTTCTCTTTAAATGAAATCTTGACCAAGTTTGACTTCAATTCATTCATTTTTCTCCTCCTCCTTGCCGTGGCTTCAAAGAGAGAAAAAGGGTGATTTTGGTTTTTGTTCGTTTCTTGCCCGATCGACGTGATTCCGGGTCCATTGGAAAGGTATCGGTCGTACGAGTCTTTCCCACCTAGCCTTCGACCGTTTCTCTCGAGAACCGAGGAGATCTCGGTAAGTCAAGTTTCAAACCCTAACTCCAAATAGTGTTTTAATGGAGTTTTACTTGTTTTCTTTCGATTTCTTGCCGTGAAACTCGGTGTTTGTCAATTCGGGAGTAGTTTTAAGTGTTTTTGGAAACTATTCCATAACCCTAAAACCGAGTTTCAGTCGAAACCCTTTCCGTTTGAAATTTACCCTTTTGGGTTTGATTTTGGGTTAGAAATTAATGAATGAATGTTTGTTTAAATTCAATTCGGGAAAGGGATTAATGTTCAAAAACACTATTCATCGATACCCATTGAAATCGGGATTATCGAATTTGATTAAAACCAACTCAAAACGTATTTGAATTTCCAAAAAGCCGAAAAACCAAACCCGAGACTCGTTTTTGATGATAGGGCCGTGGGCCTCTTTGTGGGTTTTGTTGGGTTTTCGTTGCTTTTTATGTTTAGTAGTTGTTTGATCGATAGTTGGTAAAGTTATTGATTGTATGATATAATTCGTTTGTAGGTGTTTTCGAACCGCGTGGTTGATTGCTCTTTCGGTGTTTAGGAGCAAAGTCTTCACTTTTATTAAGGTGAGAATGATTAGTATGTAAAGTAACTATAGAAAGCAAATGAGTGTATTGGTTTGAAGAGTTTGAAACTAAGATTAGAATCCGAATCTAAGATTAGAGGGTTGTGAGTTAGTGCCCTTAGGATTAAGAGTTAATCCTTTAAGTGAGAACTTAAGAGTTCTCGAGAAAGACTTGAATCTTAGAAGATTCTAAGTTAGATTCGATTCGAAGCTTAGATTGGATCCTTGGAAGTTTAGAATCCTTGAAGGTTTAGGTTAATCGTTTATTTTATAATTCTACTCTTATTGATACCGGAGTTCAATCGATATATCGTTCATCCGAGATGCTTATCTACTTTTATCTTATGTTATTTACTTTGTCTTTTACTTTACACCTTTACTTTATGCTTGTATTCGATTACTTTAATTCCGCATTCTATTTATTTACTTTTACAAGATATGCAAGCATACGCATATCATTTGCACCATACCATTATCGCATCATTCTTGAAAAAGAAACGAAAAGGAGAAAAGAAAGTGAAAGAGAAAAGAAAGAGAAAAAGAAAAGAAAGTGAAAAAGAAAGAGAAAAAAAAAGAAAAGAATATGAAAAGAGACGGATGGGACCCTAAGGGATCTGCTCATCACTCTATATGAAAAGAGACGGATGGGACCCTACGGGATCTGCTCATCACTCTATATGAAAAGAGACGGATGGGACCCTAAGGGATCTGCTCATCACTCTATATGAAAAGAGACGGATGGGACCCTACGGGATCTGCTCATCACTCTTGATGAAAAGGAAGTGAATGGTATCTTATGGGATTGACACATTACTTCATACATGCATAAGGGTATATGCGAGCCCTACATTGCATATGATTGATGATATAAAGATTTGAGATGTTATATTTTATGCAAAGTCTTTACTTTTATTACTTTATGTCATATCAAGTTAATGTATGAGATTTGACTACAAGTGTAGTAATGGCATAATTTGGAGAAAATGGAATAGAATTACCTAGAGTTTGGAGAACTTTAGGAGTTGTTGTGTCAGTTAATTGGACACAAATCGAAATGCGAGTTTGAGGTCTATCTTTACTTTTTATGCTTATTATTCTCACTGGGCTTAGTTTGTTAGCTCATGATATTACAACCAATTTCAGGTAATGCCTTGGCTAGAGGTCGAGGAGGAGGAGGTGGTCTTGCGTGATCGAGGGATGCCTGACCTCGAGATGGACTATTGGATTTGTAAAGTCTATGTTTTATTTTGTGAATTTTAAGGACTTTGATTATTTTGTATCATATTTTGGCTCATAAGAGCTTCTGGATGATGTTTTTATGATATTATATATTTGAACTCCTGATTTGGACTTAAAGTCCATGAGATTTTATTAGATGTGAAAATTAGGATGTAAACAGGTTTTCGGCATGCCAATTTTCAAACAAAACCACGCAAATTTTTCGTAAATTAAAAGACTTCCGCTGTTTTCTCTGATTTTAATTTATTTAAAAGTGCCGGGTCGTCACAATAATATTTTAAAATTTTAAAATTTTAAAATGAACCGTTTTAAAGATTTTTTTCTTAAATATGGTTGTTATGGTTTTAAATATGGGTTTAGTTTATATTTTCCAAATTTTCACTTATATTGTAAAACATGACTTTGTCTTTGAACTATCTGGGATAAGCCTGACCCTAATATACACATCAAGAAATTTTATACTACAACGTCAAATAGATATACCATAATATTTTTTCACAATATGAAAATTTTAAGGTAACTTCAAATAGAGAAAGCACAATTAAGACAACAACATTATTTATGCGATTTAATAAGGAATATAAAACTCCAACAATTTTTTAACTCGAGAGTTTCTCAATTGAATAAGCAAAAGTAATATGAAAGAGATTGAAGGGTGGCATCCATAACTTCACTCTTGAATTTACAAAACTCTCTCCTTGGATGTCACCACACACAGAAATATGCCTCATTAAAACCTTACTAGGAAAAAAAACCCAATTGGGACAAAAATTCCTAGTGAAAGAAGAAAAGTACATATTTTCTTTTTTTGTGTGTAATCTAAAAAACTAGTCACTACAACAAAATGTAGTATTCTTGACCCTTGATATTTATAAATGTTTGACCCTTTAAATAAAAAAGGTCAAGAAAACAGATTTTTAAGGTAAAAGTGTCAAGACTAATAAAAATATCACGAGGGAAAGAGCGCATTAATTTTTTTTTTTTGACCACGTTTTCTTGACCATTTCAAAAGGTCAAAATAATTATAATTAAAAATCTACATTGACCAACCCTTTTTAAGAGTCAAATACAATAATTTTTGTTTTGAAAAATAAAAAAATTATAAAGTCACGCACGTTCACGCCATTTCATTCCCTCATCCCAACCTCACAGCCTTACGATTTCTTTTTGGCGAAAACCCTTCATTGTGATTTCCTTCACTGTCTCTTCTTATATTTCTTGATTCTCAATAACGTAGCTTGAGGTTTTTCCACCCAAACGATTCATAAAAAGACATTTTTCTTTCATTAATTAATTCATTAAATTAATGAACGTACATTTTCACTTAATTGTTTTTCTCGTTTTAAGTTTTTTCAACACATTAATAAAATGTATAATAAATATTCAAAAAAAGAAATTGATATAATAATTTTAAATATTTGATTTACAAATTTAATCCTATTTTCTTAAATGTCCCCGCATAAAGTACTTAGTATAATCATATCGTTATCATTTCTAAAGCATCTTTTTCTTATTACATCTATTTGGTTCTTCCTTTCTTTCCCTTTAGACAATAACAATGCGCTATATTCCTTTCTTTCCTCGAACGTTAGTTTAAGAATAATAAACATCTTCTTTCCAAAGAGGAGTTTTAAAAATAATAGGAGTTTTAATTTAGTTGGGGAGATCATCAAGAAATTAAGCTCTGAAGTTTTCTAAGTGCTTTTACTTGAATGATGTGTGGAATCAAGGATGATATCACCAAACTCACCAATTCTGCTTCACCCATCAATTCTGTTCTTCTTGATGCAGAGAACAAGTAGTATGAAAACAATGCTATCAAGGATTGGCTCGGAAAGCTTAAACATGCTTTTTATGATGCGGAAGATGTTATTGATGAATTCTCTTGTGAGGCTTTATGAGCAAGAATTGATGACTAACGATAAAATAGCAAAACAGGTATGTTTCTTCTGTTGGGGTGCGAACAAAATCTCACATCGGTTAGGGAAGGGGATGATCATAGGAATATAAGGGGAATGACACATCTCCATGTTAGGAATGGTGTCCTAGAACTTGTAATTATTTAATAATAATAATTTATTAAGAATAAATTAAATAAATAAACATAAGTTCTTTATATTATCTAGATTGATTCAATTAATGATATTGGGAATATATGGAAATATATAAATATCAAACATTCAAATAGTAAACCCTAAGTTACTCTTATGAAATCACGACTTAGTATGTGAGTCATACAATAGGATTAAAGTCGAGATGAGTAACTTAAACGTGTCTACAGTAAACGGATAACGTTTGGGAACCTTATCCTGGTAACACTGTTGATAGCTTCACATTTTGTTTATAGATAAATGATCGAATCCTGATCATTCATGTGGGAGACATGAAATGGAAGTATCATATGCAATGTTGATTGTATAAGACAGGACCACGATGTTCGATCAAATTTCTCCTTAGTACCGTTTACGAGAAATGATCGAATATCAAACTAAGTTTATCAACCGGTGATAGATCTCAATCCCGAGTGAAATGCGGACTCCTATTTATGGAGTTATGTTCTTTGATTCACATAGTTGAGAGCGATCCGTAAGAACGCTCAATACACTCCTGTTTTGGGAACATGACTAGATAAGTAGTGGGAACTCATTTTCATGAGATGAAATTCATAACTTTCCTATAAATTAACGGTATCGGTGCGATACCTAAACATTTTAGGAACTTTAGGAAACTCCCTTGATGTACTGATTCGAGACATGAACAAGTGACGTCACGACTTCTATTGATCACGAGTATCTTATCTCTAGTTCGACTAAAGATAAAGTTCATTGGAGAATCGGCGGGAACACAAGGATAAAGCGGTAATTACAGGGGCAAAACGGTAAATTTATCCACCTGTAATTATGAGGGTTCCACGTGAAGGATATATCACGATATAAATAAATGATAAACTAAATGGACATAACTCATCTATAGTGAGGGGAGTTCAGCTATGAATCTATAGTGGAATTATTCATAGTTAGATAATGAGTAATTAACTGATTATGTGTTAATCACTTAATTGACTAATTATTAAGCCCATGATCTATAGGTCCATCGGGTCCCTATGCTAGCCCAAATATCGTAGTCGCGAAATCAAGTAGAAGAAATGAAAAGTTTAAGTAAAGTGAATTACTTAAAATAGGCAATATTAATTGTTTAAATATTGAGTATATTTAAACGGTAATTAATATAAACATTATTAATTGTTTAAATAATGAGTTTATTTAAACAGGAAATTAATAATGAAATATTATTAATTAGATATTATTAATTATTTAAATATTGAGTATATTTAAATGGTAATTAATAATTTGAAATTAATTGACAATTATTAATTGTTTAAATAATTAATTTTATTTGAACGGAAATTAATAATTAAAATTAATTAATTAATAATAAAATATTGTCAATAAAATTATTAATTAAATAATGAGTTTATTTAATGGAAATTAATAATTATAATATTTATTATTAATTATTTAAATAATGAAAATTATTTAAATGGAAATTAATAATTAAATATAAATTTGATAATATTTAGTCGGAGAAAATATTAATAGTTTAAATAAAATATTTTATTTAAATGGTAATTAATAAATAAATTAATTAAGTTGGACTTATTAATTTAAGAGAGAGTTTCAAGCCCAATTGGATTAATGAACCCAATTGGAATTGGCCCAAAATAATTAATTAAATAAATTAGAATTATTTATTAATTAATACATGCATTTTCGGCCATATATGTACACTACAACAAAATACTCCATACTTGACCATTAAAAAGTGTCAAGATTCAATAAACTTGACACTTTTTTTAGTGTCGAATATGTCAGTGTCAAGTATAATTTCAGTGTCAAGTATAATTTCAATGCACTTGACACGTTAGAAGCGTCAAAATTAAAACTATTGACACGGTTTTCGCGTCAAGTGATAAATATAGTTGACATTTTTTACAAGTCAAAGTTACGATTTATTACTTGACCATTTTTAAATGTCAATGAAATTATATTTTTTATAAAAAAAATGTAAATTTATATTTATCTCCGTATGCACTTGCAACAGTGCTACAACTCGCAAAAGTGTAAAAGAACACATCAAAAAGACATAATTACAAAGGTGTATCACAAAAAAAAAAAAAAAAAAAAAACTCACTATTTTGATTATCATCAAACATTAACATGAGTTTAACTTCAATCCAAACAAATCAACTCTCTCAAACACGTGTAAGGGATTAATAAAGTGTACGATGAAAAGTTTAAAACATAATAATGGAAGACAATAGTGAATTTTCTTTTTTTCCCATTCGTTTCAACAGAACATACATGTGAAAAAATATTAGAAATTAAAGACAATAACATAAAACACTTATATATGAAACTTAAAAATGTAGCAGAATCATCATGTATATTTTCAATAATCCATAAATTAATCCGGCACATTGCCAACCTATTTGATAACACAAAGTAAAAAAAAGATAGAAAAAAAGACCAATTCAAGCATATCTTTAAGCAATCTTCTCGTCTTTCAGTGGTCCTCTTGTGATATTAGATAGCACCTTAACATCAAATACTGCATAATTCTTTTGGACTCTACAATTGCCTTCTCTGCATATGAATCCACTTGGCTGTCGAACTTCTCGTAAGACACAAGCATGGTGAATAGCAAGACAAATGTTGTTTCATAAATTAATTAGATAGAGTGCATTTAGAATGTAAGACATAAAAACCAAGTGATTCCTTATTATGATTTTGGATAAAAACTACATCACCTATGTATAGAAAAGTCAGAAACTTGAACCAATTTCCCATAATGGAAAGAACCCAAAAAACAACAATTTCCTGGCAACAAAATTAGTACATATTAATAGCTAAAACCCAAATTCTATTGGAGTTGTTATGTATAGAGATTAAACCCGTTGAATCCATATGAGCCACAATATGTTGTTTATCTTTAAGTATGATTTCTAGTTCCTTTAAACGTTAAAATTTATCATTTAGTTAAGTCACATAATGGACTTAAATGGTCAAAACTACAACAATAAAAATGTAACAATGCGTATAAATACAAATATTTTACTAACAAGTGGCGTGATCAAAATATAACAATAGAATCTCTGGTAAATAAGCAAATTACCTGAAAGATTTTAGCTAGACTCTTCTGTTGGGTTCCAACTCCTAAACCGGGAAAATCGATCAACCCATTACAACCCCACTCTACGGAGCGCAATTTGTCCAACTCAACTTCAGATGCTTGTTACCCCACATTAAACCCAATGGGCATAGAAAACAAAGATCTACTACCACTAACTGCTACAATGTTCAATCTTTTAGTAGTCATCTCTTAATTACATCCATCACTTCTCACATGAAGGCTTCTCTTTCATTTCAATGGTAAACCTTCTAACTATTGATCAATAGAGTATACTAAAGCTTAGTACTTGGAGATTATGATTGAAAGTATTACCTAAAACTAACAATTGTTAACAACTCAAATGACATATAAAGAAAGAGAAACTACCAACTCCTCAAGAATATAAAGATAGTATTCCAACCTAAAGATCATGTATGTCATTTTCTTCAGTAAGATACCCTAGGAAAAGTAATAAAAGCGGCATTTACTAAAATCACCTTTGTTAATATTTGGAAAAAAAGGAAGAATATATGTCATTTTATATATGAAAGAGGCAAGAATTCATATCATAGAATATGTTTACTAATTAAATGAGACACCTTTTCAGAGTTTAACAAATAAAATGAATACTTGTCATCAAATAGTATTTTAACAAATATACTGAATAGGCGACATATTATGCTACCTTCTAAAGTCTACAATCTGTTGTAGCACAATTGAACTAAATTTGCATTCATTAGATACCCACCACCGGTCCACAACGTCATGTTTCTACACTACATGTAAGGAGAATGCTTGAATAAATGGATTAAGATGCCTTAGATATGGAGCAAGACTTACCTCTTAACAGAATATGGAGCAATAGAACCAGCAACAACATAGGCCGGGACTAACTTCCCAAGTTTCTCATCCGAAGAAGGGGTAGTGGCCTATGGTAAAGTGAGAACAAAAAATTTCAAACAGACCATAAGATAGAATGTGAAATCGATTAATACAATTGAAAATAATGTCTTGACTCGAGAATCTATAATAAAGTATTTTATGTTGATGAACTCTTGTTCACCGGTGTTGATGAAAATATGATTTGTGATTACAATCAATCTATAAAAGACCAAGGCCAACAAATTCCCTTGATAGTGAATACTGCTCTTTTTACTAACTCCAGTACTAAGATTCTCTTACTCAACTTCTTAATGGTTCAATGGGATTTCTCTCCAATTAATTTACTAAATCAACGGGTAAGATGATTTATATTAACATTAAAATGGGTATAAAAGATGAGATTGGAAAGCATTGTGTTATTGTCAATAGCTGAGGAGAGAATTTTTATTATATTCTTGGATTTCTGGAGAATGTTGTAAGAAAGATTAAAAAGAAATCATAGGAAAAACAATGAAAACAAAATAACCATACGAAAATAGATTGAGAACGATTAAACGAGAAAAAAACAAAGAAAGATCAATCAAAGAAGCAGAAGAAGAAGGATAAGAAGAAAATCATTAAAATAACATTTGAAATAATCTCGAAGAAATGATTTTAAGTCCAAATAGAAAAAGAAAAATCAACAATATTGAAAAAGAAAACTACCTGGAAAAAGTCCCCAAGATTGATTGCTTAAAAAATTGGGACGAACAATTTCCTTCTCTGGCTATAACTTCTCCTTCTAGGGCAAGAAAATCTTCTGCTTTGGCCATGAAAAATCTTTTGGTGATGAATCTGAGTTGTTTTTGTTGCGAAACGATCAAGCAGCCAACATGAGTAACGATAGAGAAGTCTAAAAAAAATGAGAAGAAAATTATAATATGCGTAAGTAAACCAAATCGAAAGGATATCAAAAAAGAAAATAAGGGAAATTGAAAGAGAAGACAAAGGAAATCAGAAGGAAATAGAAAGGTTATATTAGATTGGGCGTATGCGTACGTAAATCAGAAGAGAAAACAAGAGGAATATTGACGATTTCGTGTTATGAAGAAGACGAAGTACCTTGGTGGCGCCGCGAGAGAGAATACGAGGTAATTAGGGATTTGGTGATTTTAAGTTATTTTAACTTCTATTAAAATAAAAAAATTATTATATTTGACATTTTAAAAACGTCAACTATGTAGGTTTTAAATTATAATTATTTTGACCGTTTAAAACTGTCAAGAAAATGTGGCGGAAATTTTTTAAAAAAATTTCACCCCTTCAATTTCATTTTCTGAAATATTCTTGACATTTTAGCCTTAAAAAATTATTTTCTTGACATTTTTTATTTAAAGTGTCAAGAATTTATGAATATCAAGTGTCAAATATGAGTGATATTGTTGTAGTGGTATTTTTGGGAAGAGATAATTGCTTGAATTATATCATAAAATAACTACATAGATTTATATACCCAAGATAAATAAAAATAAAGAAAATAAAATAATCTCCTATTTATCCATGGCATTTTCGAAATTGCTAGATAAAGGAAAGAGATTATCTTTTTTCTTTTTGTGTTTATCTCTATAGATTAATCCTAATGTGATTAGGATTCCTATTTTTCTATAAATAGGAGGGTTGGGTCATTCATAAATCACACAATACAATTCCATAGAAAGTTGGAACTCTCTCTTCCTCCTCTCCCTTCCTCATTGCCGATTTTCTCATAGTATTGGGAAGAAAAATATTTTTTTTTCTTCTTCCCAATTTCTTCTAAAGTTCGATCCCACAATCGAATTTCGTTTGATCGATCGGGATATAGCGTAGAAGATTTGGTGTTGCTGAGGATTTGAAGCTGCAAAGAAACCTCCAACCGATTCTCCATTATTCAGTCAATGTAAGTTCCGGTTTTAATTTTTCGAAAATATAAGCATGAATCTACATGTTTTATCACAAATTGCATGATGTTAATAGATCCGTTATTAAATGTTAATAAGTTTACTAAATAAAATTCCGCTAATTTAGTAAATCATCCCTTCACTCCATTGATATGAGACCTTTTGGGTGAAAACCAAAAGCAAAACCATGCGGGCCTTGGCCCAAAGTGGACAATATCATACCAATGTGGAGTTGTGGTGGCCCGTTGTCCCCTAACAAATGATATCAGAGCCATGCCCTAACCTTAACAATGTGGGTGGAATCCTCGGTTGCCGATCAAAGTGGGGAGCCTTGGAGACCCGATCCGTGGTGGGCTCTATCGAACATGCGGTGTGCTCTGGAGAAAAAAGGTTGGCCTGGATAGAGTGGAGGGATGGAGGGGAGGCTCGATGGATATTTGTTCGAGGGGAGGATTGCTGGGGTGTGAACAAAATCCCACATCGGTTAGGGAAGGGGATGATCATGGGAATATAAGGGGAAGGGCACATCTTTATTGGTATGAGGCATTTTGGGTAAAACCAAAAGCAAAGCCATGCGGGTCTTGGCCCAAAGTGGACAATATCATACCAATGTGGAGATATGGAGGCCCGGTTTCCCCTTTCAGAATTCCACCTTGGCAAGATAGATGAAGAATCCATAGCTTCTGTTACAATCATTGTCTTCACCGACAATCATAGTTCTTAAACTAGAGAGCTATCCTACTCCACCATATAAGTAGACCACTTGAAATATCATCTTTCAAGATTTTCCTTTTTCGGCACATGTCGATAAACTTTGCTGAAATTATGGTGCAACTTCTACCTACTTGGATTCCCTGGAAGTTCTTCAGCCATCGACACCATTCCACCACACGCCTTGCATAACTGCCAAGTCAATGCTCGTGTGCATCCGCTAACAGCACATCCTCTATCATGGTAAAGCAGTCATACCATGAGGATGAATTTCTTCTCTCTTCAAACGAAGTCGTCGTCTCCCGTGACAAAAGAGACAATGTTAGCTTCCGACCTAGAGCCCTTTGTTGAATCTGCTCTATTTGGACAATCTCTTTTCAGGTGACCACCACAGAAATCATTGTCATTTGATTTCACTGAATCACCATCACCGTTTGACTGATTGAGAGCACCACCTCCCAACAGTTGTTGGAAAAAACACCTTCCCACATTCACCGTTAGGAATAAAAGAAGTAATCGAGAAATTAAAGAAATAAACATAGTAAAAAGGACACAAGAATTTATATTGGTTCACCCCAATTGGCTACGTTCAGTTGCTACTGCTGCGGATTTCACTATGATAAATCAAGAGTTACAGTGAAAAATATTCAATACACTTAACAGTGTATTACGCTAAAAAAACCCTCAAGAAAGTAAACTCTTTATTTTATAATATTTCTCACACTCTTACCTTACCATCATCAATGGGCCGAGCCGAGCCGGCTCGGCCCAAACATTAGAAGGCTCAAGCTCGGCTCGGGCTCGGGCCCAACGAGCTTTTGCTTTTGGTCGAGCCGAGCCGGCTCGGCCCAATTTAAAATGTTAAGGCTCGCGGCTCAGCTCATGGGCTAGGCTCATCGAGCCGAGCTTGGGCCTGGCTCGTTGGAGAGAGCCGAGCTCGGCCTATCATATAAGTTTATTTTTGTATTATATTTTCTCAACAACCAATAGTGTATAACTTTCAAATCACTTTTTTAAAAAAATCAAGTGTTAACAAAATTAACATATTAAACTTATTATTTTAAATAACAATTTTATCCGTTAAATAATTTAACTATTTTATTTTATCTTATTTAGTAATTACACAAAAGTATCAACTTTAAAAAATATATTTTTTTATTAATTATTTCATACATGAATATTTGAGAATAAAGTGCATCACTACAATATTAAGTACATTCCAACTAGGTTGGCACCCATTTATATGTTAAGTTATAATAGAATTTTTTATCTTAAATTTAAAAAATGCTAATAATATAAAATTTTATTTAAATAATAAATAAATATTGCCAGCTTTATTTGGGCCGAGCTCGAGCTGGCTCGTTGGATCGGCCCTATGGAGGCTCAAACGAGCCGGCCCACAAGCCAGCTCGTTCAAAAAAAGGGAGGCTCATATCCAATCCAAACAATTAACGAGTCGAGCTGAGCCGGCCCGTCAAACGTTGACTTTCGGGTCGAGCTCGGGCCGGCCTTTAGGCCGCGAGCCATATGATGATGGTGACTCTTACCAAAGTCCTCCCCGAACCCAATACAAATACGCTCTCAGTATTTTTGGGATACATTTGCCAACAGAGAGTTGCCTCTATTTATAATACAAATAGCCTTGGTCACCAAGTATAATCTAACAGTCATAATTCATCCTTGCCCACCAAGCAAATCCAATGGCCACAATTAAGACTTGGTCACCAAGCAAACTTGTTGAGCAAGTTTAGGGCTTTATCAATCATTCCATATACTTGCCAAATCCCAACATCTTCTTCTCCTAAAACAACCAGCTTCCGTTTGCTGATAAAATGACACACAATTTATGTTGGGATTTATGCCCTAGAATTCGTAATTTGTAATAGAATATTTTATGAATAAATGAAAGTATTGTTTTAGTGAATTTTGTGCAATTTATTATATGTTGATATTCGTTATATATTCAAACATTAATAGAAAATTCCAGAGTTACTAATTCTGTAATCTTGACTACTATGAGATATAAAGTGGATCTAGTCCAAGATAGTAACTCAAATAGTCTACAGTAAACGAATACGGTTAGGAAACCTTATTCTGGTAACACTGTTGATGTTGTTCACTGATTTGATCCAAATCATTAGCATGATGTAGATGCAAATGGAAACATCATATATAATGAGTTTATATAAGACTGGACCAAGATAATAAATCGATTCCTAAATAACACCGTTAATAGGAAATGATTTATAATATCAAATTTACGTTATTAAGATTGATACGTCTCAATCCTGAGTATGTCGTGAACTCACAGTAATGAAGTTTTTTCCTTTGATTCACATAGTTGAGGGTGATCTGTTGATACACTCGATAAACTCCTGTTTTGGGGAAATGACTAAATTGGTGCTTGGGAACATTTCTATACAAGATGGCATTCATAACTTTCCTAAAACAAATGAAAGTGTTAGTGCGACACTATTCTAATTTAGGAACTTTAGGTATCTCCCTTGTTGTAATGATTCGGTACTTGAACATGAGGCCTCACCTTCTCACTGGCCCGAGAAGGATCGTTCTATACTTGAAAATTATAGAAAAATGTTCATTAGAGAATCATCGGGTACACAAGGATAAAAGAGATAATTACAAGGGTAAAACGGTAATTTTGACCCAGTTGTAATTATGAGATTACCACGTGAAGGATATGTCAAAACAAACTTAATAACAAATGGACATAACCCATCTATAGTGAGGGGAGTTCAACTTAGGGTTTATAGTGGAATTACCCTAAGTTAATAATTATGATTAATTAATTAATGAGTTTAATTAATAAATCAATAATTATTGGAGCCCATGATCTATAGGTCCATCAGGTCCCTATGCTAGCCCATATATCATTGTAACCAACCAAGTTATTAATTTAACTAGGAAGAAATATTTATATTTAAGTAATTAAATTACTTAAATAAGGGATATGTTAATTGTTTAAATAAAGAGTTTATTTAAATGGAAATTAACATTAAAATTATTAATTATTTAAATAATGAGTTTATTCAAATAGAAATTAATATTAATATTATTAATTAAATAATGAGTTTATTTAATTTAATAATAAAAGGAGAGAATTAAATAGATTTGTTTTATGAAACAAATTGGTATTTTTGCCCAAAATAATTAATTAAATGAATTTGATTCAACATTAATTATTTAAGGGGATTTTCGAAAATATGTATTTAATTAGAAAAGATTATTTGAATTTTTTCTAAATATAAATGCATAAAAAGAAAATATAATAAAGTATATAAAGAAAATAAATAAAAATATCAAAATAAAGGTCATGAGTCAGCGTCATTTGTCATTAAATGGAAAATCTTATTTCCTTAGTGCAAATGAACCTGACGCCATTTGAATTTATTTTATTATTATTTTTAATTTAATTAATTTTTATTATTTAAATTAAAGAGATATGATAAATAAATAAAGAGATAATAATGATTATCCTCACGCCACTTGTCATGTATTGGAATGAAAGGAAATTTTGATTTCCTTATTTCAAAACAAGTCTGACGTGATTTGTTTATTTTATTTATTTTTTTTAAAATAATTTTGATTATTTAAATTAAATGAAATAAGAGTTCTAATTGGATTAGGAAACAAACTCTTATTTTTCTTATAAATATGACCATTGGGTGCTCATATTACTTACTTTGATATTTATCAAAATTCTCTTTTTTAGTCTCCCTATAGCCGATTTTGGCATAGAAAAATAAGAAGAATTTTTCTTCTTATTCTTTTGTTCTTCCGGTTCGATTCCCACAAATCGGGTTGGTTTATGATCGGGATATAGCATAGAAAACTTGGTGAAGTGGATTGATGCTGTAAAGGAAACCCCAACCGATTCTCCATAAATCTACGATGTAAGTTTTCGAAAAACCTTATATTTATATTACGGTTTGATCACAATTGCATGTTATTAACGGATCCGTAATTAATCGTTAATTAATTTACTAAAGAAAATTCCGAAAATTTAGTAAATAGTTCCTTCAATTTAAACCCCGACCTTTCAATTGTATCAAGAAAAACCTTAACTTCTTAAATTGTTTGCCTACAACGAGTGACACGTATCACTGTACTAATGAAAGTTTCTTTGCAAAGACGAAGTAAACGAAACAAATTTACTGTTATTTATTATGTATTTGAGAAGTGTGGGAATATATAAGTTAATTCTCATAACTTTGGACGCCAACTCAATATGAAAATTATTATGCTTATTTTTAAGCAAAGAAAATTATTGTTTCTGTCACAATATTACTCAACTGACGCAATACAATAATTATTAGCATATAAATAATATATTATAATATTTTATGTTTAAATGATATGATAGTTGTAAGTTTTTAAACTAATAATTGTAAATATAATAATTTTGAAAAAAAATATTTATAAATATCATTTTTTTTCCAAACCAAATTAATCGGTGATTCCTATAACAATTGATTTACATACTGATAATTTATTCGCACGATGATCATTATTTATTATGTGAATTATAGTAATCACTTGTGTGGTACCCAAAATATGTTATATTTACAAATATTTATAAAATTATGCTATTTTACTAGCAATTATTATATAATTATTTATTAGTTATTGAAAGTACGATAATAAATGCAATTACTTATATAGCATATTTTAGCTAAGTATTTATCTAAATGTTTGAACTTTTCAAATATTACCCATATAGCATATTTCAGCTAAATATATATGGCTCAAGCCTGAAGTTATAATGGGTCAAAATGACAAATAAGCCCATAGCATTAAAGGTGAACGAACAAAACAAAAATGAATTGAACTAATCAAAGGTTTTTTTCTTCCTTTCCCTCTCAATCAAACGAATAGAACGAATCTTCTTCATTTTCACTTCATTTTCAAGGGAATAGATCGATCATCTTCTCTATCAATGGAATCAATCGATTGTTCCACTAAGATTTTGTTCCCTCTGAATTAATTTGCTCGTTATTCTCTGAACTGTGATTCCAAGATGAATCAATTGCAAATTTTTTTTGAAAAAAGGCAAATCAAACGTAAGAAAAAATGATTGTAGTAGATGATCTTAGCATGAATTAACAAAAAAAATAATGAGAATGATGATGATGAATGTCATTTTCCGTAGTTTTATTTCTGTCCGTAGTTTTATGTCACTATCCTGTATGGGTTTAATAATTTCACTTTTCAAATTAACATACGCAAAAATGTCAATTTCTTGAAATTTTAATTCCTCTTTTTGTCCTTTCTCAAAATTTTATGTGAATGAGATTTTTTGTAAATTTTATTCTTGGAAGCATTTAGATACATTTATTTTTGTAAGTTTATGTAACGACCCGCTTTCCGTTAAATTCTTTAAATTCAAATGCACAGCGGAAGACTCAATTTTTTAAAGAAAAACGGCATGGGTTCGTTTAAAAACCGGATAACCAAAACCTGTTTTTAACAACCCATATTCAGAGAAAGCGATAAATCGAGAATACATATTCCATCATATAATTTAAACTCCTAAACAAGATTTGAATCATAAAAACTTATGCAATTTTAGACAAATACCCTTTCGGGCTCAAAAAGACACAAGTTATGGAATTTGGAAATAATTTACAAGCATTTCTAAGAATGCTAAACCAAAAGTGTTCAATATTGTCCATCCACCGTCTCGGCAAGTCAAACAGCACCACCTCCTCTACCATGCTTCTTAGGATGAGGTTTACCTGAAAATTTGTAAGTGTAGCAACATTAGCATAAAAATGCTAGTGAGAGTAAAACAAAAGCAAGTAATCCTATGAACCAAATTTCATACCAGAAATTGTGTCCAAAGGCTGAAATTGCTCTTTACTATCCATTCCACACTTTCAATTTTCATACAATCATACGATAGTAAAATACTACCCGTAATAGTCCTTCAATGCCATGTAATTGAAATAAAGACTTAAAGTAAAAGTAACAACCATTACTAGGTCTTACTACACAATTCTAAAGAATATGTAATTGTAATATTAACTATCTTTGTTACCAAACAAGTTTCATTGTAACGTGCTATTGTATGGATCGAAATCAACATACCACGTACGGTCGTACCGTATCACAAATCATCGTACCATGATACCGTATGGACCGAAGTCAACATATTATCATGTACCATATCACAAATCATCGCACTATGATACGTATGGACCGAATCAACATACTATCATGTGCCGAATCAACTGTGATTAAGTTCCCCACAAATCATCGCACTATGATACGTATGGATCCGAATCAACATACTATCATGTGCCGAATCAACTGTGATCAAGGTCTCCACAAATCATCGCATTATGATACGTATGGATCCGAATCAACATACTATCATGTGCCGAATAAACTGTGATCAAGGTCTCCACAAATCATCGCACTATGATACGTATGGATCCAAATCAACATACTATCATGTGCCGAATCAATGTGATCAAGGTCTCCACAAATCATCGCACTATGATACGTATGGATCCAAATCAACATACTATCATGTGCCGGATCAATGTGATCAAGGTCTCCACAAATCATCGCACTATGATACGTATGGATCCAAATCAACATTGTGACGACCCGACACTTTTTAAATAAATTTAAATGAGAAAACACAGCGGAAGTCTTTTATTTTAAGAAAATTTGGCGTGGTTATGTTTGAAAATTGGCTAGCCAAAACCTGTTTACATCCTAATTTCAAAATCTAATAAAATCACATGGAACTTTAAAAACCAATCAGGAGTTCAAAGATTTAATGTCATAAAACAACGACAATAAGCTCTTATGAGCTTAATACAAAGTACAAATCATCAAAGTCTTTAAAGTTCACCAAAAATAAATACATTGGCTTTACAACAACCGAGTCCATCTCGAGGTCATCATCCCTCGATCACGCAGCACCATCTCCCCTTCCACGGCCTCTAGCCAGGGCATTACCTGAAATTTTGTAATATCATGAGCTAACAACTTAAGCCCAGTGGGAATAATAAGAATAAAAAGTAAAGATAGACCTCAAACTCGCATTTCCGATTTGTGTCCAATTAAACTGACACAATCTTTCCTAGAATTCTCCAAAATTTAGGTAATTCTATTCCATATTCTCCAAAGTATGATATTACTAACTCTTAAGGTCAAATCCTCATCCATTTACTTGTTACAACATAAATAAGAAAGTAAATAAACTTTGCATAAATATAACATCTTGATTCTCTATTCCATCGATCATATGCATGAAGGTAATGAGAACATCCCGTAGGATCACATTCACCCTTTATGCATGAAATGAAGGTAATGTGGATTTTTCACGTAGTATCCACCCTTATCCTTATGTATGAAGTAGTGTGGATTTTTCCCGTAGTATCCACCCGTACTTATGCATGGAAGTAATGTGGACTTTTCCCGTAGTATCCACCCTTACTTATGCATGGAGGTAATGTGGACTTTTCTCGTATTCCACCATTAACCTTTCGATTTTCTTTCTCACTTTCTTTTCTTTTCAATGATGCGAGATGTTATGCATATGCTTGCAAAAGTAAATAAAGTAAATGTAAATGATAAAGTAACCGAAACAAGCATAAAATAAAGGAGCATAAAGTAAAGACATAAAGTAAAGGACATAAGTGTGACGACCCGACACTTTTAAATAAATTTAATTTATAAAACACAGCGGAAGTCTTTTATTTTAAGAAAAATCGGCGTGGTTTTGTTTGAAAATTGGCTAGCCAAAAACCTGTTTACATCCTAATTTTCAAATCTAATAAAATCACATGGACTTTAAGTCCCAATCAGGAGTTCAAATATTTCATATCATAAAAACCACATCAAAAGCTCTTATGAGCTAAATACAACATGTACATCATCAAAGTCTTTGAAATTCACAAAATAATTACATAGACTTTACAACAACGAGTCCATCTCGAGGTCAACGTCCCTCGATCAAGCAGCACCATCTCCCCTTCCACGGCTTCTAGCCAGGGAAAACACCTACAATTGGAATTATATCTCAAAATTAATATATTACCAACTAACGATCAAACAACAACTAAACATACAAAATGACGAAAAACCCAACAAACCCCCCACATGAGGCTCTCGGCCCCCTCATGAAAAATGGACTTCGGGTTTGGTTTTCCAGCTTTTAAGAAATTTAAATGTGTTTCGAGTTGGTTTTAAGCAAATTCGATATTCCCGATTTCAATGAGTATCGATAATTAGGGTTTTTGAACATTATGCCCTTTCCCGAATCGAATTTCAATAAACATTATTTCATTAATTTATAACCCATAATTAAACCCAAAAAGGTAAATTTCAAACGGGAAGGGTTTCGACTGAAACTCAGTTTTAGGGTTAAGGGAAAGTTTTCAAAAACTCTTAAAACAACTCCCGTATTGACAAACACCGAGTTTCACAACACGAAATCGAAGGAATCAAAAGAAAACTCCATTAAAATACTATTTGGAGTTTAGGGTTTCAAGAGAAACTTACCGAGAACTCCTTGGATCTCGAGAGAAACGCACGATGGTTAGGTGGAAATGGATCCTAGACTCGAGGGCTTTCCGATGTATCCAAGATCGAGTCGATCCGTCGAGAAATGAACGAAACCCGAAAAATTTCCCTTTCTCTCTTGGACTCACGGCTTGGAGGAAGAAAAGGATGAGAAAATGATAGTCAATCTTGGTCATATGGTTTTTTAAAGAAGATAATGGAATAGTGTTTAGATATTTAGGAATTTTGAAAATGACGGTTGCGTCCTTTTATGACTTTTAACTTATAAATCGAAACCCGAAGTTATTAAACTACCCCAATGGTGATTAATAATTATTAATTGGTCCGTTAATAATTGTTAATACCATTAAAACGAAATTAAGCTAAAAAGGTAATTTAAAAAGATTTAAACCGAAATAAACTACAAATTTCTAAATTACCGATTCTAAAATAGACTTTAAATGCTTAAATTAAAATAAAATAAATAAAATTTTTTTATCACAAAATAACGGGACGTTACAATATTTATCACCGCTTCATGTTGAAATATGTTTTAAAATGTATAGTGATATGAATCATGGAACGTCACAAAAAGCCCAAGGAAAAATCACAACATTAAAGTTCAAGAGAAGCATTGAACATCCATTTACAAGCCTACATTAGCAAAGTCAAGACAAGCTTTGAAGATCCGATCATGGAGGCTATGGAAGAAGACTTGATGCACATTAATCAATGGAAAATGCATTTGGAAGAAGAGAATTGAAGACTTGTTCAATCAGAAATGAAGAGAAGAGCAAATTAGGAAAGTTGCATCACTTTTGCAAACTTTCCTTATTTGGACCACTTTCCATATTTGTTCCCGAACTTGCCATATATGATGTCCACGAATTTACAATGTATTTGGACATGTTTTAGGCCTTTATTTATCATTTTTAATGCTTAGAATAGTTTAGGAATGATATAATATCTTCTAGGGCAAAACTTTCCTAAAATGCACCAAATGCACTTAAGGAAAGATTTGGCAGATTTTGTGCCTACTTGTAATCCGAATTTGCTTGTTATTTTTAGGGTCTCTTTGCCTATTTAAAGGCCTCATTTGTAACCCTAAATATGAAGAATTCATATGATAATAATATTGCTTTTTGCTTTGCTAAAATTGCTTAGTTTTGTAGCCTTGTTCTAGGTTGCATGTTTTAGAAACATTCAAGCATAACTTGATCTATTGTGTTTGTGGATTGTTTCGATCTTGAAATAAGAACGAGTTCTCTTATTTCAAGGTATTAGATCATTGGAATAATCTTCTTCTTCTTTGTTTCCAAGGGTTTTACCTTATTGTTCATCGGGGTTTTAGGATTTGCATCTAGGGGTTCTTTGTGCTTTCAAAGGGTTTCTATTTCAATTTCTTAGGGTTTCATATCATTTGGTATCAGAGCTTAGGCTCAAGGGAAGATTTCTATCTTACTTGCTTTCTTGTTATTTTAGTTTTTCTTGTCTTGTTCTTCGTTCATCAAAAATTCCAAAAAAAAAAAAAAAAAAAAACTGTTCCAGAATTTCCTTCTTTAGCTACTGTTTTTGTTCTTTTTCGTTTAGTTTCAATCCGAATCTTAGAAAGTCATAAACTATAAAAGTGTTTATATTTGAGTCGTGATTATTTGTTATTCATAAAAGTTTGTAAAAAAAAAAGTGGAAGATTGAGAAAAAAATAGATCTTCGCAGACTGTCGGATTGTCCAGAAAATTGAAAAAAAAAAAAAAAAGTGTTCTTGCTTGATTTGTTGAAGTTTCTGGAAAAAAGTGGTTTGTGTTCGTATTTTTCTTGAAGAGTTCATCTTAAACTCATCATTTATGCATCTTGAATCCCAAATTATCAAGTTGAATGAGCCAAAGTTGTTTGTTTCCTAAAAAGCTAGAACTTACCATAAATAACCCAAAACTGTTTTAGGAAAGTTTCAATTCTGTCCCATATTCAAATATATGCATATCTTGCTCAATTAAAGTCATTTTTTCTGATCCAAAGTGCTTTAGGGAAGTCTAATTTCGAATTTTTCTCTTTTAGGAAAGTTTATTCTTGCTTATTTTCTTTCTTATTCTTTCCTTGTCACTAAAATAAACCATTTGCATAAATCTGTCTTATTTTCTTCTTAACCCACCAAATTGGTTGTTTCTTATTTCTTGATTGTTACTTTTTACAAATTTCATTAGTATCATAGTTGTTTGATAGTTGCTAAAGTGTGCTAATTAGTTCAAGGTTATATTTAGGCCCTAAAATCTGTTTTGAGTGCAAACACGAATGAATTGACATCATCGAGTGTAAACACTTAGGGAGTGATTGAAAGGTCCTATTTTTATTACTAACTTGTTTACTTGCAGCAATGTATCATGAAATTGATCAAAGGAGGAGTAATAGATGTCGAGAGAGAGAACATACTCGGAAGGAAAATAGAGGTATTTACCATGAAGGGATGGAGCATAGAAGCATAAGAGGTGATAAGCTCAAGTTACCTACTTTCCAAGGGAGATCAAATCCAGAGGTTTACTTGATATGGGAAAGAGATGTGGAGCTTTGTTTCGAAGAATATCCATGTAGTGATTCAAAGAAGGTACAACTTATAACAACTCAATTATGTGATTATGCACTAACATGGTGGAAACAATTGGTGAACGATAGGAAAAGAAGAACTTTGGAGGATCCAATTGAAACTTGGTGTGAACTCAAATACATAATGAGGAAACGATTTGTACCAGACCGATTTCAAAGAGACCTTGTACAAAAGTTTGAAGATCTTACACAAGGAAATATGAGTGTTTGTGAGTACTACAATGAGTTTAAATATCTCATGGCTAGGGCTAATATTGAGGAAGATGAAGAGACGACTATAGCATGGTTCTTAGATGGATTAAATTATGACATTGCTGGCCAAGTTAATGGGTATACATATGTGGAGTTGGATGAAATGGTTCACTATGCCATCAAGGTAGAAAAGAGGCTCAAAAGAAGAGTAGATACACGGTATGCTTCTAAACCTATTTCCGATTCTACTTCTTCTTATCAAATGGGTGAAAATGATACATTAATGGATAAGAATGGGGCTGCCTATGGCTTGGTAGAGGAAAATGCAAATTTAATTTTAGAGAAGGTCAAGATGATTGAAAGAGAACTTTTAAAATCAAAGGAAGTTTTCAATGCTAGCATGGAGGAGATAAAAGAGGATATTCGTGCTAATGTTTTTGTGGAGGAAACTTGTGAGCTACAAAAGAGTTCCATGTTTGAAATCAATGAGAATTGTGAAAAAGAGAGTGAGCCAAAAGAAAGAGAGATGAGTGATGAAAAAGAAATGAGTGAAATAAGTGAGCAAAAAGAAAGAGAGATGAGTGATAAAAAAGAAATGAGTGCTCAAAAGAATGAGAGTTGTGAGTTTGAAAATAATGAAAGAGAGAATGAAAAGAAAGAGGGCTTTGAGAATACAAAGTGTGAGATATTTGAATGTAGTGAGAAAAAAGAGACTCAACTGGAGAGTGAGAGCTTGAAAGTTGGATCAAGTGAGGCTAGGAATGAAATTTACCAACCTACATTTGTACTTTTGTACAAAGAGGTTTGTTTTACACTTAACCCATCTTTGCCTAGTATGTTTGTTGAGTTTTTGCAGGAATTCAAACGAATGTTCCCTAATGAGATGCCTAGTGAATTGTCATCAATCCAAGGCATAGAACATCAAGTTGATCATATTTCAAGGTCTGCCATACTCAATAGATCAAGATCTCTCAAGACTCAATGCATGGAAAATAGGGCAAAAGAAACCATTGTAAAGTATCCTAACCCTATTCTTTATAATATGCATAACACTTGTTTGTTTGATAAAAATGATCTCAACTCTGAATTTTTGCACCATCGAATGAATTTCATTGATAATTATGCATGTTGTGCAAAGACTTACTTGCATAATAATTCCCAAATTAAAAGAGTTGTTGAGACTTTTACTACTTCTGATCATGTGCTTAATGTTTTACATAATTCTTGTTTGAATGATTCAATGGTTACACATTCTTGTGATTTGATTGAGAAGAATGTAGGATTTCAGTATGGACACACATATGAGTTGTTTGTCTTACCATGTTATGAGAAAATTTATGAAATTGACTATGGTCCTTTGGGTTCTAATGTGTTATCTAATAGTGTAGCTAGATCTCTTGTTCTTTTTTATGAGACAGAATTTAAGAAGAAGCTACAAATACTTCAATACCTAAGTGGGACCAAGGGTATGCAATTAAATGTCAAAGAAGGAGATGCATGGAAATTCAAGGTTTTTGATCCGGGAGGAGTTAGGCAATTCAAGGCACTAGAAAGATATCAAGATGCTTACAAATCTGATTTCCAAGGTAAGTATGCTTAAGGTGCTTTTATTTATGTTTTAACTTAAGTTTTTGCGATGTAGGTAATGTTTTAGATTCGAGGACGAATCCTTTTCAAGAGGGAGGGGATGATATGAATCATGGAACGTCACAAAAAGCCCAAGGAAAAATCACAACATTAAAGTTCAAGAGAAGCATTGAACATCCATTTACAAGCCTACATTAGCAAAGTCAAGACAAGCTTTGAAGATCCGATCATGGAGGCTATGGAAGAAGACTTGATGCACATTAATCAATGGAAAATGCATTTGGAAGAAGAGAATTGAAGACTTGTTCAATCAGAAATGAAGAGAAGAGCAAATTAGGAAAGTTGCATCACTTTTGCAAACTTTCCTTATTTGGACCACTTTCCATATTTGTTCCCGAACTTGCCATATATGATGTCCACGAATTTACAATGTATTTGGACATATTTTAGGCCTTTATTTATCATTTTTAATGCTTAGAATAGTTTAGGAATGATATAATATCTTCTAGGGCAAAACTTTCCTAAAATGCACCAAATGCACTTAAGGAAAGATTTGGCGATTTTGTGCCTACTTGTAATCCGAATTTGCTTGTTATTTTTAGGGTCTCTTTGCCTATTTAAAGGCCTCATTTGTAACCCTAAATATGAAGAATTCATATGATAATAATATTGCTTTTTGCTTTGCTAAAATTGCTTAGTTTTGTAGCCTTGTTCTAGGTTGCATGTTTTAGAAACATTCAAGCATAACTTGATCTATTGTGTTTGTGGATTGTTTCGATCTTGAAATAAGAACGAGTTCTCTTATTTCAAGGTATTAGATCATTGGAATAATCTTCTTCTTCTTTGTTTCCAAGGGTTTTACCTTATTGTTCATCGGGGTTTTAGGATTTGCATCTAGGGGTTCTTTGTGCTTTCAAAGGGTTTCTATTTCAATTTCTTAGGGTTTCATATCATATAGCGTTTTAGTACAATTAATTATTGAACTAAAGTTGGTTATTTATTTATTTTCTGACTTTTTTGCATAACTTATGAAGATGGAGGATTCTAGTAAAAGAAGAAGATGCAATGAAGATATGGCAATAGTTGTGCACAACAAAGGGGTTATGATTGGAAAACATGACTTGAAACCAGACATTGTAAGTCTTGTAAAAATACATATTTCTCAATGCAAATCAATAACTTATGTGATATTGATTATTTTACTTTTTTGATTGATTATTTTCTTTTTTTTAAAAAAAAAAAAGAAAAAAAAATGATTCTAGTGAATCAAGTGATAGTGAAAATGATGAAACAAAGGAATTTGGTGTTGGATCCAGCAAAAGAACAAGCTTGAAGAAGATACAAATGAAGAAGAAATTACAGTTGATAATTTGGTTGAAGGAAAAAAATTACTAGCTGTAGTAAAGAAAAGAAAGAATAAGAGTAAAGAAAAGGTAGTTTTTGTACTAATATTATTTCATATTATTTAATCTTAATGTTTTTTTGTTAATTATTTTGAGAAAAACACATACAGGACAATGTAAGAAGAAAAAGACAAAAAAGACAGTGAAGAAAAGATGATAACAAAAAATAGAGGGAAAAAACAAACTAGTTCAACCTGATCAACTGCCACATCAGCTCTCTCAACTCTATCAATCCAGAGCTCAGCAAATGATGGATCCAAAGACCTACCATTAAACTCACCAGGTGCATGTCTACTATACTCTCTCAAAAACCTAGCAGCCTCGGTAGATCCAACCTGATCAACTGCCACATCAGCTGGTCTAGGTGGTGGTACAACAGGCAATACTGGTCTACCAGCATCTCGCAATAATCCCAGATAATCCTCCTCAGAAATATAAACTCCTCGCCCCTGAACAGGTGGCGGTACAACAGGAATCACTGGCGGAGGTACTATAGGAATCACAGGTGGAGGTGGTGGTGGAGGTGTAGGGCTCCGAGCTCTGCCTCTACCTCTACCTCTCACTCCAGCTCGTCTACCCCCCTTTCTAGGAGGCATACTACATAAAGTCAACAAAACAAGATAAGTTACCAGTAAAAGAGGATTCACCACTTTTACCAAATCGAAATGAAATGCGAGTTTAAAGATTAAGGTCTAGGAATACCTGGTGCTGCTGATCTCAGATGATGACTTTCGAGAATGGACTTAAAACAAAAACATGAAATACAAACATGCATCGCATGTAGTCTACAGAACCCCGTCGGCTCTGATACCAACTGTGACGACCCGTCACTTTTAAATAAATTAAATTCAGAGAAAACAGCGGAAGTCTTTTAATTTACGAAAAATTGGCGTGGTTTTGTTTGAAAATTGGCATGCCGAAAACCTGTTTACAACCTAATTTTCAATTCTAATCAAATCTCATGGACTTTAAGTCCAAATCAGGAGTTCAAACCTATAATATCATAAAACATCAATATTAGGCTCTTAAGAGCCAAATACAAAATACAATTCCTTAAAGTTCATCAAAATAAGACATAAACTTTACAAAAACCATTAGTCCATCTCGAGGTCAGCATCCCCCGATCACGCAGCACCACCTCCTCCTCCTCGACCTCTAGCCAAGGCATTACCTGAAATTGGTTGTAATATCATGAGCTAACAAACTAAGCCCAGTGAGAATAAATAGCATAAAAAGTAAAGATAGACCTCAAACTCGCATTTCGATTTGTGTCCAATTAACTGACACAATCTACTCCTAAAGTTCTCCAAACTCTAGGTAATTCTATTCCATACTTTCCAAGGGATGACATTACTACACTTGTAGTCAATCCTCATCCATTAACTTATTATATCATAAAGTAATGAAAGTAAATGACTTTGCATAAAAATATAACATCTCGACTTTCTTTCTCATCTATCATATGCATAAAAGTAATGAGTACACCCGTAGGTTACGCATTCGCCATTTATGCATGAAATGAAGGTAATGTGGATTTTTTACAAACTATCCACCCTTATCCTTATGTATGAAGGTAATGTGGGAATCCACTCATCCACCATTCAACCTTATGCATGATGAAGGTAATGTGGGTATCCACTCATCCACCATTCAACCTTATGCATGAAGGTAACGTGGGTATCCACTCATCCACCGTTCCTTTCATTCTTTTCTTTTCTCTTTTTAATGATGCGAGATGTTATAATATAATAAATAATGGTGCAAAATGTTATGCATATGCTTGCACAAATAAATAAAGTAAAGTACGATTATTAAATAACCGAAACAAGCATAAAGTAAAGCGACATAAAGTAAAGAACATAAAGTAAAGGGCATAAAGTAACATAGATAGAATACTGGATGAACGATTTATCGATCGAACTCCGCTAACAATAATAAAAGTAAAGGTCAAAACATAACGATTAACCTAAACTTTCAAGGATTCTAAACTTCCAAGTGAACCATTCTAAACTCCGAAACTAATCTAACTTAGAATCTTCTAAGATTCGAGGTTTTCAACGAGAAATCCTAAGTTTCTCGCCTAAAGGATTAACTTCAAATCCTAAGGCACTATCTCACATCCTCTAACCTTAGGTTGGATTCTAGTCTTAGTTCCGATTCTACAAATCAACGTACTTATTTGCTTTCTATAGTTACTTTAAATTCTAATCATTCTCACCTTAATAAAAGTGAAGACTTTTCTCCTAAACACCGGAAGAGCAATCAACCACGAAGTTCAAAAACACCTACAAACGAATTATATCGTAACAATCAATAACGAAACCAACTATCGATCAAACATCTAATAAACATACAAAGCAACGAAAACCCAATAAAACCCACAAAGAGGCCCACGGCCTTATCATAAAAAATAATTCTCGGGTTTGGTTTTTCGGCTTTTTGGCAATTCAAATACGTTTTGAGTTGGTTTTAATCAAATTCGATAATCCCGATTTCAATGGGTATCGATAAATAGGGTTTTCGAACATTAATCCCTTTCCCGAATTGAATTTAAATAAACATTCATTCATTAATTTCTAACCCAATTTCAATCCCAAAAGGGTAAATTTCAAACGGAAAGGGTTTCGACTGAAACTCGGTTTCAGGGTTATGGAATAGTTTCCAAAAACACTTAAAACTACTCCCGAATTGACAAACACCGAGTTCCACGGCAAGAAATCGAAAGAAAACAATGAAAACTCCATTAAAACACTATTTGGAGTTAGGGTTTGAAACTTCACTTACCGAGAACTCCTAGGATCTCGAGAGAAACGGACGATGGGTAGGTGGAAAATGATCCTTGACCCGAGGGCTTTCCGAAATATCCAAGCTCGAGTCGATCCTGCAAGAAACGAACAAAACCCAAATTTCTCTCTTCCTTCTTTGAGACCCACGGCAATGAGGAGGATAAAATGTGAAGATTTTGGTCAAATGTGGTCAATGAGTTCATTTAAGAAGATAGTCAAATAGTAATTTTAGATATTTTGCAAATTGGGTAATTACAACTTTGCCCTTTTATGACTTTTGGCTTAAAAACGAATCCCGAACATCTCAAACTATCCCAATGGTGATTAATAATTATTAATTGGCCCGTTAATAATTATTAATACCATTTTAACGTATTTAAATAAATAAAGCCATTAAAATGAATTAAAATAAAATAAATTACTAAATTCTAATTTAATAATAAATAAATGAATTTTAATTACTCAAATTAAAATAAAATAAATAAAAGTTTTTTTTTTTATCACAAAATAACGGGACGTTACAAGATGCAAGCTTGTCTTTCCTAGATCATTATTAATTGCTTGAATGCATTCAATTAAAAAAAGAAAGATATTTTTTTAAGGCATGCTGTATTTGGATATGTAATTTTGAGTAGGAATGTAGGTGATCATTAATAAATGCTTGAATTCATTTATTTACAGCATTAGGTTAGTGTGTGTTCTTCTCATGGAATAAATTTGTATTGTTTTGTATGAAGCATTTTTACAAATTACATTAAATAATGTTGGATTAGTTAGTAAGTCAATAACTAAAATGTTTTGTTCAATAATAAATAGGAATAAATATTGGAAGTTGCTTCAAAAGTGACAACAATAGAAGAAAGGGCAACAAGACTAGAGATTGTTAAAAACATAACAAAAACTAGTTAGATACTTTATTAAAAAAAAATTATTTTATTATAATATATGAACTTTGTTATGGACGAATGGAAAATTATGTAATGAATTTCTTAGTTACCAAAAAAATAATTTTAATAATGAAAAATTATAATTGAAACAGGGGAAAATGATTGAAAGTGTTCAAGAAGAAATAAAATCACAAGAAGAGAAATCAACAAAAGAAGGGCATGGTAAGGTTCTTTCTTTGTAAAAGCACCTTAAAAAATAGGCTTATGAAAGTTATATTTTTTTCTTTCAAAACATTATTGTTTTGAATACTTATATATTCCCCAATTTGGTTTAGGTCTTTTCTAAATGATAAATTATATGTTGTGTTGCTTTGTTACATATTGAATTCTAAAATGATATATTTTTTTTATTTTAAATATAAAGCATGATAAGTTAATGTTATTACATTTAAGGATGTAGTTGAGGAGATATATTTTTGCACAACCATCTTTGCATCGTTTTAGTTCAATAATTTATTGATCTAGAACAGTGAGTTTAATTAAAAACACTGTTTTAGTTCAATTAATTATTGAACTAAAACAGAATTGTCTAACTAATAAATAAATATTGATGATTAAACAAGTGGGTTCAATTATTTATTGAATTAAGAAGACCACGAGTTTGAAGAAGAAATAAAAACTCTAAAAACAAGATCATTAATTTAGTTCCATAATTTATTGAACTAAAACTGAATTATCTAATTAATAAAAAGAAAAATCTGATTAAAAAAGTAGTTTAATTCATTATTAAATTAAGAAGACAACGACTTTAGAGAAGAATCGAAAACTGAAAAACAAAAGCATTAATTTAGTTCAATAATTTATTGAACTATAACAGTCAGTCTAATCAAATAAAAAAAATTGATTAAACAAGTAGATTCAATTATTATTGAATTAAGAAGACCACGAGTTTATAGAAGAAACGAAAACTAAAAAAACAAAACACTTGTAGTTCAATAAAATATTGAACTAAAAATGGGTGGGAGTTTGAAGGATAAACAAAATTAAGTACAAACAAAATTCCTGGTTTTAGTGCAGTTAATTATTAATCGTTTTTTTTGATTAATATTAATAATTAATAATTTAGCAAAGAAGTATGGAATGAGTGTTGTTATCAATTTCTTGATTGCTTTGCCTCAATACTAAACTAAATGCAAGCTTGTCTTTCCTAGATCATTATTAATTGCTTGAATGCTTTCAATTAAAAAATCAGAGAGATTTTTTTAAGGCATGTTGTATTTGGATGTTTGATTTTGAGTGAGAATGTAAGTGATCATTAATAATTGCTTGAATTCATTTATTTACAGCATTAGGTTAGTGTGTGTTCTGCTTATGGAATAAATTTGTATTGTTTTGTATGAATGCATTTTTACAAATTACATTAAATAATGTTGGATTAGTTAGTAAGTCAATAACTAAATTATTTTGTTCAATAATAAACAGGAACAAATGTTGGAAGTTGCTTCAAAAGTGACAACAACAGAAGAAAGGGCAACAAAACTAGAGATTGTTTAAACATAACAAAAACTTGCAAAGTGAGTTAGATATTTTATTAAAATTATTTTTATTTTGTTACAATATATGAACTGTGTTATGGATGGATGGATGGACAATTATGTACTGAATTTGACTAAGTTACCAAAAAAATAATTTTAATAATGAAAAATTATAATTGAAACAGGGGAAAATGATTGAAAGTGTTCAAGAAGACATAAAATCACAAGAAGAGAAATCAACAAAAGAAAATGATGGCATGGTAAGGTTCTTTCTTTGTAAAAGCACCTTAAAAAAATAGGCATATGAGAGTTATGCTTTTTTTTTCAAAACATCATTGTTTTGAATACTTATATATTCCCCAATTTGGTTTAGGTCTTTCTAAAAGATAAATTATATGTTGTGTTGCTTTGTTACATATTGAATTCTAAAATGATATTTTTTTATTTTAAATGTAAAGCATGATAAGTCAATGTTATTACATTTAAGGATGTAGTTGAGGAGATATATTTTTGCACAACCATCTTTGCATTGTTTTAGTTCAATTAATTATTGAACTAAAGAAGAATTGTTTGATCAAATATAAAAAGGCTGATGATTAAACAAGTGGGTTCAATTATTTATTGAATTACGAAGACCACGAGTTTGGAGAAGAAATAAAAACTCGAAAAACAAGATCATTAATTTAGTTCAATAATTTCTCACTGTTTTAGTTCAATAATTAATTGAACTAAAACTGAATTACCTAATTAATAAAAAAAAAAGCTGATTAAAAAAGTAGGTTCTTTAATTATTGAATTAAGAAGACAACGACTTTAGAGAAGAAACGAAAAATAAAAAACAAAAGCATTAATTTAAGTTCAATAATTTATTGAACTATAACAGTCAGTCTAATCAAATAAAAAACTGATTAAACAAGTAGATTCAATTAATTATTGAATTAAGAAGACCATGAGTTTATAGAAGAAACGAAAACTGAAAAAACAAAACACTTGTAGTTCAATAAAATATTGAACTAAAAATGGGTGGGAGTTTGAAGGATAAACAAAATTAAGTACAAACAAAAATTCTGGTTTTAGTGTAGTTAATTATTGAACTAGCATGTTTGAAAAAAGAAATTAAAACTTAATTTACCAAAAAAATAGAGAAAAAAGGACTTCAAAAACAAAAACAGATGAATGAACTTGAAAATAGAAAAATCCAAACAACTACAAAAAAAAATTATTGTTTTGAATTCTTATATATTCCCAAATTTGGTTTAGGTTGTTTCAAAAAGATAAATTATATGTGTGTTGCTTTGTTACATATTGAATTCTAAAATGATATTTTTTGTTTTAAATGTAAAGCAGGGTGAGGAAATGTTATTTACATTTGAGAATGAAGTTGAGAAGGTAAAAAAAAAAATTGCACAACCATCTTTGCTTTGTGTTTTTCATTGCCAATTTAATAACCTTTTTATCTTAAACCTTCTTCTCTTCTAGTTATCTTTGTAGATCTAAGATCTTGCTTGTTATGTAATCACAATTCTGTTTTAGTCTATCCAATTTTGTATTTCCTAAGTTGTAATTTCTTCCTCATTAATCTTTTGTATTTGTAATGCATATTATGAAATCAATTGAGTTTTTCCTATCAAATTGCAACTTTAGAATCAAATTTATGTCATGCAAAATATTTATTTGTGCTTCTAATTAACCCTTTTTAGCATAAAAAATGTGCATGTTTTAGTAAACAGTGATCATTTATATACATATTGATAAAGTGTAGTTTAAATTTTATAGCAGGATGCTACGATGATGTTCACATTTGAGGATGGAGTTGTGAAGGTAAAAATAAATTTTTGTTTTGCATGATTATTTGATTTACTTTAACTTAATAAATTGTTTCATTTAAATTTGCATGATTATTTGATTTAGCTTTTGAATAATTATAATCTTGCTTGTTTTCATGGTAGAATAGTTTAACTAGATATGGAACTAAAAACATCGATATTGATTGTAACGTCCCGTTACTTTCAGAGGTAAAATATTTTTATTTAATTAAAGCTTTTAAGATTAGTTAAATTCAGTAATTTCAGTTTTATTAGTTATTTCCGTCCGAAATTCCTTTTAATCGTTTTAATTCTTTAGAATTCGTTTCGGTGACATTAATAATTATTAACGGGCCAATTAATAATTATTAATCACCTTTAGATTAATTTACGAGCTTCGGGTTTCGTTTTTAAAGTAAAAGTAGAAAAAGGACGTAGGCGTCATTTCCCAAATTCTTAAATATCTAAAATTACTATTCATTCATCTTTTAAATATCAACACTTAGGCAAAAAATCACAAAATCCTTCTTCCTTTCTCTCCTTGAGGCCGAGGCTCCCAAAACCTAAAACCCAAAATTTTGTTTTTCTTTATTTCTCGATAGATCGTCTCGATTCTACATCCATCGGAAAGCCCTTGGCCCGTAGATCATTTCCAACCTACCGAACGTGATTTTCGCTCGTTTTCTCGAGGCTTAAAGGTATGTCAAAGTTTCAAATTCTTGAAGTGAATAGTGTTTTAATGGTGGATTTGAGTTGAAATCTTCAAATTCATTCATTGAAGCTTGAAGATTTCAATCGGGAAAGCCGTTGTGGGTAATTTTAGAAAGTTCCCCTAAACCCTAAAACCGAGTTTGAGCCGGAAACCCGTCCCGTATGAATTTCCCTCACTTGGCCATGTTTAGGATGTTAGGGTTATTGTGTTTTTGCTTTTTACTTAATTTTTCGGAAATCGATTAATATGCAAAACCCTAATTTACGGATACCCATTGTAGTTGCGAACCTCCAAAGTATCCGAAACCAACCCGAAACACCTCTAAAGTGCATAAAAGCCGGAAAACCAAACCCAAACCCTATTTTCCCTAGTATGGCCAAGGGTACCATAAGGGTAAAATCCGGGTTTTTCGTCGTTTTGTGTGTTTAGATGTTTTTTGATTGATTTCCGGTTAATTAATGTTATTTAGGTGTAATTTGTTTGTAGGATTGTGAATTGATCGTGGATTTACAACCTCAGTTTATTCAGAGCTTGCTTCAAACTAAGGTGAGTTTAAAGTGAAAGTTAGTGGTTTTATGAATTGAGTTTCGTTATGTAATTGTTTATCGAGGTAAAAAGGGAAATAACTTCTTAGGATTAAGTTTTGGTTGGAGACTTTAATTCAGAAGTGTGTGGAGAGAATTTGGAGTTATAATGAGTTCGATGAAAAGGAAACATCGGAGTGGTTTGGAAGTATTGCAAAGTGAATTGGAGATGTTAGATGAAAGTGGAATGAAAGTTACTTTGATTGGTTTGGAAGTTAAAGTAGTTAGAAGATACACTTGAGTGATAACTCGTGTAATCTAGTTAGTTAGGTTCCTTAATAACTTAGTAGGATTCTTTGAGATTAACTAACTTATTAGAGAACTTAACCTTTGGTAATACGGCACACGATAGTATGTTGATTCGGATCCATACGTATCGTGGTGCGATGGTTTGTGATATAGTACATGGTAGTATGTTGATTCAGATCCATACGTACCATGGTACTATGATTTGTGACATGGCACATGATAGTATGTTGATTCGGATCCATACGTATCGTGGTGCGATGGTTTGTGATATAGTACACGGTAGTATGTTGGTTCGGATCCATACGTACCATGGTACTATGATTTGTGACACGGCACATGATAGTATGTTGATTCGGATCCATACGTATCATGGTGCGATGATGGTAATATGGTACGACCGTACGTGGTATGTTGATTCGGATCCATACGAGCACGTTACGATGATGGTAATACGGCACATGATAGTATGTTGATTCGGATCCATACGTATCATGGTGCGATGATTTGTAATATGGTGAAAGTCCTGATATCCGATGTGATGAGAGTTACGCTGATGGTAATATGGTATATGATAGTATGTTGATTTCGGTCCATACGGTATCATGGTACGGTGACTTGAGATATGGTACGACCATACGTGGTATGTTGTTTTCGATCCATACAATAGCACGTTGCGATGAAACTTGTTTGGTAATAAAGATAGATAATGTTACATTTACATATTCTTTAGAATTGTGTAGTAAGACTTAGTAATGAATGTTACTTTACTTTAAGTTTTTGTTTCTATCTTATGGTGTTGAATGACAATTACGGGTAGTATGTTACTATCGTTGGATTGTATGGAAATTGGAAGTGTGGATATGGGTAGTAATGAGCATTTAGGCCTTTGGACACGATTTCTAGTATGAAATTTAGTTCATAGGATTACTTGCTTTCATTTTACTCTCACTAGCATTGTTTGCTAATGGTGCTACACCTACAATTTTCAGGCAAACCCCGAGCCAAGAAGCGTGGTAGAGGAAGTGGTGTCGTGTGACTTGCCGAGATTGTGTACGGACAATATTAAACACTTTTGGTTTAGCATTCGTATAAATGCTTGTAAATCATCTTCTTTTTCCATACTTATGTCTTTTTGAGCCCGAAAGGGTATTTATGTAAAGTATGTCTATGTTTTATGACTAAATTCTCTTTTGGAATGCGCATTCCCCGATTTATAGCTTTCTCTGAATTTGGGTTATAAAACAGGTTTTGGTTATTCGATTTTTAAACGAACCCATGTCGTTTTTCTTTAAAAATCGAGTCTTCCACTGTGCATTTGAATTTAAAGACTTTAACGGAAAGCGGGTCGTTACATTGATATACAAGATTTTTAATTTATATATAGGTTATGTTTGTTTGGGTATGAATAGAAAAATTGACCACACCAACTATACGTAATTTGTTGAAAATGAAAAGTGTTGTTAATCTTACGCTACAACTTTTGAAAATGCTTAAAATCATAACAATTGGGTCCGACTTCATTCAATGACAAGAAAAGCTTTAGAACAATCTTAGCTAACAGAGACATCTTTTGTGAGAGAACCAATTAAGTGACCTTTCATATATGCATCACAGGCATTCAGGATGAAATAACCACTCCTCCGAAAATATTCTTGGACGAGTTCTTCAAAGTCCTATTTATGAACATAAAACTATAAAACAGAGGACATAAAACTGTAATCAAAATTAAGAATATGAATGTAACGACCCGAATCCTTTAAATCCTTTAAATTAAAATGCACAGAGGAAGACTTGGTTTCAAAGAAAAACGGCATGGGTACGTTTAAAATTTAGACTAACCAAAACCTGTTTTTACATGTTTCACAACAGAGAAAGCGATAAGGTGTGAAATGCGCATTCCAATTGAAAATAAAACTTCTAAAAACAACCTAGAAATAGGGCTGCAAACGGTTCGGTTCGGGTCGGTTTTGGACCCAAACCGACGCCGAACCGGAATTAAAAACGTTGAAAATAGCATACCGAATCGGTCAGAATTCTTATGCATAGCCGAACCGACCGAACCGGTTTATGGTCGGTTCGGTCGGACCGGTTCACCGAATCAGTGCAGATGAATTGGGCGGGTCGAGAAGTTAGGTCTGAATTGGAAATAAACCGATTTTCTGGAGTTTTTTTTTATGCAAAAGAGTTTTTTAGGTTTTTTTCTGTTTAAAATATTAAAATTTACAATTTATAAAGGCTGTTTTAATTGCTGCTTTTTGTTAATAATCTTTACAACATAATTATTACAATAGTTTAAATGATAATACAGTCATTATATCAAAAAAATAGATAACATATTAGGAGCTCAACTCATACATCCAAAACTATAAGATCCAAAATGACCAAAATAATAAATATTACAAGACTAAGAGTCCATACAAATGATAAGTGATAACTCAATCCCTTTCTTATATCCAAAAAAATGATTAGTAACAGATTAAGAGCTAAAGTTCATATAAGTTATACAAAACAAAAAGTCTATGATCCAAATGTTTATAAATGAGTTCAACTCATCAAAGTTCCAAGTCCATAAAATAATACAATATCTATACCAAATCCAAAAAGAGTTATCCTTCTAAGTCAATCTATAAGAATGAGTTACCATCCTAACTCTTAAATCAATCCAAAAGAAAGAGTTATCATTGTAACTCATAAGTCCATCCAAAAGAAACAACCATCATCCTATAGTTTGTATTGTATAGCTATATAGTATCCAAAAAATCAACCTGACTAATCCCAAAAGCTTTACTCCAACCCTGCTTTGAAATATGGAAAAACAAAGAAATGTCATCAAAAAATAATAAATATAACATAACACAAGTAACAAAGCATTAGTAATAGTATTACATATGTATCCAAAAGCTAGTTTCCTCACTTTCCTTTCTTCACAATCTGCTTTAAAATTAAAAGAAAAGCAGCAAAAAAAATAACATTAACAAATAATAAAATTGAAACAAACAATTAACAAAGCAAAAGTATCAGTAATGTACTAATACCTTATCATTTACAAGTTAGTTTAGTTCCCCACTTTCCTCCAAGTTCAACCCTGTTTTAAACTCTAAAAAACAAAAGAAAATAAATACATTTACTTAGAAAAACAAGAAAAAACTAAACAAAACAACAGTAATAAAATAAGTGAAAATATCAGTAGACGATTACCTTCTTCAATGTGAAGAACATCATCTAAATGTTGTTGAAGATCCACAACTATATCATCACCATTAAGCAAATTTTGAGCACATACAAGTGCTTCAACTGTAGTTGGAGCCAATGAAGAACGAAAAGGATCAATTACTCTCCCACCCGTACTAAACGCCGACTCAGAAGCAACGGTAGATACCGGGATAGCCAAAATGTCTCGTGCAATTTTGCTAAGAACATTATATCTTGGAGAATTGACCTTCCACCAATCTAAGACATTAAATTTATCCTTATCATCTGGTTTAACACGAGGCTCCAACAAGTAGATATCCAATTCTGTTTCCGAATCAAGACTTGAACATTCATCCAACAAATCAAACTTATCCTCCAAATAGAAATCTTTAGAAGCATTTGTAGATGTGGAACACACTTTAGATTTAGACTTTGAAGTCTTGGATGGTTTTTGGATAGATAAGGAAGTGGCAGAAACATGCTGAATGGACAAGCTATACTCTATATATAATCGCCTAAACACATCCTCAACCTTTTTTCCCATCTCCTTTGCCAAGTTGGCCTCAAACAATTCATTAAAACAATACAATAAAAACCTCATCTTATATCGAGGGTCAAGAACCATAGCAATATATAACAAGAAATTAGCCCTATCACGACTCCCCCAATACTTGTCAAATTTATCTTGCATTTTAGTTGCAATGTCTTTGAGAATGAGATTCTCACTATTAAGGGAGTAGTTTCTAATACAATTTTGAATGGTTCCAATTTCACGAAAAACAGTGTTTGCAGTAACAAAAAGTGTACCAGAAAGTTTCAAAGTTACTTCATAAAACACTGATAAAAATTTAACGAACACTCTAGCAACCTCCCAATCATGCTTAGTAGAAGTTTCCTCACTCAAATAATTTGCATCATAGTCCTCCAATCTTGCAAACGCCTTCTCATATTTTTCCGCTGCTTCAAGCATCATGTAGGTGGAGTTCCACCTTGTTGGCACATCAAGACATACCACTTTTTTGCAAGATATACTCTCCTCTTCAATACACTTTTTAAATTTTCTAAATCGTGCAGGAGAAGATCTCACAAATCTAACAACGTTTCGGATCCTAGATATAGATTCATGGACATCTTTCATGCCATCACGAACAATCAGATTTAATATATGCGCACAACACCTAACATGCAAAAACTCCCCACCCAAAATCAAGCCATCATTGAAACGCCTAATGAGATAAGCAACAACAGTGTCATTGGAAGAAGCATTATCAACAGTTAATGTCAATATTTTATCAATCCCCCATTGTTTCAAGCATTTTTCAACCTCTTTTCCTATGGTCTCCCCCCTATGATTCTCAATTTGACAAAAATTGAGAATCCTCTTATGTAGCTTCCAATCATGGTCAATGAAGTGCCCAGTAAGAACCATATAATTAATGTTTTGGAGTGATGTCCAAGTATCAGTGGTTAGAGAGAGTCTATAACCTTCTGATACGAACAAGTCCCTCAAAGTCTTCTTTTCACTCTTGTATATCTCCAAAATATCCTTAGTTAAAGTCGTTCGAGAAGGGGTTACAAACTTTGGTTCAAATATACGAACAGTCCCATCCATCAATCTCCTAAACCCCTTAGTTTCTACAAAACTAAATGGTAATTCAGTCCTGATAATCATCTCAGCAATTAATTTTCTTGTCTTTTCAATGCTAAAAGAACCCATGCCTAGTGATGGCATTTCTCCTACCCCATTTTTCTTTGTTAAAATCAATGTCTTTTGGGCTCCATCTCTTAACTTAGTACGATAAGGAAATTTTTTGCAAACAGTCTCAAGATGTGATTTCATGCTTCCAGTCCCATTTCTCTTAGAATGACAAGCATAGACAGTACCACAGTATTTACATTTAGCATGGGGATCATCAGGTTTATAATCAGGACATCTCTCAAAGTGTTGCCAAACAAATGATATATTACCTTTTCGCTTCTTTCTTACACTCTTAGTCTTAGCTGATTTAGTTTTTTCTTTTGGAGATCCTTCCTCATCAACGTCAAGTATGTACTCCAACATTTCCTCTTCCATATCGTCATTCATATCCATAGACTCATCTTCTAACACAGGTTTCAAAGGCTTCATGATGTATCCTATAAAATATAAAACATTTTCAATGTTAGAGACTTTATAGAGATATTAACTTACACTGGTAGAAAAATCACTAAATTAAAATAACAATTTATTTAAAACCTAAGTTGTAAATATTATGGTACTGGTATTTTTTTAGAGGATTATTATGGTACAGAGAAGAAAACAGTAGACAAAGCAAAAACTAAACAAAGAATAGCTAATATAGAGAAGAAAATATCAATCAATTAATAAGAAAAAATATGATAAAATCAAAGATGAAAAAACATGTAAATCAGTATGATAAATCAAAAATGAAAAACATGTAAATCAATTCATAAGAGATAAAAAGTAAATTACAAAACAAAACAAAGAAAAGTTAAAAGCAGAGAAGAAAATATCCTAAAAAGACAGATTAATAATAAATATAAGATCAGGACATGAAACGACACAGAAAGGAATAAGAGAAGAAAAAAATCCTACCAAAAGAATTTAAAAAAATCGATCATTAGTAAATTTAAGAAAATAAAAACAAACAATCCATTACTTCAAAAGAACAAAACCAGATCTAAACCTTTAGAAACGATCAAAGAAAGAAAATGACAAAATAAAACACTAGAAGAAATTGAAGAACTCGTAAGTAGAGGGAAAACAAGATCAATCAATAAGGTAGAGAGAAAACCTAGAAGAAGAGGAAGAAGATTAGAGAAGAAATGAGGAACTGAAGAGATGGGAATCGGGATTGGGAAAGGCTTGGAGCGGCGGCGGAAGTGTAGAAGAAGAAAAGAAAATTTTAGGGCATTTTTTCTCTGCTTCGTGAACTGAAGGGAAAAAACAAGCAATAGCCCTATTTATATTAAATTCTTTTTTAAACACTCTAACCGGTTCGGTTTATTATAAACCGGTTTTCTTATGTTATGAACCGACACCGAACCGAGAGATATATTACTCTTATGTTATGAACCGAGACCGAACCGACATATGTAATAAACCGAACCGAACCGGTTTTTTCGGTCGGTTTTTTTCGGTTTGATCGGTTTTTCGGTTTTTACTTGCGGCCCTACCTAGAAATATAAAACCATTACAAGTTTAAAATACAAATGCTCTCACTCGAGCTCACAACATAAAGTATGAAAGGATGGAAATATATACATAAGCATTCCAAGAATGCTATACAAAAATCATGACCATGTCCAAGTCCATCCATCATCCTCGAAAAGTCAAGTTGCACCTCCTCCTCTACCACGTCCTCTACATCGAGAAGTACCTGAAAATTTGTAAGTGTAGCAACATTAACATAAAAATACTAGTGAGAATAAAATGGAAGCAAATAATTCTGTGGACCAAATTCTATTTCAGAAATTATGTCCAAAGACCAAAAATGCTCTTTACTACCCATTCTACACTTCAAATTCATCCCAATCATACACCAATAAAATTCCCAATTTCTGAATTATATTGAACCACAACTATTACCAATTTCATACCACATCTAATTACCTCGTAACGTGTTAATGTATGGATCAACATCAACATACTACCACGTACGGCGTTACCAAATCAAGTATCCTCATAACGTGTTACCGTATGGATCTACAACAACATACTACCACGTACGACGTTACCAAATTCTCATATAAAGTATTACCATTGAAATCAAAACACTTGTTGTAAAGGACCGAATTTTCTCAAAACATTAAACCAGAAATAAACAGCGGAAGACTTTATTTTACGAAAATTTGGCATGGTGCCGTTTGTATTTTGAACGTGCCAAAATCAATGGTTCACAATTCAGAAAAAGCATTAAAATAGAGAAATCATGGAATTGCGCAGTTCCGACATAGTTCTAAATCAACAGAAAAGTCTTAAAATACCAAAATGCTCTTTCAACTAAATCAGAAAGAAAGTAAAGTTGTTCAAAATTAACTAAAATGTCTTGCATTCCTAGAATGCTCAAACCATCCGGTCCATATCCAAAACCATCATCCCGCGATCACGCGACACCACCACCTCTACCATAACCTCTACCTCGGGGCGTACCTGAAAAGATTGAAGTGTAGCAATATTAGCATAAAAATGCTAGTGAGAGTAAAATGGAGGCATGTAATCCTATGGACGAATTCCACATCGGTAATTGTGTCCAAAGGTTTAGCATACTCTTTACTACCCATTCTTTACTCCAAATCAACTTACATTCCAAATCAACCATTTCCCAATTACATACTACACGAGTACCGGAAAGTAATTTTTCATGACCAACAATCACATCAAACCCACATTTCATACCTGATATCATCAGAGAAAGAACACTCATTGACGAAATCCATAAAGTAGCAATAACATTATCAAAGGTAATAATCCTTACTCTTAACATTCATGCACTCCATCTAAAGAATCCGAGCACAATGCAATTCCAATTCAATATATACATATACCTCATCTAAATAATCCGAGTATATATCATTATATCACATTTACACATTACACATACTCCACCTAAAGAATTCGAGCATGTTTATAATTTTTCATTTAATTGATACATATACTCCATTTAAAGAATTCGAGTATAGTTCATTATTTCACATTTGGTAACACGCATACTCCTTCTAATGAATCCGAGTATGGTTTACAAGTCCTTTTGATACATATATTCCATCTAAAGAATCCAAATATAGTTCATTATTTAACATTTAGGTAACACGCATACTCCATCTAAAGAATCTGAGTATGGTTTACAAGTTCCGTTAGGTAATACATATACTCCATCTAAAGAATCTGAGTATAGTTTATTATTTCACATTTGGTAACACACATACTCTATCTAAAGAATCCGAGTATGGTTTACAAGTTCTCATTTAATCGATATGTATACTCCATCGAAGGAATCCGAGTATGGTTTTCAATTCCACAATTTCAATCGTTTCCACTAAAGTTTCCCAATCATGAACATTACGAAAAGTAAAGTACGCACAAGAATAATAATCCACTACCATTAACGATTCCGCAAAAGTAGGAAAATTTCCCATGTAGCCATAAAGTAAATACATAAGCCCGGAACCACTTGGCTGCTAACAACAAGCCAAACTTCTAATTCACCCATAACCGGAATCCGATTTCCATTATTATACCTTACTTTCCTCAACTTTTCCTTTGGAACTCCTGACTTCTAAGAACCAAACCGGAAACTTCCAACTCTCTATAATAAACACCAATCACAATCAACTTAGATAATCAAACCGAAATCCATCTAAACTCCGAAAATAACCTCAAAGTAAACACTCAAACACTCACTTCCGAAACAACTAAACAACAAAATCCTCAAAGGATCTCAAATCACACATTCCCTCTTTAACTCAATTAAAAAAAATCGTCATGAAAAGCATACATAGAACACGCACCACCACCTTAAACTCACCTTTGAAATATAAGTCGACCCTTAAATACCGGAGGATCAAATTCGCGTACGGTTACCGGAACCTACAATTTAATTTCACCTAAAATACATTAATATAAAAAATCGAACAACTATCGACACAAAATTAATTAAAAACAAAAAACAGCCTGGTAAAGGGTCTTGGATGCCCACGACCAAGAGAGGGAGAATGAGGACTGATGATTTTCTGGGTTTTTGGTACTTTAGGTGCAATCCGGGTTGGTTTTAGGCACTATTTAGGTGATTTCAAACAATGGGTAAACTTAATTAGGAGGTTAGGACTTGAATCTCACACCCACATCAAAAGAAAAACGAAATTAAAGCATAATAGACCATAACAAAAACATCCACGACATTGAGGTTTCAAGGGAGGTCGGGTTTTCGCTTATTTTGCTAAATGGTTTGAGGGAAATCTGTCAAAATACTTCCTATTGAAGTTCCAACCACGAAATCTTCCAATTTCCTGAAAGGAAATGAAGATTTCATCTTGAATCTTCACTTAGAATCAAAAACTAAGAAAAATCACAATTCTTACCTTTCTAGGGTTTCTCTTGGAGAATGAGATGATCCCCAAGAGTACAATGGGTAGAGACGCCTAGGCGACAACTTTCCAACACACCAAGATTTGAAGCAAACGGAGAAGAAACGAACGAAATCCGAGCTTGGAGAAGCGTCCACTGTTGCGACGGCAATGGCTAAAGGGAGAGATGGGATTTTTGTCTTATGGTGTTTTTTGGAAAAGGATGAATAGTATTTTAGGTTTTAAATGCCCTTTTTCCCCTTTGACAAAAATGCCCCTCCTTTCTCATTTCCTTTTATCTAAAACTTTCCTTTGGACCGTAAATATTACTAATCAACTTTTAAGGTAATTAAAATAACTAAGGGTGATTAATGATTATTAAGTGACCCGTTAATAATCATTAATGACCCAAACTTTTAAATTTAAACAAAACAGAAATTAATTCTAAGCTAAATTAATTACTAAAAATTTAATTAAACTAGATTAATTAAATTAAATTGACATAAATTAAATTAAATAAAAAAATTCCCCTCAAAATAACGGGACGTTACACTTGCACAAAGGATAAGCATGTATTTACATAGCAACTAACAAACAAGTTGGGATGCTCATGATATGAACTCGATCTATCCGCCGATATTGTCATATAACATCGTTCATAGCCTGTTCCATCTATGACCCCGTTATATCCCAAGATCATATCACATAGTACCACAATCCTCGATATAGTGACGTCCATGGCCTCTTTCATCCATGGACTACACATATCCATAAGTATCTCGATAAGTGATGCCCATAGCCTCTTTCATCCATGGACTACACATATCCACAAGTATTCTGATATAGTGACGCCCATAGCCTCTTTCATCCATGGACTACACATATCCATAAGTATCCTGATATAGTGACGCCCACGGCCTCTTTCATCCATGGACTACACATATATCCATAAATCGGTTCATTACATGAGCATCTCAACACAAACAACTAACAAACAATCTACCATACAATTTACACTCAATGACATGCTTAACTTTTGTACTTATCAAAATGTTGCATCTTAGGTAATAAGATCGAATAAACAATAATCATTATCATCACCGATGCCAAGTTCCACGAAGTCTTATAATTCCCAAAGTAAGAAAAATCAAGGTTTAACGAATCAATGCTACTAAAGAACATAAGCCGCTTTGAATTACACGAGTTAACTCCCAAGAATTTCCTCTACTTTACTTTAGTCCAAAACTACCTAAAGTAATTCCAATTCCCAACTTTATCTCAAAATCTCCATAAACTTTAATACTTCCAAGAATAACTTCTAAGCTACTTTGATCCAAAACTACTCAAAGTATCTTAAACTCCCAAATTTCTTCTAAAACTTTCCATAATCTTACATGACTTCCAAAACGTTCTCAAACTTACTTTTCCACCCAAAATCACTAAATAGCTCCAGAGACACTCAAACTCACTTCGAGTCTAAAGTCTCCAACCAATACGTATTGACTCATAGGAGACTGTTTTGTCACTTAACCTTGATCAAACAAAATCGTAATGAAATTCAAGTCATAAAATTACTCACTACCACTTTAAACTCACCTTAGATTTTGAAGTCGAGCTTCCTAGGCGTCGAGGTAGAAGTCACGCGAGCAATACAAACCTACAAATAAATTACACCTAATAAACATTAATTAACCAAACATCGAATAAACGACATCTAAGAGCATAAAACGACGAAAAACGCCAAAATGCCCTAAGGGGGGCCACAGCCTCACCAAGGAGGGTGGGTTTCGGGTTTGATTTTTTGCCTTTTAAGCAATTTAGAGACTTTTCGGGTTGGTTTCCATTGAAACACTATTTGAATCTGAAGATTTCAAGTTTGGCCTCCATTAAAACACTATTTGAAGAAAAATTTAGAAACTTTGTCATACCTTGAGGCCCTTTGAAAACAGAGAAAAATCTCCAAAGGTAGGTTGAAAAGGAAGCTTGACCCGAGGGCTATCCAACGCAACCAAAATCGAGACGATCAGTCGAGAATCGAAGAAAACCCAAAAAACATTCTTAGGGGAGAGGGGGGCTACGGCCTCAAGGAAGATGAGAAGGAAAAAAAATATGAAATTTTCCTAATTTTGGGTTTTTAAAGAAGAAGGTGAATAGTGTTTTGATATTTTTAAGAAATTACGATCTCGTCCCTTAAATGATTTTAGCTTATAAAATGAAACTTGAAGCTCTTAAACTAGCCAAATTATGATTAATAATTACTAGTTGGCCCGTTAATAATTATTAATACGACCCAAACTAATTTAAGCAAATAAAACAATTAAAAGGTTTACGAACGAAATAAACTTCTAAATTCTAAGTTATAAATTCTAAAATTAATTAAAAAAAATTACTTCAAAAGTAACGGGACGTTACAATGAAAAAGTGAAGAAAGATTACCTCCAAAACACTCTAGAATTGATTACTTATTCAGATCATTTTTTATTGGAATCAACTGACAATCTAATTTCAAACCTTCTTTCTTTGCGACTTTTTTGATTGATTCATATCCCATATAAACCTATAACTAAGGCTGGTGCCTTTATACATTTCAGTAAAGAAATGTATAGCTAATCTTTGTGCAGAATGGCGAGGGAGGAGAAAGAAGGCTAGAAGATAACCATTTAAAATATTCATGAATCTTGAACGACCTTGAGGATTTTTTTGGATTGAGGATTTTAGAGCCCTAAAGATCGACATATATATCCAAGCCTTCCCAGTGGCCTCCATAATAAACAACAATAGCTATATTCACCATACTGAAAAGTATCTTAAACTCTCAAATTTCATCTAAAACTTTCCATATTCTTACATGACTTCTAAAACGTTCTCAAACTTACTTTTCCACCCAAAATCACTAAATAGCTTCAGAGACACTCAAACTCACTTTCGAGTCTAAAGTCTCCAACCAATACGTATTAACTCCTAGGAGACTGTTTTGTCACTTAACCTCGATCAAACAAAATCGTAATAAAATTCAAGTCATAAAATTACTCACTACCACTTTAAACTCGCCTTAGATTTTGAAGTCGAGCTTCCTAGGCGTCGAGGTAGAAGTCACGCGAACAATACGAACATACAAATAAATTACACCTAATAAACATTAATTAACCAAACATCGAATAAATGACATATAAAGCATAAAACGACGAAAAACGCCAAAATGCCCTAATGGGGGCCACGGCCTCACCAAGGAGGGTGGGTTTCGGGTTTGATTTTTCGACTTTTAAGCAATTTAGAGACGTTTCGGGTTGGTTTCAAGTAGTTTGGAAGCTTGCAAATTCAATGGGTAACCATAATTTAGGGTTTTGGACAATAATTCACTCCCAAAAAATTTAAGTAAAACACAAAACTATAATAATTTAAAAACACCCTAGCCCCCCACGGTTTGGGTAATTCAAATGGAACGAGTTTTTGGTTCAAATTCAATTCAAGGGTTAGGGAAAGTTTTTAAAAACACTTAAAACAACTTCCTCGATTGAAATCTTCAAGTTTCGGAGTGTGAATCTGAAGATTTCAAGTTTGGCCTCCCTTAAAACCCTATTTGAAGAAAAATTTAGAAACTTTGTCATACCTTGAGGCCTTTTGAAAACGGAGAAAAATCTCCAAAGGTAGGTTGAAAAGGAAGCTTGACCCAAGGGCTATCCAACGTAATCAAAATCGAGACGATCCGCCGAGAATCGAAGAAAATCCAAAAAAAATTCTTAGGGGAGAGGGGGGCTACGGCCTCAAGGAAGAAGAGAAGGAAAAAATATGAAATTTGCCTAATTTTGGGTTTTTAAAGAAGAAGGTGAATAGTGTTTTGATATTTTTAAGAAATTACGATCTCATCCCTTAAATGATTTTAGCTTATAAAACGAAACTCGAAGCTCTTAAACTAGCCAAATTGTGATTAATAATTATTATTTGGCATGTTAATAATTATTAATACGACCCAAACTAATTTAAGCTAATAAAACGATTAAAAGGTTTACGAACGAAATAAACTCCTAAATTCTAAGTTATAAATTCTAAGATTAATTAGAATAATTTAATTAAAAAAATTACTTTAAAAGTAACGGGACGTTACAATGAAAAAGTGAAGAAAGATTACCTCCAAAACTGTGACGACCCGACACTTTTAAATAAATTAAATCAGAGAAAACAGCGGAAGTCTTTTATTTTAAGAAAAATTTGCGTGGTTTTGTTTGAAAGTTGGCTAGCCAAAACCTGTTTACATCCTAATTTTTCAAATCTAATAAAATCTCATGGACTTTAAGTCCCAAATCAGGAGTTCAAATATTTTATATCATAAAAACCACATCAAAAGCTCTTATGAGCTAAATACAACATATACATCATCAAAGTCTTTGAAATTCACAAAAATAATTACATAGACTTTACAACAACAAGTCCATCTCGAGGTCAACATCCCTCGATCACGCAGCACCATCTCCCCTTCCACGGCCTCTAGCAAGAGCATTACCTGAAATTGGTTGTAATATCATGAGCTAACAACTTAAGCCCAGTGAGAATAATAAGCATAAAAAGTAAAGATAGACCTCGAACTCGCATTTCGATTTGTGTCCAATTAATCTGACACAATACACTCCTAAAGTCCTCCAACTTTAGGTAATTTCATTTTATATTCACTAAAGGATGATATTACTAATAATCATAGTCAATACTCATCCATTAACATTGTTATAACGTAAGTAAGAAAAGTAAATATACTTTGCACAACATACAACTTCTCGATTCTCTCTTTCATCTATCATAAACGTGAATGCATGAGAGCATCCCGTAGGATTTCGCATTTGCCCTTTTGTGCGTGAATGAAGGTAATGCGGACATCCCGTAGGCTCCCATTCAACCTTATGCATGAGGAAGTAATGCGTACATCCCGTAGGCTACCATTCAATTCCTTATGCATGAAGAAGTAATGCGTACATCCCGTAGGCTACCATTCAACTTCTTTTCTTTCACATTCTTTCTTTTCTCTGAAGGTGATGTGAACTCCACGTAGGGTTCATCAATCTTCCTTCTTTTCTCATCCACTTTCTTTTCTCTTCACTTTCATTTCTTTTTCACTTTCATTTCTTTTTCACTTTCGTTTCTTTTTCATGAATGATGTGATAATGGTATGGTGCAAAATGATATGCATATGCCTGCATACCTTGTAAAAGTAAATAAATAAAATGCGGAATTAAAGTAATCGAATGCAAGCATAAAGTAAAGGTATAAAGTAAAAGACATAAAGTAAAAGTAGGTAAGCATCTCGTACGAACGATATATCGATCGAACTCCGGTATCAATAATAAAAGTAGAATCATAACTTAAACGATTAATCTATACCTTCCAGGATTCTAAACTTCCAATAATCTGAGGTTCTATTAACCGTTCTAAATACAAGTTTGGATCTTTTAACTTCCAATGATCAAATCTTAGTTTCGAATCGAATCTAACTTAGAATCTTCTAAGATTCAACACTTTCCTCGAGAACTCCTAAGTTCTCACTTAAAGGATTAACTTCTAATCCTAAGGGCACTAACTCACAACCCTCTAATCTTAGATTCGAATTCTAATCTTAGTTCCAATTCTACAAACCATCACACTTATTCGATTTCTATGGTTACTTTAAATCCTAACTATTCTCACCTTTAATAAAAGATGACTTTACTCTTATGTCCGAAGGAACGATCAAGCGAGCGGTTCAAAAACACCTACAATTGAATTATATCATACAATCAATAAATTACCAACTATCGATCAAACAACAACTAAACATACAAAACGACGAAAAACCCAACAAAACCCCAGAAGAGGCCCACGGCCCTAGCAAGAAAATGGGCTTTGGGTTTGGTTTTCCGGCTTTTAGGCAATTTAAAAGTGTTTCGAGTTGGTTTTAAGCAAATTCGATATTCCCGATTTCAATGGGTATCGATAAATAGGGTTTTTGAACATTAAGCCCTTTCCCGAATTGAATTTAAATAAACATCATTTCATTAAATTCTATCCCAAAATCAAAACCCAAAAGGGTAAATTTCAAACGGGAAGGGTTTCGACTGAAACTCGGTTTTAGGGTTAACTGATTGTTTCCAAAAACACTTAAAACTACTCCCGTATTTACAAACACCGAGTTTCACGGCAAGAAATTGATAGAAAATAAAGAAAACTCCATTAAAACACTATTTGGAGCTTAGGGTTTCAAGCTTTACTTACCGAGAACTCCTTGGATCTCGAGAGAAACGGACAATAGCTAGGTGGAAAAGGATCGTAGGACCGATACCTTTCCAATGGATCAAGAATCGAAGCGATCCGGCAAGAAACGAACAAAAATCAATTTCTCCTTTTTCTTCTTTGAGGCCCACGGGTATGGAGGAAGAAAATGATAAGTTTTTTGGTCAAATTTTGAAGTCAAAGGTGTTTTAAAGAAGATGACCAAATAGTGTTTAGATATTTTACAAATTTGGAAATGACGGTTGCGTCCTTTTATGACTTTTGGCTTAAAAACGAATCCCGAACTTCTCAAACTATCCCAATGGTGATTAATAATTATTAATTGGCCCGTTAATAATTATTAATACCATTAAAACGTATTTAAATAAATAAAGCCATTAAAATGACTTAAAATGAAATAAACTACTAAATTCTAATTTACTGATAAATAAATAAACTTTAATTACTTAAATTAAAATAAAATAAATAATTTTTTTTTCACAAAATAACGGGACGTTACAGTCAACCCTCCTAAAAAGGACTTTTCGTCCCCGAAAAGTAAACTTACTAAGTGAAAAGCTGAGGATACTTTGCCCGCATATCATCCTCACGCTCCCACGTAGCTTCTTCAGACACTTGGTTCCTCCAAAGGACCTTAACCAAGCGAATCGTCTTGTTTCTCAACACTTTTTGTTCGAATGCTTGAATCTCAACTGGTGTCTCCTCATAAGACATACTAGCATAAAAAACTATCAGCTTATGATCGATCACATGAGAAAGATCCGCCATGTACTTCCGAACCATAGATACATGGAAGACATTATGAACTGCCGATAAAGAAGGTGGTAAAGCCAACCTGTAAGCTACTGCTCCTACACGATCAAGTACCTCGAAAGGGCCAATGAACCTAGGGCTCAGCTTACCTTTCTTCCCAAATCTCATAACACCTTTCATAGGTGCTACCTTAAAAAACACGTGGTCCCCCACTGAAAACTCAAGTGGACTACGTCGTTTGTCTGCATAACTCTTCTGTCGACTTTGGGCAACCCTCATCCTCTCTCTAATCAAGTCAATCGACTGACTAGGCAACTGTAACAACTCGGGTCCCAAAAGCCTACTCTCCCCAACCTCATCCCAGTGAGCTGGAGATCGACACTTTCTACCATAAAGTGCCTCAAATGGTGCCATCTCAATAGTAGCCTGGTAGCTGTTATTATAAGCAAACTCTACCAAGTACAATTGAGAATCCCAACTACCTCCAAAATCAAGAACACAAGCTCTCAACATATCCTCCAGAATCTGGTTAACTCTCTCGGTCTGACCATCTGTCTGGGGGTGAAAAGTTGTGCTAAAATCCAAGCCAGTACCCATGGCTGAATGTAAACTCTGCCAAAACTTCAAGACAAAACGAGTGTCCCGATCTGATACTATCCTCACTGAAACACCATATAGTCTAACGATCTCCCGTAGATACAACTGTGCCCAAGTCTCAACTGGGTAGGTGATCCTCCCAGGTATAAAGTGTGCTATCTTCATCAAGCGGTCTACAATCACCCAAATGGTATCGTAACCCTTTGATGTCCTCGGCAAACCACTGATAAAGTCCATGGAAATCTCCTCCCATTTCCATTCTGGCACACTCAGAGGGTTAAGAAAACCCGATGGACTCTTCCTCAAGGCCTTGACTTGCTGACAAGTCAAGCATCTACTAACAAAGTCCGCAATCTCAAGCTTCATCCCAGGCCACCAATAATGCTCTCTCAGGTCCCTGTACATCTTCGTACTACCTGGATGAATAGAGAAGATAGAACTGTGAGCCTCCTCCAACAATTCCCTTCTAAAAGTCGATCCTAACGGCACACATAGCCTCTTACGATACATCAGAGTACTGTCTGTAGAGAAGGTAAAATGACTAGGAATATCTGACTCAGCCTTTCTAAAATCGGCCTGCAAATGAATCTCATCTCTCTGTGCATCAATCATCCTCTGCCTTAAAGTAGGTCCCACTATCAAACTAGCCAAGCTCACAGTGACCTCGGCAGTTAGAAAAGCTATCTCAGCTCGTTCCATATCCCACCTCAATCTCAAGGGTATGGCTGACCAAGCTGATGAATGAGAAGACTTCCTACTGAGCGCGTCTGCCACTACATTGGCTTTCCCAGGATGATACTGAATGTCACAGTCATAATCCTTAACGAGCTCTAACCATCTCCGCTGTCTCATATTCAATTCCTTCTGAGTGAAGAAATATTTGAGACTCTTATGGTCAGTAAAAATCAGAATCTTCTCACCATACAAATAATGTCTCCATATCTTCAATGCATGCACAACAGCTGCCAACTCTAAATCATGAGTCAGATATTTCTTCTCATGTTCTTTCAACTAACGGGAAGCATAAGCTATAACTTTCCCGTGTTGCATCAACACACATCCCAAACCTCTGTGGGAAGCATCTGTGTACACAGTTAGACCACCAGTCCTATCTGGAGACACTAGAACAGGTGCTGTCACAAGCCTCCTCTTGAGCTCCTCAAGCTCCTCTCACAATCCTCAGACCATACAAAATCAACCCCCTTCAGGGTCAAACGTGTCAAAGCTGAAGCAATTTTGGAGAAATCTTGCACAAACCATCTATAATAGCCTGTAAGTCCCAGAAAACTGCGAATATCAGCCACACTCGTCGGTCTAGGCCAGTTAGTAACTGCCTCAATCTTTGAGGGATCAACAGATACTCCTCTACTCGATACTACATGGCCTAAAAATGCCACTTCCCTCAGCAAAAACTCACACTTGGAGAACTTGGCATACAATCTCTGATCTCGTAGTACCGTCAGTACTTCCCGAAGGTGTATAGCGTGCAACTCCTCTGTCTTGGAATAAACCAAGATATCATCAATGAATACAATCACAAAAGCATCAATGAACCTCCTGAACACCGTGTGCATAAGGTCCATAAAAGCTCCAGGCGCGTTGGTCAAGCCAAAGGACATAACTACAAACTCATAATGTCCATAACGCGTCCTGAATGCAGTCTTGGGAATATCCTCATCCCGAATCCTCAACTGATGATAGCCAGATCTCAAATCTATCTTCGAAAAGATAGTGGCTCCTCTCAATTGATCAAACAAGTCTTCTATCATAGGCAAATGATACTTGTTTTTCACCGTAACACGATTCAACTCTCTATAATCGATGCATAAACGCATAGAACCATCTTTCTTCTTCACAAACAACACCGGAGCTCCCCACGGTGAAACACTCGGGCGTATAAACCCCAAGTCTAAAAGTCCCTGTAACTGGCTCTGGAGTTCTTTCAACTCAGCCGGTGTCATACGATAAGGTGCTTTGGACAATGGAGCTGTCCCAGGAGCAACCTCAATCTGAAAATCAAACTGTCTCACGGTGGCAAACCGGGTAACTCATCAGGGAAAACATCAATGAAATCCCTCACTACTGGCACAGAACTCAAGCTAGTCTCTGGTACAGAAGTGTCAACAACACTAGCTATATAGTCCAAGGCTCCATCACTTAGAAGCATACTAGCTTATAACATCGATATCAAAGTGGGTGCTACTCGACTACTAGAACCACGAAAACGTAAACTGGTCCCACATGGACCCATAAAATCAATAACTCTCTCAATACAATCAATGGTGGCACGATTAGCTGATAGCCAATCCATACCAAAAATCACATCGAAATCAGTCATAGGCATGATAATCAAAGTAGCATGCAAGCAACAACCCATAAAACACAAATCATCTGTGCTAATCATACTATCAGCAATAACAAACTTCCCCACTGGGGTAGAAACACGCATCTCAAAACCTAACGGTGCAGACTCAAGTGTAGCCAACTCACAAACTCAGAAGAAATAAAAGAGTGGCTAGCCCCAGAATCAAATAAAACAAAAGCCGAATGGCCCAAAACTGTCAAAGTACCAGTCACTACAGTACCTGCAGCCTCGGCCTCCTCTCTGGTGACAAATACTCTAGCCTGATGCTGAACAGGTGGAGGAAATCTCGGTGGTGGTGGAGGTAATATCTGTGGCGGTGGAACAACAGGTGGAAGTCTATATTGCTGAGCCCGTCCACCCTGACCTCTACCCCTGTACTGACCTCTGCCTCGGTCCTGACCTCTGCCCCTAACCGGAGGAGCATATAAAGCAGGTGGTGCCTGATATGGTCTCTGCTGTACACCCTGTCCCGGGTAACCATACTGTGGTGGCGGTGCCTGACACGTCCTACACTGTCTAGATAGATGTCCCTCCTGGCCACAAGTATAACACCTCTGTGGTAGGGTACATATCCCAGTATGATAACTAGAACAGTTTTGGCAAAAGTGAGAAGATCGTCCCTGTACCCTCGGCTGTCTAAACTGGAGTCCACCCCGAGCCTACTGCAACTGCTGCTGCTGCTGTCTCTGCTGAAGAGGTGGTACTCGACCAGTATGATCATCCTCTGTCTTCCTCTTCTGAGAGGAAGTCTCTCCTGTAGCAGCTAGTTTGACCCTCCTTTCTTCAGATGCCAAATCAAAAGAAAGGGCAAACTCTAAAGTCTTCTCGTAGGTAGTCTTACGTAAAGTACGTAGATGACACCTAACTTCGGCTCTCAATCCCACCAAAAACCTCTTCATCTTACTCTGAGGGTCGACAATCTGTCCAGGAGCAAACCTAGACAATTGATCAAACTCTCGCTCGTACTTCTTCACTGATCTATCACCCTGTTTCAGGGTCAGAAACTCCACCTCTAATCGATCTCGTAAATCAGCTGAGTAATATTTCTCATAAAACCTCTCTCTAAATACCTCCCAAGTAACCTCCATAGTAAGAGAAAGTGATCTATGAAGGCCTCTCCACCAATACAAAGCATCATCAACAAGAGAATACGTGCCACAGTGGACCTTCAGCCGGTCCGGGCACTCAATAAACTCAAAGGCTCTCTCAACCCTATCAATCCATAACTCTGCAACAGATGCATCTAAAGACCTACCATCAAACTCGGCAGTGCATATCGTTTATACTCCCTCGAGTCTTAGCGAGATCGATCACCCCTACCTGATCAACTGCTATATCTGCTGCTCTCGGTGGAGGTATAACAGGCACAACGGGTCTACCAGCATCCCGTAATAACTCAAGATAAACATCCTCAGCGATGTAAACTCCTCGCCCCTGAACAGGTGGCGGTATAACAGGAATCACAGGTGGAGGTGCTGGTGGAGGTGTAGGGTTACGGGCTCGGCCTCTACCCCTCACAGGAGCAGCTGCCCTCACACCAGCTCGTCTAGCATACTGCATTATAGTCAATATAACTTGATAAGTTACTAGTAAAAGAGGATTCACCACTCCTTTACCCAATCGAAATAAATATGCGAGTTTAAAGATAAAGGTCTAAGAATACCTGGTGCTACTGATCTCAGATGATGACTTTGAGAATGGACTTAAAACAAAACATGAAATACAAACATGCATCGTATGTAGTCTACAGAACCCGTCGGCTCTGATACCAACTGTGACGACCCGACACTTTTAAATAAATTTAATTTATAAAACACAGCGGAAGTCTTTTATTTTAAGAAAAATCGGCGTGGTTTTGTTTGAAAATTGGCTAGCCAAAAACCTGTTTACATCCTAATTTTCAAATCTAATAAAATCACATGGACTTTAAGTCCCAATCAGGAGTTCAAGTATTGCATATCATAAAAACCACATCAAAAGCTCTTATGAGCTAAATACAACATGTACATCATCAAAGTCTTTGAAATTCACAAAATAATTACATAGACTTTACAACAACGAGTCCATCTCGAGGTCAACGTCCCTCGATCACGCAGCACCATCTCCCCTTCCACGGCCTCTAGCCAGGGCATTACCTGAAATTTTTGTAATATCATGAGCTAACAACTTAAGCCCAGTGAGAATAATAAGCATAAAAAGTAAAGATAGACCTCAAACTTGCATTTCGATTTGTGTCCAATTAAACTGACACAGACTTTCTTAGAATTCACTAAAATCTAGGTAATTCTATTCCATATTCTCCAAAGTGCGATAATATTAACTCTTAAGGTCAAAACCTCATCCATTAACTTGTTATGACATAAATAAGAAAAAGTAAATAACTTTTCATATAATATAACATCTCGGTTCTCTTTCTCATCGATCATAAGTATGAATGCATGAGAGCATCCCGTAGGATTCGCATACGCCCTTATGCATGAAGAAGGTAACGTGGTCTATCCTGTAGGATCCATCGTTCTCCCTCCTTTTATTTCTCACTTTCTCTTTTCTTTCTGTGAAGGTAATGTGGTCTATCCCGTAGGATCCATCATTCTCCCATTCACATCTTTCTCATTCTCTCTTATTAATCTATGAAGGTAATGTGGTCTATCCCGTAGGACCCATCATTCTCCCATTCATATCTTTCTCATTCTCACTTTTTTTCCATGATGCGAGATGTCACGATGCAATATGATATGTTTTAGTGTAAACAAATAAAGTGCGGAATTAAAGTAGTTGAATTTAAATAAACATTATTTCATTAAATTCTAACCCAAAATCAAACCCAAAAGGGTAAATTTCAAATGGGAAGGGTTTCGACTGAAACTCGGTTTTAGGGTTAAGGGAAAGTTTCCAAAAACTCTTAAAACTACTCCCGTATTTACAAACACCGAGTTTCACGGCAAGAAATCGAAAGGAAACAAAGAAAACTCCATTAAAACACTATTTGGAGCTTAGGGTTTCAAGAGAAACTTACCGAGAACTCCTTGGATCTTGAGAGAAACGCACGATGGTTAGGTGGAAAAGGATCCTTGACTCGAGGGCTTTCCGATTTATCCAAGATCGAGTCGATCCGTCGAGAAACGAACGAAAACCGAATTTTCTCTTTTCCTTCTTGGCACCCACGGCTTTGGAGAGGAAATTGGAGATGATTTTGGTCAACTTTTGAGTCAATGGTGATTTTAAAGAAGATGAGTGAATAGTGTTTGATATTTAGGAAATTTGGAAATGACGGTTACGTTCTTTTATGACTTTTGACTTATAAATCGAAACCCGATGATCTTAAACTATCCCAATGGTGATTAATAATTATTAATTGGCCCGTTAATAATTATTAATACCACCAAAACTTATTTAAATAAATAAAGCCATTAAAGTGACTTAAAACGAAATAAACTACTAAATTCTAATTTACTGATAAATAAATGAACTTTAATTACTTAAATTAAAATAAAATAAATAATTTTTTTTTATATCACAAAATAACGGGACGTTACAGGAGCATGCAAGCAACAACCCATAAAACACAAATCATCTGTGCTAATCATACTATCAGCAATAACAAACTTCCCCACTGGGGTCGAAACACGCATCTCAAAACCTAACGGTGCAGACTCAAGTGTAGCCAACTCAACAAACTCAGAAGAAATAAAAGAGTGGCTAGCCTCAGAATCAAATAAAACAAAAGCCAAATGGCCCAAAACTGTCAAAGTACCAGTCACTACAGTACCTGCAGCCTCGGCCTCCTCTCTAGTGGCAAATACTCGAGCTTGATGCTGAACAGGTGGAGGAAATCACGGTGGTGGTGGAGGTAATATCCGTGGCGGTGGAACAACAGGTGGAAGTCTATACTGCTGAGCCTGTCCACCCTGACCTCTACCCCTGAACTGACCTCTGCCTCGGTCCTGACCTCTGCCCCTAACCGGAGGAGCATAAAAAGGAGGTGGTGCCTGATACGGTCTCTGCTGAATACCCTGTCCTGGGTAACCATACTGTGGTGGCTGTGCCTGACGAGTCCTACATCGACTAGATAGATGTCCCTCCTGGCCACAAGTATAACACCTCTGTGGTAGGGTACACTTCCCAACATGATAACTAGAACAGTTACGACAATAATGGGGAGTCTGTCCCTGTGTCCCCGAAGGTTTAAACTACACTCCACCCCGACCCTGCTGCTGCTGCTGTCTCTGTCGTGGCAGTGGTACTCGGTCAGTATGGTCATCCTCTGCCTTCCTCTTCTGAGAGGAAGTCTCTCCTGTAGCAGCTAGTTTGCCCTTCCTTTCTTCAGATGCCAAATCTAAAGAAAGGGCAAACTCTAAAGCCTCCTCGTAGGTAGTCGGACGTAAAGTACTTAGATGACCCCTAACCTCGGCTCTCAATCCCACCAAAAACCTCTTCATCTTACTCTGAGGGTCGACAATCTGTCTAGGAGCAAATCTTGACAGTCTATCAAACTCTCGCTCGTACTCTGTCACTGATCTATCACCCTGTTTCAGGGTCAGAAACTCCACCTCTAATCGATCTCGCAAATCAGCTGAGTAATATTTCTCATAAAACCTCTCTCGAAATACCTCCCAAGTAACCTCCATAGTAAGAGAAAGTGATCTATGAAGGCCTCTCCACCAATACAAAGCATCATCAACAAGAGAAAATGTGCCACAGTGGACCTTAAGCCGGTCCGGGCACTCAATAAACTCGAAGGCTATCTCAACCTTATCAATCCATAACTCTGCAACAGATGCATCCAAAGACCTACCATCAAATTCAGCAGGTGCATATCGTTTATACTCCCTCAGAGTCTTAGCAGCGTCAGTGACCCCTACTTGATCAACTACTATATCTGCTGCTCTCGGTGGAGATATAACAGGCGCAACGGGTCTACCAGCATCCCTTAATAACTCAAGATAAACATCCTCAGCGATGTAAACTCCTCGCCTCTGAACAGGTGGCGGTATAACAGGAATCACAGGTGGAGGTGTAGGGTTACGGGCTCGGCCTCTACCCCTCACAGGAGCAGCCGCCCTCACACCAGCTCGTCTAGCACCCCTTCTAGGAGGCATACTGCATTATCGTCAATATAACTTGATAACTTACTAGTGAAAGAGGATTCACCACTACTTTACCAAATTGAAATAAAATGCGAGTTTAAAGATAAAGGTCTAGGAATACCTGGTGCTGCTGATCTCAGATGATGACTTTGAGAATGAACTTAAAACAAAACATGAATACAAACATGCATCGAATGTAGTCTACAGAACCCGTCGGCTCTGATACCAACTGTGACGACCGGATACTTTTAAATAAATTAAATCAGAGAAAACAGCGGAAGTCTTTTATTTTAAGAAAAATTTGCGTGGTTTTTTTGAAATTTGGCTAGCCAAAACCTGTTTACATCCTAATTTTTCAAATCTAATAAAATCTCATGGACTTTAAGTCCCAAATCAGGAGTTCAAATATTTTATATCATAAAAACCACATCAAAAGCTCTTATGAGCTAAATACAACATATACATCATCAAAGTCTTTGAAATTCACAAAAATAATTACATAGACTTTACAACAATGAGTCCATCTCGAGGTCAGCATCCCTCGATCACGCAACACCATCTCCCCTTCCACGGCCTCTAGCAAGAGCATTACTTGAAATTGGTTGTAATATCATTAGCTAACAACTTAAGCCCAGTGAGAATAATAAGCATAAAAAGTAAAGATAGACCTCGAACTCGCATTTCGATTTGTGTCCAAATAATCTGACACAATACACTCCTATAGTCCTCCAACTCTAAGTAATTTCATTTTATATTCACTAAAGGATGATATTACTAAAAATCATAGTCAATACTCATCCATTAACATTGTTATAACGTAAGTAAGAAAAGTAAATATACTTTGCACAACATACAACTTCTCGATTCTCTCTTTCATCTATCATAAACGTGAATGCATGAGAGCATCCCGTAGGATTTCGCATTTGCCATTTTGTGCGTGAATGAAGGTAATGCGGACATCCCGTAGGCTACCATTCAACTCCCTATGCATGAAGAAGTAATGCGTACATCCCGTAGGCTACCATTCAACTTCTTTTCTTTCACATTCTTTCTTTTCTCTGAAGGTGATGTGAACTCCACGTAGGGTTCATCAATCTTCCTTCTTTTCTCATCCACTTTCTTTTCTCTTCATTTTCATTTCTTTTTCATTTTCATTTCTTTTTCACTTTCGTTTCTTTTTCACTTTCATTTCTTTTTCATGAATGATGCGATAATGGTATGGTGCAAAATGATATGCATATGCCTGCATACCTTGTAAAAGTAAATAAATAAAATGCATAATTAAAGTAATCGAATGCAAGCATAAAGTAAAGGTATAAAGTAAAAGACATAAAGTAAAAGTAGGTAAGCATCTCGGACGAACGATATATCGATCGAACTCCGGTATCAATAATAAAAGTATAATCATAACTTAAACGATTAATCTATACCTTCCAGGATTCTAAACTTCCAATAATCCGAGGTTCTATTAACCGTTCTAAATACAAGTTTGGATCTTTTAACTTCCAATGATCAAATCTTAGTTTCAAATCGAATCTAACTTAGAATCTTCTAAGATTCAACACTTTCCTCGAGAACTCCTAAGTTCTCACTTAAAGGATTAACTTCTAATCCTAAGGGCACTAACTCACAACCCTCTAATCTTAGATTCGAATTCTAATCTTAGTTCCAATTCTACAAACCATCACACTTATTCGATTTCTATAGTTACTTTAAGTCCTAACTATTCTCACCTTTAATAAAAGATGACTTTGCTCCTAAGTCCGAAGGAGCGATCAAGCGAGCGGTTCAAAAACACCTACAATTGAATTATATCATACAATCAATAAATTACCAACTATCGATCAAACAACAACTAAACATACAAAACGACGAAAAACCCAACAAAACCCCACAAGAGGCCCACAGCCCTAGCAAGAAAATGGGCTTTGGGTTTGGTTTTCCGGCTTTTAGGCAATTTAAAAGTGTTTCGAGTTGGTTTTAAGCAAATTCGATATTTCCGATTTCAATGGGTATCGATAAATAGGGTTTTTGAACATTAAGCCCTTTCCCGAATTGAATTTAAATAAACATCATTTCATTAAATTCTATCCCAAAATCAAAACCCAAAAGGGTAAATTTCAAACGGGAAGGGTTTCGACTGAAACTCCGGTTTTAGGGTTAACCGATTGTTTCCAAAAACACTTAAAACTACTCCCGTATTTACAAACACCGAGTTTCACGGCAAGAAATTGATAGAAAATAAAGAAAACTCCATTAAAACACTATTTGGAGCTTAGGGTTTCAAGCTTTACTTACCGAGAACTCCTTGGATCTCGAGAGAAACGGACAATAGCTAGGTGGAAAAGGATCGTAGGACTGATACCTTTCCAATGGATCAAGAATCGAAGCGATCCGGCAAGAAACGAACAAAAATCAATTTCTCCTTTTTCTTCTTTGAGGCCCACGGGTATGGAGGAAGAAAATGATAAGTTTTTTGGTCAAATTTTGAAGTCAAAGGTGTTTTAAAGAAGATGACCAAATAGTGTTTAGATATTTTACAAATTTGGAAATGACGGTTGCGTCCTTTTATGACTTTTGGCTTAAAAACGAATCCCGAACTTCTCAAACTATCCCAATGGTGATTAATAATTATTAATTGGCCCGTTAATAATTATTAATACCATTAAAACGTATTTAAATAAATAAAGCCATTAAAATGACTTAAAATGAAATAAACTACTAAATTCTAATTTACCGATAAATAAATAAACTTTAATTACTTAAATTAAAATAAAATAAATAATTTTTTTTTTCTCAAAATAACGGGATGTTACAAAAACACTCTAGAATTGATTACTTATTCAGATCATTTTTTATTGGAGTCAACTTGCAATCTAATTTCAAACCTTCTTTCTTTTGCGACTTTTTAGATTGATTTTTATCCCATATAAACCTATAACTAAGGCTGGTGCCTTTATACATTTCGGTAAAGAAATGTATAGCTAATCTTTGTGCAGAATGGCGAGGGAGGAGAAAGAAGGCTAGAAGATAACCATTTTAAATATTCTTGAATCTTGAACGACTTTGAGGGTTTTTTTGGATTGGGGATTTTAGAGCCCTGAAGATCGACATATATATCCAAGCCTTCCCAGTGCCCTCCATAATAAACAACAATAGCTATATTCACCATATTAAAAAGTGTAAAAGAAAAAAAAAATCACTGATTAGTTTAAAACAGAAATGTCTAATTAATAAAAGTAAAGAGCTTATTAAACAAGTAGGTTCAATTAATCATTGAACTAAAACAGTAAGTCAAAATTAAACACTTTTTTAGTTCAATAATTAATTGAACTAAAACTGAAATGTTTAATTAATAAAAAGAAAATTTTTATTGAACACAGTGGCAGATGTACATTGGGGCCAAGGGGCACATGCCCTCCCTCAAATTTTTCAATTTTTCTATTTTATATTCAGAATTAGGACTTGTGCCTCCACGTTCCTTCATTTTTTCCCTTTTGTAAGTTGTGCCCCCACCTCCATTTTTATAATACTTTAAAATATTTATAATTGTTGGACCCACACCAATTTTTTATTTTTATATAAAATACCTTTTTTTTAATTAATCGTGCCCCCACCCCATTTATCTTTGTTTTTATTTTAATATTATTTTGAAAACTGAGGCACTTTCATTTGAGACCTTGACCTATCGACCGACTGACGCCACAAAAAGAAAAAGTATTAGCCTAGGTTACCTACCAGTCGCCGTAAAACTTGAATGAAAATCTGGTACATAATTTTTTTCTCTTTTTAACTGTTACATCAAATTATGTGTTTTATATATTAATTATTATTTTTAATCTATAGTTCTCCAACTTTTGTTTTGTGAAAATTCACCGAAGAAACTTACAAGTGAGATATCACACAAGTAAGATTTTGATTTTTTTAATCATTATCATTCATTCTTAATTTAATTTTATTCTATAGGTTTTTATTATATCTTTATTCTATATGTTTTGTAGGATTAGTTTGAAATTACATGGAGAAATATTTTAAAAAAACACCAATTGAATCATCATCTTCATCAAAGAAAAGTGATGATAGTAATGATATATCTCAAACAAGAGTTAGTTTAGAAGAGCTACCAGCAGATCTTGGCCTAAGAATTAGAATATTCGATTATAATTATACTATTCGAGACCAAGTTCGAAGGGAATATTTACAAAGAGGTCCTTGTCAGCCTCGAAATCATCAATTTCTATTCAAGAAGATTGGATTAAAGTCAAGACGATTCAATTCAGATTGGTTTAAAGAATATTCTTATTGGTTAGAATATAGTATTTCAAAGGATGTTGCATTTTGTTTATGTTGCTATTTGTTCAAACAAGAAATTGGAGAACAATCAGGAGGTGACCACTTCCTTGGTGAGGGGTTTTCTAATTGGAAGAAAAAGGAGAAATTGCAAGCTCATGTTGGAGGACCTAATAGTGTACATAACCAATCCTAGAGTAAACGTGAGTTTCTTATGAAGTAAAAGCAACATATTGAAACATTTTTCAATAAGCAGACAGATCAAGCCCGAACTGAATATCGAACTCGATTAGGTGCATCAATTGATTGTGTTCGATTTTTATTGCGACAAGGGCTTCCATTTTGTTGGCATGTTGAAACAGAAGATTCAAAAAATCAAGGTAATTTTCTTGAATTGTTACGATGGCTTTGCAATCATAGTAAGAATATTGAATCTGTTTCTTTGAAAAATGCTCCTGAAAACTTGAAATTGATTGCACCTGATATTCAAAAAGATATTGTGAATTCTATTGCGGTAGAAATTATCAATGCAATCATGAGAGAAATTGGTGATAAGTTATTCTCCATTCATATTGATGAATCGAAAGATATATCTTCAAAGGAGCAAATGTCAATTGTATTAAGATATGTGGACCAAAGTCTTGTAATTAAACGTTTTGTAGGTATTATTCATGCACTAATGCAAGTGTTATATCTCTTAAAGAAGCTGTTGATGGATTTTTTTTCTCTACATGGATTAAGTATTTCTAGTCTACGAGGACAAGGAAATGATGGAGCAAGTAATATGAGAGGAGAATTTACTGGATTGAAAGCATTGATTTTAAGAGAAAATGAATGTGCGTATTATATTCATTGTTTTGCTCATCAGCTTCAATTAGCTCTTGAAGCTATTGCCAAAAATCATGTAGAAATTACCGGCCTTTTTTTTATAGTTACAAATGCGGTGAATTTTGTTACGGTGTCAGCAAAACGTCGTGATAAACTACAAGATAAACATGATGCCGTGATTTTTTGAGGCTTTAAATAATGGTGAAATATCTAGTGGGCGGGGACTAAATCAAGAGACAATGATTACACGAGAAGGAGATACACGATGGGGATCACATTATGGTACTTTAATGCGCTGATTCGAATGTTCTCATCAATAGTTGATGTACTTGAGACCATTGTGGAAGATGGATCAAATTCTGAGCAGAAATATGAAGCAAAGCTTCTTATCAGTTCAATCCAATCATTCGACTTTATTTTTCATATGCATCTCATGAAAATTATCTTTGGAGTTACAAATGATTTGTCTCAAGCATTATAGAGAAAAGATCAGGACATTGTAAATACAGTGAATTTGGTCATAATTTGTAAAGAAAGATTACAAACAATGAGAGATTCTGGTTGGGATTCATTGCTAGATCAAGTTTCAATTTTTGGTAATAAGCATGATATCGAGATTCTCAAGATGGATGATATATTTTTTATTTGTGGAAGAAAAAGACGAAAATCTCAGCCAATCACAAATCTGCACCATTATCGTGTTGAGCTTTTTTATACGGTCATTGATATGCAAATTCAAGAATTGGATAATCGTTTTACTGAAACAACAACTGAATTGCTTCTTTGTATGGCATGCCTCAATCCGATAAACTCATTTGCTGCTTTTGAAAGACTGAAGCTTGTTCGTCTTGCTCAGTTTTATCCTAGAGATTTTTCAGTTGTTGAACTCACTATACTTGAGGATCAACTTTAGAATTATATTATTGATGTCCGGTCAAATATTGAGTTTTTTGAATTACAAGCATAAGTGATCTTGCACTAAAAATAGTCTTGACGAATAAAGATAAAGTCTATCCATTGGTTTATCGATTGCTCACCCTAGTATTGATCTTACCAGTTGTAACAGCAACTGTAGAGAGGACTTTTTCTGCCATGAGTATTATGAAGACTCGATTGCGTAATCGAATGAGAGATCAATGGTTGAATGATAGTCTTATAGCATATATTGAGAAAGATTTATTTGATAAAATAGATAATGAAATTGTTATGCAACGATTTCATAATATGAAAACTCGTAGAGGACAATTGTGATTTATTGAATTAAAATTACTTTATTTATGGTTATTTGTGATTTTTTATCATTTAGTTTTAACGAAGTGCCCCATTGGATGAAAATTTTGGATCCGCCACTGATTGAACAAGTAGGTTCAATTAATCATTGAATTAAGAAGACAACGAGTTTAGAGAAGAAACAAAAACTGGAAAAACAAAAGTATTGTTTTAGATCAATAATTTATTGAACTAAAACAGTGAGTCTAAATTAAACACTTTTTTAGTTAAAAAATTAATTGAAATAAAACCGAAATGTCTAATTAATAAAAAAGAAAAGAGTTATTGAACAAGTAGGTTCAATTAATTATTGAATTGGAAAAACAAAAGCAATGTTGTAGTTCAATAATTTATTGAACTAAAATTGAAATGTCTAAATTAAACACTGTTTTAGTTCAATAATTAATTGAAATAAAAAAACAGATGAAATTATGATCCATAGAAATTGATGGGCGAGAGAAAAATAAAAATCAAAAAGAAAAAAATAAAATGAAATAATGATTCAGAGAAATTGATGGGCGAGTGAAGAATAAAAAAATGGAATGATGATTTGGAGAAAACGATGGGGGAGAGAAGAATCAAAATAAAAAAGAAAAATAAAAGATGGAATCATGATTTAGATACAACAATGGACGAGAGAAGAATCAAAATTAAAAAGAAAAAAAATATGAATTCATGATTTAGAGAAACAACGGGCGAGAGAAGAGTCAAAATTAAAAAAGAAAAAATATACAAACCTGGTGAAGCAGACGATGAAAAGAAACGAAAACGGTAGTGTAGAATATTAGTAAGGAATGACTAACATGAAAAGGAAGAAAAATATATTGTAGAATCGGGTGAAGAAGACGGGGGTGAAAACGGGAAAAAGGAAAAATGAAGAAAATGAGTTACGCGTGTGTGAGAAAATATGCTATTTGAGTAAATTTTCGAATGTACATATACGAAAGTAATAAATGATGAAAAATATGCTATTGTAGACTATTCGTTTTTAACATATTCAAGACATTTTTCTATTTTATTATTATAAAATATATTTGTTATATATAAAAGCATAAATTCATCTCGTCACTTTTAATTATAGTGAATTGTATATAAAATAAACATTACACTGAACTGAATCTTTTTAAAAAAATTAATAATTAGATAAAGAAAATTATTTATATTATATTCAATGATTTAGTAAAAATTGTAGGTGGAAATTAAATAATATATTTTCCATGCTTCTCAATGAATAAAAAAATAATAGTCTAACTTTGTTTACTCTGTCATCTCAAAGAATTTTTATTAATAAAGTGACATGTGTCATTCATTGGAGGAAACGAGATTGATGCCACCCCTCCAATAATTTATTGTACCGCCGTTAGTTTTTGTATCAATTTAATATTTTTGTTTTCTTTTGGGATAGTATTAAATATGAGTTAAAGAAAAACTAACCATGGTAGATTGTTGCAACAATTTAAGAAGTTCAAGGTTTTTCTTAATACAATCGATAGGTCAAGGTTTAAATTGATACTACTCTAAAAGGTTAGGGTTTCATTTGATTTTTTCCCTAAAAACAGAAGCAATACTTTATGTTTGAAACTACCTAAAAAACTAAGAATTTTGAGAAATGTTACTCCTATTTTGAAGGAATTTTATCATATCTATCCTAAATTTAAAGTGTGTTATCAAAAATATCCTCTTGTATATAATGTAGGTTTGCGGAAGGAAAAAAAACATGATTCTCACTCGCCAATTTGAAGATTATCTTTATAAGAAATGAAATATCATTCAAGAGAATTCTCATCAAAATGAATGAATGAATTGAACTCTCTTATATAGAGAAGTTCTTACAGTTGAGATAAATAACAAACTACAACTGAATAACAGATTGCATAACAGAAAACAGTCCACCAATCATTAGTTTAATTAGCTTCAATGATTAGTAATGATTAGTTGACTTTTAGCTTAATGAGCTTCCTTTATATCCCATCTCAAACCCATAGCTGATGCAGACAAAACCCCAAGCTTGTCTCTTCATTTGAAGAATGATGTAGTAGATAAGGGTTTGGTTAATAAATCAGCTAGCTGATATGAAGCAGGTAGATGCTGAATTGCAATTTGTTTGGTCTTGACAAGATCTCGAACAAAGTAAATATCCAACTCCATGTGCTTTGTTCTTGAGTGAAGAACTGGATTTGCACTAAGATGCACAGCCCCTAAGTTGTCACACCAAAGTATTGGAGATCTGGGAAGTTGAAGATGTAATTCACGAAATAAGGAAAGCAGCCACAGTAATTCAGATGATGTTAGAGCAAGACTACGGTACTCAGCCTCTGTACTTGATCTAGAAACAATATGTTGTTTCTTTGAGCTCCAAGAAATCAAGTTTCCACCAAGAAAAACACACATTCCAGAAGTAGATCTTCAGTCATCCGGATTTGAAGCCCAATCAGAGTCTGCATATGCTTGCAATTGAAGATCAAATGGTTGTTTAAAGGTTAAACCATGTGACAAAGTACCCCTAATGTACCTCAAAATTCTCTTGACTGCCTTCCAATGATGAGTTGATGGAGAGTGCATGAATTGTCATACCTTATTGACTGAGTATGCTAATTCTGGTCGTGTTATTGTTGTATATTGCAAAGCTCCAACAACTCTTCTGTATTCACTAACATCTTGTAATTTCTCCCCTTCTCGACTGGATAGCACTGTTCCACTAATCATAGGAGTAGATATAGGATTTGCATCAAGCATATTTGTCTTTTTCAAAAGATCACGAAGATATTTGGACTGTGACAAATGCATATTTCCATTTGCTAAGTAGGAAACTTCAATTCCCAGGAAGTATGTAAGCTTGCCAAGATCCTTGAGAGCAAATGTAAGATGCAATTGTAAAATGAGATCTTGTATAAGAGAAGGAGAACTTCCTGTGATTAATATGTCATCAACATATATTAACACAAAAATGGAAGAAGTAGCAGTAATTCTGATAAACAATGATTGATCAGCTTTGGCAGGACAGAATTGCTGATTGAGAAGAAAACTGCTGAGTCGTTCAAACCAAGCTCTTGGAGCTTGTTTTAGGCCATATATAGCCTTATTGAGTTTACAAACCAGAAGTGAGACTTGAGATTGAACCTGGAAACCTGGGGGCTGCTCCATGTAAACTTATTCATTCAAGAAGCCATGAAGAAAAGCATTATTGATGTCAAGTTGTCTGATATTCCACTGATTTTCCAATGCAATAGTAAGAATGCCCTTGATTGTAGTGGCTTTGACAACAGGACTAAAGGTTTCTGTGTAGTCAATATCAGGAAGTTGGTGATACCCTTTAGCAACTAGTCTTGCTTTATGTCTTGCAATGGAGCCATCTGAGTTCCTTTTAATTTTGTACACCCACTTGCAGCCTATTATCTTTTGATCACCTGTTTGAGGAACTAGAGTCCATGTACTATTCTTTTGTAGAGCTTCAAATTCATTTTTCATTGCTTGTAACCACATAGGAGACTGAAGTGCCTGTTTAACAGTAGATGGCTCTTCCTCTAAAATATCAGTAATGTAAACTTTGGGTTTGAAAATCCCATTCTTTGCCCTGGTGACCATTTGATGAGTAGCTGTTGGATTTATATCAGTAGGTGAAGGAGAATTCAAAGATGATGCAATGACATCAGGTTCAGAAATCAGATGAACTAAGGATGGAGCAGGGTCTGATATTGAATTGGGAATTGGAGTAGAAGATTCAATTTGAGAAGGTGATGTAGGATGGTGAATGGAATTTGGAGCTGGTCCAAGAATAGAGGGAAGGGAAGAAGGACTAGACTGTAATGCTGAACATGGTGATGAAATTAAAGGCATACAAGAAACTGAGATATCAGTATGAGGCACAAAAGGAGGAGATGATTTGAAAAGTGATTGATAAGGAAAACAGTTTTCATTAAACACCACATGTCTGGAAATATAGACTTTTCTTGAAGGAGAAAGACATTTGTACCCTCTATGTTGTGAACTATAGCCAAGAAATAAACAATGACTAGACCTAGGATCAAGTCTATGATTATTAAAGGGCCTAAGATAAGGATAGCAGGAGCAGCCAAAGACCTTTAGGTAAGAATAATCAAAATCATTAGTAAACAATTGCTTGTATGGAATCTTACCTTCAAGTGCTTTAGTAGGCAACCTATTCATCACAAAAACTGCAGTATTGAAAGCATCATCCCAATAATACAATGGTATGGCTGCTTGATGAAGGAGGGACAGACCAAACTCAACTATTTGCCTGTGTTTTCTTTCAATTAAACCATTTTGGGCTGAGGTGTGAGGACAAGAGCTCTTTGAGCAATACCATGTTTTTGAAGAAAAGAAGTTAGAGCTTGAAACTCACCTCCCCAATCAGTTTGAATGGCTTTAATAGTTGTATTAAGGGTGTTTTCTATCTGAGTTTTGAAGTGAATGAAAGATTTGTAAACATCAGATTTTGACTGCATAAAATAGATCCAGGTATATCTAGAGTATGCATCTACTAAACTGAGATAATATCTATAGTCATTTCTTGACAAAGTAGATGAAGGACCCCAAAGATCTGCAACAACAAGTTGTAAAGGAGAACTATACACAGTTTGAGAAGAATGGAAAGGTAATTTATGACTCTTGGATGTTTGACAAGCAGAACAGAAATTGAACTCTTTATTTATTGGAAATGAGATATTACATTGTTGTAAAACTTGTTTGACAGTAGAGATGTTTGCATGACTTAAACATCTATGCCAGATATATAAAGAAGTACATTGATTATTGCTAGAAGAATGAAAAATAGCAGGAGCAGAAGAAGAGACAGTAGAATGTAAAGCAAGAGACTGTGAATTTGAGGTAGAGGTTGGACTGGAATTTGTATTATTGTGATGATGATTCTTGAGGTTGAGCCTATAAAGTCCACCTTGAAGATTTCCCTCAAACAACACCTTACTAGTAACTTGATCTTTGACAAGACAATGATTAGGATAAAACACAAAATAGACATTATTATCTTTTGCAAATTGATGAACACTTAGTAGATTTTGAGATATTTGAGGAACATGAAGTAAGTTTTCAAGTTTAAAAGAATTGAGGGTTTTGGGACAAAAAATTGAAGATGAACCAGAATGAGAGATGTCTAAACCTGTTCCATTGCCCATTTGAACTCTATTTTCACCTTGATATTCACTTCCAATATTGAGATTGGCTAAGTCATTTGTCACATGATGGGTTGCTCCTGAATCTGGGCACCAATTGGAATCTGATGGTAAGTCATGTGATGAAACATATGCTATCATTGGTCAAGAATTAGAGGTAGAAGCTTGCTGTTGAGGTTGATATCTTCCATTAGAATGAAAATTAGGCAAATTCCCAGATTGTTGTGAAGCATTTCCATTAGATCCATTAGAAATTGGACCATGGAAATTAGGATCGAACCTGGAGTAGCATTTAAGACTAGTATGCCCCATCTTACTGCAAAGTTGACGTTGAGGTCTATTGTTATTACCATATCTTCCTCCTCTAGTATTTCTGCCTTTTCCTTTGTGTTGATAATTCTGGCCATTTCCAGAATTAGAAGAAGAACCATCTTGTTTGTTTTGAATTGTGAGATTCACAGATGGTAAAGAAGCATCAGAAACAGAAAGCTTTCTCTGAATTCGACCTTCATGAGACAATAACAGTGCTGAAACTTCTTTAAAAGATTGGGGCATGGATTGTGCAGTGATAACAGATACAATGGAGTCAAATTTTGTGCCAAGACCTTCAAGAACATACATAATGAGATATTCTTCTGAAATTTTATGCTTCACAGATGAAAGAGCACTAGAATAGGATTTCATTTTGCTGAGATAATCTTTCATTGACAATCCATCCTTCTTTTGATTTTGAAGTTTTGACTTGTATTGCATAATCCGTGCCATATTTTGTGAAGAAAAAAAATTCATAACGCAACTCCATACCTCACTAGAAGAAACACAATCTATGATTTCAGCAAGAATGGATTATGTCATTGATCCACCAAGCCAAGAAGAAAGAAGGCGATCTTGACGTTTCCATTTCAGAAATGCTGGATTTGCTGAAGAAGTAGAACCAGAAGCTGTAGTTGTGGTGATCATCTTTTCTGGAATCAATGGAGTTTCAGAGATGAAATCCTCGAGACCATGGCCTTCAATGGCAGAAAGAATTTGAAATTTCCACAACAAGAAGTTATCATCATTCAATTTAACAATCAAAGATTGATTGCCAAAAGTAACAGGAAGATTGGATGATTCTGGAGTAGCAGAGATCAGAGTAGAAGGAGAAGAAGAAGAAGACGCCATTAATGGCAGGGAGAAATTCCACAGGATCGGAGGTAGTTAGCCAGAAAAATATCTAATACCATATAAGAAATGAAATATCATTCAAGAGAATTCTCATCAAAATGAATGAATGAATTGAACTCTCTTATATAGAGAAGTTCTTACAGTTGAGATAAATAACAAACTACAACTGAATAACAGATTGCATAACAGAAAACAGTCCACCAATCATTAGTTTAATTAGCTTCAATGATTAGTAATGATTAGTTGACTTTTAGCTTAATGAGCTTCCTTTATAATCTTTAAAATTATGATTCCATTTACAAGATTTTGCTGGTCATTTTTTTTATTTGTTTGAGATAACCTTTCAAAATACTGGTCTGTTTAGTGCAGATTTCATGCATTTATTAAACCAAACTCCAATATGATAAACAAAAATGCTTTCCTTGATGCAAAAATTTAGCTGGAGAAGTGTTCCTTGTTGGCATTTAGAGAAATTTGTATATTATGGCATGAACTTTATTTAGTTTGACTGCAAGAGCGAGTCTCTCCGAAAACACCTTTGGAAGATATTGATGATCCTTGATTTCAAAGAAGTATAGAAGGTGTATCTTTCTTGATAATATTCTTTCTTCTAATTATATTTGGGGCATCTGTGTTTTTAATTTCTCAAGTTGGAGTGAAAATTATAAAGCTTTTTGTAATTACCTGCCCTCTGTTTTAGCTTCCAATTGGAGTGGCTTTTCATGCTTCAATGAAGAGTTTTAAAGAAGTATAGAACTATCAGATAAGGGGGAAAGGGATGGAGGAATTTGAAGGCTTTTTAAGGGAGTTGCAGTGTTCATCAAGATTGAAGTTCTCAAAGTGTATTGCCAACGGAGAAGTGATGTGTGCTTGGGGCATCTCTTCAAATTAGTCTTCAAGTTTTATAATGACAAATGTTTCCAGGTTGGAAAATACACTAAAGAAGAAAATGTTTCACATTCACTATTGTCTATGCACGCGAGAGCAATTAAACGAACAAGAAAAAAAAAATTAAAGAAATTCGGGCATTTGAAAGCGGCGAGGTTCAAAGTAAGTTTCTCCAAATTTGTTGCCACTGCAGTTGAAGTTTAGCTTGGAGCAGTTATAGAGAGAAGGAAAACAAATTTTTGACCAAGGTATGTCTAGCACTCTATCATTTTTGTAAATTTTCAAAGCTATCATCCCTTTAATTATTTATGTTCTCTAATGACAGATCTTTCCATGTTGTAAAAACACTGAAGAAGAAGAGAATGCTTCACTATAATTAGAAATATATGGACAAGCTTGAGAAAGATCAATTCTAGGACTCATGAACTCTACATCTGAATTTCTTCTGTAATAATAAAGCATTAGCAAAACATAACAGTGTAATTTTTCCTTTCATGCTACATCCAAGTGTTTCTAGTGGAGTTGTGCTGCATTTTATGATCATTCCTTTCCAACTATTTAAAAACATTAATGTTTTTCATGAATGCACCAAAGCACATCGAAAAAGAGTGTCAGACGGAACCGACGAAAGCGGAGCAATACTACAACAAATGTGCTGGCAGAGGCAACTGAGAGCGAGGATAAACTAATTCTGAACAGATTTGATGAGCGGAGTTGACGAATTGGGGCGTGAATAGGTAAATGATGCAAATCTAAGTCAAATTCTCTCAAAACTAAATGCAACTATGAATAAATAAACTATGGTAGCAAACAGTAATTTTACATATTACTCACACTTATTCGCTTGTTGTATCACTTATATATCCATCATTTAGCACATCTTTGGTTTCATTGAGTATATAACAAACCGTTGGTGCTTTTCTTATCTTCGAAATGTAAAAATAATTTAAAGTCCTTTTGAATGGTTAGACTTCTTCAATTGGTTTTTTTAACAAATGGAAGCAAATTTCAGTGTTATAGCAATTATTACACATAATAATTAGTTAGATTGTTAACTAATAGTTTGTTAGATGTTATTTAGTTATACTCTCTCTATTGTATATAAATACATTAACCATATTGTAATAAAGGTGTGGGAAATTATTTACTTGGTTTTAGTTCTAATAGCAATCATATATAGACAGAGTGGAGAGTTACAAATTTTGTTCTTTCTTCAGCATTGCCTTCTAGGTAGCTCGTAAATACCAGCACTTCAACTTCAGTGTATATACTATAGTTTAATTCTCACTATTAGATTCACTAAGATGTCACCACAAGAAAAATGTAATTAACGACACATTTGCCTTAGTTTCGTCGTAAATGTCAAACACCAACGCGTCAAAATCTTATACTGATTGTCTGGTTGTTAAATAGCTTTTTTAGGAAAATAAAACTGCAAGCAGACTGAAAATGACATTTTTACATACTGATTACTAAAATATTAGTACTAAAATAACATAATTATAGTTCAATAGTTTATTGAATTATAAGTCAATAAGAATGAAAGATAATCAAATAGCTCGATAAATAATTGAATTAATAGTTCAATAATTTATTGAATTATATTTATGCTATTTGATTAATTTTTAAAAAAATTTAACATTTTAGTTAATAATTGATATGTAGATTCATATGCTATCCGAGATAAATTTTATTTGATTTATAGTCAGAAAAAGGTAAAATTAAAATTGAAGAATATCAAATATGGTAACAGCTTCAAATCACTAAAGAATTTCTCATCTCAATTATGTAAAGAAAGTTTTTTCAATATTACTTCTTAAAATATATTCACCTATTCACATATAACATATCATGTGTTTGAGGATCAATTAGAAATTATGACGACTTACAGAAAACATTACCAACATATTAAACAAATATACAAATATATATTAAGTAGACCAACTGTGATCAGTTTGGAATGTAATTAAATTCAATAGTAGGCTAAAAGTTAAAATCTAAATTATTTAAGTAATAAAAAAAATCTAAATTATTATTATCAAAGAAAAAAATATAAATTACCGCCGCCTTTCTATTGGAACCAAGCTTTCCACATATTCCATAACTTGATATAATTGCCCTTGAATGCCAATTTTTTTAATATTATGGGAATTGACATTGATGGATAATAATTGTCCATTATTCTCTTGTAAGAAGAACTCATCTTTCACAAGTCTAAGTCCCTGGTTAATATTGAGAAGTCCTCCGAATGTGAATTTCTTGATCCATGATTCCTCCAGCACCCAAATATCAACCGAAAATTGAGAATTAATCACACCTTGAGATGATCGACATTTTATCAATGCAATGCAACCATCTAATATATGTAGAGTAAAATCAAGAGCATCATGATTCGAACTTATAAGATCAGGCAATGGAAGGCTTCCAAAGACCTCATCTCTCAAATGAAACGAAATGATGTTGAAAGATGTAATATTAACCCAATAACAAACTCCATTAACATAAATTTCACTACTTAAAGATATAGACTCAAATAGGGTTTGAAAACCAAGTTGCTTCCAAGAATTTGTACTTAGAGTATACACAAAAACTTTAGGATGTCGGATAACATAATGAAAATAGTGAATAAACATGACCACCTTAAACTCATTTGTGTCGGGAACCCAACCAAATCCTAGAGCTACAATATAGGGAAGTATGGGATGTAGGCGGAATATACAAGTCTAATTTAGGGAGTATATTGTGCTCTCCTGTCGCAACATTCCACAAAGCAATGTCTTGACAAGGCTCGTTGGAAGTGAAAATTTCAAGGCAAATAATACCATTAATGTAAGGGCCAAGAATCCTTGTGGTGTAAAGATTTTGATTGAGGAATGGAATTGAGGATATTTCTTGATGTGAATAATTTTCGGACAGTATGGAGATGACAGAATCTCTAGTGGTGAAAAACTCATTAAACTTGACGAGAAGCTTGGCATTAGAGGAAGAATGATATGAATAATGTCGTGAAATAAAATATGGATTATGAATCAGATTGTACCACCATTTATTGACACAACTTAGTCTTTTAAGAGATTTCACTGGAAGCCTCATAAGAATGTTTTCCACCAAATCATCTATTAGGTCGGAAAACCTCGTCTCTTCCATCTCTCTTTACACGACCAAACCAAGATGAAAAATCTATCCAATTAATTAAAAAAAATACAATGTAATATTAAAATTAAAAAAAGCTTAAATGCATAAAGAATAAGATCTTAAAACTTTACCTTAATTTTTCTTCAGAGACCAACAAGAGTCAAAAATCTTGAGAGAAATATAGACTCAATATTTTCATTTACAAGAGAAAACGAAAGGGGGAAATAAATAGGGAATGGAGATCTGATTTCTTTGAAGATGAAGAAAAAGACGTGACGAAGAAGGAAGGGAATGGATTGAGAGAGATTTGGCCAAAGATTGCTAAATTCTGGCAAACCCTAATTTTATAACCCGAACCGTTCCATATGTTTTTTTTTTGGAAGCGATTCCATACGTTATTTATATTCCAAATAGATAACATAACTTATCAAGAATAGTAAAATTTATTTAGATAGCAACTGGGATTTAAAATTAAAATTGGCTGTGGTATGTAAATTTGGGGATTCTAAATTTTTTGGAATTAAAAACTTTGGGCTTTTATTTCTTAAATGACGTTCAAAATTAACAAATAAGAGTTATTGACCTTCATTTTTATTTTAATTCTTTTTTATGATGTCATTTTGCTGTGAAATGTCTAAAAATTATTTTTTATCTTCTTCGATGAAACATTTTTCTTATTTTCTCAATACTATCTCTTCTATCTTCCTCACTCACAGTGGCAGTTCTTCCTCACTCACAGTGGCAGTTGAGAGTGAAAAACGTTTGAAAAATATCTCTTCTCTCGATATGGGTATGTATGACTTTAGATTTTTGACATTTTCATTTGTATTCTTTATTCTCCCAAAATCTCAACATCCTCTCCACTCTCTTCATATAGCCAAGTAATTTTCAAGCTTTTGATTCTAATTATAAGGTGGAAAAAAAGTCTTAGTTGCCTTGGAATTTGAAAATTTTCCCGAATTTTGCACAAGAATTTAAAAACTATAATGCCTAAATTTAAAATGCTCAAGAAAAAAATAATAATAAAATAAAGGGCTCTCGGAATTTTGGGAAGATGAGGGTTTTTTTTTCTTTCTTTTTCTTACTGAACATTTTAATTTTCAGTATTAAATTTTGAGGAAAAATTCAAATTCTGGTGCGAAGTGTTTACATAATGACACTATGTTGATTTTGAAGCGTTTTGAGGGTTGAAAGCTTAGTCAAAAGGAGGATAAAACTCAAAACATCAAAGAACTACAAGGCAATGCAAAAAAAGTTCACTTGATCACAAGCATTCAAAAACTCATTCGACTCTTATTATTCAACAGTTATTAGTTTTTTGGATTGATGAGTTGATGACTCCATTACTGAAGTGAAGTGAGATATTGAAACACAATACTTAGCTAGATGTATAGAAGTTTGTTGATTATTGCATGAAGGAGAGATATTCCCCAACAACTTTTTCTGAAGAAATTCAACATCCTCTATTTTCAAAAGATCAAATTGAAAAGATCAAAGAGCGTTATGGAGGATGAAAGAGGTTCTAGAGTAAAGTTTCTGATAGAAAATACAAAGCAAGAATATCTACTCAATCTGTATTGTATTTCATTGTTTTAGAAAGAGCAACAAAGAACTCTTTAAATAGCAACAAGCAAAACTAAAGCAAGAAGTAAAAATGATTACAGAGAGTAAGGTGATTAGAAAACTCATATGTACTGAAGGTAAGGCTTTGACAAGAAAGAATAGAGGAAAGAAAGGAGAGTTGGTAAAGTGAACTAATCACCAAGTACAATAAACTCAACTCAGGTAATCTTGACTTAACTCAGGTTGTAACATCTAGAACTTAGAAAATGAAATAGCCGGATGACAATGACATTGAAGACAGTCGGGGGAGGAATATATGATTTTAACCAAGTTTTGTTAAACATGCCGGATACTATATATTTAATCAATTCTTTCTATGGTCAAATGCACCATAAGAACCTTTTCTATCCAGGCAATAATTAATTAGATGTCTTGCTTGATATTATTAAGTAAGTGATTAAATTCATCATCATTAAGTGTTTCTTGCAGCAATGCAATGTGTGGCTTAGCTCTTGGAGTCAGGTAAAAAATTCACAGCTTGTATATTATTATGACATGAATTTTATTTATTTTTGCATTTAAAAGTGACGCTCTCCAAAATGATGTTGGAAGAAATTGATGATCCTTGATTTCTAATAAGTGCAGAACGATCCAAATAAGGAGAAAATATGAAGGAATTTGAAGCTCAAAGTAAGTTTCTTATTGATGCTGGCGGAAAGTAAGAGGACATAATGAGAAAAAGATGCGCTTGCAACTTAGGTTTGTTCATCAAATCCTCCCATACGTAAATTTCCAATATAACCATCTCTTCAAATTAGTCTTCAAGTTTTCAAATGACAAATGATTTTAGATTGTAAAATACACTAACAATGAAAGTGCTTCACATTCACTATTGTCTATGTACGAACAAGGAGATGATCAAGCCACAGAAGATGGTAGAATACAATGGCTTCCCATAGAAGTGAAACAGATGTAGCAGCAATGAGTATTATGGTTAGTTGATTTTGCCTGACAAATTACTTGTCTGTATTTACTGTAGATTTCATGCATTTATTAAACCAATCCAATATGATAAAAAAAAATGCTTTCCTTGATGCAGAAATTTAGCTGGAGAAGAATTCTTGTTGGCACTTAGAGAACTTTATTTAGATTGACAGCAGGAGCGAGGCTCTCCGAAAACACTTTTTTGAAGATATTGATGATCCTTGATTTCAAAGAATTATAGAAGGTGTATTTTTCTTGATAATTAATATTCTTTCTTCTAATGATATTTGGGACATAAGTGTTTTTAATTTCTTAAGTTGGAGTGCAAATTGTAAAGCTTTTTGTAATTACCCGCCCTCTGTTTTAGCTTCCAATTGGAGTGGCTTTTCATGCCCCAATGAAGAGTTTGAAGGAATTTGAAGGCTTTTTAAGGGAGTAGCAGTGTTCCATCAAGATAGAAGTTCTTCAAGTGTATTGTCAATGGAAAATGACATATTATAAAGCTTACCAGTTAATTTATTATATTTGTATTCCGATCTATCAAAATCAGCAAGCGAAGCTAGAATGGCAAACACGAATCTAGATAAGCAGGCATAGTTGAACACATTGTATGATCATTTTTCCAAAATCTGAAGAAGCTAACAGCTAAGTGAAATGCCTAATTTGAAACAACTATTGGGATTTGTTTTATTTTTTTCCTCCTCTCAAGATTCTTCAACTAAAAGAAATGCCTAATTTTTTAAAGGATGATATTGCTTGCTTCCATCAAATATTCCTCATCTTATTGAAATGGTAGTCTTGAAATGTCTGATGCTAACTTCCATGCCACTACACTCTGATTTAAAATCTGTTCAACTTAGAGGATATTAGTCTCAATAAGTTGGAATTGCCGATAGCGAATATCCTACGTTCTGCAAATTCGTTCTCCATCGACACATTCTCTCTGTTTTCTTTAGACAAGCTTGAACTATTTCGAGTCGACGTCGACTTTGAATTTATACCAGAACAATAAAAAAATATGCAAACAACAACAAGGGAAGAATTGACATAATTATGAGATTAAGAAACGCAATATCCTCTGTTTTCACAAGGATAAAACAATCCAATTGATGAGATTAAGGAACAACGTGGAGAATGAGAGAATATAATGTCGCTCTTGTCCGCTAAGAAAGAAGTTGTATCTTTGTAAAAGCATGTGATTAAATTTATCATCTGTATCTTTGTAGAATTCTGGGACAATTCTTCTCCCAAAACAACCAGCTTCTGTTTGCTAATAAAATGGCACACAAAATAAAGAATGTTAGGAGGTTCTAGATGCTATTGCTGCGGATAAAAATAACTTTGGTTTAACCATAAACGTTGTTGAACCAAATATTCCTCATGTTCCGGGGAGAGACACTCACTCTCATGTACGTGAGGAGGAGGTGATAGGGAGAAATGATGATAAGGGAAAAGTGAAAAATGATTTGCTCAATATGAATGTCAAACAAAACATCTCATTCATTGTAATAGTCGGCATGGGAGGATTATGGAAAACAACATTGGCTAAATACCTCTACAATGATGAGAAAGTTTCTAAATTTTTCGATCTTAAAATATGGGTATGTGTTTCCGAATTATTTGTTGTGGAAGTGATTGTGAAAAATATAATAGAATCAATATCCACTGTTAGACCAGATCACGTACGATGGAATCTTTACAAAGACAACTTCGAGAATTTATTGAAGGAAAGAAGTATCTTTTGGTATTGGATGACATATAGAATGAAACTGAAGAGAAGTAGTCTGACCTAAGAGATCTATTCATGTTTGGAGCAAGAGGTAGTAAGATTTTGACCACAAAACGTGACAACAAACCAATTTCAGAGATTGCTGATATGGCTCTATTGTACGATTTAGAAGGCTTATCAGAGGAATACTCATGGTCGTTATTAAAAAAGTGGCATTCAAAGAAGTTGAAGAGCCAAACAATCCAAAGTTGATAAAATTGGGAAAATAGATTGTACATAAGTGTAAAGGCTTTCCTCTCTTGATAAGAAGTCTAGGGCGTTCATTGCACTGAGAAACATCACAAGCAAAATGGATGTCAATCAAGGATAAGCTGCAACCGGCAAATAATGTGATGTCAAACCTAAAATTGAGCTATGACCACCTCCCAACATCATATATGAAGCAATGTTTTGTCTATTGTTCGTTGTTTTCCAAAGATTATTCTATCAGAGCAGATGAATTAATTGGACTATCAATTGCTCTAGGTTTCGTTCCATCAACCGATTCAAGTAAGTCTATGGAAGATCTAGGAAATGATTATTTTATGGAATTATGTTGGAGGTCATTGCTTCAAAGTTCAGTTTTAGAAAGTGAAGATGATTTTTATTATTATAATTTTTGGATAACCTCTTCTTACCAGAATTTTCGTTTTACATATAAAATGCATGATTTAATGCATGATCTTGCACAAATGGTTACAAGTGGCGATTGCAAATATATAAATTATAAAGATTATGATGCTATTTGTCATGATCATGCTTGTCCAGGGTCTTGTTTGCCTATGGCCGTATGCCCACGACATTGTCCTCTTCTCTCAATTATGCTTTGTATTTAGATTAAGGTTTTAATTATGCTTTTAATTACTTTTGTAAGCGAGTGACTCCTCGCCACTTTTCATGTCTATGCCTGCCAGAGCAAAAATGCTCCAGAATGTACTATAGGGGGGTGTGAACAGTCTCAACTCAATACCTTCCTACCTCGTTGTATGCTAGCAAGCTTTCTTTATTCTGTTGTTGTTGCCTACAATATTCTATTGTTTTCAAATGAATCAAAGCTTTCTCAAATGTATTTCTCTAAACGCGTTTTATAAAATATTTTCTCGATAAACGTGTGTGGAGGTCATTATATAGGGCGGATTAGGCCCTAGCATTTCGGCTGGCTTGCCCGTGAGCGGGGGCAAGCGCCACACAATCGTGTCTGAATAAACCAAGAATTCTACGATTGTGACAGTTGGTATCAGAGCTATCAGTTGGCTTCTTTTGAAAAGTTGTGATCATGCCGAGGGGTCCATCAGATATGACCCATAACGAGCGCCTTTTGTGGCTGGAAGAACACGTCAAATACTTGTTGGACGTGCCAGATTCAGTTCGATTTTGTGAAACCCGAATTAAAGAACTTTTTGGTAAGCCTCTAGATGTTGAGGCAGTAAATAGTCGGATCGATGATTTGCCAGTTGCTGAACTGATGGGTCGGGTGGAGAACCTTGAAGCAAAGATGACAGGTTTTGGAAATTTTGAGCGTGCTGAGAGCTCAACTAGTTCTGTGGCCCATATGGAAGGGCGAGTCGATAGTATCGACTAGACTCAAAAGACACTACTCAAGGTCTTGAACGATCTTACTGAAGACTTCAGAGCCACTGTGGAAGCCATGAGGGCTGAGGTGGTTGAGTTGAATACTAGGTTGAATCTCACTATGCGTGCGGTGAACAACCAAGCCCCTGTTGTGGGGGCACTTGAACCAGCTCGAATTTGCATTCCTCAGCCAAAACCTTTTGGAGGGGCACGCGATGCAAAAGAATTGGAAAACTTCCTCTTCGATATAGAACAGTATTTTAGGGCTGCTAAAACCGATTCTGAAGAAGCAAAAGTCACTTTAGCTCCCATGCATCTGGTGATGATGCCAAGTTGTGGTGGCGTTCGAAGTTCGATGATATTCAGCAAGGACATTGTCAAGTCAACACGTGGGATGAATTAAAACAAGCTCTGAGAACCCAGTTCTTTCCTGAAAATATTGAGTTCATTGCTCGGCGGAAACTCAGAGAATTAAAACACACCGGCAATATAAGAGACTATGTGAAACAATCTTCAGCTCTTATGTTGGATATATGTGACATGTCCGAAAAGGATAAAGTATTTAGCTTTTTCGAAGGGCTAAAGCCGTGGGCCAGAACCAAGTTATATGAACAGAAGCCCCAAGATGTGAGTACTGCCTTAGCAGCTGCTGAACGGTTGTTCGATTATAGTACCGAACCTACCCAACAGAAGAGAGTTAGTCAGCCCTCGAACTCAGGAAGTAAACCCTCAAACTTTAATGCACCTAAAGGTGAGGGAGACAAGAGACCTGTAGTTCAAGGAGGAAATTACACGGCTCGAGGGTCGAGTAATATGAACTACAATGCAAGAGGGCCGTTGGCTTGTTTTCTTTGCAAGGGGCCTCATCGAGTAGCTGAATGCCCCCATCGGGCTGCTCTCACGGCCATGTAGGCAACAATCCAGGCTAAGACAGAGGAAGAAATAGAGCCTGAAACTGAAAATGATCAAGAAGAAGAAACTCCAAGAATGGGAGTGTTGAGCTTCTTCTCTGCCATTCAGAAACAAGTAGATGGAGTCAAGGACTCTTCTGAATGTGGTCTTATGTTTGTTGAAGAGGTGTTCAATGGTAAACAAGTAAAGAGTACTATGGTGGATTCTGGAGACACTCATAACTTTATGACCGAACTGGAAGCGAAACGTTTGGGATTGAAGATTGAGCAGGACTCAGGGAAGATGAAAGCAGTCAACTCCGTAGCCCTTCCTATAGTGGGAAGTGTAAAAAGAACTTGCCTGAAGTTAGGCCAGTGGGCTGGGGATGTCGACTTTGTAGTAGTGAGGATGGATGATTTTGATGTCGAACTCGGTATGAATTTCTCTTAGAACACAAAGTCATCCTGATACCTGTGAATAGAAGTTTGATAGTCACGAGCAACAACCTGACAGTTATTCCTACTGTCATCAAGCAACCGGGAGCTGCCCGTATGGTATCTGCCCTTCAGTTAAAACGAGGGCTTGCGCATGATGAACCTACTTTTATGGCCATACCTCTTAATAAGGAGAAGTGTGAAGACGGGCCCGTGCCAAGAGAGATTCAACATGTTTTAGTTGAATTTGCTGATGTTATGCCTGAGAGTCTGCCGAAAACTCTACCTCCGAGAAGAAGTATAGATCACGAGATTGAGTTAACACCAGGAGTGAAACCCCCGGCAAGACAGGCTTATAAAATGGCCCCACCTGAGTTAGCTGAGCTCAGGAATCAACTGGATGAGTTACTTTCTGCTGGATTCATCCGACCTGCTAAAGCCCCATATGGTGCTCCCGTTCTGTTTCAGAAAAAGAAGGACGGTAGTCTTCGCTTGTGCATAGACTATCGGGCCTTGAACAAGATAACTGTGTGGAATAAGTACCCCTTGCCTATTATTCCTGATCTCTTTGATAGGCTTCATGGAGCTAAATATTTCACTAAGCTGGACCTTCGGTCAGGATACTACAAAGTTCGAATTGCATAAGAGGATGAACAGAAAACAACATGTGTTACTCGCTATGGTGCATTTGAGTTTCTAGTCATGCCGTTTGGTTTGACGAATGCTCCCGCAACTTTCTGCACTTTAATGAATCAGGTATTCCACGAGTATCTTGATAAGTTCGTTGTGGTTTACCTAGATGATATTGTTGTTTTCAGCTCTACCATAGAAGAACACCGAATACACCTTAAGTTGGTGTTTGCTAAACTGCGGGAAAACCAGTTGTACGTCATCGGCCAACAACGTATCAGCTTCCTTGGCCACATAATCGAGTGCGGGTGAATTGGCATGGATGATGAGAAAGTTCGTGCAGTCCAAGAATGAAAGGTCCCAACAACTGTTTCTGAGTTGAGATCGTTCCTAGGATTGGCTAACTACTACTGTCGCTTCGTTGAGGGATTCTCGAGGAAAGCGACACCTCTGATAGAATTACTGAAGGAAGGCAATACTTGGAGTTGGACTCCTAGTTGTCAAGCAGTGTTTGATAGCCTAAGGAAGGCCATGATGGAGGGTCCAGTTCTTGGGATAGCGGATGTCTCGAAACCCTTTGAAGTGGAGACAGATGCCTCTGACTTTGCTCTTGGTGGTGTCCTTCTACAGGATGGCCACCCGATCGCTTATGAAAGTCAAAAACTGAATGATGCTGAAAGAAGGTATGCAGCGTCAAAAAAGGAGATGTTAGCTGTGGTCCATTGTCTTCGAGCCTGGAGACAATATCTGTTAGGGGCCAAGTTTGTTGTGAATACCGATAATAGTGCGGTATGCCACTTCTTTACTCAACCTAAGTTGACCTCAAAGCAAGCACGCTGGCAAGAGTTCGTAGTAGAATTTGATTTCCAGTTTGAACATAAACCGGGAAAGTCTAACCTCGCAGCTGATGCTTTGAATCGGAAGAGCGAACATGCGGCCCTGTGTACGTTAGCTCACCTTCAAGCTAGTAAAGTGGCAGGTACTATAAAAGAAGCAGTGAAGCGTCACTTGAAAGATGATCTTGCAGCTCAGGCAATTATCAACCTGGCTAAAGAAGGGAATACAAGACAGTTTTGGGTGGAGGATGATCTCCTACTCACTAAAGGGGGTAAGGTTATATGTGTCGAGGGCAGGAACGTTGTGGGAGTCTTTGTTAGAAGAATGTCATGATACCTTTTGGGCCGGCCACGCTGGCTGGCAACGTACATTTGCGCTGCTGAAACGGGGATACTATTGGCCTAACATGCGTGAGGACGTAATGCAATACACGAAGACTTGCCTCATCTGCCAACAAGACAAGACTGAAAAGGCCAAGATAGCTGGGCTGCTGGAGCCCCTCTCCGTGCCTCTCGCCCTTGGGAGAGTGTTTCTCTGGATTTTATCACCCACCTCCCAAAGGTTGGAGAATTTGAAGCCATTCTGGTTGTGATAGACAGATTCTCTAAATATGCCACCTTCATTCCAGCCCCGAAGATGTGTTCGGCGGAAATGACGGTCAATTGTTCTTTAAACATGTGGTGAAGTTCTGGGGCGTTCCCGAAAGTATCGTCAGTGATAGAGATGCAAGATTTACAGGTTTGTTCTGGACCGAGTTGTTCAGTATGTTGGGGTCTAATCTGAATGTGTCATCAAGTTACCATCCTCAGACGGATGGTCAGACAGAACGTTTCAACAGAGTCCTCGAGGAGCATTTACGCCACTTCATCGATGCAAGACAACGTAATTGGGTGCAATTGCTGGATGTTGCCCAATTTTGTTTTAATTGTCAGAAGAGCTCTACGACAGGAAGGAGCCCCTTTGAAGTCTCATGTGGAAGACAGCCGTTTATGCCACATCTCACTGACCATCCGTATGTGGGGAAGAGTCCTCAAGCCTACAACTTCACTAAGGAGTGGAGGCAGACTGCCGATGTTGCTCGGGCCTATCTAGAAAAGGCCTCTAAGCATATGAAGAAGTGGGCTGACAAGAAGCGCCGCCCGCTAGATTTTCAAGCAAGGGACAAAGTACTTATAAAGCTGAGACCGGAACAGCTTAGGTTCCGAGGGAAGAAGGATCACCGCCTGATGAGAAAATATGAAGGGCCAATTGAAGTCCTTCGGAAAGTGGGCAAAGCCTCATATAAGGTTCAGTTGCCCGCTTGGATGAAAATTCACCCAGTCATCCATGTTAGCAATTTGAAGTCTTACCATCCGGATTTAGAAGATGGCGCCCGTAATAAAGTCCCAAGACCTCCTGTGAATTTGAAGAATACTGCAGGAAGGGTAGCAAAAGAAGCTCTAGCTAAGAGGACACGTAGAGTCGGAAATCCTCGACGAAATCAACGAGAATTCCTTGTCAAATGGAAGGATCTCCCGAATGAAGAGATTAGCTGGGAACGCGAAGAAGACCTAGAGCTGTTCAAGCAGAAGATCGAAGACTTTAAGTCGAGTCAGGTCGGTTGACGGGGACGTCAACCATTTAAGTGGGGGAGAATGTCATGATCATGCTTGTCCAGGGTCTTGTTTGCCTATGGCCGTATGCCCACGACATTGTCCCCTTCTCTCAATTATGCTTTGTATTTAGATTAAGGTTTTAATTATGCTTTTAATTACTTTTGTAAGCGAGTGACACCTCGCCACTTTTCATGTCTATGCCTGCCAGAGCAAAAATGCTCCAGAATGTACTATAGGGGGGTGTGAACAGTCTCAACTCAATACCTTCCTACCTCGTTGTATGCTAGCAAGCTTTCTTTATTCTGTTGTTGTTGCCTACAATATTCTATTGTTTTCGAATGAATCAAAGCTTTCTCAAATGTATTACTCTAAACACGTTTTATAAAACATTTTCTCGATAAACGTGTGTGGAGGTCATTATATAGGGCAGATTAGGCCCTAGCATTTCGGCTGGCTTGCCCGTGAGCGGGGGCAAGCGCCACACAATCGTGTCTGTATGAACCAAGAATTCTACGATTGTGACACTATTGATGAAAAAACTCGTCATATTTCAATTCAATACAATTCAAAAAGTGAAAGGAATTTGCCCACTTTGATATTCAAGGCTAAAGGGTTGAGAACGTTGTTTTTACAACATGATGATGAATTTCATTGGATTGAAATGGATACATCTACTTTAAACGAGCTATTTTCAAGCTGTGTACGGTTGCAAGTGTAGAAACTAAATGGGACATATTTTAATAAGGTGTCAAAATCCATCAAGAAGTTAAGACAACTTCGATATCTAAACCTTTCAAGATATAGTGGATTGAGATTTCTCCCAAATTCTATCACTGAATTGCAAAATTTGCAAACACTGAACTTGCATGGTTGTTATAGATTAAAGGAACTACCGAGATATATAAAGAATCTTGTAAATCTTAGACATCTTGATCTAGATGAGACAAGTTTAAAGCATATGCGGAAGGGAATGGGAAAGTTGACAAGTTTACAGACATTAAATTTGTTTGTGTTGGGTGACAAGGATGACATGCATGCTTGTAAGCTAAGTGAATTGGTTTAAAAGGAGCGTTAGTCATATATGGTTTAAAAGAGCTGAATAGTGAAAGGACAAAACCGCCACCGGTCAAATGAAATTACATTGTGAAAGGACAAACATACCCCGATTTAATTTCTCCTTAATTTGTGTAAAATTTAAGGAAATTTATAAAAATCCCTAACAAAAATAAAAAAAATAACAAAAAATAAAAGAAAAATCTTCAAACTTCTGACTTCTTCTTCCAGGAAAATTCGAATGTCTTTCTTGTTCGTCATCCTACAAAATACAGAGATAGAAAATAAACATTTAATTAAAAGTAACTTATTCTACAAAATATAGAGAAAGGATAATTGGAAGGGACAAATTTTTATAAACTGTTTACTTTAGTAAACATTTATTGATGTGTAGTCAAAATTTATAAAAGGTACAAAATTGAAGATGAAAAAGAGGTACAAATTCTAAAGATGTGTAAATAGAAAATTAAAATAAATATTGAACAAAAATAAACATTTTATTAAAATCCTTCAAATCTGGATAAAAAAATCAAAGAAATCATCAAATATATAAGCGAATAAACGATAGATCTATCACCAGAACCCTAGATCCGACTCGATTTAAAGATATGAAAGTAGAAAATTAAAATAAATGTTGAACAAAAATAAACATTTTTTAAAATTCCTTCAGATATGGATAAAAAAATCAAAGAAATCATCAAATCTGGAAAAAAAACTTTAAAGACCATTTCCATGGCTGATGGAAAAGAAAATCGATGGTGACCTCAGAGCATGCTTCTCGAACAACGCCTATTATTCATCTTCATCGGCGTTGCGATATAAAGAACAATAAGATCAAGAGCCATACAAAAAAAGGTAAAAAGCCAGCAACCCTTGTTTATTCCAATATACGCCGACAAATCCGGATAAGGAAACGAGGAGGATGAAAATTCTGAAGAGGACCACCGGCCATATGGAAGAGATTTACAACGATCTTCATCATCAAGAAGACCTTCTTCTTCAAGGAAGCGTTGATCTTCGTGTGAGGGAGAAAACCGGTGGGGGTGTTGGTGTGGAGTTCGTGGGGGAAGAATTAGGTTAGATTTGATTTGAATTTAAAATACAATAAAATTTCCTATAATTAAAAAAGATTTGATTTGATTTGAATTCAAAATAAAATGAAATAAATAAATTATAAATTAAATTAAATGTATTTATTAAGATATATTTATTATGAGAGATAAAAGGGTAAAAAAGACAACATTAAAAAAGGTAACCACCAGATCACCACTAAAAATGGTGTTTTATGGGTATAAATGATAAAAAAATCATAACAACCAGCATTATTGTAATTAGGTGAATTAAAGTGGTTACTGCTGTAATTAATTCTTTTTGGATTGATGATCCTCTTGTTTAATACAATGTGTTGTTGTTGAAGTGAGGTGAGATATTGCTTTGCTACTAGAGATAAAGAAGTTTAAGTTTGTTGATTATAATTTTGGCTTGACATTTATTTTAACAAAACTCATTTTTTGTAATTTTTAATGTGACCAAATTATTTTGAATTGATTAATTTATTTAATAATCAAATGATTTTTCTATCAAATTGGTAAGTCCTTTATTTGGTTAATATAATTTCCTTCAAATTAAATTAATTTCCAACAGCTCTTTTTTCATAAATGGAATGTTTGCTTATTATAATTTCCTCTATTCATGAAAAGATTGCATCTCTTGCATTTTTGCTTAAATTCAATATTTACATTCGAATGTTTAATCTTATTGGCTCTTATTGATTCTCAATCTTTCTTATTGGTTGTTTGAAGGTGGCATCCTCAATTAGTGGTTTTTGACAGAATGTGATTGCAATTTGGAGTAATTTTAAATTACGTAGTTATGACTTTTTTTGTCTATTGAAGATCTTGCAAAATTGATTGTTTTAATGGTCATTTCCTATTGGTTGTTGAAATGGTGGGTTATTTAATTATTATTAGTTGGCTGATTTCTCCATCTTTTTGAGTCTCCTCAATTGCAAATTTGTGGTTTATTTCCTTAAGAGCAAATGTTTTATCTCTCATCCTTTTATCTATAAATGAAAGATGGAAGAAGTCATTCAAGATTCACCTCCTCTAATCACTCAAAGTTTCAAGAAAGTTATCTTAGAGTGTTATATAATTTTGCTCTCTTTTTATTTTATAATCTCTTGTGAGGTTTTTATTGTTGAGAGAGTTTTTGTTTAGTATTTTTCAAATGTACAAATTTAAAAAGTCTTGGGAAAAGGCTAACACATTCCGAAAGGAGTTCGGTTTGATTCGTTCGTGACAAGGAAGAGAGTTCTTTAGATTGAGATCCACAAAGGACTTGTGGATTATTAATAATATGGGCATCCATCTCAAAACCAATTGGTAATGAGAGGAGTGACCCTTAGAGTTTATAAATGTTATGAGTTCCCTACATCTTTCCGATGTGGGATTCTCAACATGCCCCCTCAAGATGGTGCCTCTTTTGGGCCCACCATTATTGGGTCGAATCCCATTTTTGGATCGAATGCTTGTTTGGGCTAGATTGATCTCCTTTCAGGTTATCATCAGTTGAGAATCAACAAGGTAGATATACCAAAGACAGTATTTAGAACTAGATATGATCACTTTGAGTTTAAAGTTATGTCTTTTGATTTGTCAAATGCTCTGGCTCTCTTTATGAACTTGGTGCATACTATCTTTCATCAATACATGGATACATTTGTGTTAGTGTTCATTTATGATATCTTAGTATATTCTAAAACTAGAGAGTTACATGGTGAACATTTGAGGATTGAATTGATCACGGTGATAAATGAGAGCTTTATCCCAAGTTTATCAAATGTGAGTTTTGGCTGGATAGAGTTGCATTTCTTGGACATGTAGTGTCAAGAAAATGAATATCAGTGGATACATTTAAATTAGAAGCAGTTAGTAGTTGGCCCGACCTACTAATGTGAACGAAATTTGTAGCTCTCTATGTTCAACTGGTTATTATTGAAGGTTTGTGCAAAATTTTATGAAGATTGTCTCACCTATAACCAAGCTAACTATAAAGGGCTTGGCCTTGTTTGTTCTTGAAAAGTTGAATGTGAAAAGAGTTTTGAAGAACTCAAGAAGAGGCTAGTTTTAGCCCCAGTTTGATAACCCTCGATGATTCAGGAGGTTTGACCATTTACTGTGACGCCCGAAGAAAGGGTTGTGTTGTGTTTTGATGCAACGTGGAAAAGTTGTAGCCTATGCTTCTAGACAGCTTAAGGAGCATGAGAATAAATATCTCACCCATGATTTAGAATTGACTGATGTGATCTATGCCTTGAAGATATGGAGATATTATCTCTATGAATAAAAGATCATTATCTTCACTGATCACAAAAGGTTGAAATATTTTTCCACCCAAAAAGAGTTAAACATAAGATAGTGTAGATAGTTAGAACTGATCAAAGACTATGACTGTGACATCCAATATCATCTTGGAAAGGCTAATGTGGTGGCAGATGCCCTTAGCAGAAAGTAAGCTCATAGTGAAACTTTGCTTATTAAACACCCTAGACTTCAGTGGGAAATGGTTAGAGTTGAGATTGAGATACTCACTTATGAGGTAATTGTCAACATGGCTAGGTTGACTGTGACACGTTTGTTGAGACAAATGATTTTTTTTTTAGGCGTGGAAAACTGATGAGAGTCTCTGAGGTTATATTTTTTTATATTGAGACTAGTTTGCCTGGGTTTTGATAGATATCTGATGGAGCTTTAACTTATAAGGATCTTTTATGTGTACCTAGTGATGAGATTTGGTTAAGGGAGGTATTAACTGAAGTTCATAGTTCAATGTTTACTATTCATCTTGGGAGCACCAAAATGTACGATGATCTCAAAGTATATTATTGGTGGCCTGGAATGAAAAAGGATGTGACTGAGTTTGTTAGTAAACGTTTTGTGTGTCAACGGGTGAAGGTTTTGAGGAAATGCCCATATGGTCACTTGAAACATTTAAATGTACCAAAATGAAAATGGGAAGATATATTTATGGATTTTGTTTGTGGTTTGCCTAGAACACAGAAATGGTACAACATGATTTGAGTTATTGTGGATAGGCTTACAAAGTCAGTACACTTTTTTTTTTTACTTGGGAAGTTGATTTAGTCTTTAAAGTTTTATTTGTTTGAGGACAAGGTATTGCCTCATTGATATTTGTTTTCAATTTTGTAACTCCGGAGTTATTATTTAAATAAATGTTCATTTGATTTAAGTGAATTTTCGTATTTTCAATAAATGCTATTTATTGAGTATTCTGTTGCTTTTAAATTTGTTTGTTTTATACTCTGAAAAGTCAGGTCTTCACATAGGAGGATTAAGTGTAAAATCGTGAAATTGATAAAGGTATTAATTCTGACACTGTGCGTCCGTTGAATGATGCATCAGAGACACTTTTTGATTAAGGGAATGTGTATGTTTCAGGTGAAAATGACAAAGATTCTTCTCCAGAAGAAACAAACGAATAAGAAACTGAAGAAAACAACATTGATTCAAAAAAGACGAATGGTTTCGATGATGATGATTGAAGTGTTTATTTGTAACGAGGAAAATAATTGAATGTTTCTAGATATTGTTACAAACTTTGTAAAATATATTTATGATTTAATCAAATATAAAAATAAAACACATATATTTCTTGGAAATGAGAACCCAACTTTGAATGATCTCTGTCAATTTGAAGTGACTGACCAGTGACCAGTAATTAATCACTTCTAAAGTAAACTAATAAACCCTTTTATCTTCACTAATCAACAAGAAGGAATTAAAAAACTACAAACGTTGTTTCCCTCCGTTAACTTGCCTGAAGGAATTCATTATAGGATTTTTCTAAATTGACACGTGTCGCTCATTCAGGAGGACGTCCCAATGAGGCGGCCTCTCTGAATAATTTCTCCTCGTTTTGAAGCATGCTAGTTCTTTTGGCGGCTCAATAATTAAAAATTTAATAATGTCTAATTAATAATATTTCATGATTAATTTTCTGTTTAAATAAACTTATTATTTAAATAATTAATAATGTTTATATTAATTTCCGTTTAAATATACTCAATATTTAAACAATTAATATTGCCTATAAAAGTAATTCACTTTACTTAAAAGTTTCATTTCTTCTGCTTGATTTCTCGACAACGATATTTGGGCTAGCATAGAGACCCGATGAACCTATAGATCATGGGCTTAATAATTAATCAATTAAGTGATTAACTTATAATCAGTTAATTACTTATTATCTAACTATGAATAATTCCATTATAGATTTCACAGCTAAACTCCCTTCACTATAGATGAGTTATATCCATTTAGTTTATCTTTATTTATATATGTGATATATCCTTCATGTGGACCCTCATAATTACAGGCATATTAAATTTATCGTTTCGCCCCTGTAATTACCGTTTTATCCAAATTATGGACCAAACACACGGTAAACAATGACATTACAATATGAGTTATTTTAGAGTTGTCAATTGTTCGAGTGACATCTCATTTTAATGATGGTAATTGACCTATCATTCGACGATACTTCATTGATATCATTAAAATATTGTGACATAGTAACATGTTTTAGGGTCTTTTTTTCATTAATATGTTCATATTCATACATCATATTTAATTATATGTCGAAACTATGAGTATTGAATGTTGAATGCATGTTAGATTACTAAGATAAATTTTATTTAAATTTTAATAATATAGTTGATAAGTCCATGAAAGTGAAGTATTAAATCCCCTATTTTGTCTTGATTTCAAGAAGAATAGGTTATATACAGAAAATATTGTACATAAATAACTTGAATCCATGTGTTTTTTTATGTTTTGATGGTATAATCGCCTTTTGTATACTTTCACCTCTAATTAAATCAATTTTCTTCCTTTTTTTAATCTATTTTTGTTTAGGCACTAAAGAAAGCTTCTTGAGGATAAAGGATTTCCAAAAGCTATCTTAGCATTGACTCTCATTAAAATTAAATTTCTGCCTTAAGAAAGGCTGAAGTCGAAGCATTTAGCCTGAAAAGTTAGAAGATATTTTATTTGCCAGTTGTCGTTGACAAGACTACAAGCAGTCACTTCCTGCTACAGTATCTATGTGTGCGGCCAATAGTGCTTTACCCGGTAGTTTACTGTAACGACCCGTTACCAAGAAAGACTATAAAAAATTTGAAAATTATTATTATTTTCTCAAAATAATATTAATGAGGTTGGATTGATAAATTGAATGATAAATAGTTCGTTATCTCATAAGGTTATTTTTGTAAGTTAACAAAGCTCAAAATTAAAACCACATGTTTAATTTAATATTTTTAGATGATATCGATTGTCTCGTTATTATGATTCCAAGGTAACTGACAGATCATTGTTCTGAGTCCTGGTGAGTGAGTTATGACCATTTTAGTTCAATGACATTTTCATAATTATTGAAAACCAGGATTTCAACCCTAAACTCATTTCCTCTCTTCCTCCTTTTTCGAAAAGCAGGCTCCATTAATCTCGTTTTCTCCAATTTTCGCCCAAATAAAATTCTCCAGAGTATTTATGTCATAACTCATTCATCCGAACTTCGATTTACGCAAGTAATCCATCTATTTCTATCAGTTTTTTGTTATCTTTCCATTAAGAATAATTTCTTAGTAATCCAAGTTATGTAGAAAAAGTTATGAGCCAAAAATATTTCGGACCTATTTTGTTTTGATCACATCCTTAATCGATTTACTTCGTATTTTTTTTAGTATAGGTGTAGAACGACTCTTCCTTGCAGTGGGTTATTGTTTTATGAAATTTGAGAAAAGTTTCTTCAAATTTCAATAGAGGTTATATGAGTTATTGGAAAAGAAGAGTGTGAATTCTTGAAAAATTCAAGAATCTAAGGTGAGTGGAATTAGTTAAATATTAATAAATTTCATGCGTTGCTTTTCTTTTTTGTAAAAATTATTGTGTTAATCTAATTTGGAGTATTTAGAATGCTTATAAGCATGAAATATATGTTCTTGGGCTGAATTTAAGAATGTTAAATTTTGGAATTTAAAGAATGTAGAAAAAGGCGAAAATATGCATGTTTAAGGAGTAATTTTGGTCTTTTATTCTTGGAATCAATTGTAATTAATTATGGACTTTGATATGATGTTATAGCATGTTAATATATTATTTTAAGACTTATTTAAGTTGCTGGAATTGAATTACATTTTGAGAATTAGTGCCCACTAGGAACATAGAAATATGCCCAAAAATACCCCCAATTGTGCAAGTTTGATTATGAGATATTTTTAGGAGACTTCTAGGTGTATTAGAACTTTTTTTTGGAAGTTTTATTAGTACCAAATGGCTGCTAGTTTTATTTAGAAAATTAGATCATTACCCAGTTACCGAAAATAGAGCAAAACTACACTAGTTTAGGCTAGTTTTGCTCTTTTGGTAGAAAATTCGTTGGGAGTTCTCGTTTAGAGTTGGGCTTGTAATAATGGGTGATTTTAAATCATTTAAATGTTGAGAAAATGTTATTTTTTTTCATAATTTCAAATTTGTGAGTTTAATGTAGGAATCGATGGCAACCCTAGAGAGGGGGGGGTGAATAGGGTTTAATTTAAAATTTAATAAATCTTTTTCAAAAGTGTTTTCTAATTGACAAGTTAATTAGTCTTTTTATACTCAAGAGAATTATGTGAATTTCATACTAAAATTCTTTTTAACAAAGTAAGCTCAATTTTAATAAGAGTGTGAAATGCTAAGTCAAGACCGATTTCTAAAAACTAAAATTGCTTCAATTTAATTTATACAATAAATATGTAAAGCAATATAGAATTTCAGTAATTATTAGGAATGATAATTAGTGCAATAAGTAAAGGAGTAAGGGTTAGAGAAATTGACACCGAAATTTATAGTGGTTCGGCCAAAAACACGGCCTAATCCACTCCCCGAGCGCCTTTCGGGAATTTGTATTAACACCTTTTCCGGGAGCAAGTGCAAACCCAATCCTTTTGCGGGATCAAGATCAAACCCCAACAAACCGATCCTTTTTCCGGGCTCAAGAACAACCCCACAATCGTTCCTATTTTTACGGGCTAGGAAACTGACCCCAAAATGTGAATTATAGAATTTCACACAAATTACAAACTCTCCCAAAGAGTAGATTTACAAGTTTTGCTCACAATACAATAAGGCTCTTAATAGCCAAATTAATCACTCAAAATAAATCCCAAATAATATGAAAATATGGCTTGAGAGAACTTAGCAATGAAGATCAAAATCTGAAAATTCTTGGTCATTTTTCTTCACTGATTTCGGCCATTTGAAGGAGAGGAAGGAGCAATTAGCCGTTGGTGCCACGTGTCAGCTTCTGATTGGCGGATGAATTCCGAAATTCGGATTAATAATAAAATATTTAAAACTCACGGGCAAAGGGGCATTTGGGCGGAGAAAACCGCGTGAGAGAGGGATACTTTTCAGGTCAAGAAGAGAAATGGTTGGTCGGCGACGACGGATGGCATTGACCAAAAAGACAAGGGCGAGAGGACATTTCAATGAGTCCGAAAATTAAGGCGGTGGCATTGGGAACACGCATGGACGCGTGTCGCGATGAGATCGGCGGATGCGATCGGTCGGGTCCAGGCGTCGGCGTCAATCAAGGGTGTGTCGGGAGTTGGATACACGCGCGCTACGTGGCTCGTTTCTCGGCGTCGATGAAGACCAGGCCGGATCGAGCGACCGAGGTCGATTCAGTTTTTATTTTCTTTTTCCATTTATTTTAAATCCAAAATATATATAAATATATTATATATATTGGACGAATGTGGAGCGTCGGATGGAAGTCCTTTTTGAGATCAACGGATGGAGATAATTCTGACTTTATATTTTCTTTAATTCCGAATATATATATATATATATATATATATATATATATATATATATATATATAATTTATAAATCCAATTTTATTTTCTTGATAACTTCAGCGTTTTAGCTCGGAATTGGACGATTCAAATTGCATCGCGCTCGTTATTTTCCGCTCTATAAAACACAACACTAAAATACTAAAAATGATTAGTACTAAGTGTTTGTTATCATCTAAACATAATTAAGTGAGATTAATAGGCCCAAAAAGCCAACAATCTCCCCCTTTTTGATGATGACAAACTACTTAAGAAAAATGAAATCAAGTGTGTGTATGTTTCAATATAAATCACATATATCATATATCAAACAATGTAAATCAATTCAACTCAATATGATATGTTCATTTTTCCTCAATTTTTCTCCCCCTTTTGGAATCAATCAAAAAGTGTAATATTAAAAAATTAGCATAAAGGATTCCAATAGGTAATTCCATCAAATTTGCACAATAGAAAAAATAATTTTTCTCTCCCTTTTTATAACAATCTCTTTTAAAAAGATATTCAATCAATAATATACAAAAAATGGAATTTTCAATTTAAGCATAATCAAAATAATAAATCTCCTCTAATTTTAAAACTCCCCCTTAATAAGGGACATATTAAGCTTTAAAAATTTCTTCCCCCCTTTTTTTTAAAAAAAAAAAACAATTATGCCAATAATTTCAACTCAATAGCAAAAGCATCAAAACAAACAATCAATTTTCAATTTTTGTTTCAATAAGTTGATACTAAATATAATGGTTTCAAAATATAAGTCATATTTTCAAAAAGACATTACTCCCCCTAAAAACATGCATTCTCCATAAAAAAAAATATATATCAAGAATACCATGGAGCCATCAAAACAAATTATCTCAATAATCTTTTAATCATTTCAATTACTCAAAATAATATGGCATATAACATGAAATACCAATTTTTAAATAATCAACCCTATTGTTGGGATGGAAAGAATTATACCAATTTCAAAAAAAAATAACATTTAAAACTTTAAATTCCAAATTTCAAATTTCAAATCTTCTTTTGAAATCAATTTTAAATTTTAATCAAATAGGGATTCAAGAAGTATAAATCAAAACAAAGTGTTGATACTCCCCCTATCAAAAGAGAATTTAACACCTATTTTTCAAGTTGTTAAAGTTCAACATTTTCTTTCAAAATCTCTCATCAAAACAAAAGATATAATCAACAAGCCCAAAAAGTATTTCAATATTCTATTTTTAAAAATAATCATTAATTTTCTCAAATTTTTTTTTATTATTATTATTTTTTTTATTAACTCTCTTTAACCAATAGGATATGGCAAAGCAAATAAGTCCAGGAGAGAATAAATTATCAATTTAAGGTACTTAACTTCTCAATTTAAAGAAGCATTTATAACAATTAAGCTCATACCATTTGTACTTTTTCATTAATAAAATTTCAATTGATGTCACTCAAAAATTCAATCAATAAAAGTCTATGGAATATAGTATAAGAATTTATAAGCAAGTCAAATCAAGTAAGCTCAAATTTGTTAGACCAAAATGGTGCAATATTAAAAAAAATTATCTCATCAAAATAATTTAATTTCAATATTTTAGAACTTTACACCAAATAAAACCAAATTTTATAAATATCAACTTAAAAAAAATATTCCAATAAATATCAAAAAATGAAAGATGCCAATTTAGGATATAACAATTAAAGGTGCTCAAAAGATATCAATCAATAAGTTTCATATTAACTCCTCCTATGAAAAAGAAATTGACTCTTTTTAAATAATATTTTTAAAACCAAATTATTTTCAACAAGAATAATCAATAATCTCAAAATAATTTTTCATCTAACAAAAATATTTTGTTCCATGAAACAAATTAATTAAAAAAATGGAACAATTTTCTTTTAGAAGCATAAATCTTTTAATAAGATATCATCAAAACAAGTCAAAAGACATTTAAGAAAATTTAAACCAAGTTCATCTTAATAACAAAAAAAGTCAAATGGACATAATCAATGTCTAAAGGACATTTGGATAAACTCAATTTATTTTTGTCCAAAAGGTTTCATTTTATAATACCAATATAATTTTCTTTCTTTAAAAACATAAGCATCAAAACTCAATCATCCTAAACAACAATGATAATCCTCAAATCAAATAAGATAAGTAAAAGTTATAATGGATTATCAAAATTAATAATTCAATTTCAAAACTATCAAATCTCCAAACTCTATCTTGGAGCCATAATCTCAATTAATCAAAACTTTAATCTCCATAAAAATTTAACAAACAAAGCTCAAATTTCAATTAATCATCAAGCATCAAGGATAGATCAAAAAGAATAATCATATGTATCTCAAGGATATTTTTTTTAAAAAAAATTCAAAGCAAAATTGATAAATATCAAAGGTATATTCTCAAATTTCTCAAGTGCATTTATCTTAATAAAAACTAGATACTCAATTATCAATTAAGGTGAATAAAAATCAAATATAGTTCCATAAAGCAATAACCATAAAATGACAAAATTACCGAACAAGCTATTTTTCTTTTTTCTTGGAGAATCCAAGCAAGCCAACGATAGTTGCTCCATTTTCAATTAATTTTCCATTTTGAAGTCCAAGCAACTAGGCTTCAAGCACACCTACAAAATATTCAATCAAAGGATTTTGGTACCCATTTCTTGGGTCCTTCATGGTTAGTAGGCATAAATTTCGGAACCCATTTCAATCTTGTTCCAACTATTCTTCCATTTAATTTTGGCACATTGCAAGTATTAGCTTTATGACCAATTATGCCACAATGATAACAAACAACATTTGGCATGAATTTCTTTTTCACAAAATGATTATGCAATTTATTTCTCTTAAAGATATTCTTCCTTTTTGGAGTATTATTCAATTTAAAGCAATTTGTCCTAGTATGACCTTTAACTCCACAATGATGACATGTAGGCACAAATTTAGATTTTACATGCATGACTCTAGCCTTTTCATACTTAGGTTCAAATTTAGATTTACCAAGATTAATCTTAATCTTTTTGAAATTATGCACAAAAGATTTAGCTTTATCAAGATTAGGCATAATAGGCATGTCATCATTAATTACACAAGAAGATGCTTCAACAAATGTGGTTTTAGAAGTAGATGGTTTAGAAAACTTATCCACATATTCTAAATCCCTTTTATCATTAATAGATTTGTCAAGTTCAATAATTTTATCTAACTTTTTAGCACCAATTGACAAATTCTTAATTGACTCTTTTGCAATATCAAGCTCTTTAATAGCAAGTAATTCTTTTTCTTTAAGCACATGCAAAAGATCATTCTTCTCACAAGCATCATGTTCAATAAATTTAATTTTATCAAGAGAAGCTAATTTCTCTTTTTCTAAGACCATATTATCATTTTTCAATTGAACATATTTTTCTTTCAAACAAGCATTTTCATTCTTTAGTTCTAATGAAAATGATTCAATCTCTTTATTTTTGTTTTTCAAAGCATTTAACTCATTTTCAAGAGATTTAATTCTATCAATCAAGACATTTTTCTCACCACAACAATCATCGTGCAATGATTCATCATTTATTCTATTTTTCAAAGAATCGTTCTCATCTATCAAGGATTCATTCTCGATTTTCAAGGCTTTATATTTCTTTGAAAGTAAAAGATATTTTGAGCTAATTTTTTCCAAGTTTTGTTGCATACATTCAAGCTCATTTAATAATTCATCATATGAAGGTTTATTAATTACCTCATCATCACTTGCTTTATAACTATCACCATCACTCTCATCATCGGAATGAGCCATTAAACACATCAAGGATTCGACACTTTTCTCCTTCTCTTTCGCATGGACATTTTCTTGCTTTTGAGACTTATAACTCTCCTTCACATCAATTAAATCATTAGTAATACAAGGAAGATTATCTAAACCATAAGCATTGTCAAGAAAATTCCAAATCTCATAAGCATATAGGAAGTGTGAAATTTTATCAAGTATTTTTCTATCTAAAGCTCTATAAAGAAGTTGAATTGCTTTTATATTAAAAGAATACGATTCTTTTTCATTTAAAGACCATTCTTTCTTGAGTTTAGCACAACTAACACCATTAACAACTTTAGTGGGGATTTTAAATCCTACTTCAATAATATCCCACAATTTATAATCAATAGAGAGTATGAAAATTTTCATTCTAATTTTCCAATGATCAAAATCTTTACCTTCAAATAAAGGAGGTATATCAATACTTTGACTATCACAAAAATTCATGGTTGCCAATAGCTCTAGCAATTAAGCTTTTAAAAAAATAATTTTTCAAAAATTTGAAACATTTTAATCACAAAGGAAATAGTTTTTGAAAAATAATTTTTAGATTCAAAATAAGAGCAAACCTTGCTCTGATACCAATTGTAGGAATCGATGGCAACCCTAGAGGGGGGTGAATAGGGTTTAATTTAAAATTTAATAAATCTTTTTCAAAAGTGTTTTCTAATTGACAAGTTAATTAGTCTTTTTATACTCAAGAGAATTATGTGAATTTCATACTAAAATTCTTTTTAACAAAGTAAGCTCAATTTTAATAAGAGTGTGAAATGCTAAGTCAAGACCGATTTCTAAAAACTAAAATTGCTTCAATTTAAATTATACAATAAATATGTAAAGCAATATAGAATTTCAATAATTATTTGTAACGACCCGAACCGGTTAAATTCTTTAAATTCAAATGCACAGCGGAAGACTCAACTTTTAAAGAAAAACGGCGTGGATTCGTTTAAAAATCGAATAACCAAAACCTGTTTTACAACCCAAATTCCAGAAAAAGCGATAAATCGGGAATGCGCATTCCAAAAGAGAGTTTAGTCATAAAACATCGAAATACTTTATACAAACACCCTTCGCGGGCTCAAAAGACACAAGTATGTAAAAAGTATATGATTTACAAGCATTTTTACGAATGCTTAACCAAATGAGTTTTAACATTGTCCTTACACCATCTCGTCAAGTCACGCGACACCACTTACTCTACCACGCTTCTTGGCACGGGGTTTACCTGAAAATATTGTGGTGTAGCACCATTAGCAAACAATGCTAGTGAGAGTAAAATGAAAGCAAGTAATCCTATGAACAAAATCTCATAACCGAAATCGTGTCCAAAGGCCTAAAATGCTCAATACTACCCACATCCACACTTTCAATTTCCATACAATCATTCTATAGTCAAATATTACACATAATCGTCCTTCGATACCATGAGATATAAATAAAGACTTAAAGTAAAGTAACATTCACTACTAAGTCTTACTACACAATTCTAAAGAATATGTAAAGTAACAATAACTATCTTTATTACCAAACACATTTCATCATATCGTGCTATTGTATGGATCGAATCAACATACTACTATGTACTATTTACACTCTCGCAACATGATACGTATGGACCGAAGTCAACATACTATCATGAGCCATATCACAAATCATAGTACCATGGTACGTACAGATCCGAATCCACGTACTACCATGTACCATACACAAACTCTCATCACATTGGATATCAGGAATTTCACCATATAGATATCAGGAATTTCACCATATAGATATCAGGAATTTCACCATATAGGTATCAGGAATTTCACCATATAGGTATCAGGAATTTCACCATATAGATATCAGGAATTTCACCATATAGATATCAGGAATTTCACCATATAGGTATCAGGAATTTCACCATATAACAAATCATCGCACCATGATACCGTATAGAGCGTATCACATACTATCATGTGCCGTATCACAAACTCTCACAACATGATACGTATGGACCGAAGTCAACATACTATCATGAGCCATAGTGCCATCATCACACCATGATTACATATGGATCAAAATCACATACTATCATGTGCTAGTTACAAACCATAGTACCATGGTTACATATGGATCAAAATCACATACTACCATGTACTATCCCACTAATCATCTCACCATGATTACATATGGATCAAAATCACATACTATCACGTGCAGAATCAAAGTGCTCAAGGTACCAAAAATCATCACACCATGATACATATGGACCAAAATCAACATATTACCATGTGTAAATCAATGTGCCTAAGGTCACCACAAATCATCTCACCATGATTACATATGGATCAAAATCACATACTATCACGTGCAGAATCAATGTGCCGTAGGTCCCCAAAAAGTTAGCTAAACTTCAAAGAATTCTACTAAGTTAATTAGAAACCTAACTAACTAGATTACACGAGTTATCACTCAAGTGCATCTTCTAAATACTTAACTTCCAAATCCATCAAAGTAACTTTCAAATCCATCAAAGTAACTTCCAAAACCATCAAAGTAACTTCCATTCCACTTTCATCTAACATCTCCAAATCACATTACCATACTTCCAAACCACTCCGATGTTCTCTAATCCTCGAACTATCTATAAATCCAAACTTTCTCCACACACACTTCCGAATTAAAGTCTCCAACCAAAACTTAATCCTAAGAAGTTATCTCCCTCTTAACATCGATAAACAATTACATAACGAAACTAAATTCATAAAACCACTAACTTTCACATTAAACTCACCTTAGCTTGAAGACAAGCTCCGAATAATCCGAGGTTGTAAATTCACGATCAATTCACAATCCTACAAACGAATTATTCCTAAAGAACATTAATTAACCGGAAAACATTCAAACAACAACTAAACACATAAAACCGCGAAAATCCCGGATTCTACCCTTATGGTGCTCTCGGCCATACAAGGGAAAGTAGGGTTCGGGTTTGGTTTTCCGGCTTTTATGCATTTTAGAGGTGTTTTGGGTTGGTTTCGAATACTTTGGAGGTTTGCAAAATCAATGGGTAACCGAAAAATAGGGTTTTGCATACTAATCCATTTTCGAAAAATTAACTAAAAAGCAAAAACACAAAGAACCTAACATCCTAAACATAGCCCAAAGAGGGAAAATCACAAGGGACGGGTTTCCAGCTCAAACTCGGTTTTAGGGTTTTGGGAAAGTTTCTAAAATTGAATATAAAGACTTCCCCGAATGAAACCCTCAAGCTTCGGTGAACGAATTCGAAGATTACAACTCAAATCCACCATTAAAACACTATTCACATCAAAATTAAGAAACTTTAACATACCTTTAAGCCTCGGGAAAACTGGCGAAAACCTCGATTGTTAGGATGGGTAGAAAGGTCTCGGCGAGAGCTTTCCAACGCATCCGAAATCACGCAAAACGGTCGAGAAACGAAGCCGGGGCGACGATTTCTTTCTCTCCTCTTTTTTTCTCTCTAAGCTACGGGTTTGGGATGAAAAATGAGAAGAAAATTTCATATTTTGTCTAATTTTGGCTTATTTAAAGAGAAGGAGGAATAGTGTTTAGATATTTAACAATTTGGGAAATGACGCCTACGTCCCTCTTTTGTTTTAACTTTAAAAAACGAAACCCGAAGCTCTTAAATAAGTTTAAAGGTGATTAATAATTATTAATTGGCAAATTAATAATTATTAATGTCACCAAAACAAATTTAAAGTATTAAAACGATTTAAAAAAAATTTCCGACGAAAATAACTACTAAATCGAAATTTTTGAATTTAAACTAATCTTAAAAGCTTTAATTAAAATAAATAAATAAAATTTCACCCCCAAAAGTAACGGGACGTTACATTATTAGGAATGATAATTAGTGCAATAAGTTGTAACGTCCCGTTATTTTGAGGTGAATTATTTATTTATTTATTTATTTATTGAATTAAAGTGTTAAAGATAATTTTAGAATTTGTTATTTAGAAGTAAATAGTTAATTTTCGTTCGGAAACCTTTTTAACTGTTTAACTAGCTTAAATGAGTTTCGATGGTATTAATAATTATTAATAGGCCAATTAATAATTATTAATCACCATTGGGTTAGTTTAAGAGGTTCGGGTTTAGTTTTAAAAGCTTAATGCAAGAAAAGGACATAGGCGTCATTTCCAAATTTGTTAAATATCTAAAACACTATTCACTATCTCTTTAAATAAGTCAAAGTAGACCAAAGTGCTCATTTTTCTTCTTCTCCTTCTTCATCTAGCCGTGAGTCCCAAAGAGAGAAAAGGAATTTTTGGTTTTTCTTCATTTCTTCTCAGATCGTAATAATTTCGGTTGCGTTGGTTAGCCACGGGCCCGGGTATCATTTCCAACCTAACAATCGAAGTTTCCATTCTTTCTCTCAAGGCTTTAAGGTATGTTTAAGTTCAAAACCTAAAGCTTCAAATAGTGTTTTAATGGTGGTTTTGGTTTCAATCTTCTATTTCTTGCTCGGGAACTCGGAGATTTAGATCGAGGGAGTTGTTTTATGCATATTTTAGAGCTTTCCCTAAACCCTAGAATCGGGTTTGAGCCAAAAACCATTTCCTTGAGTTTTTCTCATTTTTCATGATGGTTAGGGTTTTGATTTTGATATGTTTTATGATTTTACTAAATTGTTCGGGATTGAACTTTTGACACAAACCCTAAATCATGTTTACCCATTGATATTACCAACCTCCAAAGTGCCCGAAACCAACTCGAAACCCTTTTAAAGTGCTTAAAAATCCGAAAAATCAACTCCACCTTGAACTTCCCTAGGACCGTGGGCTTCTTGGATGAATTCCCGGGCTGTTTTATCCTTTATTTTATTGACGTGACGATCGTTGTTCAATTCGGTTAATTAATTTACTTTAGGTGTATTTTAATTATAGGTTTCGTGCATCGATCGTGAATTTTGGTCAACCGGTGATTCGGAGTTGACTTCATTTATAAGGTGAGTTTAAAATAGTTGCGATTACTTTTATGTTTTCGAATTGCTTGACGTTTATGTTCGATCGAGGTTAAGAGGGTTAATAGACTTTAGAACTTTCCATAATGTATGTTATTTGGGAGTTAAGGAAAGTGCATAAGGAAAATTAGTTAAGATTGATTGTTGTTTAAAGTAAGATGTTATTGATGGATTAAGTTATCTTCTCGAGGAGAATTAGATTCCGGAATTTGGAGAAGAGTATTAGATACTCCGTTTATTTTGAGTGGTTATAAGATAGTTAAAAGAAACTTTGGAGAGATTCTTGTGTAGAATCGAGTTAGTATGCTATTATTAGTGATGGGATTCACTATTTTGGTGTTACCGAAGGGAGTAGTACGTTTGTGATTGGTGACAATGTGGTCACGGTGACAATGAGGTCACGGTACGTTTGTGATGGGTGACAATGTGGTCACGGTGACAATGAGGTCACGGTACGTTTGTGATGGGTGACAATGTGGTCACGGTGACAATGAGGTCACGGTACGTTTGTGATGGGTGACAATGTGGTCACGGTGACAATGAGGTCACGGTACGTTTGTGATGGGTGACAATGTGGTCACGGTGACAATGAGGTCACGGTACGTTTGTGATAGGTGACAATGTGGTCACGGTGGCAATGAGGTCACAGTATGTTTGTGAATGGTGACAATGTGGTCACGGTGACAGTGAGGTCACGATATAGTTGTGATTGGTGACAATGTGGTCACGGTATGGTTGTGATTGGTGACAAGTGGTCACGGTTGAATTGTGAAATGTGACAATGTGGTCACAATGTGAAATAACGTGTGGAATGACGTAAATGATAGAAATTTACTTTGTTATTTACTTTGTTATTTACTTTGCTATTTACTTTGTTATGCCTTAGTACTATTTCGTTATTTTAGTACTTTATTTACGAGTTTGAATGTTTACTTTTCGAATTTACGATATAGTAGAATGGGATTGATTTTCTTATGTAAAGTACTTGGGAATATGAAATGGGTAGTAAGAGCACAATAGGATTTTTGGACACATTTTATGATATGGGATTCGGTCCATAGAAGTGCTTGCATCCATCTTATTCTCACTAGCATTTTTATGCTAATGTTGCTACACTTAAACTTTTCAGGTAATACTCGTGCGAGAGGGCGAGGTCGTGGAGGTGGTGCTGCGTGATTCGAGTGGATGTCTTGAATATTTGGACTAGAAAGGCATATTTTGGAGCATTTTAGAAATGCTAAGTATAAACTTGATATTGATGTCTTAAACTTGTATTTTGTGGTTCATGAGAGCCTAGGATCTATTGTATATATTTTCGTGTTATTTTCTCTGATTTTGGGTATAAAATGGAGTGAAATATCTGTTGTTTTAAATTCTCTGATTTGAGTCCATGTAAACAGGTTTTGGCAGTCCATATTTTAAACGGATCCACGCAAAAATTTTACAAAAATAAAGTCTTCCGTTGTTTATTCAGATTTAAAGATTTGAGAAAATTCGAGTCTTGACATAAGTAAAGGAGTAAGGGTTAGAGAAATTGACATCGAAATTTATAGTGGTTTGGCCAAAAACACGGCCTAGTCCACTCCCCGAGCGCCTCTCGGGAATTTGTATTAACACCTTTTCCGGGAGCAAGTGCAAACCCAATCCTTTTGCGGGATCAAGATCAAACCCCAACAAACCGATCCTTTTTCCGGGCTCGAGAACAACCCCACAATCGTTCCTATTTTTACGGGCTAGGAAACCGACCCCAAAATGTGAATTATAGAATTTCACACAAATTACAAACTCTCCCAAAGAGTAGATTTACAAGTTTTCTCACAATACAAACTCAAAATAAATCCCAAATAATATGAAAATATGGCTTGAGAGAACTTAGCAATGAAGATCAAAATCTGAAAATTCTTGGTCATTTTTCTTCACTGATTTCGGCCATTTGAAGGAGAGGAAGGAGCAATTAGCCGTTGGTGCCACGTGTCAGCTTCTGATTGGCGGATGAATTCTGAAATTCGGATTAATAATAAAATATTTAAAACTCACGGGCAGCAGGGGCATTTGGGCAGAGAAAACCGCTGTGAGAGAGGGATACTTTTCGGTCAGCAAGAGAAAGAAATGGTTGGTCAGGACGTGACTGGCATTGACCAAAAAGACAGGGGCAGAGAGGACATTTCAATGAGTCTGAAAATTAAGGCAGCTGGCATTGGGAACACGCATGGACGCGTGTCGCGATGAGACTGGCGGATGCAGTACCGGTCGGGTCCAGCGAGTCAGCGTCAAGCAGGGTGTGTCAGGGAGTTGGATACACGCGCGGCTACGTGGCTCGTTTCTCAGCGTCAGATGAAGACCAGGCCAGATCGAGCGACTGAGGTCGATTCAGGTTTTTATTTTCTTTTTCCATTTATTTTAAATCCAAAATATATATAAATATATTATATATATTGGACGAATGTGGAGCGTCGGATGGAAGTCCTTTTTGAGATCAACGGATGGAGATAATTCTGACTTTATATTTTCTTTAATTCCGAATATATATATATATATATATATATATATATATATATATATATATATATAATTTATAAATCCAATTTTATTTTCTTGATAACTTCAGCGTTTTAGCTCGGAATTGGACGATTCAAATTGCATCGCGCTCGTTATTTTCCGCTCTATAAAACACAACACTAAAATACTAAAAATGATTAGTACTAAGTGTTTGTTATCATCAAAACATAATTAAGTGAGATTAATAGGCCCAAAAAGCCAACATTTAAGCCACGAAAAAGTCTGTTTTAGTATAAACGAGTTTTCTAGACTAAAAACTGGACCTACTGTAACAACTCGGATTTTCACCCAAGGGCATTTTAGCCATTTCAAAAATTTTGATCCAATCAACGTGATTTTTAGTTCATATAAATCGTCACATCGATACGAATTCAACGCAATTGAATATGTTCAATTCCGAGTTCTGAGTAAAAAGATATGTCATGAACACCGTTTACGTCCCTAACTCATAATATTCATTACGGGGGTATTATCATATTTTTGAGCCAATGATTGGACACTAAAATCTAGGTCAGATATCATTATTCTTTTTTCCTCCTCTCCCTTACGTTCAGTCGCCTCTCTTAGTCGTAGGTGTCCGTTTCAAATTCTCATGAGGTAAAGTATGAACTATTTCATTAATCGTTTATCTTACCGTAATTTTTGAATTAACACAATAAATGGGTTGCTTTGTGATGTTGAAAACATATTCTTAAGGGTTTTGTGAGGTCGCCGGAATACAGCTCACTTTTCTTCACCATTTACGCGGTTTTTGCAAGGTATTTCGTTTTTGTTTGATCGTGTTATTCATCTATTTATTTAAGATTGATTACGTGAAGATTGGATGTTAATTTCGCTACGATTCATCAGTTCAAGAGGTCACCGAAACTGATTTCAACCTTGCCAGAATCTGGAATTGTTCTTCACAGTTTCTTGAGTTTTATTTCATGAGCTTGCTCGAGTTTCAAGTCATTCAATACCTCGGATCAGCCCTGCGTGCGAATTTTTTTAAGAAAACGTAAGTTGTTGCCTACCGTTTCCCTTGCGTACGAATTAGAGAAGAACTGGTCTGCATGGATCGGCTGAGCTTGGTCTAATTGGGCCGGTTCAGCTGATCCAGCTGGTTTAGGGCCAATTTTGGCTAAATTTGAGCCAATTTTCGTCCCGTTAGTCCGATTCTCATGAAATTGATATTAGTTTAATATTGTCACATGTCTTGGGCATCACTAGGATTTTATTGGCGTTATTTCGAGTTCAATTGCTAGTTCTATTTACGAATAAGGTAGGTTAATTCCTACTTAGAAGTTAAATTGAATTCTCTATGAATGCCTTATGTGATTATTATGATATTTTTGGGAGATGATTTATTGATTTTAATTACTATTATTATTGATTTTAGTTATTATTATTATTATTATTATGTGCTCGTTTGATTTGTAAATATTATATTTATTTCATTTATGTTCGTTGATTGGTTATGTGCTATATTTAGGGTCTAATAACGGTTTAAATTTAAACTAACATAATAAATACTTATTAAATTTATCAAGCTGAATGCTTAGTATGACACATATCATGAGTGGTCATATACCTCACTATGATACCTATAGGCAAATTTAATAGTACAAAAAGATGAAATTTGATTGGTGGTTATAACTCGAGTGGAACACAACAACAAACGCGTATTAAATTAGTAAAGTTGAATGGTTTGCCCTGATATATATTTCCATGCTGGATAGTATGGCCCCTATAGTTTATGGTCTCGTATTCCACATTTACACCTATGTACAAATTTAATATAAAATAAGAGTTGTCGTAGGCTAAATACCTACTCATTATTTATAAAGCGTGTAAATGGACGAGTATCCATAAAGTGTTATAATTGAAATGGATTGTATTTAATTTACTTATTTGAGTTTGGATTTAATCTATTGAGCTAAAAACTCATGGTATTCGAATGCCCTGCAAACTTTTATTTTACAGGTAACATTGATAATATTGAAAACCATGGTGATTGGCGAGGACGGGGCTACACTGAGAGCCCTTAGGATATGCTTTTTTTTTTTCATTTTCAAATATTTCATTTTTATAACTATTTTGTCAATTTATTTATGGATTTTTATTTTATTTATTTTATACGTTTTAATTATTTAAATTGCCGCCACAATTAATGTTTTGTTTTTATCATTTCATTGAATTTTAAATAAAACGCTTCCACATTTATTTGATTTTCACTCTGTATATGTCACATACATTTAAAGTTGTCTTTTGGGCCAGTGTAGCACCTCGTCAGTGTCAGGTATGCATTGAACTTAATAAATCAACTTATAGTTTAATATTATATTGTTATGTTAATGAACTTAGAATTGTAGTAAGTAAGATAAACCCTAAAAGGATTCTTTTGCTTGTAATCCAGAATGCCTCAACGTGTGGCAAATCAAGAGCGTAGGGGAGCTGCGCGAGTTCCAGATGTCGATGAACTATTGATTCCTTGAAATGAACAAGTGGGACAAGAAGATCAATATATTCCTGTTGCACTAGTTCCTGCGACACCTGCTCTTGCCGTGACTTTCTCATATAAGCAATTCTCTATGATTATTCGGGGTGACAGTGGAGGTGAGATTTCTTACACTGCTTTACAGGAGCTTAATACAAACTTTCGATGGAAAGTCCACAAACCCTGCAGCTGCCGATGCTTGGATATATGAGTTAGAGACATGTTTTGCTAAGATTAACTGTCCTGAGAGGCTAAAAATTCACAATGGTGCTGCAGTGTTAAACGAGGGAGCTCGATATTGGTGGGACTATACTGTGAGATCTTTAGACCGTGTTGATGGCGTTATACCTTAGGAGACTTTCAAGGTAAAATTATTTGACAAGTATTATCCTAGGACTTATAGGTACCAAATGAAGAAGGAGTTTTTGACATTGTCTCAGGGGTCGAGATCAGTTATTAATTACGAGCAGGACTTCGACAGGTTATCTTGTTTTGCTCTCGATCTAGTTAATACAGAAGTTAAGAAAATGGAGGCCTTCATTATGGGGCTTAGAGAGGATATTCAAGAAAGAGTAGAAGCTCATTTTCCGACTACTTATGCTTTGGCTCTCCGCATTGCATTGTTCCTGGATAAGCTGAGTTGTATGAAGACTCAACAACAAGCACCTATGGATCAGTCTTCTGAGCAGAAAAGAAAGTTGGATCAGTCAGAGAATGTAACGTCCCGTTATTTTGTGATAAAAAAAAAACTTTTATTTATTTTATTTTAATTTAAGTAATTAAAGTTCATTTATTTATCATTAAATTAGAATTTATTAGTTTATTTCATTTTAAGTCATTTTAATGGCTTTATTTATTTAAATACGTTTTAATGGTATTAATAATTATTAACGGGCCAATTAATAATTATTAATCACCATTGGGATAGTTTGAGATGTTCGGGATTCGTTTTTAAGCCAAAAGTCATAAAAAGGGCAAAATCGTAATTTCTAACTTCCTAAATATCTAATTACTATTTGCTCATCTTCTTTAAATGGCCATTGACTCAAATTGACCAAATCTTCATCCATTTCTTCTCCAAACCCGAGCAAATAGAGGAGGAAAAGAGAAGAGGAAGAAACGGTCGCCCCGGCTTCGTTTCTTGGCCGTTTTGGGTGATTTCGGATGCGTTGGAAAGCTCTCGCCGAGACCTTTCTACCCATTCCACTCTTGGAACATTTCCAACTCTTTAAGGTAAGCCCTAGATTTCGAATTCTCATTGAACTTCCATGGAAATTGATTCAAGCTTTTCTGTTCTTGGCCAAAACTCTCATCCCCTTCAACCTTTGTTGATGAATGTTGATGGAAAACTTATTGTGTAACTATTACTTGATTTTCCTAAACCCTAAAACCGAGTTTCAGTCGAAACCCTTCCCGTTTGAAATTTACCCTTTTGGGATTGAAAATGGGTTAGAAATTAATGAATGAATGTTTATCTAAACTCAATTCGGGAAAGGGCTTAATGTTCAAAAACCCTATTTATCGATACCCATTGAAATCGGGAATATCGAATTTACTTAAAACCAACTCGAAACACTTTTAAATTGCCTAAAAGCCGGAAAACCAAACCCGAGACCCTTTTTCCTTGTTAAGGCCGAGAGCCTCTTGTGGGAATTGTTGGGTTTTTCGTCGCTTTGTATGTTTAATTGATGTTTGATCGATAGTTGGTAATTAATGATTGTGTGATGTAATTCATTGTAGGTGTTTTTGAACCGCTTGCGTGATCGCTCCTTCGGACTTAGGAGCAAAGTCATCTTTTAATAAAGGTGAGAATAGTTAGTATTTAAAGTAATTATAGAAAGCAAATGAGTGTGAAGGTTTGTAGAAACCGAAACTAAGATTAGAATCCGAATCTAAGATTAGAGGGTTGTGAGTTAGTGCCCTTAGGATTAAGAGTTAATCCTTTAAGTGGGAACTTAAGAGTTCTCGAGGAAAGTATTGAATCTTAGAAGATTCTAAGTTAGGTTCGATTCGAAACTAGGATTGGATCATTGGAAGTTAAAAGATCCAAGTTTGTTTTTAGAACGGTTAATAAAACCTCGGATCATTGGAAGTTTAGAATCCTTGAGGCTATAGGTTAATCGTTTAAATTATAATTGTACTTGTATTATTGATGCCGGAGTTCGATCGTCATATCGTTCGTTCGAGATTCTTATCTATTTTACTTTATGTCATTTACTTATGTCCTTTACTTTATGCTATTTACTTTATGTTTGTATTGATTACTTTAATTTCGCATTTTATTTATTTACGCTATAAAACATCATATTGCATCATAACATATCGCATCATGGAAAAGAAGTGTGAAAGTGAGAAAGAATGAATGGGAGAACGATGGATCCTACGGGATAGACCACGTTACCATCATTGAAAGAAAAGAGAAAGTGAGAAAGAATGAATGGGAGAACGATGGATCCTACGGGATAGACCACGTTACCATCATTGAAAGAAAAGAGAAAGTGAGAAATATATGAAAGGGAGAACGATGGATCCTACGGGATAGACCACGTTACCTTCATAGAAAGAAAAGAGAAAATGAGAAAGAAAAGGAGGGAGAACGATGGATCCTACGGGATAGACCACGTTACCTCCTCATGCATAAGGGCGTATGCGAATCCTACGGGATGCTCTCATGCATTCATACATATGATCGATGAAAGAGAGAATTGAGATGTTTAATATGATGCAAAGTTTATTTACTTCTATTACTTATGTCATAATATTGTTGATGGATGAGTATTGACTATGATTTTAGCAATATCATCCTTAGAAAGTATAAAATGAAATTACCTAGAGTTTGGAGGACTTTAGGAGTGAGTTGTGTCAGATTAATTGGACACAAATCGGAATGCGAGTTTGAGGTCTATCTTTACTTTTTATGCTTATTATTCTCACTGGGCTTAAGTTGTTAGCTCATGATATTACAAACATTTCAGTAATGTTTGGGATCGTGGAAGAGGAGTCTGGTGCGTGCTTGATCGAGAGGATGATGATTTTCGAGATGGACTAAGTGTTATGTAAAAATCCATGTACATGGTTTTGAGTATTTTATATAATTTTGGAGTTGTATATTTGTAAATGGCTCTTAAGAGCTATTGTCTTTACTTTTATGTTTATAAATCATTTTGAACTCCTGATAGGAACTTAATGTTCCTTGTGTTTTTAGATGTTTGAATTTAAGATGTAAACAGGTTTTGGCTAGCCTATTTTCAAACATAATCACGCCAATTTTCTTAAAATAAAAGACTTCCGCTGTTTTCTCTGATTTAATTTATTTAAAAGTGACGGGTCGTTACAGAGAATCAACATAATCAGGATTTTGCCCCATGACATATTTAGGGCAATCAACAACATCAAAATACGCCAGCTCAGACTCTGAGGTACACTTATCCACAGTGTCGCCATTGTTTGAAACATCAAACAGGGTAGTTTAGGAAGGTAAAGTGCTTTACTTGCAATCAATTGGGGCACATTACTACTGAGTGTCCTACTACAATGACTCCACCTAATCAGAGGCCAGCTGGCAAGACTCTTCCCCCTTAGCTTCAACAGAACCTTTAGAAATGTAAGATTTTACTACGAATAATGAGTGACTTTTTATTTGTTTTGTCCTAGTTATTCTTTTATGTGTCTTGTTTGTTTCTGAGACATGTTATGATTGAATTAGAACTTTTAAGCTTTGAATGTCATTGCCTACACCAGTTGGGGTGTCTATATTAGCCAGTTAAAGAGCTAGGTCTAGTCTAATTTTTTTGGGTGATCCAAGCTAAGTGCAACTTTGAAAGTCCTTCGTATCAGTTATTTTATTGTGATGTTGTGGATAGTAAGACTTGAAACGTGAAGTTTGGGATGGTTAAAGTTTCATAGTGAAACTAGAAGTTTGAAGAGACAACTTGAGAATGCACGGGTGCGACGCTAGCTAATACCATGTTTGTCCTTGTAGAATGGACACTTTTTTAGGATGAAAAATTCTTAAGGAGGGAAGATTTTAACAACCCAGATTTTATCCCAAGGGTATTTTAATAATTTCATAAATTTTAATCCAATCAATGTGACTTTTAGTTCATATTAATCTTCACGTCGATACAAATTCAACGCAATTGACTACGCTCAATTCTGAGTTTCGAGTAAAAAGATATGACCTAAATATCGTTTACATCCCTAACTCATAATATTCATTCCGGTGGTATTATCATAATTTTGAGCTAATGATTGGACACTGAAACCTAGGTCAAATATCATTATTCTTTTCTCCTCCTCTCCCTCACGTTCAGCTGCCTCTCTTAGTCGTAGGTGTCCGTTTTGAATTCTCGCGAGGTAAAGTATGAACTATTTTATTAATCGTTTGTCTTACCCTAATTTTCGAATCAAAACCAATATGTGGGCTGCTTTGTGATGTTGAAAAATGATTCTTAAGGGTTTTACGAGGTCGCAAGAAAATAGCCCACCTTTCTTCACCATTTATGCTGTTTCTTGTGAGGTATTTTGTTTTTGTTTAATCGTGTTATTCGTCTATTTATTTGAGATTGATTACGTGAAGATTGGATATTAATTTCGCTGTGATTCATCAGTTCAAGAGATCGCCGGAACTGGCTACAACCTCGCCGGATCTGGAATTGTTCTTCACAGTTTCTTGAGTTTTGTTTCACGAGCTCGCTCAAGTTTGAAGTGGTTTGGCTTCGGGTTTATTGTTACATTCTATCGTAGACTTTCATTTTTCGTTTTCAAGTCATTCAATACCTTGGATTAGCCCTGCGTGTGAAAGTTTTTGAGAAAACGTAAGTTGCTTTGACTCAATTTGAGCCAATTTTCGTCTTGTTAGTCCAGTTCTCATAAAATTGACATTAGTTTAATGTTGTCACAGGTTTTGGGCATCATTAGGATTTTATTGGCGTTATTTCGAGTTCAATTGCTAGTTCAATTTACGAATAAGGTAGGTTAATTCCTACTTATAAGTTAAATTGAATTCTCTGTGAATGCCTAATTATTATGTGATTATTATGATATTTTTGGGAGATGATTTATTGATTTTAATTACTATTATTATATTGATTTTAATTATTATTATTTTAATTATTATTATTATTATGTGCTCGTTTGATTTGTAAATATTATATTTATTTAATTTATGTTCGTTAGTTGGTTATGTGCTATATTTAGGGTCTAATAACGGTTTAAGTTTAAACTAACATAATAAATACTTATTATATTTGTCAAGCTGAATGCTTAGCATGACATGTATCATGAATGGCCATATACCCCACTATGATTACCTATAGGCAAATTTAATAGTACAAAAAGATGATATTTGATTGGTGGTTATAACTCGAGTGGAACACAACAACAAACCTGTATTAAATTTGTAAAGCTAAATACTATGTCACGTATCATGGCTTGCCCTGATACCTATTTTCAAGCTGGATAGTATGGCCCGTATAGTTTGTGGTATCGTATTCCACATTTATACCTATGTGCAAATTTAATATAAAATAAGAGATGTCGTAGGCTAAGTACCTACTCATTACTTATAAAGTGTGTAAATTGACGAGTATCCATAAAGTGTTATGATTAAGATGAATTGTATTTAATTTACTTATTTGAGTCTGGATTTAATCTACTGAGTTAAAAACTCACGGTATTCGAATGCCCTGCAAACTTTTATTTTCCAGGTAACATTGATAATATTGGAAACCATGGCGATTGACGAGGACGACACTACACTTAGGATATGTCATTTTTTTTTAATATTTCATTTTTATAACTATTTTGTCAGTTTATTTATGGATTTTTATTTTATACATTTTAAGTATTTAAATTGAGGTCACAATTAATGTTTTGTTTTTATCATTTCATTTAATTTTAAATAAAACGCTTCCGCATTTATTTAGTTTTCACTATGATTTAATTATATTTTTAAATGAGTTATGTATTTACTTAATTATCCGATTATTTTGAGTCGGGTTGTCACACTTACACTTATTAAGCATGCTGGTAGTGATGCTTTTAGGTAAATCATAATGTTTTTGTGCCTTAAATAATATGGTTGGAGATTTACACTAAGTATGTCCATACTTAGTGAAGAATATGTCATTAGGTGGATAGTTATACTTGTGCACAACATAATATCACTTAGTGGGGGTAGGTTCATTCCATTTAATCAATGAGAAAGAATATACAAGTAGTTCTCTTGTGTGTCTTGCAAACACATAAGACGAATACCTCAAAAGGTTGAAACGTGAAAAATACATGTTTGGTGCTTTTGAGTGAGAAACTCGTTCTTTGTTTGCGAATAAAGAGGTGAGTTAAGGCATTGTGTAAAAGTAGGGTTTGTTTAAAATGAGTGAATATTGTTACTCTCTCTTTGTTTGTGAATAAAGAGGAGAGTTAAGGTTTTTATTTTATTAATTTTGAATGATATAGTTTGAGTAACTTTATTGGAAGTCAGTGAGAACGTTTATGGACTTAATGAACTTAGGAATCTTCTTATGTCATTACTTTTCTTTTAACTTTTTCTACTTATTGAGCGTAGTCTCATGATGCTACACTTTTTTTTTCACGTAAAAGGAAGAAGAAAGCCAAGGCACTGATGAGATTTGTGAGCGGTGGATGGTTGACGTGGTTTTACATACCAGCATGTTATCTTATATTTTATTAGTAGTCTGGTTGGGATTAAATTTAATAATGGTCGATACATATTTTTATCAAAGTTTTAAACTTTTTATTTGATTGGATTGTTGACAATTTATTAGTTTTATTTTGAAATAAGATTGGTCAATCAAATTACTGGTGACTTTGTGATTTAAATGAAATGAGATGAGTTTTTGAACTTTAATTATGTTTTCGCTGTGTATTTGAGAATTTTTCATGTTTGGGAATTTTGGGTTGTTACATTCACCAACAATACTTTTAGGTGGGAAAAAGAAGACGCGGAGAATAAGATCGGTATAAAAAGGAAGAAAGAAGCCAAGAACAAAGGAGAGGAGAAAGAAGACGAAGAAAAGGTGCAACTTTAGGAAGAAGAAGAGGTTTTGAGGTTGCTTAGTCATTTTACTATTTTATGCTAAATTGTTGTTTATAATATTTGTATCTCAGCTTTATGAACATGAACTTTAATCTTGTTTTTAATCTCTCTGTCGTATTGTCTTTAGCTATGAGTAGCTAAATCTCTTGTGATATTGCGAAGAGATCAAGGATGATAAGATCTTAATGTATAGTGAATTATTGGAGGACTATTTTGATCAAGCTGTTTACTTTCTCATTCCTTATCCTCTGTCAAGCTTAGTGTGAACCAGGTGTGAGTTCAAGTTAAAACAAGGCTTGACCTTGGATTTTCTTTCCACATCAATCACAACATATAACAACTAACCTTAAGCTTATAATATCATAAAAATTCAGTAAGAATAATAAACTAAACCCAGGAACTTGGTTTGCTCCAAAAAAATATCTAAACTAGCTAAATGGAAAAATAGTGATTTTGGGCATTTGAGGGGTTCTTAAAAATCATTGGTTAGAGTTCCTAATTTAACTTTCTTGTGTAAAATATGTATTTAGGAACCCAAATATACCAGAATTAAAAGACATTAAGAGAAGGCTAAGAAAACTCCAAAATTAGAAAAACTTTAAACGGTCAACATTGGAGACTTTGAGCATAAGTTTCATCTATGGTTTCGTACCCTTTCATGGTATATAAAAATGTCAAGGACTTCCAGCTTGAGAATACATATTCCATTGAAGTTATGATATAAACGCCTTGGCCAATTCTTACTTGAAGGCCTAATTCACCATCCTCAAAACAACTCCCAAACATACATAGCTATAGCACCTCCCACCAAAGTACTAAGTATCTACCACATATCTCGTTCATAACCATTTATTCAAGCCAAACAATATCGTCTTAAACTCACCAAAGTAACCCCCAACACCCTAGAGAGCTCACACTTTCCAAAACGTCATTCTTGTCTTACATACTTCCAACATCTAGTTCATGAGCAAATCACTCATCTAACTATTAAAGCTTAACAATCCTATTCAAAGCTTAAACATAAAAAATGCATAAAAATTCATCATATGGAAATCAAACATAAAAGTACTTTAAATTCTTTCTATTCTCACCTTGAGCTCAATAAAACTAGCTCCACTACAAAAAAACTGTCAATTTGCGACCATAAAATTGCGACCAAATGGTCGTTTTTAGTGTATAATGCGACAAAAAAAGAAACAAAAATGGTGGTGGCCAAAAAGCTGGTCGGTCCAGAATTTGTGCGACTGGATAGTCCTAAGTATATGACCAAAAAAGTTTGGTCGCAAAAAAGTCAAACTTTTGAAAAAACGACCAGATGGTCGCTTAAAAAGTGACCATCTGGTCGTAATATATGTTGAAGATAAGTGACCAGTTGGTCACATAAAAAAGTGACCAAATGGTCGTATTTCATATGACCAAATGGTCACTTTTGGACTCAGTCAAAATACGACCAGATGGTCGCTTAAAAGGTGACCATCTGATCATAATTTATGTTGAAGATAAGTGACCAGTTGGTCACACGAAACAGTGACCACGTGGTCGTTTAGTAAGCGACCACATGGTCACTTTTGGACTCAGTCAAAATGCGACCATATGGTTGCATTTAAGAATTTTTTTTTTTAAATTTAGATTTCAATAATTAGTTAATTAATTATTAATTATTTATTTAATTAATATTAAAATTTAATAACAAAAAATTGGAATTAAAATAAAATATATATATCAAATATTCAAAAAAACGTTTTATACAGACGAAAGCATCCTAGAACTACTCAGGAGGCGGGGGTGGCGGGAGGCGTCGATGATGAATGGCCGCCGCCTGGGGATCTCAAGTCGCGGCCAAAGCATCTGCGACCTGGGCCTCGACCCGTGCCTTGCATGTCCGCCTCAATCGCAGCCGACTCGAGAAACGAAGTCCTCGCGCATAGCGTCCATGTCCTGCAAGCTTGCGCCGGCCAACAGAGAAGGGCAGGAGCTAGTGCTCGCTCGCTCCGCGAGGCCGAGGCACATCTGTGTAAAGCGTCGCGCCGTCTGAGCCGAGCCCAGGAACCGATCCATCAGGTCGAACCCCTCCAGCAGCCTCCAAGAACGCCTCTCTACGGTCCTCCTAAGTCGGTTGCGAGTCTGGTGTTTGCAACCGCTGACTCAACTACTCCATGAAACGTTCCTAAACATTTAAAATTCAGAAAATAAAATAGTTAATATATAAGTTAGGAAAAATTTTAAAGAAAAAATAATAATTGAAAAAATTATTAAATACCTGAACTGCTTTCGCCTTATCGTCAACGAACGTCCCGTCCTTCTTCGTGTGACGGGACAGCGCGACTGTGCTTCGCTTCCTAAAAATATTAAAAATTGAAGAATAAAACATAATAAATTAATAACTAATTGAAAAAAGAAAACAAGAAAAAAGTACGTAAGAAAACGACCAAAAAAAAACTTATCAATCGACGATGGTGCTCGTAGTGGGTCCGGGCCCCGGCTGTGTGTTTGGTGGGATTCTTCGCGCGGTTGGCCTTACTTCTGTTTGACACTGCCTTGCCCTTAGGAGTGCTCATGCTCGCGATATATCGTGCGTGGTCCTCCGGGCTCATCCACACGGGGCGGTTTGCTGCTTGCTTTCTGCGAGCACGGTACATGAGGTCCTTGAATCGATCCCGGACGTGACTGTCCCATTAGGGGAACAATCTACCGTCTGTGATATTGGGATCGATAACAGGAAACTTGCCCTGAAAAAATTGAAATAAAAAATTGTTAAAGTAATAAATTTATTTCTATAAATTTCAAAATTAATTAATTATAAAAATAAATGATGTTTTTTACCTTCCAATTGTCGTACATCAGACGTTTCTCCGTCGTCGGAATCTTCTGTCAGCGAAGGTCGCTGGGTAGAGGCATGCTCTAGAGGACCTCGCGAAACCGTTTTGAAACGGTTGTATGCGGCTGTACTCTGTAAAAACATAAAAATTATTGTGCTATTAGAAACTATTAGTTAACGAAAAAAAAAACACTTTGAAAAAAGTTTAAAGGTTTAAAAATTAAGTAATTAAAACAATAAACAAAATTACTTACGTATCCCCTTCAATCCGAAGGGTAGAGTCTGCGGCCCGAGAAGGCTGCGTGCATGAAGTGGAGGTGCCATCTGGATCCGACCCTGATGCAGACCCTGACGCAGACCCGGACGCATACCCTGATGCAGACCCTGATGCTAAGCCGGGAGTCGTGGCCAGGGAGTCCTGCGGCAATCGTGGTGTTGCAGACTGGGTCTCAGGGACTGCATCATCGAGCGTGGCAGCAAGTCCCGGCTCGTAACCTAAGAGGATGCTGTCCAACTCCTCTGTAGTCAGGTCTGCATCAGGGTCAGCGGCAGTAGGAGGCTGCGGAGACGCCTCGTCACCCGCGTCGTCAGGCTCGTCTGACTGGGGAGGATGTCGTCTGCCCGTCATAATCCTACAACCAAACTAAACTAATTTAATACTAATTACGTAATTAAAATATTGAAATAAATTTAATTAATTAATTAATGAAATAATCTAAATTAAATTGATTAAATAATGTAAATTAAACTAACATAAATTAAGTAAATAATTTAAAATAAACTAATTAATTAATTTGAATTAAAGTAAATCAAAATTAGATTAATTGAACTAAAATGAAGTAATTAAAGTAAACTAAGTAGTGAAGAATTAAACTAAAATTAATTAAATTAAAGTAAATTAAGTAATGAAGAATTAAATTAAATTAGATTAATTGAACTAAAATTAATTAAATTAAAGTAAATTAAGTAATGAAGAATTAAACTAAATTAGATTAATTGAACTAAAATAATTAAAACATTAAGTAGTGAAGAATTAAACTAAATTAGATTAATTGAACTAAAATTAATTAAATTAAACTAAGATTAATTAATTAAAACTAAAATAAACTAAACTAAGTAATTAATTAAAGTAAACTAAGTAATGAAGATTTCAAATATTAGATTAAATTAAACTAAAATTAATTAAATTTAAACTAACATTAATTAATAAAAGCTAAACTTAACTAAACTAATTAATTAAATTAAACTAAATAAAATTAGATTAATTGAACTAAAATTTATCAATTAATTAAAGTAAACGAAATTAGATTAATTAACCTTAAGTAAACTAAGTACTTAATTAAACTAAATTACATTAATTAAACTAAAATTAATGAAATTAACAACATTAAACTAAACTAATATATACTATCTAAAAAGTGGCGTAGAGGAAAAACTTTTGATTTCCATTTTTACCCGTATAATTCATTTAAATTTCTATAATGCCATCATTCAATTACCAATTTATTAAATACAATAAACAAATTTTATATTATCTAAATTTTTCTAAATATACTTTCTTATTATTAAATTAATTAAATACAATACACAAATTTTATACTATCTAAAATTTTCTAAATATACTTTCTTATTATTAATAATTGAATATTATTACCAATTATTACCAATTAATTAAATACAATAAACAAATTTTATACTATCTAAATTTTTCTAAATATACTTTCTTATTATTAAATTAATTAAATATAATAAACTAAAATTGTCTTCGTTCAATAAATATTTCAAATATATTTTATCATGAGCTTATTTCAAAAATTAATTTAGTAATAATTTATTGGTCATATTTATAAATTAAATAATTTTATAGACTTATTAAATTTAAAATCAAACCCAACAATCAATTTTTAATAACTTTTCGTCTACTATTTTCTCTAACAAACCTTTCCCTTCCTAATTCTTTTTTTTATTATATTAAGACTAGGTCAAGCAGGGGAAAACACACACTAAAGCAATTCTAAGGGTAAAAATGAGTAGTAGAGAAGTTTTGTAACTCACTAATTAAATTAAAAATTTATTGAAATTTTCACTTTTAATTTACTATATATATATACATGTAAATAGAGATAAACTAACACACCAATTTAAAAAACAAAAAACTAGATGTTTGAGGATAGAGTTATGGAAAAGAAATGAATATTAGGTATGAGTAACAAGATAATATAAAATCATTATTAATATTTAGTCATCTACATGTATCCATCATCCATGAGTAACAAGATGATATAAAATCATTATTAATCTTTAATCATCTACATGTATCCATCATCCATGAGTAACAAGATGATATAAAATCATGAAATTTAAAAAATTTTCATCTTAAAGATATTTTTTAATATGGGTTACGTTAATTTATTCCATTTCATTTTAAAATTTGAATTTTCAAAATATTAGTTAAGAAAATAACTTCATAATAATATTGACATTTTTATTATAAAATTTGAAAGACAAATCACGTGCCCCACTGAAGGGATGATTTACTAAATTAGCGGAATTTTATTTAGTAACACAAATTAACACTTAATTTAGGATCTATTAACATCATGCAAATTGTGATATAAACACGAAGAACATGTAGATTCATGCTTTATTTTTCGAAAATTAAAACCGGAACTTACATTGAGTAATATATGGAGAATCGGTTGGAGGTTTCTTTACAGCATCGATCCTCAACAACACCGGATCTTCTACGCTATATCCCGATCGATCAAACGGAATCCGATTGTGGGATCGAACTTAAGAAGAAATTGGGAAGAAGAAAAATATTTTCTTCCCAATAATACCAAGGGAATTTCGGCTATGGGGGGGGGAGAAGGGAAGAAGAGAGAGTTCCAACTTTCTATGGAATTAAATTGTGTGTTTTATGAATGACCCAACCCTCCTATTTATAGAAAAATAGGAATCCTAATCACATTAGGATTAATCTATAGAGATAAATACAAAAAGAAAAAAGATTATCTCTTTCCTTTATCTAGCAATTTCGAAAATGCCATAGATAAATAGGAGATTATTTTCTTTTCTTTATTTTATTTATCTTGGGTAAATAAATCTATGTAATTATTTTAGGATATAATTCAAGCAATTATCTCTTCCCAAAAATACATATATAGCCGAAAATGCATATATTAATTAATAAATAATTCTAATTTATTTAATTAATTATTTTGGGCCAATTCCAATTGGGCTAGAAACTCTCTCTTAAATTAATAAGTCCAACTTAATTAATTTATTTATTAATTACCATTTAAATAAAATATTTTATTTAAACAATTAATAATATTAATATTTTCTCCCGACTAAATATTATCAAATTTATATTTAATTATTAATTTCCATTTAAATAATTTTCATTATTTAAATAATTAATAATAAATATTATAATTATTAATTTCCATAAATTCATTATTTAATTAATAATTTTATTGACAATATTTTATTATTAATTTGATTAATTTTTGTAACATCCCGTTATTTTGTGATAAAAAAAAACTTTTATTTATTTTATTTTAATTTAAGTAATTAAAGTTCATTTATTTATCCTTAAATTAGAATTTAGTAATTTATTTCATTTTAATTCATTTTAATGGCTTTATTTATTTAAATACGTTTTAATGGTATTAATAATTATTAACGGGCCAATTAATAATTATTAATCACCATTGGGATAGTTTGAGATGTTCGGGATTCGTTTTTAAGCCAAAAGTCATAAAAGGGCAAAACCGTAATTACCCAATTTGCAAAATATCTAAAATCACTATTTGACTATCTTCTTTAAATTCCCAATTGACCAAAAGTTGACCAAAAGCCTCCAAAATTCCCTCCCCACCTGTGAGCATCAAAGAAGGAAGAGAGAAAATTTGTTTTCGTTCGTTTCTTGCCGGATCGACTCGAGCTTAGATAAATCGGAAAGCCCTCGGGTCAAGGATCATTCCCACCTACCCATCGTACGTTTCTCTCGAGATCGTAGGAGTTCTCGGTAAGTGAAGTTTTAAACCCTAACTCCAAATAGTGTTTTAATGGAGTTTTCATTGTTTTCTTTCGATTTCTTGCCGTGAAACTCGGTGTTTGTCAATTCGGGAGTAGTTTTAAGTGTTTTTGGAAACTATCCCATAACCCTAAAACCGAGTTTCAGTCGAAACCCTTCCCGTTTGAAATTTACGCTTTTGGGATTGAAAATGGGTTAGAAATTAATGAATGAATGTTTATTTAAATTCAATTCGGGAAAGGGCTTATTGTTCGAAAACCCTAATCATCGATACCCACTGAAATCGGGATTATCGATTTTGCTTAAAACCAACTCGAAATGTATTTAAATTGCCAAAAAGCCGGAAAACCAAACCCGAGACCCAATTTTGATGATAGGGCCTTGGGCCTCTTTGTGGGATTTGTTGGGTTTTTCGTCGCTTTGTATGTTTAGTAGTTGTTTGATCGATAGTTGGTAAAGTTATTGATTTTTGCGATATAACTTAATTGTAGGTGTTTTCGAACTGCGTGGTTGATTGCTCTTCCGGTGTTTAGGAGCAAAGTCTTCACTTTTATAAGGTGAGAATAGTTAGTATTTAAAGTAGTTATAGAAAGCAAATGAGTGTGAAGGTTTGTAGAAACCGAAACTAAGATTAGAATCCGAATCTAAGATTAGAGGGTTGTGAGTTAGAGCCCTTAGAATTAAGAGTTAATCCTTTAAGTGGGAACTTAGGAGTTCTCGAGGAAAGTATTGAATCTTAGAAGATTCTAAGTTAGATTTGATTCGAAACTAAGATTGGATCATTGGAAGTTAAAAGATCCAAGTTTGTTTTTAGAACGGTTAATAGAACCTCGGATTATTGGAAGTTTAGAATCCTTGAGGCTATAGGTTAATCGTTTAAATTATAATTGTACTTGTATTATTGATGCCGGAGTTCGATCGTCATATCGTTCGTCCGAGATTCTTATCTATTTTACTTTATGTCATTTACTTATGTCCTTTACTTTATGCTATTTACTTTATGTTTGTATTGATTACTTTAATTTCGCACTTTATTTATTTACGCTATAAAACATCATATTACATCATAACATATCGCATCATGGAAAAGAAGTGTGAAAGTGAGAAAGAATGAATGGGAGAACGATGGATCCTACGGGATAGACCATGTTACCATCATTGAAAGAAAAGAGAAAGGAATATATGAAAGGGAGAACGATGGATCCTACGGGATAGACCACGTTACCTTCATAGAAAGAAAAGAGAAAATGAGAAAGAAAAGGAGGGAGAACGATGGATCCTACGGGATAGACCACGTTACCTCCTCATGCATAAGGGCGTATGCGAATCCTACGGGATGCTCTCATGCATTCATACATATGATCGATGAAAGAGAGAATTGAGATGTTTAATATGATGCAAAGTTTATTTACTTCTATTACTTATGTCATAATATTGTTGATGGATGAGTATTGACTATGATTTTAGCAATATCATCCTTAGAAAGTATAAAATGAATTTACCTAGAGTTTGGAGTTTTTGGATTTGAATTACCTAGAGTTTGGAGAATTTTAGGAGTAGAATGTGTCAGTTTATTTGGACATAAATCGAAATACGAGTTTGAGGTCTATCTTTACTTTTTATGCTTGTTATTCTCACTGGGCTTAAGTTGTTAGCTCATGATATTACAACCAATTTCAGGTAATGCCCTGGCTAGAGGCCGTGGACGGGGAGATGGTGCTGCGTGATCGAGGGATGCTGGCCTCGAGATGGACTTGTCATTGTATAGTTTATGTATCACTTTTATGAATTTCAAAGACTTTAATGTTGTATTTAGCTCATAAGAGCTTTTTGATGTGTTTTTATGATATTATATATTTGAACTCTTGAATTGGACTTAAAGTCCATGTGATTTTATTATATTTGAAAATTAGGATGTAAACAGGTTTTCGGCATGCCAATTTTCAAACAAAACCACGCCAATTTTTCGTAAATTAAAAGACTTCAGCTGTTTTCTCTGAATTTAATTTATTTAAAAATGACGGGTCGTCACAATTTTAATTATTAATTTCCGTTTAAATATAATTATTTAAACAATTAATAATTGTTAATTAATTTCAAATTATTAATTACCATTTAAATATACTCAATATTTAAATAATTAATAATGTATAATTAATAATATTTCATTATTAATTTCATGTTTAAATAAACTCATTATTTAAACAATTAATAATGTTTATATTAATTACCGTTTAAATATACTCAATATTTAAACAATTAATATTGCCTATTTTAAGTAATTCACTTTACTTAAAATTTCCATTTCTTCTACTTGAATTCGCGACTATGATATTTGGGCTAGCATAGGGACCTGATGGACCTATAGATCATGGGCTTAATAATTAGTCAATTAAATGATTAACACATAATCAGTTAATTACCTATTATCTAACTATGAATAATTCCACTATAGATTCATAGCTGAACTCCCCTCACTATAGATGAGTTATTGTCCATTTAGTTTATCTTTATTTATATCTGTGATATTATCCTTTACGTGGAACCCTCATAATTACAGGAGGATAAATTTACCATTTTGCCCCTATAATTACCGCTTTATCCTTGTGTTCCCGCTGATTCTCCAATGAACTTTATCTTTAGTCGAACTAGAGATAAGATACTTCTGTGATCAATAGAAGTCGTGACGTCACTTATTCATGTCTCGAATCAGTACATCAAGGGAGTTTCCTAAAGTTCCTAAAATGTTTAGGTATCGCACTGATACCGTTAATTTATAGGAAAGTTATGAATTCCATCTCGTGAAAATGAGTTCCCAGCTATTTATCTAGTCATGTTCCCAAAATAGGAGTGTATTAAGCGTTCTTACAGATCGCTCTCAACTATTTGAATCAAAGAACATAACTCCACAAATAAGAGTCCGCATTTCACTCAGGAATGAGATCTATCACGGTTGATAAACTTAGTTTGATATTCGTTCATTTCTCGTAAACGGTACTAATGAGAAATATGATCGAACATCGTGGTCCTGTCTTATACAATCAACATTGCATATGATACTTCCATTTCATGTCTCCCACATGACTGATCAGGATTCGATCATTTGTTTATAAACAAAATGTGAAGCTATCAACAGTGTTACCAGGATAAGGTTTCCAAACGTTATCCGTTTACTGTAGACATGTTTAAGTTACTAATCTCGACTTTAATCCTCTTGTATGACTCACATACTAAGTCGTGATTTCATAAGAGTAGCTTAGGGTTTACTATTTGAATGTTTGATATTTATATATTTCCATATAGTCATAATATCATTAATTGAATCAATCTAGATAATATAAAGAACTTATGTTTATTTATTTAATTTATTCTTAATAAATCATTATTATTAAATAATTACAAGTTCTAGGACACCATTCCTAACAATCTCCCACTTGTCCTAGACTTTTGGAGATTTGACTTGTAATTCCAGTCAAACTGGATGACTATCAACTACTTAGCCATAGTAGTCATTTTAATACTTTATCAGTAACGTTTTCACCTGTTTAGTATGTATTTCTTTTGTCTAATGTTAGTTTCATTAAGTGTAATAGATTCCATATTTTATCGTCATAAAATAAACTCTATTAACTATTGATTTGAAACCATCATGTTCAACCACCTTTCATTTACTAACGACTTAGTAATTACGCGAATCTAGAGTTTAGTTAGTAAAAACTCATTTTACTTACACTTAACTGTAAAGACCCGACTTTTCAGAGTTTAAATCAAACATAGTAAATGCAGCGGAAGACTCAATAAATGGTATTTATTGAAAAATATGAAAATCCCTAACCAAATAGTCATTTAAAATAAAATCAACAACTTCGGAGTTATATTCTTTAAAACAAAAGAAACAATGTACTAAATCAAATAACAAAATGTTTCAAACTAACATAAAACTCAAATCTCACAAAACAAATATAGTCAATAAAATTCAAATACTTTATTCTCAAAACTCAATGAAAATGAATGATGCATTGGCTAGCCACCGTGACATGAACCCCTCATCTTTTCCACTTCATCGACCGCCACCTCTCGGTCCATTATTACCTGACAAGGAAAACCACAGATAGCACTGTGAGGCTAAAGCCAGTGAGAAAACGATCTAAACGAAGGTAAAGCTTTAAATAGTCTCTAACAACTTAAACCGAATCCCAACACTCAACACTCTCCAATGTCTCTTTCACACAAAACTTCCCTTAGACAGACTATCAATTGCTCTAGGTTTCGTCCCATCATCAGATTCAAGTAAGTCTATGGAAGATCTAGGGAATGATTATTTTATGGAATTATGTTGGAGGTCATTCCTTCAAAGTTCAGTTTTAGAAAGTGAAGTAAAAGATAAATATTACTTTGAATTGGGGAGAAATATTTCTTACCAAAATTTTGGTTTTTCGTATAAAATGCATGATTTAATGCATGATCTTGCACAGAGGATTGCAAGGGAGGAGTGCAAATCTTTAAATAATGAACCGTGTGACGGTGTTAATGAAAAAACTCGTCATATTTCATTTCAAAGTGAATTAAATGATGGAAGGAATCTCCCAACCTCAATGTTCAAGGCCAAAGGGTTGAGAACGTTACTTTTTCAAAATGATCAATTTCATGAGATGTACTTTGATACATCTACTCTAAACAAGATATTTTAAAGCTTTGTACGTTTGCGAGTGTTGAAACTAAATAGGTCAGGTATTAAAGAGGTGCCAAAATCCATCAAGAAGTTAAGACAACTTCGATACCTAGACCTCTCAAGGAATGGAGGATTGAGATTTCTCCCAAATTCTATCACTGAATTGCAAAATTTGCAAACACTGGACTTGCATCGATGTGGTAGATTAGAGAAACTACCTAGAGATATAAAGAATCTTGTAAATCTTAGACATCTTGATCTACATGAGACAAGTTTAAAGCATATGCCGAAGGGAATGGAAAAGTTGACTTACAAACATTAAATTTGTTTGTGTTGGACGAAATGCATGCTTGTAAGCTGAGTGAATTGAAAGAGCTCAACCATTTAAAAGGAGTGTTAGTTATAAAAGGTTTAAAACAGCTGAATACTACTCCATCTGAATCTACCTTAGTAAGGTTGAAAGACAAGAAATATTTGAGAGACTTGGTCCTTCATTGGGATTGGGTTTGGAATAGGCAGGATGATGAAGTTGATGATGATATGGTGTTGGAAGGGCTCCGGCTCGAACCACATCCAAATGTTGAATACTTGTGCATTAAATGGTATATGGGAGAAAGATTATCCAATTGGGTATCCTCACTCTCTAAATTGATTGAGATTAAAATTGAAAACTGCGAAAGATTGCAACATCTTCCACAGTTTGATCATCTTCCACTTCTCAAATACCTAACTTTGAATCATAGATATCAAAGATTCGGTTTCTTCATCGGTGTTTTTTCCGTCTCTTCAATATCTCTATTTATGCCATATGCGTAATTTGAAAGGATGGTGGAAATGGGAACCTTGCTCACTTCCATCTTTCCCTCCTCTTCGTCAAACTAAAATCATGGATTGCCCGAAGCTAGTTTCGATGCCACTACACTCTGATTTAATAAGCGTCACACTTGAAAATGTGAGTCTCGAGAAAATGAAATTTCCAATTGGGAGTACCATATGTCCAACAGATCCATCTTCCACCATCACTCCCAAACTTGAGTCATTGAGTGAAGTGAAAGATGGCAAATTGAAATGTTTGTATCTTCAGTCACTCCCAAACTTGGAGTCCTCACCAATTGGACCTCAACATTCGGCTACTCTTCAAACTCTCTCGATATCAGATTGTTGTAATCTGAGGCATTTACCCCCCTTCCCTTGTGAGTAGATCTGCCCTCGCCAATTTTAAGATTTTCTTTAAAATTATGGTTCCGTTTACAAATAATCTTGCTGGTCATTTTCTTATTTGTTTGAGGTAATCTTTTAACAAGTTGTTTTATATGCAGGAATTTTGTGGTGGGAAAGGGATAAGTGTTTTGAATTCCTTTGTGGCATGAGGGTTGTAAGCTTACTCAAAAGGAGGATGAAAATCTAAATATCAAAGAACCACACGGCAATGTAAAAACAGTTCACTTGACAAGCGTTTGAAACTCATCTGACTCTTCAAGAGCAGTTATTAGTTTTTTGGTTTGATATTGAGTTGATGACTCCCTGCTGAAGTGAGGTGAGATGTTGAACTACAATACTTAGCTAGGATGTATAGAAGTTTTTTGATTATCGCATGACTTTTATCTCTCATTGGATTTGCAGGAAGGAGAGACATCCCCCAACAACTTTTCTGGAAAAAAATTCAAGATCCTCTATTTTCACAAGGACAAAAATTCAAATTGAAGAGATCAAAGAGCGTTGTGGAGGATGAGAGAAGTTCTAGCACTTACAAAATGAAATAGCCAATGACAATGACATTGAAGACAGTCGGGGGAGGAAAATATGATTTTAACCAAGGTTTGTGAAACATGCCGGATGCTATATTTATTTAACCAATGCTTTCTATGGTCAAATGCACCGTAAGAACCTTTTCTATCCAGACAATAATTAATTAGATGTCTTCCTTGATAATATAAAGTAAGTGATTAAATTCATCATCATGAAGTGATTACATTAAGGGTATTCAAAAAACTCCCATGTACTTTCCATTACATCCAACCATAATAATCATTGCCGAATAACTCATGTTTCTTGCAGCAATGAAAGGCATTTGAAGCTCAAAGTAAGTTTCTTTAAAATTATATCATCAATAGAATTGATGCTTGTGGAAAGTAAGGGGACATAACATGGTTTAAATGAGAAAAAAGGGCTTGCAACTTAGGTTTGTTCATCACATCCTCTCATACGTAAATTTCCAATATAACAGTCTCTTCAAATTAGTTTTCAAATGACAAATGCTTCTTGATTGTAAAAAAACGGCTTTCAACTTAGGTTTGTTCACTATTGTCTATGTACGAACAAGGAAAATGCTTCACGTTCAATATTGTCTATCTACGAACAAGGAGATGATCAAGCTGCAGAAGATGGCAGAATACAATGGCTTTCCATTGAAGTAGGTAGTATCCCTAGAAGTTGAGGCATTTAAAAGCAAGTTTCTCCAAATATGCTGCAAATAAAATTGAAGTTTGCTTGGGGAAGGGCAGTTAAACAGACAACTCATGACCAGACATGGAAAATATGTTGTTGAGCAAGGTATTTCGAACACTCCCTGTCTTTTTAGTTAGTTTCCAAAGCAACCATCCCTTCAATAAAGTAGAACATCATAATTGATACAACCGAGTGTAAATCAAGAAATATAAACACACTCTCGGGTAGACGAATAGTTTCTTTGCTTATTTTAGTTTTGTTTTGTTACGTTGTTCTAATCTGTAATATATGAAAAAGACTCTAATAATGAAAGTTAACCAATTTAATCAATTTGAATAAGACTTTGAATTTAATTAAAACAGATATTGCAGCATAAAACTCTATCTACCACCTATAATTGGTTGATTTTTCCTGACAAAATACTTGTTCTATTTACTGCAAATTTCATGCATTTGCGTGACAAAATACTTTTCTTGATGCAAATTTTTTGTTGTTGGCACTTGGATGATAGTTGCTAAAAGCATCAACATCAAGTCAAAAGTGGCCAGACTCTGGCATTCATTTACTATAACTTGGGCAACACTTCTTTTGATGTTTAGTTTGAGTTGGATTCCTTTAAAGGTTGCTCGAGATCTATCTTTCTGGGACTTCTTTGGGCCTCTAACGTCTAAGAAATGGAAGATTTAATAGATTTGTGTCTTCTCTACTTTATTATGGACAGTTTGAACTAACAGCAATATGTACTTGGCTTTTTTAAGTTAGATTTGCTTCATGGGATTCAATTTGAGTTTAGTTTTATTTCGTACTTTTTGTTGGGTTAAATTTATTATTTCTTTATATTTTGGAATTACCTTTCATTCCATAGATTATAATTTCTAAATGAAGTTATTTTTATTTTTTCTATTTGAAGACTCCATAATGTTCTTATAATTATTGTATTTTTACCTTTGATCAATGAAAACTTATCTTTCAATAAAAAAATAGTTATATTAACATGTAACCTTGACCAAATAATTAAAAATGGGATTGAGATTTGGGGGTGAGAACATTACTGAAATTCAATTTGTTCTCAAGGTTCACTGTAATCTGCTCTGCAATTCAATTAGCTCTATCTAATTTTTGCCACCCTTATAAAAAATATCTGGCTTTGCCCCTGCCACTAGTAATATTTTTTCAATTTATGATACCATTTTGAGCTTTTCAGGTGTGCACAATACAAGCTGAATTATGGTCTTTTCCCAGTTCCTCAAAGTCTTTGTGGATGCTGATTGGACACAATACGTTTAGACACAAGACGTTCTGTCACTGGTTATTGCGTTTTTCTGTGGGATTCAATGATAGAATGGAAATCTACGAAGCAATCTACCATTTCTCATTCCTCAGCTTAGACCGAGTACCGTACATTGGTAGATATGAGTAGTGAACTCACTTGGATATCTCATCTTTTGTTTGATCTACAAATTTCTTTTCATCTATCTGATCTACTATGACAACTTGGCTGCTATTCAAAATAGCTTCTTCTTCCACTTTTTATGAAAGAACCAAGCACATAGGAGCTTGACTGTCATTTTGTAAAGGAAAAGGTTGCTCTGCTGGTTTTGTCAAGCTCATTCTGATTCGTTCTCATCTTAATCTTGGAGACCTTTTAACTAAAGCATTGTCAAGTTCTTCATTTTTCGCTCTCTTAGCCAAGATGGGTGTTTCTAATATCTTCTTCCCATCTTGAGGGGGAGTATTAAAAATTTGGTGAATTATAATTTTATTATTATTCTACGTGACAACTTATCCTTATGACACTTGTATAAATATTCTTTTGGAATAATGATAACTCATGTCATTCATTCATTTTGTCTTAATAGGATGTTTAGTTTGAGTTGGATTCCTCCAAAGGACACTCGAGATCTATTTTTGTGGAACTTCTTTGGGCCACTAATGTCTTAAGAAAGAAAGATTTTATAGATTTGTGTCTTCTCTACTTTATTATATTAACATGTAACCTTGATAAAGTAATAATTAACATGAGATTGTTTAACCATAAATGTTGTTAGAAAATTCAACATTGAAGCACTCTCCATATCAAACAAATTTCATCAGTATGCTTTGAATGATAGAAAATGGTATGTAAAATAAAGAATGGTTAGGGAGATTCTAGATGCTATTGTTGCTGATAGAAACAACTTTGGTTTAACCATAAATGTTGTTTAACCAAATATTCCACACGTTTCGGAAAGAGGCAACGCTCACTCTTTTATACCGGAGGAAGAGGTGGTAGGGAGAAATGATGATAAGGAAAAGGTGAAAAACCATCTGCTCAATATGAATACCAAATATAACATTTCATTCATTGTAGTAACTGTTAAGGGCGGGTTGGGGAAGACAACACAAGCTCACTTCCTCTTTAACGATGAGGATGTAACTCAATTTTTCAATCTTAAAATATGGGTTTGTGTTTATGAATTATTTCATCTGAAAGTCGTAGTGAAAAAGATAATAGAAACAACAAGAACAACAAAAAAACTTGATATTGATGAGATGAAATGTTTACAGAGTAAACTTCGAGAACTGATTGGGAGAAAGAAATTTCTTTCTAACACTCCCTGTCTTCACTCTCGGGTAGACGAATAGTTTCCATGCTTATTTTAGTTTTGTTATGGTGTTCTAATCAGCAATATATGAAAAAGACTCCAATAATGACAGTTAACCAATTTAATCAATTTGAATTTAATTAAAACGGATGTTGCAGCATAAAACTCTATCTGCCACCTATAGTTGGTTGATTTTGCCTGACAAAATACTTGTTCTGTTTACTGCAGATTTCATGCATTTGCCTTAAAAAATGCTTTTCTTGATGCAAATTTTTTGTTGTTGGCACTTAGATGATAGTCACTAAAAGCAACAACATCAAGTCAAAAGTGGTTAGACTCTGGCATTCATTTACAATAACTTGGGCAACACTTCTTTTGATGTTTTGTTTGAGTTGGATTCCTCTAAAGGATGCTCGAGATCTATCTTTCTAGGACTTCTTTGGGCCTCTAACGTCTAAGAAAAGGAAGATTTAATAGATTTGTGTCTTCTCTACTTTGTTATGGACAGTTTGGACTAACAACAATATGTACTTGGCTTTTTTAAGTTAGATTTGCCTAATGGGATTCAATTTGAGTTTAGTTTTATTTCGTACTTTTTGTTGGGTTAAATTTATTATTTCTTTATATTTTGGGATTACCTTTCATTCCATAGATTATAATTTCGAAATGAAATTATTATTTTTTTTCTATTTGAGGACTACATAATGTTCTTATAATTATTGTATTTTTACTTTTGATCAATGAAAAATTCTCTTTGCATAAAAAAAAAGTTATGTTTACATGTAACCTTGACCAAATAATTGCCAACATGAGTATAACTCAATTAGTTTGACATATACTTTCTTCTCCTTGAGGTCGAAGGGGCGAGTCCTCTCTCCCCCACTTCGATGTAATCTCAAAAAAAAAAAAAAAAAAAACCACCTTGACCAAGTAATTAAAATGCCACCTTGACCAAGTAATTAAAATGGGATTGAGATTTGGGGTGAGAAACGTTACTGAAATTCAATTTGTTCTCAAGGCTGCTCTGCAATTCAATTAGCTCTCTAATTTTGGCCACCCTTAAAAAAAATATCTTGCTTTGCCACTGCCACTAGTAATATTCTTTCAATTTATGATATACCATTTTGAGCTTTTCAGGTGTGCTTATGGGCTTTTTCCAAGAATTATAAACTGAATTAAGCTGAATTATGGGCTCTTTCAATTTATAATATTCTTTCAATATAAGCTGAATTATGGGCTTTTTCCAAGAATTTTTCCTCAAAGTCTTCAATCTGTGCTCTACCAAAATAAGTCAATCAAACAAAAATTGCTTACACATTCCCCGGACTTATCTACTGATAAACCAACATTTAAACCAGTGAATTCTTGGAAAAATTTCTCGATATATGAATGTTGTAATAAAAATTTCTAGATATTCAAACCAGTCAATAAAACAAAAATTTCTCAATATATGAATGTTATAATTTGAGGCATTTACCGGAAGGGATAGGAAGCCTCGTTTCACTTTCAAAGTTGGATATTTACAAATGTCCCAATTTGAAATCACTTCCAGAGGAAATGCGCCAACTTCAATTTTTACATATACTTGGAATAATGGATTGTCGAGAACTAGAAGAAAGATGCAAGAAAGGAGGTGAGGATTGGCCCAAGATTGCCCACGTTCCAACAGTTTTTGTATTATCATTCCAATTTCTTCAAATTGAAAAAAAGAATTATGAAAAACCCAAATTTTTTACTTGATTTTTTTTTCTTTTTTTAAAATTGGGTTAAAAGGATGAAGCTTAAAAAATAGAAAGGAAAATGTATTATGACTCATGAGATACCGTTTGTAACTACTTGTAATCTAGCTATTTTTTTTTTTTTAATAATGTTGGGGCGGGGATCGAACCATTCTCTTGAAAGTGAAAATACATGTTTTTGACCATTGGACCAGTTAGAGAGTTAACTTTATGATAAGCATTGTAATACTGTTTGAATAAAAATTATTTTAAGTTGTATAATCAATTTTTTTAAATTACTGTTATTTTAGAAAAACGAGAAATGAAATAACCTATGCAGAAAACTAATCAAATAATTAAGAAATTGAGATATGTTTCTATATTCACTTTTAGGATCACAGCCGAATTCTCCTAATATTTGGAACTCAATCAAAAGTTGTGGAATCTGGAAATGTGAAGAACGTGATAAAAAGAAAAAGGTAATCTTTATTAAATAGATTTGAATAATATGTTTCGTCAATTTTTATTCATGTTCATTGGTTAAATTGGGGTTCATATATCTATGATTTGTTTCTTAAATAGATTTGAATAACAGTTCCCCTAACAAAAATTTGAGCACATGAATGTCATTTAAGCAAGAGGTAGCACATGAATATCATAAAGTTTGGGGAGAAATACACAGTGATTCGCACTCGCAAATTTTAAGTGACCTTGCATAATATGTAAAAGAAGCTTGAATGCCTTTTGAGTTTCAATACATAACTGTTAGGTTGATAAATGATTCATTGGATGCTTTTTTAAAATTATGGTTCCTTTTACAAACAATTTTGCTGGTTGTAGATACCGTATTTTGTCCTCAACAAATTTATTAATTTTCATTTTAAAATAAAGAAAATTGAAATAAAAAATAAAATTTGATTGTTTTAAAAATAGAGATAATTTTATTCTTAAAAATAAAATTAATCCTTATATTTTAAAAATAATTAGATTTTAATTTTGTTTTAAATTTAAATGATAAAGATGATTTTTATTTCTAAAATAAAGTTGGCTTTTAATTTTAAATATAAAATAACTTTCGATTTTATTTATTTTAAAAATTGTTATTTAAATTAGTGTGGAGATAAGGTAGTTAATTTTAAATTAGGGCTATTATCACATATACCCAATATCGAGTTTTAGTTTTCAAAAAAACCACAAACATTAAAAAATATCAAAATTACCTGGCACATAATTAACCCATAATTTTTTTATGAAAATTTGATTATAATTGATATATTATTTTTGTAAATTTACATTACTGATATAAATTTAATACTAGAATTTATATTACTGATAAATTATTGTTGTAAAAGTACATCAATGATATATCATTAAATTAATAGAATATCTAAAAATGGGTAAATTTGATATAAACATGAAAGTGTGGCATATATGAAAACAAAACTCAAAAGTTGGCTACCACGAATAATTTTCCTTTAGCCCCTGTTTGGTTCGCTATAATCTAAGATACCTCCAGTAATTAAATACCTGGGAATCTAATGCCAGAGTATTTGATTACTGGTAATCTTAGATTACAGTGTTTGTTTAACTTATGAGGATTCCTGGTGATTTGTAGATTACTGTGTTTGTTTGATGTGAATTGTATAGGGAAATATGATATATTTATGTTCTTTCTCCAAAATACCCTTATTTATAATGTATACATTATTTAAAAAAATAATTAAAATATATTCATGATGATAGTCTAAGAATTATCAAAACATTTTGAAAATATATTGATTAAAATATAATTTAAGCCTTTAATAAATCACCTGCCACAAGATGAAGAAACGAGGCAAAAAAGAGAGAGCGTGAAACTGGGAGGAGTTGAAAATGTGAGTATTTATATATATATTTCAACTTTTACTCATTAAATAGGGTTAAAATGGTAAAATGGAATATTACCCCCTCGTGGGAATCATAGAAAGCACCCGATTTCGAAGGTAATCAAATACCCTCATATCTGGGAAAATATAGATGCCGAGAATCTCAGATTACCCAGATATTTTTAAATAACCCCCAAACAAACAAAGTAATTAGATGCCCCTTATAAGGGAATCTTAGATTACAGCGAACCAAACGGGGGCTTAAATTAATTTGAAATGGTCAAAGATAAATATGATTTGGGATAGATTTAAATAGATTTGTAGAGATATTATTTGATTTAGATTGAGTTAATCCCTAAGCGTTATCTGCTATTATCTTAGTTTATCTCAATCTATTTTAAATGTATCTAATTTTGGCTATAAATAAGAGCCCTCCCTCATACAATTAGAAAGAGTAGAGACACGAGAAACAGAGAGAAAACAAGAAAACGAGAGAAAAAAATAAGAGAAAATGTAGACATCATATCTCAAAGTTTTGGGGAGAGAAAACCTATCAAATTTCTCTTTCTCATTCTCTCCCAAACCAATGCATCCAAAGGTAAATTATTTTCTCTTCTTTAGATTATTTCTTAGTCATATGAGTCTTCTGTGTTTCTATTAAATTCGTAGTTTTTAGGTTCTGATCTTTATTATGTGGTTAATTTTATTTGAAAATAGACTGATATACGAAGATATAGAAAAAAGAATCAATCGATGGTTAATTTTATTTGAAAATAGACTAATATACGAAGATATAGAAAAAAGAATCAATTGATTTCGATTTCTGGTTTGAGAGTTATGATTTTTGGAAGTTGAAAGATTTAATAGGATTTACTGTTTCGAGAAAAACTGCAGCATCATTGATTATGAATATTTTCGGTGATGTTTCTCTGATATTTATCTTAAAAATTTATTTTTCCTTCAAATTAGATTGATAAAGGAAACTTTAGGAACAAGAATCGCCTCGTTTGGATTAGTATGTAAAAAGATATGATTTTTCAAAGTTGATACATTTGCTGCAGAATTTCTGTATTTCGAAAACGGGATTGAGATTTCTTTTTCATGAATTCGGATTTTTATTGATAAAATTAATTCATTTTAACATTATAGATCAATTATAGATTAATAAATTGCATTTAAGAGAAAGAATCAAGTCAAAACAAAATATGATTAATGAACTATAAATTTTTGAAGTTTAGACTTTGATTTGCAATAACTGTTATATTTTATTTTGTTATATTAGTATTTTAAAAGATGTATTTTAAATAAAAAAAAATAATAAATCCTTTTAAAATATAAATACAAACCCGATGATGAGATTTTGAGAAGTAACAACTCTCTCAATTTCTCTAGGTGAGGAATTCTCAATTCCGATATTGTTTAATTAACGGTCGTAACCCCGCTCAATCAATCTTTAAACTTATATCATTCTTGATGTTAAGAGAAGATTAAATGAGACATTTGTTTTCATAAATTAAAATCAATCTTTTCATCAACTAGTTTAATTATGGACCAATAGTTTAAAATTAGATAATATAAGATAAGATTAGGGTAATCATTTTTTAAATGGATGTCGTAGGGTGCTAGTACCTTCCCTATGCATAAATGACTTCCGAACCCGATCTGGTTTACGTAGACAATTTTTAGTAATTAGGTGACCAATCACACCTAAATTTGGTTGGTGGCGACTCCAAATTTTTACTTTTCATGAAGAGGCCCGTAAATTGGACATTGGCACTCCGCGTCGCAAACATGTTGTGACAGCTTGGCGACTCCGCTGGGGACACTTTTTTTTTTAGAGAGTCGAGCCTTTATTTTTATCTTATATTATCTTTTTTTTGTGGTCTATTTTATTAATTTAATTAATTATTATTGATTGATTTGTTATTTATTCATTGCAAGTTGATTTGATTCCATTATTGTTTATACGCATCATTTACATATCAATCTTACATTTCACACACATGTTCACGAGCCGTCTGAAGGGATGATTTACTAAATTAGCGGAATTTTGTTTAGTAAACTTATTAACATTTAATAACGGATCTATTAACATCATGCAATTTGTGATAAAACATGTAGATTCATGCTTATATTTTCGAAAAATTAAAATCGGAACTTACATTGACTGAATAATGGAGAATCAGTTGGAGGTTTCTTTACAGCTTCAAATCCTCAGCAACACCAGATCTTCTACGCTATATCCCGATCGATCAGACGAAATTCGATTGTGGGATCGAACTTTAGAAGAAATTGGGAAGAAAAAAAAAATTATTTTTCTTCCCAATGCTATGAGAAAATCGGCCAAGAGGAGGGAGAAGGGAGGAAGAGAGATTTTCGGTTTCAAAGAATTGAATTGTGTTGTGTGATTTATGAATGACCCAACCCTCCTATTTATAGGAAAATAGGAATCCTAATCACATTAGGATTAATCTATAGAGATAAACACAAAAAGAAAAAAGATAATCTCTTTCCTTTATCTAGCAATTTCGAAAATGCCATGGATAAATAGAAGATTATTTTATTTTCTTTATTTTTATTTATCTTGGGTAAATAAATCTATGTAGTTATTTTAGGATATAATTCAAGCAATTATCTCTTCCCAAAAATACATATGGTGGCCGAAAATAGCATCATAAAATAATAAATAATTCCAAATTATTTAATTAATTATTTTGGGCCAATCTCAATTGGGTTCATTAATCCAATTGGGCTTGAAATTCTCTCTTAAATTAATAAGTCCAACTTAATTAATTTATTTATTAATTATCATTTAAATAAAATATTTTATTTAAATAATATTAATATTTTCTCCCGACTAAATATTATCCAATTTATATTTAATTATTAATTTCCATTTAAATAATTTTCATTATTTAAATAATTAATAATAAATATAATAATTATTAATTTCCATAAATTAATAATTTTATTGACAATATTTTATTATTAATTTAATTAATTTTAATTATTAATTTCCATTTAAATATAATTATTTAAACAATTAATAATTGTTAATTAACTTCAAATTATTAATTACCATTTAAATACACTCAATATTTAAATAATTAATAATGTATAATTAATAATATTTCATCATTAATTTCATGTTTAAATAAACTCATTATATAAACAATTAATAATGTTTATATTTAATTACCGTTTAAATATACTCAATATTTAAACAATTAATATTGCCTATTTTAAGTAATTCACTTTACTTAAAATTTCCATTTCTTCTACTTGATTTCGCGACTACGATATTTGGGCTAGCATAGGGACCCGATGGACCTATAGATCATGGGCTTAATAATTAGTCAATTAAGTGATTAACACATAATCGCTTAATTACTTATTATCTAAGTATGAATAATTCCACTATAGATTCATAGCTGAACTCCCCTCACTATAGATGAGTTATGTCCATTCGGTTTATCATTATTTATATCCTGTGATATTATCCTTCACGTGGAACCCTCATAATTACAAAGGATAAATTTACCGTTTTGCCCCTGTAATTACCGCTTTATCCTTGTGTTCCCTGATTCTCCAATGAACTTTATCTTTAGTCGAACTAGAGATAAGATACTTCGTGATCAATAGAAGTCGTGACGTCACTTGTTCATGTCTCGAATCGAGACATCAAGGGAGTTTCCTAAAGTTCCTAAAATGTTTAGGTATCGCACCGATACTGGTTAATTTATAGGAAAGTTATGAATTCCATCTCGTGAAAATGAGTTCCCAGCTACTTATCTAGTCATGTTCCCAAAACAGGAGTGTATTGAGCGTTCTTACGGATCGCTCTCAACTATGTGAATCAAAGAACATAACTCCACAAATAGGAGTCCGCATTTCACTCAGGATTGAGATCTATCACGGTTGATAAACTTAGTTTGATATTCGATTATTTCTCGTAAACTGGTACTAATGAGAAATTTGATCGAACATCGTGGTCCTGTCTTATACAATCAACATTGTATATGATACTTCCATTTCATGTCTCCCACATGAATGATCAGGATTAGATCATTTGTCTATAAACAAAATGCGAAGCTATCAACAGTGTTACCTGGATAAGGTTCCCAAACGTTATCCTTTTACTGTAGACATATTTAAGTTACTCATCTCGACTTTAATCCTCTTGTATGACTCACATACTAAGTCGTGATTTCATAAGAGTAACTTAGGGTTTACTATTTGAATGTTTTGATATTTATATATTTCCATATATTCCTAATATCGTCAATTGAATCAATCTAGATTATATAAAGAACTTATGTTTATTTATTTAATTTATTCGAAATAAATTATTATAATTAAATAATTACAAGTTCTAGGACACCATTCCTAACAATCTCCCACTTGTCCTAGATCTTTGGAGATTTGACTTGTAATTCCAGTCACACTGGATGACTATCAACTACTTAGCCATGGTAGTCATTTTAATGCTTTATCAGTAACGTTTTCATCTGTTTAGTATGTATTTCTTTTGTCTGATGTTAGTTTCATTAAGTTTAATAGATTCCATATTTTATCGCCATAAAATAAACTCTATTAACTATTGATTTGAAACTATCATCTTCAACCACTTTTCATTTACTAACGACTTAGTAATTACGCGAATCTAGAGTTTAGTTAGTAAAACTCATTTTACTTATACTTAACTCATCTGATATTTAATTCGCAAAAGTATTTTGTCAAATTCTTACATGGAATTAAATTCATGTTCGAATTTGATCCCGTGCAACTCATAAAATCTCCCATTTTATCTATGTGCACTAACATACTATTTGTAAATTTTATTTTAGTCACATTTGTTCTAGGATTCTCAAAATTCTTAAGCTCCCACTACAAAGTAATTCTCCATTACTTTCATTTGTTTAATGATTACAATTTTATACTTGTTATTATTTCAAAAATAATATATAAGTGTAAGTGACCATTTTTCAACTCATCTATTGAAAATTCATGTCAATTTTTATTTCACTTATTTTGAACTTTATTCATTGATTTTGAAGTCAATGAGTTTCACTTGGACTTCGAAAGTCCTTTGGTTCGTATTATGACGCTCCCACTCAAATAAAGTTCTACAAGTAGTTTTACCATTTAAACTTTTAAATGACTACTTGTTTTATTGTGAAATAAAATCATTGTAATTCTTTTATATCTTAAGTAAGGTTTAAAGCCTTCAGTATCACTGATTTACTGAACTTTTCTTTAATAATTTGTGAATTCAATTATCCATTAATTATTACTTTTCAATTTCTATTATGTTTATTCCATATCAGTTATTACCTTTAAAACATCCTTTTAAATAACTGAATGTTTGGAATATAAGAAATCGATTTAATGTTTACTTATCACTTAAGTTCTAACATCTGAATGTTCAAGTTTTAGTGATATTTAAGTCTAGTTATCTTTGATAAATCAAAGATATTTGATTTTACTTATCCCATAAGTTCGTGGATTAATATGGTTATCATCTCAAATTCCTTGAGAACCATCTTTAAGAGATTAATCCCTCTAACTTATTTAAGTAATTTTAGACTTAAGTATTAAACATTTTTAAACCTTTATAACTCATTTAGATATTTAGTAGTTTAGAATTTGGATTTGGAATTTATTTGTTTTATTCTAAGTATTTTGAATAACCATCCAATCACACTTTGGAACGTTGTAATAAAATTGCAAAGGAATATTTAACTAAACCACTTTTATTAAAAATATTCCTAATTGATTCTTATAAGGTGAGAATCAATTTTTATTACATAATTCAAAATTTAAAACAAAATCTAAAACTAAACTAAACTAGAAATATGAAAAATTAAAGACTGAAAACAGTAAATCCAATCTACTTCTATCTTAAGTCATCTTCAAACCAGCAGTGTTGAAGAATTAAGCTGCACCTGTAACGTTTTAAAAAAAACTTGTGTTAGTGACTATTGAATCAACCATTCAAAATAAATTTCTCAAATTTTTCACTAAGTAAATCTAATTTACCTTCTATCCCCTTTTTCTTTTCTTCGAGATATTTGGGGCAATTTCTCTTCCAATGTCCATCTATGTTGCAATGAAAACATTTCCCCTTAGGCTCTTTGGTCTCAGCCTTAAATGCTTTCTTCTTGGCATTGAGCTTGGTCTTTTTAGCAGTAGAGCTCTTTTTCTTCTTAGAAGCATTGAAGACAACATTTGCTTCTCCCGACTTCTTGTTTTCCTTTTTCATTGCTTCGAAGGTTTGAAGTTCGTTTAGCAATTGAGTGAGGGAATAGCTCGGTTTGTTCATGACCAAATTGCTTTTAAAACTGAAAAAACTTCGGTGGGAGAGATTCCAATATAAAGCTTATCCGGGACTCGTCATCAATCATGGCCCCGTTCGTTTCATCACGTTAAAGTAGTTCATCATTGTCAAAACATGATCACGAAGGATGTGCCTTCTTTCATTTGAGTGTTATAAACTGACTTTATAGCATCATGACGTGCTTGTTTTGATGGTTGGCCAAACATGCCCTGCACGGAATCAGCTATTTCCAAAGCCGTTTCCATTGGTTCATGTTTCTTGGCTAAGACGTCACTCATCCCAGCCATCAAATAAACACGGGCCTTTTCATTGGCCCGGACCCAGCGCTCATATGCATCCTTTACAGCTTTAGGAGCATTGGTAGCAGGTGTATCAAGGTTTAAGTTCACTAAGAACGAATTTCAAGTCTTCTACCACGAGAATGGTGTTCATTTCATTTTTCCAGGAGGTGTAGTTATCTCCATTTAGTTTGTTCTTTCCAAGGATTGTGACTAAAGCAGATGCCATTTTACTGAAAATTTAAATAAACCTTATCTTAGTAATCTAACATGCTTTCAACATTCAAATACTCAAAGTTTCGACATATAATTAAATATGATGCATGAATGCGAACATATTAATGAACAGAAAAAGCCCTAAAACATGTTACTATGTCACGATATTTTAATGATACCGGTGAAGTGCCGTCGAATGATAGGTCAGTTACCATCATTAAAACGAGATGTCACTCGAACAATTGACAACTCCAGAATAACTCATATTCCTATGTCATTGTTTACCGTGTATTTGGTCCAGGAGTTTTGACAACACAATTTATCAAATTTCTTTTAAGTGTGACCCACTAATTTAGTCTTTTAAATAAAATTGAAGAGTGTCTACGAAGTGTAGATTCGGTCTTCAATCAATCTCGTTAAAATTCTTTATCCCTTTCAGGAGACCCAACTTGATATTGATTTATACAATAAACCTTCCTATGGGAATGAACACCTGCAGCGATGTTACGAGGCCATGTATAAATCTCACATTTCGAGCCCATTAGTGGAGACCATAGGATTCATTGACATGTTTCCTTCTCCCACTTAATATTTTGAGTTAGGGTTTCATAACTTAGACTAATTCAGGCTAACTCATTAATCCAAGTTTTAATTAACCTAATCAACTTTAACTCTTAAATTGGTTAGATTAATTTTATAAAGTGATTGTTCAAGTTTTCCTAATTTAAACTAATCACATTATGCGCCGTCTTAATAATTTTGATTTATTAATTTGAACTTTTCTCCCGGATCGCTCCCAGGTTAGAGGCGCTCCAGGTGTTAGGGGAACTTTATGAAACCTCATCGCCTGGCGAGCTTTCTGCCGAGAGATCCGTTCAATTTAATTAATCTCAATTATTAATTTTTAATTAACCCTTAATTAAAAGTTTCTATTTGTTTATCTTATATGGATTTTGGCCCAATTGTTTAAACAATAATTCCATATTACAAATAATTCATTTAGTTTCTATTCAACTTTTAAACTAGATTTAACTTTTGAATTTTAACTAAATAAGCATGCTTTTAATTCTAAAACAATTAGAATATAATTTTCGATAATAACATTTATAAAATAAAATTATAGCATGCTTCACATACATTAGCATATAATAACACATATTATATCATGATGCATGTATGTACAATTAATTAAAATCATACAACCTATGGTGGGATTTTCTACATGACATACTCTTATGCATGAATATTATTTAAAAACAATTATATCATACATATAAACAATTTAAATAATAAATAGCTAAATTGACCAGGTATTCTTGGCACTATTTCTAAAACGGAAAATTAAATTACAACTTAATTAAATCTTCCATTGTAGATCTTGAGGCTTCATCTTTCTCTCTCCTCCATGGTGTAGGCGTGGGCATGGGTATTTATGGGGCAAATATTATCTCCTTAATATTTCCATAAATACTTGTTTTAAAATAATTATCTTTTAATTATATGGAAAAATAAAGAAAATATTTTCCATGTAATCTTATCTCAATTTCTAAATTTATAATTTAAGATAGGGATATAATCTTTAAAAAATTTAATCCTTATCTTAAATATTTAAATTTTTAAATTGAGATAACAAGATAATTATGTTAAAATATCTTACCGTATCTTACCTTATCTCCTTGGGCGTGGACCTCATGGAATGGTGGGGAAAAATTTTCTTTTCTTCCTCCCTTGGTGTAGCCGATTTTGCCATCATTGGGTATGGGAAAATTACAAATTTTTCCTATACCCTAAAATTTAGGGTTTACAAATTTTCTACTAAAATTTAAAATCCTAAGTGCCTCAAGAATACCTAAACAGTCAATAAGCAAACCTCCACAATTTATATAAACATACATAAAACAACTTTTTATGCAACCCACCAAAATTTTCGAAAAATCACAAATTTAGCATGATAATTAAAATTAGCTTTGATACCAATTGAAGGGATGATTTACTAAATTAGCGGAATTTTGTTTAGTAAACTTATTAACATTTAATAACGGATCTATTAACATCATGCAATTTGTGATAAAACATGTAGATTCATGCTTATATTTTCGAAAAATTAAAATCGGAACTTACATTGACTGAATAATGGAGAATCGGTTGGAGGTTTCTCTACAGCTTCAAATCCTCAGCAACACCAGATCTTCTACGCTATATCCCGATCGATCAGACGAAATTCGATTGTGGGATCGAACTTTAGAAGAAATTGGGAAGAAAAAAAAAATTATTTTTCTTCCCAATGCTATGAGAAAATCGGCCAAGAGGAGGGAGAAGGGAGGAAGAGAGATTTTCAGTTTCCAAAGAATTGAATTGTGTTGTGTGATTTATGAATGACCCAACCCTCCTATTTATAGGAAAATAGGAATCCTAATCACATTAGGATTAATCTATAGAGATAAACACAAAAAGAAAAAAGATAATCTCTTTCCTTTATCTAGCAATTTCGAAAATGCCATGGATAAATAGAAGATTATTTTATTTTCTTTATTTTTATTTATCTTGGGTAAATAAATCTATGTAGTTATTTTAGGATATAATTCAAGCAATTATCTCTTCCCAAAAATACATATGGTGGCCGAAAATAGCATCATAAAATAATAAATAATTCCAAATTATTTAATTAATTATTTTGGGCCAATCTCAATTGGGTTCATTAATCCAATTGGGCTTGAAATTCTCTCTTAAATTAATAAGTCCAACTTAATTAATTTATTTATTAATTATCATTTAAATAAAATATTTTATTTAAATAATATTAATATTTTCTCCCGACTAAATATTATCCAATTTATATTTAATTATTAATTTCCATTTAAATAATTTTCATTATTTAAATAATTAATAATAAATATAATAATTATTAATTTCCATAAATTAATAATTTTATTGACAATATTTTATTATTAATTTAATTAATTTTAATTATTAATTTCCATTTAAATATAATTATTTAAACAATTAATAATTGTTAATTAACTTCAAATTATTAATTACCATTTAAATACACTCAATATTTAAATAATTAATAATGTATAATTAATAATATTTCATCATTAATTTCATGTTTAAATAAACTCATTATATAAACAATTAATAATGTTTATATTTAATTACCGTTTAAATATACTCAATATTTAAACAATTAATATTGCCTATTTTAAGTAATTCACTTTACTTAAAATTTCCATTTCTTCTACTTGATTTCGCGACTACGATATTTGGGCTAGCATAGGGACCCGATGGACCTATAGATCATGGGCTTAATAATTAGTCAATTAAGTGATTAACACATAATCAGTTAATTACTTATTATCTAAGTATGAATAATTCCACTATAGATTCATAGCTGAACTCCCCTCACTATAGATGAGTTATGTCCATTCAGTTTATCATTATTTATATCTGTGATATTATCCTTCACGTGGAACCCTCATAATTACAAAGGATAAATTTACCGTTTTGCCCCTGTAATTACCGCTTTATCCTTGTGTTCCCGCTGATTCTCCAATGAACTTTATCTTTAGTCGAACTAGAGATAAGATACTTCGTGATCAATAGAAGTCGTGACGTCACTTGTTCATGTCTCGAATCGAGACATCAAGGGAGTTTCCTAAAGTTCCTAAAATGTTTAGGTATCGCACCGATACCGTTAATTTATAGGAAAGTTATGAATTCCATCTCGTGAAAATGAGTTCCCAGCTACTTATCTAGTCATGTTCCCAAAACAGGGTGTATTGAGCGTTCTTACGATCGCTCTCAACTATGTGAATCAAAGAACATAACTCCACAAATAGGAGTCCGCATTTCACTCAGGATTGAGATCTATCACTGGTTGATAAACTTAGTTTGATATTCGATTATTTCTCGTAAACGGTACTAATGAGAAATTTGATCGAACATCGTGGTCCTGTCTTATACAATCAACATTGTATATGATACTTCCATTTCATGTCTCCCACATGAATGATCAGGATTAGATCATTTGTCTATAAACAAAATGCGAAGCTATCAACAGTGTTACCTGGATAAGGTTCCCAAACGTTATCCTTTTACTGTAGACATATTTAAGTTACTCATCTCGACTTTAATCCTCTTGTATGACTCACATACTAAGTCGTGATTTCATAAGAGTAACTTAGGGTTTACTATTTAAATGTTTTGATATTTATATATTTCCATATATTCCTAATATCGTCAATTGAATCAATCTAGATTATATAAAGAACTTATGTTTATTTATTTAATTTATTCGAAATAAATTATTATAATTAAATAATTACAAGTTCTAGGACACCATTCCTAACACCGTCTACCCTGGCTCCTTTACGATTAGATCGAGGACTCAGTAGTGTGTCTTCCGTGGAGCTTCGACTTCCGTATAAGATGTACGAACTTCCTCACTCAAGTTATCCATTTATAATTTCAATTTGGAGTTGTATGATGGATAATTTGGGGACCTTATCCATTAGGTGCATTAGAACTTGAAATTTACACTCATAATCAGTTTTAACCAACCTAGAGTTTTAGGATTTCCTCCTTCATTTATCACCCTTATCTTTTTCATTATTTTGATTATTCTCGAATTTCTCTTAAACTATTTATTAATTATATTTCTAGCCACATTTTTTATGTTTATGTATACACTCATGATCATTTTGATGTTATAATTTTCTCACTTATTTTCCATACAATAATAAAAATTTATTTATTTATTTTCCATAATTTTTTAATAAGAAATTTTGTGAATATTTTGTTTCATGCACACATCATTTAAACAAACATTTACATTACACTTTTAATTTCATTTTATCGTAAAACTTCTTGTAGATCATGTTCATCCTCTTTATACATAGTCTTATCTTCTAGGTGTGTTCATGAATTATTAATATTTTTTTATTACACATCATTTTCCCACATTTTTCTAGATTCACTTGAATATGCATAAAAAAAATCATTATTTTACACCACATCATATTTCATTCATCATGATATTATAAAATTAGAAAAAAAATTGGGTTATCATTGTTTCATTTATGCATTTCATTTGCATGATAGATCTTAAATCTCATATTCATCATCTTTACATATAGGAAAGTTGGGGTGTAGCAATTTTTAGACTGGTTTCATAAAACATAACAAAAATTCTGTATTGTAGCTACATTCTTCACCAATTCAAAAATAAAAAGTCCTCATTATTTTTTCGTCATGTTAGGTCATTTAAAAAAAACACACACAAAAACAGAGTCATCATTGTTTTAATAATACATTTCACATACATACTAGTTTATTAATCTCATATGCATCAAACATAGGAAAGATAGGGAATAGCCATCTTTAGATTCATCTCATGAATCATAGAATTAATCATCATTGTATACGCATATCATCATTTAGAATAAAAAATGAGGGTGATCAGATTCATTCACATAGACATCATTTTTTCGTACATGCTAGTATTACACTACAAGAAATTTGAGCAATACCGGCGAAAATTTTCGCCGGCATTGGCCAAATTTTCTCCGGTAAAGGATAAGCCGGCGAATTTTTTTCGCTGGGACTTTTTGCAGGTAAAGGACCGTCGTTTTAGGCTATACCGGCGAAATTACGATTTCGCAGGCATAGGCTATGCCGGCGAAATGGTTAATTTCGCCGGTATAGGGTTTAAGTGGGAATTCATTAAACCTAACCTATGCCGGCGAAATTTCGCTGGCATTAACTTTTTTTTTTAATTTTTTTTTAGGCTATATCCCCGGCATAGCCAAAAAAAACACATTTTTTTAAAAAGGCTTTGCCGGCGAATTTCGCCGGCAAAACCACTGTAATATTTGAAATTTTGTTTTTTTACGATTTCAAATTATTACATTTCAAATTCCTGTATTTTCAGTCGAATGAAAAACAAACTCCACGTATCAAATTTCTCTACTTTTTAAGCAACATCAAAATTTGCATATACCATTTATATCACATACAAAACGTCCATCCAAATACAAAAAAACCATCCAAGTGTTCAAATACATAGTTTTTACAAAACTATCTAGTATATACTAATCACGTGCACTACTATCCGGAAATGAAGGAAAGTAGTTCTTCAGGTTGCCCACATCTTGTGCAAGACCGTCATACTTCCCCTGAAGATCTTTGTAATTACCTCTAAGTTCATTGCACTCTCCTTTAAGTTCATTGCACTCACTTTTAAGTTCTTTGTTCTCTGCCAGAAGCATCTCCACCCTCGGATCTTCTGTGGCGCGTGAGCTGCTCGGTCTTACAGTAGAAGAGTCCCTACAGTGAGCAGGTCTCGCCCCTAAGCCTTTGATAGAGCCGGATCGATAGCCTCTCACTTTCTCAATGATCTCGACACTAGTTAGGCGCGGTTGGACCTTTCCATCCACCTCCATGTCAGGGGCGACCATCAAATCACACATCATGTTCTGCACTTATTACAAATAACATACAATTTATAAATAATACATAAAACATAATCTTATACTTAACTTTTAATGTCTTGTGACTTACATATTCTTTCTCTGCTTCATCATTGATCCAATCACCTTTATCATTAGTGTGCGTGACACGAAATAGATCAATTTCATTGAACTCTTCTTCATGATCTTCGTCTTCAGCTTGCTTTAAAAAAAACGAGAATGATAAGAAATTTGAGCGCACTAGTATATGAAGTTGTTTTAGTACTTTCCATATCAAAACTAAACATTGAAGGGATGATTTACTAAATTAGCGGAAATTTATTTAGTAAACTTATTAACATTTAATAACGGATCTATTAACATCATGCAATTTGTGATAAAAACATGTAGATTCATGCTTAATTTCGAAAATTAAAACCGGAACTTACATTGAGTAAAATATGGAGAATCGGTTGGAGGTTTCTTTACAGCATCAAATCCTCAGCAACACCGGATCTTCTATGCTATATCCCGATCGAAAGCAAAATCGACTTGTGGGAATCGAACCGGAAGAACAAAAGAAGAAAAAATTTCTTCTAAATTTTTCCCTAAGGAAAATCGGCAATTGGGCAAAAACTTGAGAGAGAATTTTCACTTTTCTAATTAAAGTGAGAAGTATATAAAATATGAATCCCAATGGTCATATTTATAGGAAAATATGATATCTAATCTCTATAGATATGCTTATCTCCTAATTATTAAATATAGAAAAGATAAATAATAAAATAATTATATATATATATATATATATATATATATATATATATATATATATATATATATAAAAGTCACATTTTGCCACGCCGTTATAACCATGTGCCTGACGCCGCCATTATAAATATATATACACATATTATTTGCATGCTGATGCATTTGAACTTATATATATATATATATATATATATTTATATTATCTTTTCTTTATATAATAATTCTATATATATATAATTAGAAAAAATTCAAATAATAATTTCTAATTAAATATATTTAGCCAAAAATTAATATATTAATTACCATTGAATCTTATTCAATTAATTAATTATTTTGGGCCTAATCAATTTGTTTCATAAACCAATTGTATTTAATTCTCTCTAATATTTATTAAATTAAATAAACTCATTATTTAATTAATAATACAAATTATTAATTTCCATTTAAATAAACTCATTATTTAAATAATTAATAATATTAACTTTAATTCCCGTTTAAATAATTTATTTATTTAAACAATTAATTTTGCCGTAAAATATTATAATTGATATGTTATATTAATTTCCATTTAAATAAACTCTTTATTTAAACAATTAATTTTTGTATCAATATCAATATTAATAATATTAATATTAATTTTCATTTAAATAATCTCATTATTCAAATAATTAATATTACCTAATTTTAAGTAAAATCAATTACTTAAATTATTTGTTCTTCCTAAGTTAAATTAATAACTTAGTTTTGCTACAACGATATTTGGGCTAGCATAGGGACCCGATGGACCTATAGATCATGGGCTTAATAATTAGTCAATTAATTGATTAACTCATAATCAGTTAATTACTTATTATTTAACTATGAATAATTCCACTATAGATTCATAACTTGAACTCCCCTCACTATAGATGAGTTATGTCCATTTAGTTTATCTTTATTTATATCTGTGATATATCCTTCACGTGGAACCCTCATAATTACAGGCGGATAAATTTACCGTTTTGCCCCTGTAATTACCTCTTTATCCTTGTGTTCCCGCTGATTCTCCAATGAACTTTAACTTTAGTCGAACTAGAGATAAGGTACTTCTGTGATCAATAGAAGTCGTGGCGCCACTCGTTCATGTCTCGAATCAGTACATCAAGGGAGTTTCCTAAAGTTCCTAAAATGTTCAGGTATCGCACTGATACCGTTAATTTATAGGAAAGTTATGAATTCCATCTCGTGAAAATGAGTTCCCAGCTACTTATCTAGTCATGTTCCCAAAACAGGAGTGTATTGAGCGTTCTTACAGATCGCTCTCAACTATGTGAATCAAAGAACATAACTCCACAAATAGGAGTCCGCATTTCACTCAGGATTGAGATCTATCACGGTTGATAAACTTAGTTTGATATTCGATCATTTCTGTAAACGGTACTAAGGAGAAATTTGATCGAACATCGTGGTCCTGTCTTATACAATCAACATTGTATATGATACTTCCATTTCATGTCTCCCACATGAATGATCAGATTAGATCATTTGTCTATAAACAAAATGCGAAGCTATCAACGATGTTACCAGGATAAGGTTCCCAAACGTTATCCATTTATCGTAGACACTTTTAAGTTACTCATCTCGACTTTAATCCTCTCGTATGACTCACGTACTAAGTCGTGATTTCATAAGAGTAACTTAGGGTTTACTATTTGAATGTTTGATATTAATATATTTCCATATATTCTTAATATCATCAATTGAATCAATCTAGATAATATAAAGAACTTATGTTTATTTATTTAATTTATTCAAATAAATTATTATTATTAAATAATTACAAGTTCTAGGACACCATTCCTAACAATCTCCCACTTGTCCTAGATCTTTGGAGATTTGACTTGTAATTCCAGCAAACTGGATGACTATCAACTACTTAGCCATGGTAGTCATTTTAATACTTTATCAGTAACGTTTTCATCTGTTTAGTATGTATTTCTTTTGTCTGATGTTAGTTTCATTAAGTGTAATAGATTCCATATTTTATCGCCATAAAATAAACTCTATTAACTATTGATTTGAAACCATCATGTTCAACCACCTTTCATTTACTAACAACTTAGTAATCACGCGAATCTAGAGTTTAGTTAGTAAAAACTTATTTTACTTATACTTAACTCATTTGGTGTTTAATTCGCAAAGGTCTTTTGTCGAATTCTTACATGGAAGTAAATTCATGTTCGAATTTGAGCCCGTGCAACTCATAAAATCTCCCATTTTATCTATGTGCACTAACATACTATTTGTAAATTTTATTTTAGTCACATTGGTTCTAGGATTCTCGAAATTCTTAAGCTCCCACTACAAAGTAATTCTCCATTACTTTCATTTGTTTAATGATTACAATTTTATACTTGTTATTATTTCAAAAATAATGTATAAGTATAAGTGACTCTTTTCAACTCTACTATTGAAAATTCGTGTCGGTTTTATTTCACATATTTTTGAACTTTATTCATTGATTTTGAAGTCAATGAGTTTCACTTGGACTTCTAAAAGTCCATTTGGTTCGTTCTATGACGCTCCCACTCAAATAAAGTTCTACAAGTAGTTTTACCATTTAAACTTTTAAATGACTACTTGTTTTATTGTGAAATAAAATCATTGTAATTCTTTTCTATCTTAAGTATGGTTTAAACTTTTTCAATATCACTGATTTACTGAACTTTTCTTTGATAATTTGTGAATTCAATTATTCACTAATTATTACTTTCAATTTCTATTTTGTTTATTCCATATCAGTTATTACCTTTAAAACATCCTTTTAAATAACTGAATGTTTGGAATATAAGAAATCGATTTAATGTTTGCTTATCACTTAAGTTCTAACATCTAAATGTCCAACTTTAGTGATGTTTAAGTCTAGTTATCTTTGATAAATCAAAAGATATTCGATTTTACTTATCCCATAAGTTCGTGGATTAATATGGTTATCATCTCAAACTCATTGAGAACCATCTTTAAGAGATTAATCCCTCTAACTTATTTAAGTAATTTTAGACTTAAATATTTAAACATTTTTAAACCTTTATAACTTGTTTAGATATTTCGGAGTTTAGAATTTGGTTTTGGAATTTATTTGTTTTATACTAAGTATTTTGAATAACCATCCAATCACACTTTTGGAACTTTGTAATATAATTGTAAAGGAATATCTACCTAAATAACTCTTATTTAAAATATTCCCAAACTTGGTTCATACGAAATGAGAACCAATAGTTATTACATAATTCAAAATAAAAAACAAATTGATAACTAAACTAAATTAGAAAACTATGGTTTTGGGAAGAAGAATATTTTCTTCCCTTTTAGACTATTGTAAAATCGGTTACGAGGAAATTAGGAAGAAAAAGATTTTTCAATTTCGAAAATTGAAATTAGAAGCTTTTGAATGAACAACCAAGACGTTTGTATTTATACGCAAAACAGTTTTCCAATCGAATTAGGAAATACTATCAAAATAAATACAAGATAAATGCCAAGAATAAAATCAAATTTTATTTCTTATTTATCTTACGTGCCAATTTTATGTGCATAAAATCAATAAGAAAAACTAATTTTTCTTTGTTTTAATTTGTCTTTGGTTAAACATTCTTTTACATATTTATTTTAGACAAAATAATTCAACAATTATTTCCTAAAATATTATATATGTGCTGATTTTGGTATTCAAATAATTTGAACCAAAATTCTATTGAATTCATTAATTCAATTATAGATTCCTCCTTATTAATAAATCATATTTATTAACTCTTGATATTTATTTAAATAAATCAATTATTCAAATAAAACATCATACTCCGATTTTGTATTTTATTATTAATAAATATTTATTATTTTCTATTTAAATAATCGACATTATTTAAATTAATAATAAATATGTTATTTACTATTATCCTTTTTAAATAATCACTGTTATTTAAAATTAATAATAAATGTTTAATTATTAATTTCCATTTAGGTGAACACATTACCTAAATAATTAATAATTATTTATTAATAATATTTTATTATTAATTTCCATTTAAATAAACATATTATTTAAATAATTAATAACAATGATATTAATTTCTATTTAAATAAACTCATTATTTAAATAATTAATATTGTCATTTATTTAAGTAAACTACTTTACTAAAATTATTCATTTCCCTTTTATAGGAAACATAGTTCTCATCTTTCAGTTTGTTCTTTCCAAGTATAGTGACTAAAGCAGATGTTATATTACTGAAATTTAAATAAACCTTATCTTAGTAATCTAACATGCATTCAACATTCAAATACTCAAAATTTTGACATATAATTAAATATGATGCATGAATGCGAACATATTAATGAACAGAAAAGCCCTAAAACATGTTACTATGTCACGATATTTTAATGATACCGGTGAAGTGCCGTCGAATGATAGGTCAGTTACCATCATTAAAACGAGATGCCACTCGAACAATTGACAACTCCAGAATAACTCATATTCCTATGTCATTGTTTACCGTGTGTTTGGTCAAGAATTTTGAAAACAAACTTTATCAAATTTCTTTTTAAGTGTGACCCACTAATTTAGTCTTTTAAATAAAATTGAAGAGTGTCTACGAAGTGTAGATTCAGTCTTCAATCAATCTCATTTAAAATTCTTTATCCCTTTCGGGAGACCCAACTTGATATTGATTTATACAATAAACCTTCCTATGGGAATGAACACTGCAGCAGCATGTTACGGAGGCCATGTATAAATCTCACGTTTGAGCCCATTAGTGGAGACCATAGGATACATTGACATGTTTCCTTCTCCCACTTAATATTTTGAGTTTAGGGTTTCATAACTTAGACTAATTCAAGCTAACTCATTAATCCAAGTTTTAATTAACCTAATCAACTTTAACTCTTAAATTGGTTAGATTAATTTTATAAAGTGATTGTTCAAGTTTTCCTAATTTAAACTAATCACATTATGCGCCGTCTTAATAATTTTGATTTATTAATTTGAACTTTTCTCCCAGGATCGCTCCCGGTTAGAGGCGCTCCGTGTTAGGGGAACTTTATGAAACCTCATCGCCAGGCGAGCTTTCGCCCTGGGAGATCCGTTCAATTTAATTAATCTCAATTATTAATTTTTAATTAACCCTTAATTAAAAGTTTCTATTTGTTTATCTTATATGGATTTTGGCCCAATTGTTTAAACAATAATTCCATATTACAAATAATTCATTTAGTTTCTATTCAACTTTTAAACTAGATTTAACTTTTGAATTTTAACTAAATAAGCATGCTTTTAATTCTAAAACGATTAGAATATAATTTTTGATAATAACATTTATAAAATAAAATTATAGCATGCTTCACATACATTAGCATATAATAACACATATTATATCATGATGCATGTATGTACAATTAATTAAAATCATACAACCTATGGTGGGATTTTCTACATGACATACTCTTATGCATGAATATTATTTAAAAACAATTATATCATACATATAAACAATTTAAATAATAAATAGCTAAATTGACCGGTATTCTTGGCACTATTTCTAAAACGGAAAATTAAATTACAACTTAATTTAAATCTTCCATTGTAGAATTTGAGGCTTGAACTTTCTCTCTCCTCCATGGTGTAGGCGTGGGCATGGGTATTTATGGGGTAAATATTATCTCCTTAATATTTCCATAAATACTTGTTTTAAAATAATTATCTTTTAATTATATGGAAAAAATAAAGAAAATATTTTCCATGTAATCTTATATCAATTTCTAAATTCATAATTTAAGATAGGGATATAATCTTTAAAAAGATTTTATCCTTATCTTAAATAATTAAATTTTTAAATTGAGATAACAAGATAATTATGATAAAATATCTTACCATATCTCATCTTTTCTCTCTCCTTGGGCGTGGACCTCATGGAATGGTGGAGAAAAATTTTCTTCTTCCTCCCCTTTGGTGTAGCCGATTTTTGCCTCCTTTGATATGGGAAAATTACAACTTTTTCCTATACCCTAAAATTAGGGTTTACAAATTTTCTACTAAAATTTAAAATCCTAAGTGCCTCAAGAATACCTAAACAGTCAATTAGCAAACCTCCTCAATTTATATAGCACAATTTATATAAACATACATAAAACGATTTTTATGCAACCCACCAAAATTTTCGAAAACTCACAATTTTGCATGATAATTAAAATTAGCTCTGATACCAATTGAAGGGATGATTTACTAAATTAGCGGAAATTTATTTAGTAAACTTATTAACATTTAATAACGGATCTATTAACATCATGCAATTTGTGATAAAAACATGTAGATTCATGCTTAATTTCAAAATTAAAACCGAACTTACATTGAGTAAAATATGGAGAATCGGTTGGAGGTTTCTTTACAGCATCAAATCCTCAGCAACACCGGATCTTCTATGCTATATCCCGATCGAAAGCAAAATCGACTTGTGGGAATCGAACCGGAAGAACAAAAGAAGAAAAAATTTCTTCTAAATTTTTCCCTAAGGAAAATCGGCAATTGGGCAAAAACTTGAGAGAGAATTTTCACTTTTCTAATTAAAGTGAGAAGTATATAAAATATGAATCCCAATGGTCATATTTATAGGAAAATATGATATCTAATCTCTATAGATATGCTTATCTCCTAATTATTAAATATAGAAAAGATAAATAATAAAATAATTATATATATATATATATATATATATATATATATATATATATATATATATATATATATAAAAGTCACATTTTGCCACGCCGTTATAACCATGTGCCTGACGCCGCCATTATAAATATATATACACATATTATTTGCATGCTGATGCATTTGAACTTATATATATATATATATATATATATTTATATTATCTTTTCTTTATATAATAATTCTATATATATATAATTAGAAAAAATTCAAATAATAATTTCTAATTAAATATATTTAGCCAAAAATTAATATATTAATTACCATTGAATCTTATTCAATTAATTAATTATTTTGGGCCTAATCAATTTGTTTCATAAACCAATTGTATTTAATTCTCTCTAATATTTATTAAATTAAATAAACTCATTATTTAATTAATAATACAAATTATTAATTTCCATTTAAATAAACTCATTATTTAAATAATTAATAATATTAACTTTAATTCCCGTTTAAATAATTTATTTATTTAAACAATTAATTTTGCCGTAAAATATTATAATTGATATGTTATATTAATTTCCATTTAAATAAACTCTTTATTTAAACAATTAATTTTTGTATCAATATCAATATTAATAATATTAATATTAATTTTCATTTAAATAATCTCATTATTCAAATAATTAATATTACCTAATTTTAAGTAAAATCAATTACTTAAATTATTTGTTCTTCCTAAGTTAAATTAATAACTTAGTTTTGCTACAACGATATTTGGGCTAGCATAGGGACCCGATGGACCTATAGATCATGGGCTTAATAATTAGTCAATTAATTGATTAACTCATAATCAGTTAATTACTTATTATTTAACTATGAATAATTCCACTATAGATTCATAGCTGAACTCCCCTCACTATAGATGAGTTATGTCCATTTAGTTTATCTTTATTTATATCTGTGATATATCCTTCACGTGGAACCCTCATAATTACAAAGGATAAATTTACCGTTTTGCCCCTGTAATTACCTCTTTATCCTTGTGTTCCCGCTGATTCTCCAATGAACTTTAACTTTAGTCGAACTAGAGATAAGGTACTTCGTGATCAATAGAAGTCGTGGCGCCACTCGTTCATGTCTCGAATCAAGACATCAAGGGAGTTTCCTAAAGTTCCTAAAATGTTCGGGTATCGCACCGATACCGTTAATTTATAGGAAAGTTATGAATTCCATCTCGTGAAAATGAGTTCCCAGCTACTTATCTAGTCATGTTCCCAAAACAGGAGTGTATTGAGCGTTCTTACGGATCGCTCTCAACTATGTGAATCAAAGAACATAACTCCACAAATAGGAGTCCGCATTTCACTCAGGATTGAGATCTATCACGGTTGATAAACTTAGTTTGATATTCGATCATTTCGTAAACGGTACTAAGGAGAAATTTGATCGAACATCGTGGTCCTGTCTTATACAATCAACATTGTATATGATACTTCCATTTCATGTCTCCCACATGAATGATCAGGATTAGATCATTTGTCTATAAACAAAATGCGAAGCTATCAACAAGGTTACCAGGATAAGGTTCCCAAACGTTATCCATTTCCCATAGACACTTTTAAGTTACTCATCTCGACTTTAATCCTCTCGTATGACTCACATACTAAGTCGTGATTTCATAAGAGTAACTTAGGGTTTACTATTTGAATGTTTGATATTAATATATTTCCATATATTCTTAATATCGTCAATTGAATCAATCTAGATAATATAAAGAACTTATGTTTATTTATTTAATTTATTCGAAATAAATTATTATTATTAAATAATTACAAGTTCTAGGACACCATTCCTAACAAACATATACTTACAAAATCCGTCATGACTCGCACACGTGACCTTGAGCCCGTCTTGTGATTGTATTTCATTTTTCCCTGATTTTCGACATTTGCATCCACGATGGCCTACAATAAAGTCAAAGTAAAATTACAATATTATTAAATTATAAACAATAGCCTATATATGAAGAGGTTATGTGTTAACCTTGAACTTCGGTGTCTCCCACATGTCACATAAAAACACCCAATCATCCATGCTCTCTACTTGCTCGTGGTTTGATGCACGTGCTACTTGAATGCCATCTTTCGCTTTAATCTTCTTATAGTGTCTGTGCAACTTCCCACGAAACTCATTCAAAGCCAAGGGCATCTTGTGATTAAGATAAACAGTGACAGCCTCTCGAGTAGGGTCGAAAATAAAGTTATCTTATGTCATAAAGAGTGGAAATGAGTAATGAATTTTACAAACTTAGGAAAAACGAATAAAAATGTACTTACCAAAAGCCTGTGAATTATATTGTCTTTGTCTGCTTGGGTAACAAGCTTCCATTTAACCATACGACGAATGGGAATATAACCCCGGCGAAGAACCCCGATCTCATTGATGAACAATGTCGCATTTGCACCCACGGGCGCACATAACTTGTCGGGGATGTCCACAAGTAGTTTCCCTCCATTGTTTCGAACGGCCTGAGGAAGTGCTAGGCTTTTGGATGGCCCTCTGCGCTTTGGTGACTGTGAACCTGTTCCAAATTCAAATAAGTTATGCATGAAAGTTAAAAGTCTTTGAAATATATGCAAGTTAATAAGTACCTGAAGTAGGAGTACTCCCTCCGGTCTCATGATCAATCGTACTATGTGGGTGTAATGCAGCTACACGGGTCTTGCACGGACCAAGAGGAGGCCTGAATATGTAAGAAATGAAAACTCACAATATATACATTTCGTAATTAAGACGTCTGCCTACATTAAGTAATTATAAAAGGCATTACCTACAAGTACCTAATCACTAAAATCAGATTTCGATGTTACTATGTTTGCATCTTCTTCCTCAATGAAATCATCTTCATCGTCAATGAAATCATCTTCTCTAGAATCATTATTACCAATAGCTCGGTCCATAACGTCAACATTTACCAAGTCAGGTGGTACATCTTTTCTTAACATAGCGATATCATCCACAGTATCAATAACTTCCGTCTCAAGTGGTCCAATATTAAGGTCATATTCTTCGGCCTCTTCATCACTATCTATCTCTGGAACGTCCCAAACTTTTTTTGGTTTCAAAGATTGGACCACTTGCCATTCCCCACCATATTTTATGTCTTCCAAGTATAACACTTGTTCAGCCTGATTGGCAAGAATGAACGGTTCATTCACATACCACCTACGGGATAGATTAATGGACAAGATACCAAGGTCGTTATGGATTTTATGGGAGGATGTGTCTATCCATTCACAATTAAATAAAATTACTTTATTTCCCCCTACATATGTACACTCTAAAACTTCGCTCAGCAGTCCATAAAACGATATAGAACTGGTTTCATGTTCCCCTGGAACTGAAACACCTCAACTGTGAGTAATACGAGCGCTTGAACGATCTATTGTGTGAAAGCGCAAACCGTTCACACAATATCTAGTAAACGAACGGGCTCGAGTATCTGGTCCTATTGAAATTACATAAAGATCCTCACTAACTTTTCCCGCATTGTGTAGTTCTCGTGCCTGTGACATAAGCATATGATTTGGATAAAGTTCAAACAATTTTTTGGATACACTAATAGTGAAAATTACACTTTTACATGAGCTTTGAACCATTCTGGGAATTGTCTCTCTTGACGTGTGTATATATTCACACTTGATCTTTCACTTTGAAGAATGTCAAAATGCTTCCTATAGTGTAGAAAGCTAGTATATTTAAGGCACGTTACATGAACATTGCATTTAAAGATTATAATTGTCAAATTAGCTACACGTACCGAATGAATGGTACGACTTCGTCACAATTGTTCAAAATGTACCAATGTGCTTTGTTCATTTCATCTTGTGATAGTTGTCGAAATATAGACCTCCCAATTGGACGAGCTTGGAGTCTAAAAACAGAAATCCCGTTTTGCACGATTGATTGATGATCGTTCATCGTTCCGGTCAATCATGTTATGTCTTGTCTCAATGTTTTCCAAATACATAGAACAAAAACTTATGGACTCGTTTAGCACATATGCCTCAGCAATCGATCCTTCTGGTCGCGATTTGTTCCTTACATATTGTTTTAATGTTCTAAGACTACGTTCAATTGGGTACATCCAACTATATGTAACAGGCCCAACTATTTTAGCTTCATATGGCAAATGCACACACAAGTGAACCATGACATCGAAAAATGCCGGAGGAAAAATCCGTTCAAGTTTGCATAATATGGTGACAATGTCTCTTTCCAACCTATCCAGTTCTTCAACCCGAATAACCTTCGAACACATAGAACGGAAAAAATTACTAAACTCAGTAATGACACGATCTATGTTCTTGTCCACAAAACACCGAACAGTTAGTGGTAAGAGACGTTGCAATAGAACATGTGAATCATGACTCTTAAGTCTAGACAATTTTCCAGATTTGACATTGACACAACGAGATATATTTGATGCAAAACCGTCGGGGAATCTAACACCTTTCAAAAATTTGCATGCCTGAACTCTTTCTTTCGAAGATAAGGTAAAAGATGCCAAAGGTTTTACAAACTTAGTACCGGCCTTGTATACATGCAGCTCTTTCCTAATTCTCAAATCTTGCAAATCTAATCGTGCCTTTAAGGTATCTTTGTTTTTCCCTTCTATTGAAAATAATGTCCCTATCAAGTTGTCACAGACATTCTTTTCGATATGCATGATATATAACTTGTGGCGTAGAAGTAGGGTTGACCAATATGGGAGAGTAAAGAAAATACTCATCTTCTTCCAGTTATGGTTGTTTTCAGGTTGTTTTCGCTTTTTGTCAAAGTTGATAGGATTTTTACCTGCTTTAACAAACTGTAAACGACTTATTTCAGATAATATCTCAGAACCGGTCTTAACCATAGGTTTATCTCGTAATTCATGAAAACCATCATGTAGCTTACTTCTACGCATTACATGATCTAATAGTAGATACCGCCGATGACCCATATAACAAACTTTACTTCTCAACCCTCGTGATGATGTATCATCTAGGCATAAAGGACACGCCTTATATCCTTTAGTGCTCCATCCTGACAAATCACCATATGCGGGAAAGTCATTAATCGTCCACAAAAGTGCAGCATGCATTTGAAAGAATTCGGATTTTGAATTATCAAATATTCTAATCCCCTCATTCCACAACTCATACAACTCCTCAATCAAGGGCTCTAAAAACACATCAATATCTTGCCCCGGTGATTTTGGTCCCGGAATAAGCAATGACATAAAAAAACTAGATTCTTTCATGCACTTCCAAGGAGGCAAATTATACGGAATTAACATAACCGGCCACATACTGTAAGATGTACTCATGTTACTAGAAGGATTAAAACCATCTGATGCTAGAGCCAAATGCACGTTTCTTGGATCAGACGCAAACCATGGATATGTTGGGTCAAAATGTCTCCATCCTTGTGCATCTGATGGATGGCGAAGCACACCATCTGTTTCCATCCTCTTATCTTTATGCCATCGCATATCAGAAGCGGTGTGTTTAGAAGCAAACATACGTTGCAACCTACGCTTAATTGGGAAGTGACGCAATACTTTCTGAGGAACTTTCTTACTCTTCCCATTTATCACCTCTTTATATCTTGATTCTCCACACACCGGACAATGCTCACAATTAGCAAACTCTTTCCTATATAATACACAATCCTACTTGCATGCGTGAATCTTTTCATAACCTAAACCCAATCCACTAAGCATTTTTTTACTATAGTAATATGACCCCGGTAATACAGAGTCAAGTGGCAATGCTTCTTTCAATAGTTTAAGAAGCATATCGAAAGACTTGTTGCTCCATTTGTTCAAAACTTTTATATGCATCAGTTTCACCAAAAAATTTAGAGCAGAAAACCTTGTACACCCAGGATATAATTCTTTTCCAGCTTCACCTAATAAATGTGAGAAACCATTATCTGTGGATATCTCATTCTCAACATTCTTATGCAACGGGCCTTGTATCTCCTGAATAACTTCATACATTTCACTCACTCTCTCATCATCAGAATGTCCCTCTAAATCCTCATGAACTTGTGATGTACTTCCGACATTACTCGTGAACCCCCTAGCAATGCTTGTTCTCCATGCAATACCCACCGAGCATAGGTCGAGACATTCCATTAATATACGGTGTCGCTCTATACTATCAATTTGCCCAAATACAGTGTTCACACATTTCATACAAGGACAACGAACCCTCCCATTTTCATTGACAACGGTCCTCGCTACCTCTATGAAAGACTTAATACCCTTGACATATTCATTACAAAATCTGTCTCTAAGTACTATCCAACTCCTGAACCATAACCCAAGTAGTAATAAAGTTAGGTTGCTACTTAACTTGACTCTATAACCTAATTCTAAAAAATGACTATGGTAGGTAAATAGAGATCCATAACAATAACAGATGACAATTTTATATGTGTGGCTAACTTTGCTGCAGGTTAGCCACACCCAAGATTTATGTAAGAACAATGAAATAAATTATAACAGAGCATGTGTGATTAACTTTGCTGCAGGTTAGTCACACTCAAAGTTTATGCATGAACAATGAAATAATTGATAACAGATTATGAGTGACTAACTTTGCTGTAGGTTAGCCACACCCAAGTTTTTAACAATTCTAAAATAAAAACTATAATATAATATTCTATGATAATCAAGTCTGATAAGTACTTGAAAACGTACCTATCATTGCTCGCCATTTCCGTTGTTTGCCAAAATTAAATTACCTTATTGTGAACTACAAATAAAAAAAAAACAATCATAAGTAAAAAGAAAATTTAAAAGTACAAATTAATTTTGATCAATTCAAGTAATTCGTAAAATATTTTGACATTCAATTAATTGAAAATTGTACATTTAACAAAGAATTCAAAATTTTCATATAATTAAAACCAAAATAACATTTATCTTAAAAAAGTTAAATTTTCAATAAAAAAAAGTGTTTAACTTGGGTTTAGTTCTTTCATTAATGAATATTCATCTTTTACATATGAAATACAAAATTGAAGAACAACCTATGTAAAATCTGCTGGGGTTTCTGCCCTAAATCTTATGTAATCCAATTAAGATCCAGAGTTACGTATGATAACTTAAAGTGAGCATATGATGCGGGAAGATTCACTTAAGTGTAACTCAAATAGTCTGTGGTACATGAATAAAGGTTGGGTGCCTTATTTCTGGTAACACCACTAACACGGCCCACTTGTGAATTGGCACAAGTGATCTCATCTGGATCGCTCATGTAGAGACATGTGAGTGGGGGTGTTGCTGCAATAGAGATTGTAGTAGACTAGACTAAGATAAACTTACTGTCTTCTGGGAAAGACGTTACAGAAAGACACTTCGTTTATCAACCGGTTGATCATGTACAATTGATCTTAGTCCTGAGTGGATTACGAACTCCTGTTCGCAAGAGACAAGCCTTTGATTTGCATAGGTGAGAGTGACTCGTATAGTTCGCTCAATATGCCTCCCACTTTGGGGATTGCATCTTGCTTATAGCTGGGAACGTAATTACACAAGAATTGGAATTCACTCTTTTCCATATAGGAAAATAGATAAGTAGTTCCCTTATGGACTAATTCGGTCTTGAACAGCGGGGCCCCATATTCCTCTGATCAAGGAAAAGGTTAAAGACGCATAATGGAGATTATGTAAGGTTGTTCATTGGAGAATCAGTTGGGCTTAAGGAACAAGATGTATCATGGAGGTTAAAACGGTATAAATACCTAGCCATGGATACGAACTAACTTGTGAAGGATCAAAGTGTAGTTAATGATTATAGCCAATGGACATAACCATGTCTATAGTACTAAGAGTGCAACTCTAGATATTTAGTGGAGTTATCTAGGAGTTAATGAATGAGAATTAATTGATTAAAAGGAGTTTTAATCAAAGGTAATTCTGGATCATTGGAGCTTAGTCTTATAGGTCCATTAAGTCCTCCGAGCTAACGCATGTAATCGAGAACATAAATTAATATGATTAATTTCTCTTTGGAAAATTGGAAATGAATAGAGGAGTCTATTCAATTAATTAAAGGAAATTAAATAGAGGAGTCTATTTAATTATTAAATAGAAGAGTCTATTTAATTATAAGAGATTAAATAGAGGAGTCTATTTAATTAAATTAATTTTGTGTTGTCCAAAATTAATGGGGATTTAAATAGAAGAGTCTATTTAAATATTTAATTTGAAATTATCAAATTAAATGAGGAAATAAATAAAAGGAGTTTTATTTATTGGAATAAATAAAAGGAGTTTTATTTATTTAATTATTTAACGGAATTGTTCCATTAAATAAAGAGGAAAACAAAATGCCCAATATTGTCATTGGATGATGATAGGGGCGTGTGACCCAAGGTGGGGTCACACGCCCCCCCTTGGTCAAAGGGTTGACCAAAAAGTTTGTATTTTTATTTAAAATATATGAATATCTTATTTTAAATTAATATGATTAATTTAAAATGGAAGATATGGAATATCTTATTTAAATTAATATGATTAATTTAAATGGAAGATATGGAATATCTTATTTAAATTAATATGATTAATTTAAATGGAAGATATGGAATAATATATTTAAATTAATATTGATTAATTTAAATAAAAGATATGGAATGTTTTATTATGGAATAAAATATAATATCTTTATTATTCAAATATATTTTAGAATATCTTAATTAATTATTTATTAATTAAAAAGATATTCAGAAGATTTTCTGAGGCCTTTACTCTCCTATAAATAGGACCTTTGGGGTGACCCCAAAACATACAACCAAGAGAGTTAAAGTAAAGGCTCAGGAAATTCCTCTCCTCCCTCTCTCTTGCGCCGCCCATAGGGTGATTGGGAAGAAAATTCTTCTTCTCAATTTTTCCTTTTTCCAAAGGAGATAGTGCCCACGCACCGATTCCCTTTTGTGCTTAGTGAGGAAGATCTTTTTGGTGGTCCCTCGATCGTAACCATCGAAGAACGAGGAAGAGTCAGACACTTCTCGACAAGGGTTAGTTTTTCTTTTATGCATTTACAATTTTGAATTTATTATACTGCAAGGAAAGATCCGTTGGGACTTCCGTTTGAGAACTCTTTTAGAGGCCTCAATCCCAACAAAATCCATTTCTAAAAAATCATAACCTAAACTAAGTATGAAACTCACATCAATCACACTAATTAACACATAGATACAATCAAATTTTTATCATGAAAGCACTAATTATTGATTTGAATCAAACATTTAGCAAGAAAATTGAAAGATTGAAACAAAAATCCAAACCCTAACTTTTCTAATCATTTGTTTTTGAGAAAATCTTCAAAAGAATAGGTGTAAACTCTAAAATACAATCCTAAAATGAAATCTAGGAAGAAAATTGTAAGAAAACTTACCTTAAATCGAAGTCCATCGCGCCGGAGAGCAAAGCCGCCGAAGGGGAGCTGCTGCCAGGAAAGGGGAGGGGGAAAAGGGAGGGGAAAAGGAAAAGGAAAAGGAAAAGGAAGGGGGAAGGGGAAAAGGGGGCGGCTGGAATTTAAAACCAGGGCAAAGCCGGCGAAATTGTAATTTTCGCCGGCTTTGCCCCAAAGACACGCCCCATTTTCTTTAAGTTACAAAGCCGGCGAATTTTGCCAGCTTTGCCTTTTTTTTTAAAAAAAAAAAATACACCCTATGCCGGCGAAATTTCAAATTTCGCAGGCATAACATATTGGTAAAGCCGGCGAAATTTGAAATTTCGCCGGCTTTTCCCTTCTCTATGTCGGCGAACGTAATTTCGCAGGCATTATTTCGCCGGTAATGCCCAGTTTTTTTGTAGTGTTACTTCCTTCATTATCATTCATAAGAGTTTTAGTTTAGGCTTGCATGAGACAAGTTTTATGACTTTAAGTCATTTAAAATTTTAAAAATCACCATGTAAAATAGTTTGTGCAACCACTAGCATTTTTCACGCATCATTCATGTCAAGTCATTTAGATAGTCAAATATGTAAGGTTTAGGTCAAGCCGCTTTAGGTCAGCATATCATGCATTTTAAATTAAAAAAATCCATGAAAAATAATCTTCACATTTGCATGTGTATCTACTAATATTTTTCATGCATTTCATTTGTTTTTTTTTTGTTTTGTTTTATTATCATGAACAATCATTTCAATGGTTAAATTGTTAAATTTTGAGTCAAGCACAAAAGTTATGGTGAGCATCTCATGTTTGAAAAAAATCCAAGGTAAAGTTCGTCATTTGCATATGTATTCACTAGCATTTTTGTGCATTTCATTCATTATCAATCATTTAGGTGATCAAATATGACCAAATTTTAGGTGAGCATATCATGCATTTTTAACATCATAAATTTATTGGCTAATTTATCTGGCATTCACGTACTCTAAAAAATAGATCAAAATCAAGAGTAAATAACGTGAATCATGAATAAAAAGGGATGTGCAAAAAAGGAAAATGCAAGCTTTGTCAAGGAAAATTCTCAATTGAAAAATGATTTAGAAGGAGACATTGATTTAACCCATGACCTGATTACCCCTCATCAATAGATCCAAGTGTCAAAGCCAATCACATTAGCCAAACCTTGAACTCATGTGCTATATTAGAGAACTTTGAGAGTAATATTTGGTTTTTAATCTTGACTTACGTCTAGGTATTCTGAGCTTTAATTTCTTATAAAAAGAATAGAGGAAAACGATGATTAACTTTATAATATTTTGACATTCTCAAAGTTCAAGAGACTCTAGTTCTAATGAAATAATGATTCTTATTGGCCAATGATAGAACCATTAAAAGTTTCTAGTTTTTGAAAATTATGAAATATTTTTGTATGTTCTCTAATTTGGCTTAAAACTTGTTTCATCTTGTTTATACTTCTGTTACACCCTACTTGTGCACATAGTCCAACTTGTGTTGTTATTCGAAGTTTTAGAACTGTTTATGTGAGTACAGGGTCCATTTAGTTTTGAAAGACTCTTCAGTTTTTTAGAAAGTTGTCTAAAACAAGAGTTGGGTAATGTTCCACTTAGGAGATGAATACTATTTTATATGAGGGAGATCGGGTGGAGTTTTGAGTTAAGAAAAAAATGAAAAAAAAAGTGGGCCAGAAAGCATTGCTTCCATTACGATCTGTTAAGACCGCCTTCAGGTAAAGGTCTCTGTAATGGATGTAAAAAAAAAAGAGAATTGAGACAGAAAGAGCTACAATCATTGTGATAAGTTAGGGCCACCTTTGAGTAATCTGATCTTGTCTATTATAAAATAGTCAAGGGACGAACTACCATGGGTATGGTGCCCCTGCAATGGATGTGTGAAAGCTACTGTAAAAAAAAAAAATAAATAAATAAAAAGGAAAAAAAAAATTGAATGATATTTCTCCTAAATCCTCATTATTCTAGTGTATTATTACTTAGCTCGAGTGAAGGGTAATTTGATGAAAAATTCAAGAGTTATTAAAGGCCAAGTGAATTTCAATCTTGCATAAACATATCTAAATTGAAAAATAACAAAATAAGAAGGGCTGCTCACACACACACTGTAGAGAACCTTAAATGCGATGAAACCTGTTTTATAGTTAAATTGGTTAACATTGCGTGATATTTTGCATTTTTCTTAAACCTTAAATTTTTTATGATGAGGCTTTGTTTGCTTATTTCAAATATTGGACTAACAAACAGAAGCAGGACATATAATCATAACAGAGAATTGTTGAAAAACTTGATTAAAGCAAAAAGATTCAGGTTAGAGTTTGTCATATCCTACTTTTGAATTAATGATCAACATATTTTATGGGGATAAAACCAAATCAACACAGGGGCAGTCTCGATTGAATTGATCTTTTTCATACATTGAAATATATGTTTCTAAAAGTTCATGATTATGGATAATTTTACAAAGCTAATCATCATTTTTAGATTTCAAAGATTAGGTCAATAAAACATTATGACTTACTCTTGATAGTTATCTAAAGACAGCACATGAGTACCTTATCAAATAATCCTTAATCTTCCAAGCCAAGAGACATAACAAAGAATCCTTGATAGGTCATTCCAGATACTTTTCCAAAGCTTCCCAAAGGCCAGTCCAATATGTATTGCTACTTTCAGAAGCAATTCAAATACCTTATCAGGCTTCTCTGATAGGCTAGGCTAGATATCTCCAAGGAATCCCAAATGTTTTACCAAAGATCCTTAAAAGACCAGGTGTCTAATTGCCAAATAATTCTCTAAAAGATAAGTTTAAAGTGTTTTCCAGACCTCTCAAAATCCAATCTAGAGGTACCTTGTCAAACACTTCCCAAAGGCAGTCCAAATCCCTAAAAATGTCAATCCAAGTGTCTTGTTTAAATTCTCTGAATGTCATTCTAAAAACCTTACTAAGATTTCCTGAAAAGTCAATCCAATTTCCTTGTCAAATATCCCGAAAGATCAATCTAGTTGTCTTGTCCAAAGTTCTCAAAGGCCATTCCAAGTTCTTTTTCAAGCCTAAGGTTGAAATCTCCTTCTTAAATGTCAAATACCCATGATTCTCCTAGATGGAAACTCTTGCAAAAAAAGGGACATTTTCTTTACTTCATTAGTTAATCTTTATTTACTCATGATCTTGATCCAAAACTCTTTTTGAAAAAACAGAGGTAGATAAATTAGTCGCTCGACTATGAGAAATTGAAATTATCAAGCACATGCATATATAGATCTCATGCATTTTTTTTTTTTTTTGCAAAATAGATCTCATGCATTTTCAATCATGTATTTTAGGGATGTTGCATTGTTTTCAACTTTTGATCCATGTTAAGTCTTATTAATACTAGATTGTATTTGAAAAATCATGCATCTCAATTTGAAGATAAATTCATATGCATATAGTGAGATTTCTTACACATATTATTTAGTTTTGGACATTTTCTCTCATATATGATTATGTGTTTTTCTACATATATCACATCATTGATATCATAATAAATTCATATTCATGTCCATTTCAAGGGACATAATCCCATCATCATCATCTAAAACTGTGTATTCATCTCATGCATTTCTTTATAATAAGATATTTCTCATAGGCCATTCATCATCTCACATGTAAAAAAAAAAATCATATATGCATATCATGCATTTCTTCATAATAGGGCATTTTGAATAGAACACTCATAATCTCATTTCGTATGCACATCTCATGTACATGCAATTTCTTATAGGTCACTTGTCATGCCATTTGCTCTTAAGAAAAATATTTACATGCATTTTCTCTATAATAAGACAGATATCATAGGTCATTTCTCATGTCATTTGTAAAAAAAATCATTCATGCATATTTCTCACTAATAAGGAAAATCACAAGTTATAGGTTTACCTCATTTGTAAGATTAAGAAACATAAAATCATATCATGCATCCCCTGCATTTTCTCAATAGTGAGATAGATATCATAGGTCATTTACATAACATTTGAAGAAAAAAAAACTGCATTCCATGCATTCATCATTTTCTTTGTCAATTTCGTGTGACATGTATCTCATGTATAAAAGAAAATTGGTCATCATTTTTCATGTCATTTAAAAAAAAAGTTGTGATAAATGCATCTCAATCAGACTTCAAGGTCATTGGTTATACAGTTTCAAAAAAAAAACATGAACATCACACATGCATCTTCTTCATTTCTCGTTAATGAGACACACTTTCATAGTTCATTTGCATGACAAGCATAAGTTATATGACCCATGCATAATCTTGAAAAAAAGTCAACTTATAGACATCTTGTTTAAGAGCATGAATTATTATTTTTGTGATCATGAAAAATCACTTTACGTTTTAAAGAACACGAATTTATATTCATCACATGTGCATGCATTGCATTATGCATGGACATTTTTCATTATTAGGAGCATGATTAGTCGGATGCGCATAAGTCAAACTGATATGCATTTTTGGAACACTGAGGCAAAATCTTATATGGCAATTTTGTAAATGTTTTTACACTTGTTAATGGTGTATCAAATATTGCATGGTTATTTTTCATTATTACGAGCATGATTAGCCTGATTCTTTATAAGCATAATTTGAATGATATTCACATCTAAAGCCAAGCCGATATGCATTTTGCAACATTGGGACAAAATCATGTATGGTAATTTTGTAAATGTTTTTGCACTTGTTAATCAGATTTTTTGCATTCATCTTACTTGATATGATGTAACAAAAGAGACGTTCAAGTTATCTTAAATTTTGGGCATCCCATAGTTGATTGCATCATTTCTCACATTATCTTGTTTTTCATTTGCATAATAAAACTCAAGGTTTTCATGCAAAATCATCAATATCATCATCTTTAAAATATTTTGAAGATCCTTTGAAAAGAAATCATTCATCATGCATCATGCATCACACTACATTGTTCTCATTATCATTTCAAAAAAATACATCAGACATTTATATCTCATTGTGTTCATATCTTGTGAAATAAAAAATTTGTTCATCAAACATGCATCATGCATCACATGAAATTTTTCTCCATGTCATTTTAAAAATACACCATGAATTCATATCTCATTCTCTTCATTACCTTTTGAAGATTAATCTAAATTTTTTTGCATCACATGCAAATCGATCTTATCACATTCAACTTTCTTCAACAATGTTTAAAAAAAAAGATTTTGTCATTTAGTGGGTGTCGAATCCACCAAAAATAAAAGTCTCTACTTTCGGTTTATGGATTTGTAGTAGTGGAAAGTAGGGTCGAATCCACAGAGATTGGTGAATTAAAATTGGGGGGTTTTTGAGGTTTGTTGAGAAAGAAATTGAAGAAAACAATAAAAAGTTTAAAAGAGATTCAATGGGAGAAAGTTCCAACCAAAGGTGTAATCATCGTTTGATTTATATTATTTGATCATTGATTCTCTAATGAAATCCTAACTCATTCTCTAAATTGGTTATGATTATTAAGAACGTCTTATTAATCTATCCTTCCTTAGTTTGTCGGTAATTAAGATACGATCATTAATTACTTCCCTAATCAATGACAACCCTAGAGTACGACAATAGAATTTAATCAATGACAGCAATAAGATGAGAAGGACGACCAATTCTAGCCAACAAATGCGAAACGTTCGATCTATTTAGACTAGATCCTATATTTTCATAGCATGAGATGAAAAGACTTATTAATCATTCATACTAATTGTCACATGGATTAGAATGCATAAACAATTACGGATTTAAACATTCTAATTGACGATCTATCAAATTGAAGAATGATCAAAGGGCCCTATTTGAACAATCAAACAATGTGATATTGAATGCATAAAATAGAAAATAGAGAATTAGAAAAGAATTAGGAAGAAAGATGAAGAACAAATCTCACAAATATAAAAATCAAACTTTGATTAACCTTGGTTGGAAATCGGGAGTTTAGCTAGACATGGAGTTCATCATTCTCTAAGAAAACCTAGGGAAAAACGTTCTCCCCTTATTAGAAAAGAAGTATCCTTTTATATCCTTCAAAACTAGGGTTTAAAACAAAAGATAAAAAAAACTATCCTAAAAATTCGAACTGGCGCCATGGCGCTGATTTTTGGGCGCTGAACAAAAAGATTCAAATCTGGAAATTTAACGCTTTCGTTGCTATGGCGCTAGAAAATCAGCGCCGGGGCGCCGAACTCTCTGGAATTTTGGCTTGGAGTCAGACTTTTCCTTGTGGCCGCGGCCACTAAAAGTTGTTGCCATGGCACTGAAGCGTCAAGAAAGGTCCAAAATGCAATTTTAAGCCTTTTTTCATCCCATCTTCTTCAATCTAGCACATAAACACAAATCAAAGATAATTAATTAGTTCTTAGGCTATTTAATCATCAAAGTATGAACAATTAACACAAATTTATGTGCTAAAATAACGACTTATCAAATCCCCCCCACTTAATCCATGCTTGTCCTCAAGTATAAAACAAACAACTCAATAAAATTCAATTGCTCACCATTCCTTTCAACTTTAACTTTCAATCATCAACAACAAAAATTATCAAGTTTTAGAGAATTAAATTGAAGCACAAACAAAAGACAAGTAGTCATAGCATAAATTCCTATCAAACATGCACATGAGTAATTATTCTAATGATCTTTTAAAATCAAAGTGCTACAAGATTTGAAACCTCACTTGGATTCACTCTATTCACTCAAAGTGTTTAAGGGTACATTCATGAAGCTCTCAAGTCAAAACATAGAAGATCTTACCATAGGCTTGCTAAATTATCACATCAAGGCCACCAATGCATGAATTGAATGCTAGAATTTAAGGGTCTTTTGGTTGTAATGGGGCTTAGGTAAGGGTGGATGGAAGGAAATTTGAGCTACAATCAAATGAAGAATTAGATGAACATTGTTCCTATGCTTCAAATAAACTTCCTATCATACAATGAATTCACACATTTACTACCAATGTCTTCTTTACATAACACCTTTTTTTTTTTCACAACTCCTTCTTTCTTTTCAACTTATTTCAAACTTCTCATCAAATTCTCATCATCATTTTTTTTTCACTTAAGCACTTTTTCACAAACAACTTTAGTTGTTTTCTTTTCTTTCCCTTTTTTTTTTTTCGAAGATGAGAAAAATAAGAAAGAAGAGAATCAAGCAAAGACCTATTTGTCAAATCTTTCATTGAACTTGAAGAGAAGATGCATAAAATGAAGCAAAGTTCAAATAATTCTTCAACAATTAGGTTCAAAAGGAAATTAACAAATAGAAAGATATTGGGTTATTCAAATTGTGGTTAATTTCCAAGAAATAGGTCTAGGCTCAAATTTGGCTTTCTAATGATATATGTCAAGGTTGGCCTTTTAAGAAAGCTAAAAATGGCATCACCTAATTTGCCCTTTCTAAACTCTAAGCATTCAAAACAACACATAGGCCTCAACATGTATAACAAAGCAAATTCTAGTTTAATCAACTATGTTTGACAATCACACAAGAAATGAATAGAGCAAAAATATTATGAAGATATGCTCTTTTTGGCCCAAAAACTCACAAGGGATATAATGTATCAAATCTCACAACACATCTCAATAAAAAGATATCACAATAAACTACTCAAGGCATGTCAACAAGAATTTATCTACTTATGCTAATCCCTATTTTGCCTCAAATTAATTCAACAAAACCAAACAATTCTAATCATCCATGAATGAAATACTAAAAGCATCAAGATGAAGCAAAAAGTTGAATTTTATTCCGTTTTCTCTACCCCCCCCCAACACTTAAAGCATGCATTGTCCTCAATGAACAATTAACAAAAATAAAAGAGGGTGAGAAAACGTCCCTGAAAGAGCAATCATGAGTAGTTGAATTTCTACGGCTCGGGAGTGTGAGATTTCAGCGAAAAATTTCATCCTTCAGCCTACATAGCCCTTTATTTTAAAGATCAAACAAAGAAATGAAATGAAATCAAACTAAAAAAATAAAATGAAAATGAAAACAAAAACGAAAAACATAAAACATAAAAATTTGGGTTGCCTCCCAAAAAGCGCCTTTTATTTAACGTCTTTGGCTAGACCGGGTTGCTTCTTCATTAATGCACATCCCAAATCGACTTGACATATTTCCGAATTATGGCTCGCAATTCTCCAATTTTGGGTTTCTTTGTTGAAGCAACCTGCATGTCATCCTTCTCAAACAACTTAAGAATATCATTAGTCAATGGATCGACAAAATCAATCATAGCAAAAACTGAAGAATTAACATCCGAGTGTTTCATGGAGTCAAGTATATTGAATTTTATAACTTCTCCATCAAACTCCATAGTAATTATACCAGCATGTACATCAATTTTTGTTTTAGAGGTATATAAGAATGGTCTTCCTAATAGAACTAAAGAGGAGGTAAAAGCATCATCCCCCATATCTAGAACATAGAAATCTGCAGGAAATACCAAACCATTAACTTGTACTAGCACATCCTCTAAAATTCCTTCAGGATAAGCATTGGATCTATCAGCAAGTTGGAGGATTACACCTGTTTCTCTTAAATGACCAACATTTAAAGATTTAAACACAGAAAGGGTCATGACATTAATTGAAGCTCCTAAATCTAGCATGGCTTTATCAATTCTTAAGTCTCCTAACTTACATGGAATTGAAAACATACCTGGATCTCCCCCTTTAGGAGGCATTTTCCTTTGAATAATCGCCGAGATGTTTTCCCCCACACTTGTTTTCTCATTACCCTTCAATTTTCTCTTGTTTGTGCACAAATCCTTAAGGAATTTTGCATATCGAGGTATTTGCTTTATTACATCTATCAACGGAATATTTACCTCAACCTTTCGAAAGGTTTCCAACATCTCTTTTTCTTCTTCGGATTTCTTTGAGTTAACCAAGCGAGATGGAAAAGGAGGAGGAGTCAACAATACCTTGGTTTTTACTCTTTCGGGAACCTCCAATTGAACTTTTGGAGATGAGACAGCTTCCTTTTCGGTTTCTTCTCTTGGAATATCAAAAGTCTCTTTCATCCTAGGTTCTTCCAAAACTTTTCCACTCCTCAATGATATAGCGCTAACATTTTCAACTCGATATTCCACAGTTTGAGGTGGTGGATGATCTTGATTCTCAAAGCTACTAATTGAAGATGCTAGTTTAGCTATTTGATCTTCCAGATTTTGGATGCTACTTCTTGTGTCCTGTTGAAATTGAAGTGTGTTAGTAGCAAGAGATTGCACCATTTCTTCTAAAGACAAACCTGAACTTGAAGTGGATTCTTGAGGTGGGTCGAGATGCCTAGCTGGGTATTTTTGGTAGTCTAATGCTCTTGGCTCGTAATAAGGACAATCCCTCCAACCTGGATTGTAAGAATGAGGATAGTGATCATAATTTCCTGGTGATTAATCTTGAAATCCTTTAACTGGACTGGCATACTCATAAGGGTTGCTTTGAAATCTAGAACACATGTCAGCCCCATGATTAGGTGCGGTGTAAGTTCTACATGTGTTCATTTGTTGTAGATTTTTCAATGCTAGTTGTTGAACAACAACAGTCAAGTTAGTTAATTGTTGCTCAAACCTACCTAATTCCCTTAGAGTAGCCATTGAATCTGAAACACTAAATAAACGGTCAAATAAAAAAAAACAAAAAAACAAAAATTTAATTTACACCAATCCCCGGCAACGGCGCCAAAATTTAGTGGGTGTCGAATCCACCAAAAATAAAAGTCTCTACTTTCGGTTTATGGATTTGTAGTAGTGGAAAGTAGGGTCGAATCCACAGAGATTGGTGAATTAAAATTGGGGGGTTTTTGAGGTTTGTTGAGAAAGAAATTGAAGAAAACAATAAAAAGTTTAAAAGAGATTCAATGGGAGAAAGTTCCAACCAAAGGTGTAATCATCGTTTGATTTATATTATTTGATCATTGATTCTCTAATGAAATCCTAACTCATTCTCTAAATTGGTTATGATTATTAAGAACGTCTTATTAATCTATCCTTCCTTAGTTTGTCGGTAATTAAGATACGATCATTAATTACTTCCCTAATCAATGACAACCCTAGAGTACGACAATAGAATTTAATCAATGACAAGAATAAGATGAGAAGGACGACCAATTCTAGCCAACAAATGCGAAACGTTCGATCTATTTAGACTAGATCCTATATTTTCATAGCATGAGATGAAAAGACTTATTAATCATTCATACTAATTGTCACATGGATTAGAATGCATAAACAATTACGGATTTAAACATTCTAATTGACGATCTATCAAATTGAAGAATGATCAAAGGGCCCTATTTGAACAATCAAACAATGTGATATTGAATGCATAAAATAGAAAATAGAGAATTAGAAAAGAATTAGGAAGAAAGATGAAGAACAAATCTCACAAATATAAAAATCAAACTTTGATTAACCTTGGTTGGAAATCGGGAGTTTAGCTAGACATGGAGTTCATCATTCTCTAAGAAAACCTAGGGAAAAACGTTCTCCCCTTATTAGAAAAGAAGTATCCTTTTATATCCTTCAAAACTAGGGTTTAAAACAAAAGATAAAAAAAACTATCCTAAAAATTCGAACTGGCGCCATGGCGCTGATTTTTGGGCGCTGAACAAAAAGATTCAAATCTGGAAATTTAACGCTTTCGTTGCTATGGCGCTAGAAAATCAGCGCCGGGGCGCCGAACTCTCTGGAATTTTGGCTTGGAGTCAGACTTTTCCTTGTGGCCGCGGCCACTAAAAGTTGTTGCCATGGCACTGAAGCGTCAAGAAAGGTCCAAAATGCAATTTTAAGCCTTTTTTCATCCCATCTTCTTCAATCTAGCACATAAACACAAATCAAAGATAATTAATTAGTTCTTAGGCTATTTAATCATCAAAGTATGAACAATTAACACAAATTTATGTGCTAAAATAACGACTTATCATCATTTCATCATCATACACATTATTTTCATCATGAGACTTGGGCAACTCATTGATCGTGAGTTAAAATTTTCAAAAATCTCATTTCTCATCAAAATTAATCCTTACTTTGTTCGGTTAAATCGAACCATACTTTTGGTTTAGTCCCGGTATAGGTCGAAGCCTGCGTCAATCCAGGTCCACCATTTTTATTTATTTCTTCGGTTAAATCAAACCATACTTTTGGTTTAATCCAGGTATAGGTCGAAACCTGTGGCAATCCAGGTCCATTGTTGACATGGTTTTATATCATAATATTACCCTTAATTTAATTGGTTTTTGATGAGTTTGATGCTACTTTAATTAGTTTTTCTCTTTTTATGTAGGTTTGGAAACATATTTGCAAAATAAGAGAAAAAAAGAAGCAATTTGGCAAAAACCAGTTCAAGCGAGCCATCGCTTGAACTTCAGCAAGGCATCGCTTGACCATTATGAAGAGTGCCAGAAATTAGCCTAGCGAGCCATCGCTTGCCATTCAGCGAGGCGTCGCTCGTCCATTTAATTGAAGACCTTGCGACATTCAAGCGAGCCATCGCTTGAAGTGTAGCGAGGCGTCGCTCAAGCCCGAATTTTACCACCGACTTTTGAAGCTTATTTAAAGATGCTGAATCAATTTTCTTCAGGATTCTTGATTGGGCAGCAGCTTTGGAGATCATATTTAGGCGTTTTCAGCGGATTTTCGAGGGAGTCTTTGATGTTTTCCTTTTTATTTGTTTTGTTGAATTTATTTATGGATAGCTAATTTTCTATTCTTAGGGGATTGATGTAGCTACTTTATTTTTATGGATTGAGTATTTAATTTTAGTTTAGAAGACAATTTTATTATTCTATTTATGTTCTTATGTTCTTAATGCTTTTGATCTACTGGCCATAGATTAATTGATTTTAATTCTGAAATCTAACACTCGGGAGAGGTGGTTTTAGGATAGATCTTGGGAACATAAATGAAGGTAGATTAGAGTTGGGAAACTTAATCTTAATTTAGAAGTCTAAAAAGAACTTGTGATTCATACACTTTTAATTACTGAAATTGAAAAGGGATATTGGTTTCTTAATTAATTGTGATTCTTGATTTGACGCTCGGGAGAGGTAATTAAGAGTTTTAGTGTTCTTGACTTATAGAATATGAAATTGTTGTTCTTGACTAAATGAATATTAATTCCATAAATTAAAGTAGTGAAATCATTCCTCTAGGACTTTTTATCCATTGATTTAATTCAACCTTTGTTTTCATTTAGTTTTGTCTTTTCTTATTAGTTTAGTCCACTCATCATTATTTTACGATTTCTAAATAAAATTGAGTTAGTCATACATTAGTACTTAGGTAGAATAAATTCTTTTTCCCAGAGGACGACAACCCTTTGTTCTTATCACTATATTGAAACTTGACACCGTACACTTGCGGGTAATTGATAATTTACGTCAACAAGTTTTTGGCGCCGTTGCCGGGGAATAGGAAATTTAATTTTACTTAATACTATTGTGCATTGACTTAGTCTTAATTTAGAATTTTTATTTTTTTGTTTACAACTTTCTGATTTTTTAATTATTCTTTGCTCACTTTTTTCTTTATTGTTGTTATTTTTGCAGGTTATTACATATTATATGCGAAAGGACGGAAGTAGTAGTCTTGCACCACTAAATCCAGAGATTGAGAAAACTTGCAAAGCTAACCGTAAGCAGAAAAAGCTTCAAGCCGAGACAATGGCTAATCAAGATGATCAGAATGCGCTTGCTCAGAACAACACGAGGAAAATTAAGGATTATTTCAAACCCGTTGTTGCTCAAAAATTTTCAGGCATAGCTAGGCAGACCATCAATGCTAACAACTTTGAACTGAAACCCGCTCTGATTGGTATGGTTCAACAACATCAGTTTGGAGGGACTGCTTCTGAAGATGCCAATTATCACTTATCCAGGTTCTTAGAAATTTGTGATACTGTTAAGATGAATGGGATACCTGAGGACACTATTAAATTGCGCCTTTTTCCTTTCTCACTAAGGGATAAAGCTAGGGGTTGGTTATAATCAGTACAGCCAGGAAGTATCACTAGTTGGGCAGACATGGTTGAAAAGTTTTTGACAAAATTCTTCCCACCATCGAGGGCCACTCAAATGCGTACTGAAATCAACACTTTCAAGCAACAAATTTTCGAAACTTTATATGAGGCTTGGGAGAGATTTAGGGAACTTTTGAGGAGGTGTCCAAATCATGGACTTCAAGATTACTTACAGATTCAACTGTTCTATAATGGGTTGACGGGACAGACTAGATCGAATGTTGATGCTGTAGCAGAAAGTTCGTTAATGTCTAAAACTGTTGAAGAAGCAATATAATTACTTGACAATATGGCTGAAAATAGTTTCCAATATCCTGATGATTGATCTATGGCTCCAAAATTGGCAGGAGCATTGGCAGTTGATGATGTAACATTCATTAAATCTTAGATTGCTTCACTTTCACATCAGGTAGCAAAATTATCAGGATCTAAGACTTCACAATCCATTGAAACTTTAGCAGCTACTAGTGAAGTGGTTCAATATGAAGAGCCTACAACTGAACAAGCCCAATATGTGAATAACAGGAATTATGGGTATAGAGAAAACCAATATCAGAATCCATTGCCTACCCATTATAATCCAGGGCTAAGAAATCATGAGAATTTGTCCTATGGAAATAATAAGAATGTTTTGCAAGCTCCTCCACAGAACCAGGATGATAATAAGCTTTCTTTGGAGAGTATGTTTGGAACTTTCATTACTGAATCTAGGAAAAGGTTTAATCAGAATGAAACTATGATAGAAAACTTAGCTGCAAAAGTTGACAATCATAGTATTATTTTGAAAAACCTAGAGTTACAGATGGGACAGATAGCCACTTCAGTGAATGCACTTCATAATGGAAAGTTTCCTAGTGATACAGAAGTAAATCCAAGGGAAAAGTGCAATGCCATCACATTGAGGAGTGGGAAAGAGCTTCAAGAACGAACTCCACCATTAGAAAAAGAATCCACCACTGAAACAGTTGAGAGCAAGGGAGAAGAACAACAGGAGGCTACACCTAGTTTGGCAGAAAAGCCAATTTCTATTCCCTTATCTTTTGATATTCCTGTTGCACATTCTAATTTACCTTATCCTCAACGTTTTCAAAAGAAAAAGATTGATCTTCAATTTTCTAAATTTTTAGATATTTTTAAGAAAATTCACATTAACATTCCTTTTGCAGATGCGCTAGAACAGATGCCAAATTAGTGAAGTTCATGAAAGATATAATGTCTAAGAAGAGAAAGTTGGAGAATTTTGAAACAATAAACATGACAGAAGAGTGCAGTGCGATACTTCAGAAGAAATTACCACAGAAGCTAAAAGATCCAGGGAGTTTTACTATTCCTTGTACTATTGGTAGTTCTTTGTTTGGTAAAGCATTATGTGATTTAGGTGCTAGTATTAATTTAATGCCTCTTTCTGTGTTCAGGAAACTTGGATTAGGTGAACTTCAACCTACTACCATATCTCTTCAGCTTGCCGATAGAACTCTCACCTACCCTCGTGGAATCATTGAAGATGTGTTGGTAAAGGTTGATAAGTTCATATTCCCAGCTGACTTTGTAGTCCTAGACATGGAAGAAGATGAATAGATTCCTATAATTTTGGGGAGACCATTCTTAGCTACAGGTCGTGCATTGATTGATGTCCAACAAGGTAAGTTAACATTAAGGGAAGAAGAGGTACACTTCAATATCTATCGTTCTTTGAATTTTTTTGATGAGATCAGTACCTGCCATAGAATTGATGTTCTTGATAATTTGTTATCTAATTCAATAGAAAACAAAATTCTTGATGATCCTTTATAAACTTGTTTAGCTGACTCCTTGACTAGCACAAAGATTACAGGAATTGTTAAGAAGGAGGATGAACCAGCAAAACCTCCTGATCCTGAGTTGAAACAATTACAAGAGAATTCTCGCTATTCTTTCCTAGGTACCTTAGAAGATCGAAGGAATTCATGTGATATTCTGGCTCAAGCAGATTCAAGAAAAAAGGGACCGGGAAAATTTGACGAGTTTCATACTCCCTAACACAAATAGAGGGATATCGTCGAGCTCACGACATTAAATTAAGCGCTTTTGGGAGGCAACCCAATCTCTAGACCCTTTACTTTATTATTTTTTTAGTTTAGTTTAGTTTATTTTATTATTTTATTTCTTTTTTCCTGTTTTTGTTATTTGAAAAAAAAAAAAAAAGTTGAACAGAACTGAACAGGGGGACAGAGGCAAAATTTCAGCGAGCCATCGCTATATCTTTAGCGATGACTCGCTGAACCAAAAGGCAGAAGCAAAAAGAAAGCGAGAGTGACGCATCGCTCATGTTCAAGCGAGGCATCGCTACGTCGGATCTTCAAAAAAAAAAGGGTTGAGCGAGCCATCGCTTGAAAGACAGAACAGAATCCTCAGTTCCAGATTCGACAGAAGCAGCCCCAACTCGCATTTTCTCTCTTTTTCTCTCAAAATTTCGAACCCTAAACCCATTCTAACCCAAAATCACTTCCTCTAACTTTAATTTCTTGTTCTCTTTCCTTTTTTAAGGTGCTAAGAGGCTAGATCTAACTGAAAATTGAAGGAAATCAGAGTTTTAGTGCTATATTCATGGGTAACTCATCTTTTCTCCAATCCTTACTTCAAGAGTAAGCTGCTCTACCATTTTTCCTACATTACTTTGTGCATCTTGCTGAGCCTATTTTGGCGACTAGATAGGTTGAATTGTTGGAGATTTTTCGTTGCTCATTGGGTTTGGAAGTTGTCAATTTTTGTTGGGGTTGGGTTTAGAAGTGTTAGTCTTGATTCGAATTCTGTCTTCTTGGGCTGTTTAGCATAGTTTAAAATTTCTCATCATGTCAAAAAGAAGAAAAGCTTCCACTTCCACCCCTTCGGGAGAATTTGATGATCAAAAGTTCGTTAATTTGCAAGCCTCCAAACGTTTTTATAAGACTTTCCACAACAAAAGTCTCATTCCAGAGAGTGGAATCCAATTATGTCCCGATAAGCATCAAGCTATCCACATAACTATAGTTAATCGGGGTTGGGAAGAGTTTGTTAAACAACCCGAGGCCGCCATAACACCCTTAGTGCGTGAATTTTATGCCAATTTAGATGAATCTAGCACCACGGTGTTTGTGAGAGGGGTTTGAGTACCTTTTGACCATTGCACTATCAACCGTTTCTATCACCTTCCTAACATTGATGATGATGAGTATAATACGTACATAGATGAGGAGTTAGATCTAGATGAGGTCATCAAGACCCTTTGTGAGCCTAATGCCGAATGGGAACTTATTGGCACAGCTGGGAAACATTTTTAAAGCTTCTGGGCTTGACCGTTATGGTAAAGCTTGGCATAGCTTTATTTGTTCTAAGCTAATGCCTGTAACCCATTTAGATGTTGTCATTAAAGATCGAGCTATCCTTCTCTACTCCATTATCACAGGAAAAACAATCGATGTGGGTAGAGTCATTAGATACTCAATTCTCCATACGAGTCGGGCAGCCACAACTGAGGGTTTAGCACATCCATCTCTTATAACTACTTTATGTAAGCAAGCAGGTGTCCCTTGGTCTCGAGAGGAGGAGCATGCTGCTCCTAAGAGGATTATCACTATGAAAATCATCAATGACTATGTATGTTGGGACAACACAGCTCCTGGTGCCTCTTCATCTATTCCTCCTACCAGGCCCGCTTCTACACCTTCTCGTGGTTCAAGAACTTTGGCATCTAGAATGGACATGTTAGAATTAGAGTCAGCCAGACGAGATCGACGCTTGGAGCGCTTCACTTCATATCAGATTAATTTCAACAATTCTCTGGCTCAATTCTTGAATGAGTCCAACATTCATCCTAGATCGAGTCCTTTTCCGTTTCCTGCGCCACCGCCAGATTCTCCGCCTGATGAGGCTTAGTGCCTCTCCACTTTCAGGGCAGTTTCTTCCTTCCTTTTACTTTTTGTTTTTATTTTGTTTTGTTTTCTTCACATTAGGGACAATGTTTAGTTTAAGTTTGGGGGTGTTTAGTCTTTTTATTTATTTATTTTTTATTTGCTTTTCTTTTCGTATTTTTGTTTTAGTTTTAGTCCCCCTTAAAAAAAAAATTGAGACAATGATGGCCTATGATGAGTTCTTGAGTATTTTCAGACTTAAAGAAAACTTAGTGTTAAATTTGTTTATCCTTGAGACTCTATGCATGCTACATTCTATTGACATTCACTTGCACATTTTTTGAGCACTAGATTTATGCTTATCACTGTCAACTTGATACTAGAATCTCACTTGTTATATCTTGAGTAGTTTTCCATAGAATCAAATTGATTGAGAGATATTTAGGATTTGATACATATTACCTTGTGAGATTTTTTTTTGGCCAAAGAGAAAAATTCACTACTTCATGCTCTATTTTTCTTCTTTTGAGAGATTGTCTTACATAGTTGATTTTTCTGGATCTTGCATTGTTATACATATCACTACTGCTTTTGTTGAGTTGTTTGTATGGAATAATTTGGGCATTTAGGTGAAACCATTTTAGATTATAAAAGAGCCAACCTTAATCATTATCTCTAGTAAGCATACTTTGAGCCTTGGCCAATTATTTGTTTGAAAATTAACCACATTTTAATGATCCTTATCCTTCATGTTAATTTTCTTTCAACCTTGAATTTGAGATTGTTTGAATTCTTATAGAAAAGGCTTATTCATTCGCGAAGTTGATCATTTGAGGCAAAGTAGTGTAAACTTTCAAGTGGTATATGTTTTGAATGATTTTGGTTTGATTTGTTTGAAAAAGAAAGAAAGAGAAAAAAGTATGAAAAAAAAAAAAAAGAAAGAAAGAAAGAAAAAAGAAAAAAAAAGAAAAAGAAAAAGGAAAAAGTCACAAGTTGTGGTTGGAATAGTTTTAAGTTGAAGCTTTTCTATAAGGGTTCAAATAATTTCTAAATTCCATAGCTTAAACTTTTCTTCCATCAAACCTCACCTAAGCCCCATTACAACCTGTAAAGACCCCTAGATTCCCGCATTCAATTTCTCAATTGTTGGTTATGATATGATATATTTGCAAGCTCTGTGTAAAGATTTTCTATGTTTTGACTTGAGAGTATTATTTCGCCCTAAACACTTTGAGCGTATTGAGTGCATCCATGTGAGAGTATCATTTCCTATTTGTCTTTTATTTTTATGAGATTCTAAGGTGATTGCTTTTGTTTAACTTGTGAGAGTTTTCTTAGTTGATGGTTGACCTTATAAACTAAATCGATCACACACACATGTTTGGGATTGTTTATGGTTTGGAGTATGCTTTTGAGTCTTAATTTTAAACACCTTTTAACATCATATTTCTCTTGTTTGTTTGAAAATTCTTCCTAAGGCTGGAGTCATAAAATTTCTTTGTACTTAATTGTTTTGATTGCTCGAGGACTTGCAATTCTTTAAGTTTGGGGGTATTTGTTGACATGGTTTTATATCATAATATTACCCTTAATTTAATTGGTTTTTGATGAGTTTGATGCTACTTTAATTAGTTTTTCTCTTTTTATGTAGGTTTGGAAACATATTTGCAAAATAAGAGAAAAAAAGAAGTAATTTGGCAAAAACCAGTTCAAGCGAGCCATCGCTTGAACTTCAGCAAGGCATCGCTTGACCATTATGAAGAGTGCCAGAAATTAGCCTAGCGAGCCATCGCTTGCCATTCAGCGAGGCGTCGCTCGTCCATTTAATTGAAGACCTTGCGACATTCAAGCGAGCCATCGCTTGAAGTGTAGCGAGGCGTCGCTCGAGCCCGAATTTTATCACCAACTTTTGAAGCTTATTTAAAGAAGCTGAATCAATTTTCTTCAGGATTCTTGATTGGGCAGCAGCTTTGGAGATCATATTTAGGCGTTTTCATCGGATTTTCGAGGGAGTCTTTGATGTTTTCCTTTTTATTTGTTTTGTTGAATTTATTTATGGATAGCTAATTTTCTATTCTTAGGGGATTGATGTAGCTACTTTATTTTTATGGATTGAGTATTTAATTTTAGTTTAGAAGACAATTTTATTATTCTATTTATGTTCTTATGTTCTTAATGCTTTTGATCTACTGGCCATAGATTAATTGATTTTAATTCTGAAATCTAACACTCGGGAGAGGTGGTTTTAGGATAGATCTTGGGAACATAACTGAAGGTAGATTAGAGTTGGGAAAATTAATCTTAATTTAGAAGTCTAAAAAGAACTTGTGATTCATACACTTTTAATTACTGAAATTGAATAGGGATATTGGTTTCTTAATTAATTGTGATTCTTGATTTGACGCTCGGGAGAGGTAATTAAGAGTTTTAGTGTTCTTGACTTATAGAATATGAAATTGTTGTTCTTGACTAAATGAATATTAATTCCATAAATTAAAGTAGTGAAATCATTCCTCAAGGACTTTTTATCCATTGATTTAATTCAACCTTTGTTTTCATTTAGTTTTGTCTTTTCTTATTAGTTTAGTCCACTCATCATTATTTTACGATTTCTAAATAAAATTGAGTTAGTCATACATTAGTACTTAGGTAGAATAAATTCTTTTTCCCAGAGGACGACAACCCTTTATTCTTATCACTATATTAAAACTTGACATCGTACACTTGCGGGTAATTGATAATTTACGTCAACATCCATCGCTTTTGTTTATTTTTTGATTAAATAGAACTTTACTTTTAGTTTAATCTCGGTATAGGTCGAAGCCTGCGTCAATCCAGGTCCATCGCTTTTGTTAATTTTTCGGTTAAATTGAACCTTACTTTTGGTTTAGTCCCAGTCTAGGTCGAAGCCTGCGTCAATCCAGGTCCACCATTTTTATTTATTTTTCGGTTAAATCGAACCTTACTTTTGGTTTAATCCCGGTATAGGTGGAAGCCTGCGTCAATCCAGGTCCATCGCTATTGTTAATTTTTCGGTTAAATCGAACCTTACTTATGGTTTAGTCCCGGTATAGGTCGAAGCCTGCGTCAATCTAGGTCCACTGCTTTTATTTATTTTTCGGTTAAATCGAACCTTACTTTTAGTGTGACGACCCGTCACTTTTAAATAAATTAAAATAAGAGAAAACAGCGGAAGTCTTTTATTTTAAGAAAATTTTGCGTGGTTTTATTTGAAAGTTGGCATGCCGAAAACCTGTTTACATCCTAATTTTCAAATCTAATAAAATCATATGGAACATTAAGTTCCAATCAGGAGTTCAAGATGTAATATCATAAAAACAACGATAAAAAGCTCTTATGAGCTAAATACAAAGTATAATTCACAAATCCTTCAAAATTCTCGAAAGTAAAATTCATAAACTTTACAACAAAAGAGTCCATCTCGAGGTCAGCATCCCTCGATCACGCAGCACCACCCCCTCTCCCTCGACCTCTTACAGGGCATTATCTGAAATTTTTGTAATATCATGAGCTAACAACTTAAGCCCAGTGAGAATAATAAGCATAAAAAGTAAAGATAGACCTCAAACTCGCATTTCGATTTGTGTCCAATTAAACTAACACATTCTACTCCTAAAGTCTTCCAAACTCTAGGTAAAATCATTCTATACTTTCTAAGGATGATATTACTAATAATCATAGTCAATACTCATCCATCAACATTGTAATGACATAAGTAAGAAAAGTAAACATACATTGCACATCATACAACTTTTCGATTCTCTCATTCATCTAACATAAACATGAATGCATGAGAGCATCCCGTAGGACTTCGCAATTGCCCTTTTGTGCGTGAATGAAGGGTAATGAGAACATCCCGTAGGATCCCATTCAGCCTTATGCATGAGGAAGTAATGCATCAATCCTGTAGGATACCATTCAACTCCCTATGTATGAAGAAGTAATGCGTCAATCCCGTAGGATACCATTCACTCCTTTTTCATCAAGAGTAATGAGCAAATCCCGTAGGATCTCATTCGTCTCTTTTTCATTTCTTATTCTTTCTTTTCTCTGAAGGTGATGTGAACTCCACGTAGGGTTCATCATTCTTCCTTCTTTTCTCTTTCACTTTCTTTTCTTTTTCACTTTCATTTCTTTTTCACTTTCGTTTCTTTTTCACTGAAGGTGATGTGAACTCCACGTAGGGTTCATCATTCTTCCTTCTTTTCTCTTTCACTTTCACTTTCTTTTCTTTTTCATTTCTTTTTCACTTTCATCTCTTTTTCACTTTCGTTTCTTTTTCGTGAATGTTGCGAGAATGGTATGATGCAAAATGATATGCATATGCTTGCATATCCTTGTAAAAGTAAATAAGTAAAGTGCGGAATTAAAGTAGTTGATGCAAGCATAAAGTAAAGGGGCATAAAGTAAAGGATATAAAGTAAATGACATAAAGTAAAAGTAGGCAAGCATCTCGGACGAACGATATATAAATCGAACTCTGCTAACAATAATAAAAATACATTCTATCTTAACGATTAACCTATACCTTCCAGGATTCTAAACTTCCAATAATAATCCGAGGTTCTATTTACCGTTCTAAAAACAAACTTGGATCTTTTAACTTCCAATGATCCAACCTAAGCTTATAAACGAATCTAACTTAGAATCTTCTAAGATTCAACACTTTCCTTGAGAACTCCTAAGTTCCCACTTAAAGGATTAACTCTTAATCCTAAGGGCACTAACTCACATCCCTCTAATCTTAGATTCAAATTCTAATCTTAGTTTCAAATTCTACAAACCTTCATACTCATTCACTTTCTATAGTTACTTTAAATCCTAACTATTCTCACCTTAAAGAAAGTTAGCTTCGCTCCCAAGTCCGGAAGAGCGATCAAACAAGCGGTTCGAAAACACCTACAATTGAATTATATCACACAATCAATAATTTTACCAACTATCGATCAAACAACAACTAAACGATCAAAACAACGAAACACTCAACAACCCTCCCACAAGAGGCCCACGGCCCTATCAAAGAAAATATGCTTCGGGTTTGGTTTTCCGGCTTTTAGGCAATTAAAAAGTGTTTCGAGTTGTTTTAAGCAAATTCGATATTCCCGATTTCAATGGGTATCGATAAATAGGGTTTTTGAACATTATGCCCTTTCCCGAAATGAATTTAAATAAACATTATTTCATTAAATTCTAACCCATAATCAAACCCAAAAAGGTAAATTTCAAACAGTAAGGGTTTCGACTGAAACTCGGTTTTAGGGTTATGGGAAATCAAGTAATAGTTACACAATAAGTTTTCCATCAACATTCAACAACAAAGGTTGAAGGGGATGAGAGTTTTGGCCAAGAACACAAAAGCTTGAATCAATTTCCATGGAAGTTCAAAGAGAATTCGAAATCTAGGGCTTACCTTAGAGAGTTGGAAACGTTCCAAGAGTGGAATGGGTAGAAAGGTCTCGGCGAGAGCTTTCCAACGCATCCGAAATCACGCAAAACGGCCAAGAAACGAAGCCGGGGCGACACTTTCTTCCTCTTCTCTTTTCTTCCTCTTGTTGCTCGGGTTTGGAGAGGAAAATGAGATGTTTTGGTCAAAAATGAGTCAAAGGTATTTTAAAGAAGAAGATGGAATAGTGTTTAGATATTTAAGAAATTTGGAAATGACGGTTGCGTCCTTTTATGACTTTTGACTTACGAATCGAAACCCGATGCTCTTAAACAATCCCAATGGTGATTAATAATTATTAATTGGCCCGTTAATAATTATTAATACCATTAAAACGAAAATAAACGAAAAAGGTCAATTAAAAGATTAAAACCGAAATAAACTGCAAATTCTAAATTACCGATAAATAAATAAACTTTAATTACTTAAATTGAAATAAAATAAATAAAAGTTTTTTTTTAATCACAAAATAACGGGACGTTACATTTAGTTTAGTCCCAGTATAGGTCGAAGCCTGTGTCAATCCAGGTCCATCACTTTTATCTTTCGGTTAAATCGAACCTTACTTTTGGTTTAGTCCCGGTATAAGTCGAAGCCTGCGTCAATCCAGGTCCATCATTTTTATTTTGGTTTAGTCCCAGTATAGGTCAAAGCCTGCGTCAATCCAGGTCCATCACTTTTATTTTTCGGTTAAATTGAACCTTACTTTTGGTTTAGTCTCGGTATAGGTTGAAGCCTGCGTCAATCCAGGTCCATCACTTTTATCTTTCGGTTAAATCGAACCTTACTTTTGGTTTAGTCCCGGTATAGTTCGAAGCCTGCGTCAATCCAGGTCCATCACTTTTATCTTTCGGTTAAATTGAACCTTACTTTTGGTTTAGTCCCGGTATAGGTTGAAGTCTGCGTCAATCCAAGTCCATCGCTTTTAATTATTTTTTGAAGCTTACTTTTGGTTTAGTCCCGGTATAGGTCGAAGCCTGCGTCAATTCAGGTCCATCGCTTTTAATTATTTTTCGAACCTTACTTTTGGTTTAGTCCCGGTATAGGTTGAAACCTGTGTCAATCCAGGTCCATCCTTTTTAATTATTTTTCGAACCCTACTTTTGGTTTAGTCCCGGTATAGGTTGAAGCCTGGGTCAATCCAGGTCCATCGCTTTCATTTATTTTTCGGTTAAATCGAATCATACCTTTATTTAGTCCCGGTATAGGTCGAAGCCTGCGTCAATCCAGGTCCATCATTTTTGTTTATTTTTTTCGGTTAAATCGAACCCTACTTTTGGTTTAGTCCCGGTAGAGGTCGAAGCCTGCGTCAAACGCGGTCCATTGCATTCTAAACGTTTTCAGTAAAGTCAAATCGATAATGCACTTCAGCCATGGTAAAGGCCAAATCCTATGTCAAGCAGATACACTCTTTTCCGTTCACTTAATAGACTCATTTAAAAAAAAATTAATTAATTTCCCCTTTCCAAATACTATATCTATTCCTTTGTCCAACTTTTTAATCTTTCAAATATGAACAAAGGGGGGCAACTGTAGATACCGTATTTTGTCCGGAACAAATTTATTAATTTTTATTTTAAAATAAAGAAAATTGAAATAAAAAATAAAATTTGATTGTTTTAAAAATAGAGATAATTTTATTCATAAAAATAAAATTAATCCTTATATTTTAAAAATAATTAGATTTTAATTTTGTTTTAAATTTAAATGATAAAGATGATTTTTATTTCTAAAATAAAGTTGGCTTTTAATTTTAAATATAAAATAACTTTCGATTTTTTTTTTAAATTGTTATTTAAATTAGTGTAGAGATAAGGTAGTTAATTTTAAATTAATTTGAAATGGTCAAAGATAAATATGATTTGGGATAGATTTAAATAGATTTGTAGAGATATTATTTGATTTAGATTGAGTTAATCCCTAAGCGTTATCTGCTATTATCTTAGTTTATCTCAATCTATTTTAAATGTCTCTAATTTTGGCTATAAATAAGAGCCCTCCCTCATACAATTAGAAAGAGTAGAGACACGAGAAACAGAGAGAAAACAAGAAAACGAGAGAAAAATAAGAGAAAATGTAGATATCATATCTCAAAGTTTTTGGGAGAGAAAACCTATCAAATTTCTCTTTCTCATTCTCTCCCAAACCAATGCATCCAAAGGTAAATTCTTTTCTCTTCTTTAGATTATTTTTTAGTCATATGAGTCTTCTGTGTTTCTATTAAATTTGTGGTTTTTAGGTTCTGATCTTTATTATGTGGTTAATTTTATTTGAAAATAGACTGATATACAAAGATATAGAAAAAAGAATCAATCAATTTCGATTTCTGGTTTGAGAGTTATGATTTTTGGAAGTTGAAAGATTTAATAGGATTTACTGTTTCGGGAAAAACTGCAGCATCATTGATTATGAATATTTTCGGTGATGTTTCTCTGATATGTATCTTAAAAATTTATTTTTCCTTCAAATTAGATTGATAAAGGAAACTTTAGGAACAAGAATTGCCTCGTTTGGATTAGTATGTAAAAAGATATGATTTTTCAAAGTTGATACATTTGCTGCAGAATTTCTGTATTTCGAAAACGGGATTGAGATTTCTTTTTCATGAATTCGGATTTTTATTGATAAAATTAATTCATTTTAACATTATAGGTCAATTATAGATTAATAAATTGCATTTAAGAGAAAGAATCAACTCAAAACAAATTATGATTAATGAACTATAAATTTTTGAAGTTTAGACTTTGATTTGCAATAACTGTTATATTTTATTTTGTTATATTAGTATTTTAAAAGATGTATTTTAAATAAAAAATAATAAATCCTTTTAAAATATAAATACAAACCCGATGATGAGATTTTGAGAAGTAACAATTCTCTCAATTTCTCTAGGTGAGGAATTCTCAATTCCGATATTGTTCAATTAACGGTCGTAACCCCGCTCAATCAATCTTTAAACTTACATCATTCTTGATGTTAAGAGAAGATTAAATGAGACATTTGTTTTCATAAATTAAAATCAATCTTTTCATCAATTAGTTTAATTATGTACCAATAGTTTAAAATTAGATAATATAAGATAAGATTAGGGTAATCATTTTTTAAATGGATGTCGTAGGGTGCTAGTACCTTTCCTATGCATAAATGACTCCCGAACCCGATCTGGTTTTCGTAGACAATTTTTAGTAATTAGGTGACCAATCACACCTAAATTTAGTTGGTGGCGACTCCAAATTTTTACTTTCACGAAGAGGCCCGTAAATTAGACGTTGATACTCCGCGTCGCAAACACGTGACACTGAACTTTTCAACAAGTAGTTTTATATGCAGAAAATCATGTGGTGGAAAAGTGGCACGTAAGCTTATTGAAAACATTATAGAACTACAAGGAAATGCAAAAAAGTTCACTTGACAAGCGTTTGAAAACTCATCCGACTCTACTTGTTCAACAACAGTTGATAGTAAAGAGCGTCACGGAGGATGAAAAAATCTTATTGAAGAAATTAAAGAGCGTCACGGAGGATGAAACAATATAAGGCCTCTTGTTTGCTTTAAGAAAGAAGTTCTAGCAGTTAGGGACTGAAATAGCTCAGAGTCAGCTTCTATAATTGTATGGTCAATCGCATTGAAATCAGGCATGCGGCAATTAGGAGAGACATAAAATGGTCGGGAGAGGAAAAGACGATTTTAACCAAGGTTTGTCAAACATTCTTGATACTATAATTAACCGATGCATACAACAAATGTATCTTAACCAACTTTTCCTTTTCAGACAACACTTAATTTTGATGTCTTGTTTGATATTATGGTCAAATGTATATGATTAAATTTATCATTTATAGCTTCGTCGAATTTTTAGACAATTTCTTCATCATCGTGAAAGACATGAAGATACCCTTAATGCAAGCACTTGAGAGATTTCTTCAGGTATTTAAGATGTCCTTTATTTTCCTCTCTAGGCCCCCGTGTGCTTCACATCCAGCCATAATACTCCATGTTGAATAACTCGTGTTTCTTGCAGCAATGTAATGTGTAAATCTTGGAGTCAAGTGAGATATTTCACTACTTGCAAATAAAATTCCCACGTTCCATCACTTGATCTGTGGCATTAATACTTCTCCAGGTATTCAATCAAACCATGCCTTTTATTTCATTTCTATATTTATAAACCATATTTTATAATTACTAATTAAGGCCTAAGGGGTGGGGTGTAATATATATATATTTTTGATTTCTCCATTTCTTTAGGTTGAAAACAAGAATTTTTTTCCCAAAAAAATTATTAAATATTATAAAAACCCGGGAATTTCACTAAAAACTTACAGAAAAAAAATTGAAAACTGGGTTAAAAGGATGAAGCTTATAAAATGGAAAGGAAATAAAAAAAAAAAAATTGTCATGAGAAACAATTTTCAGAGTTAGATTTGAGACTTGCATGTTTATGAAAATTTTATTTGTAAGATGCGATATTCTCACTCTTTTCAAAATTATTTTTAACTGTATAATTTTTTTTTAAAGATGTTGAAAACTACTCAGATAATTAAAAAAATTGAGGTATGTTTCTACATTCACTTTTAGTAGAAAAAAATTGAAAACTCCTCGAATTCTCTAGTTGTAGAATTATTCTAAAATGTTATATTGTTTAGGAGTATAAAAATGTCAATCACTCACTTTATGCTGAAACCTATTTTGAATTGGAACTCAATCAAATGTTGTGAACACTTTGAAAGGTGAAAAGGTATTCTCTTTCTTCCGTTTTTATTCATGTCAAATTTTTTCTTATATGTCAAATTGAGATTCATATATTTTAATATATCTGTGATTCGTTGCTTTAGAAATTAGATGCATTTCCCTGCAAAAAAATTTGGCACATAAATGTGTTTTTTAGCCATATGTAGAAGGATAGAATCTCTTGTATAGAATCATGTTTTGGGGATAAATTGTACTCACGGTTTGGAAAAAAACAATGATTCTCACTCGCCAATTTGAAGATCATATTTAAAATTATAGTTCCGTTTACAAATGATTTTGCTGGTCATTTTTTTATTTGTTTGCGATAACCTTTCAACAAGTTGTTTTTGTATGCAGGAAATCATGTGGTGGAAAAGGGAGTAAGTGTTTTGAATTCCTTAATGTGGCATGAGGGCTGTAAGCTTACTCAAAAGGAGGATGAAAGTCTAAATATAAAAAAACTACAAGCGTTCACTTGACAAGCGTTCGAAAACTCATCCAACAACAGTTAATAGTTTTTTGGATTAATGAGTTGATGACTCCCTTGTTGAAGTGAGGTGAGATATTGAACTACAATACTTAGCTAGATGTATAGAAGTTTATTGATTATTGCTTGACTTTCATCTCTTCTTGGATTGCAGGAGTGAGAGACATTCACTATTGTCTATGTACGTACGAACAAGCTGGAGATGATTAAGAGCAACTGAATGAACAAGAAAAAACAAGCTTGAGATCAAACTGCGGAAGATGGCAGATATAACGGCTTCCCATAGGAGTAGGCTGTACTCATCAATGCTGCCAATAAAATTGAAGTTAGCTTGGGGCAGAGCAGTGAGAGCGACAACACATGGTCAGACAAGAAAGACAAGGAACATATGTTTTTGACCAAGGTATTTCTAACACTCCTTGTCTTTTTAGTTGGTTTCCAAATAAACCATCCCTTCAATAAAGTAAAACGTCAAAATTAATACAACCAAGTGTATCAAGAAATATTAACACACTCCCGGGTAGACGAATAGTTTCCATGCTTATTTTAGTTTTGTTATGGTGTTCAGTCACTAAAATATGCAAAAGACTCCATGAATGACAGGCAATCAATTAAATTAATTTGAATAAGACTTTGAATTAAAATAGATGTAGAATTACTTTAAAATGTTATATCATTTTTAAAAAAATAAAAAAGATATTGTCTATGTTGGAAACTATTCAAATAACTAAGAAAATTGAGACATGTTACTCAGTTTCAGGAGCATAGCCAAAGTCACCTATTTGGAACTCAATCAAAAGTTGCGGTCTATTTTTTTGTGTATTTATTCTTGTCATCAATTTTCTTATGTGCCAATATGAGATTCATACTTTAATATATCTATTATTCGTTGCTTAAAAAAAAATAGATGCAATTCCCCTGCCCAAAATCTGCACCTAAATATGTTTTTAGCAAGAAGTCGAAAGATAAAATCTCTTTTATATAATCAAGTTTTGGGGAGAAATATTGCATTAATCACTGTTTGGAAAGAAATATGTTTACCACTCACCAATTTGAAGTTACCTTTAAAACTAAGATTCTGTTTACAAATGATTTTGTTTATAAAAATTAAATTTGTTTGGTAATATGTTTCTTTTTTATTAGTTTGACATTACCTGTCAACAATTTGTTTGATATGCAGCAATTATAGGGTTGGAAAGGAGAAGTGTTTTGAATTCCTTTATACGGCGTGAGCTTGCCCAAAAGAAGGATGGATAATCTAAACATCAAAGACCTACAAGGCAATGCAAAAAAAAGTTCACTTGACAAGTGTTCGAAAAATCATCGAACTCTACTTGTTCAACAACAGTTATTAGTTTTTTGGATTGATGAGTCGATGACTCCCTTGCTGAAGTGAGTTAAGATATTGAGCTACAATACTTAGCTAGATCTAGAGAAGTTTGTTGATTATTGCATGACTTTCATCTCTCGTTAGACTGCGGGAGTGAGAAACGTTCCCTAACAATTTATCTGTAAGAAATTCAAGATCCTCTAATTTCATTAATGAAAAAAACCAAATTGAAGAGATCAAAGAGCTTCGTGGAGGATGAAAGAATATATGGCCTCTCATATGCTCTAAGAAAGAAGTTCTACCACTTAGAGACTGAAATAGCTCAGAGTAAGCTTCAACAAATGTATTGTCAATGGCATTGAAATCAGGCAGGTGGCAATTAGCAGAGACATAGCATGGTCGGGCAGGGGCGAAGCCAGAAATATTTTTTAGGGGGGGCAAAAATCATATTAAACTATATTTAAGAAATTAAGGGGGGGCAAAATACACCTAATATACTAAAAAATCTAATTTTAAATAAAAACTATACAAATTTTATGGAAAAAAGCATTTTAAAAAAATCAGGGGGGGGGGGGGGGGAATGCCCCCTCAGCTGCATGTGGCTCCGCCCCTGGTCGGGGGAGAAAAGACAATTTTAACCAAGGTTGGTCAAACATTCCTAATACTATAATTAACCGATGCATACAAAATTTATCGTCAAATGTATCTTAAACAACTTTCTTTTTCAAGCAATAATTAATTTTAGATGTCTTGCTTGATACTATAAAAGTATATGATTAAATTTATCATTTATAGGTTTGTTGAATTTTTTGATAGTTTCTTCATCATCATGAAAGATATGAAGATAACCTAATGCGAGCACTTGAGAGATTTCTTCAGGTATTTAAGATGCCTATTATCCATCTCTCTAGGCTCCCAATCGTTTCACATCCAACCATAATAATACTCCATGCTGAATAACTCGTGTTTCTTGCTGCAATGTAGTGTGTAGATTTTGGAGTCAGGTGAGATATTTCACAACTTGGAGATGGAGAAGTTTGTGTGTTATGGCATGAACTTTATTTCTGATCCTTGATTTCGAAGTATTAGAAGGCGTATTTTTCTTCCTAAGATTATTTCTTCTAATGATATCTGGGACATCTGTATTTTTAATGCCTCAAGTTGGAGTTCAAATTGTAAAGTTTTTTGTAATTATCGGCCCTTTATTTTAGCTTACAATTGGAATATTTTCTTGTAGCCATTTTTTGGCATTTTTGGTTTTTCATACATCAGTGAAAAGTTTGGTCTACTATATATAAAAAAAAAGTATAGAAACAATCCAAATAAGGATGGAGGAATTTGAAGGCTATTTAAGGGAGTTGCAGTGTTCATCAAGATAGAAGTTCTCGATGTATTGCCAATGGGAGTGAAGTGAAGTTCGGGCATTTGAAAACGATGAAGTTTAATTCAAAATAAGTATCTCCAAATTTGGTGCCAATGAAGTTGAAGTTAGCTTGGAGCAGTTAGAGAGAAAAGGAAAACGAATTTTTGACCAGGGTATGTCAAACATGCCCTATCATTCTTAAATTAATCAAGTTCTCTAATTACAGATCTTTCCATGTTGTAAAAACACTGAAGGAGAGAATGCTTCTCTATAATTACATATATAGGGTTAAAGCTTCTTCATATTTCTTAATTTTTACACTTTTACACGTTTTCTTGGTGTAGAGTTGGATTACTTGCATCTCTTTACAAATTTCTTGATCAGGTTCTGATATACTCATGAAGGGGAGTGGGGAAAAGACTGAAATCTTTATTTCAGTATTCTTTCTTGTAATTTTATTTAATTTAGATTCAATAGTTTTTTCAGCACTAGTTCAGTAATTCACAGAAATGTGACTGAGTACGAATTTCGTCAATATATCTAACGGAATCAGAATTGACGACGAAGAGTTGCCCTTAAACAACCGTTTACAACATGTGTGGTTGAATGCAGGATTTATTATGGAGAAGTGTCTTGTTGGCACTTTGGATGAATCGTCATTGCAAACGGCGATATCGACAACATCATTACATTCATGTTTACTTGCAGCAATTCAATGTGTAACTCTTGGAGACAGGTGAGATATTTCATGGATTTTCAATGATAATTCGAGAATGTCATCTACAATCAAAAGAGATCATTAAAAAAAATTATCAGTTAAAATTATTAGATGCCAAGGGTATTTGTGATTACCTTTCAACAAGTCTTTTGATAGGTAGGAATCATATTGTGGGAGGGAGAAGTTTTTTTAATTCCTTTATACACCTTGCGCTCGAGACCTAAAAGGCAATGCTAAAGAAGTTCACGTGACAAATTTTCGAGAGCGACTTTACTTTATCTGTATGCATGCTAATTCAGTTAAGATTATTGCCCCAAATTTGATATATATATATATATATATATATATAGTCTTCTATTGGGTCAGGATTGAGAGTCCATTGTATTTTCCATCATCCACGTGATTTGCTTGATTTGTTTAGCATGAGTTCGGTTTTTCAAAAAGACCCTGTATCTAATATTACTGCTATGTTGGGAGGTTCTAACCTCCACGGCCAGAAGAGGACTTTGTGGGACAACGCCATTGCTTGGAATATTTAGCTAGAACAGAATAGAAGAATTTTCATGGATAAGTCTAAGTCTTGGGAGGACATTTGGGAGCTCAATGGCCTCCGATTGGAGTGCTAATTGTAATTTTTTTTTAATTACGCCCCGTCCACGATAGCTTTAAACTGGAGGGCCTTTTTGTAATTTTCTCCCAGTTTTTTTGGGCTTTTCATACATCAATGAAATAGCAATTGTTTATTATAAAAAAAATTTGTGCCACAATTCTGTGAATAGGATTCCATTACATACCTCTTTCAGTACCAACTACGTCATCTCAAGGTAAATATATAAAGATTGTCTTGCATGAGATCTTTTCCTAATCAATAGCAGTTATTCGTTTCATCTCTCGTTGGATTGAAGAAGTGAGGGACGTCCCCCAACAACTTTTCTGGAAGAAATTCAAAAAAGTCAAACTGAAGAGATCAAAGAGCAATGTTGAGGAAGAAAGAATATAAGGGGCTCGTGTGCTTTAAGAAACAAGTTCGAACACTTAGAAACTGAAATAGCTCATAATAAGCTTTTCCAAATGTATTGTCAATGGCATTGAAATCAGGCAGGAGGCGGCCGGGAGAGGAAAAGACGAATTTAACCAAGGTTTGTCAAACATATCTGGTACTATAATTAACCAATGCTTTCCTTTTTTTTCTAATGACAAATGCTTCTAAATTGGAAAATACACTAACAAGGGAAATGCTTCACATTCATTATTGTCTACGTACGAATAAGCTGGAGATGAATAAGAGCAATTGAACGCACAAGAAAAAAAAAGAACTTGAGAGCAAGAAGATGATCAAACCGTGGAAGGTGACAGAATATAATGGCTTCCCATAAGAAAGGCAGTACACAGCAATAAAAGTTCGGGCGTTTGAAACTGATATCATTCAAAGTTAAGTTTCTCCAAGATGCTGCCAAAAAAATTGAAGTTAGCTTTGGGCAGGGCAGTTGGAGAGACAGCATATGGTCGGACAAGGAAAGACGAGGAAAATGTGTTTTTGACCAAGGTATTTCTAACACTCCTTGTCTTTTTATTTAGTTTCCTACGCAATCATCCCTTCAATAAATTAGAACATATAAAAAAATACAAACACTCTCTGGATAGACAAATAGTTTCCATGCTTATTTTAGTTTTGTTATGGTGTTTTGAAGTTTAGACTTTTCTCAAATTAAAAATTTCTTAATTGAAATTTGTGGTCATTGTTTGCCTTTCACTATGCAGAGACTCAGAAGTAGTTGTAAATTTATGGGCTGCCTGACTATAGCTTTATTTATACTATCTTTTGTTGCATTATTTCTGATCTCAACAAAACAATTGTTTTTTTTTTCTCTACTCTCTGCAAGTGTAAGCCATGGCTGAAACAATTCTGTTCAATGTTGTTGGGGAGATCATCAAGAAATTCAGCTCTGAAGCTGTCAAAGAGATCGGAATGATGTGGGGAATGAAGGATGATATCACCAAACTCACCAATTTTGCTTCAATCATCAAGGATGATTCCGAGAACAAGCAGGATCAAAACATAGCTCTAAGCCAATGGCTCGGAAAGATTAAACATGCTTTTTATGATGTGGAGGAAGATGTTATTGATGAATTCTCTTGTGAGGCTTCATGGCGAGAAGTGATGACTAAGGATAAAAGGGCAAAACTGTTACGTATCTTCTTCTCCGAAAACAACCAGCTTTTGTTTGCTTATAAAATGGCACGTAAAATAAAGAATGTTAGGGAGATTCTAGCTGCTATTGCTAGTGATTGAAACAACTTTGATTTAAACATAGATGTTGTTGAACCAAATATTCCACACGTTTCATAGAGAGATACTCACTCTTATATACGTGAGGAGGTGATAGGGAGAATTGATGATAAAGAAAAAGTAAAAAATGATTTGCTCAATATCAATGTCAAACAGAACATCTCATTCATTGTAATAGCCGGTATGCGAGGATTAGGAAAAATAATAGTGCCTAAATACCTATATAATGATGAGAAAGTATCTAAATTTTTCGATCTTAAAATATGGGCATGTGTTTCTAAATCAATAACCACTGTTAGACCATATACACATTAAGATGGAATCTTTACAAGGATAACTTCGAGAATTGATTGAAGGAAATAAGTATCTTTTCGTATTGGATGACATGAAATGAACCTAAGAGAAATGGTCTGAGGTAAAAGATCTATTCATGTTTGGAGCAAGAGGAAATATGATTTTGATCACAAAACGTGACAACAAAATAATTTCAAAGTTGTTGATATGACTCTATTGTACAATTTAGAAGGCTTATCAAAGGAAAACTCATAGTCGGTATTCAAAAAGTGATTATTTAAACTTGTTAAATTGCAATTTCAGATATTTCTGATCTGACTCTATTGTATGATTTAGAAGGGTTATCTAAGAAAAATTAATAGTCCTTCGTTATTCAGAAAAGTGACATTTAAAGAAGGTGAAGAGCCCGACAATCAAAACTTGATAAAATTGGGAAGAGAGATGGTACAAAAGTGTAAGGATGATGACTCGTAATTTATGCCTTTTTATAAGTGGTTTTATCTCCAATATAATTAAAATATGATTGTTAATTGATTGAAATGTCCATAATATTATTAATCGTTGAATTTCATGAACATAGGTGAAAACGGCGCTCAATTCAGACTTATAACGAATAAGTTATGCTCATTTTAGTGTTGAAAAAGACCCACCGCCGTGGCGGTAGGATCCATGGCCGCGACTGAGACCAAAATAGAATTCCGGGCCAAAATCCCGAGAGTAAGTATTTATTTTTGGTGGTTTCGACACCCATCAAATTTTGGCGCCGTTGCCGGGGAATCGGTTTAATTAAATTATCGTTTTTTTTAATTGTTTGTTTAGTGTTTCAGATCCTTAGGCCAAAAAAATGTATAACGATCCATACTCAAATACTTATGATTCTGGGTGGAGAGATCATCCAACTTACAACTATGGATCAACGCCATATTTCCAAGACTTTCAACCGCCTCATCTCAATCCACCTAAACAATCCACTTACAATTCATCTCTTGAAAATCAATTGGCCCACCTTACTACTCTTGTACATCAGTTAGTTGCACAAAAGTTACAACAAACAAGCGTATGTTGGCGGGATCATTCTGATTTGAATTATGCTCTAAGAGTTCCTGAATATCATCAACCAAGGGCATATGATCCTCCTCAACAATCCATTTATCAGGTAAGTCCAACTTTAGAAGAACTTATTGAGCAAATTCAGCAGAACACTCAAGAGTTCCAAAAGACCACTCAACAGTTCCAAGAGTACACCGAACAGGTAAATATTGAGAGTTTAGAAAGGAGCCAAAAATTGCAAGCTCAACTAGATGAACTGGAAGCTACAGTAAATGGAACGACATCTCAAGGTAATTTGCAATCTCAAACTTTAGATGAATCAATTCAATACCCTAGTGTAATTACTTTGATAGATGAAGAGGAACCATATTTGAATGAGATGGAGTGTGGATGCACCTTAGAAGAGGATGAAGAGGAAGTTGTCTCTCCAACTTTAACTGATCATCATCTTAAATTGGTTGAAAGTGAGCAAATAATGGCGGTAATAGAAATTCCTGATTTTCCTTCTAACATTGTCAAATCTTTTCAGGATGAAGAAAAAAAGGGAGATGATGAAACATGCACAATAGAGTTTGATGGAGAAATCAATAAATTAAATATCAATGACTCCATGATAAATTCTGCTGATAAATTTTCTTATTTTATCATAAGTGACATAGTTGATCCTCTAACTTGTGAAAATTTCAAAATTTTAAATGCTGATGAATTAAATGATACTTTATATGAAATTTGCACTGTTTCAGGATTACGAATAATGATTAGGAAGTTTGTCAAAATAATATGGGATGTCTTTTGACCAGGAGAAGCAACACCGTCTAGCCATAGACGTTAAATAGAAGACGCTTTTTGGGAGGCAACCCAAATTTCTACGCTTTTTGTTTCAATTTTTAGTTTTTAGTTTTTAGTTTTAGTTTTATTTTACTTGTTTTATTTTCTTTGTTTTTGTTTTTAGGAAAAAGGAAGTTAGGATCAAATGAGGGATTTGCATGCTAAAGCATGAAGTTTTCATTGAATTTTCTCACATTCCTGAGCTGCTAGTGATTCAACTGCTGAGGATTGCTCATTCAGGGAAGTTTCTTCTACCACTTTGTTTTTAATTTTAAATCATTGAGGACAATGTTTGGTTTAAGTTTGGGGGTATAATTTCATATTTTTGTGCTGTAATGCTTTCTGAAAATTCTAGAAGTTGTATAATGGTTGGGCTTGTTTACCTTTAATGCTTTTGCAATCTCTGTTTCATGCTTAATCTCATGCTTTTTGTGTAATTTCAATCACGCTTTTTGCACTAAATTTTTTGTTTTTGTTTAAAACATGCTTCCTTTTTCACTTGTCACATTTCGAGCATTGATCTTACCTTCTAATTGATTGAGAAGTTTATAGGGTATGATACCATTTAGCCTCTTTTTGTGAGATTTTGAGCCTTTTGAGCAATTATCATAACATATGCTCTGTATTGTTCTTTGTTGAGAGTATGTCATACATGGATTTTATTTCTAGAACTTGCTCTGTTATGCATGTTAAGATTGTTTTTGTTTGAATTTGAATGCTTGAAATCTTTAAGGGCAAACTAGGGAACCAATTTTAGTTTTCTAAAGGCCTACCGAACTCAATTCATTATATGCCATTTTTTGAGCAAAGCCTTTTCTTTGATATTTAGCCACATAATAAATAACACTTTCCCATTCTTTTTGTCTCCTTTTTCACCCAATTGAGAGGTTGCTTTTGTTCTATAAAGATTTATGTCTCATTTGAAAAAGTCAGTAAAAGTGAGGAAATTGTGTTATGAGTTGATTGAAAAAGAAAAAAAAAAGTGGAAAAAGAAAAGTGCAAAGAAAAAAAAGTTCGTTATTGAAAATCCGAAAAAGAAAGTAGAAAGTTGAGAAAAGAAAGATGAGAAGTAGTTGTATGCTTAATTGTGAGAAGTTGTGCTTCAAATGACAAATATGAGTTTTGATTGAATTTATTGAATATGCTCATAGTAATCTCTCAATTCTTTTAGGTTAAATGTCTTCCATCTACCCTTTTCCCAAGCCCCATTAAAACCTTTAAAGACCCTTGGATTCATGAATTTAAATTTCTTGCACTTACGGTTTTGATTTGATATATTTGCAAGCCTATGGTAAATTTATTCCATGTTTTGACTTGAGTGATATTCTTGAACTCCCATTAACATTTTGAGCGATTTGAGTGAATATCTCGTGAGGGTATCCTTTCTTGTATGCTTTGATTTTGAGAAGTTTGTTTAGGTTTATATTCTTGATATGACTTGTGAAATTGAGATTGCATGTGATGTTCTTCATGGTTTTATAAAAATTGCAATTTGAGCGGGATTGATCGCACACACTTGGGGTTTTGTATGAAGCTTTGATTGTTTAGGTGTTAACCGTTTACAAGCTTGATGGTTACGTAATTTCAAAGTTTTTTCATGATTGATTTATAATTGTGCTTAATGCTAGAATTGCTAAGGGACTAGCAATTGTCTAAGTTTGGGGGTATTTGATAACTCGTAATTTATGCCTTTTTATTAGTGGTTTTATCTCCAATATAATTAAAATATGATTGTTAATTGATTGAAATGTCCATAATATTATTAATCGTTGAATTTCATGAACATAGGTGAAAACGACGCTCAATTCAAACTTATAACGAAGAAGTTATGCCCATTTTAGTGTTAAAAAAGACCCACCGCCGCGGCGGTGGGATCCATGGCCGCGACTGAGACCAAAATTGAATTCCGGGCCAAAATCCCGAGAGTAAGTATTTATTTTTGGTGGTTTCGACACCCATCAAAGGATCTTCCTCTCGTGATAAGAAGTATAGGCGTTCGTTGCACTCAGGAACATCGGAAGAAAAATGGATGTCAATCACGGATAAGTTGCCATTGGAAAATAATGTGATGGCAAACCTAAAATTGAGTTACGGCCAACTACCAACATCGTATTTGAAGCAATGTTTTGGGACTTTTTTGCTATAGCCTTCTTTTTTTTTAAGTAATCAAGTATGTGTCCTAACACTTAAAGTATTTAAGGAAATGTCATTTTTTGGTGAAGTCGGGTTTTCAAAACCCGTCTTAGACTTAGTATTCGCTACCGTGTCAAAGATGGGTTTTGAAGACCCAACTTCAAGTTTTTTTTTTTTATATATAATCATTTTTTAACAATAATTTATGATTTTTATTTTTTATTTTGTAAAGTTAAAATTCTTACAAAATAGAGGATTATCATCATGACGAAGAGTTTTTCTTACCAAAATAGAGATAATCTTGGTTCTTCTTTCAAATGCTCAACCCATGCCATCCTTGAAAGAAACTCTAACTTTGAATTCTTTCTAACTAAAATCTAATCATCTTACACGTTTAGCTTCTTTCTTTTACGTTTTTTGATAGGATTCTTGGCATCTGAGACCATAGAAAATATGGCACCAAGCGTTCTTGTAAAACTTTTTTATGGAACAAATTATGGGATCAAACCCACGGGACTTTAAAAAAAATGAAGTCGGGTCTTCCAAACCCATCTTTGACACGGTGACGAAGACTAAGTCAACACCCAAAAAATAACATTTCTCTAAATACTTTAAACGTTTGGACATATAATTAATTACTTATAAAAAAAGGCTAACTAGCAAAAAAAAGTCCAATGTTTTGTCTACTGTTCGTTGTTTCCCAAAGATTATTCTATTTTGAGCAGATTATTTAATAATCTTACATCAAATATTAATTAATTATGTTAAATGTTGTTGACCAAATAAGATTAAGGTACAAGTGGTACCACTTAATAAATTGTTAAAGTTTATGATTGTGTTAAGAATGTATAAAAAAAATTATCTTATCTTTTTTTTAGTATATTGATAATTTATTTTGGGAATATCAAAATAAAGCTCACGTTTAAATCTATATTATCATTTTCTCCTCATCTAAATATGCCGACCTTAGAGATAAACCTTGAAAAGAAAAGGATAATTATATTAAAATAGTATAATCATAAAGTTTAAGGTTTCATAGTCAAATATATATTAAACTAGTGCACCCACTTTATCCTTTTTAGGCTTCTTACAACCTTGTATGGTGATTTAACAAGATAATATTATGTATATAGAAAAAGGTTGGTTATTTGTTCCACCACCCAACGAGAGCATAGCTCAATCGGTTAGGCACCTACTTCCTTACCTTGAGGTCGAAGGTTCGAGTCCCCCTCCCCCAATTTGATGTAATATCAAAAAAAAAGAAAATAAAAAATTAAGGAAGATATGGAATATCAAATGAGTCTTTTCCGATTGGTAAAAAAGAATGGTTATTTCATTTGCTCAATCATCGTGATATTGATGATGGCTGCAAAAACCGACGGCGACAGCGGGTTGGATAAAAAATTTGCAATGGGATGGAGTCATTGGACTATAAGAGTGAGAAACAGAATGAATGATCCAAAAATTAGAGTAAACGCCCATTGTCAATCAAGAGATGACGATTTGGGTTATAATGTTCTTAAAATGAATGAGGAAATGTCATGGAGTTTTGATGAGAATATCATGAGAAGTACACTTTATTGGTGTAGATTAACAAATTCAATAGGTCAATTTAAGTCTTTTGATGTGTTTTGGCCTGAGTTGGGTAATTATCTATCTAATAGATGCGTAATACCGTCTTTATGTGGGAGGCTCGACCAAATGGTATTTATTTGAAAAATATTCCTATGAACCGCTTCGAGCTTCTTCATAAGTGGGATAGATAATTTTAAAAAAAACATCATCCTAAAACCTCCTTTTAATATCAAATATATTAGGTACGAGTATGTGTAGGGTTCGAATATCATCATTTGAAACTCTATCTCATGATGAATAAGTTTATATATCAACGTCAATCTGTAAATGGGTACACACATACTCCCTTCTCAAGAGATCCAAGGTTTATTAAAGTCTCACCACTATATTGATGTAATTAATAAGGTAATGTGTGTTCAAATCTCATCCTTCGATACTCTATCTCATGATGAAAATTTTTATATGTATTATAACGTCAATTTGTAACTGAGTACACACATACTCCCTTATCAAGAGATCAAAGGTTAATTAGAGTCTCACCACTATATTGATATAATATATACGAAAATGTGTATTATAATAAATTTTAATCCGTGCCCACAAATCACCCATAAAGAAATCAAGATTACTACCTTGTTTTTTCTACATCGTCTTATCTGGAAATTGTTATCGTCAGCGTGACTTCTTCAACAGGACAGAAAGACTTGCAAGTCCTAACTAACACACTTAAATACAAACATGATAGGAAATGAAGTTGTCGTAATCTGAAACGTGGTTTTCTTTTTATGCGTTTCAATGATAGAATCTGGAAGAAAAAAAATCTGTCAAATAAACACTACTTTAAAACACATAAAGTACTAAGTAGTGTGTTTATGTGTAGAAGAAGAAAATTTGGCAGATTTTAAAATGACATAATAATTCAAACCAATGATAAAATTACATGTCATTGGACACGTGTCTTTAAATTAAAATAATCAATTAATGTTACCTGTTTTTGTTATAGTCATTGGATGATATAAATTAACCTCAATGAAAATATGTCATATGATAATTAGGCCCAAATTAAATGAAGCTTGTATCCACCAAAACCTCTATAAATAGAGAGGTTCATTAAGGGGGGATAGAAAAAATAATTCAAAGATTCAGAAGAGTTTGAAGAAAGATAAGACTTTGAAGACCGATTCAAAGACTCAACTTCTCGAAAACCGCTTTGAAGACCAAATCTTCAACAACATCAACTCTTCAATCCGAAAAATACGCCGAAAACCCTCCTATCTAAACATATGCTCGTGAGATAGAATCAGATGATCAATTCATTAGAGATTGTAACGCTAAATTCATATAAATACAAACTTATATTTATTCCGCATTAAATTTCTTTTACATAGATATTTCTGTGTGAACAATATTTATTATAACTAAGGACAATTTATGAGTGGATACATACATGCTCCTTTCTCAAGAGATCGAAGGTTGAGTCTCACTCCCCTTGAATCTTCATCCGTTTAAAATCACTAAAATTTGATTGAATGAATGAGTTTTGATTGATTGCCATAGTTTTTTTGTAGCATCTCCCTCTCAATAAGAAGCAGTTACAATCTCTTGTTCCATGCATGTTTGGGAATCAAAGGGTTTTTTTTCCTCCTTTTCAAAAATACTAGATTTGTACCCTGGGCGTTTCACGTGAATCACTTACTAATATCTCCAATCTAACCATCTAAATATCATTATAATTTTGTTTAAAAATTATTATATGCTCAGTGAAATTTTAAAAATTTGTTCAAATTTGAAACAAATTTAAAATCATATGGTTATTTTTTTTTTTCAATTGAAATGTAAAACAATAGTTTTTAAATTTAGTGATCTTGTTCTTTGATAATTTTCAGCAGTTAAAATAAGTGTCATTTTTTAATTTTATCTTAAATTACCATCAATATTTTTTGGAGGTGTATATAATATTATTAATCCTCATCAAATTTTCTAAAATTATTTATATTTATCCGAGTTTAGGTTTTTTTTGTTTAATAATTAAATTATTTAAATTTTGTTGAGATACCGTACAAGCAATAACTTTCCAACTTTGAACAATTAAATAAGTGGTTTTTTTTAAAGTTCAGGACTTGGTATTATACATTATATAAAAATGTTTGGTGTCAAGAAGATTTGATGTTATCCTTGAGAATTTCATCATTTAAAGTAAATAGAATTTTTAATTCCATCGCGAATAATTTTAAATGATAATGAATGTTATAGCTAATTCATTGAATATTATTATGAATAAATTATGGGTAAAGTAACTCTTTAGTCCCTGAGTTTTAGAGGTCGTGTCTATTTGGTCCCTACGTTTTCAATTTATGTCTAAGTAGTCCTTGAGTTTTGAATGTTGTCTCTATTTGGTCCATGCATTTTCAAATTGTGTCTATTTGGTCAATGCATTTTCAAATTATGTCTAAGTGGTTACTGAGTTTTGGATATTGTGTTTATTTGATCCCTAGATTTTCAAGAAGTATTAGAAATAAATTTAGTTGGTCCTTAATTTAACTTATTCGTTAACCTTACCAGATTATTGACTTAACGCTAACATAGCATGTTTTTAATTGGTCAAAATATGAAGATAGGATTAAATATTATTTCAAATTTTTCATCAATGTTCGCCTAAAATTTGATATAATAATTAATTTCATGTCAGTATTTTGGTCAATAAAACATCGTATGTCACTGTTAAGTCGATATTATGTTAATAAGGTAACAAGTTAAGAAACAATTAAACTTATTTATAATAATTCAGGGACCAATTAGACACAAATTAAAAACTCAGGGACCAAATAGACACAATATTAAAAACTCAGGGATAAAATAGACACAAATTGAAAACACAACTAGACACAATATCTAAAACTCAAGGACCACTTAGACACAAATTAAAAATTTGAGGACCAAATATACATGACCTCTAAAACTCAAGGACCAAATGAGTATTTTACCCTAAAATTATTAATTGCATATTTCTCATATGAAACAAAGGGCGGTCAAACCATTTAAAAACTTAACAATATATAATATCAATATCAGGAGCGAATCCAAAAATGTATTCAGAGGCGAAATCATTTTTTTTTATTAATATGTGAAGCAAAATAGTAAAAATTAAAAAAATCATTTAAATCATTTAAATCTTTACAACATAATACAATACGTACCGGTGATTTTGATAGGGAAAAAAAAATAACATAAATAGCACTTTCTTACTTTCCATTTTCTCAAATAGCCACATTTTATATTACACATTTAAATAGCCACTCCATGAGTAATATGAATAATATATACCTAAATATCACCCTTTAAGTAGGGTTTCTAGATTGAAGAACTTTTTGAGAACCAAACCCCACGTCACCTTTCGTACACAATGAAATGACGAGTGTGTTGGTAATTGTAAACTTGTGATCTTCTCTATAGGGGTGTTTAGTTTCCCCGTGGGGACATGCCCCGAAAGTGACTGAGAATCCCCGTGCCCGACGGGGACAGGGATGGGGATGGACCCTGACCTCGTTCCCCTATTAAATCCCCAAAAATAATACATATTTATAGATTATTTAAAATATTTTTATATTTAAGCTCAATCTCTATTAGCCCAACTATTCTACTACTTTTATTAAGCCAATTTTCCTATTAGTTTTATTAAGCCCAACTCAATCTCTTAAAAGACATATAAAATAAAATAAAACAACAATATTAGAGTTTTTATTTTAAAATTTAAACGGGCAACATTCCCCTCTAAATTCCCTGTTCCATGCTAAAATCCTCGTAGGAAATCCTCGTCCTTGACCTTTTTAAATGGAGAATTTACCGGGGACGGAGACGGAGAATGAGGCGAGGACGGGGATAGGCAATTCCCCGCGGGGTTTGGTATTGAAAGCATGTTTAAGGTTTCCGCCTCCATATCTTCCTTTCTTATCAAACTAGTTCTCTCTCTCTCTGTTGTTTTTTTTTATGTTTTATCCATATTATTGTGGGGTGAAATTTATAACACATTTTCAACTTGGCAAGAATGTCTACGCACCTCGTCTGACCGCGATCAGGGCACCTGGTCTGATCCCGGTACCTAGTCATAATGTAACAACCCCAAAATTCCCAAAACATGGACATGCAATAATAAACAGCGGAAGCTAAAATTTAAACCAAAGACTCTTCTCATTTAAAAATCATAAAAAAATTCTTTCACAATCGATCGATCTTATTTGTTTAAATCACCAAATCGTCTAAAAACATCAATTTAAAATTCTCAACATTTTAAACATAAACAAATGTTTTAATGAACAAATATCCAAAATAAAAAAAATTCAACCCAAAGTACTAATGAGAAGAAATAAACAATGCCGACATGTAAATCCCTTCCAACCGAGCCACCGATCACGAAAACATCGTCAGTTACCAGTTTTCTTCTTCTTTTTACCTGAAAAAAAAATGTGTAGCATCATGAGGCTACGCCCAATAAGTAGAAAATATTTAAAGAAAAGTAATGCCATTGAGAAGGTTTTCTAAATCCTTTATGTCCATAACGCTCTCAATCGACTTCCAATTAAGTCACTCAAACTACACAAATCCAAATTAATCCAATGCCTTAACTCTCTTCTTTATTCGCAAACAAAGAGAGAGTAACAACATTCACTCATTCTACACAAATAAACTCTTACACAATGCCTTAACTCACCTCTTTGTTCGCAAACAAAGAATAAGTTTCTCGCTCAAAAGCATCAAACACGTATTTCCACGTTTCAACCTTTTGAGGTATTCTTCATATATGTTTGCAAGACACGCAAGCGAACCTACTTGTATATTCTTTCCCATTGATCAAATGGAATGAACCTGCCCAAAAAGTGATATTATGTTGTGCATAATTGTAACTATCCACTTAATGGCATATTCTTCACTAAGTATGGCCCTACTTAATGCGAACCTCCAACTATATTGTTTAAGGCATCAAAACAATATGATTTACCTAAAAGCATCACTACCAGAATGCTTGACAAGCCTAAGTCCGGTTTCTAGCCTAGAAATATCGTTTCTACCCAAAACCGACTTTTATACGGCTTAAACTTGGAATTGTTAAATTCTGGAAAAATAGGCACTTTCCTAACCTTAGGATGATCTAAAATCAAACCAAAATCCAAAGTTTATCTCACAAACCGATCACCCAAAGAAATTCCGCTAAAAAGGGTAAAACTAGCCTAAACTAGTGTAGTTTTACTCTAATTTTGGGTACCAGGATGAACTTAGATTTCTAGATAAAATTTGGCGGCATAACGCCTATTTTATCACTCCCAAAAATATTTAATATCACCTGCAAATAATCCAGATCCCAACAAGAGTCTAATTTGTAAAACTATAGAAGGGCCTAAGCTAATTTTCCTCCTATTGGGCACTAAGCATGCAATATTTGTTCTACAATCAGTAACTTAAAGGGACTTTAAACCCTCATAAAAGATTCCTTAACATCATGTTATAGATCAAATTTAACTCCAAACAACTTGCACAATAATAAGAGGCAAACACATCCAATTAATATGCCTTAAATCCAATTTTTAACACTTTACAATTCAAATTTCTGCATCTTTATAAAACAGCTCAAATATTCATTAAACATGCTTAGATCGTCATCTTAATGCCCAAAAAATTCTAATAACAACTTATAAAAGAAAAAAAAACAAAGCATGAAATTAATTAACCTTAAACAATTCAACTCACCTTAGATTCTTGAATTTTTCAAGAATTAAAAATCTTCTTTCCAAGAAATCCTACAACCTCTCTTGAAAGTTAAAGAAACCTTTCTCAAATTTCATCGTCACTGCAAGGAAAATCCTTTCTACATCTATACGAAAATATACAAAGTAAATCGATCAAAATCGGATAAAAACATAATGGATCCGAACTGGTTTTTGGCTCATAACGTTTTATAGAGAATTCAGATTACTACGAAATTATGCTTAATGGAAATATAACGAAAACCCAATCAAAATAGATAGCTTACTTGCGTAAATCGGAGTTTGGACGAGGAAGTTATGGAGAAATTACTTCGAGGGATGTTCTTTAAGTGAAAATTGAAGAACATTTGATGATTGGGGGCTGACTTTCGGAAAAATGAAGAAGGAATAAGATGGTTTTAGGGTTAATCCCGATTTCAAATAATTACGAAAATACTACTGTATTAAAACGATCATAACTCATTCACCAGGACTCCGAATGATGATCCGTCAGTTGCGTTGGAATCGTAATAACGAGACGATCAACACCATGTAAAAATAATCAATTAAACTTTGATTTTAATTTTGAGGTTTGAGAAATTACCAAAATAACCTTACGAGAAAATGAGGTATTTTTCACCAAATTCATCAATCCAACTTCATTAGTATCATTTTGAGAGAATTGTAATAATTTCTTTTTTTTTTTATACTCTTACATGGTAACGGGTCGTTACACATAAAGTCTACGCACCTGAAAAGACTTGGCTACACAGTCAGTCTCCAACATAAACCTACATTTTTAAACATAATGCAAGTGTCCAATTAGAAAATGACAAGTGATGTAACCGAAAAGTGACACGTAATTGAGAAGCAACACGTGGTCCAATCCTAAAGTGACACGTGGCACGATGATATCATCAACATATTCTCCTATAAATAGAAGAAGAAATTCATTCATTAGGTAACTAATTTCTACTACAATTCTACTCGAATTTTCTCTGGCACACAAGCTCTGACTTAAGCATCGAAGGGTGTTAGGCCGGCACCACACCGGTACTCTGTTCCTTTTCTGTGCAAGTACGCTTGTCAAGTATCCAGCACACCGCCTATGTAGCACCTTCACTGAAGAGCACGACTTCCAACTCATCTCATCTTCTAAGTTCGTTACTTACGTAAAAGCTCTCCATTTTTAGACAACAACACATATAAAAGCCAAAGAAAAAAAAGAGTGCATAGTTTGTTTCTAGTGTTTGAGGATGAGGATCCTAACCCCATGATGATTCCATCCCCATCTCATATTTGTTTTGCCCAAAATATATATAGGGAATGAGATCCGATTGTTTTAAATAAGGGGCCTAGAATAATGGCCTGCTCCTAATCTCTTTGCATCTTCAGATGAAGTGAACAGCGGCTAAACCGACTTCACTAGTCAGAGAACCTAGTATCACCAAAGGAACTTTACAGAGAAGTTCCTTTAATTGACCTGTCCTTCCCAAGAGACAACGCCAAGACATCTTGTTGACACGTTCAATAAATTGACCAAATAAAACTAAATGATTAAAAGACATGAGTAATTTTTTCCTTAAGGTAGGTTTTTAAGCCCCTAATACCTCTCCAGGTATTGAGGATTTGACGGCCTTTCCTAAGGAGACACTACCAGTCGCCTCCCTAACCAGTCATATTTTTATTAAATAAATTCAATAGACACAGGAGCAAATGTTTCTTCATGATCAATCTCACCCCATTGTGAGATGTGAGAAGCCACGAGCAACCAATCGCGCCAACTCTCTTTCAATCGAGCCGTCACTTTTGTGCTTCACCTTAGATACCCTGACTACACAGAACTATCCAATTCGATTGACTTCACTCCTTCTGGTAAAGGGACAAGTTCCCATGTCTCATTCTTCTCTAAGGTTCAGGCAGAAATCTTCTATTTCATTGTATTCTCCCACTCTTGAAGGCCCTAAACCCTAAACCCTAAACTATTTCCGCACTAATTAAATAGATCTTGAATCAACTAGTAGATCATCAACATAGGGACCCAATGCATTCTCTAGATGAGTTGGGAGCTGGGGCAGCCCGCGCGTGACCCATACCAATTCTACACTCCTTTCTCCTATTCTTTCTTTGTCACTTCTTGGAAATCACGAAGAGGATTCCCGGACTGGACTGAGCGGGAGGGGAGCAGCTGTCAGTATTGGAAACATGTTCAATTCTTTGATCCATTCCGTGGCGCAAAATCCATCATTGGCCAAACAATCATTTGGTTATAAAGAGATCCAAAACCTCATGGGATCTCATAGCCCCCTCCCATGGAGTTTAAAATCCCTTCAAAACACATGGGCTATGTTTTGCACAATTTAAGTGATTTATTATTTTTCTTAAATCTCATACAATTATAGGAAAAAGTACATCGGAGTACGTTTCATCTTTTCAAAATGTAATTTAATTTGACTGTGATTATTTTTCTTAAATCTCGTACAATTAAAGGAAAAAGTAAATCGGGGTATGTTTCATCTTTTCAAAATATAATTTAATTTGACCGGTGAGAGTTTTGAAATATAAATTAACTAGTGAGTATAACTGAGATAAACGAAATTGAATTGTCTAATTTTAAATTATTTATATTTTTTAAAAAGAAGACTCGGTAGAACAAGTACATATCCATATAAACTTCAATTTATTTATTTTTTCTCGTTTCAAATTTTTTCAATACATTAAATAAAATGTATAATAAATATTCAAAAAAAAAGAAATTTATATAATAACTTTAAATATTTGATTTACAAATTTAATCCTATTTTCTTAAATGTCCCCGCATAAGGTACTTAGTATAATCACATCGTTGTCATTTCTAAAACAGTTATTTATTATTACATCTATTTGGTTCTTCCTTTCTTTCCCTTTTGACAATAACAAAGCGCTTTATTCCTTTCCTTTCTCTTACGTGAATTTAAGGATAATAAAAGGATGTGGAAGGGAAGATGGTATTATAATCTACAATCTTTCGTTAATATAACAAAAAACCACTCTTATTTTCTCTATCTGTGTAAGGCCATGACCGAAACAATTCTGTTTAATTTAGTTGGGGAGATCATCAAGAAATTAAGCTCTGAAGCTTTCAAAGAGCTCAGAATGATGTATGGAATCGAGGATGATATCTCCAAACTCACCAATTCTGCTTAAGATTAAAAAAATGAAAATTTGCTATTTGAGTAATTTGGCAAAAGTATCTACACGAAAGTAATTATGTGATGGGAATTTGAAGGGTTTGTTAAACCCTAAACTCCCTAATCCCTATAACGATGAATATTATTGCAACAAAGAATATAAATAAAAACGAGAGAGATAAATGACGACACTAGAGATTTTATACAGGTTCCCAATTGGTACGTCCTGTCTTCTGCAGACTCTGCAGGTTTCACTATGAAGTTGAAGATTACATCAATAAGAAAACAATAAAGAGTGAATAATTGCTCACAATTATACATAACCTCGAGAATCACTCAAACGGTTGCCCCCTCTCTATTTTCTCTCTATATGAACAAACCCTAATATTCTCCCGGTGGGAGGCAAAGCCACCACCCACAAAACCAACGTCTTAGCCTTCGCCTTATTTATATAGATTAAATCAAAGACCACCGCCCATGTACAATCCTTGGAGAACAAGTAATTCTACAATTTCATTTCTTAAAAAATCTCACGGCAAGGCTAAATTCACCAAGTTGATATTTTTGCCAAATTAGTCAAATGGATTTTGACACACCAATTTGGCCCACAATTTCAATTGGGTCATTTGGTTAAAATAGATTTATCTTCAAAACCTAACAATCTCCCACTTGAAGATAAATCAAACATCTTCAATTCCCACTGTAATAGCAGCTCATTAAATGCTTGGAACACCAAGGCTTCAACCTGCAAACTCAAACCGATTTGCAAAATAAAACATGTTAGAATCCACCAACATAACCCCTGCAAGGTTTTCCGATGTGAGCTATCTTCCAGGCATGAAAAGATACTCCACCAACTCTCACTCCAGCTATGTGGCGGGATATACCACCTTACCCATTATCCACTTGCAACGAATCTTGAGAAAGGAATTTTATACCAATGACTTGACATGTGTGCATTCAAGTCGGTTGTCAAAACAGAGACTTCATCTCCAACATCAACACCCACATTGACTCTGAACCTAGTCAAAAGTGCACGATTGCCCTCGAGCAACTTCACCAGTTCGCTATCTTGCCTGTCAGTTGAGGCTATTATCTAAGCGTTTTCAGATTCTCCCAACTGTTCCTCCACATGAACTGATGGATTAGGAGCTAATTGTCCTTTCCTGCATTGTTGGCTCACCCCTCCGATCCGAGAGAACATCAACAACTCTCCAATTTTGCACTTTGTGTAGAACTCACATAATTGACAACATCAATAGATAAAGTCAACGACAATACCTGTTTGTTCCAATATTCATGCTTCATATCCTCTGGTATCTCTCCCAACAACAGAAGATGCAATTTCTTACAAAAATAATCCTCAATCTGCATCATCTGGAATGAAAAATATGAACGGTCAAATTTTTCAATCCCAATATTCTTTTTGCTATCCACCACTCTTAAACACAAGTCCCTGAAACCTGAAGCTCTGATACCAATTGATGGGAATTTGAAGGGTTTGTTAAATCCTAAACTCCCTAATCCCTAGAACGATGAATATTATTGCAACAAAGAATATAAATAAAAACGAGAGAGATAAATGACGACACTAGAGATTTTATACAGGTTTCCAATTGGTACGTCCTGTCTTCTGCAGACTCTGCAGGTTCCACTATGAAGTTGAAGATTACATCAATAAGAAAACAATAAAGAGTGAATAATTGCTCACAATTATACATAACCTCGAGAATCACTCAAACGGTTGCCCCCTCTCTATTTTCTCTCTATATGAACAAACCCTAATATTCTCCCGGTGGGAGGCAAAGCCACCACCCACAAAACCAACGTCTTAGCCTTCGCCTTATTTATATAGATTAAATCAAAGACCACCGCCTCATGTACAATCCTTGGAGAACAAGTAATTTTATAATTTCCTTTCTTAAAAAATCTCACGGCAAGGCTAAATTCACCAAGTTGATATTTTTGCCAAATTAGTCAAATGGATTTTGACACACCAATTTGGCCCACAATTTCAATTGGGTTATTTGGTTAAATTAGATTTATCTTCAAAACCTAACAATATGCACACTTTATATGCTATTGTAGACAAATTCTTTATTTTATAATTACTAATTAAGCCATACGGGGTGGGGTGTGGGATTTTTCAATTTATTTGCAAAATGCAATTTTGCACACTGTTTTTAAAATTATTTTGAATTGTATAATTATTTTTTTAAAACTAAAAATTATTTTATAAAAACGACAAAAGAAATACCTTATACTGAAAATTACTCAAATAATTAAGAAATTGAGATATGTTTCTATATGGATCACAGCAACAGGGTCCTAATATTTGGGGAATTTATAAGACGTTGTGGGTTCTGAGAATTAGAAGAATGTTATAAAAAGAAAAAAGGTACTTTCTTTTTCTTCTGTTTTAATTGATGTTCATTAGCTAAATTGTGAATTTTAGTATGCTTACCTGAAGATTCAAAAACATCAAGCTTATTGTGAATTTTTTTAAAATCTTGTATGAAAGATGGCCCAATCTAGCATGCCATGTTTGCAACGAAATCTTCGGACCAATTGAAGAACAAATCACAGAATCTGAATGTAGTGGTGTTAGCCTCCAAAATGTATAAACTTTGTTAAAGATTACCCTTTACAATCATCTTCAAAATGGACATGTTCTGAATAGTAAAAGACAAAAACAGAAGAGTTGCTCTTGTTAAAGCACTCTCAAATAGTAGATTATAATGAAATTTAGGGATATAGAAAACACACTCAGTTTCATGGCCTTGTCTAATAATACATCGCCAATAGCTGTGACAGAAATCCTGAGATTATTTGGTAAAGTCACATGTATTGTCCACAAAATGTAAATTGTGAAAATAAGATTTCACTTGACAGATATAATGTATAGCCCATTTTTCAATTATTCAGCGTGATTGAGGGTGTGTTTGGGAGTGCTTTTGAATAAGGTAAAAGTGCTTTTAAATGATCAAAAGTACTTCTTAGATACAATATTTATGTTTGGCTATATTTTGGAAGCACTTTTTATAAAAGTCAAAAGCATGTTTTTTGAAGAAGTAAGTATTTGGTAATTTTTTGAAGTGCTTTTGATTTTTCAAACATCATTTCTGTAAATTTTCTCTACATATTTTAACTCTAATTTTTTTTCAACACACTTTATCTCTCTAACTTCTCTCTACATATTTTATCTCTCCAACCCCTCTCTACAAACTCTCTCTCTCTAACCTCTTTCTACTATATTTCTCTCTCAAAGCTCTCTTTACACATTTTTTCTCTCTCTAAGTTATTTTTTCATAGTCTCTCTAACTTCTCCTCATACACTTTCTCTCTCTATGTTATTTCTACATATTTTCTTTCTTTACACTTTTCTTTCTAAAAATAACTATATAAGATAAAAAGCACTTCTTAAATGTTAGAATCAAACAATAAAATAATTTAACACTAAGCATTTTTTATCATAGTACTTATAATAAAAGTACTTTAATTAAAAACACTTATTTTACAAACACTCCCAAACACACTTTGAGAGAAGCATCAAAAGCATCGGGTAATGAAGAACATTTACTTATAATAGGCGGAGTTGATGATGAAGAAGCTATTGCAGATTGAGAAGATTTTCCTGAAGACTTTGAATAATTCTGATGAGCCAATAAATTGAGCAATTGTTTGAATTTGAGAAGAACTCAATTCAGTGGTTGTCAGGCCGGCCTAGAGGGTGTTCGAAGTGAGCGATCGCACAAGGCCCCAGAATTATGGGGACCCCGGTTTTTAAAAACTAATGTTTAATTTATTTATGTGTAAAAAACTGCGATTCTGTAAAAAGAAGTGGGCTTGGCTCATGGGCAAGAATAACATAGAAATTTATGTTTTCGAGGATTTTCTCCGTGGTTCGAATCTTGACAGAAGCTATTTTGTTATGCATTTTCTTTTATTTACCCTTGTGTTTTCCCCCTTTTAATATTTCAATTAAAATAATCTATCAATTTAAACACTTTTTTTATCCAATAAATCCGACATTAAATATTCAAATTTAACCATAAAAAATATTTGACATAAATATAAAATTAAATTTAAAATAATTAACTTTATTTAGATATAAAAACGCTTATGTCTAACTAAAAAATTCCAAAATAATAGTAATTTTACTAACAAAAAATATAAATTGATTCATTTATTAAAGTTTAAGGTGTAAATTGATTCAATTGCAAGTTTATGATTTATATTGACACACAATAAAAAGTTCAGAGGTGTAAATTGACTTTTTTCCTAAAAATAACTATATATTTTTTCAATATTTTTGTAATTTTTTATAGTAAAATTTATATGAATACTGGGCCCAAAACTTTATTTTTGTACTGGGCCCCTACGGCCCTCGTAGTTGTTGTACTAGAAGGTGCAAAATTTGCAGTACTGTAACGCCCCCGTTTCGAAGTAATAAAAAATTTTTGGACAAATTAATATTATTTTATTTTTATCAAAATAATATTAATCGGGTTGGATCGATTAATTACAACATAAATATCTCATTCTTTCGAAAAAGGGTATTTTGGTATTTTCATTCCTAAAACTTCGAATTTTGAACTTTGTAATTTGATTAATATTTTTATTTGAATTAATCGTTTCGTTGTCAAGTTTCCAACGCAACTGACGGTTCGTCGTTCTGAGACCCGGTGATCGAGATATCGACGTTTTAAGGTGAGTGGCATTTTCGTAAATACTTGAACTCAGGATTGTTAACCTAAGATGACCTCCCATTTATCATTTTCCTTTCTCTCTTCTCTCCTTCTCACGCCGCCACCCACCCTTGGAGGAAACCCGAAAAGTTCGTGTTCGATCTTTGATTGTTTGGTGTCGATTCGTAGTACGATCGTGGTTTTGGATAGTTGGAGATCATCTTTTTCAACCAAGAGGTAATTATTTTTCTTTTCCCTTGATTTTCCCCTATGCCGCCACCCTTGGGGTTTTCAAAGTGATGATTTTTTCGTCGATTTGAGTTGTAGGATATCGATTGGTTCGTGTTTGATCGTTTGGGAAAGATCGAAGGCGTTTTCTGTGATTTCCTAACCGTTGGTAAGTGATTTTGATCATTTTTATAATCTTTACAAATCTGGAATTTTTAGTTTAATATTGAATTATGAGTTTCTAGAACTTTGCCTTGAAACCCACTCCCTAATGCTTTCCAATTCACAAACTTTGGCCGAAAACCCAATCGATTTTGATTTACCGTGCCTAAAACCAAAACCCATCAAGATCGATTTCCCTAATCTTGAAACCGCGACCAAACCATGACCCGAAGGTCACGGTTCAGCCATGGCAGTCGACGCCAAACCCCTCTCCAACTGTAAATTTTGATCGATAATTGTTTTTCGTTTTTCATTTTTCGAACCGATGAACCCCGAACCTTTTGCATCTTTTTAGGCTATTTTAATATGTAATTTTAAATATTTTAGGACCTTTGTTTCAGGTCTGAATCGTCAAAGGAAGTAGCGTGAAAATCGGAATTTAGCGTTTTCGAGGTGAGTTAACGGTTTACTCGTTGGTGGAGTTTTAGAGAAATCTAAGGCTCTTACCGTAGCTTAAATTATTCCTTATATTTAAATATAATATTCTGGATTTTTAAGAAGAGAATTGATGATGGAAACACCGGAAAATCGTTTGATGAATTTATTTTTCGGTTAGAAATAGTTTAGGCGTTTTTGGTGGGTTTTTGTAGTTTTTCGTTTCTAATTGGTTCTGATTTCTTTGGGAGATAAGTCTGGAATATTATGAAGTTTTTATGCTAATTTACCATGAGATTTTAGTTGAGCATGATTAGAATTGATTTGTCAGTTTTCGACAGTTTTCGGCAATTTTACATTTTTCAAAGTTATCTTGTTTTATTAGATCTGATTGGGCTGCTGTATTTTTGTATTAATTATTGATTTTAATTGAACATTATCATGAGGATAATGTAGAGAAATTGTGATTTGATGGCCTGACAGGTTTGTTTAACTAGTATGAGGCTACGAGCTCATACTTAGTTCATAGCAGTTATGAGAAGAGCTCATAACACGGTACTAGTGGTCATTGCTCGTATGAATCATCTATTAGGGGATATATAGTTATAGTTGCGACTATAACATGGTACTAAGAAGTGATAGTAGTCTCGAGGGACCGCCTTCTTAGTGGAGTAATTGTTTGTGATACGTTGTTTTCGTTGAACCAAGTGGTCTAGTGTATCGAGTTGGCATAATGGGTTGGTGATGTGAGCTTATAAGTGTTTGACTTGAATTTGGAGTTAGGATTATTTGCCGATTCATTTATAAGATTGAAAGTGAATTTAAGTGGCACTTCGAGTGTAGGAGACTTGGAGAGTATTTTTAGTGCTTGGGACTCGGTATAAGTTGTTAGAGATTATTTAAAGCTTTACCTTCGTTTAGATCATTTTCTCACTGGCTTTAGCCTCACAGTGCTATAATGTTGTTTTTCAGGTAACAATGGACCGAGAGGTGGCGGTTGATGAACTGGAAGAGATGAGGGTTCATGTCGTGGTGGTCACCTATCTTTTATGCATTTTGTTATTCATTTTGCTAATGAATAAATATCGGGATTTTATTGATTTTGATTTAACTATTGAGTTAGTGGATTTTGTTTTAATTGTTTTTGAATCATTTAAAAATAAGGATTAGTTTATTGATTTTTGTTTTAAAGATTATAACTTCGGAGTTATTATTTTAATAAATGGTTATTTGACTTGGTTGATATGTGTTTTTCAATAAATATTATTTATCGAGTCTTCCGCTGCTTAAAATGTGTTTATTTATTACTCTGAAAAGTCTGGTCTTTACAGTTGGTATCAGAGCCTCTTGGTTCTGAAGACCGTATGTTAAACATACACTTTTCTTTTGACATAAACCTCATCCACACTCATCGGCGCCAGGTATCTCAAGTATTAGTCTCCAAATTCATTCCTTGACCAAGTATTATGTAAATTATTTGTTTGATACTTAAATTGATCAAGTCTCGATATTGATAGTAGGTTTTTGTTACAGGATGCCTCTTGTAGTTATACCAAGAGGCCATGGTAGAGGCCAAGGTAGGGGAGGGCGCGGTCAAGGCCGTGGTGTCAACCCCGAGTATCAAAGCAACGTCGAGTTGTTGAATGAACTTAATTCTTATGATACTCTTTATGTGGAGGGAGATGATGGATTTGTAAATCCAGCTGGATTAGAGGAACAAAGGAATGTTCCATTAACTTCTCAGGTACCACTGTTGTTTACGGTGAGTTTGTGCCCCAGATTGAGTTAGATGAGATGCGTAGAGCTTTAATTAGAGTTGGGGGAGTGATTAAGGATAGAATGCTGAAAGTGTATAATGTATACACTTCGTTGGAGTTTAATGGAGGTTTTATTGAGCTGATAAGGTTTATAGATTACCGGAGTTTAGAGAACTCGCGAGTTATAAATTTTTTAAATGGATTGGAGGTTAATTGTGGAAAACTTTTCTTTCTACGATGTTACACACTAGTGGTGTTTGAGGATTTAAAAGTTAACCTTCGAGTGAGTATGAGCCAATGATTATTACGAATCAAGAAATTGTGCAAAGTGTAAATATAAGATTGTGGAAGTAGACCTGATATTTTTTTAAGCGAATTATAAGGTAGTTGTTTGTTTAAGTAGTTGTACCACTAGTTTTATTTACACAAGCAAACTATTATGAGCTAAGTTAAACAACATGATGGCAATTAGCCATAAACTTATGAGTATGCTAAGGCAGTAAAATTGAAGAGTGAAATAAACTTACTCTTAAAGAGATTAATGGTAACTCTACAAATCTTGGTTAGAAGAATCGAGTGATTCGAGTTGAGTAAGAACATGAGATCAATTATCTAGACAAAATGAAAGTCTAATGAGAGGTCTACTAAATAATTGACTACGTCATTTTATGATTAAAGTTTATCACTAGAGATAATTGGATCCTTTTGTTTCTTTGAGATGGAAAGGTTAAAGGTGAAATTCTTTGACAATTATTATTACATAGAATCTTATTGCAAGCTGGAGAATGAGGTCTAAATTTTAAGACATGATGACATGATACAACTATATTATGAAGTAGTAAATATACTCTAAGAATTGATCTTTTGATTATGAATTTATGATAAAAGTTTGATTGTTGCATGGTTGCTTTAGTTGCGTTAGTGGAACACATGACTAACGTTATGTGTAAGCGTGGTATTTAATTGAAAAAGTGTGGGCACTCAATAGAGAAAGTCAAAGCTTTTCGTGAAAAGTTTCGATGAGGACATCGAATGACTGTATTATTGATCATCAGCCTAATCTTGTAGCTATTACATGATGAGTGTACTGATATGAGTTGGAATATTTGAGATCAATTTATCAAAAATCACCCCTTGAAAAATATATGGGTTAACTAAACGCTAGTATTGAGTGTCCTTTTCTACTCGAGGAGTGGAGGGAATGTTGTTGGATCGTGGTATTGGTGATTTTTATAAGGTGATGCGATAGTTTGGTAAATTATAAAACACATGGTGTCCGAGCATTGAATTGGGACTATGAGTTTTGAGAAATCAGAAAGTCGTGGCTTGGACCTAATGATTCATTGGGATATACCCTTCAGGTGAATGCACTGTTTGAACTCGGAAAGACAGAACGTTAAGGAAATAAGGTGCTTGGGAGACACTTGTTTTGCTTTTTAAGGAAATGAAAGATTTAAGGGGTTACGATTGTCCCACGAGTTAGAGGAAGTGACCTACGAGGAAGTGACCTACGAGGAAGAGTACATATCTTATCTTATAGCATAGGCTAATATTTGGTCAATTTAAGGGTCCATGATATGATATAACTTGGTCCTTGGATCAACCAAGTGTTTGAAGGAGGATATTTAGAGGGAAACTTCAATGATGTGTTTCTAATACTTTGTGTGAATGCTTCATATTTTGAAGAAAGGTTGGATATCAAATTTGTCTCTTTTTATAGTGTGGAATTGGAAGGTCGGGTGATGTATAATAAAACATCATGATATAAATTTAGAAGAGGACAATGTTTTAGCAGGAAGTCATTTCACCCTTCAAATTAGATCAATATTCGGTATAAGTTGTATGGAGACCTGAAACAGGACTAGAATTCTTAAGGTGACATTACAATCGGTTGAGGGAAAAAGGGACGCATCTTATAATTAGAGACTTATCAAAACATACTAGACGGTTAATGAGTAGAACGAGAATCTTCAGGATTCGTGATATAAGTTGAGAAGGATAATGTTGTCATGTACTTTACATATTATTCTAAAATGGTTAAGAGGACCGATGAATATTGTTAGTGGTTATCGAGGACGATAGAGATTATTGTTGAGTTCAAGATAGTGGTAGATGATATATCTACCAAGTTGATTTAACCTTTATCAGATTAGCTTAATAGTGGACTTTTAAGTGGGAACAAAAGTTCGGATGTAATGGAGGGAGCCTTAAGAGATGAATGAGGTAACTTCTATTTTATTGTCGGGCGAGAGCGTCTGAACTGTTTTGAGATGATCACATGATTCATGTTATGCCTTGAGCATCGAGCTAAGACCTCACAGTGGTTCTTATCTTTTGATAGATTGTCGAATAAAACGGATTAATTAGTTTTGAGTTTACACTTTGTGTCGGTACTCTAGTGTTAGGGCACTTGGAGTAATCACTTAATCCCATGAGGGGTAGAAAATGCTCAGAGTAAGCGGAGGAGAGGTGTGAAAACTTGACATTTAAAGTTGGGTTGTGCTAGCAAGGAAATGAAATCTTGTAAGTGACTCATATAATGATTTATGAGGTGTGGATAGAAGGAAAAACTTATTGTTTGATCAATTTACCTTCTGAAAATTTTGGATGGGAAGAGAAAATTGTTGGGGCTTGAGTTGGTCCAGTTGACGAGCCGGTCAATTGATATAATTAGATGGCAAATGAAGACTGTGTAGAGAGATATAAAAGCTATGTATAGCAATGAACTAATCTTGAGTTCCTAGTAGGCAAGCACGTGTTTTGAAAATAGCACCTATAAAGGGTGTGATAAGATTCGGAAAGAAAAGGAAGTTGAGTCCTCGATTCATTGGTCCTTTTGAGACTTTAAAAAGTATTGGGTCACTTGCTTATAGGTTGGCTTGGCCACCAGCGTTGCATGAAGATCATGTTTCATGTGTTGATGCTTTGTAAGTACGTCGTCGATCCTACATAGTGATAGAATAAAAATCGGTTGACTTAGAAACGAATCTGTCATATGAAGAAAAGCCATATGAGATTTTGGTAAAGGACCAAAGGGTATTGAGAAATAAGAACATATAGTTGATCAAAGTTTTGTGGGAGAATCACCCCTCAGAAGAATCTAGTTGAGACGGAGAAGAAGTTATGAAAACTAAGTACCTCAACCTTTTACCATGTAGTGAAACTTTTCGAGGACGAAAAGGCTTTTTAGGTGGGTAGTTCTGTAACGCCCCGTTTCGAAGTAATTAAAATTTTTTGGACAAATTAATATTATTTTATTTTTATCAAAATAATATTAATCAGGTTGGATCGATTAATTAGAACATAAATATCTCATTCTTTCGAAAAAGGGTATTTTGGTATTTTCATTCCTAAAACATCGAATTTTGAACTTAGTAATTTGATTAATATTTTGACTTGGAATTGATCGTTTCGTTGTCAAGTTTCCAACGCAACTGACGGTTCGTCGTTCTGAGACCCGGTGATCGAGATATCGACGTTTTAAGGTGAGTGGTATTTTCATAAATACTTGAACTCAGGATTGTTAACCTAAGATGACCTCCCATTTATCATTTTTCTTTCTCTCTTCTCTCCTTCTCACGCAGCCGCCCACCCTTAGAGGAAACCCGAAAAGTTCGTGTTCGATCTTTGATCGTTTGGTGTCGATTCGTAGTACGATCATGGTTTTGGATAGTTGGAGATCATCTTTTTCAACCAAGAGGTAATTATTTTTCTTTTCCCTTGATTTTCCCCTATGCCACCACCCTTAGGGTTTTCAAAGTGATGATTTTTCCGTTGATTTGAGTTGTAGGATACCGATTGGTTCGTGTTTGATCATTTGGGAAAGATCGAAGGTGTTTTCTGTGATTTCCTAACCGTTGGTAAGTGATTTTGATCATTTTTATAATCTTTACAAATCTGGAGTTTTTAGTTTAATATTGAATTATGAGTTTCTAGAACTTTGCCTTGAAACCCACTCCCTAATGCTTTCCAATTCACAAATCTTGGCCGAAAACCCAATCGATTTTGATTTACCGTGCCTAAAACCAAAACCCATCAAGATCGATTTCCCTAGTCTTGAAACCACGACCAAACCATGACCCGAAGGTCACGGTTCAGCCATGGCAGCCGACGCCAAACCCCCATCCAACGGCAAGTTTTGATCGATAATTATTTTTCGTTTTTCGAACCGATGAACCCCGAACCTTTTGCATGTTTTTAGGCTATTTTAATATGTAATTTTAAATATTTTAGGACCTTTGTTTCAGGTCTGAATCGTCAAAGGAAGTAGCGTGAAAATCAGAATTTAGCGTTTTCGAGGTGAGTTAACGGTTTACTCGTTGGTGGAGTTTTAGAGAAATCTAAGGCTCTTACCGTAGCTTAAATTATTCCTTATATTTAAATATAATATTCTGGAGTTTTAAGAAGAGAATTGATGATGGAAACACCGGAAAATCGTTTGATGAATTTATTTTTCGGTTAGAAATAGTTTAGGCGTTTTTGGTGGGTTTTTGTAGTTTTTCGTTTCTAATTAGTTCTGATTGCTTTGGGAGATAAGTCTGGAATATTATGAAGTTTTTATGCTAATTTACCATGAGATTTGAGTTGAGCATGATTAGAATTGATTTGTCAGTTTTCGGCAGTTTTCGACAATTTTACATTTTTCAGAGTTATCTTTTTTATTAGATCTGATTGGGCTGCTGTATTTTTGTATTAATTATTGATTTTAATTGAACATTATCATGAGGATAATGTAGAGAAATTGTGATTTGATGGCCTGACAGGTTTGTTTAACTAGTATGAGGCTACGAGTTCATACTTAGTTCATAGCAGTTATGAGAAGAGATCATAACACGGTACTAGTGGTCATTGCTCGTATGAATGATCCATTAGGGGATATATAGTTATAGTTGCGACTATAACATGGTACTAAGAAGTGATAGTAGTCTCGAGGGACCGCCTTCTTAGTGGAGTAATTGTTTGTGATACGTTGTTTTCGTTGAACCAAGTGGTCTAGTGTATCGAGTTGGCATAATGGGTTGGTGATGTGAGCTTATAAGTGTTTGACTTGAATTTGGAGTTAGGATTATTTGCCGATTCATTTATAAGATTGAAAGTGAATTTAAGTGGCACTTCGAGTGTAGGAGACTTGGAGAGTATTTTGAGTGTTTGGGACTTGGTATAAGTTGTTAGAGATTATTTAAAGCTTTACCTTCGTTTAGATCGTTTTCTCACTGGCTTTAGCCTCACAGTGCTATAATGTTATTTTTCAGGTAACAATGGACCGAGAGGTGGTTGTTGATGAAGTGGAAGAGATGAGGGTTCATGTCGTGGTGGTCACCTATCTTTTATGCATTTTGTTATTCATTTTGCTAATGAATAAATATCGGGATTTTATTGATTTTGATTTAACTATTGAGTTAGTGGATTTTGTTTTAATTGTTTTTGAATGATTTAAAAATAAGGATTAGCTTATTGATTTTTGTTTTTAAGATTATAACTTCGGAGTTATTCTTTTAATAAATGGTTATTTGACTTGGTTGATATGTGTTTTTCAATAAATATTATTTATCGAGTCTTCCGCTGCTTAAAATGTGTTTATTTATTACTCTGAAAAGTCGGGTTTTTACAAGTTCCAACCTTAGAACCATAAGGAATGTTAGGAGAAGTAGGTGTCAGGATCATTCTGATGCCGTGAAGGTTTAAATGGAGGATTTTGTGAAGGATCAGCCATTATTGCTGAGAAAATATAGGAAATCACCAAGATAGTGATGAAAACGAGAGAGAAAAATAGGGGTGTTCATTTTCCCCGCGGGGACGGGGCCCCGCGGGGACCCGCCCCGAAAGTGACGGGGAATCCCCGTTTCTAACGGGGATGGGGACGGGGATGGGGACGAAAAATTCCCCGTTTGAGTTTCGGGGACGGGGACGGGGAATGCGGTCCCCGTCCCCGACCCCGACCCCGACCCCGACCCCGACCCCGATCCCCGATAAAATCCCCGAAATAATATATATATATATATATATATATATATATATATATATATTATTTTTAAAATATTTTTATATAAAAGGCCCATCTTCTCTATTTATCAAGCCCAATTTTTCTATTTATCAAGCCCAACTCAACTCCAACAAACCCTAGTCTCTAGTATTTTCCAACTGCCTCCATTTCATCAGCCTCCATTCCATCAGCCTCCAACTCCCTCCATTCCATCAGCCTCCAACTCCCTCCAATCTATTCAATTTCTCTCAAAGACATCAAAGTTCAAGTTCATCATATCTCTCATCTGTCATCTCATTTCATCTCAACGGCGCTAGAGGAAGTAAGGAACGGCGGGGACGGCAGTATTCTGACAACGGTTGGTGGCGGTGGATGGACGGCGGCGGCGAGATACCAAAGAAAACCCTAATTCATTTATATATATTTTTTTGTTATTTTGCTTATGCTTCGTTTTGTTTCATTCTTCCTTTTTCATTTTTCTTTGATATTTTTTTCCCTTTCTTTGTTTTTTTTAAAAACTATTTTTTTTTCTATATCATTTTGTAAATTTTTCATTTTGAATGTTGAAAGTTTGATTTAGAGAATCATTTATTTTTATGTTGCTTGATTTAAGTTAGATAAAGAGTAGAATTTTATCAATTAAATAGGTATTTCATTAAAAATTAAAACGGGGAAAATTCCCCGTTAAATTCCCCGTTCCCCGTGATTTCCCCGCGGGGAATCCCCGTCCCCGTCCCCGACCTCTTTAAACGGGGAATTTAGCGGGGATGGGGACGGGGAATGGGGGCGGGGACGGGGACGGGGAATGCATTCCCCGGCCCCGCCCCGCCCCGTGAACACTCCTAGAGAAAAATGGTGGAGATTTGGCGCGGAAAAGGAGAAACATGTGGTAAAGGATGAAGTATTCTTCTGATACCTTATTAGAGTGAGAAACAAGATAGAGAAAAAGTAAATCAAATGAGCTTTCTCAATTTATTATCATCATTACAAGAGTATTTATATCTGCTGGTATTTTAATAAATATATTACAAATGACTAAAAAATTAATAAACTATCAAACTACTTTCAACCAACTCAATTTATCTCTAATAACCTTTAATTAACAATTAAAAAATCAAATAAACAGTCATAAAGAGACAAATGGGAAATTTCTTAATGTAAAAACCTGAAAATACATAGCGGTAGCCCTTAAAAACACTAAAGCCTTGTTTGAATAATCTTTAAAAAGTTTGACATTTTAATAATTAGTACATAGATATATGTTATTTGAAATAATTTTTATAAATTATTTTTTTCTATAGATATTATTAGATTTATAATTTCTATATTGTTATAAGAATATTTATAAGTATAAATAATTGCACAAATAACCAAAATAAATCACCTTACTCCATTTTTTATGGTTGTTTGTTATGAATATCAAAAATACCGAAGAAACACCATTAATGGTGGTGATTGGGTAGTTTCCCATTTTATAATTTACCATATTACTCTTTTATCTCTCCTAATAACTATATCACATTAATCACACACACACACACACACACACACACACACACACACACACACACACACACACACACACACATATATATATATATATATATATATATATATATATTTTAATTCAAATCAATCTCCTCGATTATAGGAATCAATATTTAAGAATAAAAAATTAAACCTAATTTAGATACAATCTTCTTCTTCCTTCTCCTTCTTTACGTTTTCTTCCTTCTCCTTGTTCCAAGTGCACGTCGTCGTTTTCAACCGCCAAAAAGCTCCCACGATTTCTGCCCTTGATCTTTTCTACGTCGATTTTCAATCAACTCGCCGTGAAATACAGTGGAAGAAGCAATCAAAATCATCTATAATCAATCTCTCTGCAAACCTTCTGATTTTCTCCAAAGCGTCGGCGACAATCGTGAATATTTTACCGACTTGAGTCGTGATTAATTTAAGCTCTGTTAAAATGTGATGAAAACAAGGAATTGATTGTAGCCGATTTGATCAGCTTCATCGACGGTTTTTTGAAGAAGAAAAGCAACTTCGATTCTGGATTTTTTTGGCTTCTGCTACAAGTTTGTTTATCTAATAATACACTGTTTATTAAATATAAACATTTTTATACATGAGTGCTGCTATATTACAAATGTTAATAGTTGCTGCTATATGTTTGTTTATCAATATTATACCGTTTATTAAATATATACAGTTTCCATGGAGGTTTTTAATGATTGTTTTTTCAATCATACAAAGTTTATCAAATATAAACGTGATGATTTTGTTTTTAAAAAATGGTTTTTAATGTTCTTTTTTCAATTTAACATTTATATTTGGATTACTTTTGTTCTACTTTTTTTTAAAAAATAAATAAATACTTATTACTTTTTTTTTTGTTTATCAATTATACACAGTGATGGTTAGAGGATGATCGAAGAAGAAAGTAATTCGATATTTTCTGGAAGACAGTCAGAAGCTTGAAGATTTTATTTTCTTGTATTTTTATATTTTTTATATTTAATTTTTCTTTTAATTTTACAAAATTTAAGAGATTTTATAACTTTCCTTAAATCTTGTACAAATTAACAAAAATTAAATCGGGGTTATGTTTTGTCTTTTCACAATGTAATTTAAACTGACTGATGGTAGTTTTGGATAGTTTTGATATATATATATATATATATATATATAAGTTTGTATTTTCTAAAATAAATAACATTAATTTATCCATTACATAAAGGGTAAATTACAAATAACACCCTTGTGGTTTCGGTCAAATTCATGAAAAGTCTTCATAGTTTAAAAATGGTAAATCACACCCCGTACTTCCAAATTATGCCAATAAGACCCCTTAATTCCTACGCTGTAAATTTTCTTTTAGCCATAATTTTTTCATTTGAATTCTGATTTTGATGATTCAAGATGTTTTGGAATAATCTTTTCGGGCTCTAAGTCATGGTTATCTCAAAAATTCAAAATTTTCAATAAATAAAAGAGTTTTATTATCGTCAAAATATTTGGTATGATTACAGTCACTAACACTATTGTTTACTGATGATTTAGAAGTTTTCAAGTGACCATAAAGTAGAGCCCGGAATGAGGATTCCAAAACATTTTGAATCATCAAAATCGAAGTTCAAACGAAAAAATTATGGCTAAAAAAAAATTTACAGCATTAAACGGAAGGGGTCATATTGATATAATTTGGAAGTATGAGGGTGTGATTTGCCATTTTTAAACTACAGGGACTTTTTATGATTTTAGCCGAAACCATAAGGGTGTTATTTATAATTTACCCTTACATAAATTAATCCTTATAATTATCTAATAATCAATAAATCTATTAAAAAAACTACAGATTTTATTTAAAATTTTGAAGAAGAGAAATGTGTTAAACGTGAGGAAAGAGTGAAGGGGAAAAATATGGATTTGTTAACCCATTTTAAAATGTTAGTCTATTGAATTATTTTGGGGATTGAATAAACCCTTACTATGTTTGACAAAAAAAAAAAAAAAAAAAAAAAACCTTACTATATTTACTCCTTCAAATCATGAATTTAAGAAAATCATGAATAATATGGAATGCTTTTTCATCATCTTTCTTTGTAAGGTTAGAGACGTGTATACACAGTGTTTTTAATAATATTTATAAAAATAAAAGCTCGGAAATATATTTATAAATATAATAAATTTTGATTGGATTTATCAGTGATAAAACATATTTTTACATTAAACTTATCACTAATAAACATATAAATCACTGTTAATCATTGATAAACATGATAAAAATAACTATATTTATAAATATATTTTTGAGTTGCTATTTTTATAAATACTGTATAAAAATCTATCACTCAATGAAATTTTCCATGCTAAAATAAGCAAGGAATTAATCTAAAGCTAATTTATTAGGTTGGCTCTTAAACAAAAGGATTTGTTACATATAGCTAAAAAAACTCTTTCCAAGTATGCATTATGTTCATAGCTTAAATCAACAAATCAAACCCGGTATAATTAAACATACTAAAAAATATGAGTTTGAGTAATCAAGTCTAACCCAACTCAATCCAACCCAACCCACTACTTATACCAAACATCTATTTAAGAACACATAAAACATGACCATCTATCTACTAAATACATGTTATTGAAATTGAAGTTTTGTTTCTTTAAATTTATTGCTCGATGTGATTAAATATTCACATTCATCATATCTATACTATACGAATTCGGGTTGTACCTAAAGTTGCATGAATCTAAACTTCATAAAAATCTACCAAACACCTCATTTTCTTAATTTATTTCAAAACCATTGTAAAATTACTAAACTGTTTTTTTTAAAAAAATACTGTGGTTTATTAAAAAAAAAAACCTAAATTGTAGTAGTTAGCCAAAACATACCATCCATCTGAAAATTCATTATTATTCTATATCTTGGTGGTTGGTATGTTTACAGTTAGTAGAAAAATCAGAAGAACCACTTTAAATTGTTTTAATAGTCAAAGGGTAACTAACTTTAAATCTTAAATTAAAATTACAAGTTCGAATTATAGGGTGATCCTATTTTAAATGTTGTTATATAAACTTTTAAATTTTGTGGTGATGAGATAATTATTTAATAAGATTATTAATCGAGATATATACATTAGTTATAGACTATAGTGAATAATAATTATTAAAAATGTGGACATTCATCTCAAAACTAATTGATAATGAGAGAAGTGAACTTTATAAATGTTGTGAGTTCCTTGCATCTTTCCGATGTGAGGTTCTCAACATGCCCCTTCAAGATGGTGCCTCTTTTGGGCTCACCATTTTTGGGTCGAATCCCATTTTTGGATCGAATGCCCGTTTAGGCTTGTTGGGCTTTGATATCATATTAAAAATGTGGGCATCCATCTCAAAACCAATTGGTAACGAGAGGAGTGACCCTTAGATTTTGTAAATGTTGTGAGTTTCTTGCATATTTCCGATATGAGATTCTCAACAATAATTGTCATAAAAAGGAATAAAATACAAAAAGAGGGAACATTTTTCAAAGGGGCTCTCGCAGAAATAACAAAATTAGGTTCAAATAAAAATAACAGTAAAAAAACTTATTTATAAAAATAGCAAAAAACTCAAATTCACGTCTAAAATATTACAAAATTGCTACTAGTAATAAGTGATATTCTCACAAATAATCACTGATTTTACTGATATCATAATATTTTATGTTTGTATCACTGATTACCTAATAGTAATCACTGATTATTTTATAATTTATCACTGATTTCTTTAATACACATGAATAAATTTTTTTTAAAAAACTGTTATATTTATAAATATTTTTAAATATCGTAGAAAATTTAAATTTTACTAGCCATTCAAATTTTCCTAGCCATTGAAATTTTACTTTTCCAAATTGCTTTACTAGATTGAATTATTAGACCTAACATAGCAGGCAGTAGGAGGTAGACTTGACTCTGCTATTTACAGACTCAGAGTGGAATCCAATGTGGAAATGGTAGCTTGGAAATTTAATTTAATTCATTGGCAGTACCTTCCAATAAAGTAATAATGCCATTAATTAGACTTTACTATAAGTCAGTCCTATTCTATTGTCTTTGTGTAGCTGACACTGACATTGGGAATTCAAATTTGTGGTTTTTAATTAGCGGGTGTGGGAAGAATTTGTATGGTTTCTAAAACACATCACTTTTAAGATTGTGTCAATTTTCAACTTATTATTTTTAGTTTATAATCTCATTTTAAATTGAATGTTTGTTTGAGTTTGTTAGATTTTAATACTATTTTAATATAATAAAATTACCTTTTAAAACTAATTAATAATGAGAACACATTAGTTCATATATCTTATAAAACAATTAACAGATCTCATATAACTATTTAAGAAAAATCTTTTTTATTTTATTTTATTATAATGAAACAGATAAAAAAGTAAGGAAGATCTGTCTTTATAGATCAAGACCGAATTAACTTCTTCACATTATATAATAAGAATTATTATTTCTCAACCTTAGTCACTGAAATTGACATCTCACATCATATTGGAAAACAGGAGGAGCAGGAAATGAAGATTATAAAACTCTTTTATTTATTAAAAATTTTGAATTTTGAGGTAATCATGACGTAGAGCTCGAAATGAGTATTTCAAAATACCTTGAATCATCAAAATCGGAGTTCAAACGAAAAAAATTATGGTTAAAAGATTGTTTACAACGTTGGAATGGAAGGGTCTTATTGACATAATTTGAAAGTACGAGAGTGTAATATTTTTAAATTACAAAGACTTTTCATGAATTTAACCGAAATCACAGGGGTGTTATTTACAGCTTACCCTTTTAAAAACTACTTTGGTTTATTAAAAAACCCAAATTATACATACAATCCATCTCAAAACTCGTTCTTTTTCTATATATTGGTGGTTAGTATTTCTTTAGTTAGTATAAAAATCAGAAAGAACCACTTTAAATTGTTTTAATAGTCCAAGAGATTAACTTTAAATCTTAAATTAAAATTATAAATTCAAATTATGGTGATCCTATTTAAAATATTATCTTATAAATTACTTCGCTAGTTCAATATTGTGGAGGATGAGATGATTATTTAATAAAATTAATTGAGATATTATTATTATTATTTTAGATAATAGAGATATATACATTAGTTATAGACTATAGTGAAAAATAATTGTCATAAGAAAAAGAATAAAAAAAATTAAAAAGGAAACATTTTCAAATTGCTTTACCAGATTGAATTACTAGAAGTCTAGACCTAACATAGCAGGCAGTAGGAGGTGGACTTGACTGTGTCTATGTACAGACTCAGAGTGGAATCCAATGTGGTAGCTTGGAAATTTACTGCTCGCAACTGCCAACCAATAAGGTAATAATGCCATAAATTAGACTTGACAATATATTGTACTAAATAAGTACTATTATGCATTGTCTTTGAGCGGCTGAGACACCGACACTTCGAATTCAAATTTGTGGTTTCTAATTGACGGGTTAGGACGTTCAAAATAAATATCACTCAACTGCCCTACATTTAAAATTGAAAGTTCGAACATTTTTATTTAAATATAGTGTCTAAAAAAAACCTTCCTGACTTTCTTACTAGTTTTAATATTAATGTGTATATGAAATAAAATATATTAATAGATATCATATAGTTATTAAAAAATAATTCAAATATTTATTATCTACTAATACATTTTATTTTATCGTAATGAAACAGATAGAAAGGTCTCCTCTTGATTTAGTCACCCAAACTGACGTCATATTGGAAAACAAGAGCAGGTAGAGGTGGTTGGTTGGAAATTTATGGGAATGTAATATCTCATACCTGTGCTTGCTTTAGCCTTTTGACTGTGGGCCTCTCTATAATATTATTATTATTCATTAAAATAAAACTAACTCACACAAAATTTCTATTAAAAAAAAGAAAAATAAAAGAAACCAGTCATTAAATCTAAAATATTTTTTTTTCCCTTTCATGCTAGTGTAAAAATATTGACATGACAATGCATTGTCAATAATAAGTAATTGAACTAAGAAAATATAATATCAAATATGGTTATTTTATATAATAAGGTAATTACCGAAGTAACATATCTGAAATACAACTGAAATGTTAGAATTTTTATAAAAACTACCTAAATAACCTAGTTATAGTTTAAAGTTATATTGAACTAAAAAGGAAATTGAAATCAATAAATTCATTAAAAATAATAATGAAAAAAAAATTAGTTCAATTGTTATATGGATAATTTTTAAAAAGTCCAGACGTTTCATTAATTAGAATGCAAAACTATGTTATTTGAAACAATTTCTTTAAATTATAATAGTATTTTCAAAAATATCAATTTTTAAATTGTAAGTTTTAAATATAGTAAAAGTTTTTAAGAATTTTAAGAATTAATACTTTCAAAAAATAATGAAAGTTTCAAAAATTATAAAAACTTGACTAAATTTGAAAAAATATTGAATTTTAATTGAAAATATCTTAATTAGGAACATGAAATAAAATATAATAATAATAATAATAATTCAATAATACAAGAGAAAAAAAATTAATTAAAATGAACATTCATTTGTTTAACGAATAATTTTTTTTCAATTTCTTTATTATTTTAGAAAATATCAATTCTAAAAGGGTTAAGGTATTCTAAAAGTATTATATGGAAGATTTTCTGTAAAAGAATAACATAATATCAAACATTGTAAAATATTATATCTTACAAAAAGAGTTATAAAAGGAAGGGCGAAGACAGCAGTTTTCTACCTTGTTTTGTTGCATTAAAAAAACAGACTTTTCTTTTCCTCTACTCTCTCTGCAAGTGTAAGTGTATGCCATGGCTGAAACAATTCTGTTCAGTGTTGTTGAGGAGATCATCAAGAAATTAAGCTCTGAAGCTTTCAAAGAGCTCGGAATGATGCGGGAAATCAAGGATGATATCACCAAACTCACCAATTCTGCTTCAATCATCAAGGCTGTTCTTATTGATGCTGAGAACAAGCAGGATCAAAACAATGCTCTAAGCGAGTGGCTCGGAATGCTTAAACATGCTTTTTATGATGTGGAAGATGTTATTGATGAATTCTCTTCTGAGGCTTTACGGCGAGAAGTGATAACTAAGGATAGAAGTGCAAAACAGGTACGCATCTTCTTCTCCCGAAACAACCAGCTTCTGTTTGCTAATAAAATGGCACACAAAATAAAGAATGTTAGGAAGAATCTAGATGCTATTGCTGCTGATAGAGACAAGTTTGGTTTAGTAGCCATAAACGTTGTTGAACAAAATATTCCTCCGGGGAGAGACACTCACTCTCATGTAATTGAGGAGGACGTGATAGGGAGAAATGATGATAAAGAAAAAGTAAAAAATTATTTGCTCGATATGAATGTCAAACATAACATCTTATTCATTGTAATAGCCGGCATGGGAGGATTAGGGAAAACAACACTGGCTAAATACCTCTACAATGATGAGGAAGTTTCTAAATCTTTCGATCTTAAAATATGGGTCTGTGTTTCTGAATTATTTGATGTGAAAGTGATTGTGAAAAATATAATAGAAACAACAACCCAAAAAAAACTTGATACTAATGATCAGATGGAATCTTTACAAAAACAACTTCGAGAACTGATTGAAGGAAAGAAGTATCTTTTGGTATTGGATGACATATGGAATGAAACCGAAGATAAATGGTCTGAGCTAAAAAATCTATTAATGTTTGGAGCAAGAGGTAGTAAGATTTTGATCACAAAACGTGACCACAAACTAGTTTCAGCTGATATGACTCTATTGTACAATTTAGAACGCTTATCAGACGAAAACTCATGGTCATTATTCAAAAAAGTGGCATTCAAAGAAGGTGAAGAGCCAAACAATCCAAACTTGATAAAATTGGGAAAAGAAATTGTACAAAAGTGTAATGGGTTTCCTCTCATGATAAGAAGTATAGGGCGTTCGTTGTACTCGGAAACATCAGAAGAAAAATGGATGTCAATCAAGGATAAGCTGCAACCGGCAAATAATGTGATTTCAAACCTAAAATTGAGCTACGACCACCTCCCAACATCATATTTGAAGCAATGTTTTGTCTATTGCTCGTTGTTTCCCAAAAAATTTTCTATCTCAGCAAATGAAATTATTAGAGTATCAATTGCTCTAGGTTTCGTCCCATCATCAGATTCTAGTAAGTCTATGGAAGATCTAGGAAATGATTATTTTATGGAATTATGTTGGAGGTCATTGCTTCAAAGTTCAGTTTTAGAAAGTGACCTTGATTTTGATTATTATAGTTTTCTAACAACCTCTTCTTACCAGAATTTTGGTTTTACATATAAAATGCCTGATTTAATGCATGATCTTGCACAAATGGTTGCAAGTGGCGATTGCAAATATATAAATTATGAAGATTACGATGCTATTGATGAAAAAACTCGTCATATTTCAATTCAATACAATTCAAAAAATGAAATGAATTTGCCTACTTCGATATTCAAGGCTAAAGGGTTGAGAACGTTGTTTTTACAACATGGTGATGAATTTCATGTGATTGAAATGGATACATCTACTTTAAACGAGCTATTTTCAAGCTGTGTACGTTTGCGAGTGTTGAAACTAAATAGTTTAGGTATTAAAGAGGTGCCAAAATCCATCAAGAAGTTAAGACAACTTCGATATCTAGACCTCTCAGGAAATAGAAAGTTGAAATTTCTCCCAAATTCTATCACTGAATTGCAAAATTTGCAAACACTGGACTTGCATGGTTGTTATGAATTAGAGGAACTACCGAGAGAGATAAAGAATCTTGTAAATCTTAGGCATCTTGATCTACATAATACAAGTTTGAAGCATATGCCGAAGGGAATGGGAAAGTTGACAAGTTTACAGACATTAAATTTGTTTGTAAGCTGAGTGAATTGAAAGATCTCAACCATTTTAAAGGAAGGTTAGTCATAAAAGGTTTAAAACAGCTGAATACTACTCCATCTGAATCTACCTTAGCAAGGTTGAAAGACAAGAAATATTTGCGACACTTGCTTCTTCGATGGGATTTGGATTGGACAAGGGAAGATGATGAAGTTGATGATGAAAGGATATTGGAAGGCCTCGAACCACATCCAAATGTTGAATCCTTGGGCATTTCATGTTATATGGGAGAAAGATTATCCAATTGGGTATCCTCACTTTCTAAATTGATTTCGATTGATATTGATAGATGCAGAAGATTGCAACATCTTCCACAGATTGATCATCTTCCACTTCTCAAATGCCTAACTTTGAGTGGCCTACATGCTTTGGAGTTCATAGATATCAATGATTCGGTTTCTTCATCGGTGTTTTTTCCGTCACTTCAATATCTCCGTTTAGGTTATATGCCTAATTTGAAAGGATGGTGGAAAAGGGAACCTTGCTCACTTCCATCTTTCCCTCCTCTTCGTAAAATTGTAATCTCCTACTGCCCGAAGCTAGTTTCGATGCCACTACACTCTGATTTAATAAGTGTTGAACTTAGATATATGAGTCTCAAGACATTGAAGTTTTCAATTGCGAGTATCTTATGTCCAACAGATCCATCCTCCACCATCACGTTTGCTTTAGAGAAACTTTTACTAGAACGCATCGAGGACCTTGAATTTCTCCCAAACCGATTATGGCGGCACCTCAACAACCTGAGTGAAGTGAAAGATGGAAAATTGAAACATTTGTCTCTTCAAAGTTTCAGATTATCAAATGTCCCAATTTGAAATCAGTTCCAGAGGGAATGCGCCAACTTCAAACTCTCAGGATATATGACTGTTGTAATTTGAGGCATTTACCGGAATGGATAGGAAGCCTCGTTTCACTTTCATGGTTGCAGATCAGCACATGTCCTAATTTGAAATCAGTTCCAGAGGGAATGCGCCAACTTAAATCTTTACAAACCCTTGTAATAATGGGTTGTCGAGAACTAGAAGAAAGATGCAAGGAAGGAGGGGAGGATTGGCCCAAGATTGCCCACGTTCCAACAGTTTGTCTGCGTCTGTGGTGATAACATGTGGCATTAATAATTCTCCAGGTATTCAATCAAACCATTCTTTTATTTCATTTCTATTTCTATATTAATAAACCATAATTTATAATTCTAAACTCTTATTTTAATCAACTATGCAAGTGGGAGTTTTTTGGATAGACACGTGGTAGGTGAGGTGTTAATAAAAAAGAAGAAAAAAACCAAATCTATCACCACACTCTCGGGTAGACGAATATTTTCTATGCTTATTTTAGTTTTATTATGGTGTTTTAAATCAATAAAATATGAAAATGACTTCATGAATGACAGTCAATGAATCAAATCAATTTTTGAATAAGATTGTGAATTGAATTAAAACAAATGTAGAATTACTTAAAAAATTTAAATCATTTTAAAAAAAATACTCTATGTTGAAAACTATTCAAATAGTTGAGAACTCAATCAAAAATTCTGTCCTCTTGAAATGTGAAAAAGATGAAAAAGTTTTTTTTTTTGTATTCATTCATGTCATCGTTTTTCTTCTGTGTCAATCTGCTGAAAAAATTAGATGCAATTCCCCTGAAAAAAAAAAAATTGTGCACATAAATGTGTTTTTAGCAAGAGGTAGGAAGATAAATATCCTTTATATAATCAAGTTTTGGGGAGAAATATTGCATTAATCACCTTTTGGAAAAAAAAATATGATTCTCACTCGCCAACTTGAACTTACCTTTAAAGCTAAGATTCCGTTTACAAATGATTTTGTTATTCTAAATTGAGCTTGTTTGGTAATATTTATTTTTATTAGCTTGTTTGATATGCAGATATTATGTGGTGGGATAGGGAGAAGTGTTTTGAATTCCTTTATATGGCGTGAGGGCTGTAAGCTTGCCCAAAAAACCGATGGATTGTCATAAACAAAGTTCACTTAACAAGCGTTCGAAAATTCATCCAACTCTACTTAAGATTATGGACGAAAGATTCGGTATGCTTACTCTTTACTTGATAACTCTATGAATTACGCTTCCGTTATAGATCTCTTTCAGTGCTAATTATAATTTGTCTCAAATGTAAACAAATTGCCTTATATTTTGTGAATTTTATATTGTTTTTTACGTCTCTAGTAACTTTATTTTCTTTACATGTAATAATTAGATAGATGAACTCTAGATTGCTAGATTGGGAATTTTGTTAAGGCTTGCTTGTTGTGAGAATTTTATTTCACTTTGTTTTTAGAATTATTTTGTTATATTATTTTAGGGAAAAAAAAGGAAAAGAAAAAAGCAATACTTTATGTTGTAAACTACTTAAATAACTAAGAGAATTGAAAAATGTTAGTTACTTACTTTCAGGAGTATAGCAACTATTTTGTATTGGAACTCAATCAAAAGTGGACTCTTGAAATGTGAAAAAGGTTAAAAGGTATTCTCTTTTTCTTCTGTTTTTATTCATGTCATCATTTTTCTTATCAAATTGAGATTCATATATTTTAATAGATCCATGATTCATTGCTTAAAAAAAATTAGATGCATTTCCTCTGCCAAAAATTCGTGCTCATAAGTGTTTTTAGCAAAAGGTAGAAGGATAGAATCTTTTGTATCTAATCAAGTTTTGGGGAGAAATATTGCTTTAAAATACATGATTCTCCCTCGCCAATTTGAAGAGTTTCTTTAAAATTATGGTTCCATTTACAAGTTGTGGTGGGAAAGGGATAAGTGTTTTGAATTCCTCTATGTGGCATCAGGATTGTTAGCTTACTCAAAAGGAGGATGAAAATCTAAATATCAAAGAACCACACGGCAATGCAAAAACAGTTCACTTGACAAGCGTTGGAAACTCATCTGACTCTTCAAGAGCAGTTATTAGTTTTTTGGATTGATATTGAGTTGATGACTCCCTGCTGAAGTGAGGTGAGATGTTGAACTACAATACTTAGCTAGGATGTATAGAAGTTTGTTGATTATCGCATGACTTTTATCTCTCGTTGGATTTGCAGGAAGGAGAGACATCCCCCAACAACTTTTCTGGAAAAAATTCAAGATCCTCTATTTTCACAAGGACAAAAATTCAAATTGAAGAGATCAAAGAGCGTTGTGGAGGATGAGAGAAGTTCTAGCATTTACAAAATGAAATAGCCAATGACAATGACATTGAAGACAGTCGGGGGAGGAAAATATGATTTTAACCAAGGTTTGTGAAACATGCCAGATACTATATTTAACCAATGCTTTCTATGGTCAAATGCACCGTAAGAACCTTTTCTATCTAGGCAATAATTAATTAGATGTCTTCCTTGATAATATAAAGTAAGTGATTAAATTCATCATCATGAAGTGATTACATTAAGGGTATTCAAAAAACTCCCATGTACTTTCCATTACATCCAACCATAATACTCATTGCTGAATAACTCATGTTTCTTGCAGCAATGAAATCTGTAGCTTAGCTCATGGAGAAAATATCAAGGAATTTGAAGCTCAAAGTAAGTTTCTTCAGCAATAGAATTGATGCTTGCGGATGAAAGTAAGGGGACACAACATAGTTTAAATGAGAAAAAAAGGGCTTGCAACTTAGGTTTGTTCATCACATCCTCTTATACGTAAATTTCCAATATAACAGTCTCTTCAAATTAGTCTTCAAATGACAAATGCTTTTAGATTGTAAAATACACTAACAAGGAAAATGCTTCACGTTCAATATTGTCTATCTACGAACAATGAAATGATCAAGCTGCGGCAGATGGCAGACTACAATGGCTTTCCATTGAAGTAGGTAGTATCCCTAGAAGTTGAGGCATTTCAAAGCAAGTTTCTCCAAATATGCTGCAAATAAAATTGAAGTTTGTTTGGGGACGGGCAGTTAAACAGAAAACTCATGACCAGATAAGGAAAATATGTTTTTGAGCAAGGTATTTCTAACACTCCCTGTCTTTTTAGTTAGTTTCCAAAGCAACCATCCCTTCAATAAAGTAGAAAATCATAATTGATACAACCGATTGTAAATCAAGAACTATAAACACTCTCGGGTAGACGAATAGTTTCCATGCTTATTTTAGTTTTGTTATGGCGTTCCAATCAGTAATATATGAAAAAGACTCCAATAATGACATTTAACTAATTTAATCAATTTGAATAAGACTTTGAATTTAATTAAAACAGATGTTGCAGCATAAAACTCTATCTGCCACCTATAGTTGGTTGATTTTGCCTGACAAAATACTTGTTCTGTTTACTGCAGATTTCATGCATTTTCCTGACAAGATGCAAATTTTTTGTTGTTGGCACTTAGATGATAGTCGCTAAAAGCAGCAACATCCAGTCAAAAGTGGTTAGACTCTGGCAACACTTCTTTTGATGTGTAGATTTAGTTGCATTCCTCTAAAAGATGCTCGAGATCTATCTTTCCGGGACTTCTTTGGGCTCTAACGTCTAAGAAAAGGAAGATTTAATAGATTTGTGTCTTCTCTACTTTGTTATGGCAGTTTGGACTAACAACAATATGTACTTAGCTTTTTTAAGTTAGATTTGCTTCATGGGATTCAATTTGAGTTTAGTTTTATTTCGTACTTTTTGTTGGATTAAATTTATTATTTCTTTATATTTTGGGATTACCTTTCATTCCATAGATTATAATTTTGAAATGAAATTATTTTTATTTTTTCTATTTGAGAATGAGGACTACATAATGTTCTTAAAATTATTTTATTTTTACTTTTGATCAATGAAAAATTAACTTTCCATAAAAAAAAAAGTTATATTAACATGTAACCTTGACCAAGTACTTGCCAACATGAGTATAGCTCAACTGATTTGATATATACTCCCTTCCCCTTGAGGTCAAAGGTTCGAGTCCCCCTCCCCTACCTTGATGAAATCTCAAAAAAAAAAAAAAAAAAAACTTGACCAAGTCATAAATCTGTTTACTGCAGATTTCATGCATGTTACAAGTGATTTCAACCAAATTTCGAGGACGAAATTCCAAAAAGAGGGTAAGATATTGTCAAACCCACTTCCTCTGTTTTGTCTCATGTGAGTTGGAAAAGAAATATAAAAAAAAAAACTATGTATTAGTTTGGCCAAATTTACATAGGCGGTGGTGGGCTTAATAAAAAGCTTTAATGTTAGCAAATATCAATCAATTGCTTGACAGGTAGCAAAGGAGATTAAAATAAAAGATAAACTTAAGACTTGGAAGAGAGAGGAGAAGAGAATTACTTTGAAAAACAAAATCAAGGGATTTTTGTTTGTTCTTCTCTTTGTTCACCGTGGTGAAAGAAGAGAGATATTTTCAATTAGAAGAATCGATTTTGGTAAATAAATTTTTTCCATGATTTTATTTTCTTATTTAATGGTTCGTGGAAGCCATGCTCATAGAAAGGGAGAGCCAAATTTTGAGAAATTTCACTTAAAATTTATACTTAGTAATGAGAAGAATTAGTTTCATGATATTGATGCTTGTGCTATGGAGCCATTCTCATGGGTTTAAACTTAAAGAAGATAGCTGCTATTAGGAAAGAAAAAGAAAGAAAGGATAAAAGAACAAAAGCTTTTAATGGATCAACTTATGGGTTTTTGTAGGTGATTTATGATGAAAAGGAATTGGTAGAACAATTTGGGATACATACAAAACGATTATTTTGTTTTTCTCTAAGAACAGTATTTTATAAAAGAAGGGGAAAATACCAAATTTTTGTCTTGGTTGAACCTCAGGTTAGAGTGTAAAGAACTTGGACTTTGGAATTTAATATTTTACAAAGGGAGAAGAGAATTGATGGGCTTTAGTTTTTATGGATTAAAAGAAAGTTCTAAGTTTGGTGAAGTTCAAGTTTTCTTGTTTGAAACCTAGGAGGATATTGTAGATGAAATATCCAGCTATGGTGTTGACTTGTGGCAGAAGAGGGGGAAATGAGAATAAATATTTAGATATTATCGAGATTTATATTGTAGACCCCTAATTTTGTCCGGTATTATTTAAAAATTAAAGTTTTTTAAATTGAAAGATGAAATAAATTTGACCATTTCTTTTTATCATAGTTGTTGAAATGAGCACATCATATTTAAAAGAGAAGAAATATTCTAGATTCGTTCCTACCTTCCTAAAAAAATGAATTTTTAATTTCTTAGATAAAAGAGGAATGAGAAAAGAAATAGAGAAAAAGAGTGGAAATCCAAAAAATACTTTTCCTCAAAAGAGGAAAATGATGGATATGTGATTAAAATAAATGAAAAAGAAAAGAAAAGACATAGGGAGAAGTTTTGAATTCATAGACAAAAGAGGTAAGTAAAAAGAGGGGAATAAGGTTGGAAGATTTTTTTTTCAAATTTATAGCTAAAAAAGGTAAAACTCATAAAAAATAAAAATAAAAGCAAAGAAAACCTAAATCCTAATCACCTCCTATAAATTCATCTTATTCTCCCATTTTCAAGAGGAGAGGGAGGAGGCCTCCAAAATTCATACAAAAAACACAATCTTCAACTTTCCAATTCCTCCATATTTCTCCATCCATCATTCATCTCTTTCTTGTCTCCCTCTCTTCATACCTTTGAAAAAAATAAAATCATCTCCCAACTCTCCATCATTACCATCCATAACTTAATCATCCTTCAAAAAAGAACCTTAAGTTTTCAAAAGCTACCATCTCCCCCACCATTCTCATATCATCCAATTTTATCCACACTCCATAAAATCATTTCCCATGACTCTATCCTCACTTTCACACACAAAAGGGACTCCAAGAGGTAATAGAGATGTTCGTGATAAATTTTATTTTTTATATGAGTATGCTTATTTATTTTCTCTAGTTACATGATTAGTGTTGAGTTATTTCCATCTTGAAACAAAAATAAGTGCCATCTTTCAAAAACTACTTTTTTTTATGTTGAGTCTTTTAGGTTCAAATAAATTCTGAGGTTTATATATATTTATTTATTTTATGTGATAATTTTTTCATGAAACTAGACATAAATATGAATATATAGAAAAAAGAATCAACAAATTCCGGTTTGTGGTTTGAAAGTTATGATTTTTTGAAGTTTGTTGTTCAAATGAATTTCTAGGCTACGGGATTTTCCGAGCATGTTCAATTTTATGATTATTCTGTACTTATTTGTTTAGTTTAATTATTTATTCTTGAAAGTAGACTCATAAATAAAACTTTAGAAACAAGAATCACTCCGTTTCGTGAAGTATAAAAAAAGATATGATTTTTCAAAGTTGGTATAAAATTCTGCACAATTTTGTTGTTGTAAAACGAGGATGAGGTACTTTTATTCATGAAAATTTGTTTGTTTTTTAATTAAAGATATGAATATTTTTGGGGATGATAGTTTTATTCGATTGTCATATTTTGTATGTCATATTTATGTTTATGATTTATTTCCTTATCTAACACTAATTAACATTTATTATTTGTTAAGTTTATTGTTTGTTTTTACTTAATGTTAAAAACTGTTTTTTAAAAATAATTTTCTTTTTTCTTCAAAAGCTTATACCAAAAAATTCTATTGTTAAAATTTGGGAGTACAAGGATACTTTAATCCTAAAGTTTATGAAATAAGAAATTTTATGGTATGATTTTAAAACCAAGATGAAATAACATTTTCAAAACGTTTACATTTCAAAAAACTTCTTAGTAATTGAAATTTGGGATTACAAGGATACTTTGATCCCAAATTTCATGAATTTAGAAGTTTTATGGCATGAATTTAAAACCAATTTAAATGATTTCTTAAAACGTTTTTCATCCCAAAAAAACTTCCCACAATATAAAATTTGGGATTACAAGGATACTTTGATCCCAAATTTCATGAATCAAGATGTTTTATGGCTTGACATATAAATAAAATTAAAGGATATTTTTCCAAAACTTTCATTCCAAAAAACTTTCTACAATTGAAATTTGGGAATACAAGAATACTTTAATCTCAAATTTCATAAAATGTAAAGTTTTATGGTTTGATAATTTTATCATTGATTTTCAAAAAAATATTTTCTAATGGTGTAATGCCACTCATAGTAATTTGATGATATCATCATAATGATTAATGATATGATCAAATTAACATGAGACATTTCAAAATAAAACACAAAACAAACTTTTTTCTAATGGCTTTATGCCACTCACATTTATTTAACAATATCATTAAAATAATTAGTGATATTGACTAATAAAGGTGGGACATTCCAAAATAATAATAAAATCACTTTGTTTTAGTAAAGGGCATTTAATGACATATTTGAGATAAACCAAAACAGTAATCGTTTTTTAAAACGAATGTTTTAGGGTGCTAATACCTTCCCTAAACATGAATAAACTCCCGAACCCTTTTTTTTTTAAATCGCAGACCATTTTTATTTTCGTCTTTCTCAGGTGACCAATCACACCTTTTTAAAACCAATGATTGGTGGCGACTCTTGTTTTTTTTCTTGTTCCTCTTGACAGGTTAGAAAAGGACATGTGTTTATCTTTTACGAGATGGTCGGCCGCTCCACGTCGTTCGAGGGGGTAGCGACAGATGGCGACTCTGCTGGGGACAACTTTTGAGAGTCTTACTGTTTGATGGTTATCTCTTTCCTTTTATGTCATTAATGCCTTATTTTTCTTTTTGATTGTTAATTTTTCTTGTTATGACTTTCATTCATTCACATTCACAGCCTCCTACCCGGGCTTACCCTTTTAGGGAGATGAGTATATGTAACCTTCGTGGAGTTTACTTCCGTGTAGGTACATGAAAATCTCACCCAACTTAACCTAACCAGGATACTGGAAGGGGTGCTTTATTGTAAATGGGTCAACTCTTTCGGGATATTGTTAGAGTACCCCTATTACAACAAAGACAGCTTGGTGGCCTTTAGATAGATCCTTAGATTTATACTCCAACCACACTGTCATCGATTTCATAAGTTATGTGTTACTTTTATAGTTGACATGTGCTATACGTTGTAATGTTATTATCGTTAATTGTAATGTAATCGTTGTTTGTCTTATATTTGGCTGTTGTGATTGTCATATATTTTTAATGTACTGTTATATGTTCATTTTCACTTTCAAATTCGCACATGCATAAACCCATGATTACCAACGTTTCTTTTTTCATGATGTGTTATCTTTTCTCACAATTTTATGTTCATGCTCATTATTGTCTACGTTTTTTAGACATATCTTTGTCTTCACATACTCACTTATTTGAGTTGTACTTTCATTCCTATCTTTATTTATTTTTATTCTTTGAAAATGTAAAATAAAAGTAAATGAAAAATAAAGAAAAGCATCATCTTTGTTTTGTTTTATTTTATGAGTGTGTTTATCTTTTTTTTTTATTCACGAATTGTACTTTCTTCTTTAAAATAAAGTTTCAACCCAACACCGTCATCCCTTTATAATCTAAGCTTAGAGAGAAATCATGAGTGAGTAAGGCACTACAAAAAAACTGCCAATTTGCGACCAAATGGTCGTTTTTCACCTAAAATGCGACCAAAATGCGACCAACTGAGTGGTTGCTAAAAAGCTGGTCGGTTTTGAATTTGTGCGACTGCATGGTCACAAAAATTCGACCATCTGGTCGCAAAAAATTTTGGTCGAAAAAAAGTCAAACTTTTTAAAATGCGACCATATGGTCGCATTAAAAGGGACCATATGGTCGCATTTTATCTTCAATAGAAGTGACCATTTGGTCACATAAAAAGTGACCAAATGGTCGTAATTTTTGTGACCAAATGGTCACTTATTGGCTCAGTGAAAATACGACCAGATGGTCGCTTAAAAAGCGACCATCTGGTCGTAATTTATGTGAAAGATAAGTGACCACTTGGTCACATAAAAAAGTGACCAAATGGTCGCATTTTATGTGACCAAATGGTCACTTTTAGTCTCAGTTAAAATGCGACCAGATGGTCGCTTAAAAGTGACCATCTGGTCGCATTTAAGAATTTTTTTTTAAATTTAAATTTTAATAATTAGTTAATTAATTATTAATTAATTATTAATTATTAATTACTAATTATTTATTTAATTAATATTAAAATTTCATAAAAAAAATTGGAATTCAAATAAAAAATATATATATCAAATATTAAAAAAACGTTTTATACAATCGAAAGAATCCTAGAACTACTGCGGAGGCCGGGGGGGGAAGGAGGCGTCGATGTGAAGGCCGCCGCCTGAGATCCAAGTCGCGGCCAAAGCGGATGCGACCAGGCGTCGACTCGTGCTTGTATGTCGGCCTCGACTCGTGCCTGTATGTCGGACTCAATAGTAGCGACTCGAGCAACGAAGTCTTCACGCATAGCCTCCATGTCCGCGCGGCACCGCTTTGCTCACCCAGGAGAAGGGCCGGAGCTAGTGCTCGCTCGTTCCCGCCGAGGCCGGGCACATCTGCATAAAGGCGTCGCCCGTCGGAGCCGAGCCCAAGAACCGACCCATCAGTCGAACCCCTCCAGGACCTCCAAGAACGCCTCTATACGGTCCTCCTGAGTCGGTTGCGAGTCCGGTGTGGGCAACCGCCGAGTCAAGGACTCAGTGAAACGTTCCTAAACATTTAAAATTCAGAAAATAAAATGGTTAATATATAATGTATGAAAAATTTTAAAGAAAGAATAATAATTGAAAAAAATATTAAATACCTGAACTTCTTTCGTCTTATCGTCGACTTAACGTCCCGGCCCTTCTTCGTGTGAAGAACTCGGTGCGGCTCGTCCAGCGACGGGGCGCCGCCGTGCTTCGCTTCCTAAAAAATCAAAGAGTGAAGAATAAAACATAATAAATTAATAAGTAATTGAAAAAAAACGAGAAAAAGAAAACGAGAAAGCGAGCGAGGAAAAAAAAAGCATACCAATCGACGATGGTGCTCGTCGTGGGTCCGCGCCCCTGTGTGTTTTTCTTGGATTCTTCGCGCGGTTGGCCTTATTCCTGCTTGACACGGCTTGCCCGAGGAGTGATCAAACTAGCGGAAGCCGCGCGTGGTCCTCCTGGGCTCATCCACACGGGGCGGTTTCTTGCTTGCCTTCGCGCGCCGGAACATGAGGTCCTTGAATCGATCCCAGGACGTGGCTGTCCCCATAGGGGGGAACAATCTACCGGTCGGTGATATCGGGATCGATAACAGAAACTTGCCCTGAAAAAATTGAAATAAAAAATTGTTAAAGTAATAAATTTATTTCTATAAATTTCAAAATTAATTAATTATGAAAATAAATTATGTTTTTACCTTCCAATCATCCGTACATCCGACGTTTCTCCGTCGTCGAATCTTCGTCCAGATGGGTCGCTGGGTAGAGGCATGCTCTGAAGGACCTCGCGAAACCGTTTTGAAACGGCATTAGGTATCAGATTTCGGCAAAATCACAAAAAATTATTGTGCTATATATTAGAAACTATTAGTTAAAAAGAATAAAAAACTTTTAGGGAAATAGTAAACAAAATTACTTACGTATCCCCTTCAATCCGAAGGGTAGAGTCTCATGCCCGAGACGGCTGCGTGCATGAAGTCGAGGGGCCACTTGATCCGACCCGATGCGGGGCCGACGACCCTGGACGCATACCCCGATGCTAAGCCCGGGGGCGTGGCAAGGGAGTCTGCGGCGGCCGTGGTGTCGAAGACTTCGGTCTCAGGGACTCCATCATCGAGCGTGGCAGCAAGTCGCGTATCGTAACTGAAGAGGATGTCCAACTCCTCCGTAGTCAGGTCCGCATCAGGGGCAACGCCAGTAGGCGTCTGCAGAGACCCCTCGTCACCCGCATCGTCAGGCTCGTCTGACTGGGGAGGACGTCGTCTGCCCGTCATAATCCTACAACCAAAATAAACTAATTTAATACTAATTACGTAAGTAAAATATTGATTAGTTTATTTATTTAATTAATTAATTAATGAAATAATGTAAATTAAACTAACATAAATTTAAGTAAATAATTTAAAATAAACTAATCAAATTAATTTGAATAAAAGTAAATTAAAATTAGATTAATTGAACTAAAAGTAATTCAATTAAACTTAAAATTAATTAAGTAAAACTAAAATAAACTAATCATTTAATTTGAAATAAAGTAAAGTAAAATTAGATTAATTGAACTAAAATTAATCGAATATCTTCATCATCACTTTTCATTGTTCAAACTTCTCAATTCTTCACTATCGTCGCCATAGTGCGATAACACATTATCCAAAACAATATCAATGTCTTCAAACACAAGTTCTTGATCTTCCATCTCATTGAACACCCATTCATTATCTCGTCTCTTCAAAAGCAATCTCATGATATGTTTTCCCTTCCAAAGCATTCTTCTGATTGAACTCCACAAGTATAAATTTGTCCATATCTACAAGTAATTACAAAAAAAAAAACCCTTAATCAATGCAACACAAATATTTATAATAGCTTGAGAACACAAAGACTTAATTGAGACCACATAATTTTCATTGCAACACAACTAGTTAAACCTATTATAATATATACAAAAACGGTGTCAGGGAGGTTTTGAGAATTAGATAATAAAATCAAAGAATTTTGTCCAAACATTCTTTCCTTTCCAAAAAAATGTTAGAATTTGTGGAAATTGTGTACCTAAAATTGCGTGAATATTAGTCAGATTTGTAGAAAATTGATCAAAAATCGTGATGAAGGGAGAAGAGGCACAAACGTAAGAACAGTACTTTCTTTGGTTGAATGTTGATGTTAAAAATTATGGGTCCCAATATTTTTAATCTAAGGTTAGTTAATAAGGTTTATAATATGGGAAATATTCTATTAAAATCTAAAAGAAAATAATAAAATAATATTTATTGTTAAAATGGATTATTTTTTAATAGATAATGGCTTCTTAAAAGTACAGGGGTGTGTTTTAAAAAAAAATAAAGTGTGGGGTCATACTTATAATTGGGTGAAAGTGCACGGGTCATTCTTGCATTTTATTATAAAATTTATTTAAATAACAACTTTCAAGTTTTAAGGGATTTAAAATTAAAATTGTTGTGGTATGTAAATTTGTTTTTTTTTGGTTAAAAACTTTTATTTTAAATAAAATTTTAAGTGAGTTACTATTGAGTATCTTTTATATACAAATATATTATTTTAATAACTGCCCCGATAGAAAAACAAAATATAGAAGATTTTGAATCAAGAATATTATTTCATTTACATTGTTATATTGTTTTTTTTTTTTTTTTTGAGATGACATTGTTATATTGTCGAGAGCTTAAGATAGCCAAATCCAAGCAAAGTGGAAAATAACAAATTATCAATACTATTGGATGAAAACTTTTAATTTCCATTATTACCCCTATTAATCCACTTTAATATCTAGATTAGCCATCCTCTCATATTAAATTAGCATTTTCAATTTATTTTATGCAATAATATATAATAATAATTTACACTTATATATTATTACACTTAATTGATTCTATTAAATTAAATTGTTTACTGCTATAATTAATTCAATTATTATACAAATCAATCACAATAATCAAATAATGTTTTTTAAATGAAAAAAATAGGCTACAAAATTGTTTAGATTTAGAAAACGAAATAAAAAAAATTGTGTGTTCAATTTAGATAGTAAATTTCAACGCTATAAATTATATTCATCACAATTTATTATATTCGACCAATATTCAAGCATATAAATTATATTCGTTCAATTTTAAAAAAATACTACTACGCTACTTATTAAAAATATCATTTATAATTAACAAATTATTACTCCATTATTTATTTATTTATTTATTTTGAAATGTTTATTTATTTTATTTTTGAAGATAAACTCTAATATTTTTTAAATTTATTCTATATAATTATTTAAATTTAGAAATCAACTCCGCATTCAAATTGTTTTAGAAACGAAATAAGATAAAGTATATGTTTAATTTAGATAGAAAAATTTTAAGTGTAAAAATTATATTCATCACCATTAATTAAAATTTAAGTTATAATATTTTAAATATATTATATTCGTTTGTTTGTTTTTTTAAAAACATCCTAATTATATTTATTAAAAAAAATATCATTTATAATTTACAAACTACTACTCCATTATTTAAATTTTTTAATATATACTACAATATTTGTAATTTATTTTACACACACACACATATTGTGACGCCTCGGGTTTTCGGTAAGTTTTTAATTTAAAAAAAAAATTTCCTAATTGATTTCATAAAAGATTTAAGGATAAGGTGTTTAAATTTAATTCTTATTATTAAGAGTTATTTTTAAATTAACTTTAGACTTAGATATTTTGGGAAGATATTTATTTAATAAAAATTGAAAAAAAAAAGGGGAAGAGGCGTGAAAAGAAGAAGGGAAGGGAAGAAAAAAAAAAAACATAAGGCAGACATCTCATCCTGCTTCACGTGAAAGAAAAACCTAGACAGAAAAGGTTGGTATTTTCTTCTCCTTCTTCATCTCCCTCTTTGATCTATCGAATGTGAGATCAATCGATTACGATTAATCGATTTGTTTCCTTTGGGTTATAGGTGATTTGGTTGTTTAGGGTTTCTTTGGTGGAATTGGTGAAGAATCAATCCAGATCGAATCGAGGTAATGTCCAATTCCCTAAATTTCCTAGGCAATTCGATTGTAGAAATTCCTATGGTTTATGAAAAACCCTTTGAATTTCACCATTCTTCCTTAAATTTCCAAATATTGAAAACCCTAATTTAATTTTTGGAAATTTCTTTTTTTTACCTAATCTGAAAAAAAAAAAAAAAAAAAAAGAGGCGGCCGCCGCCGCCGCCACACCAGAAGGGTGCAGCAGCAAGCTGCTGCACCTTGTGGGCAGCAGCAGTTTGCTGCACAGCCTTTGCTTCTATTTTGTGATTTTTTTCGCCGTGGGTCCCCGTCCTTTCATCCTTGTATGATTGAGTAAATTTTTGGATGTATTTTAAAATTGGATAGGTGGTGTTTCAGGTGCTCAAAATTGTTGAGAAGTGCTTAAGGAGTATTTTTATTTTTTTGCAAACTAAGGTGAGTAGAATCTGTTAAGCTTTGAAGTCTATCATGTTTGGTTTACCTTTTTCTTTAATAGTTTAACCTCCAAACTTTGGAATTAATTTTGGATGTTTTAAGTGATAAAAGAGGTTGTTTGAGTTGATGTATAAATTTGGATGATTAAAAGTCTAAAGCATGCTTTAAGGACTTAAGTTTAGGAAGGAGATTAATTGTATCGTTTTTGGGTTGTTTGATTGACCCATAAATTTTATCTCTTATCTTTACTGGTTGATGGTGATTGATCTAAAGCTGATGTGTTAAGTTTCATTATTTTGGTGTTATACCATGTAAATGCCGATTCATGTTAGTGCCAATTAGGAAAGTTTAGGCTTAGGCGGTTAGTTAGATACTGTTACTGGATATAATTCTGGATGTGTGATATTTTATTTAGATGTGCAGGTTGTATTTTTCTTTTGGGAGTTAAGAAAATATAGCCGTTATGCCGCCGAATTTTCCCTAGAATTTTATTAGATCCTAAGATTTGTTTAAGGGGTGATTTAGTATAAGCTTAGGTTGGTCTCACCTCTAGATTTGTTAAGCTTTTGGAAGTGACGGAGTTTGATCCAAAGGGTTAGTTGGATCTTTTGGCTTGTAAAGCGTTGTGATTGGTTTGTGGAAAATCATACTACCTTAAAATACCTTGGGTAATATGGTTGTAGGTTCACATTAGGCAAGGCCTTGTCTAATGAAGAATAGGCATTAGGGGAGTTTATTTAGTGTGCACAACTTAAATAACACCTAACGGGGCAGGTTTATTCCATCTGTACAATGGAAAAGAATATTTCCCAAAGGATTTAAATTGTAGAAAAATTATGTTTAAATTCCTTATGGGCGTAGTCTCTCTTTGTTTTTGAATAAATAGGAGATTAAAGGTATTAACGAGAAAGGTTTTCGATTAGTTTTAAATTGTAGAAAAATTATGTTTAAAACTAAATTGATTAGATGTGACTTATAGTTTAGAGGTAAGCTTTAAGACTCCTTGGAGTGAGTGATTTATTGGATGTCGGTGAGGACGTATATGGACTTAAAGTCTTAGGAAAACCTCTCTATGGCATAGTTCATTCTTTAACAATTTTCTATTCACTGGGCGTAGCCTCATGATGCTACATTATTTTTTTCAGGTAAAGGAAAGAAGAAAGCTGGCAAATGAAGGATTTCGTGGCGGGGGATGATTGATTGATTTTACACGCCGCGGTGTTGTTCTTTTCTTTATTATTGGGTCAAAACAAGTGATGTTTATTTTGAAAACTGTCGTGGGACTATTTATTGTTTTGGACTTCTGTTTTTGGTTTGAATATTGTTCTTAGTCCAATGTTTATTTCATTTGATTTTTAAGGAGTTTTTGTTTTGAAATGACCGGTCTAAACTAAATGTTTGGTTTTGATTTTTGGAATAAATGACTTGATGAATTTAAATTGCTTCCGCTGTTGGTTTTATGCTTATTTGTTTTTGGAAATATTTCGGGTTGTTACACACACACACACACACACACACACATATATATATATATAAATTTAGAAATCAACTCAAATGATGTATTAAAATTTGGATAGAATTTCTCCAATTAATTCCGCAGTACAAAAGTTTAGTAACTTACCAATTAAATTATAAAAAAAAAAAAAAATTAATATCATTTGATTTTTCAATTAAAATTATTTAAATTTAAATTTTTCATATATCAAATGGATTCTTAGCTTTTCTCTATTATTCAATGAAACTTCTTCTAGTTTTTTTTTTCTTTTAGAAAAAACTACTTTACTAATATGTGCCGGTTAATCATTATGGCCAATGACTCCAATCTTATAAAGACCCGACTTTTCAGAGTAATAAATAAACACATTTTTAAGCAGCGGAAGACTCAATAAATATCATTTATTGAAAATATGAAATTTCACTTAAATCAAATAAATAATTATTAAAACGATAACTCCGGAGTTAAAATCTTTAAAACAAAAACAATGAACTAATCGTGTTCTCAAATAACAAAATGTTTTAAGACTAACACGAGTCTCAAATCTCATAAAACAAAATATAGTCAATAAAATTCGAATACTTTATTCATTATCTCAAAGAAAATAAAAGATGTGTTTAGCTAGCCACCACAACATGACCCTCATCTCTTCCACTACATCAACCGCCACCTCTCGATCCATTGTTACCTGAAAAAAAAAAAACAACAGATAGTACTGTGAGGCTAAAGCCAGTGAGAAAACGACTTAATCAAAGATGAAGTCTTAAATAGTCTCTAACAATTCAAACCGAGTCTCAAGCACTCAAACACTCTCCAATAACATCCAAGGCACAAAATCACTTAAAACTTCAAGTCTCACTCGCTTACATGAATAGACAATTCTCACTAATTCCATATTCAATACCTTTAACCACCAATCTCACTTAAATCACCAATCTTTCCTTTCTCATAACCATAGTAAATATCCACAACTTTCATAATCTCATTCTCATACATGAATAGGTAACTCTAACTAGCTCCATATTCAAGGCAATATATAATAACTTCTTACATGAATAGGCAACACTACCGGGTTCCATATTCCAGGTTTCTCAATAAAACTTACTTTACATGGGTAGACAACTTTCACTAGTTTCTTACCCAAGACATCCCAAACATACACTCTCACAATCTTTATCAATTGCCCGAACCACTAACATGCTTTAACTTAACAAGCAATACAAATCACAAAATCCACTAAGAAGGCGGTTCCTTAGAACTACTACCACTTCATAGTACTTGGTTATAGCCTCAACTATAACTGATATTCCCCTAATGTTTCATTCATACGAGCAGTGAACATTAGTACTCGATTATGGATTTTTCCATAACTAACATGACTTTGTATTGAGCTCTGTGAAGATAGCTCACTAATGAAGAATTACAAAGACTAAGAGATAAATTTAGTTAAAGTGAGTTTGTTGTGAGTTTGTTATAAAGTTGTTAGATTCAGTTTCTGAGATTTAACATCTATATAATGAGGTTGTAATAGCATTACCAAACTAATGAGAAATGAATTGAATCTAAGACTTCTCTTCTATTTTCCTAATTCGAAGTCTCTCTCTCTCTCTCTCTCTCTCTCTCTCTCTCTCTCTCTCTCTCTCTCTCTCTCTCTCTTTTCATATGGTATCAGCCTAACTCAATCCTGGTTTCTTCCTTCTCGCACGAGCTTCCATGGCGTCATCCTCTACCTCTGAAGATGTTGCAGCAGGTTCAACTTCTTCTCAGATTGACACGCTTGTCAATCTTGGAACTCGCACAAAAACAGTAAAGCTGAGCGATGAGAATTTCTTGGTATGGAGATTGCAAATTCTGACAGCCATTGAAGGTCACGGGTTGGAAAGATTCATTGATATAGATCACGTTCCGCCTTCTCAATTTGTTGCATCCACTGGACAAAGTGCAAATCTGATAAATCCTGCTTTTACACAATGGAAATTGCAAGAAAAGCTTCTCTCATCCTGGCTTCTTGGATCGATGACAGAAAGCACATTGACAGAAGTGATTGATTGTTCTTCCTCTGCAGAAATCTGGAACTGCATTTCATCTTTATTTGCTACAGAAAACTTGGCAAAGGTAATGCAATACAAATCTAAATTGCAAACCTTGAAGAAAGATTCAATGTCAATTAAAGACTATCTTGCAAAATTGAAATCTCTGGTAAACTCTTTGTCTTCTGTTGGTCATAAAATCTCTACTCAAGATCATATTCTGTATATTTTACAAGGGCTTGGGGTAGAGTTTGATCCTATTGTATCTGTCATTACTGTCAAAACCACAAGACAAACTGTTCAAGAAGTTACATCTTTACTTTTGACTCATGAAGTAAGGCTAGACAGAAATGTCAATAGTGAAGGGTCTGTTCCAACAGTACATTTAACAACCCAAAATCAAGAAAATAGGAACAATGGGTTTTCACAAAGCCAGAGATATGGAAGTCACAGTCATTATGGCAATAGAGGAAAAGGAAGAGGCAGGGCAAAGAAAATCGGATTCAAACAACAGACCCTAATGCCAAATGTGTGGCAGATTTGGACATTCCTCTCCAAAATGCTTTTTTCGTTTTGATCCAAATCATCAAGGGCCTGTTCATAATTCAAACCAGTCTGGTCATCCAACTTTCAGACAACATTCTAATACATTTCAGCGGCAAAATGGAAATCAAATGCAAGCTTTTGTTGCTCAACAAACCTCAAATGGTGTACAAGCAGATACAAACTGGTTTCCTGATTCTGGGGCAACCAATCATGTGACATATGATCTTGGAAATCTAAACATTGGTCATGAGTATCAAGGTAAAACTAAAATTCATGTTGGTAATGGTACTGGTTTGTTAATTGCACATTCAGGTTCCACAAATTTATCTTCTCTGTCTGCACAAAATTCTTTTAAACTAACCAATCTTTTACATGTTCCCCAAATCACAAAAAATTTGATCTGTGTTAGCCAATTTGCAAGAGAAAACAATGTATTCTTTGAATTTCATCCCTTTTCTTGTTTTGTGAAGGACAAAATCAGTGGAAAGGTTCTACTTCAGGGTGATCTTCATGAAGGACTTTATAGGTTCAACTTGCAAAAGCATCATTCCTCTATTGCACAACATCCATCTGTCAAACCTCAACTCCTTCCAAGATCATCTGCCATACCAACTGTTTTGAATACTAGTTTAGCTAATACAGATTCACTGTGTAATTCTTTTGAAATTTGGCATAGGAGATTAGGGCATGTGAATCCTGTTATTATAAGACAGGCTCTTCAACATTGTAATTCTCAAACTTTTCTGAATAAAGATCTTCCTTTTTGTCATTCTTGTAAACTAGCAAAGAGTCATAAAATTCCTTTTCCTGATTCACAAACTGTCTATCATAAACCTTTACAACTTGTAACTTCTGATTTATGGGGACCCTCTCATATAACATCTAGAAATGGTCACAAATATTACATAAGTTTCATAGATGTTTTCTCTAGGTATACTTGGGTTTATTTTTTACAATCCAAATCTAAATCCTTGCAAGCTTTTACACAATTCAAGTCATTAGCAGAAAATCTTCTCAATACCAAAATAAAAATGCTACAAACTGATTGGGGTGGGGAGTTTAGAAGCTTTACCTCTTTTCTCAAAACCCATGGTATACTACACCGAATCACCTGCCCTCACACATCTGAACAGAATGGAATAGTAGAAAGAAAGCATAGACATCTTGTAGAAATAGGTTTATCTCTCCTTTCTCAAGCTTCCTTACCTATGCAATATTGGGATGATGCTTTCACAACTTCTGTATATATAATTAATAGATTACCTACTAAGGTTCTTAATGATGTATCACCATTGGAGAAGCTATTTGCTATAAAACCTGATTACAATCACATGAAAGTTTTTGGCTGCAGTTGCTACCCTCTACTCAGACCCTATAACCAGCATAAAATGCAATTTAGATCTGCAAAATGTACTTTTTTAGGTTATAGCTTCCAACACAAGGGATATAAATGTCTATCTTCCGAAGGTAGACTTTATATTTCAAGACATGTCCAATTTGATGAAAAATCTTTTCCTTTTCGAAACAGTTCAATACCTACCTCTGTGCAGACTACTCATTCTGATATCTATGTTGGTCATATACCAATCCTCAATGCACAAAAGTCTTCTCTGTCAGCCAATACTGTTCCTATCACCTACTACATCTTTTAATTCCACCTCTGTCCAAGAGCCTATTTCAAACCAACCTTCACCTCAAACATTATCTCATTCTCCTGAATTATACATTGGCTTACCATTATCAGAATCACATGAGACCACTCTTACTCAGAATACTCATGCTATGACAACAAGATCAAAGAATGGTATTTCTAAACCAAAGGTGCTGTTAGCAGAATTTTTGCAGCAAACTGAACCTTAGAATGTAAAAGAGGCATTGAAATATCCACACTGGTAAAAAGCAATGCAAGAAGAGTATGATGCACTTCAAAAGAATCAGACTTGGAGACTTATTCCCAAACCTTTTGATAAGAAGATTGTGGGTTGTAAATGGGTGTTCAAAATCAAGGGACATTCTGATGGTACCATTGCCAGATATAAGGCTCGACTTGTGGCAAAGGGCTTTCATCAACAAGCCGAGATAGACTATTGTGAAACCTTCAGCTTAGTTGTGAAACCAACAACAATAAGAGTTCTGTTAACTCTAGCTCTTGCAAATAACTGGGAATTAAGGCAACTGGACATCAATAATGCATTTCTACATGGAATCTTACAAGAGAATGTCTTGATGGAACAGCCACCTGGTTTTGAAATTGGCACTTCTCCAATGGTTTTCAAATTACATAAAGCTTTGTATGGCTTAAAGCAAGCTCCAAGAGCATGGTTTGACAGACTCAGTAAGTTTTTACTTCAAAAGTTCCAAAGCTGATCATTCCTTATTCACTAAAATTAGTTCCTCTTCTTCTACTTACATTCTGGTATATGTTGATGACATTGTGATTACTGGTAGTTCATCAAGTGAGGTCAGTTCATTGATACAGCTACTTCATAATACTTTTGCTCTAAAAGATCTTGGCAGACTTAGCTACTTTCTGGGAGTAGAGGTTTCCTACACCAAAGAAGGCAATATACTACTGTCTCAATCTAAATATTTTAGTGATTTGTTGAAGAAGACAAGTATGACAGATGCACGACCTATTTCAACTCCAATGATCAGTAATTCTATTCTATCTGCACATGCTGGTGAAAATTTTGCAGACATCAAGCTTTATAGAAGTACTATTGGTTCTCTCCAATATGCAACCTTGACAAGACCTGATATTTCATATTCAGTAAATAAATTGTCAATTTATGCATTTTCCCAAGCTTGTTCACTGGAATGCAGTCAAAAGATTGCTTAGATATCTCAAGGGAACCTTACATTATGGCTTGCTGTTTACAAAACTAGTTAACCTGAATTTTCAAGCCTTCTCGGATGCTGACTGGGCCTCAGATCCGGATGATAGATGGTCAACAACTGGTTTCTGCATCTTTCTTAGGGGCAATCCTATCTCATGGTCATCTAGAAAACAACATACAATCTCAAGATCAAGCACTGAGGCCGAATATAAAAGTGTAGCAAATGCCTCAGCTGAACTCATTTGGCTCCAATCTTTACTTACTGAACTCAACATTTCATCTTCTCAAGCTCCCATCTTATGGTGTGACAACTTAAGTACAGTTCATATGAGTGCAAATCCAGTCTTACATGCTAGAACAAAACATGTGGAGTTGGATATCTATTTTGTTAGAGATCTAGTCCTTCACAAGAAGCTTCTTGTTCATCATCTTCCAGCTAGTGAGCAGTTGGTTGACACTCTTACCAAACCCCTTTCTGCTGCTGCTTTCCAGAAATGGCGACCACGTTTGAAAGTATTCTCAGCCACAGAAATTGGTTTGAGGGGGGATGTGAAGATAGCTTACTAATGAAGAATTACAAAGACTAAGAGATAAATTTAGTTAAAGTGAGTTTGTTGTTAGTTTGTTATAAAGTTGTTAGATTCAGTTTCTGAGATTTAGCATCTATATAATGAGGTTGTAATAGCATTACCAAACTAATGAGCAATGAATTGAATCTAAGACTTCTCTTCTATTTTCCTAATTCGAAGTCTCTCTCTCTCTTTTCATAAGCTCGTAGCCTCAACACTAGTAAACAAATTCAAGCCGGCCATCAATATCAATCCAAACATCATAATACACAAGATAATGATAGTTAAAATTCAATTACAAGCATGAAAACACAGCAGCCCCAACTCAATATATAAATTTCACAAAACTGCAGAAACATGGAAAATGCAATTTTATGCCTCTTAACTCCAAACTTAAGGAATTTAACATTAAATATATCCAAATAATTCCATATTTAAACTCATAATAAATCAGAGGCAATTCGAAACTAAAAGCTTTAATTTTCGTCGAAAAAGCCTAAACTAGATCTAACCGAAAAAGTTAATTCTACCAATAGATTTTTCTTATGATTCCAATATCAAAATTCATCTTAAAACTCCATAATTTCCAGAATTAACATTCATCTCAATCAGAATCAATTCGATGTAAAGAAAACTCACTTTTACTGAAAATTGACTATTTTAGCTCTAACCGAAAATCTAATTTCTCCCAAATTAAAAAAGATATCTTTGATGATCCAAACTCATCCAAACGTTCCAAAATGTCATAGTTAAATATAAAGAAATGAATAAACTATGGTAAGAGCCTTAGCTTTCTCTAAAACCCCACCGTTGACTAAACCGTTAACTCACCTTGTCTTTGCTAAATTTCCAATTTCCAAGCTAGTTTCCACCACCAATTATACCTGAAACAAGGGTCCTAGAAATTAAATTTTCATGCTAAACGGTACCAAGAGGTGTTAAAAAGATTGGGGTTCAACGCTCGAAGATCGGAAAAAAGGCAAATGATGAATGGTCACCGTTTGAAGGAGACAGCGGCGCTGCTGTCTTTTGCCATGGCTGAACCGTGGCCTTCAGGTCACAGCTTGGAATTGGTTTCGGGTTTCGGGTGATCGGTATTGATAGGTTTTGGTTTTAGGCAAAGGGGATCAACACCGATTAAGTTTTAGGCGTACGATTAATTAACAAAAGGCAATATGGAATGAGTTTTTAGGCAAGGTTCAAGAACATTAAAATTTGATAAATAATAAAAAATTTCAGATTTGAAAAGAATGAAAAACTAATCTAAATACTCACCCAATGATAGGAAATCACGGATCCGGACTAAGAACCTTGACTAACGAATTATCACGATCAAAACAGATACCTATTAATAAGAATTGATGAAGAAATCAACTCCTAAAAACCCTAAGAGGGGCGGCGACACTAGGGGAAACCAAGGGGAGAAAAATTACCTCTTTTGATTACAAAGGTAATCCCCAACCACTTCGAATCTGAGATCGGAACACGGATTAACGTCCAATTGATGAAGGAAATCGAGCAAACCTTCGGGGAGTCTCCAATGGGGGCGGCAACGGCGGCATGAGAGGAAGAGAAGGAGAGAATGAATTCTGAAAATTGATAATGAGAAATCCTCATTTAGGTTAAAATCCCGAGTTACCATAATTACGAAATTACCACTCACCTTAAAACGTATATAACTTGATCACCGGGTCTCAGAATGACAAACTGTTAGTTGCGTTGGAATCATGACATCGAGACGATCAATTTCATGTCAAAATAATAGTCAACTCAAAAGGTTCAAATTTTGAGATTTTTGAAAAAAATTACCATAATACCCTTTTTGAAATAACATGGTATTTCTGTTCTAATTAATCGATCAAGCTGATTAATATTATTTAACAAAATAATATTGATTTTTTTAGCTTTCTCGTGATGGGGCGTTATAGAACTACCCACCTAAAAAGCCTTTTCGTCCTCGAAAAGTTTCACTGCACGGTAGAAGGTATAGGGTACTTAGATCTCATAACTTCTTCTCACTCTCAACTAGCTTCTTCTGAGGTGTGATACTCCCATAAAACTTTGACCAAATCTATGGTCTTATTTATCAATACCCTTTGCTCATTTGTCAAATCTCATATGGCTTTTCTTCATATGATATGTTCGATTCTAACCCAACTGATTTACATTCTATCACATGTGTAGGATCGACATAGTACTTATGAAGCATCAACACATAAAACATGAACTTCCGGCAAAGCAGGTGGCAAAGCCAACCTATAAGCAAGTGACCCAATCCTTTTTAAAGTCTCAAAAGGATCAAAAAAATGAGGACTCAACTTCCTTTTCTTTCTGAATCTCATCACACCCTCATAGGTGTTATTTTCAAAACACGTGATTGCCAACTAGAAACTCAAGATCAGTTAAAAGTTATGCATAGCTTTTATATCTCTCTACGCAGTCTTCATTTGTCCCATAATCACATTAATTGACTGCCTGGTCAACTGGACCAACTCAGGCCCCAACAATTTTTCTCTCCCCATCTAAAAATTTCAAAAGGTAAATTGATCAAACAATATGCTTGCCCTTCTATCCATACCTCATAAATCATTATGTGAACCACTCACAAGTGTTCATGACCTTGCTAGCACGAGCCAAAATTAAATGTCAAGTTTCTACACCCTCCTTCGCTCCCTCTGAGCAGTTTTCATCCCTCAAGAGATTAAGTGATTATTCCGAAAGCTCCATCACTAGAGTACCAACTCAAACTGTAAACTCAAATCTAATTAATCCGTTTTATTCAACAATCTATCAAAAGATAAGAACAACATTAAGATCTTAGCTTGATACTCAAGGCATAACATGAATCTTGTGATCATTTCAAAATGGCTCGGACGCTCTCGCTTGACTATACAGTAGCAGTTACCTCATTCATCTCTTAAGGCTTCTTCCATTACATCTGAACTTTTATTCCCTCTCAAAATTCCATTTATACACTTATCTGATAAAAGTCAAATTAACTTGGTAGATGCATCGAGTACTATCTTGAACTCAACAATAACCTCTATCGTCCTCGATAACCACTAAAAATATCTAATGGCCCTCTTAACCATTTCGGAATAATATGTAAAGTATGTGACAACATTATATCCTTCTCAACATTATATGTAAAGTATTGGGTGTTGCTGCAATAGAGATTGTAGTAGACTGAACTAAGATAAACTTACTGTGTTTTGGGAAAGCCGTTACAGAAAGACACTTCGTTTATCAACCAGTTGATCATGTACAATTGATCTTAATCCTAAGTGGATTACGAACTCCTGTTCCCAAGAGACGAGCCTTTGATTTACATAGATGAGAGTGACTCGATATAGTTCGCTCAATATGCCTCCCACTTTGGGGATTGCATCTTACTTTTAGCTGGAAACGTAATTACACAAGAATGAAAATCACTTTTTTCCATATAGAAAAATAGAAAAGTAGTTCCCTTATGGACTGATTCAGTCTTGAAAAGCAGGGCCCATATTCCTCTGATCAAGGAAAAGGTTAAAGACGCATAATGGAGATTATATAAGGTTGTTCATTGGAGAATCAGTTGGGCTTAAGGAACAAAATGTATCATGGAGGTTAATACGGTGCAAATACCTAGCCATGGATACGAACTAACTTGTGAAGGATCAAAGTGTAGTTAATGATATTAGCCAATGGACATAACTATGTCTATAGTACTAAGAGTGCAACTCTAGATATTTAGTAGAGTTATCTAGGAGTTAATTTATTGAAAGAGTTCAATCAATATAATTCTAGATCATTGGAGCTTAGTCCTATAGGTCCATTAAGTCCTCTGAGCTAACGCATGTAATTGAGAACATAAATCAATGATTATTAATTTCTTTGGAAAAACGATTTCAAGCATTTGTTTTGAAGTTGTCAAATCAATTAAGGAAAATACAAATAGAGGAGTCTATTTGATTAATTAAATGAAATTAAATAGAAAAATCTATTTAATTATTTAATTAATGGTGAAATTAAATAGAAGAGTCTATTTAATTATTTATTAAATAGAGGAGTCTATTTAATTATATAATAGAGAGATTAAATAGAGGAGTCTATTTAATTAAATTAATTTTGAAGTTGTCAAAAATTAATGGGGATTTAAATAGAGGAGTCTATTTAAATATTTAATTTGAAGAAGTCAAATTAAAGAGGAAATAAATAAAAGGAGTTTTATTTATTTATTTATTTAATGGAATTGTTCTATTAAATAAAAAGCAAAATAAAATGCCCAATATCGTCATGGAGATGACGTGGTGGGCGTGTGACCCACGAGTAGGGTCACACGCCCCATTGGTTAAATGGTAACCAATTATTTGTATTTTATTTTAATTAAAATATATGAATATCTTAATGGTTAAGATATGAAATAATTATTGAAATTAATAAAGATTAATTTAAATAAAAGATATGGGATTATCTTATAAGATATTATATCTTAATTATTTAAAATATATTTTATAATATCTTTATTAATTATTTTAATAATTAAAAAGATATTCAAAGATTTTCTGAGGGCTTGGTTTTCCTATAAAAATAACCTTTGGGGTGACCCCAAAACACACACGGTTAAGAAACCAAGAGAAGGCTCAGAAAATTCCACTCCCTCTCTCTCATTGCCGCCGCCGCCCCCTTAGGGTATAGGGAAGAAGTTTTTTCTTCCCTCTTCCTTTTTCCAAAGAGGATAGTGCACACGCACCGATTCTCTTTTGTGCTTAGTGAGGAAGATCTTTTTGGTGGTCCCATGATCGTAACCCTTGAAGAACGAGGAAGAGCCAGACACTTCTCGACAAGGGTTAGTGTTCGATTTTATGCATTTAGAATTTTGTTAATATTATACTGCAAAGAAAGATCCTTGGGACTTCCGTTTGAGAACTCTTTTAGAGACATCAATCCCAACAACTGGTATCAGAGCAGTTTTGTTAATATAATATTTTCAAAATTATATGATGGAATCAAAACTATTTTAAAAGGAGCTTTAAAATTGTGGTTTTACTTTTTGGTTGAATTAGGATTTATTGGCCTAGGTTTTTCTTTCCTAGAAATTTTGTAAACCCTTTATTGGGTATAGGAAAATTTGTAATCGTTTTTATCATATGGAGATATCGATCGAAACGACGAAGGAAAGAAAGGCGAACTGGATCCCTACCGGTACTGAAGGAGTCGGTACCGCGAGCTGCAGGTGGATAGCACCATCATGACGGCGACGCTACCCGCCGCCCGCCGCCGCGGTGGCGCTGCGGAAGCAGCGTCAACGGAGAAATGAAAAATATTAGGGGCGGCGGCGCCTAGGGTTAAAACCCTAGGTGCCTCCCCTCAGTTTTTCTGGTTTTCGTTTTCTGGAGATCCTGGAGAAATTCAAGATGGAATCTAATTTATATTTAGATATAGATTTTAATTTTCATAGATTTGGCCAATATTTATATCCCAACTAAATTTGTTTATTTATTTATTATATATTAGATATAATCAAATAGTAATTATTCATGCATAAAGTATGTCATAAATAATTATTCCCATAATAAATGTCATGATCATGCATCATTAATGGAGATTATTGATATTATGCTCATGCCTTGTATGAATATAAAAGTTATATTTATTGTGCTAGAGTTTTAATTAAGGGGTTAATTAGTAATTACTAGCAGCATGTTTTAGGTTTTAATTAAAATGGTTTAAAAGTGTTTAGCAACCAATATTTTAATTAAATTGTTTAGTTTTAAATAGGATTTGAAACTAAAACCTAAGAAATGAGGTGTCATTATTTTTAATTAAAGAGTTAATTAAAAATTAATGAAGTTGTGAAATTATTAATTTAAATATAACTCTGGCGAGAAAGCTCTGCCCAAGATAAGAGGTTAGTTAATCGTTCCATTAACACAGGACCTCTCTAACTAGGAGCGATCTGGGAGTCATATTTTATTAATAATTCTCTTCATTGAGACGGTGCATAATGTGTTAGGATTAATAGAGATTAGTCACTTGGCTTTCACATTAAAATCAATCTAACTAATTTATCAATCTAACCAATTTATAAGAGCTATTATAAGTTAGATTGAACTTAGATATTATAGGTAGCCTGGGTATATCTAAGTTAAAAGCCTTAGCTAGCTATATTGAGTGGGAGAAGAACAAGTGACAACATGTCCTACGGTCTCCAAGTTGGAATCAATGAGTGAGATTCATATAAGACTTCTGTGGTGTTGGTAACTCTTCACTCATTCCCTTCGAAAAGTAACCTTATGGATCAATACTCGGGTGATTCTCTTCAAGATAGGATTTTTTTAGAGCTTTTGATGTTTGACTCTCCCTTCGGTGACACTCATCAAAATAACTCTAAATGATCTAAAACTTGGGTAACACTCAAAGGGATTCATTTAGAAAGACTCTTAAGAGTTTTGATGTTTGACTCTCCCTTCGGTGACACTCATCAAAATTAATATTTAAGTGATCTGGATATTTCGCCTGACCAAAACATGGTAACTAAAGAACTTTAGGATATGAGATAGCCTGGGGATGTTCATTAGATGAGAAGAGTCTCATTTTAGTGGGAGGGAATCTTGACCTGCCTACGTAGACATCGTTCCTGTCTCACTAATATACCATGGCATAGAAATTGTGTTTTAAGGTTTTAGAATTTCATTAAATGTGCATTCATGCATCACGTTTAATAGATGCCAAAAGTATGAATGAATGGATATGTAAAATTGTATTACTACAACATGTGTTTATTTATTTATAGCAAATTATGTCAAATTCTCTTATTGCTATTCTTGCTACTGAAAAATTGAATGGTGAAAATTTCGCCACTTGAAAAAACAACATCAATACCATTCTGGTTATTGAAAATCTCAAATTCACCCTTCTGGAGGAATGTCCTCCAGAACCGCTTGCTAAAGCCGCTCGATTAGTTCGAGAGGACTATGATCGCTGGATCAAGGGTAACGAAAAAGCTCATGTCTATACCTTGGCTGGACTTACTGACGTCGTATCCAAGAAGCTTAAACCTCTGCCTACAGCATATGAGATGCTTCAATCGGCACAAGAAATGTTTAGCAAGCCATCTGAGTAAGTCAAACATGAGACTCTCAAGTACATCATGAATGCTCGCAAGAAAGAAGGAACTTCGGTTAGGGAACATGTCCTTAACATGATGGTCCATCTTAATGTGACTGAGATGAATGGTGTAACTATAGACGAGACTAGCCAGATCAGCATGATTCTTGAAACCCTTCCAGATAGCTTCTTGTCGTTCAAGAGTAATTATATTCTGAACAAGGTGGGCATGAACATATCCCAAATTCTTAATGAGCTACAAACTTTCGAGTTTATGTTGCTGAAAGGAAAGAAGACGAAAGTTGTGGAAGCAAATATTGCCTCTGCTCATGGTGCCTCTAACGCGAGCACTAAGAATAAGAAGCCGAGGTTCTGGAAAAAGAAGGGTAAGGGAACAGACAAGAAATCTAAGAGAGGAAAAGTTCCCAAGGGAAAGTGCTGTCACTGTAATGGTGTAGGGCACTGGAAGAGGAACTATCCCAAGTTTCTAGAAGAGAAGAAAAGGATAAAGAAGGTAAATATGATTTATTCTTCTTGGAAACCTTTAATGTGGAGGATTGTAAATCCACCTGGATACTTGATTCAGGAGCCACTAATCACTTCTGCTCTTCTTATCAGGGAAGTAACTCTTGGAGAAAGATCAAACCTGGAGAAGTGTCTCTAAGGAATAGCGTGAGGCAGATGGTGGATGCAGAAGCCGTTGCTGATATAAAGTTATCTTTTAATAATAAAATGTTTATTTTTCTGAACACTGTTTATTATGTTCCTGGTTTAAACTAGAACATAGTTTCTTTGGGTTGTATTCGTAAACAACATTATACCGTGGATTTCAGTATTAATAAAGTTAATATTTTTAAAGATGGAAACTTTATTTATTCAGGAATAGAAGATAATAATTTATATATACTAACACCGTTAGTATGTGCAACACTTTATAATAATGAGTTATTCCAGACTGCAGAGTCTAGAACTAATAAAGGTAAAATTTCTAAAGATGAGACCCTTTTATGGCATCTAAGGCTTGGTCATATTAACCTCAATAGAATTCAAAGACTGGTTAAAAGTGGACCTCTAAGTAACATAAAGCTTGGTACACTCCCAGTATGTGAATCCTGTATAGAGGGTAAAATGACCAAGCGTCCTTTCTCAGCAAAAGGAAATAGAGCCACATAACCACTAGAGCTTATCTATTCAGACCTTTGTGGTCCGATGAATGTAAAAGCTAGAGGTGGATATGAGTACTATGTATCTTTTATAGAAGACTACTCAAGGTATGGGTACATTTACCTGTTGCAATTCAAGTATGAAACTCTTGAGAAATTCAAAAAGTTTAAAGCTGAAGTTGAAAAGTAACTTGGTAAATCTATCAAGACACTTCGATCAGATCGTGGTGGGGAGTATATGGACTATGATTTTAAAGACTACTTGATAGAAAATGGGATTACATCCCAACTTTCAGAACCTGGTACACCTCAGCAAAATGGTGTAGCTGAAAGAAGAAATAGAACCTTACTCGAAATGATGAGATCAATGATGGGCTATTCATCATTACCAGAATCTTTCTGGGGTTACGCATTAGAGACTGCGTTATACATCCTAAATAGGGTACCTTCTAAAAGTGTTTTACAAACATCTATTGAGTTATGGTCGGGACGTAAAGTACGCTTACGTCACTTTCGAGTATGGGGATGTCCAGCATACGTGCTGAAAACGAACCCTAAGAAATTAGAATCACGGTCTAAGGTAGGCTTCTTCGTAGGCTACCCTAAAGAGACGCGTGGTGGATTGTTTTATAGTACTGAAGAGAATAAAGTATTTGTATCAACAAATGCTACATTCTTGGAAGATGACTATATAGGAAACTACAAATCTCCTAGTAAAATAGTACTAGAGGAGATGATTCCAAGTGAAACCACTAATGAGCCAACAATTGTTGTTGACTTGCCTATCTCTTTATATAGAAAGAAAAATTCTAGTCAAATCCAGTTAAGTCCCCGTCGTAGTGGGAGGGCACCCAAGTTACCCGAACGATATTTGGGATTAACTCAGGTCAATGATGGTGTTGACCTAGAGGATCCATTGTCTTATAAGGAAGCAATGATGGATGTTGACAAAGAAAAATGGCTAAAATCTATGGATCTTGAGATGGAGTCTATGTACTCCAACTCAGTCTGGGAACTTGTAGATCAACCAGTTGGGGTAAAACCCATTGGGTGCAAGTGGATCTACAAGAGGAAACGAGGAGCCAATGGGAAAGTGGAGACTTTTAAGGCTAGACTTGTAGCAAAAGGGTATTCTCAAAAGGAAGGGGTTGACTATGAAGAAACCTTCTCCCCTGTTGCTCTATTAAAGTCTATTAGAACTCTCCTATCAATTGCTGCACATTTCGATTATGAAATTTGGTAGATGGATGTCAAAACCTCATTTCTCAATGGGTATCTTGACGAGAGTATCTATATGCTCAAATCAGAAGGATTCGTTGTTCAAGGTGAAGGACAAAAGGTTTGTAAGTTGCTAAAATCTATTTATGGATTAAAGCAAGCTTCACGGTCTTGGAACAAGAGATTTGACATTACGGTCAAATCGTATGGCTTTGAACAGAATGTTGATGAGTCATGTGTCTACAAGAAGATACTAAACAAAGATGTGGTTTTTCTCATTCTATACGTTGACGATATCGTACTTATTGGGAATAATATAAGGGTGTTATCGGACGTTAAAAAATGGCTAGCTAATGAATTTCAAATGAAGGATTTGGGAGAGGCTCAATATATTCTTGGTATCCAAATAATAAGAAACCGAAAGAACAAGACGTTAGCATTGTCTCAAACATCCTACATTGAAAAAATAGTTGCCAAGTATAGGATGGATAAATCCAAGAAAAGAGCGTTACCTTTCAGGCATGAGATTTATTTAACAAATGACCAATGTCCTAAAACTCCTCAAGAAGTTGAGAGTATGAGACAGTATCCTTATGCATCAGCAGTTGGAAGTCTAATGTATGTGATGTTGTGTACTAGACCGGACATCTGTTATGCAGTAGGGATAGTAAGCTGCTACCAATTAAACCCTGGTTATGAACATTGGGTTACAGTCAAGAATATTCTCAAGTATCTTCGGAGAACGAGAGAACATGTGCTAGTGTACAGTAAAGAGAATTTGATTCTCAAGGGGTACACGGATTCTGACTTCCAGGAAGATAAGGATTCTAGGAAATCCACGTCTAGATCAGTTTCCACACTTTGTAGTGGAGCCATTGTTTGGAGGAGTATAAAACAAAGTTGTATTGCTGACTCCACAATGGAGGCCGAGTACGTAGCCGCTAGCGAAGCTGATAAAGAGGGTGTCAGGCTTAGGAAGTTCCTAACTGATCTGGAGGTAGTACCAGACATGGACAAACCCCATAACACTGTTCTGTGATAACAGTGGTGCTGTAGCCAACTCCAAAGAGCCTAGAAGCCACAAATGGGGAAAGCACATAGAGAGAAAGTATCACCTGATAAGGGAGATAGTCCAAAGAGGAGATGTTGTAGTGATAAAGATAGCCTCTGAGGATAATATTGTTGATCCATTTACAAAGACGCTTCCGGCTAAGGTGTTCGAGCATCATATGGGTAGTTTAGGATTACTAGATAAATCTCTATAAGCTTTAGTGCAAGTGGGAGATTGCTGGGGTTTCTGCCCTAAATCTTATGTAATCCAATTAAACTATAAATAAATAAAGGAATTATTAATTAGTAATATTTACATTGTCATTTATTATTAGTTTAATAAATGTAATTCATCATAAGATCCAGAGTTACGTATGATAACTTAAAGTGAGCATATGATGTGGGAAGATTCACTTAAGTGTGACTCAAATAGTCTGTGGTATATGAATAAAGGTTGGGTGCCTTATTTCTAGTAACACCACTAACATGACCCACTTATGAATTGACACAAGTGATATCATCTAGATCGCTCATGTAGAGACATGTGAGTGGGGGTGTTGCTGTAATAGAGATTGTAGTAGACTGGACTAAGATAAACTTACTGTCTTCTGGGAAAGCTGTTACAGAAAGACACTTCGTTTATCAACCGGTTGATCATGTACAATTGATCTAAATCCTGAGTGGATTACGAACTCCTGTTCACAAGAGACGAGCCTTTGATTTGCATAGGTGAGAATGACTCGATATAATTCGCTCAATATGCCTCCCACTTTGGTAATTGCATCTTGCTTATAGTTGGGAACGTAATTACACAAGAATGGAATTCACTCTTTTCCATATAGGAAAATAGAAAAGTAGTTCCCTTATGGACTGATTCAGTCTTGAACAGCGTGACCTCATATTCCTCTGATCTAGAAAAAGGTTAAAGACGCATAATGGAGATTATATAAGGTTGTTCATTAGAGAATCAGTTGGGCTTAAGGAACAAGATATATGATGGAGGTTAATACGGTGCAAATACCTAGCCATGGATACGAACTAACTTGTGAAGGATCAAAGTGTAGTTAATGATATTAGCCAATGGACATAACTATGTCTATAGTACTAAGAGTACAACTGTAGATATTTAGTGGAGTTATCTAGGAGTTAATGAATAAGAGTTAATTGATTGAAGGAGTTCAATCAATGTAATTCTAGATCATTGGAACTTAGTCCTATAGGTCCATTAAGTCCTCCGAGCTAACGCATGTAATTGAGAACCTAAATCAATGATGATTAATTTCTTTGGAAAAATGATTTCAAGCATTTGATTTGAAGTTGTCAAATCAATTAAGCCAAATACAAATAGAGGAGTCTATTTGCTTAATTAAATGAAATTAAATAGAAGAGTCTATTTAATTATTTAATTAATGGTGAAATTAAATAGAAGAGTCTATTTAATTATTTATTAAATAGAGGAGTCTATTTAATTATATAATTGAAAGATTAAATAGAGGAGTCTATCACTACAAAAAAACTGTCAATTTGCGACCAGAAAAATGAGACCAAATGGTCGTTTTTTGCCTAAAATGCGACCAAAAAAGCGACAAAATAAGTGGTGGCCAAAAAGCTGGTCGGTCCAGAATTTGTGCGACTGGATAGTCACAAATATACGACCAAAAATTTTTGGTCGCAAAAAAGTCAACCTTTTGAAAATACGACCATATGGTCACCTTAAAAGTGACCATATGGTCGTAATATATCTGGAAGATAAGTGACCAATTGGTCACATAAAAAGTGACCAAATGGTCGTATTTTATGTGACCAAATGGTTACTTTTAGACTCAGTTAATACGACCAGATGGTCGCCTAAAGAGTGACCATCTGGTCGTAATTTATGTGAAAAATAAGTGACCAATTGGTCACATAGAAAAGTGACCAAATGGTCGTATGTTATGTGACCAAATGGTCACTTTAAGACTAAGTGAAAATACGACGAGATGGTCGCTTTAAAAGTAACCATCTGGTCGCATTCAAGAATTTTTTTTTTTTAAATTTATATTTCAATAATTAGTTAATTAATTATTTATTTAATTAATATTAAAATTTAATAAAAAAAAATTGGAATTAAAATAAAAAATATATATATCAAATATTCAAAAAACGTTTTATACAGTCGAAAGAATCCTAGAACTACTGCGGAGGGGCGGGGGGTGGGGGAGGAGGCGTCGATCATGAAGGGTCGCCGCCTAGAGATCTGAAGTACGCGGCCAAAGCGGATGCGACCTGGACCTCGACTCGTGCCTGCATGTCGGCCTCCATAGCAGCGACTCGAGTAACGATGTCCTCGCGCATAGACTCCATGTCCGCGTGTAGCTGCTGCTCAACCGGAGAAGGGCGGGAGCTAGTGCTCGCTCCGCTCCGCTGAGGCCGGGGCACATCTGCATAAAGGCGTCGCCCGTACGAGCCGAGCCCAGGAACTGACCCATCAGGCCGAACCCCTCCAGCGGCCTCCAAGAACGCCTCTGTACGGTCCTCCTGAGTCGGTTGCGAGTCTGGTGTAGGCAACCTCTGAGTCAAGGACTCCGTGAAACGTTCCTAAACATTTCAAATTCAGAAAATAAAATGGTTAATATATAAGGTAGGAAAAATTTTAAAGAAAAAATAATAATTGAAAAAATTATTAAATACCTGAACTGCTTTCGCCTTATCATCGACGAACGTCCCGTCCTTCTTCGTGTGAAGAACGCGGTGCAGCTCATCGGACGGGACGGGGCGCCCGTGCTTCGCTTCCTAAAAAATTAAAGAGTGAAGAATAAAACATAATAAATTAATAAGTAATTGAAAAAAGAAAACGAGAAAAAAGTACGTAAGTAAGAAAACGACGAAAAAAAAACATACCAATCGACGATGGTGCTCGTCGTGGGTCCGCGCCCCCACTGTGTGTTTGGTGGGATTCTTCGCGCGGTTGGCCTTATTCCTGCTTGACACTGCCTTGCCCTCAGGAGTGCTCAAGCTCGCGAGAAGCCGCGCGTGGTCCTCCGGGCTCATCCACACGGGGCGGTTTACTGCTTGCTTTCTGCGCGCCCGGTACATGAGGTCCTTGAATCGATCCCGGACGTGACTTTCCCATAGGGGGAACAATCTACCGTCGGTGATATCGGGATCGATAACAGGAAACTTGCCCTGAAAAAAATGAAATTAAAAATTGTTAAAGTAATAAATTTATTTATATAAATTTCAAAATTAATTAATTATGAAAATAAATGATGTTTTTTACCTTCCAATTGTCGTACATCCGACGTTTCTCCGTCGTCGGAATCTTCTGCCAGCGAAAGTCGCTGGGTAGAGGCATGCTCTGGAGAACCTCGCGAAACCGTTTTGAAACGGTTGTATGCGGCTGTACTCTGCAAAATCATACAAAATTATTGTGCTATTAGAAACTATTAGTTAACAGGAATAAAAAACACTTTGAAAAATAATGAACAAAATTACTTACGTATCCCCTTCAATCCGAAGGGAGAGTCTGCGGCCCGAGACGGCTGCGTGCATGAAGTGGAGGGGCCAGCTGGATCCGACCCTGATGCAGACCCGGAAGCAGACCCGGACGCATACACTACAAAAAAAACTGCCAATTTGCGACCATAAAATTGCGACCAAATGGTCGTTTTTCACCTAAAATGCGACCAAAATGCGACCAAACAGAGTGGTTGCTAAAAAGCTGGTCGGATTTCAATTATGCGACTGCATGGTCACAAAAATGCGACCATATGGTCGTAAAAAATTTTGGTAGCAAAAAAAGTCAAACTTTTGAAAATGCGACCAAATGGTCGCATTAAAAGGGACCATATGGTCGCATTTTATCTTCAATAGAAGTGACCATTTGGTCACAAAAAAAGTGACCAAATGGTCGTAAATTTTGTGACCAAATGGTCACTTATTGGCTCGATGAAAATACGACCGGATGGTCGCTTAAAAAGCGACTATCTGGTCGTAATTTATGTGAAAGATAAGTGACCACTTGGTCACATAAAAAGTGACCAAATGGTCGCATTTTATGCGACCAAATGGTCACTTTTAGTCTCAGTTAAAATGCGACCAGATGGTCGCTTAAAAGTGACCATCTGGTCGCATTTAAGAATTTTTTTTTTAAATTTAAATTTTAATAATTAGTTAATTAGTTAATTAATTATTTATTTAATTAATATTAAAATTTCATAAAAAAAAAAATGGAATTCAAATAAAAAAAATATATATCAAATATTAAAAAAATGTTTTATACAATCAAAAGAATCCTAGAACTACTCAGGAGGCGGGGGGTGGGGAGGAGGCGTCGATGTAGAAGGGCCGCCGCCTGAGATCCAAGTACGCGGCCAAAGCGGATGCGACCTAGGCGTCGACTCGTGCCTGTATGTCGGCCTCGACTCGTGCCTGTATGTCGGCCTCAATAGTAGCGACTCGAGCAACGAAGTCCTCACGCATAGCCTCCATGTCCGCGCGCATTCTTGCTCACCCAGGAGAAGGCCAGGAGCTAGTGCTCGCTCCGCTCCGGCCGGGGGCACATCTGCATAAAGGCGTCGCCCGTCTGAGCCGAGCCCAGGAACCGACCCATCAGGCCGAACCCCTCCAGGACCTCCAAGAACGCCTCTATACGGTCCTCCTGAGCCGGTTGCGAGTCCGGTGTGGGCAACGCCGAGTCAAGGACTCAGTGAAACGTTCCTAAACATTTAAAATTCAGAAAATAAAATGGTTAATATATAATGTATGAAAAATTTTAAAGAAAGAATAATAATTGAAAAAAATATTAAATACCTGAACTTCTTTCGCCTTATCGTCGACGAACGTCCCGTCCTTCTTCGTGTGAAGAACTCGGTGCAACTCATCGGGCGGGACGGGGCGCCCGTGCTTCGCTTCCTAAAAAATCAAATAGTGAAGAATAAAACATAATAAATTAATTAGTAATTGAAAAAAAAACGAGAAAAAAGAAAACGAGAAACAGAACGAGGAAAAAAAAAGCATACCAATCGACGATGGTGCTCGTCGTGGGTCCGCGCCCCGGCTGTGTGTTTTACTGGATTCTTCGCGCGGTTGGCCTTATTCTGCTTGACACCGCCTTGCCCTGAGAGGAGTGATCAAGCTAGCGGCCGCGCGTGGTCCTCCTGGCTCATCCACACGGGGCGGTTTCTTGCTTGCCTTCTGCGCGCCCGAACATGAGGTCCTTGAATCGATCCCGGGCGTGATCGTCCCCATGGGGGGAACAATCTACCGTCGGTGATATCGGGATCGATAACAGGAAACTTGCCCTGAAAAAATTGAAATAAAAAATTGTTAAAGTAATAAATTTATTTCTATAAATTTCAAAATTAATTAATTATGAAAATAAATTATGTTTTTACCTTCCAATCGTCGTACATCCGACGTTTCTCCGGTCGTCGGAATCTTCGTCCAAATGGGTCGCCGGAGTAGAGGCATGCTCGAAGGACCTCGCGAAACCGTTTTGAAACGGTCAGGTATCAGATTTACTCAGCAAAATCACAAAAAATTATTGTGCTATATATTAGAAACTATTAGTTAAAAAGAATAGAAAACTTTTAGGGAAATAGTAAACAAAATTACTTACGTATCCCCTTCAATCCGAAGGGTAGAGTCTGCGGCCCGAGACGGCTGAGTGCATGAAGTCGAGGGGCCAGCTGGATCCGACCATGATGCACCGACCGACCGGCCCGACGCATACCCTGATGCTAAGCCCGGAGTCGAAGACTCGGTCTCAGGGACTCTATCATCGAGCGTGGCAGCAAGTCGCGTATCGTAACTGAAGAGGATGTCCAACTCCTCCGTAGTCAGCTCCGCATCAGGGGCAACGCCAGTAGGCGTCCGCGGAGACCCCTCGTCACCCGCATCGTCAGGCTCGTCTGACTGGGGAGGACGTCGTCTGCCCGTCATAATCCTACAACCAAAATAAACTAATTTAATACTAACTACGTAAGTAAAATATTGATTAGTTTATTTAATTAATTAATGAAATAATGTAAATTAAACTAACATAAATTTAAGTAAATAATTTAAAATAAACTAATCAAATTAATTTGAATAAAAGTAAATTAAAATTAGATTAATTTAACTAAAAGTAATTCAATTAAACTTAAGATTAATTAAGTAAAACTAAAATAAACTAATCATTTAATTTGAAATAAAGTAAAGTAAAATTAGATTAATTGAACTAAAATTAATTGAATTAAACTAAAATTCAATTAATTTTAGTTTCAATTAATCTAATTTTACTTTACTTTAATTCAAATTAATTGATTAGTTAATTTTAGTTTTAATTAATTAATCTTATGTTTAATTGAATTAATTTTAGTTCAATTAATCTAATTTATATTTACTTTAATTCAAATTAATTGATTAGTTATAACTAATTAATTCAATTAAACTTAAGATTAATTCAATTAAACTAAAATTAATTCAATTAAACTTAAGATTAATTAATTAAAACTAAAATTAATTCATTTTAGTTTTAATTAATTAATCTTAAGTTTAATTGAATTAATTTTAGTTCAATGAAGCTAATTTTAATTTACTTTAATTCAAAGTAATTGATTAGTTAATTTTAGTTTTAATTAATTAATCTTATGTTTAATTGAATTAATTTTAGTTCAATTAATCTAATTTATATTTACTTTAATTCAAATTAATTGATTAGTTATAACTAATTAATTCAATTAAACTTAAGATTAATTCAATTAAACTAAAATTAATTCAATTAAACTTAAGATTAATTAATTAAAACTAAAATTAATTCATTTTAGTTTTAATTAATTAATCTTAAGTTTAATTGAATTAATTTTAGTTCAATGAAGCTAATTTTAATTTACTTTGATTCAAAGTAATTGATTAGTTAATTTTAGTTTTAATTAATTAATCTTAAGTTTAATTGAATTAATTTTAGTTCAATGAAGCTAATTTTAATTTACTTTAATTCAAAGTAATTGATTAGTTAATTTTAGTTTTAATTAATTAATCTTAAGTTTAATTGAATTAATTTTAGTTCAATGAAGCTAATTTTAATTTACTTTAATTCAAAGTAATTGATTAGTTCATTTTAGTTTTAATTAATTAATCTTAAGTTTAATTGAATTAATTTTAGTTCAATTAAGCTAATTTTAATTTACTTTAATTCAAAGTAATTGATTAGTTCATTTTAGTTTTAATTAATTAATCTTAAGTTTAATTGAATTAATTTTAGTTCAATTAAGCTAATTTTAATTTACTTTAATTCAAAGTAATTGATTAGTTCATTTTAGTTTTAATTAATTAATCTTAAGTTTAATTGAATTAATTTTAGTTCAATTAACCTAATTTTAATTTACTTTAATTCAAATTAATTGATTAGTTCATTTTAGTTTTAATTAATTAATCTTAAGTTTAATTGAATTAATTTTAGTTCAATGAAGCTAATTTTAATTTACTTTAATTCAAAGTAATTGATTAGTTTATTTTAGTTTTAATTAATTAATCTTAAGTTTAATTGAATTAATTTTAGTTCAATTAACCTAATTTTAATTTACTTTAATTCAAATTAATTGATTAGTTCATTTTAGTTTTAATTAATTAATCTTAAGTTTAATTGAATTAATTTTAGTTCAATTAACCTAATTTTAATTTACTTTAATTCAAATTAATTGATTAGTTCATTTTAGTTTTAATTAATTAATCTTAAGTTTAATTGAATTAATTTTAGTTCAATTAACCTAATTTTAATTTACTTTAATTCAAATTAATTGATTAGTTCATTTTAGTTTTAATTAATTAATCTTAAGTTTAATTGAATTAATTTTAGTTCAATTAACTTAATTTTAATTTACTTTAATTCAAATTAATTGATTAGTTCATTTTAGTTTTAATTAATTAATCTTAAGTTTAATTGAATTAATTAATCTTAAGTTGAATTGAATTAATTTTAGTTCAATTAACCTAATTATACTTTACTTTAATCAAATGTAACTAAAATTAAGTAATTAAACAATTTTTATTTAATAATTAAACTAAACTATTTGAATTAATTACCCTACTTTAAATTAATTGATTTAATTAAAGTAATCTAAATTACATTAATTAAACTAAAATTAACTAATCAATTCTAGTGTAATTATAAATTAAGTTAGTTTAATTTTATTAAATTAAAGTAAACTATCTTAAATAAACTAAATAAGTAATTAAACTAAATCAGATTAAGTAATTAAATTAATTACTACTTAAATTGAATTAAAGTAAACTAAGTTAGATTAATTAAACCATTAGATTAATTAAACTAAAATTACTTAAAGTAATAAAATTAAAGTAAACTAATTAATTAGTTAATGTAAACTAAACTAATTAAATTAAACTACATAAACTAAAACTCAACTAATCAACTAATTAAAGTAAACTATCTTAAAAACTAAAACTAAGTAAACTAAGTAAACTCTAAATTCATAAACTAAACTTTAGTTTGTTACGAAAACTAACCTCGTGTAATCGAAACCGGGATTGGTGGTTGAGGATTTTCGGTTTAGAGGAAGAACGGGAACGGGAACGGGAAGAACTAACGGGGAATGGATAGGGGAAAGAGACAAATGAACAAAAAGAGAGGAAGAAAAAGAGAGAGGCAGCGAAGAGGAGAAAAGAAGAAAAGAAGAGAAAGCAGAAACGGGAAAAGGGAAAAAGAAACGGGGGAAAGGAAAGGGAATGAAATTTAAATCATATTTTGCGACCAACCGGTCGCAAATATGTAATAATGACAGGAAATGAACAAATATGCGAAGTTTGGGGAAAATGCGACCATATGGTCGCATTTTGATATCGTATGCGACCATATGGTCGCATTTACAAATATAAATGCTACCATTTGGTCGCATTTATATAAAAGCGACCAACCGGTCGCCCGATTTCCATTACCAAGGCCAGTGTCTTGTCACGCGTCCCGTCACCATTTGCGACCATCTGGTCGCAATTATGAGATTCACCGCCAATAATTGCGACCATATGGTCGTATTACTTAAATTAACCGCCATAAATTTCATGAAAATTTAAAGTTACCGCCCATAATTGCGACCATATGGTCGCAATTCCAATTGTATTTTTTAAAAAATATTATTATACTTTTGCACAAATGCGACCATTTGGTCGCTTTTCTCCCAAAACCCTAAACCCTAAACCCTAAACCCTAAACCCTAAATCCTAAACCCTAAACCCTAAACTCAAACCCTAAATCCTAAAATGCGACCAAATGGTCGCATTTCCCTTCTAAATTACTACCATGTGGTCACCTTTTTTGTAAAATTGCTACCACCTGGTCGCAAATATTAATATTTATATACTTTTTTTTTATATTGGGTTACTTTCGATATTTACATATGACCAGGAACTCTTGTTTCCATGTTGTTATATTCATTGATTAGTTTAATTATTAAATAAAAATTGTTTAATTACTTAATTTTAGTTACATTTGATTAAAGTAAACTACAATTAGGTTAATTGAACTAAAATTAATTCAATTAAACTTAATGCATTTCTCTATATCTAATTTTAGTTTAATTAATCTAATGGTTTAATTAATCTAACTTAGTTTACTTTAATTCAATTTAAATAGTAATTAATTTAATTACTTAATCTAATTTAGTTTAATTACTTATTTAGTTTATTTAAGATAGTTTACTTTAATTTAATAAATGTAATTTAGAATTGATTAGTTAATTTTGGTTTAATTAATGTAATTTAGATTACTTTAATTAAATCAATTAATTTAAAGTAGGGTAATTAATTCAAATAATTTAGTTTAATTATTAAATAAAAATTGTTTAATTACTTAATTTTAGTTACATTTGATTAAAGTAAACTACAATTAGGTTAATTGAACTAAAATTAATTCAATTAAACTTAATGCATTTCTCTATATCTAATTTTAGTTTAATGAATCTAATGGTTTTATTAATCTAACTTAGTTTACTTTAATTCAATTTAAATAGTAATTAATTTAATTACTTAATCTAATTTAGTTTAATTACTTATTTAGTTTATTTAAGATAGTTTACTTTAATTTAATAAATGTAATTTAGAATTGATTAGTTAATTTTAGTTTAATTAATGTAATTTAGATTACTTTAATTAAATCAATTAATTTAAAGTAGGGTAATTAATTCAAATAGTTTAGTTTAATTATTAAATAAAAATTGTTTAATTACTTAATTTTAGTTACATTTGATTAAAGTAAAGTATAATTAGGTTAATTGAACTAAAATTAATTCAATTCAACTTAAGATTAATTAATTAAAACTAAAATGAACTAATCAATTAATTTGAATTAAAGTAAATTAAAATTAGGTTAATTGAACTAAAATTAATTCAATTAAACTTAAGATTAATTAATTAAAACTAAAATTAACTGATCAATTACTTGGAATTAAAGTAAATATAAATTAGCTTAATTGAACTAAAAATTAATTCAATTAAACTTAAGATTAATTAATTAAAACTAAAATTAACTAATCAATTACTTGGAATTAAAGTAAATATAAATTAGCTTAATTGAACTAAAAATTAATTCAATTAAACTTAAGATTAATTAATTAAAACTAAAATTGACTAATCAATTACTTTGAATTAAAGTAAATTAAAATTAGATTAATTGAAACTAAGATTAATTGAATTTTAGTTTAATTCAATTAATATTAGTTCAATTAATCTAATTTTACTTTACTTTATTTCAAACTAAATGATTAGTTTATTTTAGTTTTACTTAATTTTAGTTTAATTAATGTAATTTAGATTACTTTAATTAAATCAATTAATTTAAAGTAGGGTAATTCATTCAAATAGTTTAACTTCAATTATACGTAAGTAGTTTAAATTAAATGAGTTACACTAATTTAATTAATTAATTTTAGTTTAATTATTAAATAAAAATTGTTTAATTACTTTAATTTTAGTTACATTTGATTAAAGTAAAGTACAATTAGGTTAATTGAACTAAAATTAATTCAATTAAACAAAATTGCGACCAGATGGTCACTTTCAATTGTGACCACTTGGTAGCTTTTTTCCCACCAAAATTACGCGCCATTTTTTGCTACCAAGACATATTTTAGTCACCAAAATTGCGACCAGGTGGTCACTTTTAATTGTGACCACTTGGTAGCTTTTTTCCTCCAATTTTAAGCTACCACTCCCCAAAAAAGGTCACAAAATTGCGACCAGGATGGTCACTTTCAATTGTGACCACTTGGTAGCTTTTTTCCCTTCAAAATTACGCGCCATTTTTTGCTACCAAGACATATTTTAGTCACCAAAATTAGCACCAGGTGGTCACTTTTAATTGTGACCATTTGGTAGCTTTTTTCCCTCCAAAATTACGCGCCATTTTTTGCTACCAAGGCATATTTTAGTCACAAAAATGCGACCAGGATGGTCGTTTTTAAGGTGACCAACTGGTCGCCTTTTGCGCCATAATTTCGCGCCATTTTTTATGACTATTTCTACTTCGTCGCAATCTGGTCGCAAAAAATGTGACCAGATGGTCACTTAAAGTCAACCTTCAAATAAAGTGACCAACTGGTCACTTTAAAGCTACCACTTTTTTTTGGTCGCAAATTTTTGGTCGCATTTTGGCAGTTTTTTTGTAGTGATACCCAGATGCAGACCCTGATGCTAAGCCAAGAGTCGTGGCCAGGGAGTCCTGCGGCAGTCGTGGTGTCGCAGACTCGGTCTCATGGACTACATCATCGAGCGTGGCAGCAAGTCCCGTCTCGTAACTAAAGAGGATGTCCAACTCCTCTGTAGTTAGGTCCGCATCAGGGGCAGCCCCAGTAGGCGTCTGCGGAGACCCCTCGTCACCCGCGTCGTCAGGCTCGTCTGACTGGGGAGGACGTCGTCTACCCGTCATAATCCTACAACCAAAATAAACTAATTTAATACTAATTACGTAAGTAAAATATTGAAATAAATTTAATTAATTAATTAATGAAATAATGTAAATTAAACTAACATAAATTAAGTAAATAATTTAAAATAAACTAATCAAATTAATTTGAATAAAAGTAAATTAAAATTAGATTAATTGAACTAAAATTAATTCAATTAAACTTAAGATTAATTAATTAAAACTAACATAAACTAATCATTTAATTTGAAATAAAGTAAAGTAAAATTAGATTAATTGAACTAAAATTAATTGAATTAAACTAAAATTAATTTAATTCAATTAATTTTAGTTTCAATTAATCTAATTTTAATTTACTTTTATTCAAATTAAATGATTAGTTTATGTTAGTTTTAATTAATCAATCATAAGTTTAATTGAATTAATTTTAGTTTCAATTAATCTAATTTTAATTTACTTTATTTCAAATTAATTGATTAGAATACTTAAACAAAATTATTCTAATTAATTAATCTAATTGTACTTTACTTTAATCAAATTTAACTAAAATTAAGTAATTAAACAATTTTTATTTAATAATTAAACTAAAATTAATTAATTAAATTAGTGTAATTAATTAATTTAAACTACTTAAGTATAATTGAAGTTAAACTATTTGAATTAATTACCCTACTTTAAATTAATTGATTTAATTAAAGTAATCTAAATTACATTAATTAAACTAAAATTAAAAGTTAAACTAGTGTAATTATAAATTAATTTAGTTTAATTTTATTAAATTAAAGTAAACTATCTTAAATAAACTAAATAAGTAATTAAACTAAATTAGATTAAGTAATTAAATTAATTACTACTTAAATTGAATTAAAGTAAACTAAGTTAGATTAATTAAACCATTAGATTAATTAAACTAAAATTACTTAAAGTAACAAAATTAAACTAAACTAATTAATTAGTTAATGTAAACTAAAATGCTATGAATTAAACAAAAGTAAACTAAGTAATTGATTACACAAATTTAGATTCATTAAACTAAAACTAATTAAATTGACAAAACTAAACTAAACTACTTAATTGAAAACTAAAAACTAAAACTAAGTAAACTAAATTCTTAAACTAAACTTCAATTTTATACGAAAACTAACCTCGTAATAGAAACCGGGATTGGGGGTTGAGGGTTTTAGGTTTAGAGTAAGAGCGGGAACGGGAACGAGAAGAAATAACGGGGAACGGGAGAGGGGAAAAAGAGAAAAGAACAAAAAGAGAGGAAGAAAAAGAGAAAGGAAGAAAAGAAGAAACGGGGGAAGAAAAGAAGAAACAGGGGGAAAGGGAAATTGATGGGAATTTAAATCAGAATTTGCGACCAAATGGTCGCAAATATGTAATAATGAACAGAAACGAAAGGTCGCGCGTGCTGGGGAAAATGCGACCATATGGTCGCATTTTCAGAGATATATGCGACCAACTGGTAGCATTTATTGAAAAAGCGACCAGCTGGTTGCTCAGTTACCATTACAAGGAACAGCTGTCATATCACGAGTCCCATCAATAATTGCGACCTTCTGGTCGCAAATATGAAATTCACCGCCAAATATTGCGACCAGATGGTCGTAATGTTTAAATTCACCGCCATAAATTTCATGAGAATTTAAATTTACCGCTCATATTTGCGACCATATGGTCGTAATATGACTTATATTTTTTTAAAAATATAATTATATTTTCCAAAAAAGCGATCATTTGGTCGCCTTTCCCTTCTAAATTACTACCATGTGGTCGCAAATATTAAAATAATTTTTTTTTAAAAAAAAAATTGGGTTACTTTGTGGAGTTTTACTCTGTTAAATTTGACATTCATTAAAAGAAATAGTTTTAATTAATAAACACATACACGCATTGAATAATCAAGTTAACGAAATATCTCATTCATCATCGTCTCCAACAAGTCCGTCACATAAAGTCTTCTTCTTCTTCTTCTGTTTGTTCATCGGATTCATCGTCTCGAATAAATTCAGCATCAATGTCACGTGCGTGAGAAGTGGAAGCATTTGTATCATCATCATCATGCAATGTTAACGTCCCATCGTTCAACGGACGAACAGTACTTGCATTCTGACCATCGTCGATTGCACGACATCTTATCTCATCTTCTTGAAAAGCAACAGCTTCCTCTGCATGGTCGTCTTTCTCGGACAAGTTTTCTTCTACCTGGCATGGTTTAACTTTACAAACAACTAACCAATCTGTCAGATCTCGTCTATTAATCAGATAGTTCAGGTAATAAACTTGAATCGCCTGTGAAGCCAGGACAAACCTATCAGCGGTGCGCATATGCTTAGACTTGTTTACCTCAACGATTTGTAAATGATCAATCTTACAGACCTCCTCGTCTGGTTGTCTCGAACCAAGTGCAGTTGAACAGAACAATGCGTTTTAGCGTCGGACTTGCGTATTGAATCTCAAGAATCTCATCGATTACTCTGAAGTAATCGTCTTCGTTTGTGCCGAACACGTGTGTTAGGAATGGTGTCCTAGAACTTGTAATTATTTACTAATAATAATTTATTTCGAATAAATTAAATAAATAAACATAAGTTCTTTATATTATCTAGATTGATTCAATTAATGATATTAGGAATATATGGAAATATATTAATATCAAACATTCAAATAGTAAACCCTAAATTACTCTTATGAAATCACGACTTACACTATAAGAATTTTGGGTTTAGGAGACACTAGCCAAAAGAAAGGGTGACACTTTTATAAAATACACGGATGAACAGTAAATTTTTTAAAAAAAAGAACGTCACCCATTCCCTTGCTCGCTATTTACGAATGAAAACTTAGAAAAGAAAAAAAAATCAGTCGTAATCTCATATCAACAATTCTCTCGATCTCTCTCTCTCTCTCTCTCTCTCTCTCTCTCATCAAAGGAACTTCCGCTCTCCTTCTCTCGCTCATCAATGGAAGCTCTCTGTCTCTAAATCGCTTGCAACGAATCGAAGAGTGAACCGAAGGGAGCAATGAATCGACTCATATTAACAACGAATCGATTCATATTAACAACGAATTGAAGTGTGAACCCAAGGCAGCAACGACGAATCGAAGTCATCGTCTCTCTTTCGTTATTTCATTTTCTTGTTATCAGCTTCAACAACAAATTGAAGGCAGGTAATTTCACTTTGTTTTCTTGTTATCAGCCCTAATTTCACTTTGAACCTTCAAATTTCACTTGGTTTTCCTCAAATTCAAGCCCTAATTTCCCAAATCCTTTATGCTAAATCCTTAATTTTTCTTATTATGCTATAATGGCTATTGAAGATCTGGGACCATGCCTGAAGAGTATTCAAAGTATCTTGTGTCTCTCAATGAAAGAAACAGCTTGTTGTGATCGTTCAATCCCCTTAATGATTCTCGCTGGTCCGGGAAGTGGAAAGGTATAACTTCTTGTTCTCTGTATATGATTATTTGGGCTTTTGTAAATGTTCTTACTTTGAATATTTTTTGATTAATTTGTTGAGATGCTGAATGTACTCTTCTATCTTGTATATTGCAATCAATGAGTCCTTTTTGCTATTTATAGATTAATTCTACTTTATCATTATCAACGTAATTTTTTCCCAATTCTGCAGGTTTCAGGATCGATATCTAATTTCTTTCATCTCCATTTGACAAGATTTCTCTGTTTCAATAAAAGCAGTTTGGTTAATGGCCTTCTCGATCATGTTTGAAGAAGATGATCCTTATCCATCTAGGGATAAAACAAGAACACCTATTCAAATTTTCTTCAAGGATGCTAGGTAATTAAGCTATTGAAAACTTTTCAATTTTGTTTTTTAAAATTATATGTTTCTAATGTTTAGAAAGGTTCTTAGTTTCAAAGGTAGATGTTTAGTATGCATTCAGAAGATAGATTTTAGCTTTCATGTTTCTGGGTTATGCTCTATTTCTGCCCCCTTTTCATTGTAATTCAATGTTTTTTATGCATTCACTATATAATATTCATGTGTCTTTGTCCTTTTGTAAATGGGTTTAATCAGAAATTTAATGTTGATTTGATTTAGGATTTTTGTAAGGATCTGTTTTTTCATGGGAGGTAATGTTTGTTCTTTTTTGTTAGCAGGAATGTGTTTAAAATGGATGAACTTGGTTTGGAAATAGCACAGATTGCTTTGCCCGCGGCCATGGCTTTGACAGCTGACCCTATAGCTTCTCTAGTTGATACGGCATTCATTGGGCAGATAGGTAACTCTGGTAAATGTTCTTACTTTGCAATATAATTTGTCGTTTACATGCAGAAAAGTACACTCAATTTTAGATTATCTTTTTTCTTAAATATGAGAGTTCAAGGACAAAAATAAGATCTAAGCTTTTTATTTTTTTTATTAATTTATTATCCTAGTTATTATTTGAGTGTTAGATTGATATTTTATATAACAGGTTAGAGCGTACTTCAAATTTTTTAATATATGGACACGGGCAACAAAGGAGAGCAATCATTGAGGCTGTGTGTTTATTGAAAAATAAAAAAATAGGCAAAAACTTGACACTAACCTACTTGGTGATGCTTCAAAGGATGTTACTCCATTGAATTTCAAGGATAAGTCGAAAAAATGGCAAAAATTCTTCCCTAGATTAGTACTTTGTGAACCCTAGCATTGGGTCTGGTATATTGTCTTATCCCTTCTAGGTGTGGTTTGAAGTATTTTTGGAAATTATAATGGTTAACTAGTTGATATGATGAGAGACTAATTGCTAAGTTTGATGCTTGAAATAATATGCATAGTTTAACTAATGTGATAAGTAAAGTAGAAATGGCAATCTTAAATGTAGAAAGGGATGAATCGGTGTTATATGGTATTTTACTTAATTTTTTTTATCATTACAAGTTTGTGAATTAATTTTAACCAAATTAGAGGGAAGTAAAGACGACTTAAAAGGTCATTTTATTGAGAAAATGGAAGTAAAGTATAATAACGTTGTGGTATTAATGGAATTGAATCTCTGCATTTCAGGCTAAAGCTTGTGGAAAGACTTTTACAGAATTAAATTTGATGGGTGATGACATAGGAGTAAGATTTTATTTTTATTTTTATACTTCAAAAGTTTTTGTCACAACTTTGCTTGCCATTCTTTATTTTTAGTTTTTTGTTTGAATCAGGCTGAAATTCTTGAAAACAACAATAGCATTTCAAAATCTTGTAATGCCCTAGACTACCATGACTTAATAAGCTATTCTTTGAAGTTGCTTAATGATTTTCCTGAAGGTTTGTTAGCTTATCATTTTTAAATATTAATGGAAATTCTAAATGTTAGTGGTGGTTTAATCCCATTTCTTTTTCTGTATTATAAAGTATTCAAGGAGTGTATGGATTCATCGAAAGCCTTTATTATTGATGAGTTTCAAGATACAAGTACCATGCAATACAAACTTCTTCAAATTCTTGCATCCCATAGTCGGATAACTATAGTTGGTGATGATGATCAGGTCAACCTTTTATTTGTTGCTATTTTGCATCCAACACATATCAATTGGATATCCTTTTTTCCTTTTTAAAATGTAATATTTTGGGCTGAGAAATTTGTTGATAGTTGTATGAATTCTCCAACAAAGTTCTGATGGTGTCTGGAGTCTGTGATTGGATGACTTCTCTTCTACATAGAGAAAAACTGAGTTAGAGAACCAATGGCTTTCTCATCTCCTACTATCAGCAGGTAATGGATATTATTTGTTCTTTCTTTGTGGTCTAAATTGTATAAGAAGTTTAAGCCACATCTTTTTTTATGAGGTTGTGCAATCAAGCTTTCATTTTCTCTTAAGTTAATAGTGCAATGTTACCTCTAGTGGAGTGAGGGGGCATTCATCATTTGATGTTTAGGTAACTGAGTTTGTTTTTAGTTTTGTTTTGCTTAGATGGCTCAAAGAGGATTTCGTTTTTGTCCTGAACTTTACTTTTCTGATATTTTATAAAACAGTCTTTTGAATTGTGTTTTTATTCACTGATTACATCTAAATTGGTTAGCTAATATTCGAGCATCCATCTTTCCTGACTGATGTATGTGATGTGTATAGCCTTGAGAGGCATAACTTTGTGCCCGATAAGTTTTGAATTTTAATCAGTCGAATTTTAATAAATCTTGAATTTTCATCTGATGGTAAGGTTCTTAAATGATTGTTTCTATTAGGTTGTTTCTATTTTGATAAGTCTGGAACTTTAAAGTTAATGCTTAATATGCAGCTAATTAAAACATAAAACCTCATTCTCATTTCTTGAAATTGAAATGGGGATTAAATCAAATCTTTTGAAATATTGATCTCAATATATATATATATATATATATATATATATATATATATATGTAGTGGAGTATGAACAACATTGTAGATTATGGTTTTGTATCTTGAGTCTATGGTTTTGTATTGATAGTTTGCTCTTTCGATTTTTGTCTAACTTTAATGACGATGTTTGTAATTTTGTGCAGGTAAGAAGAGAGAAGATAAGTAAAGTTATAAAATCTCTTCAAAATCTTGCCTTTATATGTTAGGGAAAAGGGAATAAAAGAATCCAACAAGTGTAATTGTGTACTTTCTACTTAGAGTTATGGGTAAAATATATTGATTGTATCCTACTATTGTTCTAAATTACTATTTTATGAAATATAGTTCAGTCTGGGATATTTTAGTGTCCTCAAGCTTTAGACTACTTGAATTAATTTGATGTGCCAAGTAAACTATTACTTTCTTATTCTTATTTTTTTTACCTTATAATCTTAGTTGCCACTTACCTTCATAATCATTAATCGATCGACGGACTGGGCAGTGCTTGGTTTCTTAATATTGTAGCTGGAACAGGACTTTCATTCTTGTTTTTTTTGTTTCTTACATGGATCTAACTGACATTAACACTAGTTCACATGTAATTGATTTGTATTTGAGTTTTATAAATTACGTAAGTGTGTCTCTTTTTCAGTTAATAAAAACATTGTTGGAGTGGGTTATATGACTGCTGACAAAAAGAAGAAGCTGCTGTTGGGAAATAAAAAAGCAACGTCGTAAGGTAAATTCATGTCTCTCCTCTCATTTTTCTATAATAAGCTCATGAATGTCGGATTAATGAAGAAGAATATGCCTTTGAAGGGTTCCAACCTGGAGGTATTTTGCTATTGAAGGAAACAAGCTGCCTTGCCAACTTGAAAATGCTTATAAGCAGCTGACCTTAAGTAGTTTCTTTATCAATTATTTTATTCCATTGATAGCAAGTTCTTTTTTTATTTTTATTCTTGTAAGATATTTTTCTTACCACAAATCTTCAGCTTCAATTGTGATTACATCTCATTCTATACTTGGGTGTTATATATACTTGAGTATGTCTATTGTTGCAGGCTGTTCATTTTATAACATTTTAAATGCAACTCCGGGGAGCACTTCTTTTGGCTATCAATTCCTGATGTTGGTATGGCCACCCTTATATTAACTTTTCTACTTCCATACTGTTTTGAGGCTTAAATTGAATGTTTTGCTTCTGCTTTTTATAGTTATATTGTAGTATTTCATATAAAGTAGCAGTTTTAGGGGTTTTTTTTTAACATTAAGAAGTTAGTTTTTTAATTATGTATAGTTTTTTAATTATGTACATAGTTTTGATGTTGTTTCATGTCATTTTGACAATGTTTTATGGATAAAAACTTATTATAATGTCGTGTGAATATTTGTTTGGCTTAAAAAATATATTTTAATGTTGTTTTGAGGCTTAAATTGGATGTTTTGCTGTTTTTTACAGTGATTATAATAATTTCATATGAAGTAGCAGTTTTGAAGCTTTTTTTTACATTAAGAAACTCTTATTCAGTTGTAAGTCTGGTAAATATATGATAATGTGAGTTTCTTTATGCTCCATTGTGATTAAAAACTATGTAATTATTTTACTTCATGAAAAGTGACCCAACAACTTTCTTGATTATTTTTTTTGGATTTATATTGAACTTTTGGAATACCTCATTTGAATAGTTCATTAATGCCAATTCGATTTGCTTCCAAAAAGTAGAAGAAAGGAATATAATAGGCCATGGCGGAATGATTTTATTTTTAAATGTACGCAGGTAGGTGTGTACATAATTGGATAGATTTCATTCTGTTGTGATTTCATTCTGACTTATTTCCATATTCGAGTATCCTATCAAAAAAAAAATTTCCATATTCAAGTAAGTTGCTTCTTTGTTTGTCTTTTTACTCTATTTTAATTCTATATAATATGAGTGCAAGTGTTACAATTGTGGTTTTTTATGGAATTTTGAGTAAGTTTCTTCTTTATTTGTCTTTTATGTCTCCATTCTTACTTCTATTAAGTGAGTAATTCTCCTGCTAATGTCGCATTAATCACTGAACATTGGTTTTACTTTTACTCTTCCATTTGAATCAGAGTGGCCTCCTTTTTCACATATAGATTGATTAGCTCTTCTAATGTTTTCAATTATCTATACAGTACAATCCCAGTTAGTTTTGTAAACCATCCAAAACAGGACATACATTTGTAAAAATGTCCCTCATAGCATATACCATACAAAATTATTGAATAACCTATTGCTAGTGACACGAGAGAGCGATTATATATAATTTATTGGTGGTAAACTTTATTTATAATCATTAATCAGTCTACTCATTGTCATTACATGTAGCTTTTCTATCTATGATTCTGTTTGGTATTGCTTTCATCACCTTTTAGAAAATGTGTTCATTAGTATGTCTTTGATATTTTTGTAAAGCATAGTTCTTATGTTTAATGTCGTGCTACATTGCTATACATAATAAAACTGATGTATTATCAATTGTTGACGAGGGGCTTCAGTCGGAGAAATTATTTGATGAGCTTGAAGGTGCACATATGACAACAATGCTAAGGTGCATAATTCGATTTTAAGTTGTTGGAATTTAAATTAGTAGCATTGAAATTCTAAAGTTATTGTAGATTGACTATGGCTATCCTGCAGTTATGGTAGTCATAGCAATGGTAAATTGGGTATTATGGTTATCTAAAGTTATAGTAGTTGTAAGGCAAATATGAAAACTTATTACTTTTATCCTTTACTTGTTATAATGTCATGTTAACATTTTTTTGGGCTTAAAATATATATGCGTTTTACTGTTGTTTTGAGGCTTAAATTGGATGTTTTGATGCTTTTTTTTAGTCATTGCAGTTTTTCATGTATAAGAGGTATTTTTTTTAACATTAAGAAGTTTTTTTTTAGTCATTTATATAGTTTTGCTGCTATTTCATATCTATTTGATAATAATTTTATATAAAGCAGCAATTTTGAGAGTTTTTTTTTTTTTTACATTAAGAAGCTTTTTCTTTTTTTTTTCGCATTTTCATAGTTTTGTTGATGTTTCATGTCATTTTGTTGTTTTGAAGCTACCCCTAAAAGTTGATAGACTTTGTGTTTTACCATTTGATGCACTATGATAAAGGTACTGTTGTTGAATAGTTGCCAAGCTTATATATTAAATTATGCATATTTGGATTGAATTCCTTTCTTTCAAAATCGGCTAAGGGTTTTGTTGTTGAATAGTTGCCAAGCTTATATATTAAATTGTTTTTCAGTTATTATGAACTCATAGAGAGTGAATGTTTTGACTTGTCGTTGCTTTTATAGTCTTTCCTTTCTCGTGTTCTGTTTTTCTTCTATACTTATTTGTCTTTAAGCAGCAGATATTTGTTAGGGTCAATTCACTAGCAATATTAGTCCTGATATGATATATGTTATCTTCTTCCCATTCATTTTAAACTCTTCTTTTTGGATGCAACAACAAAAAATAAAAAAACCAGAACCTTTTCTTCTCCTTTTTTTTTTTGAGATATCCGGCTTATAAAAATTTATTTTGATGATGAACTTGTAGTTAATATTGCAGGAATTGAATGATTTTAGAGACTTGGAAAGCCCTGACAAAAAGTGAAAGATGAGAGGTAACATATTTGGTTTTTAGATTTTAAAATCTCACCTGCTTAAAAAATAGACTGATGGATGTTTAGTTGATCATATGCGCAATTGAAAATTACTTGCTTGTAATTTGTGGAGCTTAAATGTTGAATGTCATGAGGACATAAAGAATTAGCTAAGTTTCTCGTAAAGATGGTGAGAAGCTTTTTAAATTGCTTTTCTGCTTTTAACAATTTGTCTTTTTCCTTTGATTGTGTTAATTAAAACATTCCACTTTCCTATTCTGAGTGTATTTTATGTAGTTTGATTTGAGTTTTTTCAAACTCCATCGATATCATGTGTATTTCTGAATCATTCATGGATATGGAAGGGATTAGTTTTTTGGTCTATTAAACTCTCTAAAAGCATGTGTTCTTCATTTTTTCAGCTTTGGATTAATGATGTTTGAACATTTTTATCCTTACTTGCAGCTTTGGAAGCAGTGGAACAACGGTTTTGTTGGTATGGTTAGTTGTTCAATGGCTTTTTGTGGAGGTTTAGAAATTCTTGTGTATATTCTAGTTTTTGAAAAGCATCATTTGTAATATTGTACTCTAAATTTGTGACGTATTCTTGTTATATATTGTATATAAATTTTGTGGGTTATTCTTGTAATGACCATGTATTTACTCTTTATTATGTTGATTGATCAATATAAGGTTCATGGGTATCAAAAAGTCACTAAATGGTGATATTATTAAAATTATAATAGGTGACGGGTAAAACAGGTAAAACGGGTAAAACCTGGCGACGGGTAAACGGGTCACCCATTCGAATGGGTGACGCTTTTGGCGTCACCCATTCGAATGGGTGACGCTTTTTGCGTCACCCATTCGAATGGGTGGCGTTTTTTAGCGTCACCCATTCGAATGGGTGACGCGTTTTTGCGTCACCCATTCGAATGGGTGACGGGTTTGGCGTCACCCATTCGAATGGGTGACGCATTTTGCGTCACCCATTCGAATGGGTGACGCGTTTTTGCGTCACCCATTCGAATGGGTGGCGTTTTTTGCGTCACCCATTCGAATAGGTGACGGCGTTTTTGCGCTCACCCATTCGAATAGGTGACGCTTTTTTGGCGTCACCCATTCGAATAGGTGACGTGTTTTTGGCGTCACCCATTCGAATAGGTGACGTTTTTTTGGCGTCACCCATTCGAATAGGTGACGCTTTTTTTAGGCGTCACCTATTCGAATAGGTGACACTGCCATAGGTGACGCCCAGAAAAGCGTCACCTATTCGAATAGGTGACGCCAAAAAAACGTCACCTATTCCAAAATTTCTTATAGTGTTAGTATGTGAGTCATACGAGAGGATTAAAGTCGAGATGAGTAACTTAAACGTGTCTACAGTAAACGGATAACGTTTGGGAACCTTATCCTGGTAACACTGTTGATAGCTTCGCATTTTGTTTATAGACAAATGATCGAATCCTGATCATTCATGTGGGAGACATGAAATGGAAGTATCATATGCAATGTTGATTGTATAAGACAGGACCACGATGTTCGATCAAATTTCTCATTAGTACCGTTTACGAGAAATAATCGAATATCAAACTAAGTTTATCAACCGTGATAGATCTCAATCCTGAGTGAAATGCGGACTCCTATTTATGGAGTTATGTTCTTTGATTCACATGGTTGAGAGCGATCTGTAAGAACGCTCAATACACTCTGTTTTGGGAACATGACTAGATAAGTAGCTGGGAACTCATTTTCACGAGATGGAATTCATAACTTTCCTATAAATTAACGGTATCAGTGCGATACCTGAACATTTTAGGAACTTTAGGAAACTCCCTTGATGTACTGATTCGAGACATGAACAAGTGGCGCCACGACTTCTATTGATCACAGAAGTACCTTATCTCTAGTTCGACTAAAGATAAAGTTCATTGGAGAATCGGCGGGAACACAAGGATAAAGCGGTAATTACAGGGGCAAAACGGTAAATTTATCCGCCTGTAATTATGAGGGTTCCACGTGAAGGATTATATCACGATATAAATAAAGATAAACTAAATGGACATAACTCATCTATAGTGAGGGGAGTTCAACTATGAATCTATAGTGGAATTATTCATAGTTAGATAATAAGTAATTAACTGATTATGAGTTAATCACTTAATTGACTAATTATTAAGCCCATGATCTATAGGTCCATCGGGTCCCTATGCTAGCCCAAATATCGTAGTCGCGAAATCAAGTAGAAGAAATGGAAATTTTAAGTAAAGTGAATTACTTAAAATAGGCAATATTAATTGTTTAAATATTGAGTATATTTAAACGGTAATTAATATAAACATTATTAATTGTTTAAATAATGAGTTTATTTAAACATGAAATTAATAATGAAATATTATTAATTATACATTATTAATTATTTAAATATTGAGTATATTTAAATGGTAATTAATAATTTGAAATTAATTAACAATTATTAATTGTTTAAATAATTATATTTAAACGGAATTAATAATTAAAATTAATTAAATTAATAATAAAATATTGTCAATAAAATTATTATTAATTATTTAAATAATGAGAATTATTTAAATGGAAATTAATAATTAAATATAAATTGGATAATATTTAGTCGGGAGAAAATATTAATATTATTAATTGTTTAAATAAAATATTTTATTTAAATGGTAATTAATAAATAAATTAATTAAGTTGGACTTATTAATTTAAGAGAGAATTTCAAGCCCAATTGGATTAATGAACCCAATTGGAATTGGCCCAAAATAATTAATTAAATAAATTGTATTTATTAATTATTTTATTATGATAAAATCGGCCATATGAGATAATTTGTAGGAGATAATTGTTTGAATTATATCCTATAATAATTAAATAGATTTATTTACCCAAGATAAATAAAATAAAGAAAAGAAAATAATCTCCTATTTATCTATGGCATTTTCGAAATTGCAAGATAAAGGAAAGAGATAATCTTTATTCTTTTTGTATTTATCTCTATAGATTAATCCTAATGTGATTAGGATTCCTATTTTCCTATAAATAGGAGGGTTGGGTTATTCATAAATCACACAATTCAATTCCTTAGAAATTCGGAATTCTCTCTTCCTCTTCTCCTCCCTCCTTAGCCGATTTTCCCACTATCATTGGGAAGAAAAATATTTTTTTCTTCTTCCCAATTTCTTCTAAAGTTCGATCCCACAATCGGGTTTCGTTTGATCGATCGGGATATAGCGTAGAAGATCCGGTGTTGCTGAGGATTTGATGCTGTAAAGAAACCTCCAACCGATTCTTCATTTATTACTCAATGTAAGTTTTGATTTTAATTTTCGAAATTTAAAGCATGAATCTACATGTTTTTTCACAAATTGCATGATATTAATAGATCCGTAATTAAATGTTAATTAGTTTACTAAATAAAATTCCGCTAGTTTAGTAAATCATCCCTTCAACGTGACCTTTTATGCAAACACCACTGTTGTTTGTTGCCCTGTTCATTGAATGCGCCTTCGTTTGAAATCTGTAACCGTTACCAACGTATCCACCGTACGACCTTGCTATCCGTCCAGGTCCCTTTGCCAAAGAAATGATGCGAGGATCATCCACCGGTAATGTAGGGGAGTCAACCTGTGTCATTGTCCACATATAGTAATGTTAGGAAGATAGTAATTGTTTCAACATAATGCAACGGTTTTTTGACAATTTAAAATAACTCACGTATGCACTGAACCGAGAACGAAACTCTTTGTCGATTATTGACCCCTCCTCAGCGTCGGTAAGACCAGCTCGTGTCATTCGAACGTATACATTTAGAAGTAATCTGTATGTTACAAAAATAGTTAGCAAATAGTTTGTAATTGTTTATGCGATGAAATAATGTTAAGTTACAAACTCACTCTATGTAAGGCTCGATCTCTGTGATGCATTGCATAACACGTATGTCTGCATTACGTGATACTCAGAATTGGTCAACGGCCTACGCACTGATCTTCCAACTGTCATGCCAGGTTCCGTAAAAATCGGCAAGTCGTTCATGTCAACACCTTCAAGTAAATTTTCGACAATGTTTCGTTTCGCCGGTCGAAACTGCTCTGCAATGTGTTGATCAAAGTAGTATGAACAAAATGTGGTAGTCTCTTGCGTCAGGTACGCACTACAGATAGATCCTTCTACTCGTGATCTATTTCCAACCATCTTTTTCAACCGACGTAAGTACCTGTGGGTACAAAACATAATTAACATTCGATGATCACTGTACTGATTCATACGCGTACATTACAAAATAACTGTGCTTACCTTTCAAATGGGTACATCCAGCGGTAATGTACGGGACCCCCTAAGAATGCCTCGTATGGAAGATGCACTGGAAGATGCTCCATGGAGTCAAAAAAGCCAGGTGGGAACATTCGCTCCAACTTACAAATAATAACGGCGATCTCTGAACTCATTGAAGCGACAGTGGCTTCCGTTAGCTCTGTACATGTCAAGTCCCTGAAGAAAACACTCAACTGGGCAAGCGGCTCCCAATGTCTATTCTCTAGGAACGGTCCGAACGCGACGGGCATCAATCGTTGCATGAATATATGACAGTCGTGGCTTTTCATCCCGAACATGATATGTTTTTTACTGTCTATACACCGACTCAAATTCGAAACGCATCCGTCTGGGAATTTGATGGATTTGATCCACTCAAATAATGTTTTCTTTTCATCCGTCGTCAACATGTACTTTGCTTTTGCTTAATTATCATTGTCGTCAGGCTCCAACTCAGGATGGTCACATATCTCCCGTATATCATAACGTGCCTTCAGATTATCCTTCGTTTTTCCCGGAACGTTCAAAATCGTATTGAAAATGTTGTTGAAGAAATTCTTCTCGATATGCATTACATCAAGATTGTGTCTAATCAGTAGATCTTCCCAATACGGTAGATCCCAAAAAATACTCCGTTTCTTCCAACCCGTGTTTTTACCAGCCGCATTGTTTGCACTCTCTGCACCTTCCACTGTAATCTTCTTCATCCCTATAGCATCTATACCGTGGAGAATCTGTCTTCCACTATACATGGTCGGGGGGGTTTGTTTTCTTACTCGTCGACCCTTCTTCCAGTCACTGCCGTTTGAACGGAAAGTGTGATTCAACGGCAAAAATCGACGGTGACAGTCAAACCAACAAGTTTTCCGACCGTTTCTGAGATAAAATGCATCTGTGTCTAGCATGCAATGTGGACATGCGTATGTCCCCGCCGTACTCCATCCTTTAAGATGAGGAGATTGAGGTTCACACAATTAACTACACTGACTAAGGAAAGCAATAACAAAAGCTAAACACAGACTCAAAAATGTATATGAAAGCAATTAAAGATCAACATACCTGACAGCATTGAATACGCAAGGAAGTCACTGATCGTCCAGAATACGCGGCGCGCATCAAGAAATTTTGTTTCTTCGAAATGTCGTACGTCATAACACCGTCAGTCCACAACCTTTTCAACTCTGCAACAAGTGGTTGCAAATACACATCCAGTTTCTGTTTTGGACTTTTCGGCCCAGGTACGATCACTGTTAGAAAAATCACCGGGTCTTGCAAGCACATCAAGGGAGGCAAGTTATACGGGGTTACCATGACTGGTCAAACTGAATATTGTGTCTCGGATGCCCCGAACGGGTTGAAGCCATCTTTGCATAAGCCCAATCTGACGTTTCTCGGATCTTGTGCAAAATCTGGATGACAATTATTTAAATGCTTCCATGCCGCAGCATCTGAGGGATGTCTCATAATACCTTCATCCTGTGAATGCTCGTGATGCCATCTCATGTGAGAGGCTGTCACATCCGATGCATACAACCGTTGCAGACGTGGGGTCAGCGGTAAATAGAACATGCGGGCGTTCAGAATCAGGGTGTGTTTCCCTTGTTTGTATCTTGGAAGAAAACAGAATTTGCAATGATGCAGGTCCTCATCCACATCCCAGTAAATCATGCATCCGTTTTGACACGAATCTATTTTCTCCACGGGTAATCCAAGTCCCTCCACTAGCTTTTTCGTTTCATACAAACTGTGGGGCATATTATTTTCTTCTGGAGCGCATCGACGAAACCACGATGCAATCGCATCAAATCCTCTACCCGGTATGTTGTACTGCGCCTTTATATTTAAAAGTTCTGTAGCAGCAGCAAGTTGACTTACCTCACACCCATCGTACAATGGTCGGCTGGCTGTCTTTAGCATCTCGTGCATCTTTCGTGCATCCGGATTCATTTCTTCTTCTACAACCCGTTCATCTTCGTCTACGTTTAAACTTTCACGTAAATTTTCATTGCCCCCATACACCGCACCATCAAGTATCATTTGCTGCATCTGACTATATTGTTGTTCATCGTTTTGTTCTTCGTCAACAACCTTTACATTTGAGCTGCTACCTTCGTATCGTCTCGATTCTTGTAATGCAGCGTCGAACATTTCCTGTGTTTCCCCCTGAAACACCCAGTGATGATAATTCTGCACAAATCCCCGACTATAAAGATGCACCTTCACATCTGTAACCGGTATGATTCTCCTATTATCGCATTTCCTGCACGGGCAACGTAGCTTTCCACCATACTTTTCATAATAGACAGTTGTCATGCAAAACTCAACAAACTGTTCAACCCCGACCACGAACTCATCGTTCAAATACCCGTCTATCAAACAAACATACATCCACTCTCTCATTTTCTTTTTTCTTAATGCTAACAAACAATAGGTGGAGGGATTTTATAATGGACTGCTCTGCTCATTTGCGACCAGATGGTAGTATATTTGCTACCACTTGGTCGCAGTTTCCCGCCATTTTCCTCACTGCCCAGGGTCACATCAAGTCAGAATTTACGACCAGATGGTCACTTTTTTGGCGACCACTTGGTAGCTTTTATGCCACCAAATTCTTTATCAATTATTGGTCCCATAAAATCACCTAATTTGCGACCATCTGGTCACTTATAATTATGACCATTTGGTAGCTTTCTTCCCTCCAATTATAAGCTACCACTGCTCACTTTTTGGTCACCATAATTGCGACCATCTGGTCACTTTTAATTGTGACCACTTGGTAGCTTTATTCCCTCCAAAATTACGGGCCATTTTTTTGCTACCAAGGCAGATTTTAGTCACTAAAATGCGACCAGAAGGTCGTTTTTTTAGGTGACCAATTGGTCGCTTCTTTCGAGCCATAATTTCGCGCCATTTTTTATGACTACTTCTACTTTTGGTCGCAATATGGTCGCAAAAAAAGTGACCAGATGGTCACTTAAAGTCAACCTTCAAAGAAAGTGACCAGGTGGTCACCAAAAAACCACCACTTTTGTTTGGTCGCAAATTTATGGTCGCATTTTGACAGTTTTTTTGTAGTGTATTGAATTAAATTAATTTTGATGTTGTCAAAAATTAATGGGGATTTAAATAAAGGAGTCTATTTAAATATTTAATTTGAAGAAGTCAAATTAAAGAGGAAATAAATAAAAGGAGTTTTATTTATTTAATGGAATTGTTCTATTAAATAAAAAAAATGTCCAATATCGTCATAGAGATGACGTGGTGGGCGTGTGACCCACAGGTAGGGTCACACGCCCCATTGGTTAAATGGTAACCAATTATATACATTTTATTTTAATTAAAATATATGAATATCTTAATGGTTAAGATATGGAATAATTATTTAAATTAATAAAGATTAATTTAAATAAAAGATATGGGATTATCTTATAAGATATTGTATCTTAATTATTTTATAATATCTTTATTAATTATTTTAATAATTAAAAAGATATTCAAAGATTTTCTGAAGGCTTGGTTTTCTTATAAATAGAAGGTTCTAAAAATTCCTCTCACTCTCTCTCATTGTCGCCGCCGCCCCCTTAGGGTATATGGAAGAAGATTTTTCTTCCCTTTTCTTTTTTTCAAAGAGGATAGTGCCCACTCACCGATTCGCTTTTGTGCTTAGTGAGGAAGATCTTTTTTATGGTCCCAAGATCGTAACCATCGAAGAACGAGGAAGTGCCAGACACTTCTCGACAAAGGTTCGTATTCGATTTTATGCATTTAGAATTTTGTTAATATTATACTGCAAAAGAAATATCCTTGGGACTTCCGTTTGAGAACTCTTATAGATGCCTCAATCCCAACACACATAGTTGGCCCCCACTTGAGTAGAGTTTTATGTCTTGAAGTCTTGCTTGAGTCTAATAGTTCTCAGAATGATTTGATTCAAACTATTTACATAGATACAATAAAGTAGAAAAAGTAAACTCTTGTTTCATTCAATGGCAAAACTCTCTGAATAGAAACTTTATTGAAAGAATAAAATAACAATAAGTGTAATTGATGAAATAAAATCTGAGTTGTTTGTTATTTCATAAGAGCAGTAGAGCTTTTCGGTTAAGGTTAATAAATGTGTCGATATCTCAGCCTACTGCGTTAGTGACCTAACATGCTTTTCTTCTTTACTAGTCAGGCCCCCAAACATGGTTCTTATTTCTCCATTTGGAAAATTTTGATTGTCACGGTCCTGATCTTTCTGATTTCCTTTACTTCTCACAAATTCCTTCAAGTACCCTATTTGAATAAGGGTTTCAATTTCTTCCTTGAGATTGAAGCAATAAGAGGTGGTATGATCGTTGTCTTTGTGAAAAAGGCAATACTTGTCTTTGTTTCACTACAAAAAAAAAAGTCAAAATGCGACCAACCATTTGCGACCAAAAAAGGGGGGCAGTTTTTTGGTGACCATTTGGTCACTTTTTTTGAAGGTTGACTCAAAGTGACCATCTGGTCACTTTTTTTGCGACCAGATTACGACCAAAATCAGAAGGAGTCATTAAAAATGGCGCGAAAGAAGCGACCAATTGGTCACCTTCCAAAACGACCAAGTGGTCACATTTTCGTGACTTAAAAAATGGCTTGGTAGAAAAAAATGGCGCGAAAGAAGCGACCATTTGGTGTCCTGAAAAAACGACCATCTGGTCGCATTTTTGTGACTTAAAATATAGTTTGGTAGCAAAAAAAGGCGCGTAAATTTAGCGTATTTTGTGGGAATAAAGCTACCAGTTGGTCGCCTATGGAAGTGACCATCTGGGCGCATTTTGGAGACTAGAAATATACGTTGGTAGCAAAAAAAGGCGCGTAAATTTGGCGGAAGAAAGCTACCAAGTAGTCGCCTTTGGAAGTGACCATCTGGTCGCATTTGGAAGTGACCACTTGGTAGTAAAAAAAGGCGGGAAATTTTGGTGGGAGAAATACGACCAGATGGTAGTAATTTTAAGACCATAAGGTCGCAATTAAGCAGAGGAATGCATTATAAAATCTCCTCCTCCCATTGTTTGTAAAGATAAGAAAAAAGAAAAATGAGAGATTGGATGTATATTCATTTGATAGACGGGTATTTGAGCAATGAGTTCGTGGCCGGGGTTGAACAGTTTGTTGAGTTTTGCAAGACAACTGTTCATTACACGAATTATGGTGAAAAGCTACGATGTCCGTGCAGAAAATGCGACAATAGGAGAATCATACCGGTTCAAGATTTGAAGGTTCATCTTTATAGTCGGGGATTTATGGAGAATTATTATCACTGGGTGTATCATGGGGAGACGAGGGAAATGTTCAACGCTGCAATACAGGAAGTGAGACAGTACGAGGGTAGCAGCTCGAATGCGGACGCTGTCGTCGAAGAACCCAATGAAATATAACAGTATAGTCAGATGCAGCAGATGATACTTGATGGTGTAGGATATGGGGGCGGAAATGAAAGTTATCGCGAAAGTTTGAACGTAGAGGACGAAAGAGAAGGGGCTGTTGAAGAAGAAATGAATCCGGAAGCACGTAAGATGCACGATCTGCTGAAGACAGCGAGCCGACCGTTGTACGAAGGTTGTCAGGTGAGTCAACTTGCTGCTGCTACAGAACTTTTAAATATAAAATCGCAGTATAACTTACCTGCTAGAGGATTTGATTCGGTCGCATCGTGGTTTTGTCGATGCGCTCCACAAGAAAACCTGATGCCGTAAGGTTTGTACGACATGAAAAAGCTAGTGGAGGGACTCGGGTTACCCATAGAGAAGATAGATTCGTGTCAAAACGGATGCATGATCTACTGGGATGTGGATGCGGATCTGCATCACTGCAAATTCTGTTTCCTTCCAAGATATAAACAGGGGAAACGCGGGATGATTTCGTACGCCCGCATATTCTATTTACCGTTGACCCCACGTCTGCAACGGTTGTATGCATCGGATGTCACAGCTTCACACATGAGATGGCATCACGAGCATTCACAGGATGAAGGTGTTATGCGACATCCCTCAGACGCTGCGGCTTGGAAGCATTTAAATAATTGTCATCCTGATTTTGAACAAGATCCGAGAAACGTGAGATTGGGCTTATGCACAGATGGCTTTAACCCGTTCGGGGCATCCGGGGCGCAAATATTCAGTTTGGCCGGTGATGGTAACCCCATATAACTTGCCACCCTCGATGTGTATGAGAGACCCGGTGATTTTTCTCACAGTGATCGTACCTGGCCCGAAAAGTCCAAAACAGAAGTTGGATGTGTATTTGCAACCACTTATCGCAGAGTTGAAGAGGTTGTGGACAGACGGTGTTATGACGTACGACATCTCGAAGAAACAAAATTTCTTGTTGCGCGCGGTGTTAATCTGGACGATCAGTGACTTCCCTGCGTATTCAATGTTGTCAGGTATGTTGCGTTCACGTTCATTATTTCTTGAGTATGAGTTTTGTTATTGTTTTGCTTAGCGTTCATTAGTTTAGTAATTGGAAATATCGATCCCCATCCTCTATTCAAGGATGGAGTACGGCCGGTAAATACGCATGTCCACATTGCATGCTAGACACAGATGCGTTTTACCTCAGAAACGGTCAGAAAACCTGTTGGTTTGATTGCCACCATCGATTTCTGCCGTTGAATCACGCGTTCCGTTCAAACGGTAGTGACTGGAAGAAGGGTCGGCGAGTAAGAAAGGAAACCCCCCCGATAATGTACAGTGGAAGGCAGATTCTGCACGGTATAGATGCTATAGGGATGCGGAAGATTATAGTGGAAGGTGTAGAGCTTGCAAACAATGCGGCTGGAAAAAACACGGGTTGGAAGAAACGGAGTATTTTTTGGGATCTACCGTATTGGAAAGATCTACTTATCAGACACAACCTGGATGTAATGCATATCGAGAAGAACTTCTTCGACAACATTTTCAATACGGTTTTGAACGTTCCTGGCAAAACAAAGGACAATCTGAAGGCACGTTACGATGTACGGGAGATATGTAACCGTCCTGAGTTAGAGCCTGACGACAATGATAATTACGCAAAAGCAAAGTACATGTTGACGACGGATGAAAAGAAAACACTATTTGAGTGGATCAAATCCATCAAATTCCCTGACGGATACGTTTCGAATCTGAGTCGGTGTATAGACAGTCAAAAACATGTCATGTTCGGTATGAAAAGCCACGACTGTCATGTATTCATGCAACGATTAATGCCCGTCGCGTTCAGACCGTTCCTAGAGAACAGACATTGGGAGCCGCTTGCCCAATTGAGTGTTTTTTTCAGGGACTTGACGTGTACAGAGCTGACTGAAGCTACTGTCGCTTCAATGAGTTCAGAGATCACTGTTATTATCTGTAAGTTGGAGCGAATGCTCCCACCTGGCTTTTTTGACTCAATGGAGCATCTTCCAGTGCATCTTCCATACGAGGCATTCTTAGGGGGTCCGGTCCATTATCGCTGGATGTACCCATTTTAAAGGTTAGCAAACTTACTTTGTATATAATTCAATTTTTTTAATGTTAAACATATCAGAGGTTTACTTAATTGTTTGTAACCCACAGGTACTTACGTAGGTTGAAAAAGACGGTCGGAAATAAAGCAAGAGTCAAAGGATCTATCTGTAGTGCGTACCTAACGCAAGAGACTATCACGTTTTGTTCATACTACTTTGATCAACACATTGCTGATCAGTTTCGTCCAGCGACACGAAACGTTGTCGAAAATTTACTTGAAGGTGTTGACGTAAACGACCTGCCCATTACTGAACCTGGCATGACAGTTGGAAGATCAGTGTGTAGGCCGTTGACCGATTCTGAGTATCACGTAATGCAGACCTACGTGTTATGCAACTGCCCAGAAGTCGAGCCTTACATCGAGTGAGTTCTCGTAACGTTACATTATTCCATTGACTTAACAATCACAACTGTTTAAAATATTTTCTTACTATTTCGTAACATACAGACTATTTCTGAACGTATACGTTCGAATGACATGAGTCGGTCTTACAGCCGCTGAGGAGGGGTCAATAATCGAGAAGGAGTTTCGTTCCTGGTTCAGTGCATATGTGAGTTATTTGAAATTGTCAAAAATATCATGTCAAGTCATTTGTTGAAAAATCCTATATCCTTCTAATTATACTCTATGTGTGCTGAATGACAGGTGAACTCCCCTACGTTACCGGTAGATGATCCTCGCATGAGTTCTTTGGCAAACGGACTTGCACGGATTGCAAGGTCATATACTGGATACGTCGGTAACGGATTCAGATTTCAAACGAAGGCGCATTTTGTTAACAGGGCAACAAACAACAGTGGTGTTTGCATAAAAGGTCAACTGTTCGGCACCGAAGACGATTACTTTGGAGTAATCGATGAGATTCTTGAGATTCAATACGCAAGTCCGATGCTAAAACGCATTGTTCTGTTCAACTGTACTTGGTTCGAGACAACAAGACGAGGCGGAGTCCCTAAGATTGATCATTTACATATCGTTGAGGTAAACAAGTATAAGCATATGCGCACCGCTGATAGGTTTGTCCTCGCTTCACAGGCGATTCAAGTTTATTACCTGAACTATCCGAGTAATAGACGAGATCTGACAGATTGGTTAGTTGTTTGTAAAGTTAAACCACGACAGGTAGAAGAAAACCTGTCCGAGAAAGACGACCATGCAGACGAAGCCGGTGCTTTAGACGATGGCCAGAATGCAGGTACCACACGTCCTTTGAATGATGGAACGATAACATTGCATGATGACGATACAAATGCTTCCACTTCTCGCGAACGTGACATTGATGCTGAATTTATTCGAGATGATGAAGAAGAAGAAGAAAAAGAAAAAGATGAAGAAGAAGAAGAAGCAATGACTGAAGAAACTGAGGATGAAGAATAATACACTTTGTAAATTTTTATGATTCACTTTATGTTTTATAATATCGTCATTGTTGTGTTTCATTAAACAATATATATAAATATGTTATTAAAAAAATATAGAGGTATAATTACGACCAAATGGTCGCATTTTGCTTCAAAAATACGACCATCTGGTTGTATTTTTAAGCAAAAATGCGACCATATAGTCGTAACTATGTAAATACAGACTTAAGTTTTTTAAAAATTTATATTCATTTACGACCATTTGGTCGTATTTTAGTGACTATCTTGTCGCTTTCTTCAGCGGTAAATTTAAATTTTCATTAAATTTTTGGTGGTGAATTTGATAATTATGACCATTTGGTCACAAAATATGGCGGTTAATTTGACAATTACGACCATTTAGTCGCATTTGTTGATGGGAAGCGTGATGTGACAGCTGGTTGTCATAATGACACAATTACGACCAGTTGGTCGTATTATTCTTAAAATACGACCAGCTGGTCGAATTTTTGAACCAGAATGCGACCAACTGGTCGTAATCGAGCGACTTTTCGTTTCTCGTCATAATTACAAAATTGCGACCAGATGGTCGCAATTCTTAATTTAAACTCCCCACCTGATTCTTTCCCTCCCCCACCCGATTCTCTTTTCTTTCCTTTTCTCTCTTTCCCCGTTCCCGTTCCCCCGTTGCTTTTTGCCCGTTCCTCTAAACCCCGTTCTTTCTTACCTATCCCGTTCCCCTTTTTTCACCCATTCCATTTCAAAAACCTCCAAAACCCGGTAGCGTATTCGAGGTTAGTTTTCGTTTTCGTTTTAATTAAGTTATTAAAAATTGTTTTAGTTTCATTACATTTAGTTACATTTAATTGAATAGTTTAGTTTAACTTTAAATTAGTGTAATTAATTACTTAATTAATTATGTTTAGTTAGTTACTTTAATTTGTTTAGTTAAACTTAGTTAAGTAATTAGTTAATTAATTTAATATAATTAGATTACTTTTAGTTTAATTACTTAATTAAATTTAGTTTAATTACTTAATTAAATTTAGTTTAATTACTTAATTAAATTTAGTTTAATAAATTATTAATTTAATTTAGTCACATTATGAGTTTAGATTACTTTTTTTAAATTAATTCAATTTAATTAGGTTGATTAATTAGTGTAGTTTACTTACTTTAATTAATTTAATTTACTTTGGTTTCATTAATTAATTAATTAATTTAATTTAGTAAATTAAATATATTAGATTACTTTAATTACTTACTTAACTATTTTTCTTAAATTTAATTAATTAATTTAGTTAAATAATTAGTGTAGTTTACTTAATATAATTTAAATAATTAAATTTAATTTACTTTAGTTTAGTTTATTTAATTAATTATTTTAATTTAATTGATTTTAATATACTTAATTAATAAATTTAATTAGTTTGATTAGGAAAATGGCACGCCAACGTCGTCCTCCGATGTCCGGCGATGATGCGCAGGACCACACTGATCTACCGCCAGAGGATAACGCACCGGAGTTGGACAGTTCTCCAGATGCGGGGGACTGGACGCATGCTGACCTGGACGAGATATTACGGTTGGACGACAATCCCGACCCGACATATCCCTCCGCAGTATCCGAGTCGCAGATTGCGACACCGCGTTTGGGGGAGGACTCACAGGCTCCAGCCACTACTGTCGAGAGACCCTCCACTTCTGGCACCGTGCCCGATCTAGCGGGAGCTGGAGCTTCTGGCACTGGCCGTCCTCAGGCCACCGCCAACCCGACCCTTCAGATAGAAGGGGATAAGTAAGTAGACAAGTAATTTTTTTAATTAAATATTCATGTTATTTATAACCTAAAAATATTTTTTACTTTTTTTTTTTTTTTTGCAGAATACAGCCGCATCAAACCACTTCAAAGCGGTTTCGACAGGTCCTCCAGAGCATGCCTCTACCCAGCGAGCTTCGCTGGACGAAGATTCCGACGACGGAGAAGCGTCGGATGTACGACAACTGGAAGGTAAATAACTTCACTTATTTTTATAATTAATTAATTTATAAATTTGTAACAATCAATTTATTATTTTAACGTTTTCTTATTTCAAATTTTTTCAGGGCAAGTTTCCTATGATCGATCCCGATGTCACGGACGTTCAGATGTTCCCCCAATGGGACAGGCATATGCAGGATCGATTCAAGGACCTCATGTACCGGGCGTGGCAGAAGCAAGTTGAACACCGGCCTGTGTGGATGAGTGAGGAGGAGCATGCCCGACTCCTCGCGAGCTTGCAGTCTCAAGAGGGCAAAAAAGTATCTACAAAGAATAAGGCCAACCGGGCCAAGAACCCGAGGAAGCACACCGGTGGCGCTAAGCCTCACGACGAGCACCATCGTATATTGGTAAGTAATTGTCATTTTTCTTTCACATCATTTTTTTGTTTTTTTTGTTTCAATTATTTATTAATTTAATTTCTGTCTCTTTTTATAATATGTTTAGGAAGAAAAGTACGGTCGTCCTGTTCCGCCTGATGAGCTGCACCTGGTCCTTCACATGAAGAAGGACGGGACGATCGTCGACGACAATGCACAACAAACTCAGGTATTTAATATGTTTTTTCAATTATTACTTAGAATTTGTTCATCATTTTCTAATCTTTACATACTTTCTGAATTTTAAATATTTAGGACCGTTTCAAGGAGTCTTTGAGTCAGAGGTTGCCCACACCCGACTCGCAACCGATTCAGGAAGACCGTCGACAGGCGTTCTTGGAGGCTGTTGGAGGCGTTCGTCCAGATGGATCCGTTCCTGGTCTCGGCACGTACGGGAGGCGTCTTTACGCGGATGTGCCTCGGCCCCAGCGGAGTGGAGCGAGCACTAGCTCCGGCCCTTCTCCGGTTGAGCGGCCGAACAGCGAGGAGGTTCAAGCGCCTTCACACGACACATGGACGCTATGCGCGACGACTTCATTTCTCGAGTCGCTGCAATTGAGGCGGATATGTAGGTACTGGTCGAGGCCCAGGTCGCAGCATCTTTGGCTGCGTACTTCAGATCCCGAGACGGCGGGCCTTCATCATCGACGCCGCCTCCGCCTCCGCCACCCCCGCCCCTCCCGCAGTAGATAGATGATTTCTTTTTGTATACAACATTTTTTGAATATTTGATTTATATATATTTTATTTTAATTCCAATTTTTTATTATTAAATTTTAATATTCATTAAATAAATAAATAAAACTTTTAATATTAATTAATTAAATAAAAAAAATTATTAAATACGACCAGATGGTAGCATTTACTCTAGAAGATAAACGGCCATCTGGTCGCATTTTGTCTAGAAGATAACGACCAGATGGTCATATTTTATCCCTAAAAAACGACTATCTGGTCGCATTTTGCCTGAGTCCAAAGTGACCATTTGGTCGCTTATAAAAACGACCACGTGGTCACTCTTTCATGTGACCAACTGGTCACTTGTCTTCAACATAAATTACGACCAGATGGTCACTTTTTAAGCGACCATCTGGTCGTTTTTTCAAAATATTGACTTTTTTGCGACCAAACTTTCTTGGTCGTATTTTTGTGACTATCTAGTCGCACAAAATTCCAGAACGACCAGCTTTTTTGCCACCACTGTCTTGGTCGCTTTTTTGGTCGCATTCTACAATAAAAACGACCTGTTGGTCGCAAATGTCTGGTCGCAAATAGACTTTTTTTTTGTAGTGTTTCTCTTGTTTGACCCTGCTTTCATTTTAGGCGGCCACCTAACCAAGTTTTTGTCTTTCATCTCCATGAGTAGTTGTTCAATCAGGACCGTGGTAGGAGTGTATTTTTAAAACTTACTTGAAGAAAGACTCAGCTTCTCAAGTTGGTCTCCTGACCTATGTCTCTTGTCATCCTCGTGACGGTCAGTCCCCCAGAAAAAGTCTTCTATTCGGTCTCTTTTCCTGTGCTCTGATCGTTTACTACTGCCTCCTTCATCTGAAGTCTTCTTTACACTAATAACCTCTCCGACGCTCATATATTTTTGTGCTCTAGCGAGAAGCTCGGTGTATGTAGTAGGGTCAATTTCATTAAAATAATGAAAGTTTTCCATCACTATTCTTGAAAAAATTAATTATAGGATTCAAATGTTACATTTTTAACATTTTAAAACAGAGAAATCTCATTAGATATGAGATTTTGATGTAATATTTGTAAATATATCATCATTTAAAAGTACTTGTCAATAAAACATTTTTTACAATGTTAATTAGTGATTAATAACGATTAATGTGTATATCAGTGATATGTAAAAATATGTAATTAAGTATTTATCACTTAATTCACCCGAATCAAAATTTACTATATTAACAAATATTTTTAAGAGTATATTTTTATAGATATTATTACAAATTTTGATAGCCCCTTTAAAATATACGGTCAAATACACTTTATTTTTTCATAAAACTCATACAATATTTTGAAACTCGGGAATGTTTGTTAAACCGGATAGGCTTAATCAGCCGAACTCATGTTTATTAAATAAGTCTAATTACTCAAAATTTGTTTTATTTCTTTAACTAAAAACAACAAATATAATATAGAGGCTCTTGCAAAAATAGTAAAAATAGGTCCAATATTTGTAAAAATAGCAGTAAAAAAACATATTTGTAAAAATAGCAGAAAAATTAAATTCGCATCTAAAATATTACAAAATTGCCACTAGTAATCAGTGATATCTTCACAAGTAATCACTGATTTACTGATATCCTGATATTTTGTGCAGGAATCACTGAATACTTGATAGTAATCACTTATTATTTTATAAGTTATCACTGATATCTCTGATCACATGAATGAGAGTTTTTAAAAATCTGCTATATTTACAAATACTTTTTAAAAATGCTATATTTATAAATATTACTAAAAAATTTGCTACCCAATGAAATTTCCCTATAATATATAAGCCAAAAAAGGCAAAGAGAAAGGTGGAGAAGTGTGAAAAAATGGTAATAACATTATCGGCATCAAAACCACACTCTCTTTCTTGTTCTTAATTCTTCTTCTCATTCTATTTCTTCTTCGTCTTCTTTGATGGTTTTTTTTTTAATTTTTTTGTTCTTAAGATTTTTCTTCATTTGTTGAGTTAGGGTTTGTGGTGATCTTTTAATCACAATTTCTTAGATCTGTATTTTTCCGATGGCCAAGGTCGGAGCTTACTTCTTCTTCTTATTGCTCTTCTTCTTCTTCTTCTTCTTCTTCTTCTCTTCTTTTTATTATTTTTCTGGGTTTTCACGTTTTGTTTATTGTACTGTACATGAATATGGTTCTTCTTCTTTCTTTTTTGTTTTCAAGTGTTCAATGTATAGTACACGTTTTTTTTATTATATTGTACATGAATATGGTTATACGTTATAATTATTTACTCTATTTTTTATTTTTTATTTATGACGTATAGCGTTTATTATTTTTCTTATTTTTTTTAAAGGAAAAGTTTACTACATTTTACTGTTTTATTCTATGTTTATAACGTAAAGTATAATGTTTATTATTATTACTTACTGTTTTAAGAGAAAATTTCACTATATTGTACTGTTTTATTCTTTGTTTATAGCCTACACTATAATGTTTACTATTATTATTTTACTTTTTAAGAGAAATTTTACTATATTTGTACTATATTATTTTTGTTTCTAATGTACATTACAATATTTAGTATTATTACTTACTTACTTACTTATTTACTCTTCCTTGTACCTTCATCTTCTTATTCTTCTTCAATTTCTGAGATTTTTTCCTCTAAAATTCTAAGACCTCCTTCTCTTTAAAGCTCCTTTTTATATGCGTTTTAGTTTTTTTTTTTTTTTTTTTTTTTTTTTTTTCATTTTGGACATTTGTAATCAATGGTAGATTTTTATCTCCCAAAAAACCATCCAAGATTTTCTCCTATTTTTACTCCTTCCTTTTTTTCATTTCCCTTACTATTCTCTTTCCATATCTCAGCTTAAGGTTTTATTGTATTTTCATTTCATTTGAAGATTCATTGGGGCAATTTTGTTTTATTTTTTTCTTTCGGACCATTATACTTTAGCTTTTTTGAATTTGGGCTATATACCTTGTTTTCCTTAAAAATTAACAAGCCCATTCCAAGACTTGCCAAGTTGGTGCAATCTGGGCCAAGAAATGGTAAAGGTCTTTTGTATTTGTTTTCTTGGTCTGTTTTCCCCTATTTCTTCTTCTACCTGAAACTTTCCGTTTTCTTTTCTGTCTTCGTCTGGACTATGAGTATCCAGTATTGATAACTTGTCTTGAAAGCTGTTCGTACCAAGTAATTTAAGACACATTTTCTTTCTGATTTCAACAATCTTAATTATAAGGGGAAGGTTTTTGAAAGAGCTTATTATTCTTTGTTTCTGCTAATAACTATCATCAAAGGCTATACTGTTTGAGAAAAACACCCATCTTCTTATCTATGATCTACTCGTTGAGCTATTCAAGTCTGTTCAAATTATTTTTTATTACTTTAAAATACAACAGAGCAAGATTATTTAACAGTTACTTTGCAAGCTATCATCCTTTCACTTGAGAATTTGGAACATTCGTTTGATTTTAACGGTTGCTTCTCTATGCTCCTAACAGTTGATGTGCTTCTGCATTATGAATTTACCAACTGCATAAGTAAATGTAAATCCATACATCTTTCACATTTATATATGAGAAATTTCATTAGGTAGCAGAATTTTAAACAATATTTATAAATATATCATTTTTAAAAAGTATTTACAAATATAGCAGTACAAACTCTCATTCAAATGATCAAAGAAATCGGTGATAACTTATAAGATAATCAGTGATTACTATTAGGTAATCAGTGATTCATGCACACAAAATATCAGGATATCAGTAAAATCAGTGATTACTTGTGATGATATCACTGATTACTAGTGACAATTTTGTAATATTTTATGCGCGAATTTGAGTTTTTTGCTATTTTTATAAATAAGTTTTTTTACTGCTATTTTTCTAAATATTGGATCTAATTTTACTAATTTTGCAAAATCCCTTTTATATATTGAACAATACTTCAAATCATATATCAACTTGCTTTGTTCTGATATCTAAGAAACATATTCTAAATTGAAAATTGATTACCCTTCACTGTTTACTTTTGTAGTGCCAATTATATATCAAGTTCACCGAATGCCTACTTTGCTACTCGGAGAGTGGACGCGATACACAAAGGAAATTGCTTCATTTCAAGTAATTAATTATCCATTCATCTGCAGACGAATACTGTTCATTAACATTCTTTTTACTTTTTTTTTCATAATCAATTTATGCTTATATTTCCTCCTAATATATTTTCAACTCGATTTTCATTACATTAAAAAAAAGATGAGGCTATTTCTGTTGGACCGATTCTATTTCTTGTTTCACTAATAATCGATTTTAATGAGTAGTAGCATTTTAAAAGTATTCATAAATACAACATATATTTTATTTTATGTTACTGAGTAACCATAATCAATTATAATTATTAAATAATTAACATAAATCAAATCAATTCACTAAAAATATAGTATATCATGTAAATACTTTCTAAATAGGGGGAAAAATCAAACTAGCCACTTTTTGGATAAAAAATATCAAAAGTAGCCACCTTTTTTTAAAAAAGTTTTAGATAGCCACTTTTACTATTTGATTTTTCAATATACCTATTTTGCCCTTTTCGTATGGTAGGTATAGTCTGACACGTACGGCCTGACAGTCTGACATTTTTCTTTCCCAATGCATTCTTTCTTCCCAGTTTTTGGTATAGTTCGTATAGCGTTCATAGTGTTTCATGTATTTAGCATTTGTTTTATATTTTTATTATTTTTGCATTTTGATTTTCATATTACATATTTCGATTTTTAATTCAATTTTACAGATTCATTTTAGTATAGATTCATTTTAGTATATTATTTTAGTATAGTTCGTATAGCGTCCATAGTGTTCGTATAACGTCCATAGTGTTCGTATAACGTCCATAGTGTTTCATTTGTACGTGCTATACGTAATATACATGCCATATAACCTGCAAATGAAAAAAATGAGTGTTAATTCAATAACACTAAATGTACAAAACAAGATACTTAATATGCAAACAAAACAAAAAGAAATATATATTATATTGCGTATATTATAGAACGAACATAAAAGAAAGTGGGTGTACATCAAGAAAAACTCATAGGTGTGTATAGTACGTATATATCGTATATTACGTGTAGTACAGTTGTGTACATCAAGAAGAACTCATGTGCGTGTATAGTACGTATATATCATATATTACGTGTGATATAGACTGTACATCAAGAAAGACTCATAATTGTGTATAGTATGTATATTTCGTATATTGCGTGTATTACAAACTGTATATCAAGAAAAACACATAGTTATGTATAGCGCGTATATTACAACAAATATTTGTTTAAACAGACCAGAAAAAAGTATATTGCGTATATTACATATTGTATAGCAAAACAACAACAGAACGAGAGACCACAAAATATATATGTAAACAGACCACAGAAAAATGTAAATTATGTATAACACGTATAGTACAGACATTACATTACGCAAAACAGAAACAGACGAGAGACAAAATATGTATATTACGTATATTGCAAAAAAAAAAAAAAAAACTATATTGCATGCATTACATGTATAGCAGAAAACAAAATATTAAGAAAAAAAATACCTTTCGTCAAATCCATGGTACTTTTAGTTTAGATCTTCGAGATTCATAACAAAATCAGTGAAAAATATTTATTAAAAAGAAAACGAAAATGAGAAGAAATTATGAAGAGATAGGGAATTAAAAATGTGTAAAAGTTGTGAGATGAACATTTGTAAAAATGGTGGATTTGTAAAAATGAAAGAGAAAGAATGAAAGAATCAATAAAAGTTTGAAAAATAATAATAGAGATTTGATAAAGAAATAAATGAGAGAGGGAAGAAGAAATGAAAAAAATGAGAGGTTAATGAATTTGGGAAAGAAAATTATAGAGAATTGATAAAGAAATTTGAGAAATGGAAGAAGAAATGAAAGAAAAATGAAAAAAATGAGAGGGAGAAAGAGAAATTCTAATATATATAAGAAAAATGGGGGGGAAAAGTGGGAGGGAAAATATTTTCAAAATAAAGTAGAGAGAGAGAGAGAGAGAGAGAGATAGGAGGGAGAAGTTAAAATTAAAAAAAAAAAAAAAAAAAAAAAAAAAAGGGAAAGTGAATGGACGGAGGGGAGGGAATGGGAGAGAGGAGAGAGAGTTTTATTTGACCTTGGAGGTATTTTAGACATTTTACCTTTACACGTGGCTAAAAAGAATTAAATGTCATGGCTATTGGGGAAAAGAATATCCAAAAAGTGGCTATTTATATATTTTACTCTTCTAAATAATATTATATTCACAATCTCCAAAATACAATGAGAAACACCTGGACTGATTTGCAGAGACAAAATGAATTGGAGTCGGCACTTAAGGTATTATTGGTCTTTCTTTTTTTAATTTATTTATGATGTCTTGGGATTCTGCCCCTGCTTGAGTAAAGTTAGAACATTGGTGATTCTCTCAAAGACTTGACATGAAAGTTGCCATTATACATAGGTTATGTTGGTGCTTGTTTGACATTTGGAAATTTTTAGTGTCTTGTTGTAAAAAAATCTTGAAATTTTTTCAACAGTTAAATCAAGATATAATTCCTAATATATTCTTTACACTCCCCTTCGTGTGGGATTGAATATCCCTGAAATATTAATAAACAGAGAGGAAATGAGAACGCCGAGGTTTGAATTCGGACTCTATGCTCTGGTAGTAGACAGTAGACTAAAAAGCTTAAATTGTGTAGTTACAAGAAATTTTATATATATGTATATATATTCAACATTGACTAATGTAAGTTAAGGTACAAAAGAAAATAGATGTTGATCGTGTAAACTTAATTTGGATTGAAATTCTGATGGTGTCAACTTAGACTTTGACCCAATTGGTTGCCTATTCAATTATGCCAAAAATATATCATGCTAATGTAGAGTGGTCACGTTTAAAAAAAAAAAAAAGGTAAGGTCCTTTAGTTGAATGGTGTTAAAGCAATAATTTGGAATTTATGGATGGAGAGAAACTTCAATGGAGGGAAAGGATTGGGAGGGGGGATTTTTGGGTAAATACAACTGTTCATATTGGAGTTCTATATATAAGATCTTTTTGTAATTAGCCCAAACTGAGGTGATTTTTTTTTTTTTTGTGACTGCTGATTACTTGTGGGGATATTCATTGTCTGATCTTTTCTCACTATATTAATGAAATTGACCCTGGTTTTTAAAAAAATCAATTCAAGAATATCTGTTTTGAACATAATGAGTGATGTCATAATGCAAGGTGTAACTTACCTCGTCTATGGATTTGTTATTGCGTTCTAGTTTTTTCTTAATAATAACACTAGTTTTCTGACTAATTATCCATGAGATGAAGAAGTTGATAAAATTAATACACTTTATTTTTTCATAGATTGTCTCATAAAAAATATGTACTATTCTTTCAATTCAAGTTTTATTCTATCTTAACTGAAATCAGGTTTTAGGTCTTCAAATTTGTGCAGAATGAAGTATGGTACGAGCCAGATCTAGCCTTTTACCATGGGATGATTATGATATTGGGAAAGAATAAGTTAGTTGAAATGGCTGAAAAGGTCTTTCATGAGTTAAGGAAGGATGGCTTAGAACCAGACACAAGGGCCCTTAATGAGATGATGGGAGCATATTTACAAGTGGGAATGATTGAAAGCGCTATCGATACGTATGGATTAATGAAATCCTCAGGTTGTACACCAGATAAACTGACGTTCAAAATTTTGATCAAGAATTTAGAGCAATTTGAAGAAGAGTTTTCTTCAATGGTAAAGAAAGACTGTTATGAGTACTTAGATTCTCCTGAGAAGTTCCTTACTGAAGTCGAACAAAAAAGGGTGAAGAATAAAGTTCCTTAATTATTCACTCCTAATCTTATGCACATCATCTGATTCTGATGTTTAGGTTGTTAGTCTGTTTCTTACTTCTTCGAATGAAATTCGATGTTTAGAAGACATGTCGGAGGCAAAAATATGAGTTTTCTTCTTCTTTCACCTTGTGTAAATCTGTTGTTGGTAGATGTTGTTACCCTTATGATATTTTAGATGTTAAATTTAGGACTTCTTAGTTTCAAATGTTTTTATTTGGTATAAGGAAATTGTTGAAAGGAATGTCACAGTGAACTTTAGTTATGCTAAAGCATTTTAATTATATACTAAAAACATTTATAGAAATGTTGAATTTCCTCCATTTATGAGTCTAAATATGTTCCTTGTTCATACTTTTGTGAGGATTTTGGTGAGGGTGGGTTTTGAATCACACTCAAAACCCACAGTTATAAGGATTGATTATCACTCCATCAGATGTACTTTGTGCTTTTTTTAACGAAATTGGGTTTAGCCTTTCAACCACACCAAGTTTAGCTAGTATGTTCACAGAGTGCACATGACTAAAATATGTACAAACATTTGTTACTTTTTTTTTTCTTTTCAATCTTTCATAACAAACCAAAATACCACCATGTCCACTCTGATTGTGAGAAAGACCGCATAAGAAATCCATGGTTATATACTATCATACTCCAGAACGCAAGAGGCCTTGTTAAGTTTGACACTTAAAGTTGACAATTCAAATATCTTGAAACATATTCTGCTGACCACTAATATTCTTTCGATGCTCAAAAATATTTTCAAATCATCCAAATACATAGCATTGACTGAACTATGTACTTCCTCAAAAACTTCCATATGCAAATCCACGTTACTTCAAAACACAAGAGTGACTAAACATAAGTAAAGACATTTCTCCATACTTTCTTATCTTTCTAGCTTTAAACCATGCTCTATACTCTAGTTAATCAAAATTAATTTTCCTACAAAATCTTACTAAGGGCCAGTTTGGAACCTAATGTTTCTCCCTACATAGCCACTTTTATATATGTTATAGATAGATTATAGATTATAGATAAAAGAAGGTTTTTTTTATTTACTCCCAAAAAAAAGGTTTGGTTTGAAGTTATTTATATTAATATTAAAGTTATTTATCTCTATTTTATATATATTATCTCAAATATATAATATTTAATTAATAATAAATAAATAAAAATTGAATCTTACGATTCACGATTTACTTTTTTAACAAAACGATTCACGATTCGATTTACGTTTTGATAACCTTGATCTTAATTGAAATTTGTGGTTATTGTTGTTTGCCTTTAACTATGCTTTGAATCATATAATTTTGAAAATTCAACTAGTAGCTTTTATTTATACCATCTTTTGTATAAAAACGATGATATATACGTGGCGGTTTTGGGTACTATTGATATTTAATAAAAACATCCAATATATTTAATATATACCTTTTTTTTATTAGTGAAATTAACTCTTATATGAAATCATATTTAGATTTTTTTTTAAAATAAATAAATAAAAACATTAATAGAAATAATTAAATACAAAAAGAGGGTAAACCTGAAGAAAAAAAATATAACAGACTTTGAAATAGGCTAAAAAGTGTGACAATTTAAAGTCGACCATAAAGTGATTGAGTACCCCAAAACAAGTTATATATTATATCATTCCTATTTTTTTAGATGGTGTAAAATACTTCAATTTTATTATTAAAATATTTTTTTCTACTTTAATACACGTGCTTACGTTATTCTATAATAATTCGAATCCGTTATTTAATTCTTCCTTTACAGGTCATTTATGCACCCAAAAACTAAAGGTCATTTATTACTTTTAAAAAATAATAAAGAAAACTCCAATAGAATATAGTTGGCCATACTCTTTCCCACTAAAATTAATATATATATATATATATTTTATAACAAATTAAATATATTATTTGTACATCCTTAATATATAAAAGGTTATGAGAACCCCATCTAAAGTTTTTACATCTATTTTTAATAATTTTTTTACTAGTCTTTTCCATATTGTCAAAAGAATATTTTAGTTGAAATATAAAGGAATAGTATAATACACTTAAATAAATTTTTGATCATATTTGATTTAATTTAATTTGGTATAACATATTTTATTTTAATTATCCATTGCTTATATGTAGAAATAAAATATTTAATTATTAAAATTTTTTTTAAATATAAATTGAAATTAATAATCATGCTAGCTATTTTTTATTAAAAAAAACATTTTTATATAAATAGTCTATGAATTATATAATTATTTTAAGTTTTATTTATTTAGTGAATACATTTAAAGTTTATATGATAGAAAAAAATCTCAAGATAGATCATATTATATTTTAAAACAAATAAAACATTTATTAACTAATATTTCATGACATTTTAAATTAAATTTATAGTTTTTTTTTTGAACATGAAACTTTAAATTTATAGTTTTTAACATTTAATGTAAGTTATTAAAATATATTTAAAAGAATATAAGCAAACTAAAAAATCCACTATGCACGTGTTAAAAAAACTAGTTAAAAAAAGTGCAATCAACATCATGTTTTAAATTGTATCTTAATTATTTTATAACAAATGCACATAAATTTACGTAGACATAAAATAAAATTTCAACAACTTAGTAAATGTTAAATATATACATTTTATAACTAAATAAGATTAAATCTAAAATCTTAATTCACTTTTAAATAATTAATTAAAAAATTACCAATGATATATTTTTAACATACTAATATTTTATAACGTGCGTCCCACGTGTTATTATTTCTAATATAGAAATATTTAAAAGTTTAACATATTTTTTTTATATGTTTTATAGATTTTTTTTTATTAATTTTTTAATTATTAGACATATTATTATATTTTATTTAAGATTTCAATTAATTATATGTGTAGTTGATTTTTTTTTTATTTAAGACAATTTTTTTAACTTCTTTATTTTTAAAATTTATACTACCAAATAAAGAATAAGCTATTTGTTCAAAATCTAAATATATATTTCTTATTTTTTTTATTAATTTATTCATTTGTTAGATTATTGATTTCTAATATCAGTTATAATTTAAGAAATTATATTAGTGTTTTTTTTATTTTAAAAAAAATTAAAATATTTCTTATTAAAAATTTCAAATTTTATTTAAATATTTTAAAATACTATACCCTTACTATTTCAATAAGCTATATTTTGTTGTAGTTGTTTTTTTCATCTTAATTTTTTTAAACAATTTAAGTTTTTGGTTTAATTATTTTAAAATCAAATCACGATCACCTTTATTAAATTACTTATTATTTGAATACTTAAAATAAAATTTATTTTTCATAAATGAGTGATAAATCTAAATAATGAATATTTATTCATTTTAATATCGCATTCATTTTCATATGTTGTACTTAATTTTTCAACTATTTTGTAATTTGATGTCATGAAAGCAATAAAAAGCCTAGGAATTTATTTAAAAAAAACTGACAATTTCTTATTCATTGAAGATAAATATTTTAATCTTATTATATAAAAAATGACATAAAAAAAAGAGAGAAAAAAATCAAATTATGTTAATATATGATAAAAATATATATATGAAGAGAAAAAAGGGAAAATAAACATATTTTTTTTACAACTTCAAAATTTATCTTTGTAAGGGTATATGCAATTCTAAAAATGTAAAAATGGTCATCTAATAGAAAGTGGAGAATAAATAGCAATGACATGTTTAGTAATTTGGTGATTTTAAAAGGGTATATATAATGGCATGTATAGTAATTTCAAGATTTTAAAAATGTATAATAGTCCAAAAATGTTTTTTCAAACATCCCACTTTTTTATATACTAATAATAACGATACAATCTTACAAATTTGATTTGATATTATTCTTAAGCTTTAAACCCCAAACAAACCCAAATATTTATTTAATTTCATTTAAAACAATTCTTATCATATAAAAATATAATAAAATTGAAAGTTATTATGTACAACACAGTGGAAAAATTGCAAAAAAATTATTCAATAAAAATTTATAATTTTTCTAATCATAATGTTTTTTTCTTAAATTAGTTATAATATGATTTATAAAATAAAAAAAATTACACTTTCTGGTTAATTTATCCATATTTTAGATCGAAAAGAGGGATGAGGTTAAGAGATCCAGATTCTTGGGCCTATAAATGCCATGCGAGATGAGGTTAGGAGAAAATATAAAATTTGATCTCTGAAAAATGGGTTGTATATATGAAAAGGGGTGTATATATCGCTGAAAAATGTTCAATATTGATAAAAAATAGCATGTTAAAAAGATATTTATAAAAATAGTAAAAAAAAACTCAAATTTACGTTTAAAATATTATAAAATTATCAATAGTTCTCGTAAGTAATAATTGATATCCGCATAAGTAATCACTTATTCCGTGCATAGATTACCAATGATTTTACTGATTTACTATGCCAAATATTATTTCATGCATGTCATCATTAATTATCTGATACGTTATCACTGATCACCTCCAAGTTAATACCGATTTTTTTGATTCGTTTGAATGAGAGTTTTTAGAAAATTGTTATATTTACAAATACTTTTTAAAAGTGCTAAATTTATAAATATTAAATAAAATTCTGCTACAAGATGAAATTTTTCATATAAAAATGATACCTAACCCTTAAAATAATGGAAATTAATTAAAATATTCATTTATTATTTAAAAAAAAATTAATACAGAAAACTCCAATAGAATATAGCCAGCCCATCTGTTTCCCACTGAAATTAAATAATATTTAATTCATGGGATTGTGATTGTGATGTGTGGGCTGCCTGTCAGCTTTTATTTATACCATTTTTTGTAGCATGATTTCTGATCTCAAAAACCAATTGACCTTTGTTTTTCTCTACTCTCTGCAAGTGTAAGCCATGGCTGAAGGAATTCTTTTCAATGTTGTTGGTGAGATCATCAAGAATTTAAGCTCTGAAGCTTTCAAGGAGCTGGGAATGATGTGGGGAATAAAGGATGATATCACCAAACTCACCAATTCTGCTTCAATCATCAAGGCTGTTCTTATTGATGCTGAGAACAAGCAGGATCAAAACAATGCTCTAAGCGAGTGGCTCGGAATGCTTAAGCATGGTTTTTATGATGTGGAAGATGTTATTGATGAATTCTCTTCTGAGGCTTTACGGCGAGAAGTGATGACTAAGGATAAAAGTGCAAAACAGGTACGCATCTTCTTCTCCCGAAACAACCAGCTTCTGTTTGCTAATAAAATGGCACACAAAATAAAGAATGTTAGGGAGGTTCTAGATGCTATTGCTGCGGATAAAAATAACTTTGGTTTAACCATAAACGTTGTTGTTCCACATGTTCCGGGGAGAGACACTCACTCTCATGTACGTGAGGAGGAGGTGATAGGGAGAAATGATGATAAGGAAAAAGTGAAAAATGATTTGCTCAATATGAATGTCAAACAAAACATCTCATTCATTGTAATAGCCGGCATGGGAGGATTAGGGAAAACAACACTGGCTAAATACCTCTACAATGATGAGAAAGTTTCTAAATCTTTCGATCTTAAAATATGGGTCTGTGTTTCTGAATTATTTGATGTGAAAGTGATAATGAAAAAAATAATAGAAACAACCACCCAAAAAAAATTTGATATTAATGAGATGGAATCTTTACAAAGACAACTTCGAGAACTGATTGAAGGAAAGAAGTATCTTTTGGTATTGGATGACATATGGAATGAAACCGAAGAGAAATGGTCTGAGCTAAAAGATCTATTCATGTTTGGAGCAAGAGGTAGTAAGATTTTGATCACAAAACGTGACAACAAACCAGTTTCAGAGATTGCTGATATGACTCTATTGTACGATTTAGAAGGCTTATCAGAGAAAAACTCATGGTTGTTATTTACAAAAGTGGCATTCAAAGAAGGTGAAGAGCCAAACAATCCAAACTTGATAAAATTGGGAAAAGAAATTGTACAAAAGTGTAAAGGGTTTCCTCTCATGATAAGAAGTATAGGGCGTTCGTTGTACTCGGAAACATCAGAAGAAAAATGGATGTCAATTAAGGATAAGCTGCAACCGGCAAATAATGTGATTTCAAACCTAAAATTGAGCTACGACCACCTCCCAACATCATATTTGAAGCAATGTTTTGTCTTTTGCTCGTTGTTTCCCAAAGATTTTTCTATCTCAGCAAATGAACTTATTAGACTATCAATTGCTCTAGGTTTCATCCCATCATCCGATTCAAGTAAGTCTATGGAAGATCTAGGAAATGATTATTTTATGGAATTATGTTGGAGTTCATTGCTTCAAAGTTCAGTTTTAGAAAGTAAAGTTGATTTTGATTCTGATAGTTTTCGAATAACCCCTTCTTGCCAGAATTTTCGTTTTACATATAAAATGCATGATTTAATGCATGATCTTGCACAAATGGTTGCAAGTGGCGATTGCAAATATATAAATTATAAAGATTACGATGCTATTGATGAAAAAACTCGTCATATTTCAATTCAATACAATCCAAAAAGTGAAAGGAATTTGCTCACTTCAATATTCAAGGCTAAAGGGTTGAGAACGTTGTTTTTACAACCTAATTATGGATTTCATCTGATTGAAATGGATACATCTACTTTAAACGAGCTATTTTCAAACTGTGTACGTTTGCGAGTGTTGAAACTAAATAGCTCAGGTATTAAAGAGGTGCCAAAATCCATCAAGAAGTTAAGACAACTTCGATACCTAGACCTCTCAAGGAATAGAACATTGAGATTTCTCCCAAATTCTATCACTGAATTGCAAAATTTGCAAACACTGAACTTGCATGATTGTTCTAGATTAGAGGAACTACCGAGAGATATAAAGAATCTTGTAAATCTTAGACATCTTGATTTAGATGGTACAAGGTTGAAGCATATGCCAAAGGGAATGGGAAAGTTGACAAATTTACAGACATTAAATTTGTTTGTGTTGGGAAACAAGGATGACATGCATGCTTGTAAGCTGAGTGAATTGAAAGAGCTCAACCATTTAAAAGGAGAATTAGTCATAAAAGGTTTAAAACAGCTGAATACTTCTCCATCTGAATCTACCTTAGCAAGGTTGAAAGACAAGAAATATTTGCGAGACTTAATTCTTAAATGGGATTGGGGTTGGATTAGGGAAGATGATGAAATGGTGTTGGAAGGCCTCGAACCACATCCAAATGTTGAATCCTTGGGCATTAGATGTTATACGGGAGAAAGATTATCGAATTGGGTATCCTCACTCTCTAAATTGATTTCGATTGATATTGGTGGCTGCAGAAGATTGCAACATCTTTCACAGTTTAATCATCTTCCACTTCTCAAATGCCTAAATTTGTGGGGCCTAGATGCTTTGGAGTTCATAGATATCAAAGATTCGGTTTCTTCATCGGTGTTTTTTCCGTCACTTCAATATCTCTGTTTATGTGAAATGCCTAATGTGAAAGGATGGTGGAAAAGGGAACCTTGCTCACTTCCATCTTTTCCCCCTCTTCGTCAAATTGAAATCTACGAATGCCCGAAGCTAGTTTCGATGCCACTACACTCTGATTTAATGCGTGTTCAACTTAGAAATATGAGTCTCAAGACATTGAAGTTTCCAATTGCGAGTATCATATGTCAAACAGATCCATCCTCCACCATCACGTTTGCTTTAGAGAATCTCACACTAGAAGGCATCGAGGACCTTGAATTTCTACCAAACCGATTATGGCAGCACCTCAACAACCTGGAGTCTCTACTAATAAGAGATTGCAAGTATTTGAAAGGGTGTGTTTCAGAAAATGAAGAAATTGAGTCATTGAGTGAAGTGAAAGATGGCAAATTGAAATATTTGTATCTTGAGTCACTCCCAAAACTGGTGTCCTTACCAATTGGACCTCAATATTCGGCTACTCTTCAAACTCTCTCTATAGTTGACTGTTATAATTTGAGGCATTTACCAGAATGGATAGGAAGCCTCGTTTCACTTTCAAAGTTGGAGATCAACAACTGTCACAATTTGAAATCAGTTCCAGAGGGAATGCGCCAACTTAATTATTTACAGAGACTTGAAATAAGGGGTTGTCCAGAACTAGTAGAAAGATGCAAGGAAGGAGGAGAGGATTGGCCCAAGATCGCCCACGTTCCAAAAGTTACTGTCCGTCGATATTAAGAAATGTCCCAATTTGAAATCAATTCCAGAGGAAATGCGCCAACTTAAATCTTTACAGAGACTTGAAATAAGGGGTTGTCCAGAACTAGAAGAAAGATGCAGGATTGGCCCAAGATTGGGACTTTTTTGCAACTTATTAGCCCTTTTTTTGAAAGTATTAAAGTATATGTCCAAACGTTTGATAATATTGCATTTACTAATCATTTATGTTATTTCTTTTTTTAAGGAGTTGGGCAAAATCGTGGGTTTACCCATGTTTTTTTTTTTAAATTATAAAATAACTTTAGAAAAATTGTTTCGTTTGATTTTTTTTAAATATATGATCTCCATGTGAGACCGGGGGCCATCGTTAGTCATTACTATTTTCTGTTCATATATTTTTAAAAAATCAAACGAAACAATTTTTCTAAAGTCATTTTATAATTTAAAAAAAAAAACATGGATAAACCCACGATTTGTGTCCACGTTAACTACGTCGTGGGTTCTACCCACGATTTTGCCCAACTCCTTAAAAAAGGAAATAACATAAATGATTAGTAAATGCAATATTATCAAGATTATACCTTTTAAATATTCAATCCAAAATCATCTAAATCCAAACAATTTACAAATAAATCTGATAATTAACGAAACACATTTCTAAAGTCAGTTTATAATAAAAAAAAAATATATATATATTTACACTGAAGACGGGTCAGGTAAAATTTTTTTTTTTACTTAAAAACCAGTCCACGTGGCAATAAAACGTGTTTTGAAAACCCGTCTTCAGCCCAGTCACCTAAAGACGGGTTTTGAACCCCCGATTTCAGAAAAAAAGGACATTTTCCCAATTACTTCAAACGTTTGGACATATACCTTAATACTTTCAAAAAAAGGGCTAAGTTGCAAAAAAGTCCCCAAGATTGCCCACTTCCAGAAGTTTGTCTGTGGTGATAACATGTGGCATTAATACTTCTCCAGGTATTCAATCAAACCATTCTTTTATTTCATTTCTATATTAATAAACCATAATTTATAATTGTAAACTCTTATTTTAATCAACTATGCATGTGGGAGTTTTTTTGGATAGACACGTGGCAGGTGAGGTGTTAATAAAAAAGAAAAAAAAAACCAAATCTATCACCACACTCTCGGGTAGACGAATATTTTCTATGCTTATTTTAGTTTTATTATGGTGTTTTAAATCAATAAAATATGAAAATGACTTCATGAATGACAGTCAATAAATTAAATCAATTTTTGAATAAGATTGTGAATTGAATTAAAACAAATGTAGAATTACTTAAAAAATTTAAATCATTTTAAAAAAAATACTCTATGTTGAAAACTATTCAAATAGTTGAGAAAATTGAGACATGTTACTCACTTTATGTTCCGAATATTTGGAACTCAATCAAAAGTTTTGTCCTCTTGAAATGTGAAAAAGATGAAAAGGTTTTTTCTGAATTTATTCATGTCATCGTTTTTCTTATGTGTCAATCTGCTGAAAAAATTAGATACAATTCCCCTGTCAAAAATTTGTGCACATAAATGTGTTTTTAGCAAGAGGTAGAAAGATAAAATCTCCTTTATATAATCAAGTTTTGGGGGGAAATATTGCATTAATCACCTTTTGGAAAAAAAAAATATGATTCTCACTCACCAACTTGAACTTGTTTGGTAATATTTATTTTTATTAGTTTGACATTACCTTTCAACAAGTTGTTTGATATGCAGAAAACGGATGGATAGTCTAAACATAAAAAAAAAATTCAGTTGACAAGCGTTCGAAAATTCATCCAACTCTACTTAAGATTATGAACGAAAGATTCGATATAAATACTCTTTACTTGATAACTCTATGAATGACGCTTCCGTTATAAATCTCTTTCAATGCTAATTATAATTGGTCTCAAATGTAAACAAATTGCCTTATATTTTGTGAATCTGATATTGTTTTTTTTACGTCTCTAGTAACTTTTATTTTCTTTACATGTAATAATTAAATAGATGAACTCTAGATTGCTAGATTGGGAATTTTGTTGAGGCTTGCTTGTTGTGAGAATTTTATTTCACTTTGTTTTAAGAATTATTTTGTAAGTGCTCTACTTGTAGAATTATTTTAAAATGTTATATTATTTTAGGGAAAAAAAACGAAAAGAAAAAAGCAATACTTAAATAACTAAGAAAATTGAAAAATGTTAGTTACTTACTTTCAGGAGTATAGCCACTATTTTGAATTGGAACTCAATCAAAAGTGGACTCTTGAAATGTGAAAAAGGTTAGAAGGTATTCTCTTTTTCTTCTGTTTTTATACATGTCATCATTTTTCTTATCAAATTGAGATTCATATATTTTAATAGATCCATGATTCATTGCTTAAAAAAAATTAGATGTATTTCCTCTGCCAAAAATTTGTGCTCATAAATGTGTTTTTAGCAAAAGGTGGAAGATAGAATCTTTTGTATATAATCAAGTTTTGGGGAGAAATATTGCTTTAAAATACATTATTCTCACTCGCCAATTTGAAGATTTTTTTTAAATTTATGGTTCCGTTTACAAATAATCTTGCTGGTCATTTTCTTATTTGTTTTAGGTAATCTTTCAACAAGTTGTTTTATATGCAGGAATCTTGTGGTGGGAAAGGGATAAGTGTTTTGAATTCCTTTGTGGCATGAGGGTTGTAAGCTTACTCAAAAGGAGGATGAAAATCTAAATATCAAAGAACCACACGGCAATGCAAAAACATTTCACTTGACAAGCGTTCGAAAACTCATCTAACTCTTCAAAAGCAGTTATTAGTTTTTTGGATTGATATTGAGTTGATGACTCCCTGCTGAAGTGAGGTGAGATGTTGAACTACAATACTTAGCTAGGATGTATAGAAGTTTGTTGATTATCGCATGACTTTTATTTCTCGTTAGATTTACAGGAAGTAGAGACATCCCTCAACAACTTTTCTGGAAGAAATTCAAGATCCTCTATTTTCACGAGGACAAAAATTCAAATTGAAGAGATCAAAGAGCGTTCTGGAGGATGAGAGAAGTTCTAGCAGTTACAAAATGAAATAGCTAATGACAATGACATTGAAGACAGTCGGGGGTGGAAAATATGATTTTAACCAAGGTTTGTGAAACATGCCGGATACTATATTTAACCAATGCTTTCTATGGTCAAATGCACCGTAAGAACCTTTTCTATCCAGGCAATAATTAATTAGATGTCTTGCTTGATAATATAAAGTAAGTGATTAAATTCATCATCATGAAGTGATTACATTAAGGCTATTCAAAAAACTCCCATGTACTTTCCATTACATCCAACCATAATACTCATTGCTGAATAACTGTTCCTTGCAGCAATGAAATTTGTAGCTTAGCTCATGGAGAAAATATCAAGGAATTTGAAGCTAAAAGTAAGTTTCTTCATCAATAGAATTGATGCTTGCGGAGGAAAGTAAGGGGACATAGCATGGTTTAAATGAGAAAAAAACGGCTTGCAACTTAGGTTTGTTCATCACATCCTCTCATACGTAAATTTCCAATATAACAGTCTCTTCGAATTAATCTTCAAATGACAAATGCTTCTAGATTGGAAAATACACTGACAAGTAAAATGCCTCACGTTCAATATTGTCTATGTACGAACAAGGAGATGATCAAGCTGTGGAAGATGGCAGACTACAATGGCTTTCCATTGAAGTAGGTTGTATCACTAGAAGTTGAGGCATTTCAAAGCAAGTTTCTCCAAATATGCTGCAAATAAAATTGAAGTTTGCTTGGGGAAGGGCAGTCAAACAGACAACTCATGACCAGACAAGGAAAATATGTTTTTGAGCAAGGTATTTCTAACACTCCCTGTCTTTTTAGTTAGTTTCCAAAGCAACCATCCCTTCAATAAAGTAGAACATCATAATTGATACAACCGAGTGTAAATCAAGAAATATAAACACACTCTCGGGTAGACGAATAGTTTCCATGCTTATTTTAGTTTTGTTTTGTTACGGTGTTGTAATCAGTAATATATGAAAAAGACTCTAATAATGGAAGTTAACCAATTTAATCAATTTGAATAAGACTCTGAATTTAATTAAAACAGATGTTGCAGCATAAAACTCTATCTGCCACCTATAGTTGGTTGATTTTTCCTGATAAAATACTAGATTTCATGCATTTGTCTTACAAAATGCTTTTCTTGATGCAAATTTTTTGTTGTTGGCACTTAGATGATAGTCACTAAAAGCAGCAACATCAAGTCAAAAGTGGTCAGATCACTGTGGCATTCATTTACTATAACTTGGGCAATGCTTTTGATGTTTAGTTTGAGTTGGATTCCTCTAAAGGATGCTCGAGATCTATCTTTCTGGGACTTCTTTGGGCCTCTAACATCTAAGAAAAGGAAGATTTAATAGATTTGTGTCTTCTCTACTTTGTTATGGACAGTTTGGACTAACAACAATATGTACTTGGCTTTTTTAAGTTAGATTTGCTTCATGGGATTCAATTTGAGTTTAGTTTTATTTCGTACTTTTTGTTGGGTTAAATTTATTATTTCTTTATATTTTGGGATTACCTTTCATTCCATAGATTATAATTTCGAATTGAAATTATTTATATTTTTTCTATGAGGACTACATAATGTTCTTATAATTATTGTATTTATACTTTTGATGAATGAAAAATTCTCTTTCCATAAAAAAAAAGTTATATTAACATGTAACCTTGACCAAGTAATTGCCAACATGAGTATAGCTCAACTGGTTTGGCATATACTCCCTTCCCCTTGAGGTCGAAGGTTCGAGTCCCCACTCCCCCACTTTGATATAATCTCAAAAAAAAAAAAAAAGCTCTATCTAATTTTTGCCACCCTTAAAAGAAAATCTGGTTTTTCCCCTGCCACTAGTAATATTCTTTCAATTTATGATACCATTTTTAGCTTTTCAGGTGTGCACAATACAAGCTGAATTATGGGCTTTTAAAAAGAATTTTTCCTCAAAGTCTTCAATCTGTGCTACCAAAATAAGTCAATCAAACAAAAATATATAAAGATTGTCTGATATATTGTGAACATGTTATTGTTTTTGCCAGTATTATGAGAGACCTAGAATGGTCGGGAGAGTAAAAGACTATTTTAACCAAGGTTTGTCAAACATTTCTATACTATAATTGAAAGCATTTGTGGATGCTGATTGGGAGGCTTGTTTAGACACACGACGTTTTGTCACTAGTTATTGCGTTTTTCTGGGAGATTCAATGATATAATGGAAATCTAAGAAGCAATTTGCCATTTCTCGTTCCTCAGCTTAGACCGAGTACCGTGCATTGGTAGATGTGAGTAGTGAACTCACTTGGATCTCTCATCTTTTGTCTGATCTACAAATTTCTTTTCATCTCTCTGCTTTGACAAGTTGGCTGCTATTCAAAATAGCTTCTTCTTCCGCTTTTTATGAAAGAACCAAGCACATAGGAGCTTGACTGTCATTTTGTAAAGGAAAAGGTTGCTCTGCTGGTTTTGTCAAGCTCATTCTGATTCGTTTTCATCTTAATCTTGCAGACCTTTAAACTAAAGCATTGCCAAGTTCTTCATTTTTCGCTCTCTTAGCCAAGATGGGTGTTTCTAATATCTTCTTCCCATCTTGAGGATGAGTATTAAGTATTTGGTGAATTGTAATTTTATTATTATTCTACTTGACAACTTATCCTTATGAAATAATGATAACTCATGTCATTCAATTCATTTTGTCTCAATATGATGTTTAGTTTGAGTTGGATTCCTCTAAAGGATGTTTGGGATCAATTTTTGTGGAACCTCTTTGGGCCACTAACGTCTTAGAAAAGAAAGATTTAATAGATTTCTATCTTCTCTACTTTGTTATATTAACATTTAACCTTGATCAATTAATTAACATGAGATTGAGATTTAAATGAATTCAAAACTTGATTCCTATATTTTTTTTCGACATAGATTATTTAGATTTGGAGTTAGATATTTTTTTTTTTTGGTTAAGCTTAATAGAAAATGACATATTATAAATCTTACCGGTTAATTTACTATCTTTGTGTTCTGATCTATCAAAATCAGAAAGGCAACCAAATATAAATAAAATATTATTAAAGATTACAATTACTTGAAAGATATCAGAAAATTCAACATTGAAGCACTCTCCATATCAAACCCATTTCGTCACTATGCTTTGAATGATATAAAATGGTACGTAAAATAAAGAATGTTAGGGAGATTCTAGAATGCTATTAGTGCTGATAGAAACAACTTTGGTTCAACCAAATATTCCGCACGTTTCGGAAAGAGGCAACACTCACTCATTTATACCTGAGAAAGAGGTGGTAGGGAGAAATGATGAAAAGGAGGAATTGAAAAACCATCTCCTCAATATGAATACCGAACATAACATTTCATTCATTGTAGTAACTGGTAAGGGCGGATTGTGGAAAACAACACTAACTCAATTCATCTTTAATGATTTCGATCTTAAAATATGGGTTTGTGTTTATGAATTATTTCATTTGAAGTGGTAGTGAAAAAGATAATAGAAACAACAACAAGAACACAAGAAAAAACTTGATACTGAAGTAACACTGATTGGGAGAAAGAAATTTCTTTTGGTATTGAATGACGTGTGGAATGAAAACGAAAAGAAATGGTTTGATCTGAAAATTTTATTAATGGATGGAGAACTCAGGGTCTTCATTAAAAATTAATAAAGAAAACTCCAATAGAATATAGCTGGCCCGTAATCTTTCTCACTGAAATTAAATGATATTTAATTTATGGGATTGCGATGCCTGACTAATAGCTTTTATTTCTGATCTCAAAAACATGGTTTTTATGATGTGGAAGATGTTATTGATGAATTCTCTTCTGAGGCTTTATGGCGAGAATTGATGACTAAGGACAAAATAGAAAAACCGGTACGTATCTTCTTCTCCAAAAACAACCAGCTTCTGTTTTCTTATAAAATGGCACGTAAAATAAAGCGTGTTAGGGAGATTCTAGATGCTATTATTGCTGCTGATAGAAACAACTTTGGTTTAACCATAAACGGTGTCGAACCAAATATTCCACATGTTCCGGGGAGAGACTCTCACTCTCATGTACGTGAGGAGGAGGTGATAGGGAGAAATGATGATAAAGAAAAAGTCAAATATGATTTGCTCAATATGAATGCCAAACAAAACATTTCCTTCATTGTAATAGTGACACGACCCGTCCCGATAACCCTCTAAACACTCGAGACGACACGTGTCGATGGCAAGCGAAAGCTAATGCCAACGCATACCATCAGACTGAACTTAAATAACTAATTATTCATAAATCTAAATTCTACTTATTTAAAGAAATTTTGGCAGAGTTTCATTTATTTTTCGAGTAAACCAATCTGTGAATACATTTAACATAAACCTGGATATACTAAAACGGGCTCCGCCCTCAGCAAATAACTCAAAACAGTCACACACACACACACACTAGTTCATATTTTATCACATTCAGATAACATCACCACTCTCAAAATCATGAAAACCCCCAACTCGGGCTAACACTGACAATATAGACAAATATGTACAATCACACGCAAAATGTCATACATAGGCTAGCGGAAGATGATACTAAAACTGGTGGTGCAAACGTCTCTCGTAAGGCTTGTCCTCTGAACTCAGGAGCTACCTGGAGGGGGGGAAAACAGAACATGGAAAACTATGAGCAAAAACTCAGTGAGTGGGATCTTTTATAACTAACGTATACTTTTGAGTAAATATCGTAGAAAACATGAATTTTAACAAACAAATACATTTCTGAGCAAAATACTTTTCATACATAGTAAAAACTCATTGCTAACAGATTCTCATAATAATATCATAATCATATAATAGCAAAACCGACACTAAATGTATACCCACAACTGGTCATACTACACACAAGATAAATCGAGATATGCAGCAGAGCACTAAATACTAAAACTGGTCATACGCGCGCAGAGCTGCCCCCAAAGGGCTAAGCACCCTAACATACGGCCCAAAGCCTATGTGTATGCTAAAGTGGGTCCCAAAGACCTGCTAAAAACTGAGCTAGTGGGTACAACAATTTAGCCGTTTGAAAATAGTTTACGAATATCATTATATAAACTTTCAAACTATCTTAAAACCATAAATATCAATACTCTGTACATAAATACATATGGTCGAGTTCTATAAGAATAATTCATAGGTACTCGTAAAACACATAAACGTAATTGGTAATTCATAAAAACATGAGTATAATAGGCTATTCATAATATATTAACTAACTTAAAATTTATAAACAAATAGTTTAGGGATAATTCGAAAATAATGTTTTAACCACTCACAAAAATTATCCCGTTTACGATCCCGGGTTATAAGCAGTTCCAATCTCCGTATCATCTGAAATATATATATTTAACAAAAATACCTATTAATAATTTATTAAAACTTTTATATATTCGAAAAACATATTGAAAACACATAACGAAATATTCCAATGGCTAGGGTTTCACTTTTCCTTCAATACTATACTTCCAATATACTTCTCAAACCGAATAATATCAACGTTAAAACTTATCAAAACTCCGTCAAATTCCGCCAAATGAAGAATTGGATTGAAGAAATCACTTACCAACAAGCAATTATACCACCAATTGAACTCAAAACTCCACAATTCCAAGCCAATTTCCGGAAATTCCCCTTTTTTTTTTTTTTTTCCTTTTCTTTTCTCCCTGTTTTCTTTTTCTCCTTCTCTGTTCTGTCTCCCTGGCTCACGGGTGCTGAGACCAAAATTTGGTTTTGGTTTTAATTTTTTTTTTTTTTTTTTTTTGCCACGTGTCAAAAATATTTCATGCATTTTTCCTTTTTTTTTTTTTTTTTTCTTTTTAAAACAGCGTTTACAAATAGCTGGTATGGGAGGGTTAGGTAAAACAACACTAGCTCAATACCTCTATAATGACGTGGATGTTTCTAAATTTTTCGATATTAAAATATGGGTCTGTGTTTCTGAATTATTTGATGTAAAAGTGGTAGTGAAAAATATAATAGAATCAATAACCACTAATAGACCATATACACATAAGATGGAATCTTTACAAAGACAACTTCGAGAACATATTGAAGGGAAGAAGTATCTTTTGGTATTGGATGACATATGGAATGAAATCGAAGAGAATTGGTCTGAGCTAAAAGATCTATTCATGTTAGGAGCAAGAGGTAGTAAGATTTTGATCACAAAACGTGACAACAAACCAATTTTAGAGATTGCTGATATGACTCTAGTATACGATTTAGAAGGCTTGTGAGAGGAAAACTCATGGTCATTATTCAAAAAAGTGGCATTCAAAGAAGGTGAAGAGCCAAACAATCCAAACTTGATAAAATTGGGAAAGGAGATTGTACAAAAGTGTAAAGGCTTTCCTCTCCTGATAAGAAGTATAGGACGTTCATTGCACCGAGAAACATCGGATGTCAATTAAGGATAAGCTACAACTGACAAATAATGTGATGTCAAACCTAAAGTTGAGCTACGACCACCTGCCAACATCATATTTAAAACAATGTTTTGTCTACTGTTCGTTGTTTCCCAAAGATTATTCTATCACAGCAGATGAATTAATTAGACTATCAATTGCTCTAGGTTTCGTCCCATCATCAGATTCAAGTAAGTCTATGGAAGATCTAGGAAATGATTATTTTATGGAATTATGTTGGAGGTCATTGCTTCAAAGTTCAGTTATAGAAAGTGAAACAAAAGGTAGTTTATCTTATTATTGTATTTTGAGAATATTTTCTTACCATAATTTTAGTTTTACATATAAAATGCATGATTTAATGCATGATCCTGCACAAATGGTTCCAAGCGACGAGTGCACATCTTTAAATAATGTTAGTGAAAAAACTCGTCATATTTCATATCAATGGAAATTAGATGATGGAAGGAATCTCCCAACCTCGATATTCAAGGCTAAAGGGTTGAGAACGTTACTTTTACAAGGATTTTATAAATTTATTACAACTGATACTTTCAACAAGTTATTTTCAAGGTGTGTACATTTGCGAGTGTTGAAACTAAATGAGTCAGGTATTAGAGAGGTGCCAAAATCCATCAGGACAACTTCAATATCTAGACCTTTCAGGAAATAAGGAGTTGAAATTTCTCCCAAATTCTATCACTGAATTGCAAAATTTGCAAACACTGGACTTGCATGGATGTTATTGTTTAGAGGAACTACCAAGAGATATAAAAAATCTTGTAAATCTTAGGCATCTTGTGTTGAGTTTTGGACCCAAACCAAATAATAAAATTAAGGCCCAATATATATAAAGCCCAAATTGACATCTTTTGTTGGCTTCAATGTGGGTTCATGAAGATTGGTCGTGGGTTTGTATTGAGAATAAGAAAATCTCAAAGTGGAGGTTTTTTGTTCTCGCACGCTTTACGGTGTTGAAATATAAATATATTAGAAATCCTATTAGTGGATGATAGCTTAGGCGGTGGTGATAATATATGTTATATATATTTAGTGTGCTGTAGGTCATTTGGTGTGCGAGAGGAAAAGAAAGAAAGCGGCAGCGTTTTTTTGTTTCTTCTTCACCTAGGGAATTGTGCGTCAATTCTATGAGAGTCGATTCGACGACTTTCAATTGGGTTAATTAGGGTTTGTTCATATTGAGAGTAAAATAGAGTGGGGGCAACCGTTTGAGTGATTCTCGGGGTTATGTATAATTGTGAGCAATTATACACTCTTTATTTATTCGTCTCATTGATGTAATCTTCAACTTCATAGTGGAACCTGCAGAGTCTGCAGAAGACAGGACGTACCAATTGGGAACCTGTATAAAAATATCTGGTGTCGTTTTCTCTCTCGCTTTTACTTTTATTCTTGTGTTGCTTTTATCGTTCTTAGGATTAGGGAGTTTAGGGTTTAACAAACCCTTCAAATTCCCAACATCTTGATCTACATGAGACAAGTTTGAAGCATATGCCGAAGGGAATGGGAAAGTTGACAAGTTTGCAGACATTAAATTTGTTTGTGTTGGGAAACAAGGATGACATGCATGCTTGTAAGCTGAGTGAATTGAAAGAGCTCAACCATTTAAAAGGACGGTTAGTGATTAAAGGTTTAAAACAGCTGAATACTACTCCATCTGAAGCTAGCTCAATAAGGTTGAAAGACAAGAAATATTTGCGACACTTGTTTCTTATTTGGAGGGAAGATGATGAAGTTGATGATGAAAGGGTATTGAAAGGCCTCGAACCACATCCAAATATTGAAACCTTGGGCATTTTATATTATATGGGAGAAAGATTATCCAGTTGGGTGTCCTCACTCTCTAAATTGATTGAGATTAAAATTGAAAACTGCGAAAGATTGCAACATCTTCCACAGTTTGATCATCTTCCACTTCTCAAATACCTAACTTTGGATTGCCTTGCCTACTGTCTCTTGAGTTCATAGATATCAAAGATTCGGTTTCTTCATCGGTGTTTTTTCCGTCTCTTCAATATCTCCATTTATGTAATATGCGTACTTTGAAAGGATGGTGGAAAAAGGAACCTTGCTCACTTCCATCCTTTGCCCCTCTTCGTGAAATTGTAATCTCCAACTGCCCGAAGCTAGTTTCGATGCCACTACACTCTGATTTAATACGTATTAGACTTGGATATATCAGCCTCAAGACATTGAAATTTCCAATTGGGAGTACCTTATGTCCAACAGATCCATCCTCCACCATCACGCCCTCTCCATCTGCTTTAGAGAATCTTACACTAGACGGCATCGAGGACCTTGAATTTCTACCAAACTGATTATGGCGGAACCTGGAGTCTCTAGTAATATTCGATTGCCAAAATTTGAAAGAGTGTGTTTCAGAAAATGAGGAGAAACTTGAGTCATTGAGTGAAATGAATGATGGCAAATTGAAATATTTGCATCTTAAGTCACTCCCAAAACTGACGTCCTTACCAATGGGACCCCAACATTCGGCTACTCTTCAAAAACTCTATATAGAAGACTGTTGTAATTTGAAGCATTTACCGGAATGGGTAGGAAGCCTCGTTTCACTTTCAATGTTGCAGATTAAGAAATGTCCCAATTTGAAAACACTTCCAGAGGGAATGCGCCAACTTAAATCTTTACAAACTCTTGAAATATGGGATTGTCCAGAACTAGAAGAAAGATGCAAGGAAGGAGGGCAGGATTGGCCCAAGATTGCCCACGTTCCAAAAGTTTCTCTCTCTCAAGTTGAGAAGATATTGAAGATAGCATGCCATTAATATATTAGCTCGACTTCTCCAGGTATTCAATCAAACCATCCTTTATTTCACTTCTTTATTAATAAACCATAATCTATAATTACTAATTAAGGCCTACAGAGTGTAAGATTTTTTTTCTCCATTTCTTTATCATTCCAATTTCTTCAAATTGAAAACAAGATTTATGAAAAATACTATTAAAATAATAATAAAAACCCGAGAATTTCGCTAAAAACTAAAAGGAATTTTTTCTTGTTGAAAATTGGGTTAAAAGGATGAAGCTTAAAAAATGGAAAGGAAAATATATTATGACTCATGACTCATGAGATACGGTTTGTAACTATTTGTAATCTAACTATTATTGTATAGTATTTTTTTTTAATGAAACAATGTTGGGGCTTGTACCATTCCTCTTGGAAGTGAAAATACATGCTTAGTTTTGACCATTGGGCTATGCCCTGATGGCATATCAGTTAGAGAGTTAACTTTATGATAAGCATTGTGTAAATACTGTTTGAATAAAAATTATTTTGAGTTGTATAATCATTTTTTTATTATAAATTACTGTTATTTTAGAAAAACGAGAAAAGAAATACCCTATGCTAAAACTACTCAAATAATTAAGAAATTGAGATATGTTTCTATATTCACTCTTAGGATCACAGCCAAATTCTCCTACTATTTGGAACTCAATCAAAAGTTGTGGATTCTGGAAATGTGAAGAACGTGATAAAAGGAAAAAGGTACTCTTTATTTCATCAGTTTTTATTCATGTTCATTAGTTAAATTGTGATTTGTTTCTTAAATAGATTTGAATGACATTTCCCCCAACAAGAATTTGGGCACATGAATGTCATTTAAGCAAGAGGTAGAATGATAGAATCTCTTGTATATATCATAAAGTTTTGGGGAAAGTACACAGTGATTCGCACTCGCAAATTTTAAAATACCTTTCATTATGTATTAGAAGCTTGAATTCCTTCAAGTTTCAATGCATAATTGTTAGGTTGATAAATGATTCCTTGGATATAGTATTGAAACAAGGAATTTTAAAATTATCGTTCTGTTTACATACAATTTTGCTGGTCATTTTTTATTTGATTGAGATAACCTTTCAACAAGTAGTTTTATATGCAGAAAATCATGTGGTGGAAAAGGGAGAAGTGTTTTGAATTTCTTCATGTTGTTCGTAAGCTTATTCAAATGGAGGATGAAAGTCTAAACATCATAGAACTACCAAGGAAATGCAAAAAATTCCTTCATGAGGTGAGATATTGAACTACAATACTTAGCTAGGATGTATAGAAGTTTGTTGATTATTACATGTCTTTAATCTCTCATTGGATTGTAGGAAGGAGAGACATTCCCCAACAATTTTTCTGAAAGAAATTCCAGATCCTCTATTTTCACAAGGACAAAAAATCTAATTGAAGAAATTAAAGAGCGTCGTGGAGGATGAAACAATATAAGGGCTCTTGTTTGCTTTAAGAAAGAAGTTCTAGCAGTTAGAGACTGAAATAGCTCAGAGTAAGCTTCTCCAAATGTATGGTCAATCGCATTGAAATCAGGCATGAGGCATTTAGCAGAGACATAGAATGGTCGGGAGAGGAAAAGACGATTTTAACCAAGGTTTGTCAAACATTCTTGATACTATAATTAACCGATGCATACAAAATTTATGGTCAAATGTATCTTAAGCGACTTTTCCTTTTCAGACAATAATTAATTTAGATGTCTTGTTTGATATTATGGTCAAATGTATATGATAAAATTTATCATTTATAGCTTCGTCGAATGTTTAGACAATTTCTTCATCATCGTGAAAGAGATGAAGATACCCTTAATGCAAGCACTTGAGAGATTTCTTCAGGTATTTAAGATGTCCTTTATTCATCTCTCTAGGCTCCCGTGTGCTTCACATCCAACCATAATACTCCATATTGAATAACTCGTGTTTCTTGCAGCAATGTAGAGTGTAGATCTTGGAGTAAGGTGAGATAATTCAATACTTGGAGATAGAGAAATTTATATATTATGGCATGAACTTTATTTAGTTTGGCTGCAAGAGCGAGGCTCTCCGAAAACTCTTTTGGAAGATATTGATGATCCTTGATTTCAAAGAAATATAGAAGGTGTATTTTTGTTGCTAAGATTCTTTCTTCTAATGATAATTGGGACATCTGTGTTTTTAATGCTTCAAGTTGGAGTGAAAATTGTAAAGCTTTTTGTAAATACCCGCCCTCTGTTTTAGCTTCCAATTGGAGTGGCTTTTCATGCTTCAATGAAGAGTTTGAAGAAGTATAGAACAATCCAATAAGGGGAAAAGGGATGGAGGAATTTGAAGGCTTTTTAAGGGAGTTGCAGTGTTCATCAAGATAGAAGTTCTCAAAGTGTATTGCCAATGAAGAAGTGATGTGTGCTTGGGGTAATTATGGAGATAGGATGGTTTTCAGGAAAGATTACTTGCAACCAAGGTTCGTCAGATCCTCTAATAATGCCATAATCAGTTGGTGCTTTACTTATCTTGAGAATGTAAAAATCATTGTAAATATGGAAGGTGAATTTGCACAGTGAAGAAAAATATCCTTCCTTGATATATCGATTTTTAATTTAATTTTATATGCATACAAATTTATTTTTGTTCCTGGTTATCATGAAATTTGTGTTTGAGTTGTAGATTTTTTTGTACTCAGAACTCCATAAAGGTTCTCTGTTGATCATATAGGCTGCTAACTTTTTCGATTGATTTTTGAATAAACAGCGGAAATCTTGTTTTTCTTCAGCACAACTTTCTAGTTTTATAATGTTATTTTAGGTTGTTAGGTTCCTCCTATAAAAAAAAAGTTTTATCGTGTGATTTTCATTGTTTGATAGCAATCATTTTATGAATAGAGTGGGGTTACAACTCATATTTCTTATTAACCAATGCTATCCTTTTATTTTCTAATGACAAATGCTTCTAGATTGGAAAATACACTAACGAGTAACGAGGAAAATGCTTCATGTTCACTATTGTGTACGTACGAACAAGAAGATGATCAAGTCGCGGAAGATGGCAGAATATAATGGCTTCTCATAGAAGTAGGCAGTATCACTAGAAGGTCAGGAATTTCAAAGTAAGTTTCTCCAATAATCTGTCGAGATCTGATCCGTAATCAAGTCCCAGTTTTTGTGGTGTTCCAAGAATCTTAGTTGAATTCTGTTGATAGGAATCTATTTGAAACACTATGAAGTAGTTTTGCCCCCTCTTTTTTCGCTTTCTTTTGGATAACTTTTTTGTAACTTGTTTGGCCTCTTTTGGCTTTTCATTCATCAATGAAAATCCGTTGTTTATTATAAAAAAATGTAAGTTTCTCCAAATAAAGTAGAACGTCAAAATTGATACAACCGAGTGTAAATAAAAAATATAAACGCACTTTCGGGTAGATGAATAGTTTCCATGCTTATTTTAGTTTTGTTAGGTGTTCTAATCAGTAAAATATGAAAAAGACTCCATCAATGACAGTCAATTAATTAAATCAATTTAAAAACAAAAATATTTTCCTTAATGCAGAATTTTTGGTGGAGAACTGTTCTTGTTGGCACTTAGATGATAGTCAGTAAAGACGGCGACATTCATTTACTATAACTTGGTCAATGCTTCTTTTGGATGTTTAGTTTGAGTTGGATTCCTCCAAAGGATGCTCGATCTACTTTTGTGGTACTTCTTTCAGCCTCTAACATCTAAGAAAAGGATGTTAAGATAGATTTGCTTCATGGGATTTAGTTTGAGATTTAGTTTTATTTCATACTTTTTGTTGGGCCTAAATATATTATTTCCTTATATTTTGGAATTACCTTTCATTCCATTTATTCTAATTTGTAATGAAATTCTTTTTTATTTTTCCTATCTGAGGACTTCATGATGTTCTTATAATTATTGTATTCATACTTTTGATTAATGAAAGTTTATCATTCCATCAAAATAGTTATATAATGTGTAATGTATGATCAAGTCATTAACATGGAACTGAGATTTGGATGGCTTGGAATCAAGGTTTGTCAGACCCTTCCTCTCTAAATTTCTATTTCAACCATCTCTTTAAAATTAGTCTTCAAGTTTTCTAATGACAAAATGCTTCTAGCTGGTTGGAAAATACCCTGAAGAAGAAAATGCTTCACATTCACTATTGTCGATGCGACGTGAGAGCAATTAAACGAAAAAGAAACTTGAGAGCAAAGAGCTGCATTTGAAAACTGATATGGTTCAAAGTGTGTTTTTTTCCAAATACGCCCATGAAAAGACAAGGAGAAGATGTTTACGATCAAGGTATGTCAAACACTCCAAATCTATTTAGTTAGTTTTCAAAGCCATTATCCTTTCAATTAGTCATGTTCTTTTATGACAGATCCTTCCAGGATGTAAAAACACAAACTAGCATATTACAATCAATCCTTTTAAATGTGCAATGGCATTGCCTTTCAAACCTTCAACTTCTCTTTTATCATCATCAGCTTTAGCTTGAAACATTTTAGCCTCTGCAAGTTTCATTTTAACTAGGGGTGAAAGAAAAAACCGAAAACCGGAAAAATAAACCGGGCCGAAACCGTAAAAAACCGAACCGTCCCGGTTTCCATAATTTAAAAACCGAACCGAACCGGCTAAAACCGGAACCGAACCGGCTTCTAAAAAACAAGTAAAAATCTTATACCTCTTCCCTATTTCTCCCTCATTTTTATTTATTTGTTTTATTTTATATATTTATTTATCACTTTATTTCAATTTATATTTTATATATTTATTAATCTAATTTTTTCAACTAAGTTTTTGTTTATGTTTGATTTTTTTTTTGTTTCATCCTTCAATGTTAGAGGATTTTTTTAAAAACTAAATGCAAATGGCCTATACTAGAAAAACCGGAAAAAAACCGAAAACCGAACCGGAAAAACCGTTAAAAACCGGGCCGGTTCCTATTATAAACCGAACCGGTCCGGTTTTTAAAATTAATTGAAAAACCGGACCGAACCGAACCGGTTTCACCCCTAGTTTTAACAATGCCGTCCAATTTATCGAAAAGATGTTCCCTATGGCTATGACTAATCTGCAGTTCTGACTCTCACGCATGTCATTCTGTTCAAAATTCACTCTGGGGATGTTAAGGAAAGCATATTGATGAACTCTTAGAGTTGTTGGAAATCAGTTATTAGAGCCGTTTGATTAACATTTCTGTTTCTTGTTTCTAAATTTTGAGATTAAAGTGTTTTGTGACTGATTCTCGTTTCTCATTTGCAAGAAACATTCTCAAGACTCAAACTTTTGTAGAAATTTGAATTTTTTTTTTTAATTTTTTATTTCTTGTAATTTTAGCTAGTTTAGATCAGTAGTTTGATTCAGAACTGACGCCGGAAAATTGTCCTTCAACAACCTTTTAGATAAACACCATGTGTGGGTGAATGCAGAATTTATTATGGAGAAGTGTCTTGTTGACACTTTGGATGAATTGTTGTAGCTGACGACAAAATCGACAACGTCAAGTGAGAAGAAGTCCTATTTAGATGATCTAATTACAATTACTACTGAAGAAATTTGAATTTCATCTGTGATATTTGTATAACAAGAAATCATGACTTGCTTATGGAATGGTATATATAGACATAATACTAAAACATCTGGGGTTCGAATCAGTTTAAAAAAAATTATTCCTTTTAAGGCGTCACACATAAGGCACCTTGTAAGAACTATTTCATTTCATTGCTGATGATATTCATACGAGGCACATACATAATAACATGTATATTCCAAGGGTGTAATCGGTTCCTTTTTGGTCCGTCTTACACCAATTTAATAAGGAATACGAAACTCCAACAATTTGTAATTGGAGAGTTTCTCAATTAAATGAGCAAAAGTAATACAAAAGAGATTGAAGGGTGGCATCTATAACTTCACTCTAGAATTTATAGCACTCCCTCCTTGGATGCCACCACACACATAAATATGTCTCGTTAAAACCTTACTAGGAAAAAAACCCAATTGGGACAAAAATTCCTAGTGAAGGAAAAAAAGTACATATTTTCTTATGTGTAATCTAAAAAACTAGCACCCTCGTAGTAGTTGCTGATGTTTGCTAGTGAAGCTTGTAACTAATTTCTTCATGATTCTTTTGCAAAAAAAAAATTTCTTCATGATTGGCTGCCTTGCGCCAAAGGTTGTAGTTTTCTTCATGATTCGCTGCTTCGAGTCAAGCTTGTTCTCCGGGATTTCATTCAACTCCAAAATCTTAATTGTACGCTGCTTTTTAGCTATTTAATTAAAAAAATAGAAAATTAGTTTCGGTCTTCTGTTTTCTTACTTCATGTTATATTTTTCTCTAAAAAGAAATTAGAAAATTGGGATCATTAATTTACAAAAGAAACATACCATCTTCAATATGTTGATAATGCTCTCTATGCTTCCTTTTTGAGTCTTCAATTTTCATCTCTAAAGCATATTTGTTTAAATACGAGGATTCCTAATTTATCAAGAAAGAAAGAAAAGAAGTAAAACATAAGATCATGCATTAGATTTGAAACAGAGAAGAAAAATAAATTGGCAATAGTTACTAAAGATTCTTTCATTATCGCCCGCATCCAAATTAAATAATTGCTTTCCTCTTCCACATTTCTTCATATCGGATTTTCTTTCTCTCTTGTTGTCAAGCATCAATTCTTGATCAATATTATCGATATCGTCAGAGAACTGGATAGTGAAAAATAATGAAATTGAAAAAGTTAGATTCAACAAAAAAAAATAATAATAAATAAATAAAGAATAATTGAAAGGGAAAAAAATTGTGAACTACTTACACATATTGTTTCTTCATATCTGATTTTCTTTTTTTATTTTCCTCATGCATCAACTCTTGCTCCATATCATCAGCATCCTCAAAGAACTTGACATTCAAAAATAAAGATATTGAAAAGGTTAGATTCAACAAAAAAATAATAATAATAATTGAAAGGGAAAAAAATTGTGAACAACTACTTATATATTGTTTATTAACTCAACTGCAGATTCTTTGACACGACAATTGCTTTCCTCTTCCACATTTTTTCACATCAGATTTTCTTTCTCTATTGTCTTCTTGAATCAATTCTTGATCAATATCATCGTTATAGTCAAAGAACTTGATAGTGAAAAATAAAGAAATTGAAAAAGTTAGATTCAACAAAAATAAATAAATAAAGAATAATTGAAAGGGAACAAAATTGTGAACAACTACTTACATATTGTTTCTTCATATCTGATTTGCTTTCTTTATTTTGCTCATGCATCAACTCTTGCTCTATATCATCACCATCCTCAAAGAACTTGACATTTAAAAATAAAGACAGATATTGAAAAGGTTAGATTCAACAAAAAAAATAAAAGATAAAAATAAAAATAAAGAATAATTGAAAGGGAAAAAAATTTGTGAACAACTACTTACATATTGTTTATTAACTCCACTACGGATTCTTTGACATGATAATTGCTTTCCTCTTTCACATTTCTTCATATCAGATTTTCTTTCTCTATTGTCGTCTTGAATCCATTCTTGATCAATATCATCGTTATCGTCAAAGAACTTGATAGTGAAAAATAAAGAAATTGAAAATGTTAGAATTTAAATTAGAAAAATAAGAATATAAAGAATATTTAAAAGGAAAAAAAAATTACTTACATATTGTTTATTAACTCCAGTGCACATTAATTCCAAACTAAATAATTGTCTTCCTCCTCCATGTTTCTTCATATCTGATTTGCTTTCTTTATTTTCCTCATGCATCTCCATATCATCAACATCCTCAAAGAACTTGACATTTAAAAATAAAGAAATTGAAAAGGTTATATTCAACTAAAAAAATAACAAGAAAATAAAGAATAATTGAAAGGAAAAAAAAAAGTGAACAAACTACTTACATATTGTTTCTTCATATCTGATTTGCTTTCTTTATTTTCCTCATGCATCAACTCTTGCTCCATATCATCAGCATCCTCAAAGAACTTGACATTTAAAAATAAATATATTGAAAAGGTTAGAATTTAACTTAAAAAAATAACAAGAAAATAAAGGAAAAGAAAAAGAAAACTACCTGCTCCAATTCTGTTATAGTGGGTACGAAAGAAAGTGAAACACTAAAGTCATCCATGGGAGGACATGGAAGCCCTTCTTCAAACTCATGCGCTATCATCTTCTCCTATATTTACATTATTAGAAGGCGGAAGAAATATTTAAGAACATTGTTAAAATTGAAAGGAATTTTAAAAATATATATCTAGATTGAGTAAATTAATTAACAATATTATTAATTTACCTGCATAAAACAAACTCTAATAAATTAATTATACATTACTAAACAAATTTATACCATTCACCTTCAGTTTCTTCCACGCTCTGCAATACACAAAGTTTCATCGTAATGCGTATATAAACACGTTTTTATGATCTATTGGAATATAAAATCTCAAAATATATGATATTATATGGATGTCAAATATTATTTCCTTTCTAGAGATTGTGAAAATATCATGAAATGTTCACAAAATGTCGAAAATATCAATAAAATATCGGAAATGTTGATATCAAATGTCGACCAAAGTGGCAAAATGAAATATATAATATTATGATGACAGAAACAAAATTATTTATCCTGACACAGTATTTCCTTTATGGAGATTGTGAAAATATCATGGAATGTTCATAAAATGTCGAAAATATCAATAAAATATCGGAAATGTTGATATAAAATGTCTACCAAAGTGGTAAAATGAAATATATAATATTATGATGACATAAACAAAATCATTTATCCATACACACTCACTGTGTCTTTTAATTGAATAAATTCCAGGCTATTATCAAATTATACAAATTACTGGGCATATATGTTTGGGGAAGCAGAAAATGGAATGCATACGTATTTTATGATAACTTAAAGACAAAGTTTCAAAAGTGTTCTAGCTAGATGGGTTCAATTCAATAATTAAGGGTTTTTGCATTAACATTATTAAATTATTTATGTAACGACGACCCAAAATAACCATAAATAAATAATAAATGACTCATTTAAAACATAATTAAATCAGAGTGAAAACCAAATAAATGTGGAAACCTTTTATTTAGTAATCGATAAAATAATCAAAACAAAGCATTTGTTTGTGGCGCCAATTCAAAATAAAAATTCTAAATGAAATAAAATAAATGATTTAAATAATAAATCTTAAAATTCAACTAAAACTAAAAGATAAAGAAACCATAAAAGCGTAATTCTCGAAAAATAATGAAAAATAAAATAACTCCTAAGGGCCTCCGTGTGTAGTGCCATCCTCGTCACGCGCCATAATCACCATCATTAATAATGTTACCTGCAAAATAAAAGTTTGCAGAGCATTCGAATACCGTGAGTTTTTAGCTCAGTAGATTAATCTCAACTTAAATAAGTAAAAATCAAATTCAAATAATCTCATAACTACAATAACTTATGGATACTCGTCCATTTCCACTATTTATCAATAATTAGTAGGTACTTAGCCTACAACATCTCTTAATTTCTATTAAATTTGCATATATGTATTACCGCAGAATACGCCACCACAAGTGATACGGGCCATACTATGAGCTTGAAAATATGTATCATAGTGGGGTATAAGGCCACTCATGATACGTGTCATAGTATGTAGCTCTACAAATTTAATATGAGTTTATTAATATGGTCAATTCCACTTAAATCATATATAGACATTAATTATATCACTTAACAACTTACGAACATAATCTAAACAAAACAATACTTGCAAATCAAAACGAGCACATAATAATATTTAAAATCAATAATTCATCTCTTAAAAAAATCCTAATAATCACACAATAAACAAGCAAGCATGTAATCATGACCCGACTCTTTTAAAATCTTTTAAAAACAGAATACGCAGCGGAAGGCTTCCCTGTTTGGTATGCAATCTGAAAAGCAGAATTTGGATTTAGTGGATTCTAATGAATTCAGAGTTGTATTCTGTAAATTTGTTGGTTCTGAAACTGTGTTTGGTAACAGATCCAGAATTTATAATTGAGATTCAGAAATTTGAAATATGTGTTTGGTTGGTTACTCAAAAAATTTAAAATCAGATTGTGAATCAGAATATGTGTTTAGATCATAATCCAAATTTTGGGTGACCCACTCATAAAAATAATACTTCCAACTTTAAATCATTCATTTTTAAGTTTGAAAAAACTAATAATTCATAACTTATAAATTAGAAACATCTTTATCCGCATCAACTATAACTATTCTCATTCTTAGGATAAATTTTTCTTTTAAAAAAATTATAATAAAGATAATAGAAGCATTGCAAGTCTATCAAATAAACTCTTTAGATTAAAACAACTCAATTTTTTCCAAAAGGAGAACTATACAAGACACAATGAGATCCATTCTAAAATTCATAAGAACCTAGTGCAACCAAAGAGAGAATTTCTCAATAAAAGAGAATCTGAAAAAATATTTTCACACTGAATGGAGAGACCATTTGGGCATTGAAAACCTCCAATAGCGGTATTCAAATAGTACTACATACATTAGTAAACAAGAAGCAGAGAAAAATGTGAGCAACAACCTCCAAAACATATATAAATATATATATATATATATATATATATATATATATATATATATATATATATATAAATTATTTTATTTTTTATATTTAAATTAATCTTATATATAATTATAAAAACAAAGTATAAATAAAAAATAGGATATAATGAAAAAATAAATTAACTTTTTTTCCATCACTTTAGAATTAAGTTTAAGTTTAAAAAGTTAAAAATCAGCTTAAAAACATGCAATTAAAAATTTAATTAAATAAATAAAAGCTAGAACGGACCGGGTCAACCTCGAAAAACGGGCCCGACCCGACCCAAATCTGTAAAATGGGCCCGACTCGTATTTTTATCTCATGTTTTGAAACCCGTGAATTAAATTGTGTGGGTGAGGTCAATCTGTGTTTTTCAGTTTTTGAGTTGGATATTTTGGATTCTTGTTTTAATTGAATTCATTTTTTAGCCTAAAAAAGAAATTGAATCCAAATTGCTTTTTTCTGAATTGTAAACTAAACGCAAAACAACGCAGTTTCTTTTTATTCATTCAATCCAGATTCATAAAACTGAATCTGGATTGCATACCAAACAAATTTTAATAAAAATTCAGCATGGTGCCGTTTAAAACTTGGTCTATGCCAAAACCTGTAATACATGGGTGTCACAACCAGAAAAGTCTAAAAACAAAACTCGGGAGTGCACATCCCCTTTTTCTAATCAAATTCTAAAACGAAATCATAATACGAAAATAAAATAGTTCCAAGTGCACTTATGAGCCCAAATACAGATCCTTTGAATAAAAATTAAATAAAATCAATGGAGATCTCGACAACAAGCATTCTTCTAATGCTCAAAACCCAAGTCCATGTCTAAAAGCCATCGTCCCTCGGTCAAGCAACACCACCACCTCTACCATGAAAGTGTACCTGAAAAAGTATAATTGTAGCAACGTTAGCATAAAAATGCTAGTGAGAGTAATATGGAGGCAAGTAGTTTCATGGACCGAATTCCAAATCGAAAATTGTGTCCAAGAACCTATCTTGCTCTTTACTACCCATACTATACTCCCAAACATCCTAGGTAGTTTCCCAACCCATTACCGAGTCACAATCACACAAAGATCAACGAGTCTCAAGTCACACATGCACCATTTTTTACTATCCAACTTTCTCACAATCACATTACCATAATCATATCTTTTAACCATTAACACTTTCCACGTTCGTCATTGACCACAATTATTAAATTTGTATAAAAGATAGGCATGCTTCTCAAAACGTAAACAAACAAGTTGTGATATTCATGTCATGTATCCGATTTATTATAACACCACAACCTCGGTAATTTGACAACTCTGGCCTCTTTCTGAAGGAACTATTTACTAAATTAGTGGAAATTCTTTAGTAAAGTAATTAACTCTTAATTACTGATTCGTTAATAACATGCAATTGTGATCAAACCATAAATTGAAATTATGTGACGACCCGTTCCCGGTAAGTAATATTTAAATAAATAATTTATTTATTTAAATAGGTGGGATTGTTTTATTATGTTTGAAGAGGGGGTGGTGATTAAAATTTTGATTCTTTTTACAGGAATTAAATTTATGAATTATCTTTATTTTGGTTTTATTTAAAAAAAAAAAAAAGAGAAAAGGGTGGTGAAGTGGCGTGGAGGGGGGAAGGAAAAGAAAGGGGAGAAGACTTATCAGAGACAGAACGTACAGAGAAAGGAAAAAGGTAGGTTTTGAATTCTCTTCATCTTTTCTCCTTGATCCAATGTGAATTTGTTGATCAAGTGGGTTCTTTTCATTCTTGTTAGGTTGATTCTTGGTGTTGTCAATCTAAAGGAGATTGTTCAAGGTTAGAAGTTATCTCTTCAAGTTAGGGTTCAAAGGTATTTTCTCTTGCCTTTAAATTTTTTTGAATCTCTAGCTTCTAAGAGGGATTGGTTGTTAAACTTGATGAAAAACCCAAAACAAATTTCTAAATTTCATCTTTTCCCCAATCTCATTCAAACCCTAGAAACCCTAACCTTTGATTATTGAAAAATCCTTTCACCCTATCCTTCAATTTTTCCAAAAATTGACTAATACCGAACCAAAAGGGACCGCCGCTGCCGTTGCCGCCACCCCCGAAGGGGCAACAGACGACAACGAATGTACCCATAGGGGCTGCTGCTGGCCGACGGCAAGGGCAGCCCTTTGCACTACAAAAAAACTGTCAATTTGCGACCAAATGGTCGTTTTTTACCTAAAATGCGACCAAAAATGCGACCAACTGAGTGGTGGCCAAAAAGCTGGTCAGCCCGAAATTTGTGCGACTGGATAGTCACAAATATACGACCAAAAATTTTTGGTATCAAAAAAGTCAACCTTCTAAAAATGCGACCATCTGGTCGCATTAAAAGGGACCATATGGTCGCATTTTTTCTTCAATAGAAGTGACCATTTGGTCACATAAAAGTGACCAAATGGTCGTATTTTATGTGACCAAATAGTCACTTCTAGGCTCAGTTAAAATACGACCAGACGGTCGCCTAAAAAGTGACCATCTGATCGTAATTTATGTGAAAGATAAGTGACCAAATGGTCACTTTTAGACTAAGTAAAAAAGTGACCAGATGGTCGCTTTTAAAGTGACCATCTGGTCGCATATAAGAATTTTTTTTTAAAATTTAAATTTCAATAATTAGTTAATTAATTATTAATTATTAATTATTTATTTAATTAATATTAAAATTTCATAAAAAAAAATTGGAATTAAAATAAAATATATATATGAAATATTAAAAAAACGTTTTATACAGTCGAAAGAATCCTAGAACTACTGCGGAGGGGGGGGGGGTGGGGGAGGAGGCGTCGATGATGAAGGGTCGCCGCCTAGAGATCTGAAGTACGTGGCCAAAGCGGATGCGACCTGGGCGTCGACTCGTGCCTGCATGTCAGCCTCAATAGTAGCGACTCGAGTAACGAAGTCCTCGCGCATAGCCTCCATGTCCGCAGGTAGTTCTTTGCTCACCAGGAGAAGGGCCGGAGCTAGTGCTCGCTCCGATCCGCTGAGGCCGGGGCACATCTGCATAAAGGCGTCGCCCGTACGAGCCGAGCCCAGGAACTGACCCATCAGGCCGAACCCCTCCAGCAGCCTCCAAGAATGCCTCTATACGGTCCTCCTGAGTCGGTTGCGAGTCTGGTGTGGGCAACCGCTGAGTCAAGGACTCCGTGAAACGTTCCTAAACATTTAAAATTCAGAAAATAAAATGGTTAATATATAAGGTAGGAAAAATTTTAAAGAAAAAATACTAATTGAAAAAATTATTAAATACCTGGATCGCTTTCGCCTTATCGTCGACTAACGTCCCGGTCCTTCTTCGTGTGAAGAACTCAGGTGCAGACTCATCGGGCGGGGCCGGGCGCCCGTCTTCGCTTCCTAAAAAATTAAAGAGTGAAGAATAAAACATAATAAATTAATAAGTAATTGAAAAAAGAAAACGAGAAAAAAGTACGTAAGTAAGAAAACGACGAAAAGAAAAACATATCAATCGACGATGGTGCTCGTCGTGGGTCCGCGCCCCCGCTGTGTGATTGGTGGGATTCTTCGCGCGGTTGGCCTTATTCCTGCTTGACACTGCCTTGCCCTCAGGAGTGCTCAAGCTCGCGGCCGCGCGTGGTCCTCCAGGGCTCATCCACACGGGGCGGTTTCTTGCTTGCTTTCTGGCGCCCGAAACATGAGGTCCTTGAATCGATCCTGGGCGTGGCTGTCCCATAGGGGGGAACAATCTACCGTCGGTGATATCGGGATCGATAACAGAAACTTGCCCTGAAAAAATTGAAATAAAAAATTGTTAAAGTAATAAATTTATTTCTATAAATTTCAAAATTAATTAATTATGAAAATGAATGATGGTTTCACCTTCCAATTGTCGTACATCCGACGTTTCTCCGTCGTCGGAATCTTCGTCCAGTCAAGGTCGCTGGGTAGAGGCATGCTCTGAGGACCTCGCGAAACCGTTTTTGAACAGCAGTTGTATCTTCTTTGTACTCGCAAAATCAAAAAAAAAATTTATTGTGCTATATATTAGAAACTATTAGTTAAAAGGAATAAAAAACACTTTGAAAAATAGTAAACAAAATTACTTACGTATCCCCTTCAATCCGAAGGGTAGAGTCTGCGGCTCGAGACGCCTGCGTGCATGAAGTCGAGGGGCCAGCTGGATCCGACCCTGATGCAGACCCGGACGCAGACCCGGACGCATACCCTGATGCAGACCCTGATGCTAAGCCCGGAGTCGTGGCAAGGGAGTCCTGCGGCAGTCGTGGTGTCGCAGACTCGGTCTCAGGGACTCCATCATCGAGCGTGGCAGCAAGTCCCGTCTCGTAACTAAAGAGGATGTCCAACTCCTCCGTAGTCAAGTCCGCATCAGGGGCAACCCCAGTAGGCGTCTGCGGAGACCCCTCGTCACCCGCGTCGTCAGGCTCGTCTGACTGGGGAGGACGTCGTCTGCCCGTCATAATCCTACAACCAAAATAAACTAATTTAATACTAATTACGTAAGTAAAATATTGATTAGTTTATTTAATTAATTAATTAATGAAATAATGTAAATTAAACTAACATAAATTAAGTAAATAATTTAAAATAAACTCATCAAATTAATTTGAATAAAAGTAAATTAAAATTAGATTAATTGAACTAAAAGTAATTCAATTAAACTTAAGATTAATTAATTAAAACTAAAATAAACTAATCATTTAATTTGAAATAAAGTAAAGTAAAATTAGATTAATTGAACTAAAATTAATTGAATTAAACTAAAATTCAATTAATTTTAGTTTCAATTAATCTAATTTTAATTTACTTTAATTCAAATTAATTGATTAGTTAATTTTAGTTTTAATTAATTAATCTTAAGTTTAATTGAATTACTTTTAGTTCAATTAATCTAATTTTAATTTACTTTATTTCAAATTAATTGATTAGTTTATTTTAGTTTTAATTAATCAATCTTAAGTTTAATTGAATTAATTTTAGTTCAATTAATCTAATTTTAATTTACTTTAATTCAAATTAATTGATTAGTTAATTTTAGTTTTAATTAATTAATCTTAAGTTTAATTGAATTACTTTTAGTTCAATTAATCTAATTTTAATTTACTTTAATTCAAATTAATTGATTAGTTAATTTTAGTTTTAATTAATTAATCTTAAGTTTAATTGAATTAATTTTAGTTCAATTAATCTAATTTTAATTTACTTTATTTCAAATTAATTGATTAGAATACTTAAACAAAATTATTCTAATTAATTAATCTAATTGTACTTTACTTTAATCAAATTTAACTAAAATTAAATAATTAAACAATTTTTATTTAACAATTAAACTAAAATTAATTAATTAAATTAGTGTTACTCATTAATTTAAACTACTTAAGTATAATTGAAGTTAAACTATTTGAATTAATTACCCTACTTTAAATTAATTGATTTAATTAAAGTAATCTAAATTACATTAATTAAACTAAAATTAAAAGTTAAACTAGTGTAATTATAAATTAATTTAGTTTAATTTTATTAAATTAAAGTAAACTATCTTAAATAAACTAAATAAGTAATTAAACTAAATTAGATTAAGTAATTAAATTAATTACTACTTAAATTGAATTAAAGTAAACTAAGTTAGATTAATTAAACTAAAATTACTTAAAGTAACAAAATTAAAGTAAACTAATTAATTAGTTAATGTAAACTAAAATGCTATGAATTAAACTAAAGTAAACTAAGTAATTGATTACACAAATTTAGATTCATTAACTAAAACTAATTAAACTAAACTAAACTAAACTACTTAATTAAAAACTAAAAACTAAAACTAAGTAAACTAAATTCTTAAACTAAACTTCAATTTGATACGAAAACTAACCTCGTAATCGAAACCGGGATTGGGGGTTGAGGGTTTTAGGTTTAGAGTAAGAATGGGAACGGGAACGGGAAGAAATAACGGGGAACGGGAGAGGGGAAAGAGAGAAAAGAACAAAAAGAGAGGAAGAAAAAGAGAAAGGCAGAAAAGAAGAAAAGAAGAAAGGGAGAAAAGAAAAGAAACGGGGGAAAGGAAAGGGATGGGAATTTAAATCATAATTTGCGACCAACTGGTCGCAAATATGTAATTATGACAAGAAACGAAAGGTCGCGCGTGCTGGGGAAAATGCGACCACCTGGTCGCATTTTCAGAGATATTTGCGACCAAATGGTAGCATTTATTGTAAAAGCGACCATTTGGTCGCCCAGTTACCATTACCAAGAACAGCTGTCATATCAAGAGTCTCATCAAAAATTGCGACCATCTGGTCGCAATAATGAAATTCACCTCCAAATATTGCGACCAGATGGTCGCATTATTTAAATTCACCGCCATAAATTTCATGAAAATTTAAACTTACCGCCCAGATTTGCGACCATCTAGTCGCAATTTCACTTGTATTTTTAAAAAAATATAATTATACTTTTCCAAAAATGCGACCATTTGGTCGCCTTTCTCTCCAAATTTACTACCCTAAACGACCCTAAACCCTAAACCCTAAAATGCGACCATTTGGTCGCCTTTCCCTTCTAAATTACTACCATGTGGTCACCTTTTTTGTGAAATTGCGACCACCTGGTCGCAAATATTAATATTTATATACTTTTTTTTATATTGGGTTACTTTCTGATATTTACATATGACGGGAACTCTTGTTTCCATGTTGTTATATTTATTGATATTTTTCTTCATGATTTTCGAGATAAATTTTTTGTAATTCTTGATTTGGAACTATTTGATTCTATTCAAAGTTGAAATCAAGAGGAATCTTTCTTATAATGAAAAAAAAAAAGTTAATTTCATTTTCATCGTATTTCATCATCTTTTGATTTTAAGTTTGGTATATTGCTTTATTCATAATTGTAAATGCTTTACTTGAACAAAAAAGAGTCAAAAGGACTAGATTCAACTAGAGGTTTAAGGAAAATATAATTCTTCTCTGTACAATATTATTGTTCTCTCTTTGTATGAAATTCAGATATTTCAAGACGAGGTTAAATATTATTATTTACTCTACACAAATTTTAGAAAAATCTAAAGGCGTTTAGATAGCTTCTTGATCTTGAAGAGTTTTATATTAATTGAAAGTGAATAATTTTTATTTAATTGACATTATTATTATTGTTAAGAAATGTAATCAATAAAATTAACCACATCTTGAAATTTTGGAATTAATTATTGGTAATTTTTTCAATCATCTATTCTTATTTTTATTTTTTCTTTCTTAAGTTTATAATGTAATTTTCCTTTTACTTTATCTATTTTACCCCATAAATACAGTCGGAAAAAATCAACAATCATTAAATATTTTATTTGTTCATAAAATAAATATAATTTAAAAATTGATTAACAAACATTTAACTAATACACATAAAACTCTTAAAATATAAAATTGAATTATAAAATAAGACTAAAAATTCCACGTGCATCGCACGTGTTAAAAAACTAGTTATTTATAAATTATTGGTCATATAAAATCACAGAATTTGCGACCATCCGGTCACTTTTTAATGTGACCATATGGTAGCTTAATTCCCGCCAAAATTTTAAGCTACCACTGCTCAATAAAGGTCACAAACATTGCGACCAGGTGGTCACTTTTAATTGTGACCACTTGGTAGCTTTTTTCCCTCCAATTTTAAGCTACCACTTCTCAATAAAGGTCACAAAAATTGCGACCAAGTTGTCACTTTTAATTGTGACCACTTGGTAGCTTTTTTCCCTCCAATTTTAAGCTACCACTGCTCAATAAAGGTCACAAAAATTGCGACCAGGTGGTCACTTTTAATTGTGACCACTTGGTAGCTTTTTTCCCTCCAAAATTACGCGCCATTTTTTGCTACCAAGGCATATTCTAGTCACAAAAATGCAACCAGATGGTCGTTTTGTTAGGTGACCAAGTGGTCGCTTCTTTTGCGCCATAATTTCGCGCCATTTTTTATGACTACTTCTACTTTTGGTCGCAATCTGGTCGCAAAAAAAATGACCAGATGGTCACTTAAAGTCAACCTTCAAAGAAAGTGACCAAGTGGTCGCCATAAAACTACCACTTTTTTTTTGTCGCAAATTTCCGGTCGCATTTTGACAGTTTTTTTGTAGTGTTCGGGCTGCTCTTGTTCGTCTTATGCGCCGTTTCGCCGCTCTGTTACGACCCCCTTTTTGTATTTTGTGTGTAGGTAAATTTTAGCAAAGGTTTTTATTGTAGTTGGGTCACTTTTCAGGTGCTTGAACCTTTGGAAAAGGAAGACCAACTTGGGTTTGAATTGCTTTTAACTTTAAGGTGAGAATTTAGTTAAACTTTGATCAGGGTCAAGTTTAATTTTCTTTTTCTTTATAAGCATGTATTATTCTGATTTGTGTGTTTGGAGTAACTTGGGTGTTGATTTTAAGCATTGAATTGAATAATTGTATGTTTGGGTGAATTGGAGTTAAGGATATGAGTTTGTATCGGCATGCTTGATTTTGGATAATATAATCAATGTTACTATTGTGTTCTCTAAATGTTTGGTTTTAAAGTGATGATTATAAGATTTTTAGTCACTTTTGGGTGTTTTAAGACTTAGAAAAGCTGCTGGAATTTTGACTTGATGTAGTAGGATCAATGAAGCCTTAGGTGGAGATTAGTTCAGTCGAAGGCCTTTTCTTGGGAGTTTAGGTGGGGAATTATTTTTAGATGATTCTTGAGTGTGTCTAGGTGATTTTGGGACTGATTAGAGGCCTAAAAAGCTGCTGGAGATTTTTATAAAATTCCCTTACCGATTGTTGCCGAAAAAGAAGCAAAACCGCACTAGTTAAGCTAGTTTAGCTTTTTAGGGTGGGTTTTCTTCGGGGATTCATCTCGTGAGTTAAAGGTCTAATTTTAGGCATTTTTAGACCCTTTAAATGCTGTAAATGCAATGATTTTCCAGAATTTAGAATTTTGAGATTTAGCCTATTTAAGGTCAGTTTTAGGAGGAAACAGGTTTTCTGAGCTAGAAACTGGGCCTAGGCTTTGTCAAGCATTCTGGTAGGATGCTTTATTTTAAATCACATTATTCGATGCCTTAGATAATGTGGTTGTAGGTTCGCATTAAGTAGGGCCATACTTAATGAAGAATAAACCGTTAAGGGGTGAATTAGAGTTGTGCACAACTTAATTACACTTAGCGGGTAGGTTCATTCCATTTGATCAATGGAAGAGAATAAACTTGTAGGTTCGCTTGTGAGTCTTGCAAACTCATAAGAAGAATAACTCAAAGGTCGAATCGTGGTGACACGGGTTCAATACCTTGAGTGTGCGGCTTTCTTTAATTGTGAATAAAGTGGAGTTAAGGCATTGGATGATAAAACTTAAAATAATGGGATTTTCTCTAGAGTTGAGATTATGCCTTGGAAGTTGAGAGTTATTGGGAGTTGTGAGGTCGAATATGGACTTAAGGAATTTAGAAAGTTTCTCATGGCGTGGCTCTTAATTTAACTTTATTCTCACTGGGCGTAGCCTCATGATGCTACAATGTTTTTTTTTCAGGTAATAAAAAGAAGAAATCTGGCAAGTGATGGGGTCGTGGATGGTGACTGGTTGGACTTGGGTTTACAAGCCGACTACTTTATTTTGTTCGTGTTAATGGATATTTGGGGTTTTATTTTATTTGGTTATGTTGATTTCATGTTTAGTTTGTTTTCCATACTTTGAATAATGGATTGAAACTGTTTTATTTTAAACCGAGCTCAAATAAAACCTTATGGATGGATTTTAGATTTATGAAAGATTTATAGTGAACAAAATAAGTTATGTTTTGTTTTGACTCTAAATGAAATGTTTTGAATTTTGAGTGTTGTTATTAAAGTTTCCGCTGCTTTTAGTTGATTTCCATGTTTGGGAATTTTGGGTTGTTACAAATTATAAGGTTTTTCGAAAACTTACATTGTAGATTTATGGAGAATTGGTTGGGGTTTCCTTTACAGCATCAATCCACTTCACCAAGCCTTCTATGCTATATCCCGATCACAAACCAACCTGACTTGTGGGAATCGAACCGGAAGAACGAACAAAGAAGAAGAAAAATTCTTCTTATTTTGAGATGCCAAAATCGGCTATAAGAATTTAGAGAGAGAGAGAGAGAGAGAGAGAATTTCGAAATTTCTATATAAAAAATATCAAGTGTAAAATATGATCACCCAATGGTCATATTTATAATAAAAATAAGAGTTTGTTTCCTAATCAAATTAGAACTCGTATTTCATTTAATTTAAATAATCAAAATTATTTTAAAAAAATAAATAAATAAAAGATAAGCCAAATTGCCGTCAGATTCAATTTAAATTAGGAAACAAAATTTTCCTTTCATTTAAATGACAAATGGCATAAGCTATATCGAAAGATAAGGATTATCTTTTATTTTTATTTTATTTTAATGATATTTAATATTAAAAATCACCAAAAAAGTGTTAGACCCATTCAAACCTAAGGAAAATAATTTTCCTTCCAAATTCACATGTGGCGTGGATAATGGGTAAAAAAGATAAGCTTTTATCTTTTTAATTTTTAATCAAATTTATCTATTCTTTTTATGTATTTATAATTAGAAAAAAATTCAAATAATTAATTCTAATTAAATACATAAATGCCAAAAAATTCATATATTAATTAATATTGAACTAAGTCAATTTAATTAATTATTTTGGGCAAAATACTAATTTGTTTCATAAACAAATATATTTAATTCTCTCCTTTTATTATTAAATTAAATAAACTCATTATTTAATTAATAATATTAATTATTAATTTCCATTTAAATAAACTCATTATTTAAACAATTAATAATATTAATATTAATTTCTATTTAAATAAACTATTTATTTAAACAATTAATATCTCCCTTTTATTTAAGTAATTTAATTACTTAAATATAATTCTTTCTTCCTAGTTAAATTAATAACTTAGTTAGTTACAATGATATATGGGCTAGCATAGGGACCTGATGGACCTATAGATCATGGGCTCCAATAATTATTGATTTATTAATTAAACTCATTAATTAATTAATCATAATTATTAACTTAGGGTAATTCCACTATAAACCCTAAGTTGAACTCCCCTCACTATAGATGGGTTATGTCCATTTGTTATTAAGTTTGTTTTGACATATCCTTCACGTGGTAATCTCATAATTACAACTGGGTCAAATTTACCGTTTTACCCTTGTAATTATCTCTTTTATCCTTGTGTACCCGATGATTCTCTAATTAACATTTTTCTATAGTTTTCAAGTATAGAACGATCCTTCTCGGGCCAATGAGAAGGTGAGGCCTCATGTTCAAGTACCGAATCATTACAACAAAGGGAGATACCTAAAGTTCCTAAGTTAGAATAGTGTCGCACTAACACTTTCATTTGTTTTAGGAAAGTCATGAATGCCATCTTGTATAGAAATGTTCTCAAGCACCAATTTAGTCATTTCCCCAAAACGGGAGTTTATCGAGTGTATCAATAAATCACCCTCAACTATGTGAATCAAAGGAAAAGACTTCATTAATGTGAGTTCACAACATACTCAGGATTGAGATGTATCAATCTTAATAACGTAAATTTGATATTATAAATCATTTCCTATCAACAGTGTTATTTAGGAATCGATTTATTATCCTGGTCCAGTCTTATATAAACTCATTATATATGATGTTTCCACTTGCATCTACACTATGCTAATGATTTGGATCAAATCAGTGAACAACATCAACAGTGTTATCAGAATAAGGTTTCCTAACCGTATTCGTTTACTGTAGACTATTTGAGTTACTATCTTGGACTAGATCCACTTTATATCTCATAGTAGTCAAGATTATAGAATTATTAGTAACTCTGGAATTTTCATTAATGTTTGAATATTTAACGAATATCAACATATAAAAAATTGCACAAAATTCACTAAAATAATACTTTTATTTATTCATAAAATATTCTATTACAAATTACGAATTCTAGGGCATTCCCAACACTTTCATCAAAATCCCCAATATGTCCATAAATCACATCGTATATTGACAACCCGGCCTGTTTCATCCAAGATCCCCAATATTTCCATAAATCACATCGTATATTGACGACCCGACATGTTTCATCCAAGGTCCCCAATATTTGTGTTAAACTGACCTATGACCCTCTTGTATCACAACACGAACAACAAACATAGCAAACAATCACAATACAAGTGAAATATTTGTTGCATGTTTATCTTTGAACTCCTCAAGTATACATCTTTCCAAGTCTCAATACATTATTACAAACATAATTAGCATTTTTCCATAGACCATGGTATCACCAATATTCAATCACAACCCACAATCGTTATATAGAATTAAAGAACTTGGGTTCAACAACCCTAACATATCCATTTAACATCCACTAGGTTCATAGTTCCCATAATACAACTCAATTGTAATCACTATAATACCACAAAGTCATTAAAAGTCTCCTATTTACAAAACCGCGCTTCCAAGAATCTTACTAAGTCACCTCGGTCCAATGATTACTAACGGCAACCTCCAAACTCACCAAAAACCACCTAAACTAAGCTTTACGTTCTGAGCCAAAAATCAAACCCTCTTATCACCCAAATTTCAAATAATCAACTCCAAGTCTCACAATCACATAAATTAGCTCAAACTCACTCCCAAGGTCTAAAGTCACCATCCATCAATTCCTTAATTCTTAGGGATGTATTATCACTTAACACCGATCAAACAAAAGCGTCAATGGAACTTGGTACATAAAACTACTAACCACCATATTAAACTCACCTTAGCAAATGCGAAGAAAGTCCTTACGCGCCGGAGGATCGATCGACCAAGCGAGTATCAAAACCTACATTTCAATTGCACCTAACACACATTAATTCAACCAAACACCGACCAAACATTACCTAAATAAGTAAAATGGAAAAAGCAGCCCGAGACACCTTGAAATCACGGCAAAACAGGGGCTGTTTTGAAGAGGGGCATTTTTCTGGCTTTCGGGCAATTTAGAGACGATCCGGGTTCAATTCGGTTACTTTTTAGTGTTAGGAATGGAGTCCTAGAACTTGTAATTATTTAATAATAATAATTTATTTCTAATAAATTAAATAAATAAACGTAAGTTCTTTATATTATCTAGATTGATTCAATTAACGATATTAGGAATATATGGAAATATATTAATATCGAACATTCAAATAGTAAAACCCTAAGTCACTCTTATGAAATCACGACTTAGTATGTGAGTCATACGAGAGGATTAAAGTCGAGATGAGTAACTTAAAAGTGTCTACAGTAAATGGTGGGTGTCGAAACCAGCAAAAATATAAATACTTGCTCTTAATAAATAACTTGCAGTAGTGATAAGCAAGGTCGAATCCTCAGAGACTAGTAAACTAATTTGATATTATAAAAAGGGGGGTTTTGAGATTTTGAATTAAGATAAAACTGAAAATAAACAAAAGATGTAATTCAATTTAATAAAGCTTCCAACTAAAGATGTAATCTCCGTTATAGTTTACTTAATTCGATCATTGATAAAAGCATAAATTCTAATTCAACTCTAGATTGGTAAAAAAGTCATCGAACCTATTCAACAACCTATATATGTTCTTCCTTAATTTCTCGATAGTCAAGAAACGATCATTGACTATTTCCCTAATTAACGAATAAACCTAGAATACGATAATAAGATTTAACTCGTTAAAAGCATTATGAAAAGAAGAACTACAAATCCTAACCAATAAACGTAGTACGACCAGTTTATTTAAATCAGATCACAATTTCTCATAACATAAATTAAATAGCTTCCTAATCAATTCATGCTACTTGTCGCAAGATTAGAACATTCAAACAATTACGGATTCAAAGTTCTAATTGACTAATTATCAAACTAACATTCAAACAAAGGATCCTATTTGATCAAACATGAACTTGATAATAAATAGATAATGAGAAATCACAAATAGAGAGAATTAAAATTAGAGTTAAGAACGGATCTCACGAATTAAAATAAACCAAACTTCGATTCAACCTCTAGTTGGAATGAAGAGTTTAGCTAGACATAAATGATAAAAAAAAATAACTAAGAGAAGATTCTAAAAATAAAAAGAGGCTACCCTAAAAACTAAAGAAAATTAATATTTATAAGCAGATTTTCGCTCTCGTCGCCTCAGCCATGAAGACCTCATCGCCTCAGCAATGGAGGAGACTTCACGAAGATAATGTGCAGATTGGGCTTCTGTCGCCGCGGCTATGGTGTGCTCGTCGCCGCGGCAACAGACCAAAATTAAAAATAAATCTTCATTTTTCAAAGCTTTTCGACTCGGTTGATTCCTAATAACTTGAATTTACCTGTTAACAAGAAAACCAAAAAAATCAATTCAAAAACTCTTAGAACTAAACATTTTAGGGGATAAAACATTCAAATTAAAGACAAGGAAAACGAGTAATCAGTAAATGGATAACGTTTGGGAACCTAATCCTGGTAACACTGTTGATAGCTTCGCATTTTGTTTATAGACAAATGATCTAATCCTGATCATTCATGTGGGAGACATGAAATGGAAGTATCATATGCAATGTTGATTGTCTAAGACAGGACCACGATGTTCGATCAGATTTCTCATTAGTACCGTTTACGAGAAATGATCGAATATCAAACTAAGTTTATCAACCGTGATAGAACTCAATTCTGAGTGAAATGCGGACTCCTGTTTATGGAATTATGTTCTTTGATTCACATGGTTGAGAGCGATCTGTAAGAACGCTCAATACACTCCTGGTTTGGGAACATGGCTAGATAAGTAGCTGGGAACTCATTTACACGAGATGGAATTCATAACTTTCCTATAAATTAACGGTATTAGTGCGATACCTAAACATTTTAGGAACTTTAGGAAACTCCCTTGATGTACTGATTCGAGACATGAACAAGTGGCGCCACGACTTCTATTGATCACAGAAGTACATTATCTCTAGTTTGACTAATGATAAAGTTCATTGGAGAATCAGCGGGAACACAAGGATAAAGATGTAATTACAGGGGCAAAACGGTAAATTTACCCGCCTATAATTATGAGGGTTCCACATGAAGGATAATATCACAGATATAAATAATGATAAACTAAATGGACAATAACTCATCTATAGTGAGGGGAGTTCAGCTATGAATCTATAGTGGAATTATTCATAGTTAGATAATAAGTAATTAACTGATTATGTATTAATCACTTAATTGACTAATTATTAAGCCCATGATCTATAGGTCCATCGGGTTCCTATGCTAGCCCAAATATTGTGGTCGCGAAATCAAGTAGAAGAAATGGAAAATTTAAGTAAAGTGAATTACTTAAAATAGACAATATTAATTGTTTAAATATTGAGTATATTTAAACAGTAATTAATAAAAACATTATTAATTGTTTAAATAATGAGTTTATTTAAACAGGAAGTTAATAATGAAATATTATTAATTAGACATTATTAATTATTTAAATATTAAGTATATTTAAATGGTAATTAATAATTTGAAATTAATTAACAATTATTAATTGTTCAAATAATTAATTTGAACGGAAATTGATAATTAAAATTAATTAATTAATAATAAAATATTATCAATAAAGTTATTAATTAAATAATGAGTTTATTTAATGGAAATTAATAATTAAAATATTTATTATTAATTATTTAAATAATAAAAAATATTAAATGGAAATTAATAATTAAATACAATTTGATAATATTTAGTCGGGAAAAAAATATTAATATTATTAATTGTTTAAATAAAATATTTTATTTAAATGGTAATTAATAAATTAATTAATTAAGTTGGACTTATTAATTTAAGAGAGAGTTTCAAGCCCAATTGGATTAATGAACCCAATTGGAATTGGCCCAAAATAATTAATTAAATAAATTGGAATTATTTATTAATTGTTAATGCTATTTTCGGCCATACCATGTATTTTAGGAAGAGATAATTATTTGAATTATATCCTAAAATAATTACATAGATTTATTTATCCAAGATAAATTAAAAGAAAAGAAAAAATAATATCTTATTTATTTATGTATTTTTCGAAAATACAAGATAATGGAGAGATAATATTTTTTTCCTTTTTGTATTTATCTCCATAGATTAATCCTAATGTGATTAGGATTCCTATTTTCCTATAAATAGGAGGCTTTGGTCATTGATAAATAATACAATTCAATTCCATAGAAAATTGGAACTCTCTTTTCCTCCTTCTTTCCCCTTTGGCCGATTTCCCTATTATTATTGGGAAGAAAATATTTTTTCTTCTTCCCAATTTTTTCTTAAATTCGATCCCACAATCAGGTTTCGTTTGATCGATCGAGATATAGCATAGAAGATCCGGTGTTGCTGAGGATTGATGCTGTAAAGAAACCTCCAACCAATTCTCAAATTTTACTCAATGTAAGTTCCGGCTTGATTTTAATTTTTGAAAATATAAGCATGAATCTACATGTCTTTCACAAATTGCATGATGTTAATAGATCCGTTATTAAATGTTAATAAATTTACTAAATAAATTTCCTCTATTTTAGTAAATCATCCCTTCATTTAGGTGGTGTTTATTGATGGGTAACAAGGTCTAGGGCATTTGGACTAGGTTCTTCCACCCAAAACGAAGGAAAATGAAAATAAAGTATAGAAAATCGTACATATAGCAGCCCACTGTTTTTTGGAGTCAAAATGGTCATGATTTGGCTACTCAAAGTGTCTAGAACTTGAAGAACAACTAGGAAAAGCCTAATTGATAATCCAATCCCGAAATCTCTATGATCCATGAGAATAAATTGAAGATTTCAACACAAAATCAATGAGAAAAAGAGTGAATTCTCGGGTGAACAGTGATCTCAGATGAATAGTGTTTTCGGGTGAATAATGTTTTTCGAAATTCCAAGCTCAAAATCGTCAAATTTCTTGATGGAAATACATGATTTCAACTTAAAAACTTATTTAGAAACAAAAACAAAGAAAACCATAGGAAAAGTTTGAAAACTTACTTACTAGGGCTTTCCTTAAGGTGAGAGATGCGCTTCATGGGTAGGATGGAAAGAAAGCCCTCGTCCCGAGCAATCCAAAGCAAAAAGAATCAGACGAAATAGAGTAGAAACGAGAAAAACTCGGCCCCTTGATTCTTGAGCTAGGCATTGGCCATGGAGGGAGGAAGAGAGACTTTTGGTCTTTTTTCTTTCTTTGACTAAAATGAAGAGGAGAAGAAGGTGGGGTGGCTAAATGGCTTGAGGGAAAAAAAATATCTATTAGGGTCCCACTTCTCATCTTTCTCTTAATAAAAACTTACCCATTCCTTTTAATAACACTATTTACTTCTAGAAAACTATTAAGTAGAATTAAAATTAGCTAACAATGATTAATGATTATTAATTGGCTCGTTAATAATAATTAATACTCCTAGTTCTAAATTTATGCTTCTAATGGAATTAAAAGTGTACGAATAAATAAAACCTCTAAATTCTAAATTAATGACTCTAAAATTAAATTAAATGCTTTACTTAAAATTAAAAAAAAAAATTGCTATAAAAAGTAACGGGACGTTACAAAGCATAAGAAATTTAATTTAATTTTTAAGTAGGGGTTTAACCTAACTCGAATTTAATCTTGATGAAGAAAACAAATTTGACCCAAATTGAATACCAAAAAATTGAATTCAAACATTCTACCGATGCATGGTTGGTGTTGCCAGTGAAACATGGTTCCCAACTAGAGAGAAACGAATGAGAATTAGCAAGGAAAATAAAATGAATTGGCGTTGAAAGTAATTGATTTGACAAATAATATGAAGAAGGGATTTGAAAAAGGGAGGCACGACGACTGGGATTCCAAGCAAACCTAATATTTTAAAGAGGGGTTTTAACAAAATTTCTTTCTTACTTTTCCTTTTGTCATTTTAATAGTATAATAAACCATTATTAGCCATTTATAAATATAATACGCATAGAATAGTAAAACAAAATTTTAAAAAGAAAAAATCAATTTATCTTAATTAATACTTAACATATATTTTAAACCTAATTAAAATATCGGGGCATGGACTCAAATGACATATTTTATAAAGTTAATTCTCCATATAGCACCCTCTTTTCATAATTCCTCAAATGACATTTTTTCTAATATAACAAAATTAATTATTTTCGTTAAATTTACAAAAATGTCATTCATTTATTAATTCACTAAATTTGTTCTCTTATTCAATAATTTAGTGAATTAAAATATGAACTTTATTAATTCACTAAATTTTCCCCCCTAGTCAATAATTTATTGAATTAAAATTTTGAGTTTTATTAATTTAATAAAATTTCCCCTTCATGAATAATTTATTGAATTAAATTACTATATACAATTGAGGTACCTCATATTGATTTTAATTCAATAATTTATTGAATTGAAATAATATTTTCATGTAGTTGTAAGATAGTATCAAGATTTTAATTAAATGATTTATTGAACTCAACTCAATAAATTATTGAATTGTAAATCTCAACACCAAGATTCATTTATACCTCTATACAGCATCAACAATCCATCAAAATTTATAACAAACACAAAAAAGAATTTAAAAAAATGGCATCTTCATGTGTCGACTCTCGTTTGGCCTCTCTTCACATTTTTTTTCTTCCCTATCTTTTTCTCTAATTCACCTATAATTTAACACTTGTAAAGCAGCAGTGCAGAATAAAAAGCTCAATGAACAATGCTGCAAAATAAAACGAATAAATTTAATTCAATAACTTAGTGAACAACCCGGTATAAATTATTAAATTGTACAACTAAAAACTAAATTGACACAAAAAGAGGGATCTGAGATGGAAAAATTGTTTTAAAAACTTTTTTTTTATAATAAGAATTGTTTTAATTTTTTTTTATAATAAGAATTGTTTTAAAAACTAAAATGACAGAGTTTACAAACTTTAAAGAAATTTTATTCAATAACTTAGTGAACAACACGGTATAAATTATTGAATAGTACAACATAAACTAATTCAATAAATTAATCCATTTAATTCAATAACTTATTGAATTAAAATCATAACTAAAAAGATAAGATATTGAATAAGAGCATTAACAACATATTACAAGCTAAAGAGGAAACGAAGAGAAGCAATCTTTGATGAGACCGACGAGCCATTTTTAAAGGTAAAAAAGGACAAATTCATAAGAAAGACCTAAAGAAAATCAAAATGTCAACACTAACAATCACATCTAAAACACAAAAAACAGAAATAACGAAAACTAAAAAAACAAACAAACCTTACACATTAGAATGCATCAACATATGAAGTTCAATAAGTTATTGACTACTAGTTTTAATTAAAAAAAAACAGACTTATATCAAATCATATCCCACCAAAAGAATCATTTTCTTTGATATAAATTTGATTTTCAATCATTTACCACATCTCTTTTTATTTGCTAGCTGAACAACATCATCTCATCTTTCTTGTGGACTCTAGAGATCAAAATCCAAAACACAAAAACAAAAACAAAGAGTGAAAAATCAATATCAAATATCTCAATTATAGATAGTAATTTAATTCAATAAATTATTCCATTTAATTCGATAGCTTATTGAATTAAAATCAATATCAGTTATCTCAAATGTACATTATAATTTAATTCACTAAATTATCCCTTTTAATTCACTAAATTATTCCCTTTAATTCACTAAATTATTCCATTTAATTCAATATCTTATTGAATTAAAATCAATATTAGGTATCTCAAATGTACATTATAATTTAATTCACTAAATTATTCCATTTAATTTACTAAATTATTCCATTTAATATGTTTAATTATGTGAACTTATTATATTCAATAATTTATTGAATTAAAATCGAAATTATCTTAATCGTTTCTTTCTACTTCCATTGGTTGGCCCATTTTCATCTACTTTGCCAGATTCCTTATTAATGAGACACAGAAAAGAGAGGGGAGATATTATATGGCATCATTATAACAAGAGAATAAAAAAAAACTTGGAAACACAGTCAGTTAAAAGTTGGTGAGTCGATGTTGGGAAAAATGAAAACTTTAAGAACCATTTATGGATGGCTAATATGCAGAAAATGATCTTAGGTACAATGAAGTATACAGTAGGAAAAACCACTTTGAAAGTCCAGCCTTTGTATAATAAAGTAGGATGCACTTAACAAAGTACAAACTAGATCACCAAACCTAGAACAAGCTCTCAAAATAGAAGGAAAAATATTCATTAAACTTCATATACGAATGCTGTTATTTATTTTCTCATATCGTGGTTAGAAGAATACACTGTAATTTAGTTACTCTCCATAATGATACATCTAAAATGGAAGCCAATGCCTCTCCTCGAAAACTAAGCATGTAACAACAATATACCCAAGAGAAGGCAGGGAACGAACATTGATATGGACAACAAACAGTACTAAAAATTGATTTAGCGTTTTGACACATCTAAATTTTTTCTTTGATTCAATAATTTATTGAATTAAAAATATGAGTTTTATTAATTCAATAAATTATTCCGTTTAATTCAATAATTTATTGAATTAAAAATATGAGTTTTAGCGTTTTGATTTTGATTCAACAAGTTATTGAATTAAAGATAATAAGTTATTGAATTAATTTTTATATCAGATATATCAATTGCATATAGTAATTTAATTCAATAAATTAATCAATTTAATTCAATAACTTATTGAATTAAAATCAATATCAGGTATCTCAAATGTATATTATAATTTAATTCACTAAATTATACCCTTTAATTCACTAAATTATTCCCTCTAATTTAATAAATTATTCCATTTAATTCAATAACTTATTTTCATTTATTGGGGACTGTTATCGAACAATTAGCCAACGTTTCAAAAGTGGTGGCGATGAAGCCTTTGGGGTTTGTTTTGATTTAAAAAAAATGGAAGTCAGAGTAGACAACAAAGTCCAACATAACCAAAATCCAACTCAATCAATAAATACGTATCTGTTGATTGAGTTACAGTAAAAAACGATTCGTCGTTTACTTGTATTAAGTCAACATAGTTGTTCAGTACATATATTTATAACTATTTAAAAGAGAATCTGATCCAACATAAGATATGTAACATAGATAAGGGGCAATAAAACCAATTGTTAGGCTCCGCCAACAAGTAGACTGTGGAGTTGATACATAGCAGCCTCCCTCGTACATACGTTAAATTTATTTCCTGTATTCTGTCAATGACTCATCGGGTATTCGTTGGGTCAATTCTACAACATTATTCATCTTCAGCTTACACTTGGGATCATTCATTTGCTCATGGTTCACCTTTGGTCTCAACTTCTCCTTCACTAGGAACCTATAGTGGGTCCACCTTGTGCTTCCTATCGCAGCTTTTTCTAACAAACCCATCATTGTAGCATTAGCATAAAATTCCTGGACATCTACATATATAGAAAATAATTGAAGTATTTCATTTTTTCAGGTTCATTTAAAGTATGAACTTCAACCATTACAATGAGCCTAAATCTATTAGAGAGTTTATTAGCAGAGATGTAAATAAATAAACTAAACTACAGACATATTTGATATTTTTGTCCTAAAAATTGGGTTAAAAGATGCCCACTCATACCACAAGAAAATAACTACACAAAACAACCATAATATACTCCGATCTTTTCACTCATTGTCGTTCACCACCGCTTGAAGTTTCCTAGAAACCACCACTCTAAATTTCCAAAAACTCACTGTTAGGGAACTACGGGCCACCACAACTTCACATTGGTATGATATTGTCCACTTTGGGCCAAGGCCCGTATGACTTTACTTTTGGTTTCAAACAAAAGACCTCATACCAATGGAAATGTGTCCTTCCGCTTATATTCCCATGATCATCCCCTTCTCTAACCGATGTGAGATTTTTTTCGCCCTCAACAATCCTCCCCTTGAACAAATATCCACCGAACCTCCCCTCCATCCGTCCACTCTATCCAGGCCAACCTTCTTTCTCCAGAGCACACCGTCCGATAGAGCCCACCACGGATCGGGTCTCCGAGGCTTCTCACTTTGTTCGGCATCTGAGGATTCCACCCACATTGTTAGAGTCGGGGCATGGCTCTAATACCACTTGTTAGGGAACTACAGGTCACCACAACTCCACATTGGTATGATATTGTCCACCGCATGACTTTACTTTTGATTTCACCCAAAAGACCTCATACCAATGGAGATGTGCCCTTCCCCTTATATTCCCATGATCATCCCTTTCTTTAACCGATGTGGGATTTTGTTCACACTCACCACAAATCTGCCATAATTGAATCTGCAACTTTAGATCTCCGATTGTCTGCCAACCCAATCTTCCATAACCTGTCATTGTCGTTCTTCCTTGTTTGCCAAAATCCAATCCATGAATACAAACCAGGTCTGTTTCATGCAAAAAAAAATACAACAACAAATTCATTCTTTTGACTTCGCAGTGATATCATCTCGAGTTTCCGGTAGATAATTTCTTTGGGTGTTGTGGTTACTATAAGAATTCTACATAAAAACTTATTGACTTCAGAATTTCATATATAGAAGTACCTTCAAAAAGACATGAAGAGAAATTGAAGAAAAAACCTCATATTCAAACTTAGAGATCCTGAAGAATTTAAACTAGCATAAACCAAATCCTATAGCCAACTAACTTGTTGAAAAGTAATGTCATACTTCTAAAAAAAACACTCCGAATATAATTTATTTTTTAGGCATTTAGTTTTAATCCCCAGCCTAATTCCAAAAGGAGAACCCGTTTTAAATGAATTCAACCTGTCTTCTTTGCATAATATATGGATGAATCTTGATACAACTGTGATTGGTTAGCAGCATCAGTTTTTCCTTGCACACCAGACGCAGGCTCAACATCATTTCCACCTCTATTTTCCTTCGATTAATTTCTAAGTGCTTCATTATTTGATGTATTTCCACCAATCTGATCAAGAGAACCGATTTGTCCAGGAACTAGTAGATTTATGATGGGAAGATTCAACATAGAAACAAAATTAAGCACAGATGAAATCGAGAAAACAAATATGGTATAAACTTGAGAAATTCTCAACAATGGCAGCTGTAATCAGAGCGAATGAAATCCGGATGAAAAGATAAATCAACTCAAAATCAAACAAGAAAATAGAAAGGAAAACGTAATCGCCGAATAAAAAACAAAGGAAATTAATAGAGTTAGTTACAAGTAGGAACTTAGTTTGTTATCCAATTGTATTTAATTACATTTCATACCATCCTTGTATAAATACATATACCATCTTACATCATCAATACAACTCAACCATTATTTAGATTTCACTCTCTCTCTTCTTTCTCACTCTTAATATGGTATCAGACGACTAATTTTTTTTCACGCTTTTCGCGCCCTTTTTCTTCCCCCTTGATTTCTTCGTTCGCCATTAATGGCTGCCAATCCCTCACAAACGCCTGCCAATCCTTCATCATCTGATGAGCAAACTTCACATGATCCTTTTTACCTTCATCATTTCGATAATTCTTCATCCGTTCTGGTTTCACCACCTCTTAATGGTGACAATTACGCTTCATGGAGTCGATCAATGCGATTAGCTTTGTCCGTGAAGAACAAGATCGGCTTTATTGACGGCTCCTTACTCTGTCCTTCTGATGGCAATAAGATCCAGGTATGGATGCGAATCAATGATGTCGTTGTATCCTGGTTATTGAATTATGTGGTGAAAGATATTTCTGCTAGTCTGCTTTATACCGATTTAGCCTTTGAAATTTGGAATGATCTTAAAGATCGATTTCACCAAGAAAATGGACCTCGCATTTTCCAATTAAGACGCGATTTGATGAGCCTTTCACAGGGAGATCTGCCTGTCAACAGCTATTATACTCAATTGAAAATTATTTGGCAAGAGATGATGGAATATAGTCCAAAGCTTTCTTGTACTTGTGGAGATATCAAGAAATTGAATGATCATTTTCAGAAAGATTACTTTCTCAGTTTTCTTGTGGGATTAAACAGTTCCTATGATCAACTTGTTTCACAAATTCTTCTAATGGATCCTCTGCCCTCAATCAACAAGGCTCTTTCTCTTGTGCTTCAAGAAGAGCGAAAACGCAATCTTAAGCCTGCTACTCAATCCCCTATTCCTTCTGATTCTTTGGCATTTGCAACAGTTCCAAATCAGAATAGATTCAGAAAGAAGGATCGTCCATTGTGCACACACTGTGGAATATCTGGCCACACTGTCGATAAGTGTTATCGTCTACATGGCTTTCCTCCTGGATTCAAATTTCGTACCAAAACCATGAATCCGAATTATACTCCTGGAGTTCCATCTGGCAATATCAATTTTGCACCTTCTACTACTCTACCTTCTTCACCTCCTATCACTGAATTGAGTCCTTCTCCGATTCAACAATTACTCGGCCTGTTGAATACTCACAATTCTGGTAAATCAGTGGATAATCAGACAGTTGCATCTTCTTCTGATCCCAGCTCATCTGCTCATGTAGTAGGTAAATGTTCCTCATTACCTAATGCATATGATGCTTCCCCATCCTACTGGATTATAGATACAGGGGCCACTCACCATATTTGCTATGAGAAATCTTATTTTCAGAATCTTAAATTTGTGAATAATACTTTTGTGACTCTGCCGAATAGTCTCAGAATTCAGGTTACCGCTCTTGGGGATATATTTCTCAATAATCACATTAGCTTATATGGTGTCTTTTTCATTCCTGAATTTCATTACAATTTGATGTCTGTCAGTGCTTTAACAAGAGGATCATCTCTATCTCTATCTTTTACTGCCACTGATTGCATTATTCAGGACATGTCTCTTTCGAAGATGATTGGCAAGGGTAATCTACAGCAGAATTTGTATCTCTTTCAAGCTGCACCAATCTCTCCAAGTTTACTGAATTCTGTTGCTACACCAACTGTCAGTCTCCATACATGGCATGCCAGACTGGGACATCTTTCCTTTAAAGCATTACATCTCTTGCGTAATAAAATTGATCTTGTTTCTAACAAGCATCAACATGAGACTCCTTGTTTCATTTGTCCTTTAGCAAAACAGAGAAGGCTTTATTTTCCTTCTTCTAATAACATGTCTACTTCTTCTTTTGAACTAATACATTGTGATACTTGGGGCCCTTATCATGTGCCTACAACTCAAGGATACTTGTATTTTTTAACTCTTGTTGATGATTTTTCACGATTTACATGGACTTATTTGATGAAACAAAAGTCTGATGCTTTGTTTATAGTTCCCAAATTCTTTAAACTCATTCAGACACAGTTTGGAAAGTCTATTAAGAAGTTCAGATCTGATAATGCACCAGAGTTAAAATTTGAATCTTTTTTTGCTGCCAATGGTGTGCTTCATCAATTCTCATGTGTTGAGACTCCTCAACAAAATTCTGTGGTAGAAAGAAAACATCAACATCTATTAAATGTAGTCAGGGCTTTGTATTTTCAGTCACGAATTCCTATCAGATTTTGGGGTGAATGCATTCTAACAGCAACTTTTTTGATTAATAGAACTCCATCTTCTCTTCTCAAAGGTCAGTCCCCTTATGAGTTACTCTTTGATGCTGCTGTGGACTACACTTTCTTAAAGGTCTTTGGCTGCTTGTGTTATATTTCCACCTTATCTCATAATAGAAGAAAATTTGATCCGCGGGCAAAAGAGTGTATTTTCATGGGATATCAACCTGGAATTAAAGGTTACAAGGTGTATGATATCAAATCTAAACTATTCTTCTTCTCAAGGGATATACTTTTTCATGAATCAATATTCCCTTTTCACAGCATCACTTCATCTGCTGATATGCCTGATTTATTTGCTGACATTGTCCTTCCATTACCATTGAATACTATCTACACTACACCTATTTCACCTCCACTCTCTTCCTTTCCATCTTCTTCCATTCCTTCATCAGAAGTGTCCACTTTACCAAACTCAGACCTCCCACATCCATTACCCTCACCAACAACACCAAATATACAACCTCGGAGATCTACCAGATCCTCTAATCCACCAGCATATCTCCAAGAATATCATTGTCATCTCCTTACTAATGTTTCCTCTCCACCTTCCTTTCCTACACCTTATCCTTTACATCATGTTCTATCATATGATAAACTATCAGCCACTCAAAAATCCTTTACCCTTAATGTTTCCCAGGAATTTGAACCTCAATACTATCATCAGGCTGTCAAATATCATCAGTGGAGACAAGCTATGATAGAGGAGCTTCAAGCCATGGAAAGGACCAATACTTGGTCAATTGTGCCTTTGCCTTCTGGCCATATTGCAATAGGCAGTAAGTGGGTTTTTCGTATTAAATATAAGCCCGATGGATCAATTGACAGATACAAGGCCCGATTGGTTGCCAAAGGCTACAACCAATTGGAAGGTTTAGACTTCATTGAGACTTTCTCACCAGTTGCCAAAATTGTGACTGTCAAAGTTCTTATCTCACTTGCTGTTCAGTACAATTGGCACCTAGCCCAATTGGATGTTAGTAATGCTTTTCTCAATGGAGATCTTTTTGAAGAAGTATATATGCAACTTCCTTTAGGTTATAAACCAATTTCACATGCTCCAGTTCAGGGGGAGACACTTGTATGCAAATTACATAAATCCATATATGGTTTAAGACAAGCATCTAGGCAATGGTTCACTAAATTTTCTTATGCTCTTCTCAAATTTGGTTTTTCTCAATCCCATTCTGATAGCTCTTTTTTTACCAAAGGTGTTGGGTCTTCTTTTGTGGCATTACTCGTTTATGTTGATGATATCGTTCTTACTGGACCATCCTCTACTGCTATTCAGCTAGTCAAGGATTATTTACACACTCAGTTTCTTCTTAAGGACCTAGGCTCACTCAAATATTTTTTGGGGCCTCGAATTATTCAGATCACAAACTGGCATTTTCCTGTCTCAGCGGAAATACTGTTTACAGCTCCTTGAGGATACAGGTTTTATCACATGTAAACCAAACCAGTTACCTATGGATCCTAAACTAAAATTGGCTTCCAAGGATGGTGACTCTCTTTCTCTTGATGAAGCTAGTCAATATAGAAGACTTATTGGTAGACTTCTCTATCTCACAATCTCCCGACCAGATATTACATGCACTGTTCATAAACTCAGTCAATTTGTGTCTTCACCAACCTCCTCACATTTGCAGGCTGCTCATTACCTTTTGCGTTATCTTAAGCAATCTCCAGGACAAGGTATTACTTTTACAAAGACATCTTCTTCTACACCTCTTCTATTGAGAGCCTTTGTTGATGCGGATTGGGGAGCTTGCTTAGATACTCGCCGGTCTATAACTGGTTTTTGTATTTTTCTTGGTGATTCCTTAATTTCATGGAAGGCAAAGAAGCAATTAACAGTTTCTCGATCATCTGCTGAGGCCGAATATCATGCTTTAGCTCTTGTGACTGCTGAGCTTGTTTGGATATCTCACTTATTAAAGGATTTACATGTTGTTTTTCACCAACCCGCAGCTGTTTTCTGTGACAACTTAGCAGCCATACAAATTGCATCCAATCCGGCATTTCACGAACGCACCAAACATATTGAAATCGACTATCACTTTGTGCGAGATAAGGTTACAGATGGATTGATCAAGCTGCTACCTATTCGTACTACAATGCAGTTGGCTGATCTCTTTACTAAAGCTTTGCCTTATCCAATTTTTTCTTCTTTAATTGGCAAGCTGGGTATCCAAGACATCTTTCACCCATCTTGAGGGGGAGTAATAGAGTTAGTTACAAGTAGGAACTTAGTTTGTTATCCAATTGTATTTAATTACATTTCATACCATCCTTGTATAAATACATATACCATCTTACATCATCAATACAACTCAACCATTATTTAGATCTCACACTCTCTCTCTTCTTTCTCACTCTTAATAGAAATCAAACGAAGTAAGGAAAAGAAAAGAGAAAACGAGATCTGAAGATGACACTTGAAGTGCAAGAGAGAAGATATCTGAGAGGAAATAAATTAAAAATGTCATTTTTGGAATAAATAGAAAGTAGTGCTATTTGAATCATTTACCCTAAATAAAGTGTTATCCTAGGCAATTTCTCTTAAAATATCTCATATACAATTTAAACCGAACTTTAAATATTAATGTGTAAACATAGTATTTAGTAAAACATACTTTATATATATATATATATATATATATATATATATATATATATATATAATTTTTATTTTTATTTTTTTTCATAAAAATCATAATAAAACAACTATAATCACTCGAGAAATACTATTAAATGTGTTAATAGAATACTAAAAAACTATCTAAAATACCCCGAGCTAAAGGTCGGGTCGTTACAATTTAACTCACTTTTTCTTGTAAATTATGTAAATATATTATTGAATTATTTTCCAAATTGTTAATATCATTATATGGAATATTATAATTTTTTTTAATAATTAATTAAGTGATGTATTTTTCCCTATAATTTGTTGATAAAACAAAAACAAAGCAAAACATTTTCTAACGTTTTTTATTTAAAAAATAATAATTTTGTTAATTTAATCTTGACAATTTTATTTATATTATTATTAATTTAGATGATAATTTATATTCTATTTTATTCATTTAATTTGATCATGTATTGTTGATTTCTATTATTATCAAATTAGATGATCCATTTAATTTGTAAAACTAGATCGAGTAAAAAAAAGGTTTTGTAACTTACAAATTAATGTGATTCATTACGAGTTAGATGGGAAAATTACATTTATGATAATTGTATAATTTTAATAGAAAATTTTCACATATGAATTTTTTTGGAATGATATTTTCAAAAACAGGAAAAATTTCAACCATGAGACAAAAAGATAGTTTTTGTTTAATTATTATTATTATATAATTCAAAATTACGATTGATTGAAAAAATTTTGTATAAAAAAAATAAATGCTAAATTCTTAAACTTTTTAATCATCTTGCTTTTTCTCAACTAAACAATGAAAAAAAGTTAGTCTTTTTAACGAACAAATTTATACCCATTCATATGTTTGGTTGAATCAATCCAATCATCCACTTTCAGTTTCCACGCTCTATAATACACAAAGTTTTATACTAATGTGTAAATAAAGATGTTTTTATGATCTATTGGAATATAAAATTTCAAAGTATTATATTATATGGATGTCAAATATTATTTCCTTTCTAGAGATTGTGAAAATATCATGGAATGTTGATAAAGTATCGAAAATATCAAGAAAATATCGGAAATGGACAGAAACAAAATTAATTATCCTTACACATCTTCTCCTATATTTACATTATTAGAAGTGGAAGAAATATTTAAGAACATTGTCAAAATTGAAAAGAATTTTCAAAAATATATATCTAGATTGAGTAAATTAATTAATTAACCTACATAAAACAAACTCAGATAAATTAATTATCTAAACAAATTTATATCATTCATATGTTTGGTTGAATCAATCCAATTATCCACCTTCAGTTTCCACGCTTTGCAATACACAAAGTTTCATCATAATGCGTAAATAAAGAGGTTTTATGAACTATTGGAATATAAAATCTCAAAATATATGATATTATATGGATGTTAAATATTATTTCTATTCTAGAGATTGTGAAAATATCATGGAATGTTCACAAAATATCGAAAATATCAATAAAATATCGGAAATGTTGATATAAAATGTCGACCAGAGTGGCAAAATGAAATATATAATATTATGATGATAGAAACAAAATTATTTATGCTAACACAATATTTCCATTCTAGAGATTGTGAAAATATCATGGAATGTTCACAAAATGTCAAAAATATCAATAAAATATCGGAAATGTTGATATAAAATGTCGACCAAAGTGGAAAAATGAAATATTTAATATTATGATGACAAAAACAAAATTATTTATCCTTACACACAGGGGCAGAGCCACGTAGGGACCAGGGGCACTGCCCCCCTCGATTTTTTAAATATATAAAATATGATGCCACCTTCACTATTTTAAATATATAAAATCTGGGTATATTATTGATAAATTTGTAAGGTTGGTGTAGTTGATGTCGTGCCCAAAACAGATTCTTTTCCTCCCTCGGTTCGAATCCTACTGCATACACAAAAAGCCATTTGAGTTGCATTTTGTTTTTACCTAATTTCAAGCATAATAATTTATTTAAAAAAATTCATTATTTTATGAAAAAAATATATATTTGCTTTAATAAATTAAACTTTTGTAAAATTTAAAATTAAGGTGCAAAAAAGGCTTTTGTATGTAATTATATATATTTTTTATTTAATTTATAAATTTTTATAAGAAGACATGTAATTATTTTTATGCTTCAATTTCATAAAAATAAAATAAATTTAGTACATTTTAAAGAATTTGTCTCAAATATCAGAAATCTACATACTAAATACTAAAATTTACGAACTTTATAAAATTACTCAAGTAGCATAATTATAGTTCAATAAATTTATTGAACTATTTTTCACGGGTATTTTCAATGAATTTGTTTGTTTTTACCTTTTTAAGTTAAAGTTCAATAATTTATTGACTATTTGATTATTTTTCATTATTATTTTCATTTGTTTTTTGTTTAATAAATTTATTGAACTATAATTATACTATTTGCGTAATTTTTAAAAAGTTCTGACATTTCAGTAATTAGTGGGTAAAAATATGTTATTTCAGTAATTGTCTCTTTATTTTATGATGTATATTTTTATTTTTCAATTATAAAAATATCATTGATGAATATATAAATTTTTAATTTTTTTATAATAATAATATTACTATTATTAAGAAAATGTTATGTGCATATATTGTCGTGCCCCTGAACTTAATTTCTGGCTCCGCCACTTCTTACACACTCCATGTGTCCTTTAATTGAATAAATTCCAGGCTATTATCAAATTGTACAAATTTCAGGGCATATATGTTTGGGGAAGGAGAAAATTGAATTCATACTTATTTTATGATAACTTAAAGACAAAGTATCAAAAGTGTCTTAGCTAGATGGGTTCAATTCAATAATTAATGGGCATTAACATTATTAAATTATTAACTCATTTTTTCTTCTAAATTCTGTAAATATATTAATGAATTATTTTCCAAATTGTTAATATCATTATATGGAATATTATAATTTTTTTAATAATTAATTAAGTGATGATTTTTTTCCTATAATTTGTTAATAAAAAGAAAAACAAAGCAAAATATTTTCTAACGTTTTTTATAAAGAAAAAATTATTGTTAATTTAATGAGAATTTAATTTATATTATTATTTGTAAAGGGTGAAAATATCCCTCTTGCGGGCTGAACAAATTAGATCGGTCCACATGTGTTCAGGCCCATCGAAATCACTACTTTGGGAAGTTAATCCCCATTGGGCTGAATGAAAGGCCATTAAAGCCTAGTTCATAACTAACCTAGCCAAGCAGGCTCACGATCAAAGGAGTATAAAGACACAGTTAACCTATCAAATCAAGTGAGTGCATAAATACCTAACGCTACTTCTTGTCTTGCGGCGCACTCCACCTACCTCACCTAACTTGATCATCGGAGGGTCCTTGGCCAGTACCTCACAGGTGCCCTTCTGATCACTTTTCTGTTTGTTTCAGGGAGTCGCGGCGGCAAGAACCCAGCACGTGACCACACGTGCTCAACTATGTGAGAAATATCCCACACAGTTTGGGGCCAACTGTGGGGCCGTTAGTCAAGCAGTTTCCGACCGAACCTTGATACTCACGCAGTACTCACAACAAAAAACAATGAACAGTCACACGATGACTCGATTGGCGAAGCAACGCGCTCTTAACGAAAATACTTCTCTAAATCGGGAAGAAGGAGACGACGGTGTTCGAAACCTTGAAGCAGCACCAGAAACGGTTACCGTCGCGCTGGCGGATTATAAAGAGATGATAGAAGTGAACAAACAACTGCTGGAAGAAGTGAGAAGAGCGAGGACCTTGTTTGGAGAAAGGTAGAGGCAGCTGAGGTAAACGGCCAGAGATCTCTGAATGTGGACGAGGGGGGCCCTTCTAGGCCCAAAGTCAGCAAGTCACAAGCCAGGCGACGGGGCCGGAAGGCCACCGCGTCCAAAAAAGGAAAACTACCAGCCGAGGATGACCTGAGAACCAGGCTGACAGCCCGACGATGTGGGGAAGAAGCTAGCCTAGACCTTTCCTCCTCCAAGAAGGCAGCCCCAAGTAAGCGAGTCTTCATATGGAACGAAACACGTCGTAAGACTCAAAGCAAGGCGCCCTCTCGGAAGTAGAGTAAGGAAAGGGAAGATCCAAGCCAGACGATAGATGGAAGTGAAGAGAGTTTGGTATCCATTGGAAGGGACCGAAATCAGAAGAAGCAAATAAAGCACTCCGACATGAGGCAACTCATTGAAGAAAATGTAGCGAAGAGGTTTTCTGAGAAGAATACGAGCCCTAAAGCCAGTGTATGAGAACTGTGAAACTCTCCCTTCATAAGAGGGATCTTGTCGGTTGAACAGCCAAGGAACTTCATTCTTCCGAAATTCAAAATGATGACGACACTAGAGACCCGATGGAGCATGTAGCTCATTTTGTGAACATGATGGAGTCTACTTGCGTGCCCATCGTGAATCTGGACGCAATGACCTACAAGCTCTTTCCAATAAGCCTGAAGGGATCACCCTTGATGTGGTTCAATGGTCTCGCTAAAAGATCCATTGAAATCTTCTCGGATTTGTCCTTGACTTTCCTTAGTGGGTATAGTGTGGGTCGGAAGTTCGCTAAAACGAAGCACTTCCTCCATGACGTCTTGATGGGAGAAAAAGAGAAGTTAAAAGATTTCATCCACTACAACAAATTCCACAAAAGATGACACTGGGTTTTCTTAAAAGATGACACATATGGTAAAAGATGACATATTTTAAGATTTCAATTTTTTTTATCAAACGATGACACACATGAAATGTCATCTTTTGTTAATTAAAATTTCGAGTTCTCGCGCGCCACTTTTCTGAATAATACGTTATCTTTAATATCGGTTTATATCTGTCATTATTTATTTGTGTCATTAAATAATAAATGTCGGACTATGTATGTCATCGTTCTCTAATTTTTAATTAAACCCAAGTTAATATCACGTAAAAAGCTGTTTAGGGTTAATGAGTCATCTTGCCATCGCCGTCTCCCTCGCCATCGCAATTAAAAATAAAAAAAACGTGATCTTTTCTTATTCTTAAAAAAAAGCCAGACTTAAAAAAAAACTCTTTCGTTGATCTTAGTCTCTCTTCCTCACTCTCTAGTTCTCCCAGTCGCTCTCTCGTTCTCAATATCTCTTAGTCGCTCTCTTGTTCTCAGTCTCTCTTTCTCTCTCGTTCTCAGTCGCTCTATCTTCCTCGCTCTTTCATTCTCAATCGCTCTCTCGCTCTCTCACAGTGCTCAACGAAGACCATGAAAGAGCTCTCTCTTTCAGATACAAATACTCTCTCTCATCGAAGTCTCTGCACATGCTCACTCTATCTCACGAAGAAGACGAAGTCTCTGTCTCCCTACTCTCAATTTCAGAAGCTTAAAATTATCTTCAAGGTATGCCTCTCTTCAATTCAAGTTGTCTTTATTTTATTCAATGTTCAACTAATTTCTAATCCTAGCCCTAATTTCACTTCAAATTTGTTAAATTTCATATTTGGAACCTCGTCTCTGCCCTAATCCCTAAATCTCAGAAACGTTTCCCTTCGAAAAGTATGTAATTTTTCTTCTTAAACATCTCTTTATCGTCTTCATTTTCACTTTGAAAGTTTCCAGGTTTTGTTCTGAAATTTATTTTCATTTGCTATAATGGATTATGAGAACGTTTTATATATATATATATATATATATATATATATATATATATTACATGTGTGTGGCTTATTTTCCTAATGCCTCCATGTTCAGGTGCTCTCTGATTAGTTTGTAAATTTTTTCTTGTTTTCTTTCTTTTTCAAAGGGATTATTCTGGGATATCATATCATAAAGTAGTCATCCATGCAATGGTTTGTAATGTTTGCCTTTTCTTTTTAAAAAATCTCAAGTTCCCTCTTTAATCTCTTGGTGCATGAATTATACCTACTTGGGCTAAAACAAGCTATTGTTACTAACTTTTGTTTTGAAGAACTAATTCATTGTGGTATTCTTTGGTCTCTAACTTTTTAAATCACATTTTCCTTGTCAACACTTTGTGACCTGTGAGTCATAGATCTCCGTTTCATGTTTTTATAATTGAAATCTTCTGAGAGAAAGTTGTAGGTTTGAAATGGCTTGATTCACAAGATATGAAGTCTTTGGCTTTGACTCCCAGCTGGTCTTGTTGCTTCTGTGTTGATTATTTTTGTTAGTCTTTCAATTATCTACATCAATTTCAGGACATTCTAGTTTTAAAAAGGCTAAGAGCAGCACCTTTTCTTTTGTAAGAGAATGTAATTGTTTCATTTTCATCCTTTTAAAATGAGGTTATTGACATGAAAGAACCTAACACAACAAAAAGAACACTCATTGATCTTCTTTATTTCCTTAAAAATTATTGTACAACATATATTCTCATCTTGCTATGTGTTTTCAAGAGGTACACAAAGTTTTATGGTACTTTTGAAAAGCTGCTTAAGACCTTGTCTTAAGCTTGATGACTAGTGGTAATCGGAGTATCACTTATCGTACCGGCCTTAGAACCTTGAACATTTTTTAAAAACTTAAAAAGAGTCTTGAAAATGGACATTCTCTAACACTAGTCCTTTTTATTGTATTAGCTTAATTTGGAAGTTATTTTTGTTACTTTTCGTTTCTGACATTTAACATTTTTTAAAATTATATTTATAGAATGGGGAATCAGCCAGCTTCCAACAAGACAAAAGAGACTGTGCAAATGAAGGGGCAACAAATTGAGCAATAGAGCAGCTACTGCGGTTGAGCGCAATTCCCTTCTAATTATATAAATGGTAAGATTTAAGTTTTACAGGATTGTAAGAAAGTGAAACTGTGTCAATTTGTATTAACTCAAGGATTTATGTGTTACTGTGAATTATTCCCTATTTGACTATCTTGTGTATAATGCTGTGACAATCACCTCTAGATATCCAATCAATTCATTTTCTAGTAAATTATTGGTTTGGTTTGTTAGTAACGTTTTGTATGTTATGGCTATCCTGCAGTTATGGTAGCCATAACTTGTCATTTATTTATTACATTTTGCATAGTTCTCTCATTACGTACTCTACTTCATTAAAAAATAATATTTTTATGTAGTTTGATATATAGGTTTTCTATTACTTAGTTTGATATATATGTTTATGTTATTGTTTTATATAGGGCAATCAAACTATATTAATTTGAAAGTGGAGATCCAAGTCGAAAAAATACTATTTGGAGATTCGTGAAGGTAAACTATATCAAACTTTTTACTACGTTTTTCAAAGTTACAACTTTTTGTTCTTTTTTTGTAAACTTTTATAAGTTATACTTTTTTTCATTTTTTTATATGTATAGTGTCCAAGCACAACTTGACGAGCTTCAAGTAGAATGAGCTGAGTTTGTTACCAATTTCATTTAAGACACGTGCAACAACATCATTGATTAGATTTCATTCGTACTTTGTGAACATGCCTAGCTCCAAATGGCAACAAACATTTATGTTTAGATTTCAATCGTACTTTTTGAATATGCACAACTATTATATTTTTGTAAGGATGACGTTTCGTATAACTTTTAAGATGTGAAGTGTAGTTTGTGTTCTTTTATAAAGAAATACCAAACTTTTTTTTTGTTGAAATAGAAATAGAGTTTGAAATGTTGAAGGTTTAAGCATGTTTCATGGTTTAGTTTCTTTGGAATGTGATGACTAGATTATAGATATTCAATTATTACAGGTTATGACAAAAATAATGAGGAATTATAAAAATAAATTGTTGGGGATATTTATATGCTAAATAATGTCATTCAATGCCTATCATCTATACTATATAATGACAGTCATTGTGTGTCTTAAAATATTAACAATGACACTGTATGTTCAATGATACTTTTAAGGTGACATTCGATAACTGACATTATTGTCATCATTGTAACTTATGATGACTAATGGTAAAAAAACATGAATATTTTTTTACCATTCGTTATATAATGACACATATAAGATGACGTGTAAAAAGTGACATTGTAAATGCGTCATCGTAAGTTAAGATGGCAATCACAGTTATGACACTTACAAAAGTGTCATCGTATTATTACGATGACAGTTTTTGTCTGTCATTAAATGCCAAATTTGTTGTAGGGATCGTAAGATTCAGAAAGGTCAAGCAGGAGGTTCCAGATTGTAATGGCTCAGAGGCCGCGACCACATTTTTATGGGCGATACACCCAAATCACCCCTTATGGAGGTCTTTTAACAAAAGAAGGCTGACAACCATGAAAGAGGCGCTGGAGAGAGCGATGGCGAAAATATCGCAAGATGAGTTAGAGAGGGTGGCCCATGAGATAATGAGGATGGGGTCGAAAATCGAAGGAGTTTGGAGAAAAAAGGAAGGAGAGTCTGAAGAAGGAAGAAGAAGGGAGCGAGGGTGTTCAGAAAAAAGAAAGGAAGAAAAAAAAGAAAAGAATTAGAAAGAAAATCGGTTTGGGGGAGAGTGAAAGATTTGAGAAACCGAAGTCCGGAGCAGATTTCACAAGCCGAGATATCAGGGAGTTCTTCGAGAAAAGAAGAATCCCCGAGAGAGAAGAAGCCGAGGTACGTGCCTAGAAATGTCGAGAGCAAGGAACCTGTATACTGCAGCTTCCACAAAACAAACGGGCACAGCACGGAGAACTGTAAAATCATCTCTTGGGAGATCGATCGTTTTTACGAACAAGGTCCGCAGAGGGGGAGAGGAAAGCGTGACGATAGGGATGACGGAGAAAGGCTAGCCGCATCGGTCACAGTCCCTGGGGAAGGTTTGGTGGGCTCGATTCACTGTACCAGAGAGTCCATCAACGCACACAAGAGGGTTCAACGGGAAGCTAGGCTCCCCGTCTATCGGGTCGAGCATACTTCTGAAGACCTCATTAAGTATTCTCGAAAAGACCTAGAGGACGTTTACCTCCCCCAAAATGATGCCTTGGTCAGCTCACTATCTATCGGGACCCACACTGTCAGCAGAGCCCTGATAGATCAAGGCTCTTCCATCAACATACTGTACATTTTGGCTTTCCGTAGCATGAAGCTGAAGGACTCGGATCTCACCCCGAACTCCCAAGAGCTAGTGGGATTCAATAGAATGACAACAAAATCTTCCAGAACTATCAAGTTTTCAGTCTGAGTGGAAGGTGTCAACCTCATGACCCTTTTCCATGTGATTGACACCGGTTCGAGATATAACACCTTACTCGGGAGACCTTGGCTCCACAAGATAGGTGCCCATCAATGTTAAATTAAATGCTTAAATATCCCACGAGCTGAGGGGTTAGGATCATAAAAGGAGATCCTGTTTGGTCGAGATTGTAAAGATGAAATCCAAGTGCCAGTCGTAGCAATTACAGGAGCTGGGTTCTGGGAGAGATCCGCTTTCTGTCCTACTGAGACTTGCAGCGCCTGAGGACGAATATGAAAAAATACAGATTCATCCAGAAGACCAGGGAAAGACGACGAGTATTGAGAAAGCGTTAAAGGACCTGAGAGACGGACTGACGGAGTTTTTGAGGAAAAATTGGAAAACTTTTACGTGAGACCACACCGACATGCCAGGGATAGACCCAAGGATAATAACCTACAACCTCGAAGTTGATCCGAGCCACCCTCCAGTTAAATAGAGAAGGCGCAAGTTCGCACCAGAAAGAAACTAGATCATCAACGAGGAGGTAAAAAAGCTTCTTGAGGCAGGTTTTGTGTCTATCTCAGAAAAGGTTTGCAACAAGAAGTGGAAAATTTTCAATAGAGGTTCAAAAATGAGGAATGAAGCGTTCATTCACACCATTTAAAGGACTAGGCAACCGTTAGGATCTTGACATGCGTCGAAACTCCCACACAATGTCAAAACTGGCACTGCATATGAAGCGACGGGTATATTAACTCGTAATTAAAGCAGTTAATCCCTATTAAATGAGCGAGTTTAAAGGGATTTGATGGGAATGACTGGCGATTGACGCGACCATTCACGGAGTTACGTCACTACCTCGAGAAATGAAATGCCTGAAATGGCAAATGGCTTCCAATTAAATGAAGATCTCTTCGACTTCCAATTGGACGCGTCCCTTCCTCCACTATAAAATGGAAGTAGCTTGCGAAGATCCATTGGTTCTTACGACTGACAAGCATAATGGATAGATCAACCACAACTTCGAGGGTGACAAAACGAGTCTTGAAGTTTGAAAATCGCCAGCTGAGAATGGACAAGGCCAGACTTACCATTGCTCTCACCAAACAGGAAGAAAGGGAGGGCGAGATGGAAACCTTGAGGCATGAGCTCAACAGTACCCGACAAGCTCAGGAGGCACTGAACGAAAAGATAGAACGACTAGAAGAGGAAAACCACGCCCTCAAGCAAAAGTGGGAGCTTTTCACGGACGTGGAGGGCTATAGCTCTTCGGAACGCTTCAAAGCACTCAAAGAATGCCTACGGTCGGCCAAAAACCTCCTGGATTATTACACGGGGGAAAACGACTCTCTTAGGGAGCAACTCACTTCATCAAAGCGAAGAAGGAGGTTAACTTTGACGATGTTCATTGACAGCGATGAGGAATGAAAGTTCTTCCAGAGGGGCGAAGACATGTACTCTTATCTTATTTTGAAGAATGTATGTACAAGAAAAGAAAAAGAAAATGATATGTTTTGTTTTGTCTTTAAAATTATATGTGTCCTGAACATCCAAAGCCTTTTTCGGAAGCAAAAGTCTTGGTCCGTCCAAGCACTAAAGCCTTCTTCGGAAGCAAAAGCTTTGGTCCGTCCAAGCATTAAAGCCTTCTCGGGAAACAAAAGTCTTGGTCCGTCCAAGCATTAAAGCCTTTTCCAGAAGCAAAAGTCTTGGTCTGTCCAAGCACTAAAGCCTTCTTCAAAAGCAAAAGCCTTCGTCCGTCCAAGCATTAAAGCCTTCTCCTGAAGCAAAAGTCTTGGTCAGTCAAAGCATTAAAGCCTTATCCGGAAGTAAAAACCTTGGTCCGTCCAAGTACTAAAGCCTTCTTCAGAAGCAAAAGCCTTGGTCCATCCAAGCACTAAAGCCTTCTTCGGAAGCAAAAGCCTTGGTCCGCCCAAAGCGCTAAAGCCTTCTCCGGAAGCAAAAGCCTTGGTTCGTTCAATCACTAAAGCCTTCTTCGGAAGCAAAAGCCTTGGTCTATCCAGGCACTTAAAGTCCTCCTTGGAAGCAAGAGCCTTGGCCTGCACAAGCAATCAAAGCCTTCTCCAGAAGCATGAGTTTTCTCAAGTCAAAGACACTTCATCGGAATAAAAAGCTTCAAGATTCAAGCAGAGTCCTGAAGAAAGCGAGCATTGCTAAAGGATAAAAGATGGGGAAGTACAAGCAGAATAAGCTGTAAATAGAATTATTTTTTACGATACAAGTAGCAACATGAAGAAGAAACAGCAGCAAGCAGAGAAAAGTTGAAAGACATTGTTTAAAAGGGGCTCCACAAACCGGAGTTTAACCAGTCAGAAATCAATAATATAAAGAGACATGCGAATTCGAATGAGAGAAAGAGGATCTTCAGACACGGCGGCACCATCCCCGCCTGTCGGGTTTGCTTTCTCTTCTCCGACAGCTCCGTCCTCGCTCAGAACGTCGACTTGGGGAGGGGTGAGCTTTTTGGCTAGTTCCATTGATCTCAGAGCTCAAGAGTCTCATTGTAGTGGATTGGGCTTAATTGCTCCCAAAGATCATCCGGCAATGCCAACTTGATGGCATCCCTCCCAATCCCCATTTCGAGGAGCGAAGATTCAGCAGACAGGCTCACCGACTTAGCCAGTTGGGTCTTGAGAGCTTCAACGCCATCCTTCAGAGGAATAAGTTCGCCCACCTGAGACTTCAAGGAAGCGACCTCCAAAGCAGCAGCAGCCAGTTCCTCTCCGGCCTTCTTTAGAGACTCCACTCCGATGAAGGTCATCTTCGGTCTTAACCTTCGCCGCAGACTCGAGATCTAGAAGCCTCTTGTTCTCATTCTACCCTTCTTTGACCAAGTTCAAGAGATCCTTGAGAGCGTTGTTATTCTCCTGGAGAGATTTATTCTCCTATTTGACCAAGTTTAGGAAACTTCCGTCTCAGCTATCTGAAGGTGAGTCTTCAACTACTCAGCTTCTGCAGTGGCGAAATTAATCTGGCCAAGCTGATACTTGTCCAAATCCCTCGTTAGCTCGACCACTTGAAGTTCCAAGTCGCGGTACTTCGGCCTTAGGTTCTCGAAGTTCAGAATACATTGAACTAAGGCCTGTGTGCCGTGCACAAAGTAAGTGAAGGTGAACTTTGAGAAAAATGAAAGATCACAAGGAAAGCGAGTTAAAATAAAACCACGCGTACGAACCAGCAAGACGCGGTGGTAGATATTCGACAAAAGTCTCCCCCTCGACCGAGTAATTGATGAGGGGAGCCAAGTTAAGACCCCTCATATCAAGAGAATACCCGACCGCGTCAAACGCTTGCCTAAAAATGTTTTCCTCAGAGAGGGAATGAAGATCGTACTCGGCCCCCAGGGTGACGAAGGGTCTAAGCACCGAAAGCACTCCGCCTAACGAACGAACCCCGTCCACATGCGCAAAACTGTCATTGGTTGGCCTAAACTCCGGAGGCAGAATGAGAGGGTCTTGAACCAGAAAGTGTACGAGTCCATCAGCAGTTGAATCCTGAGGCACTGAAGATACATCATGTTCGACCCCCAGAGAGTCATAAGATAAAATGTCAGAATTCCTTAATGGGGACATACTCTGCTAAGGGGAAAAAGACTAATAAGCCATTTCTGGATGCTCCCGTACGAAGTCATTGACACCCCTTACCGCAAGGGCGAACGCATTGATCCTCCCATATTTCTTCCACTTCCGAACGAGAGGGTCAATAGTGAGATCCATGACGTCAGCATTCATAGCCTAAGAACTCCCTGAAGGCTGAACGCATTTCGGCGCAGGCCGACTAGAGTCTGCTACCTCTTTTCCTTTCCGGCACTACGGGGGCCCTGCCTCATTCTTTATCTTCTTTGCATTTTCAAGAAGTGACAGGAAAGCAGATGGGTTGGCAGAGGCTGGAACCCGAATGAGCTGTTTCTCAGACATCCTAGCGCTAAGACTTGAAAGAAACACCTGATTGGGTTAACCGTAAAGAAAGCACTGGGAAACGGAGAAAAGTGAGATCCGAGCAAAAATACTTACGGGTAACAACATGTACAAATCCTGCCTGAGGGGTCCACAATTTAGAAAAAAACTACCCAAGACTCCTAGGTAAACTCCTCCCAGTCAAAAGGGCTCAACTTCTCGAGAAACTCGCAACGCTTGAGCTTTTCTTTAGAAGCCGCGTTCGGAAGAAAGTCGTCAACTGAAAAGAAAACGCAAGAAAATGTTAAACAAGCGTGACAGTAAAAGGTACGGAAAAGAAAGGGTGAGGATCTATCCCCTCACCGGTATCTTCCCAAGAGGCAGGAAAATTGGGATCATGAATTTGCAAAAGAAACATACCATCTTCAATACGTTGATAATGCTCTTTGAATTTCCTTTTTGAGTCTTCAATTTTCATCCCTAAAACATATTTGTTTAAACATGAGGATTTCTGATTTATCAAGAAAGAAAAAAAGAAGTAAAACATAAGATCATGCTTTAGATTTGAAACAAAGAATAAAAATAAATTTGCAACAATTACTGTAGATTCTTTCACTATCACCCGTATCCAAATTAAATAATTGCTTTCCTCTTCCACATTTCTTCATATCAGATTTTCTTTTTCTATTTTCGTCATGAATCAATTCTTGATCAATATCATCGTTATCGTCAAAGAACTTGATAGTGAAAAATAAAGAAATTGAAAAAGTTAGATTCAACAAAAAAAAAATAAAAAATAAAGAATAATTGAAAGGAAAAAAATTGTGAACAACTACTTACATATTGTTTCTTTATATCTGATTTGCTTTCTTTATTTTCATCATGTATCAACTCTTGCTCCATATCATCAGCATCCTCAAAGAACTTGACATTTAAAAATAAAGATATTGAAAAGGTTAGATTAAACAAAAAAGAAAATAAAGAATAATAGAAAGGGAAAAAAATTGTGAACAACTACTTACATATTGTTTATTAACTCCATTGCAGATTCTTTGATACGATAATTGCTTTCCTCTTCCACATTTCTTCATATTAGATTTTCTTTCTCTATTGTCTTCTTGAATCAATATCATCGTTATCGTCAAAGAACTTGATAGTGAAAAATAAAGAAATCGAAAAAGTTAGATTCAACAAAAAAAATAAGAAAATAAAGAATAATTGAAAGGGAAAAAAATTGTGAACACAACTACTTACATATTGTTTCTTCATATCTGATTTGCTTTCTTTATTTTCCTCATGCATCAACTCTTGCTCCATATCATCAGCATCCTCAAAGAACTTGACATTTAAAAATAAAGATATTGAAAAGGTTAGAATTCAAATAAAAAAATAACATGAAAATTAAGAATACATGAACTTTGAAAAGAAAAAGAAAACTACCCGCTCCAATTCTGTTATAGTGGGTACGAAAGAAAGTGAAATACTGAAGTCATTCATTGGAGGATATGGAAGCCCTTTTTGAAACTCATGCGCTATCATCTTCTCCTCTATTTACATTATTAGAAGTGGAAGAAATATTTAAGAACATTGTCAAAATTGAAAAGAATTTTAAAAATATATTTATAGATTGAGTAAATTAATTAATTTACCTGCATAAAACAAACTCTAATAAATTAATTATAAATTACTAAACAAATTTATACCATTCATATGTTTGGTTGAATCAATCTGATTATCCACCTTCAGTTTCCACGCTCTGCAGTACACAAAGTTTCATCTTAATGGGTAAATAAAGAGGTTTTTATGATCTATTGGAATATAAAATCTCAAAATATTATATAATAAGGATGTCAAATATTATTTATTTTCTAGAGATTGTGAAAATATCATAGAATGTTGACAAAGTGTCGAAACTGGACAGAAACAAAATTAATTATCATTTCAAAATTAATTATCCTAATTTAAAATCAGTTCCAGAGGGAATGCGCCAACTTCAATCTTTACAGAAACTTAGAACAAGGGGTTGTCCAGAACTAGAAGAAAGATGCAAGGAAGGAGGGCAGGATTGGCCCAAGATTGCCAACACTTTCTTTCTCTCCATGGGATTAGTATTAGCGCTGCTCCGACTTCTCCAGGTATTCAATCAGAGCATCCTTTATTTCATTTCTTTATTAATAAACCATAATTTATCATTACTAATTAAGGCCAAGATTTTTCAATTTTTTTTTCTTTTTATTTCTTTATCATTCCAATTTCTTTAGGTTGAAAACAAGAATTTTTTCCCTCATTAAATATTATAAATACCCGAGAATTTCAATAAAAACTAGAAGAAAAAAATTCAAAACGGGGTTAAAAGGATAAAGCTTAAAAAATGGAAAAGAAAAAAAATTGTCATGAGAAACAGTTTTCAGCGTTAGATTTGAGACTGACATGCTATGAGAATTTTAGGATCATAAGGGGAAAAGGGATGGAGGAATTTGAAGGCTTTTTAAAGTGTATTGCCAATGAAGAAGTGATGTGTGCTTGGGGCAATTATGGAGTCACAGCAAGGTTTGTCAGATCCTCATTTCCAATTTGACCATCTCTTCAAATTAGTTATCAAGTTTTATAATGACAAATACTTCCAGGTTGGAAAATACACTAAAGAAAGAAATGTTAGGAATGGTGTCCTAGAACTTGTAATTATTTAATAATAATAATTTATTAAGAATAAATTAAATAAATAAACATAAGTTCTTTATATTATCTAGATTGATTCAATTAATGATATTAGGAATATATGGAAATATATAAATATCAAACATTCAAATAGTAAACCCTAAGTTACTCTTATGAAATCACGACTTAGTATGTGAGTCATACGAGAGGATTAAAGTCGAGATGAGTAACTTAAACATGTCTACAGTAAACGGATAACGTTTGGGAACCTTATCCTGGTAACACTGTTGATAGCTTCGCATTTTGTTTATAGACAAATGATCGAATCCTGATCATTCATGTGGGAGACATGAAATGGAAGTATCATATACAATGTTGATTGTATAAGACAGGACCACGATGTTCGATCAAATTTCTCCTTAGTACCAGGTTTACGAGAAATGATCGAATATCAAACTAAGTTTATCAACCAGGTGATAGATCTCAATCCTGAGTGAAATGCGAACTCCTATTTGTGGAGTTATGTTCTTTGATTCACATAGTTGAGAGCGATCTGTAAGAACGCTCAATACACTCCTGTTTTGGGAACATGACTAGATAAGTAGCTGAGAACTCATTTTCACGAGATGGAATTCATAACTTTCCTATAAATTAACGGTATCAGTGCGATACCTAAACATTTTAGGAACTTTAGAAAACTCCCTTGATGTGCCGATTCGAGACATGAACAAGTGGCGCCACGACTTCTATTGATCACGTAGTATATTATCTCTAGTTCGACTAAAGATAATGTTCATTGGAGAATCAGGCGGAACACAAGGATAAAGCGGTAATTACAGGGGCAAAACGGTAAATTTATCCTCTGTAATTATGAGGGTTCCACGTGAAGGATTATATCACGATATAAATAAAGATAAACTAAATGGACATAACTCATCTCAGTAGTAGGGGAGTTCACTATGAATCTATAGTGGAATTATTCATAGTTAGATAATAAGTAATTAACCGATTATGAGTTAATCAATTAATTGACTAATTATTAAGCCCATGATCTATAGGTCCATCGGGTCCCTATGCTAGCCCAAATATCGTAGTCGCGAAATCAAGTAGAAGAAATGGAAATTTTAAGTAAAGTGAATTACTTAAAATAGGCAATATTAATTGTTTAAATATTGAGTATATTTAAATGGTAATTAATATAAACATTATTAATTGTTTAAATAATGATTTTATTTAAACAGGAAATTAATAATGAAATATTATTAATTATACATTATTAATTATTTAAATATTGAGTATATTTAAATGGTAATTAATAATTTGAAATTAATTGACAATTATTAATTGTTTAAATAATTAATTTTATTTGAACGGAAATTAATAATTAAAATTAATTAATTAATAATAAAATATTGTCAATAAAATTATTAATTAAATAATGAGTTTATTTAATGGAAATTAATAATTATAATATTTATTATTAATTATTTAAATAATGGAAATTATTTAAATGGAAATTAATAATTAAATATAAATTTGATAATATTTAGTCGGGAGAAAATATTAATTGTTTAAATAAAATATTTTATTTAAATGGTAATTAATAAATAAATTAATTAAGTTGGACTTATTAATTTAGAGAGAGTTTCAAGCCCAATTGGATTAATGAACCCAATTGAAATTGGCCCAAAATAATTAATTAAATAAATTTGATTTATTAATTATTATTAATTTTGGCCTTCATAGATAATTTGTAGGAGATAATTATTTGAATTATATCCTATAATAATTATATAGATTTATTTACCCAAGATAAATAAAATAAAGAAAAGAAAATGATCTCCTATTTATCTATGGCATTTTCGAAATTGCAAGATAAAGGAAAGAGATAATCTTTTTTCTTTTTGTATTTATCTCTATAGATTAATCCTAATGGGATTAGGATTCCTATTTTCCTATAAATAGGAGGGTTGGGTCATTCATAAATCACACAATTAAAATTCCTTAGAAATTCGAATTCTCTCTTCCTCCTCTCCCCTTGAGTGCCGATTTTCCCTATTCAAAATTGGGAAGAAAATATTTTTCTTCTTCCCAATTTCTTCTAAAGTTCGATCCCACAATCGGGTTTCGTTTGATTGATCGGGATATAGCGTAGAAGATCCGGTGTTGCTGAGGATTTGATGCTGTAAAGAAACCTCCAACCGATTCTCCATTTATTACTCAATGTAAGTTTTGATTTTAATTTTCGAAATTTAAAGCATGAATCTACATGTTTTTTCACAAATTGCATGATATTAATAGATCCATAATTAAATGTTAATTAGTTTACTAAATCAAATTCCGCTAGTTTAGTAAATCATTCCTTCAATTGGTATCAGAGCTAATTTTAATTATCATGCAAATTTGTGTTTTTCGAAAATTTGGTGGGTTGCATAAAAGGTTGTTTTATGTATGTTTATATAAATTGTGGAGGTTTGCTAATTGACTGTTTAGGTATTCTTGAGGCACTTAGGATTTTAAATTTTAGTAGAAAATTTGTAAACCCTAAATTTTAGGGTATAGGAAAAATTTGTAATTTTCCCATACCTAATGATGGCAAAATCGGCTACACCAAGGGAGGAAGAGAAAAAAAATTTTCCCCACCATTCCATGAGGTCCACGCCCAAGGAGAGAGAAAAGATGAGATATGGTAAGATATTTTATCATAATTATCTTGTTATCTCAATTTAAAAATTTAAATATTTAAGATAAGGATAAAATCTTTTTAAGATTATCTCCCTATCTTAAATTATGAATTTAGAAATTGATATAAGATTATATGGAAAATATTTTCTTTATATTTTTCCACATAATTAAAAGATAATTATTTTAAAACAAGTATTTATGGAAATATTATGGGAGATAATATTGCCTCCATAAATACCCTATTCACGCCTACACCATGGAGGAAAGAGAAAATTGAAGTCTCAAGTTCTACAATGGAAGATTTAAATTAAGTTGTAATTTTAATTTTCCGTTTTAGAAATAGTGCCAAGAATACCGGTCAATTTAGCTATTTATTATTTAAATTTTTATATGTATGATATAATTGTTTTTAAATAATATTCATGCATAAGAGTATGTCATGTAGAAAATCCCACCATAGGTTGTATGATTTTAATTAATTGTACATACATGCATCATGATATAATATGTGTTATTATATGCTAATGTATGTGAAGCATGCTATAATTTTATTTTATAAATGTTATTATCGAAAATTATATTCTAATTGTTTTAGAATTAAAAGCATGCTTATTTAGTTAAAATTCAAAAGTTAAATCTAGTTTAAAAGTTGAATAGAAACTAAATGAATTATTTGTAATATGGAATTATTGTTTAAACAATTGGGCCAAAATCCATATAAGATAAACAAATAGAAACTTTTAATTAAGGGTTAATTAAAAATTAATAATTGAGATTAATTAAATTGAACGGATCTCCAGCGAGAAAGCTCGCCCAAGCGATGAGGTTTCATAAAGTTCCCCTAACACGGAGCGCCTCTAACCGGGAGCGATCCGGGAGAAAAGTTCAAATTAATAAATCAAAATTATTAAGACGGCTCATAATGTGATTAGTTTTAATTAGGAAAACTTGAACAATCACTTTATAAAATTAATCTAACCAATTTAAGAGTTAAAGTTGATTAGGTTAATTAAAACTTGGATTAATGAGTTAGCCTGAATTAGTCTAAGTTATGAAACCCTAACTCAAAATATTAAGTGGGAGAAGGAAACATGTCAATGTATCCTATGGTCTCCACTAATGGGCTCAAACGTGAGATTTATACATGGCCTCGTAACACTGCGCAGTGTTCATTCCCATAGGAAGGTTTATTGTATAAATCAATATCAAGTTGGGTCTCCCGAAAGGGATAAAGAATTTTAAATGAGATTGATTGAAGATGAATCTACACTTCGTAGACACTCTTCAATTTTATTTAAAAGACTAAATTAGTGGGTCACACTTAAAAGGAAATTTGATAAAGTTTGTTATCAAAATTCTTGACCAAATACACGGTAAACAATGACATAGGAATATGAGTTATTCTGGAGTTGTCAATTGTTCGAGTGGCTTCTCGTTTTAATGATGGTAACTGACCTATCATTCGACGGCACTTCACTGGTATCATTAAAATATCGTGACATAGTAACATGTTTTAGGGCTTTTCTGTTCATTAATATGTTCGCATTCGTGCATCATATTTAATTTTATGTCGAAACTTTGTGTATTTGAATGTTGAATGCATATTAGATTATTAAGATAAAGTTTATTTAAATTTCAGTAATATAGCATCTGTTTTAGTCACCATACTTGGAAAGAACAAACTGAAAGATGAGAACTATGAAATGAATAATTTTAGTAAAGTAGTTTACTTAAATAAATGAAAATATTAATTGTTTAAATAATGAGTTTATTTAAATAGAAATTAATATCATTATTATTAATTATTTAAATAATGTGTTTATTTAAATGGTAATTAATAATAAAATATTATTGATAAATAATTATTAATTATTTAGGTAATGTGTTTACCTAAATGGAAATTAATAATTAAACATTTATTATTAATTTTAAATAATAGCGATTATTTAAAAGGATAATAGTAAATAACATATTTATTATTGATTTAAATAATGTCGATTATTTAAATAGAAAATAATAAATATTTATTAATGATAAAGTATAAAATCGGATATGATATTTTATTTGAATAATTGATTTATTGAAATAAATATCAAGAGTTAATAAATAAGATTTATTAATAAGGAAGAATCTAGAATTGAATTAATGAATTCAATGGATTTTGGTTCAAATTATTAAATACCAAAATCGGTACATATATAATGTTTTAGGAAATAATTGTTGAATTATTTTGTCTAAAATAAATATATAAAAGAATGTTTAACCAAAGACAAATTAAACAAAGAAAAAATTGGTTTTTCTTATTGATTTTATTCACATAAAATCGGCACGTAAGATAAATAAGGAATAAAATTTGATTTTATTCTTGGCATTTATCTTGTATTTATTTTGATAGTATTTCCTAATTCGATTGGAAAACTGTTTTGCGTATAAATACAAACGTCTTGGTTGTTCATTCAAAAGTTTCTAATTTCAATTTTCGAAATTGAAAAATCTTTTTCTTCCTAATTTCGTCGTAACCGATTTTACAATAGTCAAAAAAGGGAAGAAAATATTCTTCTTCCCAAAACCATAGTTTTCTAATTTAGTTTAATGATCAATTTGTTTTTATTTTGAATTATGTAATAACTATTGGTTCTCATTTCGTATGAATCAAGTTTGGGAATATTTTAAATAAGAGTTATTTAGGTAGATATTCCTTTACAATTATATTACAAAGTTCCAAAGTGTGATTGGATGGTTATTCAAAATACTAGTATAAAACAAATAAATTCCAAATCCAAATTCTAAACTCCAAAATATCTAAACAAGTTATAAAGGTTTAAAAATGTTTAAATACTTAAGTCTAAAATTACTTAAATAAGTTAGAGGGATTAATCTCTTAAAGATGGTTCTCAAGGAGTTTGAGATGATAACCATATTAATCCACGAACTTATGGGATAAGTAAAATCAAATATCTTTGATTTATCAAAGATAACTAGACTTAAACATCACTAAAGTTGGACATTTAGATGTTAGAACTTAAGTGATAAGTAAACATTAAATCGATTTCTTATATTCCAAACATTCAGGTTATTTAAAAGGATGTTTTAAAGGTAATAACTGATATGGAATAAACAAAACAGAAATCAGAGAGTAATAATTAGTGAATAATTGAATTCACAAATTATCAAAGAAAAGTTCAGTAAATCAGTGATACTGAAAAAGTTTAAACCATACTTAAGATAGAAAAGAATTACAATGATTTTATTTCACAATAAAAACAAGTAGTTATTTAAAAGTTTAAATTGTTAAACTACTTGTAGAACTTTATTTGAGTGGGAGCGTCATAGTACGAACCAAAGGACTTTTAGAAGTCCAAGTGAAACTCATTGATTTCAAAATCAATGAATAAAGTTCAAAATAAGTGAAATAAAAATGACATGAATTTTCAATAGTTGAGTTGAAAAGGGTCACTTATACTTATACATTATTTGTGAAATAATAACAAGTATAAAATTGTAATCATTAAACAAATGAAAGTAATGGAGAATTACTTTGTAGTGGGAGCTTAAGAATTTCGAGAATCCTAGAACCAATGTGACTAAAATAAAATTTACAAATAGTATGTTAGTGCACATAGATAAAATGGGAGATTTTATGAGTTGCACGGGCTCAAATTCGAACATGAATTTATTTCCATGTAAGAATTTGACAAAAGACTTTTGCGAATTAAATATCAGTTGAGTTAAGTATAAGTAAAATGAGTTTTTACTAACTAAACTCTAGATTCACGTAATTACTAAGTCGTTAGTAAATGAAAAGTGGTTGAAGATGATAGTTTCAAATCAATAGTTAATAGAGTTTATTTTATGTCGATAAAATATGGAATCTATTACACTTAATGAAACTAACATCAGACAAAAGAAATACATACTAAACAGATGAAAACGTTACTGATAAAGTATTAAAATGACTACCATGGCTAAATAGTTGATAGTCATCCAGTTTGACTGGAATTACAAGTCAAATCTCCAAAGATCTAGGACAAGTGGGAGATTGTTAGGAATGGTGTCCTAGAACTTGTAATTATTTAATAATAATAATTTATTAAGAATAAATTAAATAAATAAACATAAGTTCTTTATATTATCTAGATTGATTCAATTAATGATATTAGGAATATATGGAAATATATAAATATCAAACATTCAAATAGTAAACCCTAAGTTACTCTTATGAAATCACGACTTAGTATGTGAGTCATACGAGAGGATTAAAGTCGAGATGAGTAACTTAAACATGTCTACAGTAAACGGATAACGTTTGGGAACCTTATCCTGGTAACACTGTTGATAGCTTCGCATTTTGTTTATAGACAAATGATCGAATCCTGATCATTCATGTGGGAGACATGAAATGGAAGTATCATATACAATGTTGATTGTATAAGACAGGACCACGATGTTCGATCAAATTTCTCCTTAGTACCGTTTACGAGAAATGATCGAATATCAAACTAAGTTTATCAACCGGTGATAGATCTCAATCCTGGAGTGAAATGCGAACTCCTATTTGTGGAGTTATGTTCTTTGATTCACATAGTTGAGAGCGATCTGTAAGAACGCTCAATACACTCCTGTTTTGGGAACATGACTAGATAAGTAGCTGAGAACTCATTTTCACGAGATGGAATTCATAACTTTCCTATAAATTAACGGTATCGGTGCGATACCTAAACATTTTAGGAACTTTAGAAAACTCCCTTGATGTACCTTGATTCGAGACATGAACAAGTGGCGCCACGACTTCTATTGATCACGAAGTATATTATCTCTAGTTCGACTAAAGATAATGTTCATTGGAGAATCAGCGGGAACACAAGGATAAAGCGGTAATTACAGGGGCAAAACGGTAAATTTATCCGCTGTAATTATGAGGGTTCCACGTGAAGGATTATATCACAGATATAAATAAAGATAAACTAAATGGACATAACTCATCCGTAGTGAGGGGAGTTCAGCTATGAATCTATAGTGGAATTATTCATAGTTAGATAATAAGTAATTAACGATTATGAGTTAATCAATTAATTGACTAATTATTAAGCCCATGATCTATAGGTCCATCGGGTCCCTATGCTAGCCCAAATATCGTAGTCGCGAAATCAAGTAGAAGAAATGGAAATTTTAAGTAAAGTGAATTACTTAAAATAGGCAATATTAATTGTTTAAATATTGAGTATATTTAAATGGTAATTAATATAAACATTATTAATTGTTTAAATAATGATTTTATTTAAACAGGAAATTAATAATGAAATATTATTAATTATACATTATTAATTATTTAAATATTGAGTATATTTAAATGGTAATTAATAATTTGAAATTAATTGACAATTATTAATTGTTTAAATAATTAATTTTATTTGAACGGAAATTAATAATTAAAATTAATTAATTAATAATAAAATATTGTCAATAAAATTATTAATTAAATAATGAGTTTATTTAATGGAAATTAATAATTATAATATTTATTATTAATTATTTAAATAATGGAAATTATTTAAATGGAAATTAATAATTAAATATAAATTTGATAATATTTAGTCGGGAGAAAATATTAATTGTTTAAATAAAATATTTTATTTAAATGGTAATTAATAAATAAATTAATTAAGTTGGACTTATTAATTTAGAGAGAGTTTCAAGCCCAATTGGATTAATGAACCCAATTGAAATTGGCCCAAAATAATTAATTAAATAAATTTGATTTATTAATTATTATTAATTTTGGCCTTCATAGATAATTTGTAGGAGATAATTATTTGAATTATATCCTATAATAATTATATAGATTTATTTACCCAAGATAAATAAAATAAAGAAAAGAAAATGATCTCCTATTTATCTATGGCATTTTCGAAATTGCAAGATAAAGGAAAGAGATAATCTTTTTTCTTTTTGTATTTATCTCTATAGATTAATCCTAATGGGATTAGGATTCCTATTTTCCTATAAATAGGAGGGTTGGGTCATTCATAAATCACACAATTAAAATTCCTTAGAAATTCGGAATTCTCTCTTCCTCCTCTCCCCCTTGAGTGCCGATTTTCCCTATTCAAAATTGGGAAGAAAATATTTTTCTTCTTCCCAATTTCTTCTAAAGTTCGATCCCACAATCGGGTTTCGTTTGATCGATCGGGATATAGCGTAGAAGATCTGGTGTTGCTGAGGATTTGATGCTGTGCTGTAAAGAAACCTCCAACCGATTCTCCATTTATTACTCAATGTAAGTTTTGATTTTAATTTTCGAAATTTAAAGCATGAATCTACATGTTTTTTCACAAATTGCATGATATTAATAGATCCATAATTAAATGTTAATTAGTTTACTAAATCAAATTCCGCTAGTTTAGTAAATCATTCCTTCAAGAAAATGTTTCATATTCATTATTGTCTATGCACGCGAGAGCAATTAAACGAACAAGAAGAAGAAAATTTATGAGCAAGGAGCTGATCAAACCACAGAAGATGACAAAATATAATGGCTTGCCCCAGGAGTAGGCAGTACTCGTCAATAAAAGTTCGGGAATTTGAAAATGATGAGGTTCAAAGTAAGTTTCTCCAAATTTGTTGCCACTGAAATAGTTATAGAGAAAAGGAAAACAGATTTTTGACCAAGGTATGTCTAGCACTGTATCATTTTTGTAAATTTTCAAAGCTATCATCCCTTTAATTAATTATGTTCTCTAATGAAAGATCTTTCCATGTTGTAAAATTACTGAAGAAGATAATGCTTCACCATAATCAGTCGCGAGGCAGAAATATATGGACCAACTTGAGAAAGTTCAATTCTAGGACTCATGAACTTTACATATAAATTTCTTATGTGATATAAAGCATTAGCAAAACATAACAGTGTAATTTTTCCTTTCATGCTACATCCAAGTGTTTCTAGTGGAGTTATGCTGCATTGTATGATCATTCCTTTTCAACTATTTAAAAACATAGATGTTTTTCATGAATGCACCAAAGCACATCGAAAACGAGTGTCAGACAGAACCGACGGAAGCAGAACATAGTAAACAAATGTACTGGCAGAGGCAACTAAGAGTGAGCATAAACAAATTCTGAACAGATTTGACGAGCGGAATTGACGAATTGGGGCATGAATAGGTAATTGATGCAAATCTAAGTCAAATTCTCTCAAAACTAAATGCAATTATGAATAAATAACATATGGCAACAACATGAAATGGTGAAAAAAAACATAGGGGATCAGATCTGGTGGTTTGGGGCAGGCGCAGGTTGAAGTAGTTTGAAACTCGGTCAATTACGGGCAGTCAGGGCATGGACGCGGGCAGTGACCAATTAGTTCTGAGATATGGCAAAACAAGGGCAACGGTCAGGGAACGGGTAAATTTTATATATTACTCACACTTATTCGCTTGTTGTATCACTTATATATCCATCATTTAGCACATCTTTGGTTTCATTTAGCATATAACAAACTGTTGGTGCTTTTCTTATCTTCGGAATGTAAAAATAATTTAATGTCCTTTCAAATCTTTATACTTCTTCAATTGGTTTTTTTAACAAATGGAAGCAAATTTTGTTCTTTCTTCAGCTTGGGCTTTTCTAGTTTTTCAGTGTTATTTTCATAGCAATTATTACACATAATTAGTTAGATTGTAACTAATAGTTTGTTAGATCTTGTTATTTAGTTGGACTCTCTGTTGTATAGAAATACATTAACCATATTTATTAGAGAGTTATTAAGTAAATAGTTAGAAGTTAGTCACTTTACATCTGCTAGTATAAATACTTGTAAGTAGAGTTCATTTATTACATAACATTCATTATTTACTTCTCTCTCTAAACTCTGTCTCTCACTCTAATATGGTATCAGGAGTAAATTCTCTCTCGTTTTCCACCTAATTCCTTCTCTTCGCCATTGATTCAAACCCTAAAGCTTGACATCATCTTCAATTTCTTGTGATTTGTTGTCAACAATGGCTGCCGAAGCTCTTCACACTACTTCTCCAGTAGCTACTCAAGCTTCAGTCTTCCAATTCGACAGATCAGAATCACAATGATCCTTATTTTCTACATCACTCTGATAATTCTACTTCAATTTTAGTTTCTCCTCCTCTCAATGGAGACAACTATCATTCTTGGAGTCGATCTATGCGTTTGGCATTATCAGTGAAGAACAAGCTTGGCTTTATCAATGGCTCATTATCTTGCCCTACTTCAGAACCTCTGCTTTAGGTTTGGCTCCGCATCAGTGATGTCGTTGTTTCTTGGATTCTAGATTCTGTTGCAAAGGACATTTCTGCAAGTCTTCTATATACTGACTCTATTTCTGAGATATGGCAAGATCTCAAAAGTCGTTTTCAAGAGGAGAACGACCTTAGAATTTTTCAACTTCGTCGTGAGCTCATGAATCTTACTCAGGGCGATTTATCTGTAGCTACTTTACTAAGCTCAAGATCATTTGGCAAGAAATGATGGAATACAGCCCCAAAATTTCTTGCACTTGTGGTGAAATAAAGAAACTTAACGATTTCTTTCAGCGTGACTATTTCCTCAGTTTCCTTATAGGACTCAATTCTTCATACACTCAGCTTGTTTCTTAGATCCTCTTAATGGATCCACTGCCTTCAATCAACAAAACTCTTTCACTAATCCTACAGGAAGAACATAACTGAAGCATCAAAGAAGTTGATCATCCTCATTCTGCTGAACCTCTGGCCTTTGCTAACATCCTTCAACTAAATTCAGAGGCAAATCTTGTCCTTTATGCACTAATTGTGGGATCTCTGGTCATACAATAGACAAATGCTATCATCTACATGGATTTCCACCTGGTTTTAAATTCAGAAACAAATCTCTTGCTTCTGATCTAGGGATGCCCAATTCTGTTATTGCTAATGTCAATTCTACTATCAACACCAATGTTGCTTCTTCCGCAGATGTTACTGGAAATGAGTTGCATCCAACTCAATATCAACAAATATTGAATCTTTTGGCTTCCTTCAATAATACACAGACTTCTGCTCAGGCTTCTACATCTTCAGCAAATCCTTCAACTACTCCTGTTGTAGGTATTTGTCTATCCTTACTTGACTCCTATGATGTTGCATCACATTTATGGAATATTGACTCTGGTGCTACACATCATATTTGTTATGCCAAGTCCTGTTTCAAGACCTTTCAACAGACAACAGGTAACAAATACATTTGTCAGCTTGTCCAATAATCAACGGATTTCTGTCTCATCCATTGGTGATATTGTGCTTAATAATGACATTATGCTAACAGGGGTGTTTTATTTTCCATAGTTCCATTAAAATTTAGTTTCTGTCAGTGCATTAACAAGGGATTCTTCTATATCTCTTTGTTTTTTTGCTGCTACTTGTTTTCTTCAGGACACGTCCAATTTGAAGATGATTGGTAAGGATAATGCTCAGCAAGGACTTTATATTTTGGGGACAACTGCTTCTACTCCTCAGCTTACTGCTTCTTCATGTTATTTGGTTACTCAGCAGACTACATTACAAACATGGCATGCTCGACTGGGCCACTAATCTTTTAAAGTTTTACATTTGCTGAATAATAGGCTTGATCTTTCTTTATCACATCAGTCTAAGAATTTAGATCCTTGTTGTATTTGTCCATTAGCAAACACCGAAGGCTCTTTTTTCCTTCTACAAATAATATGACAAGTTCTTCTTTCCATTTGATTCACTGTGATACATGGGGGCCATATCACACATCTACTACACAGGGCTATCTCTATTTTCTCACATTAGTGGATGACTATACTCGATTCACCTGGACTTATTTAATGAGGCACAAGTCTGATGTATTATTCCTTGTTCCACGCTTTTTCAAGATGATTAAAACTCAGTTTGGCAAGGATATCAGAATGTTCAGATCTGATAATGCACCCAAACTCCAATTTCAATCCTTTTTCAATGCCAATGGGGTCCTCCATCAGTTTACTTGCGTTGAGACTCCTCAGCAGAATGTTGTCGCTGAACGAAAGCATCAACATTTATTGAATGTGGTCAGGGCTCTCTACTTTCAATCAAAGGTTCCTATCAGGTTTTGGGGTGAATGTATTCTCACAACCACTTTTTTTGATTAATCGCACACCTTCCCCATTACTACAAAACAGGGCTCCTTTTGATTTGCTGTTTGAAAAGCCAATGGATTATCATTCCTTTGTGTCTTTGGTTGCCTTTGTTTTATGTCAACTCTTACTGCTAATCGAAAGAAATTTGATCCAAGGGCCAAATCTTGTATTTTCATGGGTTATCAACCTGGAATTAAGGGCTATAAAGTGTTTGATTTCAACACACGCCAATTTCTCTTCTCCAGAAATGTCATATTTCATGAATCAATTTTTCCATTCAAGGATCTTCCTTCTTCTTCTGATTCAATTGACAATTTTTTTTTATATTGTTCTCCCATCTCCTTTAACCACTGATTATATCAGTTCACCTTTAATCCCATCACCCACATCTTTAATTTCCCTTCTGACAGTACTCTAGCTAATCTTGACAATGTTATTCCACCTGTTCGACTTGCATCTTCTTCAAATCCTCCTCGCAGATCCATGAGAACTGCAAAACTACCCACATATCTCCATGATTTTCATTGCAATCTTTTGCAGAAAGACCCTTCTTTCCCACCATTACCTCAGTATCCTTTAACCTCATTTTTATCCTATCACAAGTTATCTCCAACCCATAAAGCTTTCACTATTAACCTGTCTCTTGATTACGAGCCGCAATACTATCACCAAGCAATTAAACATGAACATTGGAAGAAGGGGAGATTCAAGCTATGGAACGGACCAATACTTGGTCTATAGTTCCTTTGTCATCTAATCATCATGCTATTGGGAACAAATGGGTCTTCCGGATTAAATATAAACATGATGGAACAATTGATCGTTATAAGGCACGCCTTGTTGCTAATGGTTATAATCAGCTAGAAGGACTGGATTATATTGAGACATTCTCACCCGTAGCCAAGATCATGATAGTCAAGGTATTACTCTCACTTGCAGCACAATTTTCTTGGCATATTACACAGTTGAATGTTAACAACGGCTTCTTAAATGGCGATCTTTTTGAGGAGGTCTATATGGAACTTCCATTGGGTTATATTCTTGCTTCTAAAGTACCAAATCAGGGGGAGAAACTTGTTTGTAAACTCAATAAATCGTTATACGGTTTGAAGCAAGCTTCTCGTCAATGGTTTACAAAGTTCTCTCATTCCCTAATCTCATTTGGTTTCCAACAATCAAAATCTGATTGTTCTTTATTTACCAAAGGTCAGGATACTTCCTTTGTGGCACTTTTGGTCTATGTAGATGATATTGTGATCACAGGCTCTTCTTCTGAAGTAATTCATGCTATCAAAACTTATTTGCACACTCAATTTCTTCTTAAGGATCTTAGACCTCTAAAGTACTTCTTGGGACTTGAAATTTCATGATAAAAACTGGTATATTTCTCTCTCAGAGGAAATATTGCTTATAATTACTTGAAGAAACGGGTTTCCTAGCAAGTAAGCCAAACAATCTGCCAATGGATCCAAAACAAAAGCTTGATTCTAAAACAGGGGAATTGCTTTGTTCCACGGATGCTACATCCTATAGAAGATTAATTGGGAGATTACTATACTTAACTATTTCTCGGCCAGATATCACATACAGCGTGCACAAGCTCAGCCAATACATTTCGGCTCCTACCACACTTCATATTATAGTAGCACACTATTTTCTTTGGTATCTGAAACAAAATCCAGGACAAGGTATTATATTTTTCAATTCTTATTCTCCACTTCTACAAATCCGTACTTTTGTGGATGTGACTGGGGAGGCTGTTTGGATACTTGTCGTTCCGTGACTGGATTTTGTGTTTTTCTTGGTGACTCCATGGTTTCTTGGAAATCAAAAAAGCAAATGACGTTGTCTCGTTCATCGACTGAGGCTGAATATAGAGCTCTTGCTCTCATGACCAGTGAAATTGTTTGGATTTCACACTTATTGACAGAGCTTCGTATTCCTTTTCAATTGCCAGCAGCCATGTTTTGTGATAATTTGGCTGCCATTTATATCACTACTAATCCGGCATTCCATGAGCGAACGAAGCATATCGAGCTTGATTGTCATTTTATACGTGACAAGATTACGGAGGGTCTTTTCAAGCTTTTGCCAATTCGATCTCTCTTCAGCTAGCTGATTTTTTCACTAAGGCTTTACCTTCTTCTATTTTCTTTTCTCTTCTTGGAAAGATGGGTGTCTCAACTATTTACCACCCACCTTGAGGGGGAGTATTAGAGAGTTATTAAGTAAATAGTTAGAAGTTAGTCACTTTAAATCAGCTGGTATAAATATTTGTAAGTAGAGTTCATTTATTACATAACATTCATTATTTACTTCTCTCTCTAAACTCTCTCTCACTCTAATAATATCGTAATAAAGGTGTGGGAAATTATTTACTTGGTTTTAGTTCTAATAGCAATCATATTATAAACAGAGTGTAGAGTTACAATTTTTTTTCTTTCTTCATCATGGCTTTCTAGGTAGCTCGTAAATACTAGCACTTCAACTTCAGTTTATAAACTATTGATTCATTCTCACTATTAGATTCACTAAGATGTCACTACAAGAAAAACTTTAATTAACGACGCATTTGCCTTAGTTTCGTCGTTAATGGCAAACACCAGCGCGTCAAAATCTTAAACTGATTGTCTGGTTGTTAAATAGCTTTTTTAGGAAAATAAAACTACAAGCAGGATCTCACAAGTTAGCAAAGTCAACTCTTTGCTGACGCTTTACTACTTTTTGAGGGAGCAATTACTGAAATTGCATATTTTTGCATACTAATTACTGAAATATTAGAATTTTTCAAAAATTACTAAAATAACATAATTATAGTTCAATAATTTATTGAATTATAATTCAATAAGAATGAAAAATAATCAAATAGCTCGATAAATTATTGAACTTGAAATTAAAAAAGCAAAAAAAACATACAAATTTATTAAATACCCATGAAAAATAGTTCAATAATTTATTGAATTATATTTATGCTATTTGAGTAATTTTTAAAAAGTTCTGACATGTTAGTTAATTAGTATGTAGATTTATATGTTATTTGAGACAAATTTTATTTGATTTATAGTCAGAAAAAAGTGAAATTAAAATTGAAAAATATCAAATATGGTAATAGCCTCAAATCACTAAAGAATTTCTCATCTCAATGATGTAAAGAAAGTTTTTTCAATATTACTTCTTAAAATATGCACCTATTCAACATATAATATATCATGTTAGAGGATCAATTAGAAAGTATGACGACTTACAATAAAACAATACCAACATATTAACCAAATTTACAAATATATATTAAGTAGACCAATTGTGATTAGTTTGGAATGTAATTAAATTCAATAATAGGCTAAAAGTTAAAAATCTAAATTATTATTATCAAAGAAAAAAAATATAAATTACAACCACCTTTTTATTGGAACCAAGGTTTCCACATATTCCAAAACTTGATATAATTACCCTTGGAATGCCAATTTTTTTAAAATTACGGGAATTGACATTGATAGATAATAATTGTCCATTATTCTCTTGCAAGAAGAACTCATCTTTCACAAGTCTTAGTCCCTTATTAATATTGAGAAGTTCTACAATTGTGAATTTTTTGATCCATGATTCCTCCAGCACCCAATATCAATCAAAAATTGAGAATTAATCACACCTTGAGAATAAATCACAGATGATCGACATTTTATCAATGCAATGCAACCATCTAATGTATGTAGAGTAAGATCAAGAGCATCATGATTCGGGGTTTCAAGATAAGACAATGGAAGGCTTCCAAAGACCTCATCTCTCAAATGAAACTAAATGATCTTGAAAAATGTAATATTTACCCAATAACAAACTCCATTAACATAAATTTCACTATTTAGAGATATAGACTCAAATGGGGTTTGAAAACTAAGTTGCTTCCAAGAATTTGTACTTAGAGTATACACAAAAACTTTAGGATGGCAGATAACATCATGAAAATAGTAAATAAACATGACTACCTTAAACTCATTTGTGTCGGGAACCCAACCAAATCCTAGAGCTACGATACAGGGAAGTGTATGGGATGTAGGTGGAATATACAAGTCTAATTTAGGGAGTATATTGTGTTCTCCCGTTGCAACATTCCACAAGGCAATATCTTGACAAGGCTTATTGAAAGTGAAAATTTCAAGGCAAATAGTACCATTAATGCAAGGGCCAAGAATCCTTGTGGTGTAAAGATTTTGATTGAGGAATGAAATTGAGGATAGTTGTTGATTTGAACAATAATCTCCATCATTTTCAGACAGTATGGAGATGACATAATCTCTAGTGGTGAAAAGCTCGTTAAACTTGACGAGAAGCTTGACATTAGAGGAAGAATGATAGGAATAATGTCGTGAAATAAAATATGGATTATAAATCAGATTGTACCACCATTTATTGACACAACTTAGTCTTTTAAGAGATTTCACTGGAAGCCCCATAATGATGTTTTCAACCAAATCATCTGTTATGTCGGAAAACCTGGTCTCTTCCATCTCTCTTTACACGACCAAACCAATATGAAAAATCTGTCCAATTAATTAAAAAAAGGGTAAAATGCAAATGGGACCCCTGTGGTTTTTTTGCAAATGCATGAACACCCCCTGTGGTTTGAAAATGGCAAATCACACCCCTGTGGTTCCAAATTTTTTCAATTAGACCCCTCCCCTTCAATGCCAATAATTTTCGTTCACCCATAACTTCTTCATTTGAACTCCAATTTGGATGATTCAAGATGTTTTGGAATCCTCATTCCAGGCTCTACATAATAGTCACTTCGAAACTTTAAAATGATTAATAAATAAAAGAGTTTATTAACATCAAAATACTAGGTATGATTGACACCATTAACTCTTTTGATTATTGATGATTTAGAAGTTTTGAAGTGACCATAGTGTAGAGACCAAAATGAGGATTCTAAAACATTTTGAATCATTCAAATCAGAGTTTAAACGAAGAAGTTATGATTAAAAGAAAACTAATGACATTGAAGAATGAGGGGGGGTCTGATTGAAAAAATTTGGAACCACAAGGGTGTGATTTGCCATTTTCAAACCACAGGGGGTGTTCATGCATTTGAAAAAATGGAATGGAGATTTTGATTTCCTTAAAAAAAAGTTTAAATGCATAAAGACTAAGATCTTAAAACTTTACCTTAATTTTTCTTCAGAGACCAACTAGAGTAAAAAATCGTGAGAGAAATATAGACTCAATAATTTCATTTATAAGAGAAAACAAAAGGGGAAAATAAATATGGAATGGAGATTCCGATTTCCTTGAAGATGAAGAAAAAGACGTGACAAATAAGGAAGGGAATGGAGAGAGAGAGATTTGGCCAAGGATTTCTAAATTCTAGCAAACCCTAATTTTGTAACCCGAACCAGAAGATTTTTTGTGCCATATGTTTTTTTTCGGGATAATCCAGTATATAGCCCAATTTGATTATACCCTACGTTTTTATAGCCTTTTTAGAGTATCAAATTTTTTAATATAAGTGATTTACCCTCCTTTCATTAAATGTCTTTCTCTCTCCTTTTTTAAATTCATATCTGATTTGGCTCCATTTTTATCTCTTTTTATTATTTTCATTATTTTGTTGTGGGTTTGTATTTTTATTATTTATTATTTTGTTTTTTCTATAGTTACAGCATTGTAGGTTTTAGGGTTTCTCTTCTCCTTCTTCTTCTTCTCCTCCTCCTCCTTCACCTTCTCATTCTCTTTCTTCTTCGTCTTCTTCTTTGGATGGCTTTTTTTAAATTTTTTGGTTCTTGGGATGTTCTTCATTTGTTGAGTTAGGGTTTGCGGTAATTTTTTTTTAATCACGATTCCTTAGATGTGCAATTTTCCGATGGCCAAGGTCGAAGGTCTTTCTTCTTCTTCTTCCCTTTTTTTCTGTTTTTTTTTCTGGGTTCGCTGTACAGTACGCGTTTTATTTATTATACTATACATGAATATGTTCTTCTTCTTCTTATTTTTTTTTTGGGTTCGCTGTACCGTTCAAGTTTTTTTAGGGTAAAATGCAAGAATGACCCCTTCACTTTCACCCAATTTTAAATATGACCCCTACACTTTATTTTTTTCAAAATACACCCCTGCACTTATCAATAAGCCATCATTTATTAAAAAATCATCCATTTTAACATTGAGTTATAATTTTATTCTTTTTTTTTTTACATTTTAATAGAATATTAATATTTATTAACCTTTTCAACTAATATTGGGTCAAAAAATTGGAACCCACAATTTTCTAAAGTTTCATACTGAAGTTTGTGCCTGATTCGTGGTTCAATTCTTACCGGATTCGATTTGTAGCAAAATGAAAAGCATAGGTCAGATGCTATTGTAAAAATCTTGATGAGTAGATTGTTATTTTCGAAGGAGATGATAATTTTTCTTAAGTAAATGATAACTAAATGCTTATGTAAACATTGGGGGTCCTGGTTTTTTTTACCCAAGGTTAGTCATAAAGGTTAAGAAATATTAATATTCTATTAAAATGTAAGAAAAAAAAAAGAATGAAATAATATTTCAATGTTAAAATAGATGGTTTTTTTTAATAGATGATGGCTTCTTGATAAGTGCAGGGGTGTATTTTAAAAAAAATAAAGTGCAGGGGTCATACTTGAAATTGAGTGAAAGTGCAAGGGTCATTCTTGCATTTTACCCTTTTTTTTATTATACTGTACATGCATATGGTTCTTCTTCTTCTTCTTGTTTTTTCAAGCGTTCACTGTACAGTACAAGTTTTTTTTATTATACTGTACATGAATATGGTTCTTCTTCTTCTTTTTGTTTTTTTTTCTGCTTTCGCTTTAGCATTTTCGTGTACTGTACATAATATAATATTGTGTACAGTATATTATATTATTTTATTACATCTTTTTCGTACTGTGCATAATATATTATATTATGTATAGTATATATCATTTTATTACACCTTTTTTGTATTGCATGTATATTATATATTATTACTTTACTGCATCTTTTTCGTACTGTACATAAATATATAATATTATGTACAGTATATTATATTACTTTATTACACTTTTTCGTATTGTACATAAATATATTATATTATATTATACTGTACATTATAATACTGGATGTGCGTATAAGAATTTTTTGAAGATTCTGGGGAAAAATTAGTTATCAGTTTTGAAAAGTTAGATTTTTTTTGTTTAGTTTTGATTTTTTATTTAATTTCAAATTTTCTCTCTTATTTTCTTATATGGTTTTTTCATATTTAATGTTTCCTTGATTTTAGTATATTCAAATCTTTTTCTCTTTCTTCTTTATTTTTTTCCTTAATTTTAGAAGGGCATTATTGTATTTTCATTCTCATTTGAAAATTCTCTGGGGCCATTTTATTTTATTTTTTTCTTTCAAGCTATTATGCTTTAGGTTTTTTGAATTTGGACTATATACCCAGTTTTCCCTTTTTTTTCCCCGAAGCGATTCCATATGTTATTTATATTTCAAATAGATAACATAAATTATCAAGAATAGCAAAATTGATTTAGATAGCAACTTTCATATTTTAAGAGATTTAAAATTAAAATTGGCTGTGGTATGTAAATTTGGGGATTCTATTTTTCTTTAAAAATTAAAAACTTGTTTTTTTTTCTTCTAAATTGACCTTCAAAATTGACAAATAAAAGTTATTGACCTCTATTCTTATTTTAACCCTTTTTGACCTTCTGATGATGTCATTTTGCTGTGAAATGTCTAAAAAAATCTTTTTCTTTTGGTGGAAGTCAAATCCACCAAAAAAAAATATACTTTAGGGTTTATTAGTTGTGGAAAGTAGGGTCGATTCCACAGAAATTGGTGAAATAAACTGGGGGGTGACTAATTGCGAAAACAATAAAAATTTAAGAAAGATTCAATGAGGAGAAAGTTCCAACCAAAGATATAATCAATGTTTGATTCATATTATTTGATCATCGATTATCTAATAAAGTACTAAATTACTCTCTAAATTGGTTATGATTATTAAGAACGTCTTGTTAATCTATCCTTCCTTAGTTGCCATAAAAAAATATATTCTTCCTTAGTTTGTCAGTAATTAAGATACGATCGTTAATTACTTCCCTAATCAAAGACAACCCTAGAGTACGACAATAGGATTTAATCAATTGACAGCAATAAGATAAGAAGGACTACCAATTCTAGCTAATAAATGTGAAACATTCGATTTATTTAAACTAGATCATATATTTTCATAGCATGGGATGAAAAGACTTATTAATCAATCATACTAATTGTCACTAAGATTATGATGCATAAACAATTACGGATTTAAACACCTAATTGATAATATATCAAATTGAAGAATGATCAAAGGATCCTATTTGAACAATCTATCAACAAGATAATGAATGAAGCATAGAAAATATATAAATAATGAGATGGGAAAGATGAAGATCAAATCTCACAAATAACAAGAATCAAACTTTGATAAATCTTTGGTTGGAAATAGGTGTTTAGCTAGACATGGTGTTCATAGCTACAGAGGAAAAACCCAGAAAAACGGTCTAAAACTATCAGAAAAAGAACTCCTAAAAACTAAGGTTTTAGTCATTTAAATAAGAAAAAGATCCAAAAATATCGGATTGGCGCCGCGGCGCTAGGAAAATATTAAAAATAAGACAAATAACAACGATTTTGGTGCTATGGTGCCCAAAAGTGGGTGTTATGGCACTAAGCTCTCTAGAATTTGGCTGGGTCTCAGACTTGTCGTAGCCACAAAAAATTATTGTCATGGCGCTGAAATGTCAAGAAAGCTCCAAATTGCCATTTTAAGCTCTTTATCATCTTCTCTTCTCCAACCTAACACATAAACACAAATCATAGACAATTAATTAGTTCTTAGGCTATTAATCATCAAAGTTTGAACAAAAATCCCAAGTTTATGTGCTAAAATAACGACTTACCATCTTCTCTTCTTCCATGAAATATTTTTCTTATTTTCTCAATACTATCTCTTCTATCTTCCTCACTCTCACGACGACGATTGGTGGTGGAAAACGTTTGAAAAACCTCTCTTTTCTCGATTTGGGTATGTATGACTTCAGGTTTTTGAGATTTTTCATTTGTATTTTTTATCTCTCCCAAAACCTCGACATCCTCTACACTCTCTTCATATAGTTAAGTAATCTTCAAGCTTTTGATTCTAATTATAAGGTGGAAAAAAAAATCTGGGTTGCCCCGAAATTTGAATTTTGCACTGGAATTTAAAAACTATAATGCCTAAAATTAAAATGCTCAAGAAGAAAAAGAAAGAAAGAAAGAAAGAAATAATAAAATAAAATAAAGGGCTATCGGAATTTTGGGCAGGTGAGGGTTTTTTTTTCTTTTCTTTTTCTTCTTGAACATTTTAATTTTCGGCATTATAATTTTTAAATTCCGGTGTAAAATTCAAATTTTGAGGCAAAATTCAAATTCTGATGCGAATTCCAGGCAAAGTTTTAAATTCTGTATTGTTTTAGTCATTGTTTTTAAGATATTTGTATTGCAACAGTAACCTAGAAATCGAGAAGTTTGATATATATACTCCTCTAGTTGGTTAGGTTTGAGAGTTCATTATATACAATAATTCTTGAATGTATGTGTTGGCTGATTGGTTGATTTGCATTCCCACAAATCCACCCTACATCATCCACGTGGTTTTCAGGTCAAAGTGTTTACATAATGACACTTTATGTCGATTTTGAAGTGTTTTGAGGGTTGTAAGCTTACTCAAAAAAGGAGGATGAAAGTCTAAACATCAAAGAACTGCAAGGCAATGCAAAAAAAGTTTACTTGACAAGTGTTCGGAAACTCATCCGACTCTTTTTGTTCAACCGCAGTTATTTGTTTTTTGGATTGATGAGTTGATGACTCCAATACTTACATATTAAACTACAATACTTAGCTAGATGTAAAAAAGTTTGTTGATTATTGCATGACTTTTATCTCTCGTTAGATTGCAGACATTCCCCAACAACTTTTTTGGAAGAAATTCAAGATCCTCTATTTTCACAAGGACAAAAAATCAAATTGAAGAGATCAAAGAGCGTTGTTGTAAAGACCCGACTTTTAAAAATAAATTAAATAGGTAAACGCAGCGGAAGACTTGAGAAAATAAATAGAAAACCTATAAATCGATAAAAACATCCTTTCATTTCCTAATGAAATTCAAAATCCGTAAAACATTCGAATATGGGAAGCGCTTCCCTTTTTATAAGTTTCAACCCAAAACAAGTTCATAAACCAGAAATCCATAGAACCAAATAAACATAAGTAGAAATGCTCAAAAGAGCTCAACAATCCATAAGAAACAAAATGGATAAAAGAAAGTGTCATGACACGAGCAGTCTACGGACTACACAAACAAAGTCCATCCATCGTCATCATCGGTCCAGAATCATGCCGCACCAGCTCCACGGCCACGATCGCGACCACGTCCCGTACCTGAAAGTGTAATATAATGAGCGGGAAACCCAATGAAGATAAATTAAATAGAAAGTAACTTTAGATCCCAAATCCAAATCCGGATTTGTGTCCAACGAAACCTATTATCTCTTGACTACCCAAACCGACTTCCAAATGCAAAATCATGCAATTCTCCCAAGGACAAAGAGCAAAAAACAATAAATAAAGATCATACAAGTAGTCAAGTCTCCCAAGCTCTTAATAATCAGAACACGTAATCATACGTTTAACTTTCAGGAAAATATCTAGAACGAGTTAAGCTCACGCAGTCTTAACTAAGAATGAGATCAAGATCATAGAACATAGAGCTTAGAACATAGAACATATAACATAGAGTATAGAACATAGAACATATGAATAATGTCAGATGATGCAAGTTCACGCTGCACGATCCCATTATCTCGCTCCAATATCAAGTAAAGCTCACTGATATGAATCATGGAGCCTCAAAAGAGATGAATGAGATTAGATTCACTCATGGATCAAGAGCTAAGAAGTTGGATCATGAAAGAAGAGCTTGGCTAGAAATTAAGAGAAATGGAAACTTTCCCGAAATGGAAACTTTCCAGAAATGGAATCTTTCCCGAAATGAAAACTTTCCATATATGATAATTCGTGGAGAAGATCAAATTTATATTCAAAGGAAGTTCAACACCAAGGATTGAAGACTTTATGTAGAAATGGAAGTTCCAAGTAGTGTAGGGCTTTAATTTTAGGATTTTTAAATTTCTAGGAGTAGTAGTTTTTATTTTTGATGCCTCATCATGGTGATGTCATGATCAAGTCAACCTTATCAACACTTTATCTCATATTTTCGAAATTAGAGTCATATTAGGAGTAGGAAACTTGTTTTGCCTATTTAAAGGTTTTATTATTCATTTAATAGACAGATTTGATGAATTAAGAAAAAGTAGCCGATTGTGCTTGCCTTGGCTGGGAGCCATATCTCTCAACTATGTAGTCTTGCTTTAGATTGCATGCTTAAAAGCATTCAAGTAACCTTGATCAAGTTTTTTGTGGAGTGTTTCGAATCATGGGGTAAGAAGTCATTCTTGTTTCTTGATATTTGATCATCAAGGTATCATTTTTCTCTTACTTACACCTTGGGTTGTTTCGAATGGCATATGTGGGTTCAATGGTTTGTTATTTTGGGGTCCTTAGTTAAGTTTAAGGGTTTTAAAAAAAATTCCATGGGGTTTTCGTATCATTTGGTATCAGAGCTTAAGCTCAAGGGAAGATGTCTATCTTACTTGCTTTCTTGTTATTCAAAAAAAAAAATGTTCCAGAATTTTCATATTAGCCTATTGTTTTCGTTTTTATAGTGTAGTTCCAGTTTGAGTCTCAGAATTCCATAAACTACAAAAGTCTTTATCTTTGTGTCTTGTTTATTTCTTATTTGGATCATTTTGTCAAAACAAATTTGGAAGATTGAGAAACAATAAGATCTTTCCAGACTGTCTGATTGTGCTGAAATTGAAATTTCTGGAAAAATGTTCTTCATCTTCTTCATATGTTCTTCATGTGATCTTGACTTTTTTTTCTTCTCAATATAGCACTTAGATTCGAAATTATATCACCAAAACCTTGAGATTGTGTTTTTAGTAAGTCCACCACCATATTATCTTATCTCATCTTATCATATTTCATCTTATCTTATCTCATCTCATCTTACCTCGTCTCACCTCATCTCATATGATCTCATCTTAGATATTATCTAATCTTATCTCATTTCATCTTATCTCACCTTATCTCATCTTAGATATTATCTAATCTCATCTCACCTTATCTCATCTTATCTTATCCAAATTTTGTGTTCTTTTTTTTCATTACACTTCATTTTTCGTCCACTTTAAGATTAATTTGGTTTCAGATTTGTTGATTGTATTTAAGTGTTACTAAAACAAGGTTGCAGCCAAGAGCCTACTTGAGTGTGTGAGCATTACTTGAGTGTAAACACGAGTGAACTACAAATTCTTGAGTGTAAACGTAGTGAGTTCTTGTGAGGTCCATACATATTTTTTTTTCTTACTAACATTTTGCAGCCATGTCTAATGTGAAGAGAATACAAAAACAAAAATACCAACATCATGCTTTAGATTCGAGGACGAATCCTCTTCAAGAAGGAGAGAATGATATGAATCATGGAGCCTCAAAAGAGATGAATGAGATTAGATTCACTCATGGATCAAGAGCTAAGAAGTTGGATCATGAAAGAAGAGCTTGGCTAGAAATGAGGAGAAATGGAAACTTTCCCGAAATGGAAACTTTCCAAAAATGGAATCTTTCCCGAAATAAAAACTTTTCATATATGATAATTCGTGGAGAAGATCAAATTTACATTCAAAGGAAGCTCAACACCAAGGATTGAAGACTTTATGTAGAAATGGAAGTTTCAAGTAGTGTAGGGCTTTAATTTTAGGATTTTTAAATTTTTAGGAGAAGTAGTTTTTATTTTTGATGACTCATCATGGTGATGTCATGAACAAGTCAACCTTATCAACACTTTATCTCATATTTTCGAAATTAGAGTCATATTAGGAGTAGGAAACTTGTTTTGCCTATTTAAAGGTTTTATTATTCATTTAATAGACAGATTTGATGAATTAAGAAAAAGTAGCCGATTGTGCTTGCCTTGGCTGGGAGCCATATCTCTCAACTATGTAGTCTTGCTTTAGATTGCATGCTTAGAAGCATTCAAGTAACCTTGATCAAGTTGTTTGTGGAGTGTTTCGAATCATGGGGTAAGAAGTCATTCTTGTTTCTTGATATTTGATCATCAAGGTATCGTTTTTCTCTTACTTACACCTTGGGTTGTTTCGAATGGCATATGTGGGTTCAATGGTTTGTTATTTTGGGGTCCTTAGTTAAGTTTAAGGGTTTTAAAAAAAATTCCATGGGGTTTTCGTATCACTCACAAAGCCTTTACTTTCTTATCAAGAACAAATGCAAGCTCACGTAGTCTTTGCATTATAGAACCAGAACCAGAACCAGAATCTCCTGGGTGAATAACATCAGATGATGCAAGCACATGCAGTCAATGCACGATCCCGTTATCTCACCAATGACATGCATAGCTCACGTAGTCTAAGCAGTCGAGAACATATATGTATCATAGTAATTATGAATAATACCAGATAATACTAGATCACACAACTATATTATCTCATTATTCATCTCCTCCGTTCATGCAGCTCACATAGTCTATGCATGCCTCATGATACATATATTGAACCATGAATAATACCAAACAATGCAAGCACACGTAGTCTCTGCATTATCTCATTATTCATCACCATACAAACAAGTGTGATAATATAGAATCAGAAATTCGAGAATCAAATATAAGCAGAAAATCAATTTCAAAACATCTCATCAGAAAAATAATAATCAAGAACATGAGAACGTGTAAGGTTATAAGCCCATGCTCTATCAATCACAAAAATCCTGAAATCATCGAATGACTTATGCACTAAAGATCAATGCTGGAAAGCTCAGTCTCAGTAAAAGTCCAAAGTAATCAGAAAACTTTGATATCACAAATAATCTTTAAGAATATAAGATAACCATGGCTGGGAAGGCCCAGTCTCAGTAAAAGTCCAAAGTAATAAGGACATATCGGTAATGAAAATTAAATCATCCAAGAGCATAATATAAATCATACTTTGAATAAAACATGCTTGAACCCAGTAATCCCATACTTTAACTCCAAGAATATGCAAAATTCATAATTCCCAATATCAATTCTATACTCCCGATTCCTATTAATTCATAAAATTAGCATGTTCAAATCACTTAATTCCAATTTTAACTTTACTCCCGAATCATACAAGTCGTTCAAGTATTTAGTTTCTAAATTTACTGTAAAATTCTATTTATCCTCACCTTTGAAGCTTAGTAAAAGTGCTAGAATCGAGAACCGGCTCCAAATTAAATAAGAACAACGCCCCTAAAGTTGCCCGGAACCTGGAAAATAGTTAATTACAATTAATTAGCAAGAAAACCGGGTTAAAATAGCGAGAACCGGCTTTAATTTCAAGAAAAACCAGCTGAACCAGACTGAACCAGTTCAGCTAACCGTTTCTCTCCCACAAAACAGCCACGCACGCGCAGCTGATAGAAAAAAAACACAGCTCTCTCACTTTCACTTTCCGGAGGCTTTCAGGGGTGCTGACGACTGGGAAATGGCTGGGCAAGGGTGGTTGGAGTTGTGTGAGTCTAAAAATCGAAGCGAGTCGACGAATACGACCTCAAACGTCAAGGTTTCTTTTCCCGTTCGACTTCTCTTTTTCCTGGATTCCGGCGAGGTTTAGGGCAGCTGTTACTTGCGAAAATAGAGAGGATTGATTAGCTATAGGGCTGAGTCAAACAACTGAAAGAAAACCCGAAACGAACTCTATCCATTACCTCTTAAAATACAAAGAAAAACAATCCCTTTTGGAGGCGTTTTCCGGCGACTTCTTCCCCAGATTTCGGCGAGGTTTCTATGGTAACTTGCTGACTTCGAGAGGTGGTTAATGAGAACAAGATTAGAGGTTTATGGCTGGGCTTTCTTGTTGCACGGTGAGGAGGCTGTTTGGACGGAAAGAGAGAACGAAAATAGTGAGGGGAGAAAGAAAGGGCTGCAGCTGAGAGGATAAGAGGAAGATAAGGATTTTGAATCTCTCCCATGTATTGCCAAGTGGTCCAAAACCCTAAAATTTAGGGTCAAGACAAAACATGAGGTGGACCCACTGGGCTCGTTTACTAATCCGGAATCAGAATCAAAATAAGGGGAATCAGAATAAGGAGGAATCAGAATCAGAATACGATTGATGATGTTTACTAAATTTATAGGAAATGGGAATCAATTCTCATTCACGATGTTTACTATGATAATGAATCGGAATCAGAAATGAGACAATTACTATGACACCCATAATAATGATGAGAATAATTAAAATATTTTTTATAATTGATTCAAAACATCGTTTTAAATTACACGATAATCATCTTGAGAAATATAATAATTTATATTGAAGAATATAATTGAGATAATTTTTAGGAGATTTTCTATTGTTTTATAATAATATAAATTATTATAAAGTTGTTTATAAGTAGGTGTATTATTAAATTTGAATTAAATGAATGATTGACTAATTAGAAAATCATTATTTGATGGTTTTCTAATAAATATATAAGATAGATTAGTGAGTGATTCAACATCAAAAATTAAGGGTAAAATAGTAAAATTAAAAAATAATAATTTTGTACAACACACTCAAACGTAATCGTAATAGGATTCCTTGGCTTTTGGAAGGTAATGAAGTTCAGTAATCATTCCTAAAATTTTGGTAGGGTCCACAAGCTAGGAATGATTCCAAATAGTAAGTAAACAATGACAATCGTAATGAAAATAGGCGATTACGATTCATTCATTCCGATTACTAATTAGTAAACGAGCCCTAAAATTACCATTGTAATTAGGGTTTAATTATGCAATTAAAGAGGAAATTAAATATACTACCATTAACTAATTTATTTTAATAAACTAAACTAAGTTAGCAAATTTAAAGAGCCTAAAATAATGTAATTAAAATAAATGACTAATTAATTAAGAATACTAAAATATTAAAAGTAGATAAAATAAATAATAATAATAATAATAAATTACCATAAAAATAACGAGACGTTACAGTTGTGAAGGATGAAAGAAGTTCTAGAACTTAGAAAATGAAATAGCCGATGACAATGACATTGAAGATAGTCGGGGGAGGAATATATGATTTTAACCAAGGTTTGGAACTCAATCAAAAGTTGTGGTCTCTCTTTTATTTTTTTTATTTTTTATTCATGTCATCATTTTTCTTATGTGTCAATCTAAGATTCATATTTTTATATATCTATGATTCATTGCTTAAAAAAATTAGATGCAATTCCCCTGCCAAAAATGTGTGCACATAAATGTGTTGTTAGCAAGAGGTAGAAAGATAAAATCTCTTTTATATAATCAAGTTTTGGGGAAAAATATTGCATTAATCACTATTGATAATATGAGCATCCATCTCAAAACCAATTGGTAATGAGATGAGTGGTCCTTAGACTTTATAAATGTTGTTAGGTTCCTTCATCTTTTCGATGTGGGATCCTTAACATGCCCCCTCAAGATGGTGTCTCTTTTGGGCTCACCAATCTTGGGTTGGATCCCATTTTTGGACTGTATGCTCGTTTGAGATTTGTTGGGCTCTAATACCATATTAATAATGTGGGCATCCATCTCAAAACCTATTAATATCATGGGCATTCATCTCAAAACCAATTGGTAATGAGAGGAGTGGCCCTTAGACTTTATAAATGTTGTGAGTTCCCTGCATTTTTCCGATGTGGGATTCTCAACATGCCCCCTCAAGATGGTGCCTCTTTTGGGTTCACCATTCTTGAGTCGAATTCCATTTTTGGATCGAATGCCCAATTGGGGTTGTTGGGATCTTATACCATATTAATAATGTGGGCATCCATCTCAAAACCAATTGGTAATGAGAGGAGTGACCCTTAGATTTTCTAAATATTGTTAGGTCCCTTCATCTTTTCGATGTCGGATCCTTAACAATCACCGTTTGGAAAAAAAATATGACTCTCACTTGCCAATTTGAAGTTACCTTTAAAACTAGATTATGTTTACAAAAACGATTTTGTTTTTAAAAATTATGCTTGTTTGGTAATATTTGTTTTTATTAGGTTGATATTACCTTTCAACAAGTTGTTTGATATGCAGAAATTAAGCTTGTCCAAAAGAAGGATGGATAGTCTAAACATCAAAGACCTACAAGGCAATGCAAAAACAATTCACTTGACCAGCATTCGAAAATTCATCCAACTCTACTAAAGATTATCGACAAAAGACTTGGTATACATACTCTTTACTTGACAACTCTATGAATGAGGTTTCTGTTATAGACCTCTTTCAATGCTGATTAAAACGTGTCTCAAATGTAAACAAATTATCTTATATATTGTGAATGTGATATTGTTTTAGTCATTGTTTTTTAGGTATTGTATTGCAACAGTAACCTAGAAATCGAGAAGTTCGATATACATATTCCTCTATTTGGTCAGGTTTGAGAGTCCATTATATACAATAATTCTTGAATGTAGGTGTTTGTAACGTCCCGTTACTTTTGAGGTGAATTTTTTATTTATTTATTTTAATTTTAATTTGTTTTGTTGTTTTTTTATTTAGAAATTTAGTTTAGTAATTATTTTTTTCAAGCTCGAGATCGTTCGTTAAGTTTATTTTCGTTAGACACGTTTAAGTAGAACCGGGTGCATTAACGATTATTAATGGGCCAAATAATAATTGTTAAGTCACTTTAGCTAGTTTAGAAATAATTGAATTAGTTCATAGTTAGAAACGTAAATCAACGAGCACTCGGGACAGACTATAACAAGGATTTACTAAGAGGGGTATTTGGGTCATTTTATATATATATTTAAGACTACTATTCATCATCTTCCTTATTACAACTCAAATTTTAAAAAAAAAAAAACCTCCCAAAAACCCCCCCCAAACCCGAAGCTAGAAGAGAAAAAAAAAAAGATGACAAAGAAAGTTCCGGTTCTCCTTCGTTTCTCGGCCGTTTTCATCGTGCTTTAGCTCATTGGAAAGCTCTCAAGACGTACTTTCTACCCATCCCATCCATTGAGCCGATCCATCCAAGTCCCAGAAGCTAAGAGGTGAGTAAAGTTTCAGCTCCATGGGTTTCTTTGATTTTCAATTTCAATCCATGATCCGTACTTCAAATCCTCTTCTTTCCTTTTGATAATTGTAATTTCTAGCAAAAGAAAATCACCTAGGATGAAGCATGCTTACCATGACCTAAATTTCAAATTGAACGAAAAACCCGAACCCCTCAATTTAGCTCCAAACCTTGGCTGCCGGTGTTTAATTTTTTATTTAAATTCTGTTTTTCCTTGAATTTTGGTGGGGAATTCATATTCTAAAAGCTTCCAAACTTGTTACCCATTTATCCTAATGTGTCCTAGGCTACTTTAAACAACCCGGGATGCCTCTAAAGTACCAAGAAACCGGGAACTCCCAGAACCTCTTTCCCCTTGTCTTGGTCGAGAGTTCCCTAGTCTTCTCCTGCCTGTTTTGACGTTTTATTTTAATAGTAATAGTTCGTGTGTTGTTTGGTAGTTTAACACGCTTGGATGTATATTTTACTTGTAGGTTTTGACCCACGAGCAACTGTCAACGCGTCCTGCGAGTGACGAGATTCTACACGTCTTAGAGGTGAGTCTAAAGCGGATGTAGGTAATTTTATGCGTTCTAGTCTTGAGACGTTTATGTTTGATCAAGGGTAAGTGTATTACCCTATTCTTTTTGAGTGAATTGTAAGCCGGAACCACTTTAGAGATTAAGGGATAAGGTTGGATATTGGTGTTGGGTTAGTGACATATCTTTGGAAGAGAGTACGAACCTTACGGGCATTAGTTTCTTTTGGAAGTTGTACGAGAGATGGAAACAGAAATAAGCTCGAGTTAAGAATGTAGTTAGTGTTAGCAAGAACCGATGGTTCAAGGTGAGGTGAGAAGTAAGGAACAACGAGTGAACTTGAACGAGATTACAAGTAAAGTTTGGCGTTAGATATTTCCCTTGTCCTAGTTAGTATTGGGAGGCACTTGGAGTACGGTTATTTGCTCGAGAGGAAGTGTTGTGAGACTTATTTCATAAGCGATAGGATTCACTACCTAGTGCTACCAAAGGGGAGTAGTACAAGTTACCGATGGAAGCATGTGATTTGCTACTAATGAAAGCATGTGATTTGCTAACGATGAAAGCATGTGATTTGCTACCAATGAAAGCATGTGATTTGCTACTAATGAAAGCATGTGGCTTTCTAGCCATGAAAGCATGTGATTTGCTACCGATGGAAGCATGTGATTTGCTACTAATGAAAACATGTGATTTGCTACTAATGAAAGCATGTGATTTGCTACTAAACCCGGAAATCGGTGTGACTCGTTACTTACCGTACTTGTAGTTTGAATAAATGTTTAATTCTGTATACCTTATTGTACTTGAATTAAAGTGTCATGTATGTTTTGGAAGAGTGAAACAGGTAGTAAAGAGTACTTTAGAATGTTGGACACATTCACTGATTGGGGCTTGGGTTCATAACGTTATTTACTTCTGTTTTATTCTCACTAGCTTTATGCTAATGTTGCTACACTACTTTCTTTTCCAGGTACGCCTCGTGGTAGGGGTCGGGGTAGAGGTCGTGGTGCCACTTGACTGATCGTTCGATGAGTACGAGATATGGATTAGGAGCATTGTGGAATACTAGTCATATTTTGATGTCATTTTGTAAACCTATGCACTTTGTGTTCTATGCTCAGGATAGCATGTTTTGTGTTTAAACTTGTCTTGATGTGAGTTTTAAAATTTCTTATTATCGGAAATGCGCATTTCCCGTTTTTCTCTGATGTGAACCATGTAAAACAGGTTTTGGTTAGTTCGATTTTCAAATGGAACCACGTGAATTTTCTGTAAAAATGTTGTCTTCCGCTGTGTTATGTTTTAGTGTGTTTTAAAAGGAGTCGGGTCGTCACATTGTTGACTGATTTGTTGATTTGTATTCCCACAAACCCAGCCTACATCATCCACGTGGTTTTCAGGTCAAAGTGTCTACATAATGACACTTTACTCCAAAGGAGGATGAAACTCTAAAAATCAAAGAACTACAAGGCAATGCAAAAAAAAGTTCACTTGACAAGCGTTTAAAAACTCATTTTATTCTTATTGTTCAACTGCAGTTATTAGTTTTTTGGATTGATGAGTTGATGACTCCCTTGAAGTGAGGTGAGATATTGAACTACAATACTTAAGTAGATGTGTAAAAGTTTGTTGATCACTGCAAGACTTTTATCTCTTGTTGGATTGCAGGAAGGAGAGACATTCCCTCACAACTTTTCTGGAAGAAATTTAAGATCCTCTATTTTCATCAAGGACAAAAAATCAATTGAAGAGATCAAAGAGCGTCGTGGAGGATGAGAGAAGTTCTAGCGCTTAGAAAATGAAATAGCCAATTGACAATGACATTGAAGACAGTTAGGAGAGGAAAATACGATTTAACCGAGGTTTGTCAAACATACCGGATACTATATTTAACCAATGCTTTCTAAGGTCAAATGCGCCTTAATCAACTTTATCTTTCCAGGCAATAATTAATTATATGTCTTGCTTGATATTATAACATGAATTTTATTCATCCAACTCTTCTTTTTCAACCGCAGTTATTAGTTTTTTGGATTGATGAGTTGATGACTCCCTTGCTGAAGTGAGGTGAGATATTGAACTACAAAACTTGGCTAGATGTATAAAAGTTTGTTGATTATTGCATGACTTTTATCTCTTGTTGGATTGTAGGAAGGAGAGACATTCCCCAACAACTTTTTTTGGAAGAAATTAAAGATCCTCTATTTTCACAAGTACAAAAAATCAAGGTTAAGAGATCAAAGAGAGTTGTGGAGGATGAAAGAAGTTCTAGCACTCAGAAAATGAAATAGTCAATGACAATGACATTGAAGACAGTCGGGGGAGGAAAATATGATTTTAACCAAGGTTTGTCAAACATGGATGATACTATATTTAATCGACGCTTTTTATGGTCAAATGCACCGTAAGAACCTTTTCTATCCAAGCAATGATTAATTAGATGTCTTGCTTGATATTAATAAGTAAGTGATTAAATTCATCATCATTAAGTGATTACATTAGCTTAGCTCTTGGAGTCAAGTTATAAACAAAAATTCCAATATGATAAACAAAAATTATTTCCATGATGCAGAAATTTGGCTAGAGAAGTGTTCTTGTTGGCTCTTAGAGAAATTTAGCTGCAGATTTTTTACCAAAGTATGTCTTGCCCTCTATCATTTTTGTAAATTTTTAAAGCCATCATCCCTTTAATTAACTATGTTCTGTAATGACAGATCTTTCCATGGTGTAAAAATACTAAAGAAGAGAATGCTTCACTAAAATCAGTCACAAGACAGAAATATATTAACAAAGCTAGAGAAAGTTCATAAACTCTGCAACTGAATTTCTTTAGTGATATAAAATTTAAAGCATTATCAGAACATAACAATGTAAATTTTCCTTTCATGCTACATCAAGTGTTTCTAGTGGAGTTTTGCCTTATATGATCATCATTTATGCTACACAACAGGCTTCTAAACACTTTTGCTGGTTTAGTTCTTTCTATTTCCTTTTGTGTCCACGAATTTGGGTTGGTTTAATGGCATAAACTTTTCATTTTGTAGATCAATGGGTAATTAAGGGTGAGCAATGGATTGATTTGGTTTGAATTTTGTTCAACTTTCAGAACCAATACAATTTTCTTTTTAGATTACACGAATTAAATCGAACCGTTCAACATAAAGAAGACGAATCAAACCAAACCATTGGTTCGGTTGTTTCTTAGAGTTTTTACTTTTTTCCCCTCAATTATTCTTAAAAACTTAATTTACATTATGACAAGTTCAACAAAATATCAAAAATTGCTTCCAAAAGCTTTAGGACTAATTTCAATTCATATAGAAGTGCATATAATAATTAAAAAGAAACAAATTACAACTACAAATAATAAAGTTGATAAGGTGTTGTTATAATTATACGAAAATAACAGATATAGGGTTAAAAATTCTTTCTATTTTTTAATTTATACACTATACACATTTTCCTCTTAACAAATTTCTTGATGAGGTGTTGATTTACTCATGAGGAGAGTGGGAAAAAACTGCACATCTTTATTCTCAGTAATTCTTTCTTGTAATTTTATTTACTTTAGATGCAGTAGTTTTTTCAACACTAGTTTAAATTTCATTTGTTTATCTATCGGATTCTGAATTGACGCCGAAAAATCGTCCTTAAACAACCTTTTAGATAAACACCGTGTGTGGATGAATGAAAAATTTACAATGAGATTAATCTAATTATTTCTCCTTAATTGCAGTTTTAAACCTCACTATATATTCATTTTTTCACATCATTCAGGCCCTGTTTGGTACGCAATCTGGAAAGCAGAATTTGAATTCAGTGGATTCTAGTGAATTCAGAGTTATATTTTGTAAATTTATTTATTCTAGAACTGTGTTTGGTAACAAATTAGAATTTAGAATTGAGATTCAGAAATTTGAAATATGTGTTCTCAAAAAAATTTGAAATGAGACTGAGAATTAGAATGTGTTTGGTTATAATCCAAATTTTGGGTGACCAACTCATAAAAACTTCTAACTTTCAATCATTCATTTTTAAGTTTGAAAATCCAAATTATTTATAACTTATAAATTAAAAACATCTTTATCCCCATCAACTATAACTATTCTCATTCTAAGGATAAGTTTCGTTTAAAAAAAAAAATTAATGGTAGCAATGCAAGTCTATCAAATAAGTTCTTAGATTGAAACAACTCATTTCTTCCAAAAATTGTAAAAACAAAGCACTAAATATATTACATGGACATATGCTTGTTCATAACAATACACAAGTTTATTCAAACTATATAAGTCTATTAAAGCAGCTGCTACATTGTTGCAAGCTTCCTCCGAATCCTGTTTTCAACAAAATAAGTCTTCAAAATCTAAATATGCACAAAAACACACAATAGAACAACTCGTCACTTCAAGAAAGCCCAAAAACAACAAGCTCACATCTTAAACAAAAAACAATGAAAACTTTGCAAAAAAAAAAAAAAACAAACAGTGAAAACACAAGCTATTAAGCAGTCCATGAACTTGTTGAATGTGAATGATCTAGAAGAAGATGTATTAATGAAAGCCAACCTTTTGTTGTTAGGAATTTAAAGGGTTGATAAATCCCTAAACTCCCTAATCCAAAGAACGATAAATAATATTGCAACAAAAAATAAATAAATGGGGCAAAAGAAAATAACGACACCAGAGATTTTATACATGTTCTCAATTGGTACGTCCTGTCTACTGCAGACTCTACAGGTTCCACAATGAAGTTGAAGATTACATCAATGGGACGAAAAATGAAGAGTGTATAATTGCTCACAATTATACATAACCTCGAGAATCACTCAAACTGTGACGAGTTGACTCCTTTTAAATCATTTAAAATCAAATTGGTAGCAGAATACTTATTATTCAATAAAAATTTGGCGTGGATATGTTTAAAACTTGGACTATCCATAACCAGTATACATTTTTCACATCAGGAAATTTAAAAGTAAGGAAATGCAATTCCTTTTCCAAAATTTAAAAAAGTTTATACTCATAAAATTTAAAGAAGTTTATACCCTAAACCCTAAACCCTAAAAAATGTTTGTAATATCATGATCTAACAACAAGCCCAGTGAAAATGAACAGAATAAAAAGTAACATTAGACTCCAAACCCGCATCCAGATTTGTGTTCAAATAAAACTCACATTCCCTTACCTTTCAACCACCAAAAGGGTTTTACATCAAGTATTTCACTTTTACTTACCAATTCTCCCAAATAATCGAGGAACTATCTTCCAAGCCTTTAGGATGATGTGTTTCATAACACACATAACACTTGTATCTCATTCGCTTTAATACCTTATACTATACATAAGGTTTACATAAAATCTTAATCTCTAATTTCAATATCTTCCAATTTATTGAGAATCTAGTTCTTTTACATATATATATATATATCACACACTAATTATACAAGGTTCAGTACACCCTTGTATTCTCTCAATATACAATTCAATTTCATTCCTCATTCTTATAGCACTCGGCTATCATCATATTTCATTCTTTTTCTCTATGGAAATAAATAATATTACATAATGTTTCATTTCATTTCTTTAATAAATAATGCTAAGCTCACTCGGTCTTAACATATTTAAACATTCATTAACTCACTAAACAAGTGTAAAGGGCAAACAACCTCTACATTAATATAACCATCACATGCGAATAATGTCAGGTAATGAAAGCTCCCGTAGGACTAAGCATTCACCTCATTATCTCGCTTTCCAAAATAAAATATACAAATCCCTTTCAATAATCTTTTTCCATCTCTAGTGAATAATGACACAGGTAATGAACACAGGCTTCAATACGCACCTGATACAGGCTTCAATGCACACCTGTAGGCTAAGCTCATTCACCTCATTAAACTCACTTTCAATATAAAATAAACGAATTAATAATATCTTCCCACCTCTAGTGAATAATGACAGGTAATGAACGCAGGCTTCAATACACACCTGATACAGGCTTCAATGCACACCTGTATCCTCGTATATGTATCATAGTAATTATGGATAATACTAGATAATGTGAACTTGCATAGTTCCATCATTATCTCATTATCCATCTCCTCCGATCATGCAAAGTTCTACAGTCCTTTAGCATTCCTCATGTACATATACGTAAATATAAAATGAATAATACCAGACAATGCAAGCTCACTCAGTCTATGCATTGTCTCATTATTCCTCCCAATAATCGATTATGCAATATGATATGATATGATATGAATATGCTTTTAAGTGCAAGTAAATAAATATAAACATTCAACATAATCGAAAGGACATAACGGTAAATGGATTGTGAATTACTCTTATACATAAAATAAGAAATTAGGATCTTCTAATAAGAAAATAATAAATAAAATCAAGCCAACCGGCTTTCAAATAACTCGAGATTTTGACTTAACAGAAAAGTCTCCAATTCATTGTTCCAATGTTTATTAAACATACGAAGTTCCTTACTCACAATCCTTATTACCTTTGGATCTCTCAACTTTCGATAAACATTAGGAAACTCCGAAGTAAGTATAAACTTAGAACTTCCGAAAGTTACTCGTTTCCTTCGATGTACCTAAGAATTCTCTCACTCAACTAGAACTAACTCTCAAGCCTAAGCATGTTAGTTCACTTACTTTAATCCTTTCGATTAAACCTTAATCTCAACTCCGATCCTTCAAACCGTTCAACTTATTCGGTTTCTAAAGCTACTTTAAATTCTATTTATTCTCACCTCGAATGCTCGCGTGACAACAAAGTTCCCACGAACCAACAAACGAGCAATCGCACCTACAAATCATTAATTGCACAACATATTACAACTCATAACTAAGATGAGAACAAGTTTGAATTTTTTTGATGAATAGTGATTTTGGATGAATAGTGTTTTCGGGTGAATAGTGTTTTCGGGTGAATAGTGTTTTTCGAAAATCCGAGCTCAAAATCGTCAAATTCCATGATAGAAATTCATGATTTCAACTTTAAAACTCATTTGTAATAAAAAAAAACGAACAAAACCATATAAAAAGTTTTGAAAACTTACTTTTAGGGACTTCCCTTAGAGAACGGGAAACTTCGAAAAGGTAGGTTGGATAGGTAGCCCTCGTCCGTACCAATCCAACGCAACCGAAAACACGACGATCCGCCTAGAAACGAAGAAAAGCCAAGAAAATCCAAACCCTCCCATGGTGGAATGAAGGCCACGACAAAGGCATGGAGAAGAAATGAAAAAATTGGTTTGTTCTTGGTCAAAGTTGATATTTAAGAAGAAGTGAATAGTGCTTTAGATATTTTTAAGAAATCAAAAATTACGGTTACGTCATTTTAATGATTTTAACTCATAAATCGAAACCCGAAGTTCTTAAACTAGTCCGATGGTGATTAATAATTATTAATTGGCCCGTTAATAATTATTAATACGACCAAAACTAATTTAAGCTAATAAAACGATTAAAAAGGGTCTCGAGCGAAATTAACTTCTAAATTACTAAAACTAAAATTAAACTAAATACTTTAATTGAAATAAATAAATAAATAACATAAAATAAAATAAAAATTCAGTTCAAAAAAATTAACGGGACGTTACACAAACGGTTGCCTCCTCTCTATTTTACTCTCAATAAACATGTAGGACCGAATGGCAACACAAGAGGGGGGGGTGAATAGGGTTGCTTTAAAAATTTTAAATTTAAAAATCGAATCTTGAAACAATAAAGTTTTTCGAACCGATCAAGCAAATTAATAATTATATCAATCAAGTTGCAAATTTAAGAACTAATCAAACCGACGATATTATTCTAGTCAAGATTAATACAAACAATTAATTGAAGACATAACCAACAATCACAATTGATAAAGTAAAACGTGCGGAATTAAAAGGTTTAAGGGAAAGAGGACACCGAAGATTTTTATAGTAGTTCGGCAAGCCTACGTCCACTCCCCAAGGCTCCTCCTTGAGATTTTTCACTATCATAGATTCTCTTATGAGTGAGAACCAAACCGGTACAATCCCCCTCTTTAATTTCAACAGGAAAAAGAGAAAACCCCGATCCTTTTCACTGGTTCAGGATCTAACCAATTTTTTTTTTCACACTCAAGGTGTTCCCACACCTTAATACAAATCCCAATGAAAGTTTAAAATAAATATTAAAAAAAAAACCTCTAAAGTAGGTGAATACACAAGTTTTTGTACCTTAAAAAGATCACAATTTCCTCACAATATAATTCTCTTCACAAAATTAGTATGAAAGCAAGGTGGGAATGAGAGAATTGAAGGATGGGGAACTTGGGAATTTTGGGCAGCAAGATAAAGCAGATTTGAGAGCTTTGGTACTGTTTTTGATCTAAAAATATGATTAAAAGGTGGTCAATTTCGTGTTTAAGCTTCAGGATTAATTTGGACCATTGATGGGGCAAGATGAGATCAAGGACTGAAAATAATTGATGAAAAATGGGTAAAAAAATCCCCCAAAATAACAAATTTGCTTCAGCAGCGTCAGCCTCGTTCATGCCCAATCGCGAGAGTATACAAATAAGGCGTACTCGTCCTTCAGCCAGTCAGAAAGCACCTCTGCTAACTCGTGTATGGCGCGTGAAACGCATCCCTGGCCAGCCTTTTTCCTTATTTTTTTAATTCAAATCTGTCGCCACGTGTCGCGTTCTTATTCGTCCATTCTGCATGCGTTAGCGTCAGTCTCCCTTAGTCTGGTCAACGCTCCGTAAACATTTTTTTGTCCACGTGTCATCTTCTGGTTGAATCTTTCTTGCCACATCATCGTCCAGGTGTACTGCCACATCATAAAAATGTTACCGTTTAGAATACCACATCATCTGTCACGTCATCAATGTTTAACCATTGACTTTGACACGTCATCCATTTTACCACGTGTTAGTTTCTGGTTTGCCCTTTGTCCATGTCATCTGATGATGTCATCCCAGACTGTGTATTTGCCTCTAAACTTCTTTTGTCCATAACTTCTTCGTTTGGACTCCGAATTAGCCGATTCAAGATGCGTTGGAATCTTTTTTTTGATCTCTACAACATAGATACTTAAAAAACTTCCAAACCATTAGTATAAGTTTGGTTTATTAACTTCAAAACCATTAGTATAAGTTTGGACTCTATTTTGGTTTCAGGCCCGTTTAATTCTTGCTTTATTTCTTTAAGCTTGTTTAAGTCTTTGGGCCATATGTTTGGGCCCATTTGCACTTTTTCCTTTTGTTCTTTATTTCAGTTGTTGTTTCTTTCTAGGGTTATGTCCCTATTTAAGGTTTTATGAGGCTCTTGAAAAGGCAATTTTTTGTATGAAATCATCTTAGAAGAATGGATGTTGTTGGTGGAGAGAATATTGAACCACGAGGAGCTAATGACGAGTAAGGACTCCCAGCATTGTGCTTGGTTGTGGCTAACGTGGAGTAACAGTTGGAGGATTGGTTGGAGCGATTCTCGCAAGAGATTCAGAGGAGTTTGACTGGGATTGACAGGCTTTGTAAATCAGAGGGGAAACCCATTGCCTGAACCTCGTGAGTTTGTATGAGCTTCAGTGCTCGAGGGGCGAGGAAGACGTCGTGGAGGAAGAAACGGTAGGGGAAGAAACCAGTTTTTGGAGCGAGGTAACTCGTCTTCAGGAAATGAAATGAAAATGTATGGCACGTGAAACGCATCCCTGGCCACCCAAAACCTATCCTTACACTACTATCATCCCTGAATACTGAGGTTGCACCAAAACATTTTGAGGTGGAAACTCTCTTATCTGAATTTCAGGATATTTCCCCAATTGATTTTCCAGCCTCTCTACCTCCAATCCGTGATATTCAACACTGTATTGACCTTATTCTTGGGTCAAGCCTTCCCAACTTACCCCATTACAGGATGAGCCCACAAGAGCAGGAAGTACTTCAAACGTAGGTGGATGAACTTATGAAGAAATAATTAATTCAAGCAAGTCTGAGCCCTTGTGTTGTTCCTGTCTTGTTAGTACCAAAGAAAGATGGATCCTGGAAAATGTGTATGGAAAGTAGGGCAATCAATAAAATAACAATAAAATATAGATTCCCAATTCCCTGACTAGAGGATTTGCTTGACCAGTTAGCGGGGGCTTGCGTTTTTTCTCGGTTGGATCTTCGTAGTGGCTACCACCAAATCCGTATCTTGCCTGGGGATGAGTGGAAGACAGCATTCAAAACAAAAGAATGCCTCTATGAGTGGAAAGTGATGTCATTTGGGCTCAGCAATGAACCCAGCACTTTTATGCGCTTAATGAATCATGTCTTGAAACCAATGATGGGAAAATTCGTCGTTGTTTACTTTGATGATATTTTGGTTCATAGCTGGACATGGGAGGATCACATGGTATACCTACGAGTTGTTTTCTCTACCCTTCGAGCACATAAACTTTTTCTCAACCAAGGGAAATGTGATTTCTGCACAGATAGACTTCTCTTTTTGGGTTTCATAATTGGAAAGAATGGAATTGAAATGGACCCTTCCAAGGTTGAGACTATCCGTGACTGGCCAACACCCAAATCCGTAACAGAGGTGCGTAGCTTCCATGGTTTAGCTACCTTCTATAGACATTTTATCAAAAACTTCAGTAGCATCGTGGCTCCTATGACAAACTGTCTCAAGAAAGGAAATTTTTCATGGGGTTTAGACCAAGAGGAAAGTTTTACTCTTATCAAAGAAAAACTAACAACTTCTCCCCTTCTTGTACTTCCAGATTTTGAGAAGGTCTTCGAGGTCGAAACGGATGCTTCTATGGTTGGCATTGGGGCAGTGTTAATTCATGACAATCATCCAGTCGAATTCTTCAGTGAGAAACTAAATAAAGCCAAGCAGATGTGGACAACATACGAGCAAGAACTCTTTGCCATAATTCGAATTCTACAGCACTGGGAACAGTATTTGATTCCTAAGGAATTCGTCCTCCATTGTGACCACCATTCACTCTGCTTCTTAAATTCTCAAAAAACGTTGAAGCTTATATATGCTCGTTGGGTAACATACCTTCAGAAGTTCCAGTTCATTTTCAAATACAAACTTGGCAAGCAAAATGTAGTAGTTGACACACTGAGTAGGAAGGCTTGCCTATTGGTTACGTTGCAAACTCTGAGGTAGTGGGGTTGAATTGTTTAAAAGACCTTTATGTCGAAGATGCTGATTTTCAAAAAAATTGGGATGATTGCCTTAATAATGTCCGCAGTGGTGAGTTTCATATACATTCTGGTTTCCTATTTAAGGGAAACACCCTTTGTATCCTAAATACATCTTTGCGGGCGAACTTAATTCATGAGGTTCACAGTGGTGGGTTGGCAGCGCACACTGGAAGAAAAAAGACTCTATTACTGCTCAAGGACAGATTTTACTGGCCACATATGCGGAAATATGTAATTTCTTTTGTGAAGCGCTGTGCTATCTGTCAAACATCCAAAGGAACTTGGAAATTTGGGTAAATTGACCTCCAAAATCTTAAAATAATGTTTATTGACCTCCATTCTCAAATTAACCTTTTTTGACCTTTTGATGATGTCACTTTGGTATGAAATATCAAAAATGTCCTTCACTTTATCTTCTCCAAATTTCCATTCCACTTATCTCTTCTCCAACTCTCCCTCAACTTTCCAACTTCCATTGATCTTCATCTCCATTGATCTTTAATAACCATTGATTCTTCTTCATCTATCAATTTCAACTTCCATTAATTCTTCATCTCTAACAACGAAAAGGTACACGGCGATTCGAAATCTCAAAACTACTTCGATTTCCGGAAATGGAAATCCATGGATTCCATACCTCCGGATTCCGAACAACACAACAACAAGAAGAAGAATAAGAGGAAGAAGAAGAATAAGAATAAGAATAAGAAGAACCCATGTTTTTAGCTTCATCTTCAATGGGTTTCGTTCATAATCTTGAATAAAAATGGGTTTCGTTCATCATCTTGAATAAAAAAAGTGGGGAACTCCGGAATCCGGAAAAAGAAAAAAAAAAAATTCTTCGAATTCCGGAGATCTCCTCCGGAATCCGGAGGTAGTCCTCCGGAATTCAAAAAAAAAAAAAAAATTCTTCGAATTCCAAAGATCTCCTCCGGAATTCGATTCCGGAGCTCCGAAATCCGGAGTTGACCTCCAGAATTCGAAAAAAAAAAAAATAAATTTCTTCGAATTCCGGAGATCTCCTCCGGAATTCGATTCCGGAGCTCCGGAATCCGGAGTTGACCTCCGGAATTTGGAGTTGACCTCCGGAATCCGGAGATAGACCTCCGGAATTCGAAAAAAAAATCAAAATTATTATAAGAAATTATAGTTATTGTGATTTAATTCAAAATTAGAAAGAAAAAAAATAAAAAATAAAATAAAAAAATGTGGCTACCTCCGGAATTCAAAAGAAGAACTAATTTTAAAATAAAACTACATTTAAACTAAATTAGATAACTAATTAACAAAAAAACCACATTTAAACTAAATTAAATAACTAATTTTAAAATAAAACTACATATAAACTAAATTACCTAACTAATTAAAAATAAAACCACATATAAGCTAAATTAAATAAATCACATATAAGTTTAATATATATATATATATATATATATTAGGCCTTGCTGCCCAAAATTCCGGAGGACCGGAATTCAATTCCGGTCCTCCGGAATTTATTCCAGGAAAAAAAAAATGGATCCAGGAAATTCTTTGATTTCCAACTTGGAAATCGAAGGATTTCCATGGAAATCTTGATTTCCAACTTTGGAAATCGAAGAATTTTCAGGAAATCCTTCGATTTTCAATGGAAATTGTCCATGGAAATCGAAGGATTTCCATTTCCGGAAATCCTTCGATTTTGAATGGTTAGATAAGAATCAGTGGTTTCGAATTGTTGTGTAGCTTTTCGTTGTTAGATATGAAAAATCAATGGAAGTTGAAGTTGAAAGATGAAGAATCAATGCTTGAAGGATGATGAGAAGTTGAGATGAAGATGAATTTCTTCTTCTTTTTGGATGGGAGAGAGGAGAGTGGAGATGAGGGTAGATTGGAGTTTTCACACAAAGATGACATCATCATAAGGTCAAAAAAGGTTAAAATGAAAATGGAGGTCAACAAACATTAATTTAGGATTTTGGAGGTCAATTTACCCAAATTTCCAAGGAACTTATGAAAATACTGGACTTCACCCTCCCTTGCCAATCCCTGAAACAATTTGGGAAGACTTGTCCATGGATTTCGTCCTCAAATTGCCAAAGACACATAGAGGTATCGACTCTGTTTTTGTCGTGGTGGATCATTTTTCAAAAATGACTCACTTTATACCTCGTAAAAAGACTTTTGACGCAAGAGTTGTGTCTCGAATTTTCTTTCGTGAAGTTGTTCATCTTCATGGAATCCCAAAATCCATCACGTCTGATGGGAATGTCAAATTTATGAGTCATTTCTGGCGAGTACTTTGGGGGATTCAACACCAAACTCCAATTTTGCAACGCCTACCATCCTCAAACCGATGGTCAAACTGAGGTAGTAAACATGACATTGGAAAATATTATTCGCACCATCACTTGAGAAAAACCAAAGCAATGGGATGTTGCCCTTGCTCAGGCTGAATTCGCTTTTAATTCCATGACAAATCACTGGAATGTGTCCGTTCGCTATTGTGTACACCAAACTAACAAATCAATCCGTCAATTTGTTCAATTTCTCTTGATCCATCAGCAAGCGAGCTCAAGACTTCGCTGAATCGATCACATTCCCGCATGCTGATGTTAATGAAAAATTGGAAGATTCAAATAAGTTTATGATGCTCATCGCTGCAAATAGAGCTTCCAAGTTGGTGATTCATCTCAGGCGTGAACGTTTTCCCACGGGAACGTATTCCAAACTGAAGGCTCGAAAAATTGGACCATCCTTCAAACAATTGGAGACAATGCTGTAATCCTCGACCATCCTCCAGACATGGAAATCTCTTCAACCTTCAACATCTCGGATGTCGGGAAGAACTAATGTGGACGGGCTCTTATGATGTTTTTGGATTCTATTTTGGTTTCATTCGCGTTTAATTCTTGCTTTATTTCTTTCGGCTTGTTTAAGTGTTTGGGCCATATGTTTGGGCCCCTTTGCACTTTTTCCTTTTGTTCTTTATTTCAGTTGTTGTTTCTTTCTAAGGTTGCTAGGGTTGTATCCCTATTTAAGGTTTTATGAGGCTATTTGAAAAGTGTGAAGATTTGAGAAAGAGAGAAAAGCAAAGCAAAGAAAAGCAACAGAGAAAGAGAAAAGGAAAGTAGAGAGAAAAACAAAATGGAAATGGGAGGCTCAACATGAATGTGTTGAGGGTCAAACTTTCATTATATAGGGAAATTAAATACACATGTCACTACATGATTGATAGAAAATAACAAGCATAAAAACAAAGATAAATATACTAAAATAAACTAATTGTGTTCTAAAGTCTAACATCCCCCGGCAAGCGAATCGGTCGGTGATGAACGGTGAGCTTGGAGCGAAAAGAGGAGTCATCGAAATGTCTGTCATTCTTGAAGCTCATAGATCTTTTTTTTTTTTTTTTTTAAAAAAAAGAAAACTATTGGATCTCATAATCAAAACATGAAAAATTTGAGAGTAAGGAGAGTAGAGGAAAGAGATAAAAGAAAATGCAAAGAGATAAATTTTAAGAAAGAGAAGGCTGGGAAATGAAACATAAGAGAAGAGAGATTTTAGATCTGAAGGATTTGCTGAAAATAAGGAGGAGAGACAGGATTTGTTTGAAAGAGAAAAACATGATTAGAGATTTACTGGAAGAAATGAGAATGGTGAAAAAGTCTAGATCTAGATCTAGATCTGAACTTTTTTTTTTTTTTCGAGCATGAAAGACTTTGATAATAAAGCAGAAAATGAAATATGAAGGAGAAAGCAGAAAAAGGCAGAAAATGAAATAGGAAGCAGAAAGCAGAAAGCAGAAATGAAAGTAGAAAGCAGAAAAAGAGAGCAGAAAGCAGAAATTAAAGCAGAAAAGAAGCAGAAAATGAAAAACGGTGCAGAAAATGAAAGCAGAAAAGAAAGACAGAAATGAAGAACAGGACAGATCTAGACATGTGAAGATTTGAGAGAAAAGCAAAAAAGGAAGAAAGGAGAAGTGGAAGGAAAGGCTCAGCACTATTGAGAAGAGGGATTTGACTTGAGATCCTTTTTTTTTTTTAGATCTGATGATTTCCATGGATTTGAGATGATTTCCATGGATTTGGATTTAAAATTCTAAAAAGATAAAGAGAGAATGAGAAGATTTTTGAATGAAATTGCTCTTCAACCGTGAAGAAGAAGATGAACATTTCCCAGAATTTTTTATTTTTATTTTTTTTTTTTTTGTGATGTTGAGCCATTTTAGCAAGAAAGATTTTGAAATGAAAAACCCATTCCCAGAATCAGAAGCCATTTTAATGGTCTTTTAAGCTCTGATACCATGTGAAGATTTGAGAAAGAGAGAAAAGCAAAGCAAAGAAAAGCAACAGAGAAAGAGAAAAGGAAAGTAGAGAGAAAAACAAAATGGAAATGGGAGGCTCAACATGAATGTGTTGAGGGTCAAACTTTCATTATATAGGGAAATTAAATACACATGTCACTACATGATTGATAGAAAATAACAAGCATAAAAACAGAGATAAATATACTAAAATAAACTAATTGTGTTCTAAACTCTAACAAAAAGACTCTTTTTTTTTTTTTTGGTATAAAATCATCTTAGAAATGAGAGCTTATCTCCCAAGTTGTTGTTAATATTCCCAACTTGATATTTTATCATTGTTTTTTACACTACATAGTGAGAGGCCAAATTGACCACCACTTTATCTCTTGGACGTTTGGATTCCCGTCGAAAACAAAGCCACAATTGATCATTCTATTTATAAACATAAAAGTTAAACCTACATATCGACTTGCGTGTGAAACACCATCGCCTCACACATTTTGAAGATGTCCCTCGGCTGAAGTCCATTAAAAAAAGCCCACCAGTAACCTTTCATGTTTAATCTAACACAAATGTGTTAAAATCAATATGGTTTGGTCAAACCATAAAAGCTTGGTCAAAGAGCAAGGTAAGTGGGCTTTCTAGCAATTGACTTTTAATTAGCATTGGGCTTTTGTTTTAATGATTTTATTTGGGTCCACTACCCAACATTTGTGCCATCATCTCTTGCATTAAACGTTTGAAAAAGAGATGTAAATAAATCCTAATATATATTCAATGCCAATTTCATTAGATGGAACGGCAAGCACAATTTGCATATATATATATATATATATATATATATATATATATATATATATATATATATCCCATTATTTGACTCTCTGATATGGTGCTAAAAAGTACTATGTGTGAAGCCGTGTGATTCCAATGTTAAGTTTTATGGAGTTGGAGTGGAGCGCCGGGTAATTCAAGAAAGCTATGGCAGGTCACAAAATCGGTGGTATGCCTTTTAGGCTTTTGGATTGATGTAGTTGGAGAAGGAAGGCATGAATTTTTAGAGTGAGTCGTGTAGTTTTTTGTGGAGATGACGGTGGCGGTGCGGTGGGGGGAGAGAATGACAATTTGAGAGAAAGAGAGAAAAGCAAAAGGAAAATGAAATGGGAAAATGGAAAGGCTCAACATAAATAGTGTTGAGGCTAAAGTTTCATTATATAGGAAAAGTCAATACATGTGTCATTACATGATTTGTAGGTAAAATAACAAACATAAAAGTAAAATTAAAAGTGCTAAAATAAACTAATTATCCTCTAAAATTCCTATTCACTCTAACATCTCCCCGCAAGCGAAGCGGTCGATTATGATCGGTGAGCTTAGAGATCGAAGAGGATGGATCATTACCATTATAGAAAAAAACCATTTTCTTGCACCTTGAGTCAACATTAAAGGAAGAGGCTATATTGTAATTTAGATTTGGAATGGTTAAATGTAAAATAGAAAATCAGGAAATTGAAGAGAGGAAAAGATTTGCATTTCTTGAAAAATGTTTGATGAGAAAAAAAAAATTTTAAAATAAAAAAATTAACAACTGGCGTGAGGTAGGGAAGTGAGAGAGTTGTACTCGGTTTGGCCATATCCATTCCAAAAAACAGGCAGTAAAAAAAATTGAAAAAAAAGTGGTAATGGAAAAATATAGAGAGAGAGAGAGAGAGAGAGAGAAATATTTGATGCTAAGAAAAAAAAAGTGCTGATTGACGAAATTTAAGATAATTAGGCATTTAAATATGATAATCATACTCATTAAGAAGACTATTGAGATGGAGAACATGAAGAGGAGAAGGATTCTGAGTTTTTTTTTTTAAGAAAATTGATGAACATAAATAAAAATAAATAAACTATAGCTCTGTATTTTTTTTTTTTTACTACTGACTGAAAGAGAAAGACTGGATCTGAGATTTACATAAAAAAAGATTGGTTTTCTTTGGTGGGAAAAGAAATCAGAATGGTGGAAGATGGTTTAGATCTAGATCTACATCTAATTTTTTTTTTTTAATATAAACGTTGAACAGTAAGTACTAGGAAGAACATGGATATTCCTAGAAAGATAAGATATATTCCCAGGAAGATAAGATATAAAGAGAGAGATTTAAGAAAGAACTTTTTTTGAAGGAAAGGAAGATGAGATTTGAGATTTTTGAACCCATAATGCTTGACAGGAAATTTAAATGTTAGGATATACCTCCTTCTTGCCCTCTGGGCTTCCTATGAATCAGCATGGAATATGGGTTTTTCATCATTTTCATGGTTGTGGAGTCTTGATCTTGGTGTGAGTCTTCTTCTAGTCCACCGATTGAGAGAGATGATTGAGTTAAGAACAGTAAAAAGGCATGAATATTAGGGAAATTTCCAGGAAGATAACATGAAAGGGAAAGTAAATCTGAGAAATAAAAAAGGTAAATCAAAAGACTAAAAAAAATAAAAATGGAAAGGATTAAGGTCCAGAAAATGGATGGATACGCAGAAGAGAAGAGAGAGAGGATGGCTTTCAAATTTTTTTTTTTAAGATATTCATTCCGATTGAATTTGCTCAAATTTTTTTTTTGGAATGTAGAGAGGACGGTCTGTTAATATTTGTAAAATGTAGATTCGCATCAGGATGTTGTATGGCACTACTACATTTCGTCCTCCATGATTGTTATCATACTGTACATTTGGTATACTATGTATATTACTTTAGTTGTGTACAACAGGTACACGATTCTAAAAAGTATGAAATAGTTTTCCTTAGTTACCGTACATTCAAGCATTCAGATTGATGGTTTTCTTCACTTACATTAAAAACATCCTTAAAATCAGAAAGATTGTATTCTTCTCGTACATCTTGATCATGGATATTGTTATGTACATCATATACTACAAATTCACATCCAACGTGATGATAATGTAATAACATTTCATTACTTGAGATTCATATTCATTGATTCGTACATTTAGTATATCAGGTATATCAAATAAAACTTGTGAAGCCTAAACCACTTCAACAAAAATATCTTCAACATTATGTTCTAAACATTACCATATTTTATGTCCATAACAAACAACTCCATTGAGAACGAAAAACACTCAAAGGGACTGAGAACAAAAAACACCAAAAAAAATATAGAGATTGAAGCGATAAAAAAACAAACAAAAAAACAACAAATATGATGAAAACTTATGTTGTACCATATAAGAAATAGAGGAAAGCATATCCAGATGAACTAAAATAATAAAAAAATGATAAAATAAAATAAAATCATTAAAGGGAAGGGAAGGGGAATCAACGAGACGCCTAAAACATAACAACATTGAAGAAGATGCCTAAAAAATCATTGAAGGATACGCTTAAAAAATTGAAACGAATGAGAAAAAAGAGAGATAAAGAGACTTTAGTTTAGGGGAAAGAAGAAGGTAAACAAAAACAAAAATTGTTCAGAATCTTTAGTTTAGTGAGAGAAAAATATAATCAAAAGAAAAAGGAAAATAAAATAGTAATGTGAAAGAGAAAGAACAGAGAAAATAGGAAATTTATAATTAGTTGGAGAGAATAAATGAGTAAATGATGCAAAAATCTTGGGGGAAAAACAAAAATAAAAATTATGTTACGTTTTTCTTAAACATAGATTTACACTGTTATTTTCAAATTTTTCATTTTTTAAAATAAAAATTATGTTACGTTTTTCGAAATTCAATTTTTTATAGATTGTTGAAGATAAATGTATACTATTTTAGTAAATCTATTATCCATATGGGATTTAACATTAGAAATATGAAAATATTTGCTAAATATTTACCATACAATTAAAATTGAACTTTATAATTTTAATTTTAAATTAAAAAAAAAAACCTTCATTTCGTTAATTAATTAAAATTGAACATCATGTACCATTATTTTTAAAATGAATACTACTGTGGGAATTTTTTTATGTAATTAAAATACAATTTGAGAAATTCTTTTGTTTTAAAATGTCTTTCAACCTTGATGGCAGGCAATTGAAAATATTTTCAATTTTTTTTCTAATCATTTAGCCTTTGTTTTGTTTATTTTATTATTTTTAAAACTATTAATTCTACGACATAGATTTACATTGTTTGTATCATGTCGAAAATCCCAAAACACATTAAAATACATAAACAACATTGGAATCACTTAAATAACAACACCAAGTCATCTTTATAAAAAAAAAATGAAATTCATAAACAGTTCTCAACCGATCAGTTTGCATAAAACAAATAAACATTTAAAGAAAAAGGCAATCTCAAACCATTGCCCAAAAATTCTCAAGATAAAAGTTTAACAGTTGCTCTTATTTAAATCAAAACAAAACATGAAACAACTTAAGTTTTTCACCCCCCAACATAATAAAGAAAAACTGATTCGCTAGCTGCAAATCCGTGCCAACCGGTCACCTCCTCGAACCGCATCATCCACCAAGCTTCTTCTTTGTTTTACCTGAAAAAATAAAATAAATGTAGCATCATGAGGCTACGCCCAATGAGAAGAAAAATGTTAAAATAAAAATCATGCTACGAGAGATTTTTCTAAGACTTTAAGTCCAATCGACCTTACCGACTTCCGAAAGTACTCTTTCACCCAAAGCTCTCTTAGCTAACACATTCCTCCACATTATCTTTTAATCCGCAAATTAAAAGAATAAAAAAACATTCGAAACAGATTTAAACTCTCTTTCTCATTTTAAAACTTTTCGATCTTTAACTTTCCCTAATACCTCTAATCTCCTCTTTGTCCGCAAACAAAGAGAGACTATGCTCAACAAGGCATTTAAAAAATGTTTTCACATTTTAAATCCTTAAGAGTTAAATATTCTTTTCCATTGTACATATGGAATGAACCTGCCCCGTTAAGTGCTATAGAGTTGTGCACAACCGTATAATCTCCCTTAACAGCAATATTCTTCTTTAAGCAAGGTCTTTGCTTAAAGCGAACCTACTACCATATTACTCGAGATATTTAAGTAATATGATCCTACACATCACTACTATGATGTTCAACGAGTCTAAACTCAAACTTCTCGGAATACCCTTTTTCTAGGCCGAAAATTCCTTAAAAATAAATTCTGGAAAATTCCCCTTTAAACCACTCTAAAACGTCCCAAAATCACCCAACAAACCACTTATGGGTCACTTCCAACAACTCACAACGGTTTACAAGTCTAGAAGCGAAACTAGTCTAAACTAGTGTAGTTTCACTCCTTTTTCGGATAACTTAAAACTAGTAATAATCTAACTAAATTTCAGCAGCATAACGCATATAATATGCCTCCCAAAACAGCCCATAAACATATATAAAACGATCCAAAGTTCCAGAGCATAATAAATAAGAAGTAATTAACCACCTAGGCTAAACTTTCGACTTAATGGCACTAATCTCCAAATAAGGTAAGTCATGACCAGCAACATAATAACATCTTAAAACATCCAAAACATCCATAAATATTCAGTTTCAAGGCCAAAGATCACAAGGAAACAATTTATGCAAAACCCGATATCGATAGTCACTTACAGCATACTTTAATTCCAATTTTTCATTTTCATTAATCCCAACTTTAATACCATTGTAAAACAGCCCCAAACCTCTCTTAACATGCATAAAATCACCCAACAAGCATGCTTAAATAAAGGAGGTTTAACTATTAAAGAAAAAGAAAAAAATACAAGCATACAAAATTTAAAAGTTTAACAAATTTCTACTCACCTTTAACTTCCAAAATTTTAAACTTTAGCTCTTGTTCCAACAACTTCAAGAACCTGAAACAAGCCTATAACTACTTAATATCTGCACTAAAAATACCACACAAAAAAGAGGAAATAACAACGAACACACACGGTAAACCGCCACGGAGAGGGAGAGCCGAAAACAGCCCCCCTCCCCCCTTGAGGCGTCGGGTAGCAGCAGCCTTTAGGGGCTGCTGCTGCCCCTCGTAACGGAGGCGGCAACGGCTTGACGTGATGTGTTTTTTCTACTTCCCCTTTGGGTTTAAATTGAATAGGTAAATGGTTTTCAAGAAAAATCACATTCTAGGTTTTTTTTTAGGGTTTGAAAGGAATTGAAAATTTGAAGGGTAAGAATGATGTTTTAAGGAATTGGTGGGTTTTTTTAAACATATTTAAATCGAATTTTAGAAATTTAAAGAAAGGAAAATCATTACCTTACTCCGAATCTTGTTTCCAAACTTCACCAACTTTCTCCAAATGAGATGTCCAACCAAACACACTTAAATCCAAAGAAAAGAGGAATCGATAAGACCCGATGGCCTCTTGAATCGAAGGCAAGAAGGAAGAAGGAGAAATAGAGAAAGAAATCCACTACAAAAAAACTGTCAAAATGCGACCAGAAATTTGCGACAAAAAAAAAAGTGGTAGTTTTCTGGTGACCACCTGGTCACTTTCTTTGAAGGTTGACTCTAAGTGACCATCTGGTCACTTTTTTTGCGACCAGATTGCGACCAAAAGTAGAAGTAGTCATAAAAAATGGCGCGAAATTATGGCACAAAAGAAGCGACCACTTGGTCACCTAACAAAACGACCATCTGGTCACATTTTTGTGACTAAAATATGCCTTGGTAGCAAAAAATGGCGCGTAATTTTGGAGGGAAAAAAGCTACCAAGTGGTCACAATTAAAAGTGACCACCTGGTCGCAATTTTTGTGACCTTTATTGAGCGAAGGGTAGCTTAAAATTGGAGGGAAAAAAGCTACCAAGTGGTCACAATTAAAAGTGACCACCTGGTCGCAATTTTTGTGACCTTTATTGAGCAGTGGTAGCTTAAAATTGGAGGGAAAAAAGCTACCAAGTGGTCACAATTAAAAGTAACCACCTGGTCGCAATTTTTGTGACCTTTATTGAGCAGTGGTAGCTTAAAATTGGAGGGAAAAAAGCTACCAAGTGGTCACAATTAAAAGTGACCACCTGGTCGCAATTTTTGTGACCTTTATTGAGCAGTGGTAGCTTAAAATTTTGGCGGGAATTAAGCTACCATATGGTCACATTAGAAAGTGACCGGATGGTCGCAAATTCTGTGATTTTATATGACCAATAATTTATAAATAACTAGTTTTTTAACACGTGCGATGCACGTGGAATTTTTAGTCTTATTTTACAATTCAATTTTATATTTTAAGAGTTTTATGTGTATTAGTTAAATGTTTGTTAATCAATTTTTAAATTATATTTATTTTATGAACAAATAAAATCTTTAATGATTGTTGATTTTTTCCCACTGTATTTATGGGGTAAAATAGATAAAGTAAAAGGAAAATTACATTATAAACTTACGAAAGAAAAAATAAAAATAAGAATAGATGATTGAAAAAATTACCAATAATTCCAAAATTTCAAGATGTGGTTAATTTTATTGATTACATTTCTTAACAATAAATAAAAATTATTCACTTTCAATTAATATAAAACTCTTCAAGATCAAGAAGCTATCTAAACGCCTTTAGATTTTTCTAAAATTTGTGTAGAGTAAATAATAATATTTAACCTCGTCTTGAAATATCTGAATTTCATACAAAGAGAGAACAATAATATTGTATAGAGAAAAATTATATTTTCCTTAAACCTCTAGTTGAATCTAGTCCTTTTGACTCTTTTTTGTTCAAGTAAAGTATTTACAATTATGAATAAAGCAATAGACCAAACTTAAAATCAAAAGATGATGAAATACGATGAAAATGAAATTAACTTTTTTTTTTATTATAAGAAAGATTCCTCTTGATTTCAACTTTGACATGTTTATATCGAATTCTGCAGTGGAATTGCTTCGAATGAATATGTGGATGCAAATTATATATAAATATGTACATCTTCAATAGTCTATTTGGTTCCCTTCTAGCACTTTCTATCTTGAAAAACAAGAATAAAATTATCTATATCTATTAAAACAAACTCTTAAATAGAATCAAATAGTTCCAAATCAAGAATTACAAAAATTTATCTCGAAAATCATGAAGAAAAATATCAATAAATATAACAACATGGAAACAAGAGTTCCCGTCATATGTAAATATCAGAAAGTAACCCAATATAAAAAAAAAGTATATAAATATTAATATTTGCGACCAGGTGGTCGCAATTTCACAAAAAAGGTGACCACATGGTAGTAATTTAGAAGGGAAAGGCGACCAAATGGTCGCATTTTAGGGTTTAGGGTTTAGGGTTTAGGGTTTTTTAGGGTTTAGGGTAGTAATTTTGGAGAGAAAGGCGACCAAATGGTCGCATTTTTGGAAAAGTATAATTATATTTTTTTTAAAAATACAAGTGAAATTGCGACCATATGGTCGCAAATATGGGCGGTAAGTTTAAATTTTCATAAAATTTATGGCGGTGAATTTAAACAATACGACCATCTGGTCGCAATATTTGGCGGTGAATTTCATTATTGCGACCAGATGGTCGCAATTTTTGATGGGACTCGTGATATGACAGTTGTTCTTGATAATGGTAACTGGGCGACCAAATGGTCGCTTTTACAATAAATGCTACCATTTGGTCGCAAATATCTCTGAAAATGCGACCATGTGGTCGCATTTTCCCAAGCACGCGCGACCTTTCGTTTCTTGTCATAATTACATATTTGCGACCAGTTGGTCGCAAATTATGATTTAAATTCTCATCACTTTCCTTTCCCCCGTTTCTTCTTTTTTTCCCCGTTTCTTCTTTTCTGCCTTTCTCTTTTTCTTCCTCTCTTTTTGTTCTTTTCTCTCTTTCCCCTCTCCCGTTCCCCGTTATTTCTTCCCGTTCCCGTTCCCATTCTTACTCTAAACCTAAAACCCTCAACCCCCAATCCCGGTTTCGATTACGAGGTTAGTTTTCGTATCAAATTGAAGTTTAGTTTAAGAATTTAGTTTACTTAGTTTTAGTTTTTAGTTTTTAATTAAGTAGTTTAGTTTAGTTTTGTTAATTTAATTAGTTTTAGTTTAATGAATCTAAATTTGTGTAATCAATTACTTAGTTTACTTTTGTTTAATTCATAGCATTTTAGTTTACATTAACTAATTAATTAGTTTACTTTAATTTTGTTACTTTAAGTAATTTTAGTTTAATTAATCTAATAGTTTAATTAATCTAACTTAGTTTACTTTAATTCAATTTAAGTCGTAATTAATTTAATTACTTAATCTAATTTAGTTTAATTACTTATTTAGTTTATTTAAGATAGTTTACTTTAATTTAATAAAATTAAACTAAATTAATTTATAATTACACTAGTTTAACTTTTAATTTTAGTTTAATTAATGTAATTTAGATTACTTTAATTAAATCAATTAATTTAAAGTAGGGTAATTAATTCAAATAGTTTAACTTCAATTATACTTAAGTAGTTTAAATTAATGAATTACACTAATTTAATTAATTAATTTTAGTTTAATTATTAAATAAAAATTGTTTAATTACTTAATTTTAGTTAAATTTGATTAAAGTAAAGTACAATTAGATTAATTAATTAGAATAATTTTGTTTAAGTATTCTAATCAATTAATTTGAAATAAAGTAAATTAAAATTAGATTAATTGAACTAAAATTAATTCAATTAAACTTAAGATTGATTAATTAAAACTAAAATAAACTAATCAATTAATTTGAAATAAAGTAAATTAAAATTAGATTAATTGAACTAAAATTAATTCAATTAAACTTAAGATTGATTAATTAAAACTAAAATAAGCTAATCAATTAATTTGAATTAAAGTAAATTAAAATTAGATTAATTGAACTAAAATTAATTCAATTAAACTTAAGATTAATTAATTAAAACTAAAATAAACTAATCAATTAATTTGAATAAAAGTAAATTAAAATTAGATTAATTGAACTAAAATTAATTCAATTAAACTTAAGATTAATTAATTAAAACTAAAATAAACTAATCAATTAATTTGAATAAAAGTAAATTAAAATTAGATTAATTGAAACTAAAATTAATTGAATTTTAGTTTAATTCAATTAATTTTAGTTCAATTAATCTAATTTTACTTTACTTTATTTCAAATTAAATGATTAGTTTATTTTAGTTTTAATTAATTAATCTTAAGTTTAATTGAATTAATTTTAGTTCAATTAATCTAATTTTAATTTACTTTTATTCAAATTAATTTGATTAGTTTATTTTAAATTATTTACTTAATTTATGTTAGTTTAATTTACATTATTTCATTAATTAATTAATTAATTAAATAAACTAATCAATATTTTACTTACGTAATTAGTATTAAATTAGTTTATTTTGGTTGTAGGATTATGACGGCAGACGACGCGTCCTCCCTAGTCGACGAGCCTGACGACGCGGGTGACGAGGGGTCTCCGCAGACGCCATCGGCGCCGCCCACGATGCGACGACTACGGAGGAGTTGGACATCTTCTTTAGTTACGAGACGGGACTTGCTGCCACGCTCGATGATGGAGTCCCTGAGACCGAGTCTGCGACACCACGACTGCCGCAGGACTCCCTTGCCACGACTCCGGGCTTAGCATCAGGGTCTGCATCAGGGTATGCATCCGGGTCTGCGTCCGGGTCGGATCCAGCTGGCCCCTCGACTTCATGCACGCAGGAGTCTCGGGCCGCAGACTCTACCCTTCGGATTGAAGGGGATACGTAAGTAATTTTGTTTACTATTTTTCAAAGTGTATTTTATTCCTTTTAACTAATAGTTTCTAATATATAGCACAATAATTTTTTTGATTTTGCAGAGTATACCGCATACAACCGTTTCAAAACGGTTTCGCGAGGTCCTCCAAGAGCATGCCTCTACCCAACCTTCATTGGGACGAAGATTCCGACGACAGAGAAACGCTCGGATGTACGACAATTGGAAGGTAAAACCATCATTCATTTTCATAATTAATTAATTTTGAAATTTATAGAAATAAATTTATTACTTTAACAATTTTTTATTTCAATTTTTTCAGGGCAAGTTTCCTGTTATCGATCCCGATATCACCGACGGTAGATTGTTCCCCCCTATGGGACGGTCCACGTCCAGGATCGATTCAAGGACCTCATGTTCCGGCGCGCAAGACAAGCAAGCGAAAACCGCCCCGTGTGGATGAGCCCGGAGGACCACGCGCGCTTCTCGCGAGCTTGAGCACCCCTGAGGGCAAGGCAGTGTTAAGCAGGAATAAGGCCAACCGCGCGAAGAATCCCACCAAACACACAGCGGGGGCGCGGACCCATGACGAGCACCATCGTCGATTGGTATGTTTTTTTTTTCGTCGTTTTCTTACTTACGTACTTTTTTCTCGTTTTCTTTTTTCAATTACTTATTAATTTATTATGTTTTATTCTTCACTCTTTAATTTTTTAGGAAGCGAAGCACGGGCGCCCCGTCCCGCCCGATGAGCTACACCGAGTTCTTCACACGAAGAAGGACGGGGCGTTCGTCGACGATAAGGCGAAAGCAGTTCAGGTATTTAATAATTTTTTCAATTATTATTTTTTCTTTAAAATTTTTCCTACCTTATATATTAACCATTTTATTTTTTGAATTTTAAATGTTTAGGAACGTTTCATGGAGTCCTTGACTCAGCGGTTGCCCACACCAGACTCGCAACCGACTCAGGAGGACCGTATAGAGGCATTCTTGGAGGCTGCTGGAGGGGTTCGGCCTGATGGGTCAGTTCCTGGGCTCGGCTCTTATGGGCGACGCCTTTATGCAGATGTGCCCCGGCCTCAGCGGAGCGGAGCGAGCACTAGCTCCGGCCCTTCTCCTACTGGCGGAAGCATGCTCATGGACATGGAGGCTATGCGCGAGGACTTCGTTACTCGAGTCGCTACTATTGAGGCCGACATGCAGGCACGAGTCGACGCCCAGTGTCGCATCCGCTTTGGCAAGCGTACTTGATCTCTCAGGCGGCGGCCCATCATCATCGACGCCTCCTCCCCACCCCCGCCTCCGCAGGAGTTCTAGGATTCTTTCATTGTATAAAACATTTTTTTAATATTTGATATATATATTTTTTATTTTAATTCCAATTTTTTTTTATGAAAATTTTATATTAATTAAATAAATAATTAATAATTAATAAATAATTAATAATTAATAATTAATTAACTAATTATTGAAATTTAAATTTTAAAAAAAATTCTTATATGTGACCAGATGGTCACTTTAAAAGCGACCATCTGGTCGTATTTTTACTTAGTCTAAAAGTGACCATTTGGTCACATAAAATACGACCATTTGGTCACTTTTTTATGTGACCATTTGGTCACTTATCTTTCACATAAATTACGACCAGATGGTCACTTTTTAGGCGACCATCTGGTCGTATTTTAACTGAGCCTAGAAGTGACCATTTGGTCACATAAAATACGACCATTTGGTCACTTTTTATGTGACCAAATGGTCACTTCTATTGAAGATAAATTACGACCATATGGTCACTTTTAAGGCGACCATCTGGTCGCATTTTTAAAAGGTTGACTTTTTTGCAACCAAAAATTTTTGGTCGTATATCTGTGACTATCCAGTCGCACAAATTCCGGACCGACCAGCTTTTTGGCCACCACTTAGTTGGTCTCATTTTTGGTCGCAATTTCGTGGTCGCAAATTGACAGTTTTTTTGTAGTGATCCCACTTTTTTCTGTCTCTGTAAAACTTTTCACGTTCTGGAGAATGAAAGAGTGAAAACCTAATTCTTCTTTTCTCTTCCCCCTCCCTTTTCACGCCACTTTCCTTTTTTTTTTCTTTCTTTTTCTTCCTTTATCTCCAATAGCTTAAAGGTAATTATTTTAAATTCCTGAAAAGAATTTAAATAATAATTACTATCACTTCAAATAAATAATAAATTAAATACTATTTATTTAATTTAACACTTACCGAGAATACAGGACTTTACATTGTTATTTTCAAATTTTTTATTTTTTAAAATAAAAATTATGTAACGTTTTTCTTAATTCAATTTTTTTTATAGATGTTTGAATATAAATGTATATTGTATTAACAAATCTATTATTTATATGGGATTCAACATTATAAAAAAGAAAATATTTACTAAATATTTGCCATACAATTAAAATTGAACTTTATAAATTTAATTTTAAATTTTAAAAAAAATAATAAAAAAAAATAACCTTTCATTTCGTTAATTAGTTAAAATTGAACACCAAGGTACCATTATTTTTAAAATGAATACTACCGTGGAAACTTTTTTATGTAATTAAAATACAATTTGAAAAAATCTTTAGTTTTAAAATCCTCTTTCAACCTTGATGGCAGGCAATTTGGTTATTTCTTAATAATATAGGTTTTTCTTTATAGAAAAAAACTTGCTTAAAAAGTGCTTCATTCATTATTTGTCAATTAAAACCGGTTCATGCGTTAAAATGATACAAAACAGAGTAACACGTGGCGGGTAATTATATGACAGGGAGATAGAATAATTTCTCCAATTATATACTGTTACATTATGTTAATTCACTTTATTTTTTTTATCTTAATATATACTTTCGGACTTTATTTGTAACGTCCCGTTACTTTTGAGGTAAAAAAAAATTCTTTTATTTATTTTGTTTTAATTAAAGTATTTAAAGTTAATTTTAGAACTTGTAATTTAGAATTTAGGAGTTTATTTCGTTTTAAACATTTTTAATCGCTTTATTAGCTTAAATTAGTTTTGGTCGTATTAATAATTATTAACAGGCCAATTAATAATTATTAATCACCATTTGGCTAGTTTAAGAACTTCGGGTTTCGTTTTATAAGCTAAAAATTATTAAAGGGACGTAACCGTAATTTTCGAATTCTTAAAAATATCAAAACATTACTCATCTCTTCTTTAAATTGCCAATTGACCAAGGATTGACCACAAATCTTATTCTCTTATCCTCCTTGAAGCCGTGGGTCTCAAAACCCTTAGGGAAAATTTTGGTTTTTGTCCTATTCTCGACGGATCGTTTCAATTCTCGTTGCATTGGATAGCCCTCGATCCAAGCATCCTTTTCAACCTATCAATCGAACTTTTCCTCCGTTTTCTAAAGGCCTCCAGGTATGACAAAGTTTCTAAAATTTACTTCAAATAGTGTTTTAATGGAATCCATGGTTGAAATCTTCGATTTCTTGTCGATAAACTCGATGATTTCAACTAACGAAGTTGTTTTAGGTGTTTTTGGAACTTCCCCTTAACCCTAAAACCGAGAATGAGCCAAAACCCATCCCTTTTGAAATATACAAATCGTGGGCTGAATTTGGGATGTTTAATATTGAATATTTGTATGTTGAAATTAAATTCGGGAAATCAATTATTGTCCAAAAACCCTAATTATGGTTACCCATTGAAATTGGGAACTTCCAAACTACTTGAAACCAACCCGAAACGCCTCTAAATTGCCTAAAAGCCGGAAAATATAACCCGAGACCCTTTTTCCTAGGTGAGGCTGAGAGCTCCTTTAGGGTATTTCCGGGGTTTTTCGTCATTTTATGCTTTTAGATGTCGTTTGTTCGATGTTTGGTTAATTAATGATTGTTAGATGTAATTTAATTGTAGGTATTTTTGGACCGTTGCTTGATCGCTCTTTCGGAACTCGGGAGCAAAATCCACTTTTGCCAATGTGAGAATAAATAGAACTTAAAGTAAACTTAGAAACCGAATAAGTTGAACGATTTGTAGGATCAGAAGTTGAGGTTAAGATTTGAATCGAAAGGATTAAAGTAAGTGAGCTAACATGCTTAGGCTTGGGAGTTAGTTCTAATTGAGTGAGAGAACTCGTAGGTGCTTCGAAGGAAACGAGTAACTTTTGGAAGTTCTAAGTTTAGACTTACTTCGGAGTTTCCTAATGTTTATCGGAAGTTGAAGGTTCCAAATGTAATAAGGATTGTGAATAAGGAACTTCGTACGTTTAATAAACAATGGAGCAATGAATTGGAGATTTTTACGTTAAGTTAATATCTCAAGTTATCTAAAGGCCGTTTGGCTTGATTTATTCATTGTTTTTCAGAAGTTCCTAATTGTTTGTTTTATGTATAAGGGTAATTCATGATCCAATTATCTTTATGCTTTTCGATTACTTTGAATGTTTATATTTACCTTTACTTGCACTTGAGAGCATATTCATATTCATATTGCATAATCGATTATTGGAGGAATAATGAGGCAATGCATAGCTTGAGCGTGCATATATTGTCAGGTATTATTCGTTTTATGATTATGTATCTATATCATGAGGAATGCTAAAGGACTACGGGACTTTGCATGATCAGAGGAGATGGATAATGAGATAATGATACATATACGAGGATACAGGGGTGCATTGAACCTTGTATTCAATGGGTGAGATAATGAGGTGATGCTTAGCCTGCGGGAGCTTCATTACCTGTCATTATTCACTAGAGGAGGGAAGATATTATTGAAAAGACTTCGTATATTTTATTTTGAAAAGCGAGACAATGAAGTATTGTTAGCCTGCGGAAGCTTTCATACTGTCATTATAAACATGTGATGGTTATATTGATGTAAAGGTTGTGTGCCCTTTACACTATTTGGGCGAGTTAATGAATAATGTTTGGACTGCGTGTGCTAACATTATTGTCATTAATCGCAAATTATGATTGTTTAAATATGTTAAGACCGAGTGAGCTTAGCATAAGTTATTAAGACAAATGACTATAAACCTTATATATAGTATGAGGTATTAAAGAGAATGAATAAGAAAGATATGTGTGTTATGAAACCATTCTTCTAAATGTTTGGGAGCGAGTTGCTCGAGTATTTGGGAGATTTGGTAATTGGAAATTGAATGCTTGATGTGAAACCCTTTTGAAGTGGTTGAGTGATAAGAGTATGAAAGATTTACTTGGACACAAATCCGAATACGGGTTTGGAGTCTAATGTTACTTTACTTTCCGTTTATTTTCACTGGGCTTGCTTTTAGCTCATGATATTACAAACATTTTCAGGTAATGCTCATGCTCGAGGTCATGGGATAGGAGCTGGTGCGGTCTGATCGAGTTGATGATGATGCTGAGATGGACTAGAAATACTTTTTAAGTCCATGGATTCATTTTATTTCATGTTTCGTACTTTGGGATGTATATTTGTATATAAGCTCATAAGAACTTTTTGTTTTAACTTTTATATCTATGATCTCTTTTAAACTTTACAACAGGAATTGCAATTCCTTGTCTTTTAAATTTCTGATGTGAAAAATGTAAACAGGTTTGGATAGTCCATGTTTTAAACATATCCACGCCTTTTTTTTAAATACTAAAACTTCCGCTGCGTTTTGATTTTAAAATGATTTAGAAGGAGTGGGGTCGTCACATTATTACTATGTTTTTAATCAAAGTAAATTAATAAATCTTCTTCTACCATACTTTCTGATGATATAAGAAGGGGGGAAAATCAAACTAGCCACTTTTGAAGGCATATTTAGCAAAACAGCCACATTTTTTAAAAGTTAAAGAATTAGCCACTTTTTACTATTCAAAATCTAAATATACCAAAACTGCTCATTTCCGTATATCAAGTATAGTCTGACACAACTGACAGTTTGACAATTCCGTATATTATGTATATCTGATATTTCTGACATTTTTTCTTTCCCAATACTTTCTTTCCCAATGCATTTTTTCTTCCCCAATTTTTCGTATATTCAGTATATCGTGCATAGTTTTTATTGCATTTGATATATTTTGTACATTTTCAATATTTTTGAGTAAATGCTTTATTTCGATTTTGTATTATTGCATTTTGTATGTTTTGTACATATTTTGATTTTAATTTTTTTTTGTAGATTGTTTTTAGTATATTGGGTATATCGTTCTCTCATGTAAAATGTGTTTGTCTTATAGTATATTGAGTATATCGTCCTCCGATTTTATAAGTGCATTTGAAAAATAACACGGGTATGTAAATATACGTATATACATGTCATTTAAATTGCAAATGAAAACAAAAGAGCGTTAATACATAATACTTAATATGTAAAATAAACAACCAATGTATATTACGGATATTATATAATGTACGGATAGTAAAAAAAATATAAAAGAAGAAGAAAAAACAAACCAAATGATGGGAATACGTTGACCATTTCCTCAGTTTATATATAACGTATATTACAACACTCATGTACATTACGTATATTATAGAATATATATTTAGAAACAGACGATCGTATATTATATATATTGCAGATAATACATTATGAATATTACAGCGCATATAGCAAGGAATGTAAAATCGTGAAATTTAAGAGATAATGAGAAAAAACAAAAACAAAAATTATACCTTTTGTCAAAATCTTCAAGATCTAAGATTATGGAGATGACAAATAGATAAAAATAAAGAACATAAAATGTGGAACATAGTTTGTAAAAAACGAGAAATAGGAAGAAAATGAAAAGAAAAAGTTAGTAGATTCGTAAAAATTGGAAAGAAAAAAAATGTGTGATGGGGAGTTTGAAGAAGATGAAAATGATGGATTTACAAAAAAAATGGCAACCATGAGAATGAGAATGAGAAGAGAGTAGATGAAATGGTAAATTTTTGAAAAAGGAAATAAAATAAAAGAGATAAATGGAGAGGGAACCAAATTTGAGAGATGAAAAAATGAAGGGGGGGAGAAAGGGAGGGGGATCTTATATGGGTGGGGGAAATGGGGGGGAAAACTTTTGTATTAAAAAATATGAAAAAGAAAGAAGAGGGAGAGAGAGATAAAGGAAAAAAAGAAAAAGAAGGGAGGTGCACGTGAAGAGAAGAGAGAGGGGAGAGAGGAGAGAGGAGAGAAGAGAGAAATTTTTGAGAAAATATATTTGATTTGACTTAAGGGTAAAAATGTATTTTCATTCATTTAAGTGGCTATTTAGAGGAAGTTTTAAAAAAGTGACTATTTGGGAAATTAGGAGGTAAAAAGGTGCTATTTATATAATTGTTCTTATAAGAAGCTTAGCTTTTCATAAATTAAAAATCAAAATTTTAAAAACAAATTGGAAAGAGATCATAGAGAGTATATCTTGAAGGGATGATTTACTAAACTAGCGGAATTTGATTTAGTAAACTAATTAACATTTAATTATGGATCTATTAATATCATGCAATTTGTGAAAAAACATGTAGATTCATGCTTTAAATTTCGAAAATTAAAATCAAAACTTACATTGAGTAATAAATGGAGAATCGGTTGGAGGTTTCTTTACAGCATCAAATCCTCAGCAACACCGGATCTTCTACGCTATATCCCGATCGATCAAACGAAACCCGATTGTGGGATCGAACTTTAGAAGAAATTTGGAAGAAGAAAAAATATTTTCTTCCCAATGGACTAGGGAAAATCGGCTAAGGGGGGAGGGAGAAGGAAGAGAGAATTCCGAATTTCTAAGGAATTTAATTGTGTGATTTATGAATGACCCAACCCTCCTATTTATAGAAAAATAGGAATCCTAATCCCATTAGGATTAATCTATAGAGATAAATACAAAAAGAATAAAGATTATCTCTTTCATTTATCTTGCAATTTCGAAAATGCCATAGATAAATAGGAGATTATTTTCTTTTCTTTATTTTATTTATCTTGGGTAAATAAATCTATATAATTATTATAGGATATAATTCAAATAATTATCTCCTACAAATTATCTATGAAGGCCAAAATTAATAATAAATAATTAATAAATCAAATTTATTTAATTAATTATTTTGGGCCAATTTCAATTGGGTTCATTAATCCAATTAGGCTTGAAACTCTCTCTTAAATTAATAAGTCCAACTTAATTAATTTATTTATTAATTACCATTTAAATCAAATATTTTATTTAAACAATTAATAATATTAATATTTTCTCCCGACTAAATATTATCAAATTATATTTAATTATTAATTTCCATTTAAATAATTTTCATTATTTAAATAATTAATTTTATTGATAACATTTTATTATTAATTAATTAATTATTAATTATTAATTCCGTTCAAATAAAAATTTATTATTTAAACAATTAATAATTGTTAATTAATTTCAAATTATTAATTACCATTTAAATATACTCAATATTTAAATAATTAATAATATCTAATTAATAATATTTCATTATTAATTTCATGTTTAAATAAACTCATTATTTAAACAATTAATAATGTTTATATTAATTACCGTTTAAATATACTCAATATTTAAACAATTAATATTGCCTATTTTAAGTAATTCACTTTACTTAAAATTTCCATTTCTTCTACTTCATTTCGCGACTACGATATTTGGGCTAGCATAGGGACCCGATGGACCTATAGATCATGGGCTTAATAATTAGTCAATTAATTGATTAACTCATAATCAGTTAATTACTTATTATCTAACTATGAATAATTCCACTATAGATTCATAGCTGAACTCCCCTCACTATAGATGAGTTATGTCCATTTAGTTTATCTTTATTTATATCTGTGATATATCCTTCACATGGAACCCTCATAATTACAGACAGATAAATTTACCGTTTTGCCCCTGTAATTACCGCTTTATCCTTGTGTTCCCGCTGATTCTCCAATGAACTTTATCTTTAGTCGAACTAGAGATAAGGTACTTCTGTGATCAATAGAAGTCGTGGCGCCACTTGTTCATGTCTCGAATCAAGACATCAAGGGAGTTTCCTAAAGTTCCTAAAATGTTTAGGTATCGCACCGATACCGGTTAATTTATAGGAAAGTTATGAATTCCATCTCGTGAAAATGAGTTCCCAGCTACTTATCTAGTCATGTTCCCAAAAAAGGTGTATTGAGCGTTCTTACAGATCGCTCTCAACTATGTGAATCAAAGAACATAACTCCACAAATAGGAGTCCGCATTTCACTCAGGATTGAGATCTATCACCGGTTGATAAACTTAGTTTGATATTCGATCATTTCTCGTAAACTGGTACTAATGAGAAATTTGATCGAACATCGTGGTCCTGTCTTATACAATCAACATTGCATATGATACTTCCATTTCATGTCTCCCACATGAATGATCGATTAGATCATTTGTCTATAAACAAAATGCGAAGCTATCAACAAGTGTTACCAGGATAAGGTTCCCAAACGTTATCCGTTTCTTTCGTAGACACGTTTAAGTTACTCATCTCGACTTTAATCCTCTCGTATGACTCACATACTAAGTTGTGATTTCATAAGAGTAACTTAGGGTTTACTATTTGAATGTTTGATATTTATATATTTCCATATATTCCTAATATCTTTAATTGAATCAATCTAGATAATATAAAGAACTTATGTTTATTTATTTAATTTATTCTTAATAAATTATTATTATTAAATAATTACAAGTTCTAGGACACCATTCCTAACATATCTATACTATATTAAAAAGCAAAAAAGTTGGGGAAACAATTTTAGATAAAAATACCCTCTAAATTATTAACAAACTACACCTACCCTTTAGAAGATATAAAAATTTATTAAATAAATATCAGTTTAAAAAATTAAAAACTAAAAACCAAATCAATATCAATTCAAATTTAGTAAGTAAAATTCAATTCTAATAATTTAAGAGATTTTTAAATAGTAGTTCAATAAAAGGTCAAAAAGCTAACAAATTATAGTTCAATAAAGTTATTGAATCTACTATTTGGATAAAAATAGGGGTTCAATCAATTAATTGAACTAATAAAGGGCAAAATAACCAACAACTAATAGTTCAATAAAATTATTGAACTGTTAAATTACTATTTGGGTCACTTTTTTAAAATTCTGAAATTTTAGTGAAAAATGCTATCTAAGAATTTTTTTTTTTTTAATTTGCGTTTAATAAAAAGTTGATAAAAAAAAAAAGGCAAAATCCCTCCTAAACCTATATCACCATCATCAATGGGCCGAGCCGAGCCGACTTGGCCCAAATATTAGAAGGCTCAAGCTTGGCTCGGGCTTGAGCCCAACGAGCCTATACTTTTAGTCGAACCGAGCCTGCTCAGCCCAATCTAAAATTTTAAGGCTCACGGCTCGGCTCATGGGCTAGGCTCATCGATCCGAGTTTGGGCCTGGCTCGTTGAAGCAAGCCAAGCTCGGTCTATCATATGAGTTCATTTTTTACATTACATTATCTCAAGTACCAATGGTGCATAACTTTCGAATCACTTTTTAAAAAAAAAATCAAGTGTTAACAAAATTAACAAATTAAACTTATTATTTTAAATAGCAAAAAGAGTGAACAAATCAATATATTGAACTTATTATTTTGAACAACAAGAAAATAAAAATTGTTCAATTTTATCCGTTAAATAATTTAACTATTTTATTTTATCCTATTTAGTAATTACACAAAAGTATCAACTTTAAAAAATAGATATTTTTATTAATTATTTCATACATGAATATTTGAGAATAAAGTGCATCACTACAATATAAGTTCATCCCATCTAGGTTGGCACCCACTCATTAGTCAATCATATGCATTTTTCTCAACTTGATTTTTAAATTGGTAATAATATAAAATTCTATTAAATAATAAATAAATATTGCGAGCTTTATTTGGGCCGAGCTCGAGTCGGCTCATTGGATCGGCCCTATGGAGGCTCAAACGAGCCGGCTCTTCAAAAACAGAGAGGCTCATATCCAATCCAAATATTTAACGAGCCGAGCTGAGCCGGCCCTTCAAACGTTGACTTTCGAGTCGAGCCCGAGCCGAGCTAGGGCCAGCCTTTAGGCCGCGAGCCGAATGATGATGGTGAAACCTATATGGGCATGAACTTGATCAATAGAAAAAAGGGAGATTTTTAATTTAAATTTAATTCATGAGATAAATGTCAATTTTGTTATCTAAAACTAATTTTTGAAACTTTAAACTAAAAATATAAAAAATGAAAAGATAGATGATAACTAATTTATTAGTAAATAAATTTCATTTTTAAATATCAAATTCAAGAACTAAAAATCAAATCATTATTGATTTAGATTATAAAATATAAAATATAAAAAAGATGATTAGTTATACAAATTTTCCCTATCTACATTTTTAAATCTTAGTCTAATTTTTAAAGTAAAAAATAATATGTTTTTAAAAAAGTAATTTTCAAAATTTTGAAAAATAAACAAGAAGAAAAATAGTAAAAAAAAAAATTATTTAAGAATCAAGTAAAAACCAAATCAATTCACATTTAGATAATAAAATATTAAAAAAAATTATAATTAAACAAAAATGAATAGAAATTTGATAAATTATTAACATAAAATTAAAAGTGACATTTATTTTAATTTTAATAATTGAAAAAAGACTTGATCCTACGAGAATTAAAATTATAAATTAATGTGCTGCATTTTAAAAAAAAGATTATTCCATATTATTTGTAATTATATAGAATTTCAACCCATTAAAAAATAGGATTAATGCAGTAAATGGCATGTTTTCAACACTCTCCTTCTCTATTTGGCCTACAAGTTTTTTTTAACTCTAATTAGCCCACATCAGATTAGGCCGTAAAATCCATACCAGATATGCCCTCTTAGTCATTTATTTCTTATAATTAATTTATTTTATATCATCAAATCTGCTCGTAATGGGTCCTTATTTTCAGCTTACACATATGTCAATTCCTATAATTATGCAGTTTATTTTTATTTCTTTCCCCATTCACGTTTCCCTTTTTTTTTTTTTTTTTTTTTTTTCTTCCGTTTTTCATTGTCTGTTTTAAATTTCAAATTGTTTTCCATTTACGTTTCCCTCCTACTATTTTTCGTTCTTTTTCAGTCCATTTCATACGTTCTTCCTTTTTTTTTTATAATCTCTTTGTCTGTCCTTTACATCGAAATCTGGAATTTCACGTCGAAAATTTGAGTTTTCCCCCACCATTTAACGAGTTCTTGAGCAAGTTTCAAGATGTTTTCCTTTGGGTTTCTCGTTTTACTTCGATCTCAAACGATTTTGATCCATACCAAGCTTTTTCACTTCGCCAGAATTACCGTCATCGATAAAGGATGTATTTTCTGTACTTTTCTGTGCTTTTTCTACACTTTTTTTGTGTTTTTTTCACTTTTTTGTGTTTTACTCTTCTACATTATGAAATTATGTACTATACAGTACATATTTGATAAATGTATAATATTATGTACAATACATATTATTGTACACAAAATATATAGAACATGTATTGGTATATTTTATCAATATATAATGTATTGTACTGTACGTATACGTAATATATTATATTACGTACAGTACAGTACAATACATATTATACAGAATATATACACTATTGTATTATATTTCATTTTCATTTCTATTTTCATTTTAGTATATAAATGTATTTATTGTATAAACAAATAAACTATACACTATACATTTTTATTATTTTTCGTACAAATCAGTGCTCTATTTTGTTGGTACATTTTTTCTCAATGGTTTTACGTCACTGTATTGTACTGTACGTATCATGTATGAACACCTCATCTCTTAATTCTCTTTTTTTCCCTCATATTTTTCCCTCATATATTTCATTGATTTTCAATTTTTTCATATAAATTCTCTCTTCAGTTTTTCTTCATTGATTCGTTTTTCAAATTTTCAAATCCCTTTCTCTCTCTTTCTTATGGAATTTTTGAATTTAAAACTTCCTTGATTCATGCTTGCTTGATTTAAGGATAATTTTTAAATGATTCTTCTCTTTCTTCTTTCATAAGGGTATTTTCGTCAAAAAGTATCGTCTCTCTCCTTCCTAAAATCCTGCATAGGCTAGAAAGTATTATTTTTAATTGGTTGGCCAAAAATCATTATTTCTTTAAAAAAGAGGCTACCTATTTGATTAACCCTAAAAATTATTTCATAAAATAAATAAATGAAAAAACCTCTATTCACTATCGAGTTATTAAATTTTAAATATTTAGAAGAAAAATAAGTGCAACGTACGTGGTAAAAACTAGTATATTAAAAGTGGAGAGAAATGAAGAATCTTTCATTGCCAATTTTACCCTCATAAATTTATAAACTACCACACTTTACTCCAACAAATATCGACAATCTAAGCATTGTATTTCCTGAGTATTAAATCATGATAATCACAAGTTGTTTGCATTTAAATCTACTAGTTGAGATCACGTGCGTTGCACGTGTTCTTGTAATTTTTTTAAGTTAAATTTTGAAAGTATGAAAAATATACAAATTGTTCAAAATATATACATGGTAATATAACTTGTTCAAAATTTTAATGTAAATTTTTCAAATGTCAAATGTTAGTAAGGGCAAAATAGAAAAGAAAAGTAAAACCAAACCAAAATTTTTGAACCAATTTATGTTCATGGTTTGAAATATAGTAATATTGTTTTTATATGAAAAAGTTAAGTGTACACGTGCATTAAAATTGGAAATTTGGGTAAAATGACCTCCAAAATCTTAAAATAATGTTTATTGACCTCCATTCTCAAATTAACCTTTTTTGACCGTTTGATGATGTCACTTTGGTATGAAATATCAAAAATACCCTTCACTTATCTTCTCCAAATTTCCATTCCACTTCTCTCTTCTCCAACTCTCCCTCAACTTTCCAACTTCCATTGATCTTTAATAACCATTGATTCTTCTTCATCTTACAACTTCAACTTCCATTAATTCTTCATCTCTAACAACGAAAAGGTACACGACGATTCGAAATCTCAAAACTCCTTTGATTTCCGGAAATGGAAATCCTTCGAAATGCATGGATTCCATACCTCCGGATTCTGAACAACACAACAACAAGAAGAATAAAAGGAAGAAGAAGAATAAGAATAAGAAGAACCCATGTTTTTAGCTTCATCTTCAACAAACCCACCACCATTACTGACCTTGGAGCTTCATTCTTAAATGGGTTTCGGTCATCAACTTGAATAAAAAAAGTGGGGGAACTCCGGAATCCGGAAAAAAGAAAAAAAATCTTCGAATTCCGGAGATCTCCTCCGGAATCCGATTCCGGAGGACTACCTCCGGAAAGAATCTTCGAATTCCAGAGGACTACCTCCGGAATCCGGAGGTAGACCTCCGGAATTCGAAAAAAAAATCAAAATTATTATAAGAAATTATAGTTATTGTGATTTAATTGGCTCTACTAATTCATAGATTGATTTTCATTTTAAATAATATTAATAAATTGATTTAAACTAAGATAATTTTTTTTATTTAAAAAAAAAAATTAATTTGGGGGGCTACTTCCGGAATCCGGACCTCCGGATTCCAGAGGTATCCTTCGGAATTCAAAAGAAAAAATAAATAAATAGGGGGGCCAGCCCCCACCCCTGGAAATAAATCCGGAGGGCCGGATTTCCTCCGGATTTATTTCCAGGGGGTGGGTGGGGCTGGCCCCCCTATTTAATTTTTTTTTTCTTTTGAATTCTGGAGGTAGCCACATTTTTTTATTTTTTTTTTTATTTTTTTTTTCTAATTTCGAATTAAATCACAATAACTATAATTTCTTATAATAATTTTGATTTTTTTTTTCGAATTCCGGAGGTCTATCTTCGGATTCTGGAGGTCTACCTCCGGATTCCGGAGCTCCGGAGGAGATCTCCGGAATTCGAAGAATTTTTTTTTTCTTTTTTCGGATTCCGGAGTTCCCCCACTTTTTTTATTCAAGATGATGAACGAAACCCATTTAAGAATGAAGCTCCAAGGTCAGTAATGGTGGTGGGTTTGTTGAAGATGAAGCTAAAAACATGGGTTCTTCTTATTCTTATTCTTCTTCTTCCTCTTATTCTTCTTGTTGTTATTTTGCTCGGAATCCGGAGGTATGGAATCCATGGATTTCGAAGGATTTCCATTTCCGGAAATCGAAGGAGTTTTGAGATTTCGAATCTTCGTGTACCTTTTCGTTGTTAGAGATGAAGAATTAATGGAAGTTGAAGTTGTAAGATGAAGAAGAATCAATGGTTATTAAAGATCAATGGAGATGAAGATCAATGGAAGTTGGAAAGTTAAGGGAGAGTTGGAGAAGAGAGAAGTGGAATGGAAATTTGGAGAAGATAAGTGAAGGGTATTTTTGATATTTCATACCAAAGTGACATCATCAAACGGTCAAAAAAGGTTAATTTGAGAATGGAGGTCAATAAACATTATTTTAAGATTTTGGAGGTCATTTTACCCAAATTTCCATTAAAATTGAACGTTCCTCTTTTGTTGCAAGGTATATGGTTCAAAGGAACTAAGAAAATAATAACTAAACTTGTCTTCTTTAGTTTGCTTGTGATGAAGAATTTATAATTGAGAAGTAATAGTAAAAAACAAAAAATTATGAGCAAATCATTTTATAATCTTATACCAAAATAAATATACAGATTTACTTGTTAAAAAAGAAAAAAGGGATAAGAGACTTACATAAATCATCTAAGAGTTTTGCATTCATATTTCGTTTACTGCAGTCACTAGTAAAGTTGGAAGTATTTTACACCATCTAATAATAATAAGTTGTACTTTTAGAACTGTAGTCTATGGAAGAATTGAATAACATAAGTTGTATTTTTTTTTTTTTTTTTTTTTGTAATCAAAAAAATAAAAAAATAAAAAAATAAGTTGTATTTTTTATAGTTTTAATTAATTCAATTGATTTAATTTCTAATATAGTTGTCTATTAAAAATACACATGCTTTTGAAATTCTTAACACGTGTTAATATAAAAGAATAAATAATGTAATTTTTATTGATTACATAAATGAGACGAAACTAATTTTAATATGATAAACATGTCGTTTATTTAAATTAAAATTATAACAAATTTGAGTTTGAAATATATAAAATTAAAATTGGATATTTAGTTTGTCGAACACTGAAGATATTAATTCAAACTTGATTCAATATAGTATGGATATAAAAATTAAAAATAAATTGAAGACGTATTTCTTGCATGCTTTGATTCATTGAATATGAAGTTCAAAAAATATATTTGATCCCCAAAATAAAGTATTCAAATATATTGATTAGGGGTGAAATAAAAACCGACGAACCGTCAAACCAAACCAAACCAAACCGGTTTGGTTCGATTTCTCTCTTGATAAGCAACCAAACCAAACCAAACCAATAATAGGTTGGTTTGGTTCGGTTGGAAATACTCTAGTCGGTTTTTAACCGATCCAAACCAATTAGGCAAAGTCTTTTATGGGAGTGAATAAACATTAGAGAATTTTATATTTAAGCTTCATACTTTTGATGTTTAGAACTTTAGATTAACTTTAAAATTTAAATTTATGCTTTGGAATTACTTAATTGTATGGATTTCCATGAAAATGTTGATTTTTTTTATAACTAAACTCTATTTGTAAGAACAAAATGTGTGAGAAACAAAACCGATTAAAACCGATCTATCCAAACCAATTGGTTTGGTTTGGTTTTACTTTATGTTTGGTTCGGTTCGGTTCTAAAAAATATATAACCAAACCAATCGGTTTTTTAGGTTTGGTTTAAAACCGAACCAAACCAAACCAACTTTCACCCCATCTCCATCTTTTTTTTAATCAATTTAAATATCTAATATTGATACAATATTCATATTCATAATTATACATTAAATTGTTTAAGCATGATAATTGATAATCGAACTTTTACTAAAGAATAATTTTTTCATTGCTGCTTTCGCCTTTGCTTCTCTTAATATCTTCTCATCATATGCAATGATAGTTTGCTACATGGAAGGCTGTAATTAACAATACTTGGTTGAATACTCAAAGTAGTATGAGACTAGACATAATAAGTCATATTAATGTATTGGTTTTAATGTAATTTCCTAGCTAGTTAGTTAGCTTTTCTGTTAAGTTGTTAGCTTGACACTTGGATGTATATAAAACCATTCTTTATCATTAATGAAATCTATCTCATTCATTATTTCCTATTATGGTATCAGACGAAATCTTTTCTCTCTCTTCCTTTTTTTTCTTTTCTCTGATTTTCTTACCCTTTCCCTCTTTTCTCGAGATCCTTGCCCTAGATTTCCTCATTCTTCTCTGAAATTTTCTAGCTTCTTCCATGGCTACTACTGAAAATCGAACTCCTTCCGTAGTTGCTTCTAGCTAGAATCTCTCAAAGGATAAAAATACACAAGACAATCTGTATTTTCTTCATCATTCCGATGGATTCAACACTGTTCTTGTTTAATTTCTCCACCTTTGACTGAGCACAACTACCATTCATGGAGTCGCTCGATGAGGTTAGCTCTTTCTGTGAAGAATAAACTAGGATTTGTCGATGGAACACTTCCTTGTCTAGAGGAAGGAATTCTGGTTTCGTCTTGGTTGCGAATTAATGATGTAGTTTCTTGGATCTTCAATTTTGTTTCAAAAGAGATTTCTCCTAGTCTCTTATATAGTGATCTCGCTGCTGAGATATGGCAAGATTTGCGTGATCGTTTTCAGCAAGGTAATGGTCCACGTTTGTTCCAGTTACGTCATGAATTAATGACAATTTCATAATGAGACTTATCCATAAGTTGTTACTTCACGAAGCTAAAGACTATTTGGCAAGAACTTATGGAATATCGTCCAAAACCTGCTTGTACGTAAATGTTGTGAATTGAAGCAATTTGATACTTTTTATCAATCTGAATACTTGTTGAATTTCCTCATGGTTTTGAATAATTCTTATGCTCAATCCATTTCACAGATCCTACTTATGGATTGTAAAGACCCGACTCTTAAAAATAGAATTAAATAAATAACGCAAACGGAAAACTTGAATTAATAATTGGAAAAACTATAAATCGATAGAAACATCCTTTTCATTTCAAAATAAAATCTGAAATCCTTAATGTTCAAAGATGAGAAGCGCTTCCCTTTTCATAAAGTTTCAAACCCACAATGTAAATAGATTCATAAATCCAGAAATCCATAGAAACCAAATAAACATAAGTGATAAGGCTCAAAAGAGCTCAACAACCCAAAGCCAAACAAATAAAAGACATCATAAGTCCATGGACTAAAACTGACTCAAGTCCATCCATCATCATCGATCCGGAATCATGCCGCACCAGCTCCACGGAAGAAAAATGGTCGTTATTCAGAAAAGTGGCGTTCGAAGAAGATGAAGAGCCAAATAATCCAAACTTGATAAAATTGGGAAAAGAGATTGTACACAAGTGTAAAGGCATTCCTCTCCTGATAAGAAGTGTAGGACATTCATTGCACCCAGAATCATCGGAAGAAAAATGGATGTCAATCAAGGATAAGCTGCAACTAGGAAATGATGATGTTATTTCAAACCTAAAATTGAGCTACGACCACCTCCCAACATCATGTTTGAAGCAATGTTTTATCTGTTGTTCGTTGTTTCCCAAAGATTTTTCTATCAGAGCAGATGAATTAATTAGACTATCAATTGCTCTAGGTTTCGTCCCATCATCACATTCAGGTAAGTCTATGGAAGATCTAGGAAAAGATTATTTTATGGAATTATGTTGGAGGTCATTGCTTCAAAGTTCAATTTTAGAAAATGGAGCACAAGGCGTTTCTTATTATTCTAGTTTGGAGAGAATTACTTCTGACGAGAAGTTTTGTTTTTCATATAAAATGCATGATTTAATGCATGAGCTTGCACAAATGATTGCAAGCGACGAGTGCAAATCTTTAAGTAATGAAGAGTGTGACGGTGTTAATGAAAAAACTCGTCATATTTCACTGCAAGTTGTATTAATTCATGAAGGTAATCTGCCAATCTCGATATTCAAGGCTAAAGGGTTGAGAACATTACTTGTACAAATCGATGGATCTAAACCAGTTACAATTGATACGTTTGCTTTAAACAAGCTATTTTTAAGATGTGTACGTTTGCGAGTGTTGAAACTAAATAGGTTAGGTATTAAAGAGGTACCAAAATCCATCAAGAAGTTAAGGCCCTGTGTAACGTCCCGTTATTTTGTGATAAAAAAAAACTTTTATTTATTTTATTTTAATTTGAGTAATTAAAATTCATTTATTTATTATTAAATTAGAAATTAGTAATTTATTTCATTTTAATTCCTTTTAATGGCTTTATTTATTTAATTACGTTTTAATGGTGTTAATAATTATTAACGGGCCAATTAATAATTATTAATCACCATTGGGGTAGTTTGAGATGTTCGGGATTCGTTTTAAGCCAAAAGTCATAAAAGGGCAAAGTTGTAATTACCCAATTTGCAAAATATCTAAAAACACTATTCATTTGTCTTTAAAAACACAACTTTGACCACAAATTGACCAAGCTTCATCTTTTTTCTTCTTCTTTTCTCTCCAAGGCCGTGAGCCTCCTCATTGGTTTTTCCAAATTTCGATTTCGTTCATTTCTTGTCGGATCGGCTTGATCTTAGATCCATCGGAAAGCCCCTGGGTCAAGGATCATTTCCCACCTAGCCATCGTCCGGTTTCTCTCGAGATCCGAGGAGTTCTCGGTAAGAATCTCTTCAAACCCTAAGCTCCAAATAGTGTTTTAATGGAGTTTTGCTTGTTTTCTTTCGATTTCTTGCCGTGAAACTCGGTGTTTGTCAATTCGGGAGTAGTTTTAAGTGTTTTTGGAAACTATTCCATAACCCTAAAACCGAGTTTCAATCGAAACCCTTTCCGTTTGAAATTTACCCTTTTGGGATTGAAAATGGGTTAGAAATTAATGAATGAATGTTTATTTAAATTCAATTCGGGAAAGGGAGTAATGTTCAAAAACACTATTCATCGATACCCATTGAAATCGGGATTATCGAATTTGATTAAAACCAACTCAAAACGTATTTGAATTGCCAAAAAGCCAAAAAACCAAACCCGAGACTCGTTTTTTATGATAGGGCCGTGGGCCTCTTTGTGGGTTTTATTGGGTTTTCGTTGCTTTGTATGTTTAGTAGTTGTTTGAATGATAGTTGGTTTCGTTATTGATTGTTACGATATAATTCGTTTGTAGGTGTTTTTGAACTTCGTGGTTGATTGCTCTTTCGGTGTTTAGGAGCAAAGTCTTCACTTTTATTAAGGTGAGAATGATTAGTATGTAAAGTAATTATAGAAAGCAAATGAGTGTATTGGTTTGAAGAGTTTGAAACTAAGATTAGAATCCGAATCTAAGATTAGAGGGTTATGAGTTAGTGCCCTTAGGATTAGAAGTTAATCCTTCAAGTGAGAACTTAGAAGTTCTCGAGAAAGACTTGAATCTTAGAAGATTCTAAGTTAGATTCGATCTGAAACTAAGGTTGGATCATTGGAAGTTAAGAATCCAACTTGTAATTAGAACGATTAATAGAACCTCGATTTATTGAAAGTTTAGAATCCTGGAAGGTATAGTTAATCGTTTAAGTAATGATTATACTTTTATTATTGATATTGGAGTTCGATCGACATATCGTTCATCCGAGGTTACAATCTATTCCTTTCTTTTTACTTAATGTTATTTACTTTATGTATTCTACTTTATGTTTATTTCGATTACTTTATTATTCGCACTCTATTTTATTTACTTTGTAAGTATGTGCGAGCATATCATTGCATCTCGCACCATGACATATTGCACCATGACATCTCGCATAAAAGAAGTACGGAATGTTGGAGCCTACGGGTATTATCCGCATTTCCTTCCTGAGAAAAAGAATGAAAATGAGAAATAACAGGATACGAATGTTGGAGCCTACGGGTATTATCCGCATTTCCTTCGAGAAAAAGAATGAAAATGAGAAAGAAAAGAAGTACAGAATGTTGGACCCTTCCTGGGGATTGTCCGCATTTCCTTCTTCATGCATTCCATGCATATGGTTGATGAAAATATATATATATATATAACTTGGATAGAGGATCGAGATAATTTACCGTTATGAAAGGTTATTTACTTTTCCTGTTTATGTCATAACAAGAATTTGGATGAGATTAAGACTACGAGAGTTAGTAGTATTATCCTTTAGAGAATGTAAAAATGATTTCACCTAGAGTTTGGATGACTTTAGGAGTGTATTGTGTCAGTTATTTGGACACAAATCGAAATGCGAGTTTGAGGTCTATCTTTACTTTTTATGCTATTTATTCTCACCTGGGCTTAGTTTGTTAGCTCATGATATTACAACCAATTTCAGGTAATGCCTTGGCTAGAGGTCGAGGAGAAGGAGGTGGTCTTGCGTGATTGAGGAATGCCTGGCCTCGAGATGGACTTGTCTTTGTAAAGTTTGTGTAACACTTTTATAAATTTTTGAACACTTTGATGTTGTATATAGCTCATAAGAGCTTTTGATGTGGTTTTTGTGTGATGAAACATTTGAACTCCTGATTTGGACTTAAAGTCCATGAGATTTTGATTAGATTTGAAATTAGGTTGTAAACAGGTTTTCGGCATGCCAATTTTCAAACAAAACCACGCCAATTTTTCGTAAATTAAAAGACTTCCGCTGTTTTCTCTGAATTTAATTTATTTAAAAATGACGGGTCGTCACACCCTGTTTGGTATGCAATCTGAAAAGCAGAATTTGAATTTAGTGTATTCTAATGAATTCAGAGTTGTATTCTGTGAATTTGTTGATTCTGAAACTGTGTTTGGTAACAGATTCAAAATTTATAATTGAAATTCAGAAATTTGAAATATATGTTTGGTTGGTTACTCAAAAAATTTAAAATCAGATTGTGAATCAGAACAGTGTGAAAATAATACTTACAACTTTAAATCATTCATTTTTAAGTTTGAAAAAACTAATAATTCATAACTTATAAATTAGAAACATCTTTATCCGCATCAACTATAACTATTCTCATTCTTAGGATAAATTTTTCTTTTAAAAAAATTATAATAAAGATAATAGAAGCATTGCAAGTCTATCAAATAAACTCTTTAGATTAAAACAACTCAGTTTTTTCCAAAAGGAGAACTATACAAGACACACTGAGATCCATTCTAAAATTCAAAAGAACCTGGTGCAACCAAAGAGAGAATTTCTCAATAAAAGAGGATTTGAAAAAATATTTTCACACTAAATGGAGAGACCATTTAGGCATTGAAAACCTCCAATAACGTTATTCAAATAGTAAATAAGAAGCAGAGAAAAATGTGAGCAACAACCTCCAAAACACACACACACACACATATATATATATATATAATTTTTTTTTTATATTTAAATTAATTTTATATATAATTATAAAAACAAAGTATAAATAAAAAATATGATATAGTGAAAAAATAAATTAACTTTTTTTCCATCACTTTAGAATTAAGTTTAAGTTTAAAAAGTTAAAAATCAGCTTAAAAACATGCAATTAAAAATTAAATAAATAAAAGCTAGAACGAACCGGGTCAACCTCGAAAAACGGGTCTGACCCGACATAAACCTGGAAAATGGGCCCAACTCGTATTTTTATCTCATGTGTTCAAACCCGTGGATTAAATTGTGTGGGTGAGGTCAATTTGTGTTTTTCAGTTTTTGAGTTGGATATTTTGGATTCTTGTTTTAGTTGAATTCATTTTTTAGCCTAAAAAAGAAATTGAATCCAAATTACTTTTTTCTGGATTGTAAACCAAACACAAAACAAAGAAGATTCCTTTTATTCTTTCAATCCAGATTCATAAAACTGAATCTGGATTGCAAACCAAACGGGCCCTAAGACAACTTCGATATCTAGACCTCTCAGGAAATGAGGAATTGAAATTTCTCCCAAGTTCTATCACTGAATTGCAAAATTTGCAAACGCTAGACTTGCATGAATGTTTTGGATTAATGAAACTACCGAGAGATATAAAGAATCTTGTAAATCTTAGACATCTTGATCTATATGGTACGAGATTAAAGCATATGCCAAAGGGAATGGGAAAGTTGACAAGTTTGCAGACATTAAATTTGTTTGGGACGATATGGATGCTTGTAAGCTAAATGAATTGAAAGAGCTCAACCATTTAAAAGGAAAATTAGTCATAAAATGTTTAAAACAGCTGAACACTACTCCGTCTGAAGCTAGCTTAGTAAGGTTGAATGGGATTGGAGAAGGGAAGATGTTGATAATGAAATGGTGTTGGAAGGCCTCGAACCACATCCAAATATTGAATCATTGGTCATTATATATCATATGGGAGAAAGAATATCCAATTGGGTATCTTCACTCTCAAAACTTATTACGATTGAATTGATGGCTGCAAAAGATTGCAACATATTCCACAGCTTGATCATCTTCCGCTTCTCAAAATCCTAACTTTGGAGGGCCTACATGCTCTGGAGTTCATAGATAATGATATCAAAGATTCATTTTCTTCATCGGTGTTTTTTCCGTCTCTTCAATATCTCTGTTTACGTAATATGCCTAATTTGAAAGGATGGTGGAAATGGGAGCCTTGTACGCTTCCATCTTTCCCTCCTCTTCGTGAAATTAGAATCTACCTCTGCCCAGAGCTAGTTTCGATGCCACTACACTCTGATTTAGTAAGTGATAGACTTGACTATTTGAGTCTCAAGACATTGAAATTTCCAATTGCGAGTACCATATGTCCAACAGATCCATCATCCACCATCACCTTCTCTCCGTCTGTTTTAGAGAATCTTGAACTATCAAGCATCAATGACTTTGAATTTCTACCAAACCAATTATGGCGGCACCTCAACAACCTGGAGTCTCTACAAATAAATTTTTAAAGGAATTGAGGAAAGTAAGAAACTTGAGTCATTGAGTAAAGTGAAAGATGGCAAATTGAAATATTTGGAGCTTAGGTCACTCCCAAAACTGGTGTCCTTACCAATTGGACCTCAATATTCGGCTACTCTTCAAACTCTCTGGATAGAAGACTGTTGTAATTTGAGGCATTTACCGGAATGGATAGGAAGCCTTGTTTCACTTTCAAAGTTGCAGATTGAGAGATGTCCCAATTTGAAATCATTTCCAGAGGGAATGTGCCAACTTAAATCTTTACAGATACTTCAAATATATGAATGTCGAGAACTAGAAGAAAGATGCAAGGAAGGAGGGGAGGATTGGCCCAAGATTGCCCACGTTCCAACAGTTCGTCTGTGGAGATGAGGAAGATAGCATGGGATTAATACTTCTCCAGGTACTCTCAAACCAATCTTTTATTTCATTTCTATTTCTATATTTTATAATTACTAGTTAAGGCCTACGGGGTGGCGTGTAAGATTTTTCAATTTTTTTGTTTTAATTTCTTAGAAACCTGGGAATTTCACTTAAAACTAGAAGGAAAAAAACATTGAAAACAGGGTTAAGGGGATGAAGATTAAAAAAATGAAAGGAAAAAAATGTTGACAGAGAAAAATATTGCAATAAACACAGTGATTCGCACACACAATTTTAAGATACCTTTCAGTGCTTTATTGTTTTCATTTTTTTTTAATTTCTTAGAAACCCGGGAATTTCACTAAAAACTAAAAGAAAAAAATTGAAAACAGGGTTAAGAGGATGAAGCTTAAAAAAAGGAAAGGAAAAAAATATTGTCAGATAAAATATTGCAATAAACACAATGATTCGCACTCACAATTTTAAGATACCTTTCGGTGCTTTATTGTTAGGTTGATGAATGATTCCTGGGATATAGTATTGAAACTAGGAATTTTACTCAGGCTTACATGAGAGAATTTAATTCACAAGACACAATTTTGCACCTTGTTTTAAGAATAATTTTGAAGGTGCTCTAATTGTAGAATTATGTTGAAAACTACTTAAATAACTAAGAAATTTGAGAAATGATAATTACTCACTTTCAGGAGTATAAAAATGTTAATTACTCACTTTATGTTGAAACCTATTTTGAATCGGAAATCAATTAAAAGTTGTGTACACTTGAAATGTGAAAAGGGTGAAAAGGTATTCTCCTATTCTTCTGTTTTTATTCATGTCAATTTTGTTTTACATATCAAATTGAGATTCATATATTTTTAATATATCTGTGATTCGTTGCTTCAAGAAATTAGATGCATTTCCCTGCCAAAAATGTGTGCACATAAATGTGTTTTTAGCCAAAGGTAGAAGGATAGAATCTCTTGTATAGAATCAAGTTTTCGGGAGAAATAGTACTCACGGTTTGGGAGAAAAAATATATGAGTACGACATTGTTTACAAACGGTTTTGTTGGTCATTTTTATCTGTTTGAGATAACCTTTCAACAGGTTGTTTTTGTATGCAGGAAATCATGTGGTGGAAAAGGGAGTAGTGTTTTGATTCCTTTATGTGGCATGAGGGCTGTAAGCTTACTCAAATAAATTCACTTGACAAAGCATTCGAAAACTCATCTGACTCTACTTGTTAAACAACAGTTATTAGTTTCAAATGTCTCCCTTCCTGAAGTGAGGTGAGATATTGAACTACAATACTTAGCTAGATGTATAGAAGTTTGTTGATTATTGCATGGCTTTCATCTCATGTTTGATTGCAGGAGTGAGAGACATTCACTATTGTCTATGTACGAACAAGATGGAGATGATTAAGAGCAATTGAATGAACAAGAAAAATAAACTTGAGGGCAAGGAGATGATCACACCGTGGAAGATGGCAGATATAACGGCTTCCCATAGGAGTAGGCAGCACTCATCAATAGAAGTTCGGGCATTTGAAACCGATGTGGTTAAAAGGAAGTTTCTCCAAATATGGTTAGACAAGAAAGACGAGGAACAATTGTTTTTTACCAAGGTATTTCTAACACTCCTTGTCTTTTTAGTTAGTTTCCAAAGCAACCACCCCTTTAATAAAGTAGAACGTCAAAAATTGATACAACCGAGTGTAAATCAAGAAATATTAACACATTCTTGGGTAGACGAATAGTTTCCATGCTTATTTTAGTTTTTTGATGGTGTTCTAAATCAGTGAAATATGAAAAAGACTCCATGAATGACAGTCAATCAGTTAAATCAATTTGAATAAGACTTTGAATTGAATTAAAACAGATGTATAATTACTTTAAAATGTTAAATCATTTTTAAAAAAAATAAAAAAAGAAATACTCTATGTTGAAAACTATTCAAATAACTAAGAAAATTGAGACATGTTAATCACTTTCAGGAGCATAGCCAAATTCTTCACCTCAAAAAAAAAAAAAAAAAAAAAAAAAGTTGTGGACTCTTGAAATGTGAAAAAGATGAAAAGGTACTCTCTGTTTTTTTTTTCAGTATTTATTCATGTCATCATTTTTCTTATGTGTCAATCTTAGATTTATATTTTTATATATCTATGATTTGTTGCTTAAAAGAATTAGATGCAATTACCTTGCCAAAAATTTGTGCACATAAATGTGTTTTTAGCAAGAGGTAGAAAGATAAAATCTCTTATATAATCAAGTTTTGGAGAGAAATATTGCATTAATCACCGTTTGAAAAAAAAAATATGATTATCACTTGCCAATTTGAAGTTACCTTTAAAACTAAGATTCCGTATACAAAGGATTTTGTTTTAAAAAATTAAGCTTGTTTGGTAATATTTATTTTTATTAGTTTGATTGACATTACCTTTCAATAAGTTGTTTGATATGCAGAAATTATGTGGTGGGAGGGGAGACGTGTTTTGAATTCCGTTATTTGGCATGAGGGTTGTAAGCTTGCCCAAATGAAGGATGGATACTCTTAACATCAAAGACCTACAAGGCAATGCAAAAAAATTCATGTAACGTCCCGTAATTTCGCGATAAATTTTTTTATTTATTTATATATCTAGTTAATTATGTAATTCTTATTCACCTTATTTATAATAGTATTCATAATTATTTAGTTGTTAATTTGAGCTTTCCTTATTAATGGGATGGATTTATAATAAGTTATTAATTGCAAGTTAATTCATTAGGGGTTTTGATAAATATTTAATTGAAGAGTAATTTAAGTGGTGGGCCCCTCTCCTTAAGTTTGCCTTATTCCAAAATTTAGGGCATCAACCCATTGGTTCTTAACCTATAAAAAAATAAAAGGGAGCAAGACTTCATTATCTTCTTCCTATCTCCTTCCAGCCGCCGACAGTCCAAAGGGATAAAAACCAATCTCATCCAACTTTCTACTTCCTCCCAGCCCTGTCAAGTGCTCTTGATTTTTGGTATTGTGGTTATTTATCCTTGTGGACTTTAATCTAAGAAGAAGAAATGGTCAAAGGATTTTACCCCTCTCACTACCGAGACCTCCATTGAAGGCCAAGGATCCATGCTTTTGTCTTCCACTTTTCTCTCCCATTTTCTCTAGTTGGTGGGTTCTTGGGTTAATATTGGGGCTTTGTTTTGGTAGCTCATTCTCAATTTGAAGAAGATCATCATCCCTTTTCTTGAAATTGAAAGAGGTAAATTCACATGGTTGAGCTTTATATATATATATATATAAATATGGATTCTTTTATTTTCTTATTCATAAAGATGTTTTAACTAATTTTATTTGTATTTTCTCCAAAATTATTTGGTGTGGCCGTAGACCCCATGTTCAAAAATATCAAAGGTTGCCTTTGGGATTTTTCCATTGACTGCTCTGTTCGTGTGTACACATATATGTGTATATACATTTTGTTTAAAATATATATATATATATATATATATTTGTTTATGTATATAAAATTTTCTTTAATTAATATATGTATATAAACTTTTGATGTTGACTCCTCCCTATCCCTCTCTGTGTCCGTGCCCACACATATATACAAATATAGTTATTATGTAATTATAAGCTTTTGATTTAATTTTGGTTTTAATATTTTATATATATAAACTTTTAACTCTTATTTGATTCAAATCCTCCAAATGAGTAACCACCGCCCCTGAACCTACCTTTTATTTATTTTTATAATTTTGTGTTGTTTTGTGACTAAGTTTTTTTTTTTTGTTTTATTTGGAAAGTTAAGTTGTTTCTAAAATAAAATAATATATATACATATATATTAAAACTAATACCAACTTTGGAATGAAATATCCCATTAATGTTAATATGGGATTTAAATGGTATTTTGTAGGTGTTGGTTGTTCGAACGCTTGACGCTTCTTTGGAACGTTGATTGTTTGTTTACTTAGCTACGAGGTGAGGATAAATAGAATTTTACAGTAAATTTAGAAATTAAATACTTGAACGATTTGTATGATTCGGGAGTTAAGTTAAATTGGATTTAAGTGAATTAAAGCATGCTAATTTCGTGAATTTATAGGAATTGGGAGTATAGAATTAATATGAGAAATTATGGAATTACAATTTCTTGGGAGTTTAAGTATGACACCATTGGATTACTTCGGTTATCACTTAAAGAATATTTACCATGTACTCTTGGATTTTCAATTTAGTTATCGAGCTACCCCTGATTAATTTAACTCTTACTGAGACTGAGTCTTCCCAGCATTGGTTATATTATGCCCTTAGAAATTGGTTACGATATGGATGTTTTATGATTACACTGAGTTATTACTGGGACTGAGTATTCCAGCATTGAGTCTATATTATAATTATTCGATTTGCAGGATTATCGTGAATTAATTATGCATGTGCTTACGAGCCTATTCATGCTACACTCTTAACCAATGGAAATCGTTCTCTTTTCCGATTACTGTTACTAATTAGTGGTTTTGAACTCGTTTCTCTGATAATATTATGATTCCTGCATTCCTGATTCATTACTATCACACTTGTTTGCTTGGTGATGAATAATGAGATAATGCATATCTTGCGTGTGCTTGCATTTTCCTGGTATTATTCATGGTTCGGTATATGTATCATGAGGTATGCATTGACTACGTGAGTCGCATTAACCTGGAGGAGTTGAATAATGAGATAATATTTAGTTGTGTGAGCTAAAATTATCTGGTATTATTCATAATTGCTATGATACATATACATTATAGACTGCATCGACTACGTGAGCTTTGCATGTCATTGGTGAGATAACGGGATCGTGCATTGACTACGTGAGCTGCACCATCTGATGTTATTCACCCAGGAGGTTCTGTTCTATGATGCATCGACTACGTGAGCGAGCATCGGTTCTTGATAAGAAAGTAAAGGCTTCGTGAGCTTTACTTGATGTTAGAGGTGAGATAATGGGATCGTGCATAGACTACGTGAGCTAGCACCATCTGACATTATTCACATGTTCTATCTTCCTGTTCTATATTCTATGTTCTATGTTACATGATCTATGTTCTATAAAGCCTAGACTACATGAGCTAGCATTTGATCTGTTCTATAATGCATCGACTACGTGAGCGAGCATTGGTTCTTGATAAGAAAGTAAAGGCTTCATGAGCTTTACTTGATATTGGAGTGAGATAATAGGATCGTGCATTGTCTACGTGAGCTGCACCATCTGACATTATTCACATGTTCTATGTTTTGATTCTACATTCCATGTTCTATGCTATATGATCTATGTTCTATGTTCTAAGTTCTAAACCCTATGTTCTTGGTTTTATGAACTTGTTCTTATTATTAGTTAAGACTTTGGGAGCTTAACTCATTCTATAATTTATCCTAAAAGTGTTATCCTATGATTATGCCCTGATTATTTGGAGTTGGGAACCTGACTATATATATAATCTGTAACTGTGTTTCTTACCCTTTTATCCTCAGAAGTACTGCATAACCTTACTTTCGGAAGTATTACTGGGTAGTTAAGAGACAGTAGGATCTGTTGGACACAAATCCGGAAATTAAGGAGAAAATATGAAGGAATTTGAAGCTCAATGTAAGTTTTAGAATTGATGCTTGCGAAAAGTAAGAGGACATAGCATAGTTTTATTGAGAAAACGACGGCTTCCAAAACTTAGGTCTGTTCATCAGATCCTCCCATACGTTAATTTCCAATATAACCATCTCTTCAAATTAGTTTTCAAATGACAAATGAAATTAGATTGGAAAATACACTAACAAGGAATACGATCAGTTAGCAGTTCCTTTGGTTTATTTGAGTATAAAACAAACTTAAAATATAACAGTTGAATAATACCATAATCAGTTGGTGCTTTACTTATCTTGAGAATGTAAAAATCATTGTAAATATGGAATGTGAATTTGCGCACTGAACAAAAATATCCTTCCTTGATATATCGTTTTTTAATTTAATTTTATATTTTATTTTTGCTCTTGGTTATCGTGAAAATTGTTTTTGAGTTGTAGATTTTTAGTACTCTTAACTCCATAAAGGTTCACTGTTGATCATATAGGCTGCTAATTTTTGATTGATTTTTGAATACCAGCGGAAATCTTGTTTTTTTTCGGCACGGCTTTTCTAGCTTTATAGTGTTATTTTTAGGTTGTTAGGTTCTTCCTATAAAAAAAAAGAGTTTTCTTGTGTTATTTTCATTGTTTGATAGCAATCATTTTATGAATAGAGTGGAGTTGCAACTCATATTTCTTATTAACCAATGCTATCCTTTTATTTTCTAATGACAAATGCTTCTAGATTGGAAAATACACTAATGAGGAAAATGCTTCACGTTCACCATTGTGTACGTACGAACAAGGAGATAATCAAGTCGTGGAAGATGGTAGAATATAATGGCTTCCCATAAAAGTAGGTAGTATCACTAGAAGTTCAGGCATTTCAAAGTAAGTTTCTCCAAATAGGGTAGAACATCAAAATTGATTCAATCGAGTGAGTGTAAATCAAGAAATATAAACACACTCTCGGGTAGACGAATAGTTTCCAGGCTTATATTAGTTTTGTTATGGTGTTCTAATCAGTAAAATATGAAAAAGACTCTAATAATGACAGTTAACCAATTTAATCAATTTGAATAAGACTTTGAATTTAATTAAAACAAATGTAGGCAGCATAAAATTCTATCTGCCACCTAATAGTTGGTTGATTTTGTCTGACAAAATATATGTTCTGTTTACTGCAGACTTCATGCATTTGCGTGATAAAATGCTTTTCTTGATGCAATTTTTTTGCTGGAGAAGTGTTCATGTTGGCACTTAGATAGGCATCAACATCTAGTCAAAAGTGGTCATACTCTAGCATTCATTTACTATAACTTGGGAAATGCTTCTTTGGATGTTTAGTTTGAGTTTTGATTCCTCCAAAGGACGCTCGAGATCTATCTTTATGGGACTTCTTTGGGGCTCTAACGTCAAAGAAAAGGAAGATTTTATTGATTTATGTCTTCTCTACTTTGTTATGGATAGTTTGGACTAAGAGAAATAAGTACGTGGCTTTTTTAAGATAGATTTGCTTCAGGAGATTCAATTTGAGATTTAGTTTTATTTCCTACTTTTTGTTGGGCTAAATTTATTATTTCTTTTATATTTTGGGATTACCTTTCATTCCATATATTTAAGCCTCATCAACCGGGCCAAACTCATGGGCCGACCCAAGCCCAACCCAAACCCGACCTGTAAGTCAACGGTTGACAGGCTCGACTCGGCCTCTAAACTTTTTGGATATGTATCACGCATTTGAGCCCAAGTCCGGCCCACGGGCTTTATCCATAAGGCCCCAATCAGCCCAGCCCTAGGCCCGGCCCAAAGCCCTGCTTAAGGCCTGTTCAATTTTTTTTTTAAATATATATATATATATATATATATTATTAATACAGATATTTACACCAATAATCAAATCGGTAATCATATTTACAAAAAAACTGACTATACCAATTTATTTACAAAAATAGACAAATCAGGCCTTATACGGTGATTATTAAAAAATATTCTGACTGGTTTGCTTTTTTCACTTTATAAACGTATATTTCTTTTTTTTTTGTTTATAACTGTCTGAATTTATGTCTGATTTTAAATTACAGTTTTCTAGCCATGATTTCCGCCCCTTATTCCACGTTCATGCAGTTGTCTTTTTTATTTTTATTTTTGTAATTAATTTCTTAATGTAATTGTAACAGCAATTGCAAGTTCATACGTAAGAATCCTAGTTTCTTTCTTTCAAACTTTCTTCTCTGAATTCTTCTACGAATATCTGATTCTGTCATGGGTCGTTTTATTGAATGCAATTTGCTGCATGATGGAAGATTTGATGATAAGAAGGAGTACGTGGATTATCAGTCACCTTCATTTCATAACAAAGAGAACGACACACTTTCACAACAAATTGATTTTGATGAATACTACAGAATGAAGTACAAAGGATGGTGAAGGAGAAGAAATGAATGAGGTAAATTGTTTATTATATATAAACACTTTTAAACATTTATATTTAATAAATATAGTTAAATATTTTTATTTGTAACTAAAAGGATGATATTCCGCTTGTGAGAAAGAATTCTAAAAAATCAAGGCTGACTCAAGTTGTGGTTGAGAAGAAAGAGGAGTTAAAGGGCAAAGGAAAGAAAGTGGAACTTATTACAAAGAGTAGACCCGATAAGCTTCTAGTTGTTAGACCAAGATCACAAAGAATTCAAAACAGACAGCATGCAACTATAAAGCCATCTACAGCAAAATTCGGACCCAGCTTAACAACTGTACAAGGAGGGAGCTCATAACCGGATCACTCGCAACCAACGTTCAAATTTAGTTTAAGTCCACCTGGGGTTCTTAAAAAATGAAGCTGATCTTTTTTTCCTGTGTTAAGAATTTATGTTTTGATATGATAAACCAGTTATGGCAGTTTGGATAGTTTGCTATGTTTTGCATATTTTCAATATTTTTTTTGATAATCATGTCAAATTACAGTGTTATTTGATATGGTTTATACCATTGCATCTTACTATTTATTGTGAATAAATTTACACTGTTTATATTATCTTAAGTATAATGTTTGTTTAATAGCGTTTACTAATAATAAATGTAGAAATCGTATAATATTAATTTAAAAATCAAAGTATGAGTAAACCATAAATAACTTAACTTATAAGTCAACTGTTAACATGGTTAACAACATTACTCATTCCCAACTAAACATAGTCTTAAGTTACAATATTAACTTAAATATATTGTTTACTTATGAAATTTGCATTTAATTTAGTCTAACTATATTAAACATTTATATGCGTTTAAGAGAGCAACAGAGTTAATAATTTGTAATAGGCAAAAGTAATAACATATAAATATTTCTTTTAATATCGTTTAACTATAGTAAACAATTATATGCATTCAAGAAATAAAATAACATTTATAACACAGAACGAGCAATAAACACAAAAATCAAAACATTCAATTAGAAAGAATTATGTTAACACAAGCATCCATTATCCTTACAACTTAAAAGTAAATTGAAAATATTTGAAAACAAACAATGCATAATTAAAGTAGCCACAAACTTAAGAATTACATAGGTCATAATCACATATTCCTACGTAGATGATGGATATCCAGCAAATGATGAAGAAGAAAATCCTTGACTCAGAGCATTACGACATGCCTTTCTGTTATGTCCCAATGTACCACAACGAGAACACTTTTTGCGCCTAGTAACAACTGATTCAATAGTAGAAATATGACGTTTTGTTCTGAGTCATCCAACTCCTGTAATCAGTAATCACAAAAATCAAATTACAACTTTATTTATTAATAATGTTTAAGAAATATAAATTAAATTAAATGTTTATGAAATATAAACAAAACTAAATGTTTAATAAGTAACCCGTGTTTGAAATATTACCTCCATTAGAGCTTCTTCCTCATCTTCATACATTTCTTCTTTTTCCTCAGAGTCTTCTATTTGTTTTTTTTCTTTTCCTTTTTTCAATTCTTTTCGTTCATGCTTTCTCTTTCTACGAATTTCTTGTCTTTCATCACCAACCTGTTGAAATTTTTTAAAAACAATATACAAACATAAACAATATGTAAGACAGAAGTATTAATTTACGAAAATGTTTAACTTCATTTACTGAAAATAAATTTATATATACAGAAATCTGCAATTTATGTATTGAGTATGATTGATTCCTGTTTAACAATGTTTAATTTTGTTTATTGAATATAAATACTTATTCCAGTAATCTTTAAATACAACTCACAACTTCATCTTCTTCAACTTTACTCTATTTTTGAACATTAATATCATCATCAGTCTCAAAATCCTCAATGCTATCTTCTTCAAATGAATCTTCCTCATTTCTTGTTTTTTGTTCTTCATCGGGTTGAATATCTTCCACATCCACTTTATTACTTGTTTCTCCACCAATTTTCTAATATTAAACCCAAACATATAGAAAATCGTTTATAATAACAGAGGCATGCAAAATAGAAAAAAAAAAAAAAAAAACTTTACTTCATTTTACAAGGAAAATACGATACCTCTTCATCTTTCTTTTCTTCCATTAAATCATCTACTTTTTCCTGACTTTGTTTACATGAAGCATTCTCCTTATTGATTGCTTCAAGATACTTCTTGTGTCTTTCCTCCAATATCTTCTTCTTTGAATACATTGTAATTTTTTTTGCCAATTTCTTCTTCCTCCGCTTCAATTCTCTTGGTTTGGCAAGACGTCGATTTACTTTGTTCTGGGTTTTGGTTAACTTTTCGTAAATACAGATTTGGAAAATATGAGGGAAACCAAATTTGTGATTTTTGAAAATTTCCGTTGAAATAAATTAACCGCTTAAACTTTTCATTAAAGCCTGGAACAAAAATCCCTATTTTCACGCCTCATGTCTTGTCTAACCGCCATGACGTCATCAAGCGTGATATTGAGATGTATGTCTGAGTAATTATTAGATGGAGGGCAAATCGGGCATAAATCTAATTTATGTGGTGGTGGTTGGCTAAAATTGTAAATAATTTATACATCCTTGTATTTTTGTAATTAGTGTAAAGGATTTGGTCATATATGAAATTAACCCTTATTAAGGGATTATAAAATATAATCTTATATAATTATAAAATATAATATATTATAATTAGAAAAAAGTTTTAAAAAATGTAATTAAAAATTTAATGAAAAATTATAATCAAACTAACCTACAAGAATGATAAATAACGTTAATTTAAAAGTTTAATAAACAATATATAAAAACATAAATAGAAAAATAAATAGAAGAATGAAAAATTAAATTAACTTTTTTCTTCATCACTTTAGAGTTAAGTTTAAGAAGTTAAAAATAAGTTTTAAAAAATGCAATAAAAAATTTAATTAAATAATTAAAAATTTGAACAGACCAGGCCAAGCCCTCAAAATGGGCTCGGCTCGGCCAGTCCCGTATTTTATCCCATGGGTCCATATAACGATCCGACTCCATTAAATCCTTTAAACTCAAAGACACAGTGGAAGACTTAGTAATTTTAAAACCTAGGATCATGTTATTTTTATATATATTAGAATTCTTGAACTCCTAATTAACTTTGCTAATAGTCATTTGTCAATGCCTAGAGAAGATATACCCCCTAATTAACCTAACAAATGACTTGTACACAAACTATTCTACTACTATAGTTAAAAAATTTAAAAAAAAAAAATAGAGGAAAAAAAACAATAAGAGAAAAAGGTTGAAATTTTTTCTTACTTGATAGATTATTATAGTTGCTTTGCTTAATTATTAGTCTTTTTCACACAAACCTCGAGAAGAGCTACAATGAAGTAAACTCTCAAATAGCGACTTTAGAGGTGGTGGTTGGGGAAATAACACTCATAGCCTGTTTCATCTATGGATCCTTATATCCCAAGATCTCATCTCATAAATCTCATAGATCTTATCATATAATCACACACATAGCCTGTTTCATCTATGGATCATTATATCCCAAGATCTCATCACATATATCTCACAGATCTCATCACATAAATCTCACAGATCTCATCATATAATAACACACATAGCCTGTTTCATCTATGGATCCTTATATCCCAAGATCTCATCACATAATATCTCGATCTCCTCATATAACATCACTCATAGCGTATTTCATCTATGAATCTGTTATATCCCAAGACCACATCACATAGTACCTCGATATAATTGTCACCCATAGCCTGTTTCATCTATGAATCCATTATATCCATAAATCAGTTAATGACCCTGTTGCATCACAACACAAACATCAGACAATCAATACAATATACAATACAATTTACACTCAATTACATGCTTATCTTTTGTACTTCTCAAGGAATTGTCTCTTGCAAAAATCCCAAGTACATCAATCATATTATAATTAAAATTTCATAATCCATGGTACTACCGCAATCAACATCAATCGTATTATCATTAGAATTCTGTAATCTATGGTACTACCGCCATCAAACCATAATCTTTAATCCTTACATAAGGCAACAAGATCAAGTAAACAACAACCCATAAACATCACAGATGCCATGGTCACGAAGATTGTTATTTATAAAGTAAACAATTAACAAGGTTTAACATATCAATGCTACCAAAGACAATAAAACACATATATTACATAAACAACTCCCAAGAATTCTACTAAGCTACTTTGGTCCAAAACTAAACAAAGTACCTTCCACTTCTAAGATTTTCCAAAATCCACCATAACCTTTGATGGGTGTCGAAACCACAAAAAATAAATACTTACTCTCGGGATTTAGAATTTTGTAGTAGTGGTGAGTAAGGTCGATCTCCACAGGGAATTGAGAATTAAATTAAAGTTAACAAAATAAAAAGGGGGTTTTGAGTTTTGGAAATAAAACGGAAAATAAATTAAAAAGAAATAAATCAATAGAGAAAAGCTTTCAACTAAAGGTTTGATCTCAGTTATGATTCATGGATTTGATCATCAATTACTAAACATGCATTCCTAAATTCTTTTCTAAATTGGTTGGAAGTCGTCAAAACCAATCAACAACTTATAAGTATTCTTCCTTAATTTTTCGATAGCCAAGATACGATCTAATGACTACTTCCCTAATTAACAGATAACCTTAGAATACGATAATAAGATTTAACCCATTAACAGCATTAAGAAGAGAAGAACCCAATTCTAACTAACAAACACAGTACGACAGGTTCATTTAAGTTAGATCATAAATTCTCATAACATAAATCAAAAAGTGTCAATAATCAATTTATGCTAACATGCTACTTGTATTAGAAATAATTAAACAATCACGGATTCAATCATTCTAACTAGCAATATGAAAATCAATCAATGAACAAGTGGCTAATTTGAACAAGAATTAATCAATAATAAAATGGGCATAACTTCTTCGTTTTAAGTCCGAATTGAGAGCCGTTTTCGCCTACGTTCATGAAATTCAAAGATTAATAATATTATGGACATTTCAATCAATTAACACTCATATTTTAATTATATTAGAGATAAAACCACTTATAAACAAGCATAAATTACTAGTTATCAACCTTACATAACTCCCAAAAACGTACTAAAGCTTACTCTTCAATCAAAACTATTAATGAAAAGGTAAAATGCAAATAAGCCCCCTGTGGTTTTTGTCAAATGCATGAACACCCCTTGTGTTTTAAAAATGGCAAATCATACCCATGTGGTTTCATATTATCACAACGAGACCCCTCCCCTTCAACGTCATTAATTTTCTTTTAGCCATAACTTCTTTCTTTGAACTCTGATTTGGATGATTCAAGATGTTTTGGAATTCTCATTACGGACTCTAAGTTATGGTCAATTCAAAACTTCTAAATCATTAGTAACCAAAAGCGTTAATGATGTAAATCATACCTAGTATTTTGATGATAATAATCTCTTTGATTTGGTAACCATTTTGAAGTTTTGAACCGACCATAACTTAGAGCCTGAAATGAAAATTCTAAAACATCTTGAATCATCCAAATCGGAGTTCAAACGAAAAAATTATGGCTAAAAGAAAATGGATTAATGTACTAAATGGCCTCTTTTGAGATGACTCAATCAATTTATAGCCTACCAAATTTTTTTAACATTTTTTGGCCTATTTCAAAATCTGTTGTACATTTTATTCCTGATTTACCCTTTTGTGTAACATTTATTAATGTTTTTAATTCTATTTATGATTTGATAGATTTATTTTCCTTCATTTTAGCTTATGTAATTCACAAAATTTTTCGTTTCACAATCTGCACAAGAAAGGAGGATTTTTTTTTATTTCTTTCCCGAATTTTAGTTTCCATATTTATTATTTGATGATACAAATTCCCTTAAATCTATCCTTTCAAGTTTCAATTTTGATTTTTTATACCATATTTTAATATTATTTTCCCTATATTTCGTTGTTTATTTTTTATTTTAGTTTCCATCTTTGATTCATTAGTATTTCAAATTTCCTTAAATCTCACATTTCAATTTTAAATTTTGGTATTTTACAAGTTCAAATTTTATTTACCTTTTTTTTGCTATTCAATTCATATATTTTTTTTTTCTTCTTTTGTTCATTTTTGTTTTGTTTTGGGTCTCAATTATGTTTTGTACAATATATAAATCCGCACTATACATGAATAGTATAAAAATCCCTTTAACAATGATCTTATTATTGTACAATAATTCAAGTACACTAATATAATATATAAAAAAAATTGTATAAATACATCTTTTAACTATCTTTGAATGTACTAATTAAATTTTTTTATATAGTTTTCTCAAAAAAAAATGTTTGTATATTTTATATGTACTACACATTCTTTTCCAATCTCATATGAGTTTTAGCTATAGTATAAAGTATATACATTTAATATGTATAATACAAATTTACTAAATACATAAACAAAAGTTACTTTTTCGATGTAATGTTATTCTAGTACAAAACAATAGTACATTTCAATATATACATAAAAAAATTTACAAATACTCAAATAAAATCTATATAAATGCCTCATTTTCATATAAACTGCATCAAAATTTACAGTTTTAATTTCAGTACAGTATAACATTCAATCAATATATTTGGAACAAAATCATTTTTCTATAGTGTCGCTAATAAAGTTCATATCAATAAATTTTTCTTTTACTATTGTTTGTACAGTTTCTGTGTACAATTTACAGGTATGTATTGTACTAATTTAAATTTATTTGTACAATTTACATGTATGTATTGTACTAATTTAAATTTGTTTGTATATTTTACATGTATATACTGTATTAATTTAAATTTGTTTGTACAATTTACATATATGTACAGTACATTTTAATCTTGCTTCCTCGAGTTTTTTATGAGCTTAGATGAGTTTTTTCCCTTAATATTGAAACAAAATTTCAAGACCCCTGAAGCTTCCCGTAATCTCTTCCTCGAAATCTCTGATGAGCACCATACCTCAAACCCAGATGCGAAACTCCGACTTTAACACTTGTATATTTGGATGGGAAAAGAGGCCAAACAACTAAATATAAATCTACACAAGAACTATATTATCTTGACAAAGAAATTATACAGGATTTATAAATAGAATGTCCTATGAATTAATACATGATTAACAAAATCATAGTCATTTCACCAAAAACATATAGAATTAAACAACAATAGAAACAAATACAGTAATATAACAATCCAAATGAGAATAAGAATAGGATTACTTGTGGCAAATCATCTTACCTGATTTGTATTTGGGAGCCAAAGCCATCAAGGAAGGTTGGAAATTTGGGTAAATTGACCTCCAAAATCCACAATAAATGTTTATTGACCTCTAATATCAAATTAACCTTTTTTGACACTTCGATGATGTCACTTTTGGTATGAAATATCAAAAATACCCTTCACTTATCTTCTCCAAATTTCCATTCCACTTCTCTCTTCTCCAACACTCCCTCAACTTTCCAACTTCCATTGATCTTCATCTCCATTGATCTTTAATAACCATTGATTCTTCTTCATCTTACAACTTCAACTTCCATTAATTCTTCATCTCTAACAACGAAAAGGTACACGACGATTCGAAATCTCAAAACTCCTTCGATTTCCGGAAATGGAAATCCTTCGAAATCCATGGAAATCCATGGATTCCATACCTCCGGATTACGAACAACACAACAACAAGAAGAATAAGAGGAAGAAGAAGAATAAGAATAACAAGAACCCATGTTTTTAGCTTCATCTTCAACAAACCCACCACCATTACTAACCTTGGAGCTTCATTCTTAAATGGGTTTCGTTCATCATCTTGAAAAAAAAGTGGGGGAACTCCGGAATCCGGAAGAAGAAAAAAAAAAAAAAGTTCTTCGAATTTCGGAGATCTCCTCCGGAATTTGATTCCGGAGCTCCGGAATCCGGAGGTAGTCCTCCAAAATCCGGAGGTGTCCTCCGGAATCTGGAGATAGACCTCCGGAATTTGGGGAAAAAAAAATCAAAATTATTATAGGGAATTATAGTTATTGTGATTTAATTGGCTCTACTAATTCATAGATTGATTTTCATTTTAAATAATATTAATAAATTGATTTAAACTAAGATAATTTTTTTTTATTTAAAAAAAAAATTAATTTGGGGGGCTACCTCCGGAATCCGGACCCCCCCACCCCCTGGAAAGAAATCCGGCCCTCCGGATTTATTTCCGGGGGGGAGAGGTGGCTGGCCCCCCAATAATTTTTTTTTCTTCTTCTTCTTTTGAATTCCGGAGGTAGCCACATTTTTTTATTTTATTTTTATTTTTTTTTTCTTTTATTAAAATGATTTAATTGGCTCTACTAATTCATAGATTGATTTTCATTTTAAATCATAATAACTATAATTCCTTATAATAATTTTGATTTTTTTTTTTCAAATTCCGGAGGTCTACCTCCGGATTCCGGAGCTCCGGAATCGGATTCCGGAGGAGATCTCCGGAATTCGAAGAACTTTTTTTTTCTTTTTCCGGATTCTGGACGTTACCTCCGGATTCCGGAGTTCCCCCACTTTTTTTATTCAAGATGATGAACGAAACCCATTTAAGAATGAAGCTCCAAGGTTAGTAATGGTGGTGGGTTTGTTGAAGATGAAGCTAAAAACATGGGTTCTTCTTATTCTTCTTCTTCCTCTTCTTCTTCTTGTTGTTGTGTTGTTCGGAATCCGGAGGTATGGAATCCATGGATTTCCATGGATTTCGAAGGATTTCCATTTCCGGAATTTCCGGAAATCGAAGGAGTTTTGAGATTTCGAATCGTCGTGTACCTTTTCGTTGTTAGAGATGAAGAATTAATGGAAGTTGAAGTTGTAAGATGAAGAAGAATCAATGGTTATTAAAGATCAATGGAGATGAAGATCAATGGAAGTTGGAAAGTTGAGGGAGTGTTGGAGAAGAGAGAAGTGGAATGGAAATTTGGAGAAGATAAGTGAAAGGTATTTTTGATATTTCATACCAAAAGTGACATCATCGAAGTGTCAAAAAAGGTTAATTTGATATTAGAGGTCAATAAACATTTATTGTAGATTTTGGAGGTCAATTTACCCAAATTTCCAGGAAGGTTCAATAATTTCTCCTCTTAGTCTCAATACAAAATGAAGAGTTGATTATGAAACGGCAAAAAAACCCAATCAAATAAAGAAAAAAAAAACCGATCTAAAGATCTACATTAAAATTAAATTAAGCAGAGAAGAAATCAAAGACAAACATTTTTTAATGTTATAGTCAACAAGGGCTCGGCCATCTTCAAGCTACTTTTCGGCGAAAATCAAACGCTACTGATCCAGAGGAATTCTTGGTTATTGAGAACAATTTTCTTTTCATTTTAATGATCGAAAATTTGGAAACAAAAAAATGAAGAATGAGAGAGTGAAAAATAAAACCTTCCTAAAAATCCGTACCTCAAACCCATTGATTTTGTTGTTTACTTTTTTGTTTTTTGTTTTTTCAATTCATTTGGCTCGCAAAATCGTACATCATTAATACGATAGGGGTATTTCCGTCCAACAAATTCTCTTCTCTCCTCCCTGAACTATCTTTTAGGCTATAAAACGTTTTTTTTACTCCCTAGGCCAAAAAGTGTTATTTTAGACAATTTAGGGATATATACTTAACCCAAAGAAAATTAATGGCGTTGAAGGGGGTCTAATTGGAATAATTTAGAACCACATAGGTATGATTTACCATTTTCGAACCACAGGGGGTGTTCATGCATTTGGTAAAAACCACGGGGGCTTATTTGCATTTTACCCTTAATTAAATACCAAGTACAATACCTATAACACAAAGAGAAGCTCAAATCTCACATCCAAGGTTTATAGTCATCATCCAACTATTTAATAATTCTTAACAACAAGCGGAACTCTTAACCTCGATCAAACAATATCGTCATGCAACTCAATACATAAAATTACAAACCACCACTTTAAACTCACCTTTAGTAAAGTAGACAATCTTCCTAAATGTCGAACGATCGATAACGTGAGCAATTACCAACACCTACAGTTAAATTACATCTAACAAACATTAATTAACCAAATATCGAAGAAACGACGGGTAGATAATTAAAAGACAAAAAACAGCCCGGAATGGTTACCAATAAGCCCACGGCAGTGGCTGTTTTGGGGGAAGGAAATTTCCGACTTTTGGGCATTCTAGGGATGATTTGGGTTGTTTTAAGTACTTTTTAGGTGTTTACTATCAATGGGTAAACTTTATTAGGGCCTTTGGACTTGATTCTTTCACACAAACTTGAAGGAAAAACGAAATAAAGTAAGAAAAATACCATTAAAGCAGCCCCCACGGTTTCAAGGTTCAAAAGGGAGTAGGATTTTCACCTCTTTAATTCTAGGTTTGAGAAACAACAAGGAAAAACCTAAATGAAATTCCAATCCCAAATTATCTATGATCTATGAGAAGAAATTAAATATTTCAACCCAAAACTAAAATGAGAAAAGAGTGATTCTTCTAATAATTTTCTATTGATTGTTTTATATTAAGTTTATAATCTCATTAATGTCAAAATCAGAAAGAAATGGAGAAACTCAAAGACAAAGCAAGGTGACTTGACCACATTGTATTGCCAATTTCCTAAAGTTTGGACTTTTCTCATATTAGAAATATCTTTATTGAAATTTGTGGTCATGTTTTGCCTTTCACTATGCTTTGAATGATATAATTTTGAAAATTCAACTAGTAGCTTTTATTATACCATTTTTGCAGCATTATTTCTGATCTCAAAAAACCAACTGATTTTTTTTTTCTCTCTACTCTCTGCAAGTGTAAGCCATGGCTGAAACAATTCTGTTCAATGTTGTTGGGGAGATCATCAAGAAATTAAGCTCTGAAGCTTTCAAAGATCTCAGAATGATGTGGGGAATCAAGGATGATATCACCAAACTCACCAATTCTGCTTCAATCATCAAGGCTGTTCTTATTGATGCTGAGAACAAGCAGGATCAAAACAAAGCTCTAAGCGAGTGGCTCGGAAAGCTTAAACATGCTTTTTATGATGTGGAAGATGTTATTGATGAATTCTCTTGTGAGGCTTTACGGCGAGAATTGATGACTAAGGATAAAATAGCAAAACAGGTACGTATCTTCTTCTCCCAAAACAACCAGCTTCTGTTTGCTAATAAAATGGCACACAAAATAAAGAATGTTAGGGAGGTTCTAGATGCTATTGCTGCGGATAAAAATAGCTTTGGTTTAACCATAAACGCTGTTGAACCAAATATTCCGCATGTTCCGGGGAGAGACACTCACTCTCATGTACGTGAGGAGGAGGTGATAGGGAGAAATGATGATAAGGAAAAAGTGAAAAATGATTTGCTCAATATGAATGTCAAACAAAACATCTCATTCATTGTAATAGCCGGCATGGGAGGATTAGGAAAAACAACACTAGCTAAATACCTCTACAATGATGAGAAAGTTTCTAAATTTTTCGATCTTAAAATATGGGTCTGTGTTTCTGAATTATTTAATGTGGAAGTAATTGTGAAAAATATAATAGAATCAATATCCACTATTAGACCAAATACACATAAGATGGAATCTTTACAAAGACAACTTCGAGAATTGATTGAAGGAAAGAAGTATCTTTTGGTATTGGATGACATATGGAATGAAACCGAAGAGAAATGGTCTGAGCTAAAAGATCTATTCATGTTTGGAGCAAGAGGTAGTAAGATTTTGATCACAAAACGTGACAACAAACCAATTTCAGAGATTGCTGATATGACTCTATTGTACAATTTAGAAGGCTTATCAGAGGAATACTCATGGTCGTTATTCAAAAAAGTGGCATTCAAAGAAGGTGAAGAGCCAAACAAGCCAAAGTTGATAAAATTGGGAAAAGAGATTGTACAAAAGTGTAAAGGCGTTCCTCTCTTGATAAGAAGTATAGGGCGTTCGTTGCACTCAGAAACATCAGAAGAAAACTGGATGTCAATCAATGACAAACTGCGACCGACAAATAATGTGATGTCAAACCTAAAATTGAGCTACGACCACCTCCCAACATCATATTTGAAACAATGTTTTGTCTATTGTTCGTTGTTTCCCAAAGATTATTCTATCATAGCAGATGAATTAATTAGACTATCAATTGCTCTAGGTTTCGTCCCATCATCATATTCAAGTAAGTCTATGGAAGATCTAGGAAATGATTATTTTATGGAATTATGTTGGAGATCATTGCTTCAAAGTTCAGTTTTAGAAAGTGAAAATGATATTAATTATCATAGTTTTTGGAGAATCTCTTCTTACCAAAATTTTCGTCGTACATTTAAAATGCATGATTTAATGCATGATCTTGCACAAATGGTTGCAGGCGATGAGTGCAAATCTTTAAGTAACGAAAAATGTGACGGTGTTAATGAAAAAACTCGTCATATTTCATTTCAAAGTGCATTAAATAGTGAAAGTAATTTCCCAACCTCAATATTCAAGGCTAAAGGGTTGAGAACGTTACTTTTACAAAATGATGTATTTCATTATATTACAATTGATACGTCTACTTTAAACAAGCTATTTTCAAGCTGTGTATGTTTGCGAGTGTTGAAACTAAAGAGGTCAGGTATTAAAGAGGTTCCAAAATCCATCAAGAAGTTAAGACAGCTTCGATACCTAGACCTCTCAAGAAATAAGGAATTGAGATTTCTCCCAAATTCTATCACTGAATTGCAAAATTTGCAAACACTAGACTTGCATGGATGTTTAGGATTAGAGAAACTACCGAGAGAGATAAAGAATCTTGTAAATCTTAGGCATCTTGATCTTCAAGGTACGAGTTTAGAGCATATGCCGAAGGGAATGGGAAAGTTGACAAGTTTGCAAACATTAAATTTGTTTGTGTTGGGCGAGAAGAAGAAGCATGGTAGTAAGCTGAGTGAGTTGAAAGGGCTCAACCATTTAAAAGGAGTGTTAGTCATACAAGGTTCAAAACAGCTGAATAGTACTCCATTTGAATCTACCTTAGTAAGGTTGAAAGACAAGAAATATTTGCGAACGTTTATTATTCGATGTAATTTGGATTGGAATAGGCAGGATGATGAAGTTGATGATGAAATGGTGTTGGAAGGCCTCAAACCACATCCAAAGATTGAATCCTTGAGCATTATATGGTATATAGGTGAAAGATTATCCAATTGGGTATCCTCACTCTCTAAATTGATTGAGATTGAAATTGGTGGCTGCAGAAGATTGCAACATCTTCCACAGTTTGATCATCTTCCACTTCTCAAATGCCTAAGTTTGATGGGCCTAGATGCTCTGGAGTTCATAGATATCAAAGATTCACTTTCTTCATCGGTGTTTTTTCCGTCTCTTAAATATCTCTATTTACGTGAAATGCCTAATTTGAAAGGATGGTGGAAATGGGAACCTTGTTCGCTTCCATCTTTCCCTCCTCTTCATCAAATTCTAATCTGTGACTGTCCGAAGCTAGTTTCGATGCCACTACACTCTGATTTAATAAGTGTTCAACTTTATAATATGAGTCTCAAGACATTGAAATTTCCAATTGCGAGTACCATATGTTCCACAGATCCATCCTCCACCAACACATTTTCTCCCTCTGCTTTAGAGAAACTTACACTATCAGAGATCGAGGACCTTGAATTTCTACCAAACCGATTATGGCGGCACCTCAACAACCTGGAGTCTCTACAAATATCAGATTGCCAAAATTTGGAAATTGAGGATAGTAAGAAACTTGAGTCATTGAGTAAAGTGAAACATGGCAAATTGAAATATTTGGAGCTTGTGTCACTCCCAAAACTGGTGTCCTTACCAATTGGACCTCAACATTTGGCGACTCTTCAAACCCTCCTGATAGAAGACTGTTGTAATTTGAGGCATTTACCAGAATGGATAGGAAGCCTCGTTTCACTTTCAAATTTGGAGATTAAGAAATGTCCCAATTTGAAATCATTTCCAGAGGGAATGCGCCAACTTCAATCTTTACAAGCCATTGTAATAGGGAGTTGTCCAGAACTAGAAGAAAGATGCAAGGAAGGAGGGCAGGATTGCCCAAAGATTGCCCACGTTCCAATAGTTCTTCTCTCTCCATATTAGCGCTGCTCGACTTCTCCAACAGTTCATCTGGGGGTATGGTGGGGATGATGAAGATAACATTAATACTTCTACAGGTATTCAAATCAAACCATTCTTTTATTTCATTTCTATTTCTATTTTAATAAAACATATTTTATAATTACTAATTAAGGCCTACCGGGTGGGGTGTAAGATTTTTTTTTTTTTTTTTTTTCCAATTTCTATAGGTTGAAAACAAGATTTTTTCCCCAATTTTTTTTTAAAAAATATTATAAAACCCTAGAATTTCACTAAAAACTAGAAGAAAAAAATATTGAAATCTGGGTAAAACGGATGAAGCTTAAAAGATGGAAAGGAGAAGAAAAGTTTGTCATGAGTAACAGTTTTCAGATTTTAGATTTGAGATTGGCATTTTATGAGAATTTTATTTGCAAGATGCAATTTCGCACACTGTTTTTAAAATAATTTTGAGTTGTATAATTATTATTTTACAAAAACGACAAGAGAAATACCTTATGTTAAAAACTACTCAAATAATTAAGAAACTGAGATATGTTTCAATATTCACTTTTAGATCACAGTCAAATTCTCCTACTATTTGGAACTTTGGACTCTGGAAATGAGAAGAATGTGATGAAAAGAAAAGAGGTATTTTCTTTTTGCTTTTTTTTTTTTATAACAAAAGAGGTATTTTCTTGTTCATTAGTTAAATTGTGATTCATATATCTATGATTTGTTTCTTAAATAGATTTTGCATTCAACTCTACCAAGAATTTGCTTGAGCTAGAATGATAAAATCTCTTGTATACATCAAGTTTTAGGGAGAAATATTGCAATAAACCCAGTTTGGAAAATAATAATAATAATTAACCTTTGAAGATATATACCTTTCAAATTATTTAGGTTTTGTTCATTAACGATCTTGCTAATCAATTTTTTTGTTCTTGAATTTCCTAGTTTGGTTTATTTGGAGTATTAAGTGCAAAACTAAATAACTTTCGAGTTAGTTGTTACGGTTGATGAACTCTAGAATGCTAGATATAGTTATGAAACTGGGAATTTTATTGAGGCTTGCCTCTTGTGAGAATTTTATTTGCACTTTGTTTTAAGAATTATTTTGTAAGTGCTCTACTTGTAAGAAATTGAGATATGTATATATATTGACTTTTAGGATCACAACCAAGTTCTCCTACTATTTAGAACTCAATCAAAAGATTTGGACTCTGGAAACGAGAGAATGTGATAAAAAAGAAAAAAAAGGTACTTTCTTTTTCCTCTGTTTTTATTGATGTTCATTAGTTAAATTGTGATTCATATATCTATGATTGGTTTCTTAAATAGATTTGAATGACATTTCTTCAATCTAATTGAAGAGATCAAAAAGCGTCGTGGAGGATGAAACAATATAAGGGCTCTTGTTTGCTATAAGAAAGAAGTTCTAGCAGTTAGGGACTGAAATAGCTCAGAGTAACCTTCTCCAAATGTATGGTCAATCGCATTGAAATCAGGTATGAAGCAATTAGCAGAGACATAGAATGGTTGGGAGAGGAAAAGACAATTTTAACCAAGGTTTGTCAAACATTCTTGATACTATAATTAACCGATGCATACAAAATTTATGGTCAAATGTACTCGAGCAATTTTTCTTTTCAGACAATAATTAATTCAGATGTCTTGTTTGATATTATGGTCAAATGTATATGATTGAATTTATCATTTATAGCTTCGTCTAATTTTTAGACAATTTCTTCATCATCGTGAAAGAGATGAAGATACCCTTAATGCAAGCACTTGAGAGATTTCTCCAGATATTTAAGATGTCCTTTATTCATCTTTCTAGGCTCCCGTGTGCTTCACATCCAACCATAATACTCCATGTTGAATAACTTGTGTTTCTTGCAGCAATGTAATGTGTAAATCTTGGAGTCAAGTGACATATTTCACTACTTGGAGATGGAGAAATTTGTATATTATGGCATGAACTTTATTTAGTTTGACTGCAAGAGCGAGGCTCTCCGAAAACACTTTTGGAAGATATTGATTATCCTTGATTTCAAAGAAGTATAGAAGTTGTATTTTTCTTGATAAGATTCTTTCTTTTAATGATAATTGGGACATCTGTGTTTTTAATGCCTCGAGTTGGAGTGAAAATTGTAAAGCTTTTTGTAATTACCCGCCCTCTGTTTTAGCTTCCAATTGGAGTGGCTTTTCATTCCTCAATGAAGAGTTTGAAGAAGTATAGAACTATCCAATAAGAGGAAAGGGGATGTAGAAATTTGAAGGCTTTTTTAGGGAGTTGCAGTGTTCATCAAGATTGAAGTTCTCAAAGTGTATCACCAATGGAGAAGTGATGTGTGCTTGGGGCAATTATGGAGTCATAGCATTGTTTTGAGGAAAAGATTTGCTTGCAATTGCAACCAAGGTTCGTCAGATCCTCTTTTCCAATTTGACCATCTCTTCAAATTAGTCTTCAAGTTTTATAATGACAAATGCCTCCAGGTTGGAAAATACACTAAAGAAGAAAATGTTTCACATTCACTATTGTCTATGCAAGCGAGAGCAATTAAACGAAGAAGAAGAAGAAGAAGAAGAAGAAGAAGAAGAAAAAGAAGAATTAAAAAGCAAGGAGTTGATCAAACAACAGAAGATGATAGAATATAATGGCTTCCCCAAGGAGTAGGCGGCACTCTTCAATAGAAGTTCGGGCATTTGAAAACGATGAGTTTAAAGTAAGTTTCTCCAAAATTGCTGCCAATGAAATTGTAGTTAGCTTGGAGCAGTTAGAGAGGAAAGGAAAACAAATTTTTTACCAAGGTATGTCAAACACTCCCTATCATTTTTGTCAATTTTCAAAGTCATCATCCCCTTCAATTAATCATGTTCTTTAATGAAAGTTCAATTCTAGGACTCATGAACTCTCCACCTGAATTTCTTCGATTTAAAGCATTAGCAAAACATAAATTCGGTATACATACTCTTTACTTGACAACTCTAAGAATGAGGCTTCCGTTATAGATCTCTTTCAATGCTAATTAAAAGGTGTCTCAAATGTAAACAAATTGTCTTATATATTGTGAATTTGATATTGTTTTTGTCATTAAAATGAGATATTTTCCTATTTAACAGTAGTCATTGTTTTTTAGATATTGCATTGCAACAGTAACCTAGAAATCGAGAAGTTTGATATATATACTCCTCTATTTGGTCAGGTTTGAGAGTCCATTATATTCTATATTTTTTGAATGAGGTGTTGGCTGGTTGGTTGATTTGTATCCCCACAAACCCACCCTACATCATCCATGTGGTTTTCAGGTCAAAGTGTCTACATAATGACACTTTATGTGGATTTTGAAGTGTTTTAAGGGTTGTAAGCTTACTCAAATGGAGGATGAAAGTCTAAACATCAAAGAACTACAAGGCAATGCAAAAAAAGTTCACTTGACAAGCGTTCGAAAACTCATTCGACTCTTCTTGTTCAACTGCAGTTATTAGTTTTTTGGATTGATGAGTTGATGACTCCATTGCTGAGGTGAGATATTGAACTACAATACTTAGCTAGATGTACAAAAGTTTGTTGATTATTGCATGACTTTTATCTCTTGTTGGATTTGTTGGAAGCGTTGAAAAAACTCACAAGCAAAATAACAATTACTCTAAACCTCATAAGTTTGAAGAGAAGAAAGTTGTTCTCTTACAAAACTCAAGAACACACAAAAGAAGAAAATTGTTCTCTTGAATAAACTTGAATTGCTTTTGCTTGATTGCTTGATGCTTACAAATGAGGAAAATACTTCTATTTATACTACTACATGATTCATCTAAATTAAATGTGTGAACATGTATACATCCATATATGTATCTAATTAAATAACTATTCATGAATCTAAGAATTCATGAATCAACGTAATTAACCTTCAATGAACCTACCAATTCATGTATCTAGAAATGTACCCAAGTAAAGCTTAATGTATCTAGCTTATATATAAATTCTAACATCCCCCCTTAAGCTAGATTTGCATGACTCCAATCTTCTCTTTCATCTTCACAAACAAGTCAGTCTTCAATGCTTTCGTGAAAATATCTGCAACTTGATCTTGAGTCTTGCAATACTTGATAACAACCTCTCCATCTTTGATCAAGTCCCTAATAAAATGATACTTGATCTTTATGTGCTTACTTCTTCAATGAAAAACAAGATTCTTTGAAAGAGCGATTGATGAGCTATTGTCACAAAACATCAGAGTTCCTTTTTCTTGAGGGCACTTTAACTCTTCTAGCACTCTTCTCAACCAAAGTGCTTGACAACTAGCTCTAGACAAAGAAATATATTCCGCTTCTGTTGTTGATAAGGCTACAACTTCTTGCTTCTTTGATGCCCATGAAACTGCACCAGAACCAATATTAAATACATATCCAGAAGTGCTTTTATAATCGTCAACATTTCCTCCCTAATCGCTGTCACTATAACCAATCAGAACATTATCTATATTCTTCTTATAGTGAATTCCATGATCAATCGTTCCAAGTATATATCGAAGAACTCTCTTTCCAGCTTCCCAATGACTCCTCTTTTGTGATGCCATAAATCTACTCAAAAAGCTAAACAAAAAACATCAAATCTGGTCTAGTTGTAGTTAAATACATCAAACTACCAACAAGACTTCTGTAAACAGTGACATCAAAATCTTCGCTTTTATCATGTTTGCTCAATTTGAGACCAACTTCCATAGGAGTACTACAAGGAGAAGCATTCTCCATTTTGAACTTAACTATCAAGTCTTTTGCATACTTCCTTTGGAAAATCTTAATCCCATATCGCCTTGCTTAACTTCAATGCCAAGGAAATAATGAAGTAAGCCCATATCAGTCATCTCAAATTCCCTTTTCATGCTTTCTTTGAACTCTTCAAGCATCATGGTTGAAGTACTAGTGAAAATTAAATCATCAACATATAAGCAAACAAGTAAGAAATTACCAATGTTGTCTTCTTTGGTGTAAAGAGCATGTTCATATGGACATCTTTTGAAACCATTCTTCAAGAAGAAATTGTTAATACGACTGTACCAAGCTCTTGGAGCTTGCTTAAGTCCGTACAATGCTTTCTTCAATCTACACACTTTATTTTCTTCTTTGATCTGGACATAACCTGGGGGTTGCTATACATAAATTTCTTCCTCCAAGTGTCCATTTAGAAAAGCTGACTTCACATCCATTTCGTTTACTTTCTAGAATCAAACGAACAGATTCTAAGCATGTCACAGGTGCAAAAATTTCTTCATAATCCACACCATATTTTTGCTTATACCCTTTCACAACAAGTCTTGCCTTGTATTTCTCGACTTCACCATTTGATTTTAGCTTTGTTCTGTAAACCCATTTAACACCAAGGGCTTTTCTATTCTCAGGTAGATTCACCAACTCCCATGTTTCATTTTTCTTTATTGCATCAATCTCTTGATCCATCGCGAATTTCCATTTCTTATCTTGAATTGCCTCTTTAAAAGTCACTGGATCAACATCTGTAAATAAGGTAAAATCAGCAAAATTATCAGAAGCATTATAGATCTCTTGGATAGTTCTTGTCTTTCTAGGAGGAGTTTCTTCATCACTCGAGGAAGATGAAGATGAAGTACTAGCTGGCTGAGACTCTTCATGCTCCAAATCTTAAGTCTGTTCATTGCCATTTATGTCAACAAGAAATGAGCTTTGATCTTCACTTGCTACATCCCATTTCCAAAACTCTGCTTCATTGAATTTGACATCTCGACTTGTAATAATTTTCTTGGTTAGAGGATTATATAACCGATAAGCCTTGGAGTTTTCACTGTATCCAACAAAAATACACTTTTCTGCTTTATCATCTAGCTTTCCTTTTTTTTCATCCGGAATGTGAGAATAAGCAATACAACCAAAAACTCTTAAATGACTAACAGTTGGCTTGAGTTCGCTCCATGCTTCTTGAGGAGTAATATCTTGAACACTTTTGGTTGAAGCTCGATTCAAGAGATTGGACACATCACTGCATCTCCCCAAAATTCATTTGGAAGTTTCTTGGCCTTCAACATACTTCTAGCTGACTCCATTATTGTTCTATTCTTTCTTTCCGTGACTCCATTCTGTTGAGAAGTTCTTGGAACAGTCTTCTGATGTTTGATTTCATTCTCTTTCAAGAAATTTTCAAATGCAATATATTCTCCTCCACGATCAGAACGCAACATTTTCAACTTCAAGCCACTTTGATTTTCAACCATTGCTTTGAATGTTTTGAAACACTCAAAAGTAGAACTCTTTTCCTTCAGCAGATAAATCCACGTCTTTCGACTGTAGTTATCAATAAAAGTGAGAAAATAATGATTGCCTTCAAGTGTTGTTGTTCACATGGGTCCACACAAATCTGTATGAAATGAACAAGCTCGAGAGGTTTTGATTCTCTCCAAAACAATTTGAATGGAAATGGATTTCGATGATGTTTTCCCAAAATACAAGCTTCACAAACTCCATCCTCCCTTTTAATATTTGTCATTCCTCTTACCATATGTCGTTGACACATGTGAGACAAAGAGTCAAAATTCAAATGTTCGTATCGATAATGCCATAGCCGCGAAGTGTCTTTCACCACAGTCTCAAAACAAAGAATCTTCTCATAAAACCATATTTAATGGAAACATCTTGTTGCTTGTCATATGTACCTTTGTTATGAGACCTCCAGTCTTGTTTCTGATCTCGCATATATTGTCCTTGAAGACAACATCAGGCCCTTTCTGAAGAAGTTGCCCAACACTTAAATGATTGTGTTTGAGGCCCGGAACATAATACACATCAATAATTCTTTTTGTTCCTTTCTTCGTCTTGACAAGAATATCTCTTTTCCCTTTGACGTCGAGTTTCTTGCTATCACCAGTCTTCACTTCATTGTGAACAGATTCATCTATAGTACAAAGATATTCTTTATTCCACTCATGTGGTTACTGCAACCACTACCAAGATACCAAATACCTTCATTACTTGTCTCTTGCACATTCAAGGCGAGGAAAATAAGATCATTTTCATTATTCTGCTACTCATACATTAAACTCTTCTCAGGCGGATTAGCATTATCCTTTTTGAACCAGCAATCTGCTTGAAAATGTCCATAACGTCCACAATTAAAACATTGAATGTGAGAAAATTCTCCACGACATCTTCCTCCGCTTCTTCCTCTACTTGAACTTCTCTGTCTTCCTCTATTTGAAGAATTCTGAAAATCTTTTCTTTCAGACTCATTATTTTTTAAATCATTGGTCCTTCCATTTCCTCGACCGCCACGTCCACCTCTTCTTCCACCAGATCTCTAGAAGAAGTTGGCATCTGAAAAGCTTCTTCTGAAGGAGTAGAGTCAAATTGCTTCAATCTAAGCTCATGAGATTGGAGAGATCCCATTAAGCTATTAATAGAGAGTGTTGCAAGATCTTTGGACTCTTCAATTGCTACAACAATATGTTCAAATCTTCTGGACATGCTTCTAAGGATCTTCTCAACAACTCTTTGATCTTCAATGGTTTCTCCGTTCGATCTTAGTCGATTAACAATTGAAAGAACATGATTGAAATATTCTTCAATTGTTTCAACATCTTTCATTTTAATGGTATCAAATTCAGCACGAAGTGCTTGCAATCGTACCATTTTCACCTTATCTTCTCCTTCATACATAGCATGTAAAGTATCCCATGCTTCCTTTGCGGTTGTGACTCTTGAAATTCTTTCAAAAATATTTTCATCTACCGCTTGGTAGATAAAAAACATTGTCTTCTTGTCTCTCTTTCTGACATTTTTCAACTCATTGAGTTGTTGTTGAGTAAGGGTTGCTTCATTCTCTACCTCCACATATCCTCTTTCAATGATATCCCAAAGATCTTGGGATCCATATAAAACTTTCATTAGTTGACTCCATTGACTATAATTCTTCCCATCAAAACGAGGAAGTTGAGGTGGCAACATATTGCCATTGGATGACATCTTTGAACCTTGCTCTGATACCACTTTGTTGGAAGCGTTGAAAAAACTCACAAGCAAAATAACAATTACTCTAAACCTCACAAGTTTGAAGAGAAGAAAGTTGTTCTCTTACAAAACTCAAGAACACACAAAAGAAGAAAATTGTTCTCTTGAATAAACTTGAATTGCTTTTGCTTGATTGCTTGAAGCTTACAAATGAGGAAAATACTTCTATTTATACTACTACATGATTCATCTAAATTAAATGTGTGAACATGTATATATCCATACATGTATCTAATTAAATAACTATTCATGAATCAACTTAATTAACCTTCAATGAACCTACCAATTTATGTATCTAGAAATGTACCCAATTAAAGCTTAATGTATCTAGCTTATATATAAATTCTAACAGGATTGCAGGAAATAGAGACATTCCCCGACAACTTTTTTGGAAGAAATTCAAGATCCTCTATTTTCACAAGGACAAAAAATGAAACTGAAGAGATCAAAGAGCGTTGTGGAGGATGAAAGAAATTCTAGCACTTAGAAAATGAAATAGCCAATGACAATGACATTGAAGATAGTCGGGGGAGGAAAATATGATTTTAACCAAGTTTTATCAAACATGTCGGATACTATATTTAATCAATGCTTTCTATGGTCAAATGCACCGAAAGAACCTTTTCTATCCAGGCAATAATTAATTAGATGACTTGCTTGACATTATTAAGTAAGTGATTGAATTCATCATCATGAAGTGATTACATTAAGAGTGTTAAAAAAAACTCCCATATGTACTTTCCATTACATCCAACCATAATACTCGTTGCTGAATAACTCATGTTTCTTGCAGCAATGCAATTTGTAGCTTAGCTCTTGGATTCAGGTAAAAAATTCACAGCTTGTATATTATTATGAAATGCATTTTATTTATTTTTGCATGTAGAAGTGAAGCTATCCCAAAACGCTATTGGAAGAAATTGATGATCCTTGATTTCTAACAAGTTCAGGACGATCCAAATAAGGAGAAAATATGAAGGAATTTGAAGCTCAAAGTAGGTTTCTTATTGATGCTTGCGGAAAGTAAGGGCACATAATGAGAAAAAACGGCTTGCAACTTAGGTTTGTTCATCAGATCCTCCCACATGTAAATTTCCAATATAATCATCTCTTAAAATTAGTCTTCAAGTTTTCAAATGACAAATTGATTCTAGATTAGAAAATACACTAACAAGGAAAATGCTTCACATTAACTATTGTCTATGTACGAACAAGGAGATGATCAAGCTGCGGTTAAGATGGCAAAAATACAATGGCTTCCCATAGAAGTAGGCAGTATCACTAGAAGTTCAGGCATTTCAAAGTAAGTTTCTCCAAATAAAATTGAAGTTTGCTTGAATCAAATTTGAATAAGACTTTGAATTTAATTAAAACATATGTAGCAGCACAAAACTCTATCTGCCACCTATAGTTGGTTGATTTTGCTGATAGGATAGTTATTCACTGCAGATTTCATGCATTTGCCTGTAAAATACTTTCTTCATTCAAAAATTTTGGTGGAGAAGTGTTTTTGTTGGCACTTAGATAGGCAGCAACACATCTAGTTAAATGTGGTCATACTCTGACATTCATTTACTACAATTTGGGCAACGCTTCTTTGAATGTTTAGTTTGAGTTGGATTCCTCCAAACGACGCTCGAGATCTATCGTTCCGGGACTTCTTTGGGCCTCTAATGTCCAAGAAAAGGAAGATTTTATAGATTTGTGTCTTCTCTACTTTGTTATGGACAGTTTGGCTAAGAGTAATATCTACTTTAAGCTTTTTTAAGATAGATTTACTTCATGGATTCAATGAGTTTAGTTTTATTTAATACTTTTTGTTGGAAGAATTTTTTTTTTTTTTTTTTTTTTTTATATTTTGAGATTACCTTTCATTCCATAGATTATAATTTATAAATGAAATTATTTTTATTTTTTCTATTTCAGGACTCCATAAGTTTTTTTTTTCTATTTCAGGAATCCATAATGTTTTATAATTATTGTAGTTTTTACATTTGATCAATGAAAAGTTATCTTTCCATAAAAAAATAGTTATATTAACATGTAACCTTGATCAAGTAATTAAAATAGCTTTTCAGGTGTGCACAATACAAGCTGAATTATGGTCTTTTCCAAGAATTTTTCCTCAAAGTCTTCAATCTGTGCTACAAAAATCAGCCAATCAAACAAAAATTGCTAACACATTCCCCGGACGTATCTACTGATAAACCAACATTCAAACCAGTGAATTCTTCCAACAAGAAAAAATTAATTGCATTACAAGTCATAATTGAAATATAGATTTTTTCAGAATTACAATCAAAAGTACAAACTGATCATGTCAAGTCATAAATCAGATAATCGTGTTAATCTTTCTTCAACTATCTTGAAACGAAAACGATTCTCTTACTACCATGGGGTCAACACATCATAAACTATAGATGCAGAAATATATATTTGTTTCTAAAAGCTTTGAACATAATCTATGTCCACACTAAATTTCAATTATATAGTCAAATTACTCAGTAGAAGGGTTACTCCGAAAAACAAATCTCCACACAAATCAATCACTAATGAATTCCATTAGATACCTCTTTTAGTGCCAATGTAAATATATAAAGATTGTCTGCTATATTGTGAACATGTTATTGTTTTTGCCAATATTATGAGAGACCTAGAATGGTCGGGAGAGGAAAAGACGATTTTAACCAAGGTTTGTCAAACATTTCTGATACTATAATTGAAAGCATTTGTGGATGCTGATTGAAGGGCTTGCTTACACACAAGACGTTTTGTCACTGGTTATTGCGTTTTTCTGGGAGATTCAATGATATAATGGAAATCTAAGAAGCAATCTGCCATTTCTCGTTGCTTAGACCGAGTACCATGCATTGGTAGATGTGAGTAGTGAACTCACTTGGATCTCTCATCTTTTGTCTGATCTACAAATTTCTTTTCATCTATCTGCTTTGATCTACTATGACAATTTGGCTGCTATTCAAATAGCTTCTTCTTCCTCTTTTCATGAAAGAACCAAGCACATAGATCTTGACTGTCATTTTGTAAAGAAAAAGGTTGCTCTGCTGGTTTTGTCAAGCTCATTCTGATTCGTTCTCATCTTAATCTTGCAAACCTTTTAACTAAAGCATTGCCAAGTTCTTCATTTTTCGTCCTCTTAGCCAAGATGGGTGTTTCTAATATCTTCTTCCCATCTTGAGGAGGAGTATTAAGTATTTGGTGAATTGTAATTTTATTATTATTCTACTTGACAACTTATCCTTATGACACTTGTATAAATATTCTTTTGAAATAATGATAACTCATTTCATTCAATTCATTTTGTCTCAATAGGATGTTTAGTTTGAGTTGGATTCCTCTAAAGGAAGCTCGAGATCAATTTTTGTGTGGAACTTCTTTGGGCCACGAATGTCATAGAAAAGAAAGATTTTATAGATTTCTGTCTTCTCTACTTTGTTATATTAACATGTAACCTTGATCAATTAATTAACATGAGATTGAGATTTAAATGAATTCAAAACTTGATTCCTATATTTTTTTTCGACACAGATTATGTAGATTTGGAGTTAGATTTTTTTTTTTTGGTTAAGCTTAATAGAAAATGACATATTATAAATCTTACCATTTAATTTACTATCTTTGTGTTCTGATCTATCAAAATCAGAAAGGCAACCAAATATAAATAAAATATTATTCAAGATTACAATTACTTGAAAGATATTAGAAAATTCAACATTGAAGCACTCTCCATATCAAAACCATTTCATAACTATGCTTTGAATGATATAAAATGGTACGTATAAAAAAGAATGTTAGGGAGATTCTAGATGCTATTGTTACTGATAGAAACAACTTTGGTTTAACCATAAATGTTGTTTAACCAAATATTTCACATGTTTCGGAAAGAGGCAACACTCACTCTTTTATACCGGAGGAAGAGGTGGTAGGGAGAAATGATGAAAAGGAGGAACCATCTGCTCAATATGAATATGGGTTTGTGTTTATGAATTATTTCATTTGAAGTGGTAGTGAAAAAGATAATAGAAACAACAACAAGAACAAGAAAAACTTGATACTGATGAGAAAGTAACACTGATTGGGAGAAAGAAATTTCTTTTGGTATTTGATGACGTGTGGAATGAAAACGAAAAGAAATGGTTTGATCTGAAAATTTTATTAATGGATGGAGCAAGAGGAAGTAAGATTTTGATCACAAAACGTGACAATAAACTGGTTAGAGAGATTGTTGATATGACTTTATTGTACAATCTACTCTACTCTCTGCAAGTGTAAGCCATAGCCATCCAACTTTACTTCATCTGTATGCATGCTACTTCACTTAAGATTATTGCCCCAAATTTGATATATATACTCTTCTATTTGGTCAGAATTGAGAGTCCATTGTATTTTCCATCATCCACGTGATTTTCAGGCCAAAGCGTCTACATAATGACATGAGCTATATTAATTGTGCCACAATTTCGTGAATAGGATTCCATTACATACCTCTTTAGTACCAACTACGTTGTCACAATGTAAATATATAAAGATTGTCTTGCATGAGATCTTTTCCTAATCAATAGCAGTTATTCGTTTCATCTCTCGTTGGATTGCAGAAGTGAGAGACGTCCCCAACAACTTTTCTAGAAGAAATTCAAAAAAAGTCAAACTGAAGAGATGAAGAGCACTGTGGAGGAAGAAAGAATATAAGGGGCCTCGTGTGCTTTAAGAAAGAAGTTCGAACACTTAGAAACTGAAATAGATCATAATAAGCTTCTCCAAATGTATTGTCAATGGCATTGAAATCAGGCAGGAGGCAATTAGGAGAGACCGAGAATGGCCGGGAGAGGAAAAAACGAATTTAACCAAGGTTTGTCCAACATATCTGGCACTATAATTAACCAATGTTTTCCGTTTTTTTCTAATGAAAAATGCTTATAGATTGGAAAATACACTAACAAGGGAAATGCTTCACATCCATTATTGTCTATGTACAAATAAGCTGGAGATGAATAAGAGCAATTGAACGCACAAGAAAAAAAAACTTGATAGCAAGAAGATGATCAAACCGTGGAAGATGGCAGAATATAATGGCTTCCCATAGGAAAGGCAGTACTCATCAATAGAAGTTTGGGCATTTGAATCCGATGTCATTCAATGTTAAGTTTCTCCAAATATGCTGCCAATAAAATTGAAGTTAACTTTGGGCAGGGCAGTTAGAGAGACAAGACAACATATGGTATGGTCTTACTAGGAAAGACAAGAAAAATATGTTTTTGACCAAGGTATTTCTACACTCCTTGTCTTTTTAGTTAGTTTCCAACGCAACCATCCCTTCAATAAAGTAGAACATCAAAATTGATACAAACAAGTGTAAATCAAGAAATATAAACACTCTCTCAGGTAGAGGAATAGTTTCCATGCTTATATTAGTTTTGTTATGGTGTTCTAAATCAGTAAAATATGAAAAATATGTCATCAATGACAGTCTATCAATTTGAATAAGACTTTGAATTGAATTAAAACAGATGTAGCAGCACAGAACTCCTTGGTTTGTTGGTTCTGCCTCACAAAATACTTGTTCTTAACCAATTCCAACTTGAAAAAAAAAAATGTTTTCCTTCATGCAGAATTTTTGGATGATAGTCAATAACGACAGCAACATCTAGTCAAAAGTTGTCATACTCTGGCATTCATTTACTATAACTTGGACAATGCTTCTTTGGATGTTTAGTTTGAGTTGGATTACTCCAAAAGAATGTCGAGATCTACTCTTGTGGGACTTCTTTCGGCCTCTAACGTCTAAGAAAAGGATATATCTGTGTCTTCTTTACTTTGTTATGGATGGTTTGGACTAAGAGCAATATATACTCGGCTTTTTTAAGACAGATTTGCTTCACGGGACTCAATTTAAGATTTAGTTTTATTTTATAGTTTTTGTTGGGTTAAATTTATTATTTCTTTATATTTTGGGATTACCTTTCATTCCATGTATTTTAGTGTCACGACCCGACCCGGGATTTTCCTATAAACCTGTGACGAGTCGTGCGCCGATGGCAAGCGATAGCTAAACGCCAACACTTACCATCAAGGCAAACTAAACTTAATTATGTTAATATTAAATCAAACTATAAATGATTCATGTACTAACTGGACTGATGCAAAACGGGTGGTGGATAAGCTCGTCGTAGGCTCGATCATCTTCTGAAACTCGAAAGCTACCTGTGGGGGAAAAACATTTGAAAAGAATGAGCTAAAGGCCCAGTGAGTGGAATTTTTATTAGACTAGTATTTTCTTCAAAACTACATAATATATAATAGTTTCCAAATTCATAAAACTGTTCAAAACTAATATTCGTAAAACTAAATATTCATAAAATTCAAAACTAAAACTCGTAAAACTGGATAGAGTTATAATTTAATAAACATAATATTCAGCTGTCGAAACCATATCAATACTTGTACGTAAATATAAATATATATATATATATATATATATCTATATATATATATATATATATATATATATCTATATATATATATATCTATATATATATCTATATATATATATATCTATATATATATCTATATATATATATATCTATATATATATCTATATATATATATATCTATATATATATATACACAATAAAACTGTTCATATACTATATCGTAGTGATAAAAACCCACTAAAAATGTACCCTTAATCGGTCATACCGCATGTAGAGCGAAATCATGCATGCGGAGAGCAGCATCGAATCGGAATCGGTCATACGCGCGCAGAGCCCGCTTCAAAGGGCTAAGCACCCTAACATACGGCCCAAAGCATATGTGTATGCTAAAGTGGGTCCCAAAGACCTGCTAAAAACTGATAACTGAGGGTACTGTTTCTAGCGGTTTAAAAATAAACTACTGAAAATAATACCATAATTTTCAAACCATTATAAAATCTGTAGCTGGCATAAATCATATATACTGAATAATGAATATCTAAAACTTTCATTTATATCAATAAATAATCATATACGATAATAGAAACTCTAAAACTTTTATGTTTTGTAAATTACTAAAAGCTCAATACTACTAATAATTTTAAATGTAAAAATAGAATCCACTCACAAACTTTTGTTGTGAACATTCGAAATCTTAAACCATTTACGCCATGATGTCACCTGAAAATATTGATTTAAGAAAATACATATCAATTATCTACTTAGTAATTTGAAATATTAGAAAACCATATTGAAAATAATATAAAATTGTGGTTAATATCACATGACTAAACCTTCATTTTTCCTTCAACGACTACATTTCCAATATACTTTTCAAAGCCAATAATATCAATCTTATTGCACTTTCTCTTCCCACACACATATCCCAACTCAAATTGAAGAAAAATCACATACAAATCATCTTCCTAATCCATACAATTTTCATAGCAACTCCATCAAAAATATGGAAAACTCCATTTCTACACTCATTCCTTAAACACCAACCTCTCCATTAGGTTCAATTCTTTTATCAATTCTCTTAAAAATCCATAAATAATAAAACTCATAAAACCCATAAACCAATCCTTGAGGCATAGCAAAAACTACCAAAATCCATAAAATAGAAGAATTGAGTTGAGAAAACTACTTACCATTAAGCCATTTCACTATAAATTGAAGCTAAAAACTCCACAATTCCAAGCCAAATCCCAATTTTTCCTTTCTTTTTCCCCTTTTTTTTCCCTTTTCAGTGGTTAAAGTAATTACAGTGTAATAAATATATATTGTTGAGTATCGATGATTTGTTTGATAAGTTCAAATGGGTTTCAATATTATCTAAAATTGATATTTAGTCAGAATCATCTGTTAGAAAATGAGAAACGTGGAAAACATTATTTTAGATTTCAGATTGGGCACTGTGAGTTGATTAAGGATGCAAAGGTATTCATGGTCCTGATGAAAAATTTATTAGTTTACTAAGGAGATACTAAGGTATTTATGGGACAAAGAAGATTATACGGGGCTCTTGATATCAGTATTGCAGTCTCTATATGAAGGAAAATTTTGTATGAGAAATTCAATTATTGTGGATTCTAGTTTTAGTGGAAATGTTGAAAGCAGAGATTTAATGAGAACAATATGAAGTTTTACTGCAGGAAATGTGTCAAGTCATCTAGACAAGTTGGTGTGGTTACAGTTGCATCTATTGGGGAACTCTAATAATTCAAATGCACTATGTTATACTATAAGTATTCCTTGTCTTTATGAGTTCATTAGTTTTGATGTTAGGGGCACTATTGATAAGTTTTGAGTAAGATCGGGTTTGATTAGCCGAATTTCAGAAGCATCGTTTGGAGCAGGAGAAGGATAGAAAAGAAAATTTAACAGCAAGTGGGTTATTTGATCAGAAATTGAAGGGAGTTTATTCTTACGTTACATTGATTATGTGTCTAAGAGTAATTTAATTTAGAGAGAAATATTTGATAAAGTGCACACTTCGGTTTATGTTAAGCACTTGAGTAGCTCTGGATTGTATTTTGTATTCAAAGAACATTACAAGTGGCAGAATATGAAGAAGCATAAAGTAGAATTTGTTTCAAAATGTTTGATTCGCAGGTATATTAAAATTGAATGATAGAATTTAATAAGGCTTTTACTAAAAAGTAGACGTGATGGTATTTGACCGGTGATGAACAGGTAAAGAGTAACCATCAAGTTTTTACTAGATAAAGCTAAGTATTCTTTCGATAGATTTATTCTGATGAAGTAATAAATTTGAATATGTAGTGTTGAATGTTTTGGATCAAGTCTTCTAGTTTACAGGAAAATTGTAGAGCCGTTTATTGTACGGTTTGAGAACTATATATTATAATGCAGTATTACTTTACAATCGCAAAACAACTAGGTAGTCGGAAAGAATTATTCAGACATCAGATTTTATATATGAGCTTCCATTTTTCAGTTTAGAAAGAATATGGGGCACTCACTCATCACTTGTGAATTATGAATAGTATCAGTCAAAGAATGGGATGATGTGGCACTTTGAAAAGTTTTTAGGTTTGATGCAATAAAATTAGTGAGAGTAAGTTGATGGATTATGGTACAGGTTACTAAAAACCTATGTTCGTCAGAAATATTGAAACGGCGCATGTCAAACATCATGGTTATGTAGATATAGGTAGTAAAGTGCTAAATTTTGAGGTGGGTAGTAAAGTTTCTTTTTGTTTTCCACCATGGGAAAATTCAAGTTTAGTAAGTCATGGATCAGAAAGAAGGAAATAAAAGAAATATTCATGCAGCCTCAAGTTCCCAGTGATCACGACAGAATTTCGAGGACGAAATTCTTAAAAGGAGGTAATAGTTTGTAAACTCTTTTTTTTTTTAAAAAGAAAAATAAATAAATAAGAAGATAAGTTCAAAAAAAAAGTGTGGATGTGGGCTTGACATGTGGCAAGAGATGTTTTTAAAAGAAAAAAAAATAAAACCAAAGTCCATTTGCTTCGGCCACCCGTGAGCAATGAAAGAAGAGAAAGAGAAAAAGAAAAAGGGAAGGAAAAGGGGAAAAAAGGGGAAAAAGAAAGGAAAATTTGGGATTTGGCTTGGAATTGTGGAGTTTTTAGCTTCAATTTATGGTGAAATGGCTTAATGGTAAGTAGTTTTCTCAACTCAATTCTTCTATTTTATAAATTTTGGTAGTTTTTGCTATCCTTCAAGGATTGGTTTATGGGTTTTATGAGTTTTATTATTTATGGATTTTTAAGAGAATTGATAAAAGAATTGAACCTAATGGAGAGGTTGGTGTTTAAGGAATGAGTGTAGAAATGGAGTTTTCCATATTTTTGATGGAGTTGCTATGAAAATTGTATGGATTAGGAAGATGATTTGTATGTGGTTTTTCTTCAATTTGAGTTGAGATTTATGTGTGGGAAGAGAAAGTGCAATAAGATTGATATTATTGGCTTTGAAAAGTATATTGGAAATGTAGTCGTTGAAGGAAAAATGAAGGTTTAGTCATGTGATATTAACCACAATTTTATATTATTTTCAATATGGTTTTCTAATATTTCAAATTACTAAGTAGATAATTGATATGTATTTTCTTAAATCAATATTTTCAAGTGAAATCATGGCGTAAATGGTTTATGATTTCGAATGTTCACAACAAAAGTTTGTGAGTGGATTCTATTTTTACATTTAAAATTATTAGTAGTATTGAGCTTTTAGTAGTTTACAAAACATAAAAGTTTTAGAGTTTATATTATCGTATATGATTATTTATTGATATAAATACATATAAATGAAAGTTTTAGATATTCATTATTCAGTATATATGATTTATGCCAGCTACAAATTTTATAATGGTTTGAAAATTATGATATTATTTTCAGTAGTTTATTTTCAAACCGCTAGAAACAGTACCCTCAGTTATCAGTTTTTAGTAGGTCTTTGGGACCCACTTTAGCATACACATAGGCTTTGGGCCGTATGTTAGGGTGCTTAGCCCTTTGGGGGAAGCTCTGCACGCGTATGACCAGTTTCAGTATTCAGCTGCTCTGCTGCATGCATGATTTCGCTCTACATGCAGTATGACCAGTTAAGGGTACATTTTTAGTGGGTTTTTATCACTACGATATAGTATATGAACAGTTTCTATTGTATATATATATATATATATATATATTTACGTACAAGTATTGATATGGTTTCGACAGCTGAATATTATGTTTATTAAATTATGACTCTATCCAGTTTTACGAGTTTTAGTTTTGAATTTTATTATTATTAAGTTTTACGAATATTAGTTTTGAACAGTTTTATGAATTTGGAAACTATTATATATTATGTAGTTTTGAAGAAAATACTAGTTTAATAAAAATTTCACTCACCGTGCCTTTATCTCATTCTTTTCAAATGTTTTCCCCCCACAGGTAGCTTTCGAGTTTCAAAAAATGATCGAGCATACGACGAGCTTATCCACCACCCGTTTTGCATCAGTCCAGTTAGTACATGAATCATTTATAGTTTGATTTAATATTAGCATAATTAAGTTTAGTTTGCCTTGATGGTAAGTGTTGGCGTTTAGCTATCGCTTGCCATCGGCGCATGACTCGTCACGGGTTTATAGGAATATCTCGGGTCGGGTCGTTTAGTTTCTAATAAAATTATTATTTTTTCATATTTGAGGACTTAATGATGTTCTTGTAATTATTGTATTCGTACTCTTGATCAATGAAACTTCATCTTTCCATCAAAATAGTTATATAACGTGTAATGTAATGTAACCATGATCAAGTCATTAACATGGAACTGAGATTTGAATAAGTTCAGAACTAAATTCCTATAAATCATGCTTCTTGCAGCATGCAATGTGTAGCCTCTTAGAATGAGGTGAGATATTTCATAACTTTGAAACAGAGAAAATTGTAGATTAGGGGAAAAGGACAAAGAAAATTGAAGGTTGTTTAAGGAAGTTGCAGTGTTCATGAAGAGAGAAGTTCCAGCATTTGGAAACTAACTTATTTCAAAGTTAGTTTCTGAAAATGTATTTCAAAGTTAGATGTGATGTGTGCTTGGGGCAATCCTAATTAATTGGACATCACATGGTGGTATGAGAAAAAGATGACTCGCAATCAAGGTTTCCCAGATATTTGAAGCAATGTTTTGTCTACCGTTCGTTATTCCCCAAAGATTGTTCTATCAGCCTGTGATAGCTGGATCCTATGAGGGCGGGGAGTGATCGCCGGTGCAATTAATAGACATGAACAAGGAGCAGCTCCTGGCAGGCTTCTAGGTGAAGGGTCACGTGAATGAACCGACTCCACATTCGAATGGGAGAGAATTTTGAGACTGTACTGGTATGGGACACTACAGGTGAGGAGAGATTAATAGTACCTATACTAACTAGGTTAACTTTCTTTTTCGATGCCTCAATCGTAAGGAACTTCATAGTTAAGCGTGCTTGGCTTGGAGCAATCCTAGGTTGAGTGACCTCCTGCTTATGTCAAGATGCGTGTGAGTGAGGACAAAACATGCTGAAAGGATTCGTGTTAGTTTGTGGGGACAGTCGTTAATCTTAAGAGCAAATCCAAGTCGTTACAAGCCAAAATTAATTAATTAGACCATGAATTCTTTAAGGCTTTGTCCAATCTTTAGATTCAAGTAAATCTTAGAGTAAATTGAAGATGGTTATTTTATGGAATTATATCGGTGGTCAATTCTTCAAAGTTTTGATCCAAAAGGAGAAAAATAATATTTTTCTTATAGACGGAGATCGGGTTCAAAGGAATATAAAATGCATGATCTTATAACAAGTGACGAGTACAGATCTATAAATTCTAAAATTGACGTTAGTATTAATGGAAAAACTCGTCATATTTCACTTGCTAGTAAGCCCGTTTGGTAACCTTCATCGTTTTTATTTCTTGTTTTTTTATTTCTATTTCTTGTTTCTAATTTTTTAAAAAGAGAAACAGAAACATGTTTGATAACTGTTTCTTATTTCTTGTTTCTGGAAGAAAAAAGAAACAAAAATGTGTTTGGTAACTATTTCTTGTTTCTGTTTCTCATTTGAAAAAAAATAAAAGTATTTTGAAAATTTTAGAATTTTAAATGATATATTTAAAAATATTATATTAATATAATTTTTGGATATTTATAATATATTTTATAAGTCAAAACGGGACAACGTAATAATTTATCAATGTGTTGAAAACTTTGGAAACAAGAAAGAGAAATAAGAAACAATAATTTGTTATTTCTAAAATTTTTACACAATTTTGGGAAATGTTTCTAAAAAAAAAGAGAAACAAGAACAGTTACCAAACAACTCTATTTCTTAAAAAATGAGAAATAGAAACAAGAAACAGAAATTGAGAAGGTTACCAAACGGGCATTAGGCTCGTTTGGTAACCTTCACCGTTTCTATTTCTTGTAATGCCCGTTTGGTAACCTTCATCGTTTGTATTTCTTGTTTCTTATTTCTTATTTCTATTTCTTATTTCTTTAAAAGAGAAACAGAAACATGTTTGGTAACTCTTTTTTATTTCTTGTTTCTAAAAGAAAAAAGAAATAAAAATGTGTTTGGTAACTATTTTTTGTTTTTGTTTCTCATTTAAAAAAAATAAAAATATTTTAAAAATTTTACAATTTTAAATGATATATTTAAAAATATTATATTAATATAATTTTTGGATATTTATAATATATTTTATAAGTCAAAATGGGACAACGACAACATAATAATTTGTCAATGTGTTGAAAATTTTATTTCTAAAATTTCTACACAATTTTGGGAATTGTTTCTAAGAAAATGAGAAACAATAAACAAGAATAGTTACCAAACAACTTCATTTCTTAGAAAATGAGAAATAAAAACGAGAAACAAAAATTAGGAAGGTTATCAAATAGACAAGAGATAATTTTGTGTTGTGCAATGAGAAGAAGAATAAGAGGGTATGCCAGTGAACGAAGTGAATTGAAAGAGCTTCACTATTTGAGAGACAAGAAAGGTTTGCAACATTTGTCTCTTCATTGGGATTGGATAGAATAGAGGACAGTGAAGTTGAATTTAACAATGAAATTGGTGTTGGAAAATTGAACGTTTTGAAGCTTGTGTCACTTCGAAAACTGGTGTCCATACCAAATTGGACCTCAACATTTGACGACTCTTGAATCTTTTCATATAAGCGATTGTGAAAATTTCAGGCATTTACCGGAATGGATAGGAAGCCTCGTTTCATTTTCAAAGTTGCAGATTATCAACTGCCCTAAGAGGGAATGCGCCAACTCAAATCTTTACAGACCCTTCTAATCATGGTTTGTCAAGAACTAGAAAAAAGATGCAAGCAACAAGGGGAGGATTGGACTAAAATTGCCCACGTCCTGCAAGTTGATGTCCGCAATTGATGCAATCGTAGATACCAATCGTATTAGCATTGCTACATTTCTTTAGGTATTAGAGAATCCCTTATTTTAGCAAGTTTCATAGTTGATTGAACAGTTTTACTTTTGGTTTGTCAGCATTTCTAACCTGAGATTCTTTTGTTATCAGAATGAAAAGGGAGAAGGCATTATTAGAGGGTTAGTTGGTTTCTTTGAAAACACACTAATTGAAAGTCCAAATTCAAAACATGGGTGAAAGTTTTTATGCCTTTTTCTGCTATTGTTCAGTATATGCTTCCCAATTTTCTGTAGCCAAATGCCATTCCAAGCCCCAAAAAGAAGGCACAAAATTTGAACAATTTTTCGACTTGTTGGGAGGAAAATTGGATAATTATATTAGACCGTATATTATGCTCTCCCATTGTTTTTTATTTAATCTTTTATTATGCTTTGGAATCTAATTTTGGGCTTGGCTTTTGATTTAACTGCATAAATATTGCAGAAATGTGGTAATCATGTAGGAATTTTAAGGCAATACTATTGTATAAGTTCTTTTGTTGTTTTGTGCTGTGAGTGGCATAGGGTCAATGTCTTTTGATTTTAGCGTCGTATCATTTGTATTGTAAGGGTATTTTACAAGGTGTTCAAGATATCAGATAACCATTATTTTCCGTAATTATTTATGATTTTGTTTTATCGCAGGGGGTAGAACTTTCTTAAGATGCAGGATGATAGAAGATATGTTATCAATTATCACCTGGAGATCTTTGTTTCGGTTATTCATAAGAGTCGGTTCGTTTACTGTATGATTTGGTAATCATGTAGGAATTTTTTTTTGAAACTTGGGTTAAAAGGATGAAGCTTAAAAAATGGAAAGGAAAATGTGTCATGAGATACAGTTTGTAACAGTTCGTGTAACTATTATTGTATCTTTTTTTTTTTAATGAAACAATGTTGGGGAGGGGGATCGAACCACTTTCTTGGAGTGGAAATACATGCTTTTGACCATTGGGCTATACTTTGATTGGCGTATCATTTAGAGAGTTTAGCTTTATGATAAGCATTGTATACATACTGTTTGAATAAATATTATTTTGAGTTGTATAATAATTTTTTTTAAATGACTGTTATTTTAGAAAAATGACAAAAGAAATACCCTATGCTGAAAACTCCTCAAATAATTAAGAACTTGAGATATGTTTCTGTATTCACTTTTAGGATCCCAACCAAATCCTCCTACTATCTGGAAATGTGAATAATGTGATAAAAAAGAAAAAGGTACTCTTTATTTCTTCTGTTTTTATTGATGTTCATTAGTTAAATTGTGAATCATATATCTATGATTTGTTTCTTAAAGAGATTTGAATGGCATTTCCCCTAACAAAAATTTGGGTACATGAATGTCTTTTAAGCAAGAGGTAGAATGATAAAATCTCTTGTATATATCATCAAGTTTTGTGGAGAAAATAAACATAGTGATTCACACTCACAAATTTTAAGATACCTTGCATTATATGTATTAGAAGCTTGAATTCCTTCGGGTTTCAATGCATAATTGTTAGGTTAATAAATGAATCCTTGGATATAGTATTGAAACAAGGATTTTTAAAATTATGGTTCCGTTTACACGCAATTTTGCTGGTCATTTTTTATTTAATTGAGATAACCTTTCAACAAGTAGTTTTATATGCAGAAAATCATGTGGCAGGAGGGTTGTGAGCTAATTCAAAAGGAGGATGAAAGTCTAAACATCATAGAACTACAAGGCAATGCAAAAAAGTTCACTTGACAATCGTTCGAAAACTCATCCGACTCTACTTGTTCAACAACGGTTATTACTTTTTTGTATTTTAATGAGTAGATGACTCCTTTGCTGAAGTGAGGTGAGATATTGAACTACAATTCTTAGCTAGGATGTATAGAAGTTTTTTGTTTTTATTATTTCATCTTTTATCTCTCATTGGATTGCAGGAAGGAGAGAAATTCAAGATGCTCTATTTTCACAAGGACAAAAAATCAAATTGAAGAGATCAAAGAGCATCGTGGAAGATCAAAGAGCTCTTGCTTGCTTTAAGAAATAAGTTCTAGCAGTTAGAGACTGAAATAGCTAAGAGTAAGCTTCTCCAAGTGTGTTGCCAATGACCTCGAATTCAATCAGAAGGCAGTTAGAGAGACAGAGAATGGTCACACAAGTAAAATATTATTTCAATCAAACTGTAATTAACTAACGCTTTTTCTCTATTTTTCGTACAAAAACTATGGTTTGATGCGTATTCGATTACTTTTGTTTTCAGGAAATAATTAATTATTAGACGTCTTGTTCAATATTATAAAAGCATGTGATTAAATTTATCATAGAATACCCAGACAATTCTTCATCATCATGAAAGAGATGAAATACCAAGTACCTTGGAGACAGAAATTTGTGGATTACGTACGCCATGAACTTTATTTAGTTTGATTCAAATTGACCATCTTTGATCTCTAAACGACATTTTGGAATTGCTTTAAAAATGTTTTTTTTTCATGGTTATGAAAAACACTTTCTTGATTCAAAACCCTTTAAAAAGCTATTACAAACGAGAACTAAGAAGTATAGGACAATCCAATATGGGAGTTGCAGTGTTCATGAAGAGAGAAGTTGTAGCATTTGAAAACTGATATAACTCAGTGTAAGTTTTCAAAATGTGCTTTTGAGGGAAAGATGAATTGCAACCAAATAGTCTTCAAGTTTTCTAACGAAAAATGCTTCCAGGTTGGAAAATACACTAAAGAACAGAATGCTTCCAGGTCGGAAAATACACTCGAGATTTAAATGAATTCAAAACTTGATTCCTATATTTTTTGCCACGGACTATGTATATTTGGAGTTTAGATATATTTTTTTATACAAAACTCAATAGAAAATGCATATTATAAAGCTTACCAACTAATTTACTATCTGTGTTCCGATCTATCAAAATCCGAAAGGGAAGCTAGAATCACAAGCCCAAATTTAGATAAGTTGGCATAGTTCACATTGTATGATCATTAATCCAAAATCTGGACTCCTTTAATATTGGACGAATAGATGCATATTATTGAATATGTTAAATCACCAATTGAACCAAAAGCTTAAGCCAATGGTTCAAGGTAAATTTAATCATATTTAATATCTCAACACTCCCCCTCATATGTGGGCTTGGATAATTGCACAAGACCCAAACATGTGGAATTTAAATGGGGAGGAAATAAGAGCAAATGACACAACGGAGAGTCGAACTTGGGACCTCCTGCTCTGATACCATATTGAATATGTTAAACATATATAATATCTCAACACATATGCAACCCATATAAATCAAACATTATTCAAGATTACAATTACTTGAAAGATATTGGAAAATTCAACGTTTAAGCACTCTCAATATCAAAACCATTTCATCATTTATTAGAAAGAATCTTAATTCTTTTAGATTAAGTATATTATCTCATTAATGTCAAAATCAGAAAGGAATGGAGAAAATCAAAGACAAAGCAAAGAGACTTGACCACATTGTATTGTGATTCTCATATCAGAAATATCTTAATTGAAATTTGTGGTGGTTGTTGTTTGCCTTTCACTATGCTTTGAATCATATAATTTTGAAAATTCAACTAGTAGCTTTTATTTATACCATCTTTTGTATAAAAACGATGATATATACGTGGCGGTTTTGGGTACTATTGATATTTAATAAAAACGTCTAATATATTTGATATATACCTTTTTTTATAAGTGAAATTAACTCTTATATGAAATCATATTTATATTTTTTTTAAATAAATAAATAAAAACATTAATAGAAATAATTAAATACAAAAAGAGGGTAAACCTGAAGAAAAAACCAATTGATTTTCTTTATACCATCTTCTGTAGCATTATCTCTGATCTCAAAAAACCAATTGATTTTTTTTCTCTCTACTCTCTGCAAGTGTAAGCCATGGCTGAAACCATTCTGTTCAATGTTGTTGGGGAGATCATCAAGAAATTAAGCTCTGAAACTTTCAAAGAGCTCGGAATGATGTGGGGAATCAAGGATGATATCACCAAACTCACCAATTCTGCTTCAATCATCAAGGCTGTTCTTATTGATGCTGAGAACAAGCAGGATCAAAGCAAAGCTCTAAGCGAGTGGCTCGGAAAGCTTAAACATGCTTTTTATGATGTGGAAGATGTTATTGATGAATTCTCTTCTGAGGCTTTACGGCGAGAATTGATGACTAAGGATAAAAGAGCAAAACAGGTACGTATCTTCTTCTCCCAAAACAACCAGCTTATGTTTGCTTATAAAATGGCATACAAAATAAATAATGTTAGGGAGATTCTAGATGCTATTGCTGCGGATAGAAATAACTTTGGTTTAACCATAAACGTTGTTGAACCAAATATTCCACATGTTCCGGGGAGAGACACTCACTCTCATGTACGTGAGGAGGAGGTGATAGGGAGAAATGATGATAAGGAAAAAGTGAAAAATGATTTGCTCAATATGAATGTCAAACAAAACATCTCATTCATTGTAATAGCCGGCATGGAAGGATTAGGGAAAACAACACTGGCTAAATATGTCTACAATGATGAGAAAGTTTCTAAATTTTTCGATCTTAAAATATGGGTTTGTGTTTCTGAATTATTTGAAGTGGAAGTGGTTGTGAAAAATATAATAGAATCAATATCCACTGTTAGATCAGATACACGTACGATGGAATCTTTACAAAAACAACTTCGAGAATTGATTGAAGGAAAGAAGTATCTTTTGGTATTGGATGACATATGGAATGAAACCGAAGAGAAATGGTCTGAGCTAAAAGATCTATTCATGTTTGGAGCAAGAGGTAGTAAGATTTTGATCACAAAACGTGACAACAAACCAGTTTCAGAGATCGTTGATACGACTCTATTGTACGATTTAGAAGGCTTATCAGAGGAAAACTCATGGTCATTATTCAAAAAAGTGGCATTCAAAGAAGGTGAAGAGCCAAACAATCCAAACTTGATAAAATTGGGAAAAGAGATTGTACAAAAGTGTAAAGGCATTCCTCTCGTGATAAGAAGTATCGGACGTTCATTGCACTCAGAAACATCAGAACCAAAATGGATGTCAATCAAGGATAAGCTGCAACCGGCAAATAATGTGATGTCAAACCTAAAATTGAGCTAGGACCACCTCCCAACATCATATATGAAGCAATGTTTTGTCTACTGTTCGTTGTTTCCCAAAGATTATTCTATCAGAGCAGATGAATTAATTAGACTATCAATTGCTCTAGGTTTCATTCCATCATCAGATTCAAGTAAGTATATGGAAGATCTAGGAAATGATTATTTTATGGAATTGTGTTGGAGGTCGTTGCTTCAAAGTTCAGTTTTAGAAAGTGAAGATGATTTTTATTATAATAATTTTTGGATAACCTCTTCTTACCGGAATTTTCATTTTACATATAAAATGCATGATTTAATGCGTGATGTTGCACAAATGGTTGCAAGCGGCGAGTGCAAATATATAAATTATAAAGATTACGATGCTATTGATGAAAAAACTCGTCATATTTCAATTCAATACAATTCACAAAATGAAAGGAATCTGCCGACTTCGATATTCAAGGCTAAAGGGTTGAGAACGTTGTTTTTACAACGAGCTGATGTATTTCATCGGATTAAAGTGGATACATCTACTTTAAACGAGCTATTTTCAAGCTGTGTACATTTGCGAGTGTTAAAATTAAAGGGGTCAGGTATTAATAAGGTGCCAAAATCCATCAAGAAGTTAAGACAACTTCGATATCTAGACTTCTCAGGAAATATAGCATTGAAATTTCTCCCAATTAATTCTATCACTGAATTGCAAAATTTGCAAACATTGGACTTGCATGGATGTTTAGGATTAGAGAAACTACCGAGAGATATAAAGAATCTTGTAAATTTTAGGCATCTTGATCTGCATGAGACAAGTTTAAAGCATATGCCGAAGGGAATGGGAAAGTTGACACGTTTACAGACATTAAATTTGTTTGTGTTGGGCAACAAGGACGACATGCAAGCTTGTAAGCTGAGAGAATTGGAAGATCTCAACCATTTAAAAGGAGGGTTAGTCATAAAAGGTTTAAAAAAGCTCAATAGTACTCCATCTGAATCTACCTTAGCAAGGTTGAAAGACAAAAAATATTTGCGAAACTTGATTTTTCGATGGGATTTGGATTGGATAAGGGAAGATGATGAAGTGGATAATGAAATGGTGATGGATGGCCTCGAACCACATCCAAATATTGAATCGTTGCGCATTAGATGTTATATGGGAGAAAGATTATCCAATTGGGTAACCTCACTCTCTAAATTGATTGCGATTGCAATTTTTTGCTGCAAAAGATTGCAACATCTTCCACAGTTTGATCATCCTCCACTTCTCAAATGCCTAAGTTTGATGGGCCTAGATGCTCTGGAGTTCATAGATATCAAGGATTCATTTTCTTCATCGGTGTTTTTTCCGTCTCTTCAAGATCTCCGTTTACGTGAAATGCGTAATTTGAAAGGATGGTGGAAATGGGAACCTAGTTCACTTCCATCTTTTTCTCCTCTTCGTCAAATTGTAATCTTCAACTGCACGAAGCTAGTTTCGATGCCACTACACTCTGATTTAATAAGTGTTGAACTTGGATATATGAGTCTCAAGACATTGAAGTTTCCAATTGCGAGTAGCCTATGTCCAACGGATCCATCCTCCACCAACACGTTCTCTCCGTCTTCTTTAGAGAGTCTTAGACTAGAAGGCATCGAGGACCTCAACAACCTGGAGTCTCTAGAAATAGTAGATTGCAAAGATTTTGAAGGGTGTGTTTTAGAAAATGTAGAAATTGGTGTAGTAGTAGAAACTATTTTATTAGACTGTTATGTGCATCAATTACCAATATTTAGGTGTATAAGATTTGTATTATTTAATTTTGATGATCTGATATTGATGAGTTCTTATTAGATCTGATTTTACTGTCATGTTGTTTTGTTCATCTTTATTGATGGACTATTACTAGTTTTACTAATGTGTCTTTACTGTCATGTTCTTGTTTTGAAATATGTTAGTGACTTATTGAACAAGTTGACAAGGACAAACATACTTCTCAAACTAATATGGACGAAGATGCATTAACTAAAGTTCTTGGTCCCGACCATGTTCATATTAGAGGACTTGGATTAGGAGTATCTCGTTCTCAGTTGTCTATCATGACTCAAAGGGATAACCAAAATACTTTTCTTGAAAAAGAGTATCATAAGTTGAAAGGCGAAATGATAGAGGTGAAAACTATGTCGAAGGATGTTACTTCTCAACTAATCACGATCAAGGTAAAAGTAGTTGTCACAACGTGATTGCGACGCGGAGCGGCCGACATCCTTTATATTAAGTCTTTTATGTTAATATAAAGTGGAAGTCGCCATCAACCATATTTGGGTGTGATTGATCACCAAATTAAATTAAAAAAGAATGGTCTACGAAAATCAAGTTGAGTTCGGGAGTCGTTTGTGTGTAGGGAAGGTATTAGCACCCTAAAACACCCATTTTAAAATGGTTACCATATTTTTACCTTATATTATCTTATTTTAAATGATGGTCCTTAAATCAAATAGTTTTAAAAAATTGATTTTAATTTATAAAAATAAATGTCTCATTTAATCATTTCTCAACTTCAAAAATGAAGTGAGCAATAGAGATTAAAATGAGCGGGGTTACGACCGTTAATTGAACAATATTGGAATTTAGAAAATTCCACCTTAAGAAATTGAGGTTTTTACTGCTCAAAATCCATCATAGGAATTGTATTTATATGTTAAAACATTTTTATTAATTTTTATTTAAAATACTTTCCTTTTATTTTTAAAATAATATTTAAGTTTATTTAAAATACTTTTCCTTTATTTTTAAAATGATATATATAATATTGTTTTTTTTTAATTTTCTATTCTATATTTTTTAGGGTTTTTAAGACTTATATGAGAATCCCGATAAGCACACTACTCAGCCTTCACAAACGTGATGATTTTCACACACTTATCGAGATCCCGACCAACAATTTAATATTTTTTAATTGATTAATTATATTTTGATAAATACAATTTATATATTATTTTAAAATAGATACTTCAATATATATTCTGTTTTACAAGATGATTTATATATATTTATGATATTTATTTTAGATCTGGGCATTTTAACTAAACAAAACATTCTTGTCATTTTGTTTTTAATTGATTTTATACATATGACAAAACTAAATCCATCCACAAAAGATAATAAATAAATAACAAGCAGACATAAACAAAATTCAAATGTATCTATATAATGGTGGATACAAAATTCAAAATAAGGCCTTTTTTAATTCTCTTTGATGTGTATAAGACATCAGCAAGCAAACAAAATTCTATTTTATACATATACGATAATGGAGCATTTTTTTAAACAAAGCAATTCAATATATTTATATATATATACACATTCTTATTATCATAAAACTTGAGTCATGTATGTAAAATCAATAAAATACTTACAAAAGCTTTAAGCGGTAGTTTTCGTCTGATGTCTGACTTACTATTCAAATAGAAGATGTACAATTCTATGGAAACTTATGCTTCTTGAGAATTTGTATGACGTGATCAAAGTTGTGGCCAAAGAAAAATTTGAGGAGAGAAAAGCTTTGCTTTCTCTATGACGTGGTCATTGTTCTGAGGTTATGAGGTGAGATTGTGAGATGGTGTGAGGGTAATTCAGAGGTTAGGAGGCTAAGAGATGGTTATGAGGTAGGGTGAGGTGAGTTTTTTCGATGGTGGTGGTGATTATTTTAGGTCTAAATAATGGTGTATTTAAAGACTAATAAAATAGCAAAATAAGGAAATTAATATTTGATTTGTAAATCATTCCATATTTGCATCAATCAATCAATTTACCTCGTCAGCAATTAGCACAAATCACTACCAAAATTTATTCTTTCCAAAATTAGCTTCTCTTGTCAAATTTAAATTTTAAAAATATTTAAACAAAAATTATACCAAATGACTTTAATAATTTTATTAAAAATTCACCAAATTTTAATAAGAAAAATTCTTTTTTTAAAACCATGAAAAGTTTAGTTAAAAATTAAATTTTAAAATCAAAATTCAATTGATCATTTAAAATCAATTCCAAATTAAACCTATTTTCAAATGAACTTCAAATTTCTTAATGAAATTGAGCCGGACAAAATACGGTATCTACAGTAGTATTATATTGTAACGTGCAGTACTTATGTATGTCGTGTTATTTAACATGTTTTTGTCTTTCTAAAATAGGGTCAATCGAGTGAACAATTTTCAAATGCAACAATGAATGAACCCGTGATCAACAATGCTCCTACTTCTCAACCAATTGCAACTTCACCTTCGGTACACTTTATTTATTTTATGTGTTGTATATATATTTCAATTGCTTAATAAGTTAATACACACACACACACACACACACACACACACACACACACACACACACACACACACATATATATATATATATATATATATATATATATATATATATTTCCTTGTGAAGAGTATCAACAATACTAATGCTCACCGCTCGTGTAAGTTGTTGGATTGGTGTGGTTCGGGAGAAGTAGTTGCGGAAGGTCGTTGGTCTACAAATGACCCAAAGGTACTTGTTCATCATGCACCACTTGGTCCTCTCGCTGTAAGAGTTTGGGTGGATGTATCACTGAAACCTGAGGCATATTTATGGAGGCTTAATTCAGAAATGTCATGTATTGAGGATGCTTTGGGTACTACAGTTGCATGGCCTTCGGATAAAGTTATTATGAGTACGTAGATTGTTTTTATTATTTTCTTCTCATAACTGTAAAGATTTCACTTTAACTTTCGTTTAATTGATGATGTGTTAAATAATATTTTTCATGCAACTTTTTATAGGTACATAAACCAGAGACTATTTCATTGCAATGGAGTCAAGAGGTCCGAAAGTAGTTGGGTTGTACTTTTGTTTTCACAATTTGTACTTTTGAATATGTAACACCTAGTGGATTGATACATTTCGTACTCTTTTTTTATTATTGAACTCAAATGTTTTGTTTTTTTGGGAAATTGATGTAATGTGATTGATGAAACTTAAATCACAATGATTTAAATGATGTATTTTTTGGATCCTTACTATTATGTCTAAGTAAATGTATGTTTACATTTATTGTGGACTGATAAACAGGTTGAAGAGAAAATATATTATTATTGTGTCTGAATAAGCAAAGAGGGAGTGAAAACAAAGCTATTATAAATCCTAAAGTAAGTTTAATAATAGGGTTTCTTAAATGCTATTAATAGTTCATCGGTAGCCTTTTGGAAAACATATAATAAATTTTATAATAGTGTTTGTCAAGGCTATGCTAAATGCTATAATAAGTTCTACCGTAGCCTTTTTTAGATCTCATAGTAAGTTTAATAATAGCTTTTCTTAAATGCTATTAAAAGTCTTTCGATAGCCTTTTCGAAAGCCTATAATACGTTTTTTATAATAGCGTTTAGCATAGCATTGAAAAAGGCTATAAAAAGTAAAGGACTTTTAATTGCAGGGGCTGTCACGGCGTTTCATAAAAGGCAATCGTATACCTACGATATCATTTTTTCAAGGCGCTATCGTAGTTTTTTCCTAGTAGTGAGGGTAAGATGGTAAACTATTCAATCGGAAACCACCAGATCACCACCATAATTTGTGGTTTTTGGTTAAAATTGATATTAATAATAAACAACCATTAATTCTGAAATATGGTGTTTTAAAGTGGTTATTGGTGTAATTATTTCTAATTTCAATATGGTTTTCTAACATTTCAAATTACTAAGTAGATGATTGATATGTATTTTATTAAATCAATACCTTCAGGTGATATGGTGACGTAAATGATTTACGTTTTGGAATGTACACGACAAAAGTTTGTGGGTGAATTTCTATTTTCACATTTATGATATTATTGGGATTTGGATTTCTGAAATATAATTATTTACTAGCCTTAATGGAAATGTTATATTGTGACGACCCGTCACTTTTAAATAATTTAAATTCAGAGAAAACAGCAGAAGTCTTTTATTTTTAGAAAATTTTGCGTGGTTTTGTTTGAAAGTTGGCATGTCGAAAACCTGTTTACATCCTAATTTTTCAATCTAATAAATTCACACGGATTTTAAGTCCCAAATCAGGAGTTCAAATATTTCATATCATAAAAGCCACATCAAAAGCTCTTATGAGCTAAATACAACATCAAAGTCTTGAAATTCACAAAAATATTTACATATACTTTACAAAAACAAGTCCATCTCGAGGTCAGCATCCCTCGATCACGCAGTACCATCTCCCCTTCCATGACCTCTAGCCAGGGCATTACCTGAAATTGGTTGTAATATCATGAGCTAACAAACTAAGCCCAGTGAGAATAATAAGCATAAAAAGTAAAGATAGACCTCAAACTCGCATTTCGATTTGTGTCCAATTAAATCCGACACTTTCTTTTTTTAGAATTCACCAAAATCTAGGTAATTCTATTCCATATTTTCCAATTGTTGATACTAATTAGCACACTTAGTCTAATTGTTCATCAATAAACTTGTTATAACAAAATGAGAAAAATAAATAAACTTTGCATAATTATAACATTTCGACTCTCAAATACATCAATCATAAGTATGAATGTATGAGGACATCCCGTAGGATTTCGCATTGCCCTTATGCATGAGGAAGCAATGTGTACCACTCGTAACTTACCATTCAACTCCCTATGCATGAGAAGTAATGTGTACGTCCGTAACTAATAGTTCAACTCCTCCTATGTGAGAAGCAACGTGTACGTTCACAACTTACCATTCAACTCCTTCTTTCTTTTCTTTTACTTTCTTTTCTTTTTCTGAAGGTGATGCGGATACTACCCGTAGGCTCCAACATTCTCCCCTTCTTTTCTTTTTCAATGCATGTTGCGAAATGTTATGGTGCAATATGATATGCATATGCTTGCACATCTTTGTAAAAGTAAATAAGTAAAGTGCGGAATTAAAGTAATCGAAACAACATAAAGTAAAGAACATAAAGTAAAATAGACAAGGATCCCGGATGAGCGATATACGATCGAACTCCGCTAACAAAGTAAAGAATCAAAACATAACGATTAACCTAAACCTTCAAGGATTTTAAACTTCCAATAATCCGAGGTTCTAACAACCGTTCTTTATCAAAGTCTTGGATCCTTTAACTTCCAATGATTCATTCTAAACTCCGAAACTAATCTAACTTAGAATCTTCTAAGATTTGAGGCTTTCATCGAGAAATCCTAAGTTTCTCGCTTAAAGGATTAGCATCAAATCCTAAGGCACTAACTCACTCCTTCTAATCTTAGATTGGATTCTAATCTTGGTTTCCGATTCTACAAATCATCGCACTTATTTGCTTTCTATAGTTACTTTAAATTCTAACTATTCTCACCTTAGTAAAAGTGAAGACTTCGCTCCTAAGCACTGGAAGAGCGATCAAACAAGCGGTTCAAAAACACCTACAAAAGGATAATATCCCGAAAATTAATAAATCACCAACTAACGATTAAACAACGACTAAACAAACAAAAGGACGAAAATCCATCAAACCTCCCCCCTTGGAGGCTCTCGGCCCTCCCAATAAAAAGGGTCTCGGGTTTGGTTTTTCGGCTTTTTGGCAATTTAAATACGTTTTGAGTTGGTTTTAAGAAAATTCGATAATCCTGATTTCAAAGGGTATCGATAAATAGGGTTTTTGAACATTAATCCCTTTCCCGAATTGAATTTAAATAAACATTTATTCATTAATTAATTTCTAACCCATTTACAATCCCAAAAGGGTAAATATCAAACGGGAAGAGTTTCGACTGAAACTCGGTTTTAGGGTTAAGGGATAGTTTCCAAAAACACTTAAAACTACTCCCGTATTTACAAACACCGAGTTCTACAACACGAAATCGAAGGAAATCAAAGAAAACTCCATTAAAACACTATTTGGAGCTTAGGGTTTGAAACTTTACTTACCGAGAACTCCGTATAACACGAGCGGCAAGTACGAAGGGTAGGTGGAAAATGATCGTAGGATCGATACCTTTCCACTGGACCCGGAATCAAGTCGATCGGGCAAGAAACGAATGAAAAATAAATTTGGGAAAAGCTTGGATGAGGCTCACGGCCTTGGAGCAAGAAAAAGAGAAAGATGAAGTGTTTGCTTGGTCAAACTTGAGTCAAAGAAGATAGTTAAAGAAGATGAGTGGAAATATCTAGATATTTAGGTAGTTTGGAAATTACGAAATTGCCCTTTTATGACTTTTAGCTTAAAAACGAATCCCAAACATCTCAAACTATCCCAATGGTGATTAATAATTATTAATTGGCCCGTTAATAATTATTAATACCATTAAAACGTATTTAAATAAATAAAGCCATTAAAATGACTTAAAATGAAATAAACTTCTAAATTCTAAATTACCAATAAATAAATGAACTTTAATTACTTAAATTAAAATAAAATAAATAAAAGTTTTTTTTTATCATAAAAAAATAACGGGACTTTACATATATATAACTATCGACAATTTTTTATGGATTCTAGTTTTATGATATGATATAATATATGTATGTGTGTGTATATATATATATATATATATATATATATATATATTATTCATGAAAATTATGGAGACTCGGCTATGTTTTTTTTTATACAGTTATGTTTTTCGAAAGGTTTGGGAAATTATGTTATTAGTTTCAGTAGTTTATTTTCAAACCGCTAAAGAATAGTACCCTCAGTTATCAGCTTTCAGCAAGTCTTTGGGACCCACTTTAGCATACACATAGGCTTTGGGCTGTATGTTTGGGTGCATAGCTCTTTGGGGCAACTCTGCAGGGGTATGACCAGTTTCAGTTTATTAGTTGCTCTGTTGCATGCATGATTTCGCTCTACATGCAGTATGACCAGTTAATGGTATATTTTTAGTGTGGTTTTTAACACTATGATATAGTATATGAGAAGTTTCTATTGTATATATATTTACGTACAATTATTGATCTAGTTTCATCAGTTGAATATTATGATTATTAAGTTTTACGAGTATTAGTTTTGAACAGTTTTAAGAATATAGAAATAATTATATATTATGTTGTTGTGAAGAAAATATTAGTTTATTAAAAATTCCACTCACTGAGTTTTTAGCTCATTCTTTTCAAATGTTTTCCCCCACAGGTAGCATTCGAGTTTCAAAGACGACCGAGCCTACAACGAGCTAGTCTGCCACCCATTACACATCAGCTCAGCTAGTACATGAGTCAAAACAGTTTATAATATTTTTAGCATATTCATGTTTAGTTTGCCTTGATGGTAAGTGTTGACCTTTAGTCATCGCTTGTCATCGGTACACGTCTCGTCTAGGGTGTATAGAGAGAACCCGGGGCGGGTCGTGACAATAAATGCTAAAGTTGACGCTGGTGTTAATGAAAAAACTCGTCATATTTCATTTGCTAGTAAATTATTTTCATAAGGTGGTCTTCTAACCTTGTTATTAAAGGCTTGGATTGAGAACATTTCTTTTACAACATGATGGTTATGAAAAGGTTGAATTAAATCCATCTACTTTAGATAAGCTCTTTTCTTGTTTTGTGCGCTTGCGTGTGTTGATATTAAATAGGTTATATCTTGAAAAAGTTTCAAAATCTACAGTATCTTAGATATCTCAGACAAATAGAAAATTAAATAGGTTATACTAATAGAATTTTAATCAAATTTAAAAAATCTCACGCGTTTTGCTGAGTCACTGAAATGGACACAAATTTTAAAAAAAATGCAAACTATCCAACTGTGATAATGTACCGGGGTGGAGCCAAAAATTTATTTTTAGGGGACAAAAATTTTATATTATAATTTTATAAAAATTAAAGGGGTAAATTATATAAAATATACTAAAAAATCAATTTTATTAAAAGAAAAAAATCATTTTCTATGTTAAAAATTGCATTTTAAAAAATCGACAACAGGCGGCTACGCCCCCTTATAATATATGTAATAAAACTTCTTTTATCTCTATTGGACAGATTGATTGATGATCTATATTAGAGATTTGTATCGACTTTTAAATCTTTAAGAAAAATACATACCTACTCCCCAACAAGTGAGATTTTCTCAAAACTTTTATACACGTATCTAATTTCTATTAAACCAAATATACAAAGGTAATAAATACATGGATCACATAAAATAAATATATTTAGCGAAGTTATCGAAATAAAAAATAATAATTGTATAATTATATTAATAAAATTGCATTATTAACTGCAAGTGGTTTAGTAATATTAGTATGTTCACATGGTTATCGTCTTTTGAATAATCTTTTGGTTTAGTAATATTAGATGTAATATAAAAATATCTATCTTGTTTTCTGTCCAAAAGGGAGGCTGAAGCTGGTTGTGAGTTCAAATATACCAATTTCTTTTTCTCCAACCTCTTTAAGCCTCTTTAAGGTCATGGTGGAAGGGATTCTCTTTCAAAATTTGGATTTATTAAACTTAAACTTTTAGACTTTGGTTATGAGGAAAAGGGATGCGCATCCCACTTTTTTTAAAATGTATGAGTTTTTACTACTTTTGAAATGATGAAGGGTTTATTCCCACTTATTTATATGTGTTTATTAATTTAAAGTCTTCCGCTTGCGTCATTTATGTTTTATTTCTAAAAAATATAGAGTTAGTCTTTACACAAGTAATTTTGAAAAAGACTTAAAAACAGAAAAAAAAACTTGGTTGTTTAAAATTAAGCAAAGCAGTTAAGACTACTCTAATCCAATAAGATTAAATTATATCATGTGTAAAAACTGTGAAAGAGAAAAATAATAATTATAATATTTTCCCACGTGACAATTTTTTATTGAGTCGGAGTAGCTTGGACTTTAAGTCGCCAAGTTGTGTCCAAGAAATATTAATGGGAAATGAAAATGTCAGAGTTTTTTTTTTTTTTTTTTTTTTAGAAATTACATCAAATTGGGGGAGCGAAGACTCGAACCTTCGACCTCATAGGAAGGGAGCAAATGTCTAACCAATTGAGCTATGCTCATTTTGACAATCCAAACCGACGTAATTTTACGGTCTTGAAATTTATATATCATATTGAAACAACTACAAATTTCAAAGGTTTATGAACCGTTGTGTCCATTCAGTTCTTCTAATAGAATAACAAACTGAACACAAAATTGGGATAATTATTAAACTCAAAAGGAAAAAAAGCCAAGGTGGAAGGAAGAAAAACCAACCACCCAAGAATCTCTCAAATCTACTCTCTCCGTGACATGGGATGCTTTTCCTCTGATATCATTCACATAGGTTCTTCCTTCCATATTTGGGAAAAAAAAATACAACTAACATCCAAACATGTTTGGTTTTCTTAACCCCATTTGTCTGTACATATTGAGAATTGGAGGTGAAATATGCTAAAATAGCATATTTCACCCTGTCGCCATGGCCGCCAACTTCTCATGGCCGTGGCCTACAGTTTTTGACCTTCTTGGGGCAAAAACCCCGAGGGTGGTCGCCGCGGCCACCAACCTTATCGCCGCAGCGACCACAACGCGAAAAAGATGCTTGTTCCGCTCTCGTGGCCACAGCCACCAGCTTCCCACGACCGTGGCCACAGTTCGATTTTCTGAAGATATTATTTTATTTTATTTTCATTTCTAGATTATCTTTGTATAAGTGTTTATCTTTTATTAACCTAGATATACTTGTATAAATATGGGCTATCAGCCATTAGAATAAATGAGAAATACAATTCTTCAATTCCTACATGGTATCAGAGCGGGTTAACGATTCATACCGCAAATGACCAATATCGATGAAAAATTGATGGATCCAAATCCAATCAATATGATAACTCATTCTGATGGAATGAACGACTTATATTGCGATGATAGGCGATGTTTCTTGATTGAAAACGGACGTGGAGTGATTACACACGCCACATCGACTTCTAAAATTCACATTGATATCTTCTTCAGCACCTATTCGTCAAGGGTATGAAAGATGTGAGAGAAGAGAAATTAAGAGTTGATGATGAAAGGCGACGTAATAGAAGGATTAAAAAGGAATAAAATATTAAAATAAGGGTAAAATTGGAACCTAATGTTTCTTCATATATCCCCCTTATTTAGAGATGTTAGATATAGATATATATATATATTCCCATTATTTGACTCTCTGATATAGTGCTAAAATGTACTATAGGTGAAGCCGTGTAATTCCAATGTTAAGTTTTATGAAGTAGGAATGGAGCATCTGGGTAGTTCAAGAAAGCTATGACAGGTGACAAAATCGGTAGTATGTGTTTTAGGCTTTTGGATTGCTGTAGTTGGAGGAGGAAGACATGAACTTTTAGAGTGAGTTGTGTAGTTTTTTGTGAAGGTGACGGTGGCGGTGCGATGGTGGAAGAGAAAAATTGTCCCCTATGTGTGAGGCGAGAATCAATCTGAGAAGATTGAGTAGTTATAGGCCTGCTAATATTTGTAAAATGTAGATTCAACAAATAAATTTCCTACTTTTTTTTTTCGAAATTTTCATTTACTTCGAATATAAATAACTTTCGGGTTCATATCTTAATATAATTAGTGTAACGTATCATGCATTATGTCTCTATTTTGTATTTTACATTTTCTTAAGGATTAGGGAATTAGTCTCTAAAAAAAAGTATTGGGGAATTAGTATGATCATAATGTTTGTGAGTTTATTATGGAGGATAACAATTAAGAAAGATGTTCTTATAATCATTTAACTCCCACCTCATTTTATTTATTTATTTTTTATTGAGATTTTAGCAATTAGTTTTGTTATCTTCTAAATATACAATTTGTTTTTTAAATAATCATAAAAGATAAGTAAATCACACTTATAAGATTATGTAATATCTGAAGAAAAAAAAAAGGTTAAATTACCCTTTATATAGAAGGTAAAAAAATAAGTTAGATTCCTTCTAAATCTTCAAAAGTAAAATTAATATATATTGTCAAATATCATTATGAGTTCAATAGTAGTTTTAATTCTTTGCCAACATGAGCATAGCTCAATCAGTTAGGCACCTACTCCCTTCCCTTGAGGTCGAAGGTACGAGTCCCCCTCCTTCAATTTGATGTAATATCTAAAAAAAAATAGCAGCTTTAATTCTTTGATAAAAAATTTGGAGAAATTACGATCAATGAAACTTTTTTCTAACTTAATTTTTGGCAACTCTCGGTGTTTTCCTCTCCTCACTGATACTAAATCGTAAAAATATTATAAAATCAGTTTTTAAATCAAAACTTATTAAATCGTAAAAATATTATAAAATCAGTTTTTACGTGCAACGCACGCAGTAAAAATCTAGTTGATATAAACGGCACAAAAATGTGGCTATTATAATTTTGAACCCTAAAATAATCTCTGCAAAGTACACTTTCGAGATTGGAGGGTTCACCTATTTTGTAAAATATTATCTTATATTATTAAAAATTGACTCTTTGTGAAATCTAAAAACCCACTTTTCTGATAAATTTCACTATTAATTTTAATGAAAATTGATATGTGTTCTGAAAAAAATTGATATATGTGACTTATACAATATTTATCATAAATCAATTAAATTAAAATTATTCAATAAAATTTTTTAATTTTTAATTTTTCTAATCATAATGTTTTTTTTAAAATTAATTATAATATGATTTATAAAATAAAAGAATTATACTTTCTGGTTAATTTATCCATATTTTAGATTGAAAAGAGCCTGAGAGATCCAGATTCTTGGGCATATAAATGCCATGCGAGAAGAGGTTAAGAGAAAATATAAAATTTTATCAAGATTGCTAACTAGCAGATATAAAAATGATACCTAACCCTTAAAATAATGGAAATTAATTAAAATATTCATTTATTATTTTTTAAAAATTAATACGGAAAACTCCAATAGAATATAGCTGGTGGAAATTTGGATAAATTGATCTCCAAAATTAACAACTAAGGTTATTGATCTTCATATTTATTTTAACATTTTTTGACCCTTTGATGATGTCACTTTGGCTTGAAATATCCAAAATATCTTTCACCTCTCTTCTCCATTGAGACTCTTAAGCTCCAATTCTACCTTTCATGAAGGCTCCAATCCTACCGGTGAGGGAGGAAGAAGCCTCCATGAAAGGTAGAATTGGAGTTTAAGAGTCTCAATGGAGAAGAGAGGTGAAAGATATTTTAAACCAAAGTGACATCATCAAAAGGTCAAAAAAGATTAAAATAAATATATAGGTCAATAACCTTAATTGTTAATTTTGGATGATAATTTACTCAAATTTCCATAGCTGGCCGATACTCTTTCCCACTGAAATTAAATATATTATATGTACAGTATATTTAATTTATGGGATTGTGATGTGTGGCCGGCCCGACTAATAGATTTTATTTATACCATCTTTTGTAGCATTATTTCTGATCTAAAAAAACGATTGACTTTTTGATTTCTCCACTTTTTGCAAGTGTAAGCGATGGCCGAAACAATTATGTTCAATGTTGTGAGGGAGATCATCAAGAAATTAAGCTCTGAAGCTGTCAAAGAGCTCGGAATGATGTGGGGAATCAAGGATGATATCACCAAACTCACCAATTCTGCTTCAATCATCAAGGCTGTTCTTATTGATGCTGAGAACAAGCAGGATCAAAGCAAAGCTCTAAGCGAGTGGCTCGGAAAGCTTAAACATGTTTTTTATGATGTGGAAGATGTTATTGATGAATTCTCTTCTGAGGCTTTACAGCGAGAATTGATGACTAAGGATAAAAGAGCAAAACAGGTACGCATCTTCTTCTCCCGAAACAACCAGCTTCTGTTTGCTAATAAAATGGCACACAAAATAAAGAATGTTAGGGAGATTCTAGATGCTATTGCTGCTGATAGAAACAATTTTGGTTTAACCATAAACGTTGTTGAACCAAATATTCCACATGTTCCGGGGAGAGACACTCACTCTCATGTACGTGAGGAGGAGGTGATAGGGAGAAATGATGATAAAGAGAAAGTTAAAAAGGATTTGCTCAATATCAATGTCAATCAGAACATCTCATTCATTGTAATAGCCGGTATGGGAGGATTAGGGAAAACAACACTGGCTAAATACCTCTACAATGATGAGAAAGTTTCTAAATTTTTCGATCTTAAAATATGGGTCTGTGTTTCTGAATTATTTGATGTGGAAGTGATTGTGAAAAATATAATAGAATCAATATCCACTGTTAGACCAGATACATGTAAGATGGAATCTTTACAAAGACAACTTAAAGAATTGATTGAAGGAAAGAAGTATCTTTTGGTATTGGATGACATATGGAATGAAACCGAAGAGAAATGGTCTGAGCTAAAAGATCTATTCATGTTTGGAGCAAGAGGTAGTAAGATTTTGATCACAAAACGTGACAACAAACCAGTTTCAGAGATTGCTGATATGACTCTATTGTACGATTTAGAAGGCTTATCAGAGGAATACTCATGGTCGTTATTCAAAAAAGTAGCATTCAAAGAAGGTGAAGAGCCAAACAATCCAAATTTGATAAAATTGGGAAAGGAGATTGTACAAAAGTGTAAAGGCTTTCCTCTCTTGATAAGAAGTATAGGGCGTTCGTTGCACTCGGAAACATCAGAAGAAAAATGGATGTCAATCAAGGATAAACTGCGACCGGCGAATAATGTGATGTCAAACCTAAAATTGAGCTACGACCACCTCCCAACATCATATTTGAAGCAATGTTTTGTTTACTGTTCGTTGTTTCCCAAAGATTATTCTATCACATCAGATGAATTAATTAGACTATCAATTGCTCTAGGTTTCGTCCCATCATCAGATTCAAGTAAGTCTACAGAAGATCTAGGAAATGATTATTTTATGGAATTATGTTGGAGGTCATTGCTTCAAAGTTCAATTTTAGAAAGTGAAGATGATTTTTATTATGATAGTTTTCGGATAACCTCTTCTTACCAGAATTTTCGTTTCACATATAAAATGCATGATTTAATGCATGATCTTGCACAAATGGTTGCAAGCGATGAGTGCAAATCTTTAAATAATGAAGTGTGTGATGGTGTTAATGAAAAAACTCGTCATATTTCATTGCAAAGTGAATTAAATCTTGGACGTAATCTCCCAACCTCGATATTCAAGGCTAAAGGGTTGAGAACGTTGCTTTTACAAAATGATGAATTTCGTCCGATTACAATTGATACGTCTACTTTAAACAAGCTATTTTCAAGTTGTGTGCGTCTGCGAGTGTTGACACTAAATAGGTCAGCTATTAAAAAGGTGCCAAAATCCATCAAGAAGTTAAGACAGCTTCGATATCTAGACCTCTCAAGAAATAAGAAACTGAAATTTCTCCCAAATTCTATCACTGAATTGCAAAATTTGCAAACACTGAACTTGCATGGTTGTAGTTTAGAGGAACTACCGAGAGATATCAAGAATCTTGTAAATCTTAGGCATCTTGATTTAAATGGTACAAGGTTGAAGCATATGCCAAAGGGAATGGGAAAGTTGACAAGTTTACAGACATTAAATTTGTTTGTGTTGGGCGACAAGGATGACCTGCATGTTTGTAAGCTGAGTGAATTGAAAGAGCTCAACCATTTAAAAGGAGGGTTAGTCATAAAAGGTTTAAAACAGCTGAATACTACACCATCTGAATCTAGCTCAGTAAGGTTGAAAGACAAGAAATATTTGCGAAACTTGATTCTTCGATGGGATTTGGATTGGGAAAGGCAGGATGATGAAGTTGGTGATGAAATGGTGATGGAAGGCCTCGAACCACATCCAAATATTGAATACTTGAGCATTCTATGCTATATGGGTGAAAGATTATCCAATTGGGTAGCCTTACTCTCAAAATTGATTAAGATTCAAATTGGTGGCTGTAGAAGATTGCAACATCTTCCACAGTTTGATCATCTTCCACTTCTCAAATGCCTAAGTTTGATAGACCTACATGCTCTGGAGTTCATAGATATCAAAGATTCATTTTCTTCATCGATGTTTTTTCCGTCTCTTCAATATCTTTGTTTACGTGAAATGCATAATTTGAAAGGATGGTGGAAATGGGAACCTTGTTCGCTTCCTTCTTTCCCTCCTCTTCGTAAAATTGTAATCTCCGACTGCCCGAAGCTAGTTTCGATGCCACTACACTTTGATGTAATAAGTGTTAAACTTGGATATATGAGTCTCAAGACATTGAAATTTCCAAACCAATTATCTCCATCTGCTTTAGAGAATCTTGCACTAACAGGCATCGAGGACCTTGAATATCTACCAAACCGATTATGGCGGCACCTCAACAACCTGGAGTCTCTACAAATAGTAGATTGCCAAAATTTTAAAGGGTGTGTTTATGAAAATGTAGAAATTAAGGAAAGTGAAGTGAAAGATGGCAAATTGAAAGATTTGAGTCTTAGGTCACTCCCAAAACTGGTGTCCTTACCAATTGGACCTCAACATTCGGCTACTCTTCAAACTCTCAAGATATATGACTGTTGTAATTTGAGGCATTTACCGGAATGGATAGGAAGCCTTGTTTCACTTTCAAAGTTGCAGATTATCAAATGTCCCAACCTGGAGTCTCTACAAATAGTACGTTGCCAAAATTTGAAAAATGTAGAAATTGAGGCTGGTAAGAAACTTGAGTCATTGGGTGAAGTGAAAGATAGAAAATTGAAAGATTTGGAGCTTATAAAACTCGCAAAATTGGTGTCCTTACCAATTGGACCTCAACATTCGGCTACTCTTCAAAAACTTTGGATATCAGAATGTTGTAATTTGAGGGATTTACCGGAATGGATAGGAAGCCTCGTTTCACTTTCATGGTTGCAGATCAACAAATGTCCCAATTTGAAATCATTTCCAGAGGGAATGTGCCAACTTCAATCTTTACAAACCCTTGTAATAAGTGAATGTCCAGAACTAGAAGAAAGATGCAAGGAAGGAGGGCAGGACTGGCCCAAGATTGCCCACGTTCCAGAAGTTTCTCTCTCTCAGTAGAGAAGATATTGAAGAAAGGAGGCAATTAGCAGAGACATAGAATGGTCGGGAGAGGAAAAGACGATTTTAACCAAGGTTTGTCAAACATTCCTGATACTATAATTAACCGATGCATACAAAATTTATGGTCAAATGTATCTTAAGCAACTTTTCTTTTCAGGCAATAATTAATTTAGATGTCTTGTTTGATAGTATAAAAGTATATGATTATCTTTATCATTTACAGCTTCGTTGAATTTTTGGACAATTTCTTCATCATCGTGAAAGAGATGAAGATACCCTTAATGCAAGCACTTGAGAGATTTCTTCAGGTATGTAAGATGTTCTTTATTCATCTCTCTAGGCTCCCCATGTGCTTCACATCCAACCATAATGCTCCATGGTGAATAACTCGTGTTTCTTGCAGCAATGCAATGTGTAACTTAGCTCTTGGAGTCAGGTGAGATAATTCACAATTAGTCAGATTCAACAAAAAAAAAAAAGAAAATAAAGAATAATTGAAAGGGAAAAAAATTTGTGAACTACTTACATATTGTTTATTAACTCCAATACATATTCTTTGACGCGATAATTGCTTTCCTCTTCCACATTTCTTCATATCTGATTTTCTTTCTCTATAGTCGTCATGCATCAATTCTTGATCAATATTGTCGATATCGTCTAAGAACTTGATAGTAAAAAATAAAGAAATTGAAACAATTAGATTTCAACTAAAAAAATAAGAATATAAAGAATATTTGAAAGGAAAAAAATTACTTACATATTGTTTATTAACTCCACTGTTTCCTCTTCCATGTTTCTTCATATCTGATTGGCTTTTTGTATTTTCCTCATGCTCCATATCATCAGCATCCTCAAAAAACTTGACATTTAAAATAAAGATATTGAAAAGGTTAGAATTCAACTAAAAAAATAACAAGAAAATAAAGAATATATGAACTTTGAAAAGAAAAGAAAGGAAAGAAAAGAAAACCTACAAGCTCCAATTCTGATATAGTAGGTACAAAAGAAAGTGAAATACTGAAGTCATCCATTGAAGGACATGGAAGCCCTTCTTCAAACTCATGCGCCATCATCTTCTCCTATATTTACAATATTAGAAGTAAGGGGACATAGCATGGTTTAAATGAGAAAAAAAGGGCTTGCAACTTAGGTTTGTTCATCACATCCTCTCATACGTAAATTTCCAATATAACAGTCTCTTCAAATTAGTTTTCAAATGACAAATGCTTCTAGATTGTAAAATACACTAACAAGGAAAATGCTTCACGTTCACTATTGTCTATGTACGAACAAGGAGATGATCAAGCTGCGGAAGATGGCAGACTACAATGGCTTTCCATTGAAGTAGGTAGTATCACTATAAGTTGAGGCATTTCAAAGCAAGTTTCTCCTAATATGCTGCAAATAAAATTGAAGTTTGCTTGGGGAAGGGCAGTTAAACAGACAACTCATGACCAGACAAGGAAAATATGTTTTTGAGCAAGGTATTTCTAACACTCCCTGTCTTTTTAGTTAGTTTCCAAAGCAGCCATCCCTTCAATAAAGTAGAACATCATAATTGATACAACCGATTGTAAATCAAGAAATATAAACACACTCTCGGGTAGACGAATAGTTTCCATGCTTATTTTAGTTTTGTTATGGTGTTCTAATCAGTAATATATGAAAAAGACTCCAATAATGACAGTTAACCAATTTTCAATTTGAATAAGACTTTGAATTTAATTAAAACAGATGTTGCAGCATAAAACTCTATCTGCCACCTATAGTTGGTTGATTTTGCCTGATAAAATACTTGTTCTGTTTTACTGCAGATTTCATGCATTTGCCTGACAAAATGCTTTTCTTGATGCAATTTTTTTGTTGTTGGCACTTAGATGATAGTCACTAAAAGCGGCAACATCAAGTCAAAAGTGGTCAGACTGTGGCATTCATTTACTATAACTTGGGCAACGCTTCTTTTGATGTTTAGTTTGAGTTGGATTCCTCTAAAGGATGCTCGAGATCTATCTTTCTGGGACTTCTTTGGGCCTCTAACGTTTAAGAAAAGGAAGATTTAATAGATTTGTGTCTTCTCTACTTTGTTATGGACAGTTTGGACTAACAACAATATGTACTTGGCTTTTTTATGTTAGATTTGCTTCATGGGATTCAATTTGAGTTTAGTTTTATTTCGTACTTTTTGTTGGGTTAAATTTATCATTTTTTTATATTTTGGGATTACCTTTCATTCTATAGATTATAATTTCTAAATGAAATTATTTTTATATTTTCTATTTGAGGACTCCATAATGTTCTTATAATTATTGTATTTTTACTTTTGATCAATGAAAAGTTATCTTTCCAAAAAAAAAATAGTTATATTAACATGTAACCTTGACCAAGTAATTAAAATGGGATTGAGATTTGGGGGTGAGAAACATTACTGAAATTCAATTCTCAAGGCTCACTGTAATCTGCTCTGCAATTCAATTAGATCTACTGATAAACCAACATTTAAACCAGTGAATTCTTCCAACAAGAAAAATTAATTGCATTACAAGTTGAAATATTTAACTTTTTTCTGAATTACAATCATTAGTACAAACCTGGTCCATTATCAATTCAAGTTATCTCTTCTATCACAATTTCAACTCGTCGGAATCTAAAACTTTTTTAAAACTTGAATGATTGCTACAAATTAGAATATGATCTTTCTCTTCATTTAAAAAAAATCATAGCTGAATTTTCAATACTTTTTTCACAACTGATCATGTCAAGTCATAAATCAGATAATCATGTTCATCTTTCTTCAACTATCTTGAAACGAAAACGATTCTCTTACTACCATGTGGTCAACACATCATAAACTATAGATGCAGAAATATATATTGTTTTTTTGGTTCTAAAAGCTTTGAACATAATCTTTGTCCACACTAAATTTCAATTATATAGTCAAATTACTCAGTAGAAGGGTTGCTCCGAAAAACAAATCCCAACACAAATCAATCTCCGCACAGATCAATCACTAATGAATTTCATGCCAATGTAAATATATAAAGATTGCTTAATATATTGTGAATGTGTAATTGTTTTTGCCAGTATTATGAGAGACCTTGAATGGTCGGGAGAGGAAAAGACGATTTTAACCAAGGTTTGTCGAACATATCTGATACTATAATTGAAAGCCTTTGTGGATGCTGATTTGGGGGCTTGTTTAGAGTTAGACACAAGATGTTCCGTCATTGGTTATTGCATTTTTTAGGGAGATTCAATGATATGATATCATGGAAATCTAAGAAGCAATCTACCATTTCTACTTCCTCAGCTCAGACCGAGTATCGTGCATTGGCAGCTGAGTCGTGAACTCACTTGGATCTCTCATCTTTTGTATGATCTACAGATTTCTTTTCATCTCCCTGCTTTGATCTACTATGACAATTTGACTGCTATTCAAATAGCTTATTCTTCAGCTTTCATGAAAGAACCAAGCACATAGTGCTTAACTGTCATTTTGTAAAGGAAAAGGTTGCTCTGCTGATTTTGTCAAGCTCATTCTGATTCGTTCTCATCTTAATCTTAACTAAAGCTCTGCCAAATTCTTCATTTTTCCCTCTCTTAGGCAAGATGGGTGTTTCTAATATGTTTTTCCCATCTTGAAGAGGAGTATTAAGTATTTGGTTAATTGTAATTTTATTATTATTCTACTTGACAACTTATCCTTATGACACTTGTATAAATATTCTTTTGGAATAATAATAACTCATGTCATTCTTTCATTTTGTCTCAATGGGATGTTTAGTTTCAGCTGAATTCCTCCAAAGGACGCTTGTGATATATTTTTGTGGAACTTCTTTGGGCTGCTAACGTCTTAAAAAAGAAAGATTTTATAGATTTCTGTCTTCTCTACTTTGTTATATTAACATGTAACCTTGATCAAGTAATTTGACATGAGATTGAGATTTAAATGAATTCAAAACTTGATTCCTATATTATGTAGATTTGGAGTTAGATTTTTTTTTTGTTAAGCTTAATGGAAAATGACACATTATAAATCTTACAAGTTAATTTACTATCTTTGTGTTATGATCTATCAAAATCAGAAAGGCAACCAATATAAATCAAATATTATTAAAGATTACAATTACTTGAAAGATATTAGAAAATTCAACAGTGAAGCACTCTCCATCCATATCAAACCCATTTCATCACTATGCTTTGAATGGTATAAAATGGTATGTAAAATAAAGAATGTCAGGGAGATTCTAGATGCTATTGGTGCTGATAGAAACAACTATGGTTTAACTATAAATGTTGTTTAACCAAATATTCCACACGTTTCAGAAGAAGGCAACACTCACTCATTTATACTATACCTGAGGAAGAGGTGGTAGAGAGAAATGATGAAAAGGAGGAAGTGAAAAACCATCTGCTCAATATGAATACCGAACATAACATTTCATTCATTGTAGTAACTGGTAAGGGCGGATTGAGGAAGACAACACTAGCTCAGTTCCTCTTTGATGATTTCGATCTTAAAATATGGGTTTGTGTTTATGAATTATTTCATTTGAAAGTGGTAGTGAAAAAGATAATAGAAACAACAACAAAAAAACCTTGATACTGATGATATGGAATGTTTACAAAGTAAACTTCGAGAACTGATTGGGAGAAAGAAAATTTTCTTTTGGTATTGGATGACATGTAGAATGAAAACGAAAAGAAATGGTTTGATCTGAAAATTTTATTAATGGGTGGAGCGAGAGGAAGTAAGATTTTGATCACAAAATGTGACAATAAACTGGTTACAGAGATTGTTGATATGACTTTATTGTACAATTTAGAAGGCTCATTTGAGGAAAATTCATGGATGTTATGGATTAGAGGAACTACCGAGAGATATAAAGAATCTTGTAAATCTTAGACATCTTGATTTAGATTGGTACAAGGTTGAAGCATATGCCAAAGGGAATGGGAAAGTCGACAAGTTTACAGACATTAAATTTGTTTGTGTTGAGCAAGAAGAAGAAGGATGACATGCATGCTTGTTAAGCTGAGTGAATTGAAAGGGCTCAACCATTTAAAAGGAGGGTTACTCATAAAAGGTTTAAAAAAGCTGAATAGTACTCCATCTGAAGCTACCTTAGTAAGGTTGAAAGCCAAGAAATATTTGCGAGACTTATTTCTTAATTGGGGTTGGGATTGGATAAGGGAAGTTGATGATGAAAGGCCTCGAACCACATCCAAAAGTTGAATCCTTGGGCATTATATGGTATATGGGTGAAAGATTATCCAAAGCTAGTTTCAATGCCACTACACTCTGATGTAATAAGTGTTGAACTTGAATCTATGAGTCTCGAGACATTGAAATTTCCAATTGCGAATACCATATGTCCAACATATCTATCCTCCACCATCACGTTCTCTCGATCTTCTTTAAAGAATCTTGCACTATTCTGGCGGTACCTCAACAACCTGGAGTCTCTAAAAATAGTAGATTGCAAAATTTTTAAAGGGTGTGCGCTTATGAAAATGTAGAAACTAAATTGAAATGTTTGGAGCTTCGGCTACTCTTCAATCTATCAGCATATATAACTGTTGTAATTTGAGGCATTTACCGGAATGGATAGGAATCCTCGTTTCACTTTCAAAGTTGGAGATCATCAACTGTCACAATTTGAAATCAGTACCAGAGGGAATGCGCCACCTTCGATCTTTACAGATACTTGAAATAAAGTTATGTCGAGAACTAGTAGAAAGATGCAAGGAAGGATGGCAGGATTGGCGCAAGATTGCCCACGTTCCATCACTTGATCTGGGGCATTAATACTTCTCCAGGTATTCAATCAAACCATGCCTTTTATTTCATTTCTTTATTAATAAACCATATTTATCTGTGGGGTGTTAAGATTTTTCAATTTTTAAAAATTTCTCCATTTCTTTATCATTTCAAGTTCTTTAGGTTGAAAACAAGAATTTTTCCCCCAAAAAATTATTAAATTAAATATTATAAAACCCGGGAATTTCACTAAAAACTAGCAGATTTTTTTTTGAAAACTTGGTTAAAAGGATGAAGCTTATAAAATGGAAAGAAAATAAAAAAAAGTTGTCATGAGAAACAATTTTCAGAGTTAGATTTGAGACTTGTATGTTATGAGAATTTTATTTGCAAGAATCAATTTCTCACTCTTTTTGAAATTATTTTTAACTGTATAATTTTTTTTTTTAAAATTAAAATGTTATTATATAAAAATGACAAAAGAAATACCCTATGTTGAAAACTACTCGAATAATTAAAAAAATTGTGATATGTTCCTATATTCACTTTTATATAGGATAACAACAAAATTCTCCTACTATTTAGAACTCAATCAAAAGTTTTGGACTCTGGAAATGAGAAGAATGTGATAAAAAAGGAAAAAAAAAAGGGGTAATTTCATTAATAGTCAATCTACCACCCATATTTACAATGATATTGGGTAAACAAAAAAATTACAAAATAGGCCAATCACCACCGCATGAGAAATTGAAATGACCAATAACCCCTCCTCGTCTGACAACAAAGTGATGCGCGCCGTCGTTCGAATATTGTGCAACATTTAAAATAAAAAAAATTACATAAAAAAGGCGCAAATTTTGGGGAAATTCAAAACTGCAGGAGAGGGAAAAAAGATCTTCAAAGATTACAAACAAAACAAAGAAACCGACTCGAATTTTTGAGAGAGAAAAGAAAGGAGATAGGAAGACGACGAACAGTAAAGAAAGAAGAGTGGTTTACAAAGAAGATCAAGAAATGGTCAGCAAGAAAGATATATTAATGGCAAGGAAAGAAATGATAAACAAAGAAAGCAAGGTTGAAGAAATATCAGATCAGAAACAAATCGAAGAAAGAAAAACGGGCCGATTCACATGAAAGGGTATGTTCATGGAAACTTATGTTTTATTTTTTAAAAAAAAAAGGAAACAGGGTAGAGATTCGAAGGATAAACTAACCTGGATACTTTGTTTTTTATGAATAAGGTTACTAGAAGATCTGGAATGAGAAGACAAAATCTGACAGAAAATAAAGAGAAGACAGATCATATTTGATAAATATAATTGTTTAACATAAATAAATAAACATCAACGTTGAATAAATATATCAAATGTTTAATGAAAATTAGTGTATCTATCTATGTATATAAATGATCACATCACAGCAGTTGTCAAACTAATTTTGTTACATGTTCAGAATGTAGTGCCGCTGATAAGAAAAAAATGCAAGAAGAGGATGGAAGGATGAAACAGAGCAGAAAAGAAAAATACAGAGGCAAAATCTTTGAGAACTCGAGAACCCATATACAGATGCTTGTGGTTCAAGAGATAAAACAGGAAACATTGGAAGCTCACAAAAACCGGATTCGCAGCCCCATTTTCAATCAAATGTATTGAAACCATGAAGTTAAATTAAAAGTTCCTCCAATTGTTAATTTTGTGAACAAACTTATATATTTTGTATGTGAAAATTGATACATTATGTTGCAGTTTTAAAGTTTTAGATGCATTTCAATTAAATGAAACATTATTTTAGAAAATAAGTTAGTTAAATAATACTTAATTACGTATGATATGTTATATATTTCATATATCCACATATAATTAAATTAAACATGTATAAATGATATCAGAAGTTAATGTTTCAAAAAACAACAAAAATAAATAACAACGTTTAGCAAAAATAAATATTGTACAATATTTAAAAAAGAACTGTTTAGTAAAAAAAAACTAATATAAATATTTAAACATGTTTTAAACAAAAAAAAGTCATCTGTATGGTCATGAATAAAAATTCATACAACAATGATAATCGTAAAATGATGCTAAATCTCAAAACAAAGCTTTATAAAAAAGTATAATACATACTAACATCCGTTAGAATATATCGTCTATTTAAAACCACCAATTGAACAACGTTTATTTTTTTTAAACATATACTTATATCATACGTATATGAATAAAAAAGTATCTAATCTCCATAAAACTATTGTTAAATGTGATATTATCCTCACTACTAACAATCGGAAATAATAAGTATGAAAAAGATTAGTTCAATGATACTTAAGTGGATAAGTTATGTTATAAAGTTTTAAATCAACATTTATTTTTGTTCTTTAAAAAAAACATTTATTTTTGTTAAACAATTTCTTCAATCCATAGTTTTACGAATTAACAGAATCTAATCCCCCTATTACATCAGTGATCGGTTAACAAGAAAAAAAAGAACAAAAGCAACAAATTAAAAATTATATTGAATCCATCCAAATATAAACAACAACAAAAACATAATCTAAAAATAAGACCCAGTGTTCATTTTTCTAAAAACAAAATAACAACGAAAAAAAACTTGTTCAAAACAACAGAAATTAAAAAAAGTCTGAGCAAACGATAAATCAATGTAGACAAAATGCCATATCAAACTAAGCAGATGACTCCACTTCGGCACGAATAAGATTTCGGCAGGCTTTGCGGTTATGCCCCTTACCTCCACAACAAGAACACTTCTTCGTACAAGATAATGATGATTCAATAGCATATATGTGACGTTTCATTCTTGATCTACCAGATGGATGCTTAACATCTAGGGGAAGCACTGAAATGTCCCTATTTCAGTCAGACATCTCCACTGTCTTCTATTACCAATAAGGTACACACTGCCTATATATGTGCACTTCAACACTCCTGCAGTATAATGGCAGATTCTTTGAAGAATAACAAACATGGGAGTTCAGACAGTGGAATAAAGTCGAAGAAGAATGAGTGAAGAAAATTTGGAAAAAAAAAAAAAAGAAGATGAATACAATTGTTTATTAGGAAGAAAATAAGGAACTTCCGAAAGAAAAATAAAAAAAGATTGAATCAGATACAAAACTACGAAATTTGAAATTTGAAAATAATATGGAAACAAAACCAAAATTAAAGGGAGAAATTGGAGGGAGAATCGTTAGAATTCAAACAATAATTAAAATAATAAAATCTAAAATTAAAAACGTTGAAAACGGTTAAAGAATTTCCTACGAGGGTAATATTGTCTAAAAAAAAAAGGAGAACACCACCACATACGGCCTAGAAAATCCATATTTGTAATTAATCCCAACATTTAGATTTAGTTGTAATTAGTGGCACCGTTTTAATTTTTGGTGTAAATATTTCAAAAAAAAAAGGGGTACTTTCTTTTTCTTCTGTTTTTATTAATGTTCATTAGTTAAATTGAGATCCATATATCTATGATTTGTTTCTTAAATAGATTCATATATTTTTAATATATCTGTGATTCGTTGTTTAAAGAAATTAGATATATTTCCCTGACAAAAATGTGTGCACATAAATGTGTTTTTTAGCCAAAGGTAGAAGGATAGAATCTCTTGTATAGAATCAAGTTTTGGGGAGAAATACTACTCACGTTTTGACAAAAAAAAAACAGTATTCTTACTCGCCAATTTGAAGATTATCTTTAAAATTATGGTTCCGTTTACAAACGATTTTGGTGGTTATTTTTTTTATTTGTTTGAGATAACCTTTCAACAAGTTGTTTTTGTATGCAGGAAATCATACAAAAAAAGTAGGATGAAAGTCTAAACATCAATGAACTACAAGGCAATGCAAAAAAAAAAGTTCACTTGACAAGCATTCGAAAACTCATCCAACTCTACTTATTCAACAGCAGGTAATAGTTTTTTGGATTAATATTAAGTTGATGACTCCCTTGCTGAAGTGAGGTGAGATATTGAACTACAATACTTAGCTAGATGTAGAGAAGTTTGTTGATTATTGCATGACTTTTATCTCTTGTTGGATTTCAGGAGTGAGAGACATTCACTATTGTCTATGTGCGAACAAGCTAGAGATGAATAAGAACAATTGAACGAACAAGAAAAAACAAACTTGAGGGCGGCAAGGAGATGATGAAACCGCAGAAGATGTAGATATAATGGCTTCCCATAGGAGTAGGCCGTACTCATCAATAGAAGTTCGGCCATTTGAAACCGATGTGGTTAAAAAGAAGTGTCTCCAAATTTGGTCAGACAAGGAACAGATGTTTTTGACCAAGGTATTTCTAAAACTCCTTGTCTTTTTAGTTAGTTTCCAAAGCAACCACCCCTTCAATAAAGTAGAACGTCAAAATTGATTCAACCGAGTGTAAATCAAGAAATATTAACACACTCTCGGGTAGACGAATAGTTTCCATGCTTATTTTAGTTTTGTGATGGTGTTCTAAATCAGTAAAATATGAAAAAGACTCCATGAATGACAGTCGATCAATTAAATCAATTTGAATAAGACTTTGAATTGAATTAAAACAGACGTAGAATTACTTTAAAAAATTTCTATCATTTTTAAAAAAATAAAAAAGAAATACTCTATGTTGAAAACTATTCAAATAGCTAAGAAAATTGAGACATGTTAGGAGCATAGCCAAATTCACCTAATATTTGGAACTCAATCAAAAGTCATGGTCTCTTGAAATGTGAAAAATATGAAAAGGCATCATTTTTCTTACGTGTAAACCTCAGATTCATATTTTTATATATCGTTGCTTAAAAAACTAGATGCAATTCCCCTCCAAAAATGTGTGCACATAAATGTGTTTTTAGCAAAAGGTAGAAAGATAAAATCCCTTTTATATAATCAAGTTTTGGGGAAAAATATTGCATTAATCACCATTTGGAAAAATTTATGATTCTCACTCGCAAATTTGAAGTTACCTTTAAAACCAAGATTCCGTGTACAGACGATTTTGTTTTTAAAAATTAAGCATGTTTGGTAATATTTATTTTTTATTAGTTTGACATTACCTTTCAACAAGTTGTTTGATATGCAGAAATCATGTGGTGGGAAGGGAGAAGTGTTTTGGATTCCTTTATTTGGCATGACGGTTGTAAGCTTGCCCAAATATGAAGGATGGATAGTCTAAACATCAAAGACCTTAAAGGCAGTGCGTATAAAGTTCACTTGACAAACATTCGAAACTTTATCCAACTCTAATTAAGATTATGGACGAAAGTCTCGGTATACATACTTTTTACTTGACAACTCTGTGAATGAAGCTTCCGTTAAAGACCTCTTTCAATGCTAATTATAATGTGTCTCAAATGTAAACAAGTTGTCTAATATTTTGTGAATGTGATATTGTTTTTTACGTCTCTAGTAGCTTTTATTTTACTTTCATGTATTGATATTAAAGAAAAGCATGGGATTAAATTTATCATTTTGTAGCTGTGTAGAATACTTGGACAATTTCTTCATCATCATGAAAGAGATAAAGATACCCTTAACACAAGCACTTCCAAGACTTCTTCAGGTATTCGAAGATGCCCTTCATACATTTCTCTAGACTCTTCCATTACATTCAACATAATCCTCCATGTTGAATAACTTGTGTTTATTGCAGCAATCCAATGTGTAACTCTTGGAGTCAGGTGAGATATTTCATGGATTTTCGAAGATAATTCGAGAAATGTCATGTACAATTAAAAGAGATCATTAAAAAAAAATCAGTAAAAATTATTAGTTGCCAAGGGTATTTGTGATTACCTTTCAACAAGTCTTTCGATAGGTAGGAATCATATGGTGTAAGGGAGAAGTTTTTTTAATTCCTTTATACGGCGCAAAGTTTGTAAGCTTGCGCTCGAGACCTAAAAGGAAATGCTAAAGAAGTTCACCTGACAAGTTTTCGAGAACACATCCAACTTTACTTTTTCTGTATATACCAATTCATCTAAGATTATGGCCCTAAATTTGATATATATACTCTCTTTTTTTGTCAGGTTCGAGAGTCCATTATATCCAATAATTCAGGTCAAGTGTCTACATAATGACATGAGTTATATTAATTATGCCACAAACTTTGTGAATGAGAATTCCATTACATACCTCTTTAAGTGTCAATTACGTCGTCTTAATGTAAATATATAAAGATTGTCCGATATATTGTGAATGTGTTATTGTTTTTGCCAGTAAAATGAGATCTTTTGCTAATCAATAGCAGTTATTCGTTTTATGTCTAGTTGGATTGCAGAAGTGAGAGAGCCCCCCCCCCCAACTTTTCTGAAAGAAATTCAAAAATGTCAAATTGAAGAGATCAAAGAGCACCTGGAGGATGAAAGAATATAAAGGTTCTCGTGTGCTTTAAGAAAGAAGTACTAACACTTAGAAACTGAAATAGTTCATAGTAAGCTTCTCCAAATGTATTGTCAATGGCATTGAAATCAGGCAGGAGGCAATTAGGTGAGACCTAGAATGGTCGGGAGCGAAAAAGATGATTTTAACCAAGGTTTGTCAAACATTTCTGAGACTAATTATCCAATGCTTTCCTTTTATTTTCTAATGAAAAATTATTCTAGATTGAAAAATACACTAACAAGGGAAATGCTTCCATTCACTATGTACGAATAAGCTGGAGAAGAATAAGAGCAATTGAACGAACAAGTAAGAAAAAAAAACTTGAGAGCAAGAAGATGATCAAACTGTGGAAGATGACAGAATATCGCGGCTTTCTATAGGAGTAGGCAGTACTCATCAATAGAAGTCCGGGCATTTGAAACTGATGAGGTTCAAAGGAAGTTTCTCCAAATATGCTGCACCAATAAAATTGAAGTTACCTTGGGGCAGGGTAGTTAGAGAGACAACACATTGTTAGACAAGAAAGACAAGGAACAAATGTTTTTGACCAAGGTATTGTATTTCTAACACTCCCTTGTCTTTTTAGTTAGTTTCCAAAGCAACTATCCCTTCAATAAAGTAGCACATCAAAATTGATATAACTGAGTGTAAATCAAGAAATATAAACACACTCTCGGGTAGTTTCCATGCTTATTTGAGTTTTGTCATGGTGTTCTAAATCACTAATATATGATGGAAAAAAAATATAAATAAATAAACTTCTTGGTTTTTTTTAAAACTCCTTGGTTTGTTTATTCTGCCTCACAAAATACTTTTTCTTAACCAATTCCAACTTGAAAAACAAAAAATGTTTTCCTTGCTGCAGAATTTTTGCTGGAGAAGTGTTCTTGTTGGCATTGGCACTTAGGTGATAGTCACTTAAGCCAGCAACATCTGGCCAAAATTGGTTTTACTCTGGCATTCATTTACTAAAACTTGGGCAAATGCTTCTTTGGATGTTTAGTTTGAATTAGATTCCTCCAAAGGACGCTCGAGATTTACTTTTGTGAGACTTCTTTCAGCCTCTAACGTCTAAGAAAAGGATAGAATTGTGTCTTCTCTACCTTGTTATGGACAGTTTGGACTAAGAGCAATAGCTTTTTTAAGATAGATTTGCTTCATGAGATTCAAATTTAAGATTTAGTTTTATTTCATACTTTTTGTTGGGCTAAATTTATTATCTCTTTATATTTTGGGATTACCTTTCATTCCATGTATTCTAATTCCTAATTAAATTCTTTTTTTATTTCCTGTTTGAGGACTTCATGATGTTCTTGTAATTATTGCATTCATACTTTTGATCAATGAAAGTCCATCTTTCCATCAAAATGGTTATATAACGTGTAATTTAACCATGATCAAGTCATTAACATGGAACTGAGATTTGAATGAGTTCAGAACTAAATTCTTAAATAAATCATGCTTCTTGAGATATAAGAGATTGTGAAAATTTGAGGCATTTACCGGAATGGATAGGAAGCCTTATTTCACTTTCAAAGTTGCAGATTATCAACTGTCCCAAATTGATATTACCCACGTCCCGCAAGTTAATATCTGTAATTGATGCAATCAGAGATACCAATCAGCATTGCTACATTTCTTCAGGTATTCAAGAATCCCTTATTTATATTTTATCTCTATGATCCATGATTGTTAATGGTATTATACAAGTCTTTGATTATTTTTTTTAATAAAACGCAATTCAGAAATACTTATTTCTTTAGGTTGAAAACTATAATCTTCTAACTGATAATAATAATATTAATGCAAGAAGTTTTATCAGTAATTCAAAGATGTCCTTTCTTCCATCTTTGTAGATTCAAATGTGTGCTTTCCATTACATCCAACCGTTAATTGTCCATGTTGAATAACTCACGCTTCTTGAAGCACGCATTGTGTAGTGAGGCTCTCTTTATCGAGTATATAACAAACTGTTTTTTGCTTTTCTTATCTTGAGAATGTAAAAATAATTTAATGTGCTTTTGAATTTTTAGATTTCTTCAATTGATTTTTTGAATGGCAGAAAATTTTGTTTTTTCTTCAGCATGGCTTTCCTATTTTTTCAGTGTTATTTTCATAGCAATCATATTATAAACAGAGTGGAGTTACAAATTTTGTTCTTTCTTCAGCATGGCTTTCTAGGTAGCTTGTAAATACTAGCGCTTCAACTTCAGTTTATATACTATTGGTTGATTCTCACTATTAGATTCACTAAGATGTTGACGTAGAACTAGATTTAATCATTTATACTTTGATCATGATTCTCTCGTTGCACATTTTTAAATCGTAGGTGAGAGTTGTAAGAGGCCGGGTCATTTTTTACATCATACACATTTTCTTGCTGATATACTCATCAAGGCGGTGGGAAAAGACTGCACATCTTTATTCAGTATCCTTTATCCTTTACTTTGTTGGTTATCAACAACCTTGTTTTCCAAAATAAATAAATAAAAACTAAAAACTAAAAAGCAAAAGAAGATTACAAAATAGTTATCATATTGGGCCTTAGTGATATGTTAACTATTTTTAAATTATTAGTTAAGTTTGGATGAGAGTGTTACTATTCTAGCTATGTTTGATCTTCTCACAGGTTTGCATAGTAAAATTTTAAAGAAATTGGCAAGGGAGGATGCTGATAGCGTTTGATTTAATATTAAAAGGATTGTCGGAGGCGGATATGACTCTTATCACTATTCTAACTGGCCCACGATTCGCGAGTTTATACAGGGTTGTTAAGCCGGTGATTGTTAAAATTGTGTTTGGATTGTCCAAAACAATGAGTTGTTAAGTTTGAGTTTATGTAAAATGTGTTGAAATTGGGAAAATAAATGAATTTGTTATGATGATGAGTTTGAGTTTCATTAACATAGAACTGAGATTTGAATAAGTTCATAACTAAATTTCTAAATAAAGCATGCTTCTTGGAGCATGCAATGTGTAGTCTCTTAGAATGAGGTGAGATATTTCACAACTTGGAAACAATCAATTGTTCAAGGCTTTGAAGTTACTCCCAAAAAGTTGAGACACCTTCAGTATCTAATATCTCAGACAATTCATATTTGAAGTAACTCCCAAATTCTATAACCGAATTACAAATGCTGAACTTACATGGTACTAGGTTGTGAACTAAAGGTACTTTCAAGAGATATCATGAAGCTTGTAAATCTCAGGCATCTTGATCTGCTTGGTACAAGGTTGATGCATAGTTTTATTGATAAACGGTGAAGTTGAATTTAACAATGAAATTGCGTTGGAAAATTGAAAGGTTTGAAGCTCGTGTCATTCTGAAAACTGGTGTTCTTACCAAATTGGACCTCAACATTTGACGACTCTTGAATCTCTTCATACAAGAGATTGTGAAAATTTCAGGCATTTACTGGAATGAATAGGAAGCCTCGTTTCACTTTCAAAGTTGGAGATCATCAACTGTCCCAAATCAAAATCACTTCCAGAGGGAATGCTCCAACTCAAGTTCTAATCATTGGCTCAAGAGCTAAAAAAAATCCAAGCAACAAGGGGAGGATTGTCCTAAAATTGTCCATGTCCAGCAAGTTGTCCACAATTGATGCAATTGGAGATACCAATCGTATTAGCATTGCTACATTTCTTCAGGTATTCGAGAATCCCTTATTTTTATTTTATCTCTGTGATCAGTCATTGATAATCAAATGATGTGGAAGAATACTGGATGCCTATGCAGTTTAGGAATTTCCATAGTTGATTGAACAGTTTTACTTTTGGGTTGTCAGCATTTCTAACCTGAGATTCTTTTGTGATCAGAATGAACAGGGAGAAGGCATTATTAGAGGGTTAGTTGGTTTCTTTGAAAACACTAATTAAAAGTCCAAATTCAAAACATGGGTGAAAGTTTTTATGCCTTTTTCTGCTATTGTTCAGTATATGCTTCCCAATTTTCTGTAGCCAAATGCCATTCCAAGCCCCAAAAAGAAGACAAAATTTGAACAATTTTTGGACTTGTTGGGAGGAAAATTGGATAATTATATTAGACCACAAAACGTATATTATGCTCTCCCATTGTTTTTTATTTAATTTTTTTATTATGCTTTGGAATCTAATTTTGTGCTTGGCTTTTGATTTAACTGCATAAATATTGCAGAAATGTGGTAATCATGTAGGAAGTTTGAAGGCAATACTATTGTACAAGTTCTTTTGTTGTTTTGTGCTGTGAGTGGCATAGGGTCAATGTCTTTTGATTTTAGCGTGGTATCATTTGTATTGTAAGGGTATTTTACAAGGTGTTCAAGATATCAGATAACCATTATTTTCCGTAATCATTTATAATTTTGTTTTATCGCAGGTGGTACAACTTTCATAAGATGATAGGATGATAGAAGATATGTTATCAATTATCACCCGGAGATCTTTGTTTTGGTTATTCATAAGAGTCGGTCCGTTTACTGGACATTGTTTGTTAGCATGTCTTGTATAGTTGTATTTAAGTGTAAATGTACTTGTTACTATGGGTCACAAAGCACGTCGTTGGCGTGAAATCCAGTATTCATTGTTGTATGAACTTTTAAGTTCCATTTCTATCCATGGTGCTTGCCCTGGCTTGTTTCCTTGCACTAATAAATGGTTGAAGTTTGTTGTTCTATATGATGTGGAGTGTTGGTGTCGGTTTGATCAAGATCTAGGTTGGACGTCTTCCAAGATAGTCAATTTGAGATTGATGTGATAGCTTTCAAAGGACATAAAATTGTTGAAAAAAATTTCTTTTTTCAAAAGATACAAAATTGTCTGTAAAAAAACTCTAACCTCTGAAATAATGAGAACCTTCGAAAAAGATAATACTCAAAAGTAGTTTTATCGATTAATAATTGGGTGAAAATACAAATGGCCACATAAGGAGGTACTTTTTACCAATGAGCCACGTGAGGGTTTTTTTTCAAAAAATAGCCATTTGGCAAGCTGCATCTGGATGCATGGAAAGGGAAATGACGAAAAGGAGCTTTGAGTTGACTTGACTGGATATATCAGAGAAGGGGGGGATATCAGTCCTGACATGCACGGTATGCGAAACGGCAGATCTTCATAGAGTGTAATCATTACGTTTGGATTTTCAATTTCAAAAAAAATAAATAAATAGAAAATCTGAAACACTTCAAATTCTCCCCCGTTTTCATCGGAATTGAAACTCTCCCCCATTTTCGCTCCCATCATCTTGAAAAGGTTGCCATTTTCAAAAAGGAAACCGCTACATCTTGTTTTTCTATCAGGTAATAAATGATATAGTGGCCTTCAAGAGAAAAGAAGTTTTCTTGTAATCCATACAGTGATTCCATCTAACCTTCAAAATATGGCAGATATGGTGAATACGAGAGGTTTAGAACGAAAAAGCAGGACACCTGAAGAAGTGACAGAGCGTGGGGAAAGGGAAAGAAACGAAGCAAGGTTAAGGCGAAGCAAAAAGGGTCTAGTAAGGCTAGTGGATCAAGCGTTAGTTCCTCGTTGACATTTAATTTTTTTAATCAACTGATGGTGGTGATGAACCATGGTGTACAGTCAAAACATGTGTGGTTGTCTGTATGTTGCGTATGTTCAAGCGTTATTCCGCCTGCTTTCATGCAATGAACTGTTTTCGAAAAACAGCATATGGTAGGTGTTTCCTTTTATATGTTTTGTATGTTACGTATAGTTAAGTAATCAAGTATAAGATATGTTATGTGTATGTTGTGTATAGTGTATTTTGTTCTATTTTGTCTGTCACTGTTTTTGTTCTATTTTACGTGTACAGACATCGTTTCAGGGGTCGGCTCTGATCCAACCAATAGATTGTTGGAAGAAAGATCAGAAGGTCAACATTTGGTGTAAGACAAAGGTTCTAACGATCTTACACCAAAAGATGCACGACACACAGAAAAAGAAGCAGAAAAAGTCATTTCTTGGAAACTTTTGGGAGCTACCCACTGCCAATTTTCCAACTCAACTGCTACTACACATCATCCGTCGGCGAGTGAAAAATAACAACAAAGAAGTTCTAACGTTCAACTTTGAAGGCACGGTTCTTGACTTCACTATTAAGGATTTTGCAATCATCACTGGACTGAATTGAGACTCTCTGAAGTTTACAAATCTGTATAAGCTACCTCCTAATAGTATAGAACAGTCATTCTTTAAGAAACACACCCATCATTGTCTAAAGTCGTTGGTTGAGGAGCTTGAAGATTACGATTTCTCAAGCGACAAAATGTCACTGAGGCTTGCGAAGTTTACCATGTTGGAAAGCATTGTCATAGCTAAACAACATACAAATGGAATTGATGACTTGCACATTCAGATGGTTGAAGATGATGACCTTTTGGAAATGTACCCTTGGGGAAGGGTATCTTTTGATCTACTCCGATTAAGTGTTATTAAAGCTATTGGTAGCTCTGAGTCACAATGCATGATGATAACTGGGTTCGCATTGATACCTTCGCTTAGCTTTGGGGAAAAGTATGCACGGAGGATTAGTAATCTTGAACCAAGGATTTTGAATTGGGATGTCATGAAGTTGGGAAACTACAAGGAGTTGCAGAAGGATGTCTTTAATGACCAGGTATTATATTGTTTTTGTGTGTACTACATTAACATGTATATTATATATGTCGAGTATAGTTAGCTTATCATTAACAGTATATTATGTATGTTGTCATACGAAAAGTACTGTTTTGCGTATGTTTCTGAGTGCTTAATTATTATGTATGTTGAGTATAGTAGACATATCATAGATGTTATGTATATTGAGTTTATTTATGTGTATTGTCTGTCTCATAGTTGAGTGTGGTGCCCCTTGAGCCTCCGGGTGATGAGGGAAAGTACGACTATATGGCTGAGTTTGCTAAGGAAAAAAAAGGGAAGGTGAAAGAGAGAATTGGAGGTGTTGAAAAAATGAGAGAAGGCTTGAGTGCGGAAGAAGATGATGAAGAGGAGGACGAAGAGAAGGGTAACGATGAAGAGGAAGGTAACAGTGTGGCAAAAGCTTTGAATGAAGTAAAAAGAATAATAGTTTCCGAGTTTGCTTCATTGAGGGAAAAAATTAATTACCTTGTTGATATAACCTACAAGAACAGACAGAGGGATGAGAGGGAAAAAGAAAAGGTAAGTGTATGTCTGATATACATAGTATACATTATTGACAACGTATACTATTTTTAAATTTTCAAGATGAGGACAATATTGCTGACAGACGCCAAAAAAATGTAAATGTCAACGATGACGAAGCCACAGATGATACTACATTAGTGGCGGGTGTCGTGAAGTCTGTGATTGAGAGAATAAACAAGATGGTTGAGCCATTTTTTTTATCCAGAAAATGCTAAAATTGGACAAAGTGTTGAAGAGGTAAGCAAACGCATGTTCATATGTAAATGTGCTATTACATGTGTTTCGCGCATAACAGTACATACCTCTATGGTGAAAACTGGTTATCATGTAATGTAGGTTGAACAAACATGTTTGGAGGTTGAAAATGATGATGCAATGCATACTGATAATGATGATGCAGGGGCAACGAAGTTGTGAGTGGAAGATGAAGTTTTTCCTTTTATTTTTGTGTAATGATAACTACGATCTATATCATAGATACTCTGTATAGTCTACGATGTATGTCATGTATAGTTATTAGGCACTTTGGTATGTTTTTTTGTGTTTGTAAGCAATGTGTTATACATATGTTGTTCGTAGAACACTACATATCATCTATGGTAAAAAACTGAGTATCGTATACTGTAGGTTGAAAAAACATGTGACGATGTTGAAAATCAGGATGCAATGGAAACGGGGGATGAGGATGCAATTGATATTGGAAATGAGAATGTGGGTGCAATGAAGTTGGGTGATCAAGATGAGGTATATTTTTTTTTTACACAAATAACTATGACCTACAACGTGTATAATATATGTAGTCTAGTATGTATGTCATGTGTAGTAATAGTTTTTCCCGTTATTTAATACGTAGTATATGTCATGTATGTTGTGTATATACGGTATGTTGCATTAATTATTCAAAAAAATTGTGTATTCCATGTATACTGTGTATGGTGTAGGAAAATCGTGAGTCCGTTCTTGTTGATAACGTAGTAAGCTGTGAGCACGTAGAGATGCTTATTCCAACAATTGACACGGCTGCGTTGGAACCCTATGAGGAAGAAATAGAGGTTGGGCAAGGGGTGGTGCCCGAAAACACTATCGATGATGGAACTGACTTGACGAGACCAGTGAAGCCGGCGACCAGCGGTGCTGTTGCTGTGGTATGAGATATATCACTGAAAAATTGTATATTACATATAGTCTGTATAGCAAGTATATAATTGGTAGTATGTTTGTGTATTGTAGAAAGAAAGGGAAGCAAGGGCCCGGAATCCAGGGGTGTTAGTAAGGGAGTCGTACACTGATGCTTTTGGTTCGGCTGACCCGTCGGAGAAAAAGGTGCATAGGAAGAAAAGAAGTGATAAGGCGGGAATGAAGACGGGCACCAAAAAAAGGAAAGTGGACACTACAGTAGTTAGTGGGGATAACATCACCAATTTGCCGGCTGAACCTGTCGATGTACCAACTACATCAGAAACCACACTTCCTGATGGTCCTAGTTTCTCAATCGGGCTCACCCCGTTGGATGCCGATATTCATGCACAAGACAACGATGATAAATAAAAATATACATGAGTATGTGGGGAATTTAAAAACTCTGTGTTGACAAAAGTACTCTATGTTAATGGTTTAAGTTCGTAAGATTATAAGTGTTTTTTGGGACAAATGCTAACCAAGTACATGAACTCCGCAAACATCCAAGTTTCGTGTGTTTTTTCAACGAGTTTGTACGTTTTATATGTTGTGAATGTGTATTGAAGTACATATGTTGTGCTTCAATTATTTTGAAGTATGTGAAACAATGTTACATATATTGTACATCCTTTGAATATTGCAAGGAAGTCTGTAAAGTTATGCTCTTCTATTGCATGTATGCTACCTATAGCGAGGTATTTATCCCACAAACAACTCTCCCCAGTATACAAAATGTATTTAACCCATATGTAGAATTAACTACACGTATATTATGTATAGTGTATAGATCATGATAATTCGTAAGATTATAACTGTTTTTTGGGACAAATGCTAACCAAGTACATGAACTCCGCAAACATCCAAGTTTCGTGTGTTTTTTCAACGGGTTTGTATGTTTTGTATGTTGTGAATGTGTATTGAAGTACGTATACCCCAAAAATGCCAAATATATATATAAAAAAAAGCACAAACTTTGATGAACATGCATTATACATTAAGATGTATGTGTGCTATACAAACCATACGTAATATACATTGCGTATACTTCTTCACCTTTTGTAATACGACACCCTCTTTTTTACTCACCTTTGTGAACACGCAATATACATTCAAATGTATGTGTGCTATACAAACCATACATTTAGAAAATATGAACAACGAGGTGTAGATAAGTAGCTCTTGATGCTCTTTTAAAAACAATACGGATTACCGTAAACACCCACAAAGTATGCTACATTTACTTTGATTAAGATATATGCGTCTCGTTGTATGTTACGTATACTTTATCACCTTTTGCAAACAGAGGGTGTCGTGTTGCAAAAAGTGATGAAGTATACGAAATGTATATTACGTATGGTTTGTATAGTACAATACATCTAAATGTATATTTTGTGTGCATCAAAGGTGAGTAAAGAAGGCATGTGTAGAATTACAAAAGGTGTTGACCTATACGCAACATACACCGAGAAGCATATTTCTTACACATAGTGTACGTAGCATCCTTTATTGGCGTATACACTAGTCCCTAATATTCTGCAAAAGTATGTTGTTGATGCTCTTTCAAAAACACCATCTTGTCTTGCAACGAAAAGCAATGAGGTTTGAAATGAAGAATGAACTCACATACGAAGAATGAACCCACTGAGATTTGCAATGAAAAGCAAGACAATGCGATGTTTTTGAAAGAACATGCTTTTAGAGAATATTACGGATTAGTGTATACCCATAAAGTATGCTACGTATAAGACATATGCGTCGAGTTGTACGGATTAGCGTAAACACCCACAAAGTATGATACGTATACTCTGTATAAGATATATGCATCTCGTTGTATATTACGTATACTTTATCACCTTATGAAAACAAGAGGTGTCGTGTTACAAAAAAGTAACGAAGTATGCTACGTATACTCTGTATAAGACATATGCGTCTTGTTGTATGTGAAGGGATGATTTACTAAATTAGCGGAATTTATTTAGTAACACAAATTAACACTTAATTTAGGATCTATTAATATCATGCAATTTGTGATAAAAACATGTAGATTCATGCTAGTTTTTCGAAAATTAAAACCCTTTACTTACATTGAGTAAAATATGGAGAATCGGTTGGAAGTTTCTTTACAGCATCAAATCCTCACCAACACCGGATCTTCTATGCCATATCCCGATCGATCAAACGAAATCCGATTGTGGGATCGAACTTAAAAAGAAATTGGGAAGAAGAAAAATATTTTCTTCCCAATTTTGAATTGCAAAATCGGCAAAGGGAGAGAAAAGGAGGAAGAGAGATTTTTCAATTTCCAAAGAATTGAATTGTGTGATTTATGAATGACCCAACCCTCCTATTTATAGAAAAATAGGAATCATAATCACATTAGGATTAATCCATGGAGATAAATACAAAAAGAAAAAAGAATTATCTCTTTCCTTTATCTTGGTATTTCTAAAATGCCATAGATAAATAAGAGAATATGTTCTTTTCTTTATTTTATTTATCTCGGGTAAATAAATCTATATAATTATTATAGGATATAATTCAAATAATTATCTCCTACAAATTATCTATGAAGGCCAAAATTAATAATAAATAATTAATAAATCAAGTTTATTTAATTAATTATTTTGGGCCAATTTCAATTGGGTTCATTAATCCAATTGGGCTTGAAACTCTCTCTTAAATTAATAAGTCCAACTTAATTAATTTATTTATTAATTACGTTTTAAATAAAATATTTTATTTAAACAATTAATAATATTAATATTTTCTCCCGACTAAATATTATCAAATTATATTTAATTATTAATTTCCATTTAAATAATTTCCATTATTTAAATAATTAATAATAAATATTTTAATTATTAATTTCCATTAAATAAACTCATTATTTAATTAATAACTTTATTGATAATATTTTATTATTAATTAATTAATTTTAATTATTAATTTCCGTTCAAATAAAATTAATTATTTAAACAATTAATAATTATCAATTAATTTCAAATTATTAATTACCATTTAAATATACTCAATATTTAAATAATTAATAATGTCTAATTAATAATATTTCAATATTAATTTTCTGTTTAAATAAACTCATTATTTAAACAATTAATAATGTTTATATTAACTACCGTTTAAATATACTCAATATTTAAACAATTAATATTGCCTATTTAAGTAATTCGCTTTACTTAAACTTTCCATTTCTTCTACTTGATTTCGTGACTACGATATTTGGGCTAGCATAGGGACCCGATGGACCTATAGATCATGGGCTTAATAATTAGTCAATTAAGTGATTAACACATAATCAGTTAATTACTTATTATCTAACTATGAATAATTCCACTATAGATTCATAGCTGAACTCCCCTCACTATAGATGAGTTATGTCCATTTAGTTTATCATTATTTATATCTCGTGATATTATCCTTCACGTGGAACCCTTATAATTACAAAGGATAAATTTACCGTTTTGCCCCTGTAATTACCGCTTTATCCTTGTGTTCCCGCTGATTCTCCAATGAACTTTATCTTTAGTCGAACTAGAGATAAGATACTTCTGTGATCAATAGAAGTCGTGACGTCACTTGTTCATGTCTCGAATTAGTACATCAAGGGAGTTTCCTAAAGTTCCTAAAATGTTTAGGTATCGCACTGATACCGTTAATTTATAGGAAAGTTATGAATTCCATCTCGTGAAAATGAGTTCCCAGCTACTTATCTAGTCATGTTCCCAAAACAGGAGTGTATTGAGCGTTCTTACAGATCGCTCTCAACTAAGTGAATCAAAGAACATGTTGATTTTCCAAGCCAATTAATCTTATTCTTATTTTGATGATAACAAACGTGTTTTTGTTACTAATCAATTTTCTGTGTTTTGATAGTCCACTGTGTTGAGAAAATTATAACGAATCCAACGCAATTGGAATCGACTCAATCCGACTTCAAACGAGCAAGATATTGATTTTAGAAGTATGGAATTAAATTAATTATTTAAATCGGATCGTATATGGCAAGCTCACTGATCTTATTATGCGCTCAAAGTTCCAGCCGTTAGATCAAATGGAATTCGAATTCAATGGCCTAGATTATTTGGTATTTTGATTTAAAGAAAAGAAATTAAATCAGATTTATTCATAGCCGTCAGATCAGATGGTAGTTGAGATTGAAGGCCAAGATCTATTCAGGTATTCAAAATATTATTATATATTTATATATATAATTTCGGTTATAAAAGAAAAAGGAAAAGAAAAATGAAAAATGCCTCAGCCGTCCGATCATCGCCCATCGTGCCATCCTAAAGCGTCCACGTATGCATGTCTTCCTGTCCGTTCGATCGCGCTCTCTTCAGCGGTCCAGATCGCGCCACGTACGCGCGTGTACCAGCTCCCTGACGCGCTGACGCAGCTGCTGACGTCGTGGGCCCCAGCTGTCCCCCACTGAAGCTGCTCCAGCCTCTCTCTGCTCGACACGTGGCCACCATGTTTCAAAATACAGCTGTTTTGCTTTTCTGATGCACGCGAAAAGTCTGTTTTGCCCTCAGCTTTTTGGTTAAAGTCCTCTATGTACTGACCATTACTTTATCTCCTACTGACCGAATTTTTAAATCTCTTCACAACGGTCTGCTGCCCGGATTGCCCCTGCTGATCGAAGTTTTTATTAATAATTTATTATTATTAATTTAAATTTCAGAAATGCTACAGCCAATGACGATTTGACACGTGGCCTTCTCCATTGACTTATTCTGAGGCATTTATTACAGAATATGGTTGATTACAATTATGCCCCTCCTGATTTAAATTTATATGAAGACTTTAAAGGATAGAAACGTCATTTCGTGATCTTCTTCTTCAGCTTCATTTCTGGAAATGCAGCACCAAAAATGGCAGTTTTTCATCTCAAATTTGTCAACAATGGAGCCTCTTCCTTCCTCCTTTCACACAATTCAAGTCAAATTTATTTATGAAGGTGGATGAAATAGTAACTTTTCTTTGCCTATAAAAGGAGCTCGAATTGGCAGATTGAAACACACCAACAAAAATAGAAGCCTCTTCTCATTGCTAAATCAGAAAGCTCTTCATTTTTAATCTCTTTGTGAGCCAAAAATTTGTGTAATTCTAGCCATTCTTGAGGGCTAATTTGTTGAGAGTTTTATCTCATATTGTGAGCAAAATTATTGTAGCATTTATCCTTTGTGAGGATTTATCATTGTAAAAGGTTTAATTCTTAAACCTTAGTAAAAAGAGTGATAGATATCGGTTGTCCTTGCTCCGTGGAAAGGGTCGTTGTTCGAGTTTGATCTTGATCCCGCTAAAAGGATTGGGTTGCACTTGCTCCCGCAAAAAGTGAATACAAATTCCCGAGAGGCGCTCGGGGAGTGGACTAGGCCGCATTTTTGGCCGAACCACTATAAATATTGGTGTCACTTTCTCTAACCCTTACTCTTTAATTATTGCTTTACATATTTATTCTCCTAATTTATCAAAGCATAATTGAATGGTTAGAAATTAATTGTGATACAATATTTTCTATTATCATATCATATTTGCTCACTTTGCTAAAAAGAATTTTAAGTATAAAATTCATTTATATTAATTGAATTTAAAAAGTGAAATTATTTTGTTAATCTTAAACTTTGAATTGATTGAAAAAGTTTTATACATTTTTAATAAACCCTATTCACCCCCCCCTCTAGGGTTACCTTAGATCCTAACAATTGGTATCAGAGCAAGGTGCTCAAATTTTTTATTGAAAATTTGTTTTAAAAAGCTTAATTGCTTGAGCTATGGCAACACATAATTTTAATCCCTTTGGTGTTAGTCAATCAATTAATAAGCCTTCTTATTTTAATGGTTCAAATTATAGCTATTGGAAAAATAGAATGCAATTTTTCTTAATTTCTGTTGATGTTGAATTATGGGATATAATAGAACAAGGTTTTAATAATCCGGTTACAAATGTTGAAAATGTTAGTTCTCCTAAGCCTATGGCCGAATGGTCTAAAGAAGAAAAGAAAGCATATGGTTTGAATGCTAAAGCTATAAATTGCTTATTTTGTGCCTTAAATGAAATTGAATACAATAGAGTCTCTATTTGTAAAACCGCTAAGGAAATTTGGCATAAACTTGAAATTACTCACGAGGGAACCGATCAAGTCAAAGAAACTAAAATTGACATGTTAGTACATAGTTATGAATTATTTAAAATTGATGATAACGAATCAATTTCGGATATGTTCATTAGATTTACTAACATTGTGAATTCTTTGGAAGGACTTGGAAAATCATATTCTAACATTGAAAAGGTGAAGAAAATTCTTTGGGCTCTACCAAAGCAATGGGAACCAAAAGTCACCGCCATCCAAGAAGCCAAAGATTTGAAAATTCTCTCCATGGATGAATTAATTGGATCTCTTATGACTCATGAGATCAAAATCAAGAAAAACATGGAAGATGATAAAAAGAAGAAAGAAAGAAGCATTGCTCTCAAATCAACCTTTATGGAAGAAGATTCCGAAAATGATGAAAGTATCGATGATGAAGATATGGCTTATCTTTCAAGAAGATTCAAAAGCTTCCTAAAGAAGAAGAAGCAATTCAAAAAGAATCTCACCAATCAAAGAGAATCAAATGGTAAAAAGAGCAAGAAAGATGAAATCATTTGTTATGAATGCAAGAAGCCCGGTCACATTAGGACCGATTGTCCTCTTCTCAAATCATCCAAGAAATTAAAGAAAGCTATGAAAGCTACATGGGATGATAGTGATGAAAGGGAAAATGAAAAAGAAGAAGAAGTTACAAATATGTGCTTTATGGCACATAGTGACAATGATGAAGAAGATGAAAATGAGGTACATCTTAACTCTTCTTCTTACATTGAATTATTGAATGAATTTGAATGCATGCAACAAAGTTTTGAGAAAATTACTAAAAAGTATGGTGTGCTTTCCAAGAAACATGTAGATTTATCAAATGAAAATAAATCTTTAATTGAAAAAGTTGATTCTTTGAAAAATGCATCTAGTAATCAAATTCATGTCTCATGTGAAGAAAAGAATGCTTTACTTGATAAAATTAAATTTCTTGAACATGACATTTTTGAAAAGAATGAGCTCATTGTTGTCATTAAAGAAAAAGAGTCTAATCTTTTGAAACAACTTGATGAAGCTAATGATAATATTAAGAAGTTTACCATTGGAGCTCAAACTCTTGATAAAATGATTAATATGGGTAAACCTAATAAAGAGAAAAAGGGTATTGAATACATGGATGAAACTTCTACTCCTTCATCTTCTAAATCCATTTTTGTTAAAGAAACCCCTTGCATGAAAAATGATAAATTACCTATGATGCCTAAATTTGAAAATGCTAAATCTTTTGTGCATAAGGATAAAAAGGCTAATGTTACATGTATGGTACAAAGTGCTAAAAATGTTAAGATTGATTTTCCTGAATCAAAGTTTGTACCTACCTGTCATTATTGTGGTATGAAAGGTCATATTAGACCAAAATGCTTTAAATTGAAAAATAGTCATACTACAAATTCTAGGAGGAACACATATCATAGATCAAAATTCCAAAATAATTTTAAGAAAAAGCATGTGCATAAATTCTTTGTAAAAGATCCATCATTGCATGATGTTATTTGCTTTTCTTGTGGCAATTATGGACATAAAGCCTATTCATGTCATTTTCATAAATTTAATGGTTCAAATATTTCAAAATCAAATGATTTGAAAATAAAAAGAATTTGGATTCCAAAATATGAAAATGCTAACCGATATGGACCCAAACAAGTATGGGTACCAAAAGATCAAACATGAATTTATATTCTTTGTAGGAATGTTCAAAAATTTCAAAGAAGAACAAGTGGTACTTGGATAGTGGATGCTCAAGACACATGACGGGTGATCATTCCAAGTTCTCCACACTTACCAAGAAAGAAGGTGGACTAGTAACCTTCGGTGATAACAAGAAAGGAAAAATCATCGGTAAAGGAAGTGTCGGTAACGATTCCTCTTCCTTAATTGAAAATGTTTTATTAGTTGATGGTCTTAAACATGATTTATTAAGCATTAGTCAATTGTGTGATAAAGGTTATGATGTATCATTTAATAAAAAGCACTGTTTTATAAAAGATGTTTGTGATAACAAAGTTTTATTTGTTGGAAATAGAGATGCAAATGTTTACACCATTGATATAAATGCATGTTCCTTAAATGAAAAATGCCTATCCGTTTTAAATGATGATTCTTGGTTATGGCATAGAAGACTAGGTCACACAAGCATGAAATTGATTTCAAATATTTCTAAAAAGAGTTTGGTAAGAGGTTTGCCAAAATTAAAATTTGAAAAAGATAAAATTTGTGATGCTTGTCAAATGGGTAAACAAATAAAGTCCTCTTTTAAATCTAAAAATGATATTTCTACTACTAGATCCTTACAACTTTTACACATGGATTTATTTGGCCCTTCTAGAACTTCTAGTTTTGGAGGAAGTTATTATGCTTTTGTAATTGTTGATGATTACTCTCGTTTTACAAGGGTTTTGTTTTTAAAGCATAAAGATGAAGCTTTGAAAAAGTTTATTAATTTTACAAAAAGAGTTCAAAATGAAAAAGGATTTTTGATTTCTCAAATAAGAAGTGATCATGGTGGAGAATTTGAAAATATTGCTTTTGAAAATTTTTGTAATGAAAATGGTTATACTCATAATTTCTCCTCTCCTAGAACTCCTCAACAAAACGGTGTAGTTGAACGGAAAAATCGCTCTTTGCAAGAATTAGCTAGATCTATGTTAAATGAATATGGACTTCCTAAATATTTTTGGGCGGAAGCCGTAAACACCGCTTGTTATGTTTTAAATAGAGTTTTAATAAGAAAATTTTTGGATAAAACTCCCTATGAATTATGGAATGGAAAAAGCCCTATTGTAAGATATTTTAAAGTTTTTGGTTGCAAATGTTTTATTTTAAACAATAAGGAAAATCTTGGTAAATTTGATTCTAAAACCGATATTGGTATTTTCCTTGGTTATTCCTCAACCAGTAAAGCTTATAGAGTTTTTAACAAAAGAACTTTAGTTATTGAGGAATCCATGCATGTTGTTTTTGATGAATCTCTTCATGGTGATGTTAATATTATTAATGATTCTCTTGATACTAACGTTTTAGAAAAGAATCTTGATAATTTGCAAATTAGTGATAAAAGCATTGAAGCTACTTCGAGTGAGCAAATTGAAAATTCAAATGAAAATGCTTCACAATCTTTGCCTAAGGAATGGAGATATGCTACACACCATCCAACCGATTTAATTATTGGTGATCCAACTCAAGGTGTAAGAACTCGTTCCTCTCTTAATATGTTTAACAATCTTGCTTTTGTTTCTCAAATTGAACCAAAAAGTTTTGAAGATGCTCAATTTGATGAATCTTGGTTATTTGCTATGCAAGAAGAATTAAATCAATTTGAAAGAAATAAAGTTTGGGAATTAGTCCCTAGACCTCAAAATAATTCCATTATTGGTACTAAATGGGTTTTTAGAAATAAACTTGATGAAAATGGAAATATTATTAGAAATAAAGCTAGATTAGTTGCAAAAGGTTACTGTCAAGAAGAAGGAATTGATTATGATGAAACTTTTGCACCGGTTGCTAGATTAGAAGCAATTCGTATGTTACTAGCTTTTGCTTCTCATAAAAATTTCATTTTATATCAAATGGATGTAAAAAGTGCTTTTCTAAATGGTTATATTATGGAAGAAGTTTATGTTGATCAACCTCCCGGTTTTGAAAACTTTGAATTTCCAAATCATGTTTTTAAATTGAAAAAGGCACTTTATGGTTTGAAACAAGCTCCAAGAGCTTGGTATGAAAGATTAAGTAAATTCTTGATTGATAATGATTTTAAAATGGGTAAAATTGATACCACTCTTTTTATTAAAATCAAAGATAATGATATGTTAGTAGTTCAAATCTATGTTGATGATATCATTTTTGGTTCTACTAATCCTTCTTTGTGTGAAGACTTTTCTAAAGTTATGCATAATGAGTTTGAAATAAGCATGATGGGAGAACTTAGTTTCTTTCTCGGTCTTCAAATTAAACAACTCAAAGATGGAATTTTCATAAATCAAGAAAAATACACAAAGGAATTATTGAAAAGATTCAAGCTTAATGAGGGAAAAATTGCAAAGACTCCTATGAGTACAACAACAAAGCTTGACAAAGATGAAAAAGGTAAAAATGTTGATGTCAAATCCTATCGAGGTATGATTGGTTCTTTACTTTATTTAACGGCAAGTAGACCCGATATCATGTTTAGTGTTTGTTTATGTGCTAGATTTCAATCTTGTCCTAAAGAATCACACTTGCATGCCGTAAAAAGAATTTTTAAATATTTGCTTGGAACATATAATTTAGGCTTATGGTATCCTAGAAATGTTGAATTTAATTTAATTGGATATTCCGATGCCGATTATGCCGAAAGTTTACTTGATAGAAAAAGTACTAGTGGCACTTGTCAATTTCTCGGTAGTTCCTTAGTTTCATGGTTTAGTAAAAAGCAAAACTCCGTAGCTTTATCTACTACCGAAGCGGAATATATAGCCGTTGCTAGTTGTTGTGCACAAATTCTATGGATGAAACAAACTTTATGTGATTATGGTTTAACTTTTGATAAAGTTCCCATTCTTTGTGACAACTCAAGTGCTATTAACTTAACTAAAAATCCAATACATCATTCTAGAACAAAGCATATTGATATTAGACATCATTTCATAAGAGAACATGTGCAAAATGGTTCTATTATTCTTAATTTTGTTAACTCGTGTGATCAATTTGCGGATATATTTACTAAGCCTTTGAATGAAGAAAGCTTTTGCAAAAATAGGCTTGCTCTTGGAATATTAAGGTATGATACTTCTAAATAAATTGAATTTTATGCAATTATTTAGGGGGAGTTTAGAAATTCAAATCTTATTTTGATGAAACTTTTGGAATTAAATTTTAAATATTATTCTTTTTTATTGATTCCAAAAGGGGGAGAAAATTGATAGGGAAAATGATATTTCGCTTGTGCTTCAATTAAAAATACTCTTAAAGGGAAGAACTTGTTTAGGGGGAGTATTTAATATTTCATATTGCACATCTCTTGAATACTTATACTCTTACTCTTTCATTTTCCTTTATGGTTTGTCATCATCAAAAAGGGGGAGATTGTTGACTTTCCAAGCCAATTAATCTTATTCTTATTTTGATGATAACAAACGTGTTTTTGTTACTAATCAAATTTCTGTGTTTTGATAGTCCACTGTGTTGAGAAAATTATAACGAATCCAACGCAATTGGAATCGACTCAATCCGACTTCAAACGAGCGAGATATTGATTTTAGAAGTTTGGAATTAAATTAATTATTTAAATCGGATCGTATATGGCAAGCTCACTGATCTTATTATGCGCTCAAAGTTCCAGCCGTTAGATCAGATGGAATTCGACTTCAATGGCCCAGATTATTTGGTATTTTGATTTAAAAAAAAGAAATTAAATCAGATTTATTCATAGCCGTCAGATCAGATGGTAGTTGAGATTGAAGGCCAAGATCTATTCAGATATTCAAAATATTATTATATATTTATATATATAATTTCGGTTATAAAAGAAAAAGGAAAAGAAAAATGAAAAATGCCTCCGCCGTCCGATCATCGCCCATCGTGCCATCCTGAAGCGTCCACGTATGCATGTCTTCCTGTCCGTTCGATCTCGCTCTCTTCAGCGGTCCAAATCGCGCCACGTCGCGCGCGCGTGTACCGGCTCACTGACGCTACCGACGCACTGCCGCCGACGTTGTGGGCCCCAGCTGTCCCCCACCGAAGCTGTTCCAGCCTCTCTCTGCTCGACGCGTGGCCACCATGTTTCAAAATACAGCTGTTTTGCTTTTCTGATGCACGCGAAAAGTCTGTTTTGCCCTCAGCTTTTTGGTTAAAGTCCTCTATGTCCTGACCATTACTTTATCTCTTGTTGACCGAATTTTTAAATCTCTTCACAACGGTCTGCTGCCCGGATTGCCCCTGCTAACCGAAGTTTTTATTAATAATTTATTATTATTAATTTAAATTTCAGAAATGCTACAGCCAATGACGATTTGACACGTGGCCTTCTCCATTGACTTATTCTGAGGCATTTATTACAGAATATGGTTGATTACAATTATGCCCCTCCTGATTTAAATTTATATGAAGACTTTAAAGGATAGAAACGTCATTTCGTGATCTTCTTCTTGACTTCATTTACGGAAATGCAAAGACCAAAAATGGCGCTTTTTCATCTCAAATTTGTCAACAATGGAGCCTCTTCCTTCCTCCTTTCACACAATTCAAGTCAAATTTATTTATGAAGGTGGATGAAATAGTAACTTTTCTTTGCCTATAAAAGGAGCTCGAATTGGCAGATTGAAACACACCAACAAAAATAGAAGCCTCTTCTCATTGCTAAATCGAAAAGCTCTTCATTTTTAATCTCTTTGTGAGCCAAAAATTTGTGTAATTCTAGCCATTCTTGAGGGCTAATTTGTTGAGAGTTTTATCTCATATTGTGAGCAAAATTATTGTAGCATTTATCCTTTGTGAGGATTTATCATTGTAAAAGGTTTAATTCTTAAACCTTAGTAAAAAGAGTGATAGATATCGGTTGTCCTTGCTCCGGTGGAAAGGGTCGTTGTTCGAGTTTGATCTTGATCCCGCTAAAAGGATTGGGTTGCACTTGCTCCCGCAAAAAGTGAATACAAATTCCCGAGAGGCGCTCGGGGAGTGGACTAGGCCGCATTTTTGACCGAACCACTATAAATATTGGTGTCACTTTCTCTAACCCTTACTCTTTAATTATTGCTTTACATATTTATTCTCCTAATTTATCAAAGCATAATTGAATGGTTAGAAATTAATTGTGATACAATATTTTCTATTATCATATCATATTTGCTCACTTTGCTAAAAAGAATTTTAAGTATAAAATTCATTTATATTAATTGAATTTAAAAAGTGAAATTATTTTGTTAATCTTAAACTTTGAATTGATTGAAAAAGTTTTATACATTTTTAATAAACCCTATTCACCCCCCATCTAGGGTTGCCTTAGATCCTAACAGAACATAACTCCACAAATAGGAGTCCGCATTTCACTCAGGATTGAGATCTATCACGGTTGATAAACTTAGTTAGATATTCGATTATTTCTCGTAAACGGTACTAATGAGAAATTTGATCGAACATCGTGGTCCTGTCTTATACAATCAACATTGCATATGATACTTCCATTCAATGTCTCCCACATGAATGATCAGGATTCGATCATTTGTCTATAAACAAAATGCAAAGCTATCAACAGTGTTACCAGGATAAGGTTCCCAAACGTCATCCGTTTACTGTAGACACGTTTAAGTTACTCATCTCGACTTTAATCCTCTTGTATGACTCACATACTAAGTCGTGATTTCATAAGAGTAACTTAGGGTTTACTATTTGAATGTTTGATATTTATATATTTCCATATATTCCTAATATCATTAATTGAATCAATCTAGATAATATAAGAACTTATGTTTATTTATTTAATTTATTCTTAATAAATTATTATTATTAAATAATTACAAGTTCTAGGACACCATTCCTAACAGTATGTTATGTATACTCCAACACCCATACGAAGAATGAACTCACATATTAAGAATGAACTCACTAAGGTTTGTAACGAAAAACAAGACAATGCGATGTTTTTGAAAAAGCATCAAGAGCATGCTTTTGGAGAATATTACGGATTAATGTATGCCCATAAAGTATGCTACGTATAAGACATATGTGTCTCGTTGGACGGATTAGCGTAAACACCCACAAAGTATGCTACGTATACTATGTATAAGACATGTGCGTCTTGTTGTATGTTACGTATACTCCATCACTCATACGAAGAATGAACTCACATATGAATAATGAACCCACTAAGGTTTGCAACGAAAAGCAAGACAATGTGATGTTTTTGAAAGAGCATGCTTTTGGAGAATATTACGAATGAGTGTATACCTATAAAGTATGCTACGTATCAGACATATGAGTCTCGTTGGACGAATTAATGTAAACACCAACAAATTATGCTACATATACTCTGTATAAGACATATGCGTCTTGTTGTATATTACATATACTTTATCACCTTATGCAAATAAGGGGTGTCGTGCTACAAAAAGGTGATAAACTGTACTTGGTATACTCTATATAAGACATGTGCATCTTGTTGTATGTTACGTATACTCCATCACCCATATGAAAAATGAACTCACATATGGAGAATGAACCCCACTGAGATTTGCAACGAAAAGCAAGACAATGCGATGATTTTGAAAGAGCATGCTTTTGGAGAATATTACGGATTAGTGTATACCCATAAAGTATGCTACGTATCAGACATATGCGTCTCGTTGGACGGATTAGTGAAAACACCCACAAAGTATGCTACGTATACTCTGTATAAAACTTAAGCGTCTTGTTGTATATTACGTATACTTTATCACCTTATGAAAATAGGAGGTGTCGTGCTGCAAAAAGGTTATGAAATGTGCTACGTATACTCTGTATAAGACATGTCCGTCTTGTTATATGTTACGTATACTTTATCACGTATAATCCATCACCCATATGAAGAATGAACTCACATACGAAAAATGAACCCATTGAGATTTGCAACGAAAAGCAAGACAATGCAATGTTTTTGAAAGAGCATCAAGAGCATGCTTTTGGAAAATATTACGAATTAGTGTATACCCATAAAGTATGATACGTATAAGACATATGCGTCGTGTTGTACGGATTAGCATAAACACCCACAAAGTATGATACGTATACTCTGTATAACACATATGCGTCTCGTTGTATATTACGTATACTTTATCACCTTATGCAAACAGGGGGTGTTGTGTTACAAAAAGGTGATGAAGTATGCTACGTATACTCTGTATAAGACATGTGCGTCTTGTTGTATGTTACGTATACTCAATCACCCATACGAAGAATGAACTCACATATGAAGAATGAACCCACTGAGGTTTGCAACAAAAAGCAAGACAATGTGATGTTTTTAACAGAGCATCAAGAGCATGCTTTTGGAGAATATTACGGATTAGTGTATACCCATAAAGTATGCTACGTGTCACGGTCATACATTTTTCGACCGCGTGGCGCCATGTTCTTTCGCTAACATGGCCAGCCGTAAGGCTCTTCTAGCCCAAACACTCGTATATGAGTCATAAAGGATCTCTATCGGACATTAGGCGAGGTTCTCTCATCAACCGGGTTCACCTGATGCATATCGAAGAAGTCTTGAACCACACAACAAAACTAGCCCCACAAGCGTGAGCACACTCTTACTCGACGCTGACATAGTCTTAAGCGGCATTCTTAATTTTCGGATGCATAGCGAAACACTCTTCGGTCATACACGTCGCCCGTACGTGTATTGTTGCACCTTCGAAACTCAACGAGGTCATGACCCTTTCACTAGGCCAAGACCATGATTCTATTAATCTTGCCCACGCTTGGACGAAGACATCACAGTGAAACCGTCGCTTTTCGCCTTACGCGGCTTGCTCGCAGGCATTTCATATCAACCGATCCATGGGCCTTGTCTTTTGTCTTACAGACAATATTTTCGCTCCCGTATGGCTCAGGTACAATTCTATGCCATGGACTTGCTTATCCGAGCAAGCCCACCCTTGTGCACGCTTTACGAGGCAACGGCCCCGGGCCGCCCCCGTGTTAATGAGCTTAACCGACATCTTTGAACGGGCCTTCTTGAAGACATGGTGCCACAAATATCCATGTCAACACTATCGCACGTTTATCGAGACGCCGGGGCATAATCCGCTCTATGACGGAACCTCTGGACCCACGGACGTAGCGCAATGCCGGCACCCCGTGCCCCCGACACTGTCCCGGGGATTTCCCTTCCCGCAGAAGTCACCCGAGACACACTAGTCCCGCGATGCTCGCCCTCACCATGACACACGCATGATCCATGTGGTAGCTCACTTAGGCACCATGGCCCAAGGGTGGTGGAGAGCCAACACCATGCACCCCCTTATAGTACATTCTAAGGCATTTTTGCTTTGGCAGGTGTAGACGTGCAAAGTGTCGAGAAGTCACTCGCCTTCATAAAGCTCACATCTTAACTCCGATTGAGATGAAACTTCGCGTGTGTTCATTTGGGATATAAAGTGACTCCACGACACTCCCGAACCCGTAAAACTGGCATGCTTCCCGAGGTCCCCTTCACTGCCCCCGATGACAACATTCACCCACTCTGACACTGTCTTTGCTACAAGCATTCTACCAATGCATCTCTCTCTTGTACTTGCCTTAGTTAGTCTTGTTTGCTCCACACCTTGGGGTTTACTAATGCACCATTGGCTATGGTTGCACTAGCGCACAACTCGAGCCCTCGATTGGCTTCACGGGCAACATGCACGTTGCCATCTCTTGATTGTACACTTTGTGTGGGGCACAATCCACTTACTCAAGTAGGATTGTGACACTACGTATAAGACATATGCGTCTTGTTGGACGGATTAACGTAAACACCCACAAAGTATGCTACGTATACTCTGTATACGATAAATGTGTATTGTTGAATATTACGTATACTTTATCACCTTATGCAAATGGGGTGTGTCGTGCTCCAAAAAGGTGATGAAGTGTGCTACGTATACTCTGTATAAGACATGTGCGTCTTGTTGTATGTTACATATACTCCACCACCCATATGAAGATTAAACTCACATATGAAGAATGAATCTCATTGAGATTTGCAACGAAAAGAAAGACAATGCGATGTTTTTGAAAAAGCATCAAGAGCATACTTTTGGAGAATATTACGGATTAGTGTATACCCATAAAGTATGCTACATACAAGACATATGCGTCGCGTTGTACGGATTAGGGTAAACACCCACAAAGTATGATACGTATACTCTGTATAAGACTTACGCGTCTTGTTGTATATTACGTATACTTTGTCACCTTATGCAAACAGGGGGTGTCGTGCTACAAAAAGGTTATAAAGTGTGCTACGTATACTTTGTATAAGACATGTGCTTCTTGTTGTATGTTACATATGCTTTATCACGTATAATCCATCACCCATATGAAGAATGAACCCAATGAGATTTGCAACGAAAAGCAAGACAATGTGATGTTTTTGAAAGAGCATGCTTTTGGAGAATATTACGGATTAATGTATACCCATAAAATATGATACGTATAAGAAATATGAGTCGCGTTGTACGGATTAGTGTAAACACCCACAAAAGTATGATACGTATACTCTGTATAAGACATATGCGTCTCTTTGTTTATTACATATACTTTATCACCTTATGCAAACAGTGGGTGTCGTGCTACAAAAAGGTGATGAAGTGTACTACGTATACTCTGTATAAGACATGTGCGTCTTGTTGTATGTTACGTATACTCTATCACCCATATGAAGAATGAACTCGAATATGAAGAATGAACTCACTGAGGTTTGCAACGAAAAGCAAGAAATGCAATGTTTTTGAAAGAGCATCAAGAACATGCTTTTGAAGAATATTATGGATTAGTGTATACCCATAAAGTATGCTACGTACAAAACATATGCGTCGCGTTGTACGGATTAGCGTAAACACCCACAAAGTATGATACATATACTCTGTATAAGACATATGCGTATCGTTGTATATTACGTATACTTTATTATTTTATGCAAACAGAGGGTGTTGTGTTACAAAAAGGTGATGAAGTATGCTATGTATACTCTGTATAAAACATGTACGTTTTGTTGTATGTTATGTCAACTCCATCACCCATATGAAGAATGAACTCACATATGAAGAATGAACCCACTGAGGTTTGCAACGAAAAGTAAGACAATGCGATGTTTTTGAAAGAGCATGCTTTTGGAGAATATTATGGATTAGTGTATACCCATAAAGTATGCTACGTATAAGACATATGCGTCTCGTTGGACGAATTAGCGTAAATTTTTGAAAGAGCATCATGAGCATGCTTTTGGAGAATATTACGGATTAATGTATACCCTTAAAGTATACTACGTATAAGATATATGCGTCTCGTTGGACGGATTAGCGTAAACACCCACAAAGTATGCTACGTATACTCTGTATAAGACATATGCGTCTTGTTGCATATTACGTATACTTTATCACCTTATGCAAACAGGGGTTGTCATGTTACAAAAAGGTGGTGAAATATGCTACGTATACTCTGTATAAGACATGTGCATCTTGTTGTATGTTGCATATACTCCATCACCCATATGAAGAATGACTCACATATGAAGAATGAACCCCACTGAGAGTTGCAAAGAAAAGAATCAAGAGCTACTTATCCACCTCTCGTTGTTGATATTTTGTAAACGTATGGTTTGTATAGTACACATACATCTCAATGTATATTTCATAGTCATCAAAGGTGAGTAAAAAAGATGTGTCGTATTACAAAAAGTGATGAAATATACAAAATATGCAACAGGTTGCATACATCTTATACATAGTATACGTATCCTACTTGACAGTGTATGCACGAATCCATATGAATATCCATTCCGTCCAAAACGATATACAAACGTGGAGTGAAAATACATGAAAATCAAAATATCCAAAAAAATACCAAGCATCAAAGAGAATTTAACGAGGTTCAACAATGTACCCAACCCCTTAAAACATTACTTTGATCTTCCTCAAAATAAATTAGAGACCCATACGGAAGATCAAAATGATGTTTCATGGCTTGTGTATGCAATATACAAAAAAAAAGAGGAATATTGAAAGTAGTTCATAAGTGTCATGTCTTCGGCCTTTTAGAGGACATCACTGGGATTATTGGGAGATTGCTCTGACAGTAGCTCCTTTTGTGACCATTCCCATTGCATCGACCACATTTTAATACCTGTCTATACTTGCCCACAAGCGGGATCCTTGTAACGCGGGGCCTACCAGCTTGACGTTTGAAGGGATGTGGTAGTAGATGCAAGAACACAAGCTCTTTTGGGACATCCCACTGCCTCATACGTCTGGTGGGTTCCCCATATGTTTCCAACAGCGCAGCCCGTGAATAGAATTTATGCACAAATGGCACTATAGGTACAAACTTGAAATTCAACGCTGTGCCATGCATGCGCACATGGAAACAACTGTGTTTTCCATTTCCCACAAGAGCAACAACAATCACCAATATCACCGTCGTACTCACCGTGTGAATCAGAAACCATGAACTTTGATGCATCACATGCCCTTACCTTCCGAATAAAAACAAAGTAAGATGAGTGTAATCAAAACAGTATATTACGTATATTGAATCAGTATATTCCATGGACCACATAGAAATAGACCTATTTAGGTCAAACCACTAACCTGCATGCAACGTGTAACGACCCGAACCCGTTAAATTCTTTAAATTCAAATGCACAGCGGAAGACTCAACTTTTAAAGAAAAACGGCGTGGGTTCGTTTAAAAATCGAATAACCAAAACCTGTTTTACAACCCAAATTCCAGAAAAAGCGATAAATCGGGAATGCGCATTCCAAAAGATATTTAAATCATAAAACATAGACATATTTTACACAAATACCCTTTCGGGCTCAAAAAGACATAAGTATGTAAAGATGAAAATAATTTACAAGCATTTCAATGAATGCTAAACCAAAATGACTCTTAATATTGTCCATACACCATCTTGAACAGTCACGTGACACCACTTCCTCTACCACGCTTCTTGGCACGAGGTTTACCTGAAAATATTGTGGTGTAGCACCATTAGCAAACAACGCTAGTGAGAGTAAAATGAAAGCAAGTAATCCTATGAACAAAATCTCATAACCGAAATCGTGTCCAAAGGCCTAAAATGCTCAATACTACCCACATCCACACTTCCAATTTCCATACAACCATACGATAGTAACATACTACCCGTAATCGTCATTCTATACCATAAGATAGAAACAAAGACTTAAAGTAAAGTACAATCATTACTAAGTCTTACTACGCAATTCTAAGGAATATGTAAAGTAACAATAACTATCTTTATTACCAAACACATTTCATCGCATCGTGCTATTGTATGGATCGAAATCAACATACCACATACGGTCGTACCATGTCTCAAGTTACCGTACCATGATACCGTATGGACCAAAGTCAACATACTATCATGTACCATATCACAAATCATCGTGACTCTCATCACATTGGATATCAGGAATTTCACCATATAGATATCAGGAATTTCACCATATAGGTATCAGGAATTTCACCATATAGATATCAGGAATTTCACCATATAGGTATCAGGAATTTCACCATATAGGTATCAGGAATTTCACCATATAGGTATCAGGAATTTCACCATATAGATATCAGGAATTTCACCATATAGATATCAGGAATTTCACCATATAACAAATCATCGCACCATGATACCGTATGGAGCGTATCACATACTATCATGTGCCGTATCACAAACTCTCGCAACATGATACGTATGGACCGAAGTCAACATACTATCATGAGCCATAGTGCCATCATCACACCATGATTACATATGGATCAAAATCACATACTATCATGTGCTAGTTACAAACCATAGTACCATGGTTACATATGGATCAAAATCACATACTACCATGTACTATCCCACTAATCATCTCACCATGATTACATATGGATCAAAATCACATACTATCACGTGCAGAATCAAAGTGCTCAAGGTACCCACAAATCATCACACCATGATACATATGGACCAAAATCAACATATTACCATGTGTAAATCAATGTGCCTAAGGTCACCACAAATCATCTCACCATGATTACATATGGATCAAAATCACATACTATCACGTGCGGAATCAATGTGCCGTAGGTCCCCAAAAAAGTTAGCTAAACTCCAAAGAATTCTACTAAGTTAATTAGAAACCTAACCAACTAGATTACACGAGTTACTACTCAAGTGCATCTTCTAATTACTTTACTTCCAAATCCATCAAAGTAACTTTCAAATCAATCAAAGTAACTTCCAAAACCATCAAAGTAACTTCCAAAACCATCAAAGTAACTTCCATTCCACTTTCATCTAACATCTCCAAATCACATTACCATACTTCCAAACCTCTCCGAAGTTCTCTAATCATCGAACTAACCATAAATCCAAACTTTCCACACACACTTCCGAATCAAAGTCTCCAACCAAAACTTAATCCTAAGAAGTTATCACCCTCTTTACATCGATAAACAATAACATAACGAAACTAAATTCATAAAAGTACTAACTTCCCTTTTAAACTCACCTTAGCTTGAAGACAAGCTCCGAATAATCCGAGGTTGTAAATTCACGAACAATTCACAATCCTACAAACGAATTATTCCTAAATTACATTAATTAACCGAAAAGCAATCAAACAACATATAAACACATAAAACCACAGAAATCCCGGATTCTACCCTTATGGAGCTCTCGGCCAAGCTAGGGAAAAAGGGGTTCGGGTTTGGTTTTCCGGCTTTTATGCATTTTAGAGGTGTTTTGGGTTGGTTTCGAATACTTTGGAGGTTTGCAAAATCAATGGGTAACCGAAAAATAGGGTTTTGCATATTAATCCATTTTCGAAAAAAATAACTAAAAAGCAAAAACACAAAGAACCTAACATCCTAAACATAGCCCAAAGAGGGAAAATCACAAGGGACGGGTTTCCGGCTCAAACTTGGTTTTAGGGTTTAGGGAAAGTTTCTAAAATTGACTATAAAGACTTCCCCGAATGAAACCCTCAAGCTTCGGTGAACGAATTCGAAGATTACAACTCAAATCCACCATTAAAACACTATTCACATCAAAATTAAGAAACTTTAACATACCTTTAAGCCTCGAGAAAACGAGAAAAAACCTCGATTGTTAGGATGGGTAGAAAGGTCTCGGCGAGAGCTTTCCAACGCATCCGAAATCACGTAAAACGGACAAGAAACGAAGCCGGGGCGACGATTTCTTTCTCTCCTCTTTTTTTCTCTCTAAGCTACGGGTTTGGGATGAAAAATGAGAAGAAAATTTCATATTTTGTCTAATTTTGGCTTATTTAAAGAGAAGGAGGAATAGTGTTTAGATATTTAACAATTTGGGAAATGACGCATACGTCCCTCTTTTGTTTTAACTTTAAAAAAACGAAACCCGAAGCTCTTAAATAAGTTTAAAGGTGATTAATAATTATTAATTGGCCTATTAATAATTATTAATGTTACCAAAACAAATTTAAAGTATTAAAACGATTTAAAAAAAAAATTCGGACGAAAATAACTACTAAATCGAAATTTCTGAATTTAAACTAATCTTAAAAGCTTTAATTAAAATAAATAAAAAAAAAAAATTTCACCCCCAAAAGTAACGGGACGTTACACAACGTCCAGCAGCTATACGCTTCTGAATCAATTCCTGTGATACATCAGCGAGCATATTGTGAGACTTTGCTACTGCTGTCCGGCGGGTGTGAAACCAAGATTGCATTTTCAGCAAATACTCTTCTACGAGACCGAGCAATGGAAAATCTCGAAAGGTTTCATTACATTATTGAAGCTTTCTGAGATATTCGTCGTCATTATCGAAAATCGGAAACCATTAAACATGGATCGAGCCTAGAGTGGGAACCCAGCAGATTCAAGGTACTCCTTCAATTGAGGGCATATGTTAAACATTTGGTTGCAATGAAAATGCAACTCATCGATTGTGTATGCACTAGCGGCCAGCATAAAAATCTCACCAATTCCCTTCTTCTTAAAACAACGTTTGATGTTGTTAGCTAAGTGGTACATACAATACCCATAGTGCGCCTTAGGGAACACCTTATCGACCCTTTTCTTAATGCTCCTATGCCGATCAGAAATAATTACTAGACCCGATATATCATTTGGTAAGGCAGTCTTCAGTTTTGTAAAAACCCATTCTCATGAAGTATTGTTCTCCGCGTCAACAACGACCATTGCAATTGGGAAGATTTGGTTATTCGCGTCCATGCACATAGCAGCGAGCATCGTCCCACCATATTTTCCTTTAAGGAGCGTTCCATCAACTGAACCCAACAATAGAAGCCTGCAGTACAATGAACATATAATTTAATCGAAAATTTTCTCGGTGTACCACGTATAGTACAGTTCTTGATGTACAGTACATGCGTATGTTATGTATAGTCAGTACTTAGAAAGTCTAATATATTAGAAGAAAACAAACAGTAAGATTTTTACCATACCGGGGTTCCTCTCCTTCACAAAATATAGAAATTTGGTAAGGTTCTGGAAGGAAGCTTCAGGACTACACCGGAAGTGACTTAATGCTAACTCCCGCGCCTTACGAGCCTTGGCATAACTAACATGTACACCATGCTCAACCCGCATCGTTTCTTTTATCTCATACGGTCTCATTATTTTCCCAAGAATTGGAGGACGAAACTCCTTAATGAATTCAACAATTATCTTAGAACTTGCCTGAGGATGATCATATCGAACATAGTCAATCTTGCATGTATGGACATTGTTAAACGTGTGAACTTTGAACGCATCAGATTTTGCATATCACGAACAATGGGCCTGCCAGTCACACTCATCCTTAACACATGCAAGATATACCCGCTTCCGGTTAGATCGAACAACACTAAAATTGAAGTTTTTCTTTATTGTCAACACCTTGAATGCGTGCATGAGAAGCTTTTTGCTTGCATATATATCATGAATGAGGATGTCAAATGTGCTCCGATAATCACGAATGTCGAGTCGGTCGATATATCTAACACCCTCTGGAATAAAAACTCCATGACAAGATGGTGATTGTATACGTGGAGAGCAAAGGTTATCACTGTAAACTTCTTCTGGTCTAGTCGATATGTTGCGTATTTTAGCTCCGCACATATCATGTAAGTCGTTCTCTTCTTGAATATCATCATCTTCAACTACAGTGGGTGGTTGTCGCCCCCCCGAAGGCGTGCAACCGGTATCTTGCATGTCTTTCATATTGTGTATATCCTCACATGCGGCTTCAATAGTTTTAGAAACATGTTCGTCAGAACTCGTCTCCGGCACACTCTCAATATCCGAATCATCTAGTACATTGCACCTACTCCTCCAGTTAAGTTTTGATACGTCTTCTTCCACCTGCCAACCTTCATCCTCCTGGCAGCTATGAAAACCCACGTCTTCGCCAACAATAACGACAGAACATCTTAAGCACGGAAGGTTCGTAAAGTTGAACAGAAACTTGCAATCATCGTCTATATTCATAGGAATATATTTGCAGATATTCCCTTCCGTCACTAGCTCAATAAACAACTTGAAATCATCGGCCACACGCATAGACCTACTGATAGAATTCTTAAACTCTTGAAATACGTGCGTCACAGGAATGGGTATGATGGAAGATGAGAATGAGACATAGTTATTCGCGGCATCCCACATCCCATCTGTCTTCGTTTCAATGTTCACTACATCCATTGCACCCACAAACGCAAGAAACAAAATGATTACCCCCAGTCTTCAACAACGAGCTCGCAAAAAATGGAAACCTCAGGACAGGATGGGTTTGGCTAAAAACGGAACAAACAAAGATTGAAAAGTAACGGAATGGCTTGCTATATATACAAGTGTAATCGATGGAAGATATAAAAAATAAGCTTCCAAAGGAAGCTAATGCCAAATCCATGTACAGCCACGCAAAAAAAGGAGGGGAAAATTTGAAAACCCTAAAAAATAATAAAATAATGAAATGTACTCCACAAGCTTCTAATGCAAGACTCCTTTCACAGCCACAAATAAGCTGACCGTACACCAATTCTGGGATTCCGTGAGATGACAAAAGCGGATCGAAGAATAAAGGGAAGATGCAATCATTGTCTAAAGGGTATTCCAGGTATATTGAAAAATCTCAACTACATCCATGGCTAATATCTACCAATTAAAAAATGGTGGCTACGGGTTAAAAGCTGACTAAAAAAGGTGCCAAATAAATATTTTTTCCTTAATAATTTGTTAAATTATACAAAATACCCTTAACTTTCAGGGTTTGTTTTAATTTTACCCCTAATGTTTTAAAAGTTTCAATTTTACCCTAAATCTTTTTATCTATTTCATAAATATCCTTCATTAGCAATTTTCGTATAGGTTTTACGAAAATTTAAATGTTACGGGAAAAATTAGAAGTTTTAAAACATCCAGGGGTATAACTGATACCGATTACATTTGATATATTTTGCTTCTAACGTTTTAATTTCCTTAAAACTTAATAAAAATGGCTAACCAAGAGTATTTTTCAAATAAATTAAAAGATTAAGGGTAGAATTTAAACTTTTAAAACGCCAAGGGCAAAATTGAAACAAACCCCAAAGGTTAAGGGCATTTTGTATAATTCACCCTTTATAATTTAATAATAATAATTATTAACATTGTGTAACCCTCGAAAAATCTCAACTTCGTAGGTTAATAAACCTTTGTAGAAGTTTTTTTCGACCGGATTTATTCCGACGCTTCTTGAAGGTTGTGTTAGCCTTCGAAATAAGAAATATCAAATATTTTTTTTTTTTAAAAATTCTTCAAAGGTTCTTGCCTTCGAAAAAAGTCAAGTTTTTTTTTTTTTTTTTTTTGGTAGTGATTATATTCAAGTTTTGATTTTGATTTTTTAAAAATAAAACACAATTCAGAAATACTTATTTCTCTATGTTGATAACTATAATCTTAATGCAAGCCTCTTTCTCTCTTTTTTTTTCTTTTTTCTTTTTTCGTAATTCAAAAGATGTCCTTTATTCCATCTTTGTAGACTCAGATGTGCTTTCCATTACATCCAACCATAATCGGTCCATGTTGAATAAGTCACGCTTCTTACAGCACGCAATGTGTTGCTCAAAAGGTGTCGTATATTAACATGATATCCTAAAAAAGTAATATTTCATGAGTAAATACGTATATTAAACCATTTTTTCAATTGATTCGCGAAAATTTATATGCACGGATCACCGAGCTTTCTGGGATTGACATAGAAAAATACTTTGAAATGCTTCTTGAATTCAACTCAAGAAAGTTAAAGCTAGTAAAAAAAAAAATTAAAGTCTTAATCATGTATTTTCCAAGATGATTCGAGAAACATCAGGTAAGTATTGTTGGAAATATTCAATATATGAGACCACACATGTAATTATTTAATGTGTATGCTATTTTTAAGGGAAATTTCATTGGGTAACAGAATTTTTAGCAATATTTATAAATATAGCATTTTTAAAAAGTATTTACAAATATAGTAGATTTTTAAAAAATAATCAGAGATATCAGTGATAACTTATAAAATAATCAGTGATTATTATCAGATAATCAGTGATTATTATCAGATAATCAGTGATTTCTGCACAAAATATCAGGATATCAGTAAATCAGTGATTACTAATCAGTGATTACTAGTGACAATTTTGTAATATTTTAGATGTGAATTTAATTTTTCTGTTATTTTTGCAAATATGTTTTTTTATTGCTATTTTTACAAATATTGGACCTATTTTTGCTATTTTCGCAAGAGCCCCTTTTAACTAGCCAAATAAAGTGATATACTAATGTTTTAATGTTGACTTAAGAGTAATTATATAATTCCATGGAATTATATAAGGATACATACCATTTAGAATTTCGAATTTGATGAGGGGCAAATTTGAAATTCAAATAATAAATAACTCTCTTAAGTTGTTTGACTAGTTAACAAAAAGGAGTTATGGTTGCCATCCTCTGCAATTGAACGTATTCTTTTTATCCCCATCAGAGGAGATATTCTCTATGAGAACTATAGACAACAGTGATTGCAACGGTGATTGCATGAGGATTGCACCATAATTACGACGGCCCTACCCATACGGTATTGCTTTCAATTCATCAATTCAGGTACGCTTCTGTATACGATCTTCGGTCTCTTGAACTGGTCATGAACATAATTTCCAACAAGTAGTATCAGAGCTATCACATGACGGATTCTCGAGAATTTCATTCACGATTCCTGAAATAATGATCTATTTTTGGTTGAAATTTGTGAATAAAAAAAACTTGAGTTTTAATGGCAAATTTAACCTGAAGCATAAATGCAAAAGTACAGATTTGTTGAACAAAGGTTTTGGAATTCACAATTTTAAATTAGGTTATTTTGCGTTTTGAATTTCTTAATTTTGTTATTTGGGAAATTTAGTGGGTTTTCCACTTAATTCATACTGCTGCTTCGATAATAATAATAATATTGATAATGGGTTCAGGTTTTCATATTGTAATAAAATTGAGATCAACAATTCCACCGATTATTTTCCTTTCAATTGAATTTGCAATCTTTTGTGGATTATAATGAATGATCTGAATGAGTTTCAATTGATGCCTTGATATGGGAATTGCCATTCTTTGAATTTATTGGTTATTGTAATGATAAATTATAATGTGAGCATGGTTTGCTTGGGGATGTCCAACTAAAGTACTTACCACATGAAAATAAATTGGACTCTAAAAATAGTAAACAATTATGTTATTGGCTATGTTGAATGATCCAGGGGTATAGATTTATGATCCCAGCTTAGAAATTTTTTTGGAGTTTGGATCAACAATATTTTTTGAGGAAGAAATACACTTAAAGATAATTGAGGATAAAAAAAACTTATAAGAATATCAATTTTATGTTGAGATAAGTATTCTCGAGTAATAAAATCAAGAACCTCAAAAAGTAGTATATTTAAGGAGATATTTTAATCTCAATAAATGCTTAAAAATAAATCTTGTAGTTAAAGAAATACAAAAGATTCTTACTCTTTAGAAGAGTGTCTACTGTGTGTTCAGGAATGTGTGTCTTTAAATACTGCGTACATTTTTTTGGTAACGCTGGTATGGATCATTAGAAGGCAGCTAAGTGGGTTATGAGGTATTTGTAGAGAACTAAAGATGATATGTTCACGTATAAAATGTTGGATCAATAAGAGATCATTGGCTATTCTGACTCTAATTTTGATAGATGCCAAGATAATAGAAGATCCACTTCGGGCTATCTTTATATGTTAGCAGATGGATCTATTTTCGGGAGGAATGTCGAATAGACACTTATAATTTCTTTTATTAAGGCAGCAAAATTTTGAGACATCTAATCATTAATTGCAGGATTAAATATTTTTTTTCCCATTAAGAAATGCAATATCCTCTGTTTTCATAAGGATAAAGCAATCCAATTGATGAGATTAAGGAGCACTGTGGAGAACGAGAGAATATAATGGCGCTCTTGTTAGTTAAAAAAGAAGTTCTAATACTCAAAAAATTGAAATAGCTAAGAGTAAGCTTCTCCAAGTGTGTTGTCAATGACCTCGAATTCAATCAAGAGGCAGTTAGAGAGACAGAGAATGGTCACACATGGAAAGTATTATTTCGACCAAACTGTAATTAACTAACGCTTTCTCGTTATTTTTCGTACAAAAACTATGGTCTGATGCGTCTTCAATAACTTTTGTTTTCAGGCAATATATAATTATTGGATGTCTTGTTCGATATTATAAAAGCATGTGATTAAATTTATCATTTGTAGCTTTGTAGAATACTAGGATAATTCTTCATCATCATGAAAGAGATGAAGATACCCTTAACGCAAGCACTTCAAAGATTTCTTCTGTTATAATCTTCCATATTCTGAATAATTCGTGCTTCTTGCAGCATGCAATGTGTAGCTCTCAGAATGAGGTAAGATATGTCACAACTTGGAGACAGAAATTTGTGGATTACGCCATGAACTCTATTAAGTTTGATTGCAGAAGTGAGACAGTTTAAAACATTTTTGTAAGAAATTGACGATCTTTGATCTCTAAACGGCTGTTTGGGATAGCTTTTAAAAATATTTAATAGTGTTTTTTCATGGTTATAAAAAACACTCTCTTTATTGAAAAACAGTGTAAAAAGCTCTTCCATACTAATACTAAGAAGTATAGGACCAGTGGCGAGGCCAGGAACTTTTTTTTGGGGGGGGGAGCAAAATTTATATCAAAAGAGGGTTATGTAAAATATTGATTTGACATCCGTGTTTTGATGTTTTATAATTATAAATTATTTTCTTAGCAAAACGTGAACCAATTTTGTTTATTGTTATAATTTATTTAGTTTGTTTGGTTGGATTTTTAAATTTTGACTTATGTGCCTAATATAAAATTATAACAATAGATAATAAAAAAATTGCTAAAATTTAAGTTAATTATAAAAGTATAAATGTCTTCAAAATAGAGAAAATTTTAAAATAATTTCTTATTTTATATGGTAAAATATATATTAATTTTTATCTTTCAAATCATTGAGATTAATTTTTCATTTCAAATGTTTTTCATAAATCTAATAATAAGAATCACAATCACAATTAAATATATTTGTATCATAAGTAACAATTAACAAGTTTGAAATATTTTACTATAAAATAAGCAAGAAATAAGTAAAATAATTAAAACAATTATGAAGCTCATGAACATAAAACTATATAACTATTAATCAAATTTGAATTTCACTAAACAATCATCCAAATATAATATTGTTATTTATAATTAGAAAAATAAACTATTTATAAACAAAAAATTAGAATCGCTTCTAAACTAACAAGTATGAATTAAACTATTTATAAATGTTAGAACATAAAATTATCAATACATTCCATTATAATATAAAAAGATGAACAAGAAAATAATATGTATTTATTTAAAGTTTTCATTTAATTAACACTAAACAATAAATAATGCAAATCATAGATGGATGCAACAAAATTATCAAGAAAAATCAACAATCATCCTATCTATTAAAAACTCACATTAATGAACAATAAATATTTTTAAAAAATATATATATATATATATATATATATATATATATATATATATATATATATATATATATATATATTTAAAAACCATAAAAACTCACATTAATGAACAATAAATTGAACAAATATTGAGAGAGAAAATTTAGTAGTGACAAACTTAAATGTGAAGTAATATATAGAGAAAAAGTTGTTTTTTTAAAAGATTGAAATATCCCTAAATACTATATAAATAAGGGGCAAACATCAATTTTTTGGAGGGGCAAAATCAAAACTTGATATCAATATATACAAATATTGAGAAGTTCTAGGATTTGAAAACTGATATAACTCCGTGTAAGTTCTAAAATGAGTTTTTGATAGAGTTGATGCGTGATATGAGGCAAAAGATGACTTGCAACCACGTAGTCTTCAAGTTTTGTAAAGAAATTTTCAATTTGACCATCTCTACAAACTAGTCTTCAATTTCACATTCTATATTGTCTTGAATGAATTCAGAACTTGATTCCTATATTTTTTTTATAACACATATTATGTGGATTTGGAGTTTAGATTTTTTTTGTTAAACTCAATAGAAAATGACATATTATAAAACTTACCAGTTAATTTACTATCTTTGTGTTCAGATGTATTAAAATCAGAAAGGACACCAATATAAATCAAACATTATTCAAGATTACAATTGCTTGAAAGATATTAGAAAATTCAACATTTAAGCACTCTCAATATCAAAACCATTTCATCATTTATTAGAAACACTCTTAATTGTTTTAGATTAAGTTGATTATCTCATTAATGTCAAAATCAGAAAGGAATGGATAAACTCAAAGACAAAGCAAGGAGACTTGACCATATTAGAAATATCTTAATTGAAAGTTAATTATCTCATTAATGTCATTGTTTGCCTTTCACTATGCTTTGAATGATATAATTTTGAAAATTCTTAGTCTCCCACATAAGAGCAGAGCAGGTAGAAGTAGTTGTGAATTTATGGGATTGTGATGTGTGGGCTGCCTGACTAGTAGCTTTTATTTATACCATCTTTTGTAGCATTATTTCTTATCTCAAAAACCAATTGATTTCTTTTCTTTTTCTCCACTTTTTGTAAGTGTAAGCCATGGCCGAAACAATTCTGTTCAATGTTGTTGGGGAGATCATCAAGAAATTAAGCTCTGAAGCTTTCAAAGACCTCGGAATGATGTGGGGAATCAAGGATGATATCTCCAAACTCACCTATTCTGCTTCAATCATCAAGGCTGTTCTTGTTGATGCTGAGAACAAGAAGGATCAAAACAAAGCTCTAAGCGAGTGGCTAGGAAAGCTTAAACATGCTTTTTATGATGTGGAAGATGTGATTGATGAATTCTCTTGTGAGGCTTTACGGCGAGAAGTGATGACTAAGGATAAAATAGCAAAACAGGTACGTTTATTCTTCTCCCAAAACAACCAACTTTTGTTTGCTTATAAAATGGCACGTAAAATAAAGAATGTTAGGGACATTCTAGATGCTATTGTTGCTGATAGAAACAACTTTGTTTTAAGCATAAACGTTGTTGAACCAAATATTCCACACGTTCCGGGGAGAGACACTCACTCTTTTATACCTGAGGAAGAGGTGGTAGGGAGAAATGATGATAAGGAAAAAGTGAAAAACCATCTGCTCAATATGAATACCGAACATAACATTTCATTCATTGTAGTAACTGGTATGGGGGGATTGGGGAAGACAACACTAGCTCAGCTCCTCTTTAATGATGAGGATGTAACTCAATTTTTCGATCTTAAAATATGGGTTTGTGTTTATGAATTATTTCATTTGAAAGTGGTGGTGAAAAAGATAATAGAAACAGCAACCAAAAAAAAACTTGATACTGATGAGATGGAATGTTTACAAAGTAAACTTCGAGAATTGATTGGGGGAAAGATATTTCTTTTGGTATTGGATGACATGTGGAATGAAAACGAAAATAAATGGTTTGATCTTAAAATTTTATTAATGGGTGGAGCGAGAGGAAGTAAGATCTTGATCACAAAACGTGACAATAAACTGGTTACAGAGATTGTTGATATGACTCTATTGTACAATTTAGAAGGCTTATCAGAGGAAAACTCATGGTCGTTATTTAGAAAAGTGACATTCAAAGAAAGTGAAGAGCCAAACAATCCAAACTTGATAAAATTGGGAAAAGAGATTGTACAAAAGTGTAAAGGCATGCCTCTCGTGATAAGAAGTATAGGACGTTTATTGCACTCGGAATCATCGGAAGAAAAATGGATATCAATCAAGGATAAGCTGCAACTAGGAAATGATGATGTGATTTCAAACCTAAAATTGAGCTACGACCACCTTCCAACATCATATTTGAAGCAATGTTTTGTCTACTGTTCGTTGTTTCCCAAAGATTATTCTATCAGAGCAGATGAATTAGTTAGACTATCAATTGCTCTAGGTTTCGTCCCATCATCATCAGATTCAAGTAAGTCTATGGAGGATCTAGGAAATGGTTATTTTATGGAATTATGTTGGAGATCATTGCTTCAAAGTTCAGCTTTAGAAAGTGAAGATGATATTTTTTATGTTGGTTTTAGGAGAATTTACCAGAATTTTTGTTCTTCATATAAAATGCATGATCTAATGCATGATCTTGCACGGATGGTTGCAAGCGACGAGTGCAAATCTTTAAATAATGAAGTGGGCGACGGTGTTAATGAAAAAACTCGTCATATTTCACTTCAAAGTGTATTAAATCATGGAAAAAATCTCCCAACCTCAATATTCAAGGCTAAAGGGTTGAGAACGTTACTTTTACAAGATGATAGTTTTTATCCGATTACAATTGATACGTCTACTTTAAACACACTATTTTCAAACTATGTACGTTTGCGAGTGTTGAAACTAAACAGGTCAGGTATTAAAAATGTGCCAAAATCTATCAAGAAGTTAAGACAACTTCGATATCTAGACCTCTCAGGAAATAGTGAATTGAGGTTTCTCCCAAATTCTATCACTGAATTGCAAAATTTGCAAACCCTGGACTTGCATGGATGTCGTAGATTAGAGAAACTACCGAGAGATATAAAGAATCTTGTAAATCTAAGGCATCTTGATCTACATCATACAGGTTTAAAGCATATGTCGAAGGGAATGGCAAAGTTGACAACTTTACAGACATTAAATCTGTTTGTGTTGGGCGACAAGGACGACATGCATGCTTGTAAGCTAAGTGAATTGAAACAGCTGAATACTACTCCATCTGAATCTACCTTAGTAAGGTTGAAAGACAAGAAATATTTGCGAGACTTGTCTCTTCAATGGGATTTGGATTTGAAAAGGCAGGATGATGAAGTTGATAATGAAATGGTGTTGGAAGGCTTCGAACCACATCCAAATATTGAATCCTTGGGCATTAGATGTTATATGGGAGAAAGATTATCCAATTGGGTATCCTTACTCTCTAAATTGATTAAGATTCAAATTGGTGGCTGCAGAAGATTGCAATATCTTCCACAGTTTGATCATCTTCCACTTCTCAAATGCCTAACTCTGAGGCGCCTACATGCTCTGAAGTTCATAGATATTCAAGATTCATTTTCTTCATCGGTGTTTTTTCCGTCTCTTCAATATCTCCATTTATGTAAAATGCCTAATTTGAAAGGATGGTGGAAATGGGAACCTTCCTCACTTCCATCTTTCCCACCTCTTCTTGATATTGTAATCTACAACTGCCCGGAGCTAGGTTCGATGCCGATGTATGAGTCTGAAGACATTGAAATTTCTAATTGCGAATGCGAGTAGCCTATGTCCAACAAATCCATCGACCACCATCACGTTCTCTCTGTCTGCTTTAGAGAATCTTACACTAGAAGGCATCGAGGACCTTGAATTTGAATTCTTTTTATATTTGAAATCTTACAAAATCCAGGGGGAAACAAACAGGGCGTTGGAGACTTGAAATAAGGGGTGTTGTCCAGAAGTAGAAGAAAGATGCAAGGAAGGACGGGAGGATTTACCCAAGATTGCCCACGTTCCAAAAGTTTCTCTTTATCAGTGGAGAAGATATTAAAGATAGCTCGACTTCTCCAGGTATTCAATCAAACCATCCTTTATTTCATTTCTTTATTAATAAAGCATGATTTATAATTACTGATGCCTACAGGCTGTAAGATTTTTTTTTCTCCATTTCTTTATCATTCCAATTTTTTCAAATTTAAAACAAGAATTAAGAATAATATTATTAAATATTATAAAAACCCAAGAATTTCACTAAAATCTAGAAGGAAAAAAAAATTGAAAATTGGGTTAAAAGGATGAAGCATAAAGAATGGAAAGGAAAATGTATTATGAGATACGGTTTGTAACACTTCATGTAGCTATTATTGTATCGGTTTTCTTTTTTTTTTTTTTTTACTAAACAATGTTGGGGCGGGGATCGAACCACTTGGTAGTGAAAATACATGCTTTTGACCATTGGGCTATACTTTGATTGACGTATCAGTTAGAGAGTTTAGCTTTATGATAAGCATTGTATAAATACTGTTTGAATAAAAATTATTTTGAGTTGTATCATAATTTTTTTTAAATGACTGTTATTTTAGAAAAATGACAAAAGAAATACCCTATGCTGAAAACTACTCAAATAATTAAGGAATTGAGATATGTTTCTATATTCACTTTTAGGATCCCAACCAAATTCTCCTACTATTTGGAACTTAATCAAAAGTTGTGGACTCTGGAAATGTGAATAACGTGATAAAAAAGAAAAAAGGTACTTTTTATTTCTTCTATTTTTATTGATGTTCATTAGTTAAATTGTGAATCATATATCTATGATTTGTTTCTTAAATAGATTTGAATGGCATTTCCCCTAACAAGAATTTGGGCACATGAATGTTTTTTAAGCAAGAGGTAGAATGATAGAATCTCTTGTATATATCATCAAGTTTTGGGGAGAAAATAAACACAATGATTCTCACTCACGAATTTTAAGATACCTTTCATTATGTATTAGAAGCTTGAAATCCTTTTGAGTTTCAGGGCATAATTGTGAGGTTGATAAATGATTCCTTGGATATAGTATTGAAACATTAAAATTATGGTTCCGTTGCTGGTCATTTTTTATTTGATTGAGATAACCTTTCAACAAGTAGTTTTATATGCAGGAAATCATGTGGTGGAAAAGGGAGAAGTGTTTTGAATTTTCATGTGGCACGAGGGTTGTAAGCTTACTCAAAGGAAGGATGAAAGTCTAAACATCAATGAACTACAAGGCAATGCAAAAAAAGTTCACTTGACAAGCGTTTGAAAACTCATCCGACTCTACTTGTTCAACAACAGTTGATAGTTTTTTGGATTTTAATGAGTTGATGACTCCCTTGCAGAAGTGAGTTGAGATATTGAACTACAACACTTAGAAGTTTGTTGATTATTGCATGTCTTTTATCTATCATTGGATTGCAGGAAGGATCATCAATAGAAGTTTGGGCATTTGAAAACGATGAGGTTCAAAGTAAGTTTCTCCAAATTTGTTTCCAATGAAATTGAAGTTAGCTTGGAGCAGTTAGAGAGAAAAAGGGAAAACAAATTTTTGACCAAGGTATGTCAAACACTCACTATAAGAAAAATGGGATTAGGTGACACTACACATTATTTTTGGTTACGCTTGTTTTAAAACTCACGGATGAACAGTGATAAGTAAAAAAATAAGACGTCACCTGTTCCCCCTTATAATATGTAGCGCTTAAAAAACTTAGAAAAAAGACAAAACGAAAGAAGCTCTCTCTCTCTCTCTGAAACGAAGAAACTCTCTCGAAGAAAACGAAGAAGCTCTCTCTCTCAAGCGCTCTCTCTCGAAGCTCTCTCTCAAACAAGCTCAAACGAAGTCGAATCGAAGGAAGCACACAGAATCGAAGTCGAATCGAAGGAAGAAGAATGATTTCGATTTGGTTTTGGTGAATCGAAGTATAATCAAGCCCTAATTTCACTTTGAATCCAAAGTGAAATTTCAGCACCCTAAAATTGTAGAACCCTAAAATCGAAGTCTCTTCTCTCTTTCTCAGGTAATCTATTTTTTTTTAACTATTCCTTCATCTTCTTCAAGCGAACGCCGCCGTCTGTGAATGGGTTTAATGGAATCTCGATTTTTCATCTCGATTTTTCGATTTTTGGTTGTAGTGGTGAATTTCGATTTTGTAGAACCCTAAAAATCAAGTCTCTATCTCTCTGTCTCCTGTCGTATGCGTGTCTCTGTTTATTATCTTTTAATTTCAATTTGTCTGTTTATTTCCCTTCATTCTTTGTCTGTGTCTGTGTCTCTGTTTTTTTTTTTAGTTTATCTCTTTTATTCTTCCTTCTCCTGTGGCACCTGATTCTTCACGATTCTATCTTTTCTTGAGAAAATCAAAAGTAAGAATATACATCTAAATACCTTGTTTTTCATTCCCAGATTAGATCATGGTTTTGAATCTTTCCTTCCCATTTCATTTCATTTATTTTGTTTTGATCTATTTTTTTTAAGAGCTACTGAAACATTATATTTTTCAGATTTTTTCTAGAATTTTCGAATCTTATGCTTAAATCTGTATTTATTTTGTTTGAAAGTGATGTTATTTTTCGAATCATGAATTTGATAATTTTAGTTTTCTGCTTTTTGTTGTTTCCAAGCTTTGGGGATATATTTTTGGATTTTTTTTTTAATGTTTTGATGCTTGGAAAAATAGAGTAAATTAAGGGAGGAAGAATAGGAAATGGGATGGAAAAAAGTATATATTTTGTGCTCTTTGATTTTCATTGAGCTTAGACTTTGTTTTGGATTAATTATGGGAAATTGGTTTCTTTTTATTTGAACAAATCGTTTGATTAATTACCATTCCAATGTGTTAGAATCCCACGTTGGAAAATGTAGGGACCTAACTAGGTTTATAAGTCTGATCAATCGTTTGAGGATTTTTACATCACTTTAATAAATGAGTGTGTTTGATTGATCTTCAATCTATTTATGGATCCATCCTATCGACCAAGCTTACTGAAAAGGGATAACGGTGGCTCTGGTGCTATCTCATTTGCTGCATCTGACTTGATTTTAAGTCCATCACAGTGGAGCAGCCGTGTTGTGGGTATGTTTTATTCAATAAATATTTATTTTGATTAATTCTTAAAATTTCGATTTATAAGCTCATAGTAGTTTATAAACTTGTACCTTTTAATTTTTTGTTTTGTCTTATTAACATCTCAGGAAAAATTAGTTCTTGTATCGACTTGGATTCTGAAAATGAGACTCTACAGATTGATTCTGAAACAACTCTAAAGGAACAGATTGCATGGGCTTCTCATCTCTCTCTACAGGTAGATTTCTTGCTCTCCTCGAATTAGCTTAAGCTGATCGGCTTTACTTTCTTTTTCAGCCTTTAAACTTTGAGAACCATTTATTAATTTCACTGTTTAATTTTTCCAAGCAGGAGGTGCATTAAAATTAACTGAACATCCGCCTATAAAATTTTTAGTTCATTTTCTACAGGATGATGACGTGAATACATTTTATAACTATAGCTAAGGATACCTGAGGTGAAGGATAATACTTTCCTCTATTTCGTATGTTTTTGCCTTATGTTTTTAATTGTTCTACCTTATTCCTTTATAGCTGTGGCTAAGGATACCTGTGGTGAAGGATGATGATGATTCTACGGATGTAAAATCTGATCATTTGGTTAGTAACCTGTCTTGATATTATTTGCGCTATTAATGAATTGTTAGGATAATGCTCTTGACGTCATTGTCTCCATGGCTTGGCTTGGATTCAATCTGGTTATATTTTTCAGTCATTTCAGTTAAAAGGTAAAAGATTTGGTTGAAAGTTTTCAAATGCTTGCTGTTTTGTGTGTTAAAAATAAACTTATGGATGTTTAGTTGATCATATGCGCAGTTGAAAATTACTTGCGTGTAATTTGTGGAGCTTAAATGTTGAATGTCATGAGGAAGAGAATGTAGAACAAATGTAACCAAAATTTTTTGGAAATAATATTTAGCCGATAGTTTTCTTATTGCAGCAACCACGAGGTATTTTGTTTGAGGTAGTTTCTTATTTGGGCTTTTCCTTAGGTGGTTATCAATTATAGCACTTAAAGACACTCCAAAATTATTTTGAGTTGGGCTTCATTTTTTTTGTTTGAAATTATGTATACAGTTATATACTTGCAGGATCATATTATTGTCAAGCCTATACCAAATTTGACAAACTCTAGAGGTCAAGATATTTTCCTTTTCTTGCATTTGATTTAATATTTACTTGATATTAGAATGTTTTATTCCTATAGTAAAATTTTTGGGTATTTAATCAATGAATGGGTAGGTTTAGGATAAATATGGATGCAACTAATCATCAAATTCTCCCCACTACCACAGCACTGCATATTTTGAAATTCTCATTGATTTGTCTCATATGGGCTATTTTTTTTTTATCTAATCTGACTTCAGTTGATGGAAACAAATGTACAATTTTGGTATAACATCAGAGAATATATATCTAATTCTAAAGTTTGTGTTATTTTCTTTATCTTCTTCTTCTAAATAAATTGTCATCCCCTTTTGTTTTCATCTATGTTTCTATTGGAATTGAAATTCTTGTTTTCAACTATGTAAAGTTATATCACATTTCTTCTTCTTGTTTGAAAAACTATTGATATCTAATCATGAATTTGGAAGACACTTGCAAACTTTCTTGTTAAATGAAAATGATAGGATATTATTAAATGAAATGAAAAGCAGTTTATTTTATTTTTGGGTGCAGGAACAAGGTGTGGATCCTGCGGATTTGTTTTCTCTTCTACTAGAGCTTAGTTTTCATGTCACGGGAAAGGTATCGATTGGATTGATTATGTTTATTTTATTTATTATCTACTTGTATCTCATCTTTCTTAGTTGTGTCGTTATTGAACATTCTTTCAACTCTTGTTTCCTATCATTTTAAATACTAGGTCTGAATTGGGTGAAGTTAGTTTAGGATTGAGGATGATAATTGACAGTTTTAGAGTTCTCTTAAGATAGTTGACTAACTTATATGTTGATCTCTATATGTTTGATGAAATACTTGGACAACTATTGTTAGTTCTCAAAGATCTAAAAAGTTCACGGTTAGTTCCATTATGTTTTAACATCCCAAGTGCTTCTAGTGTAATTGAAGTTATGCAAATCATATAAGAAATACTAGTAGTTCCATTATGCACTATAAGAAATTTGACAATAGGTTACGCTAGCTAATATAAAAGGAGACGTTAAATATAAAAACACGCGTGAATAGTAACTTGGCCGTCACCATTTCCTGATTTCTCTTTTTCCCTTTTCTATCTTTCCACTCAAAGGAAAACCAAGCCACCCTCGACGAAATCGCTTAGTTCTCAATCTTTTCTCTCAGTCGCTCAGCCCTCAATATTTTCTCGCTCAATTTTTTAATCGATTCTCTTTTTCTCTCAATCATTCGTCTGAGAAACCCAGTTACTGATTTATCCCCTCTTTCTCGCGAATCGTCTTTATCACACCTTAGGAAGAACGATTGTATTGCATCATCTATCGGCTTATTGTATTAATTTTAAGCCCTAATTTCACTCTGTATCCTCTAAATTTGGTCTCTACCTCTCTTTGTTTAGAATTCTACCAAGTTTTAAATCTAGCCCTAATTTCAATTCCTATTTGTTATCTGGATCTCTCAAGGTAATATGAATCGACTTTTATATGCCTCTATTTCTATTCTACTTTTTGTTTATTTTGTCTTTTTCAGTTATTTCAATTTATGAATTTAGATTTTCGACGAAACTCTATGAATCTTGAAAAGATGTAAATAATTCTTAATAAGCTATTTAATAATTTTACGAAACTCGATGTTCTTCTTTCACTTATGTAATTTCGTTAGGATTGTATGCTTTTTCTGTTAGCTTTCATTATGCAACTAATTCTTTATTAAATTATAGCCAATTTCTCAGACGAATACTTCAAAACAACAGTTTTGAAGTATCATGACATTGAATTCTCAGGCAGAAAGTCCCATGCTAAAAGAGAAAGAGACATACGCCGAGGAATCGATTTAGCAACCACATTGGAACGTATAGAGGAAATTTTTGTGATTACTAACCCAAGACCTCCTAATAATTCTATTGTAAGTTAGAGGTTTTTTTTTACTTCTCTAAGATCCATTGTATGAAAGTTTCTTCTTCATGGGTGCATCTAACTTAGAAATTTTTGTTTTTATTTTTATAGAAACATTGTTTGAAAGTTTCTTCTTCATGGGTGCATCTCACTTAGTAATTTTTGTTTTTGTTTTTATAGAAACATATCACTTAGCAAATTCATAAACACTAACGTCAAGTAGGCACTTTTTTTAAGTAAATTCTTATTGTGGATTAAATTATATGATTTGAGCTAAACTTGTTTTAGTTTAAATTTTAAAACAAGTTTGTTTCACAATTTTATTTGTGTAGATATTTGCATCAAAAAGATTAAATTATATGAGCAAAGAAGTTTTGGGAAGAAACTTTTGGTAGGATTTCCCTTTCTTCCTGTCTTCCTTCTAAATACTTGAAGTTTTTTTTTCACGTTCTTCTACATTATTCTCTTCTTTTATCACCTCGTCTACTTACTAGCTTGAATTGTATTCCTTCGAATATATATGATCATAATGTACTTAAATTTGTAACACTTAATTTAATCTGTAATATTTGAATTTTGTTCTTCCTTTGGTTCTTTGATTCTAGAAAAAGGCCTTTATAATTGTAAATGTTTTCTTCATCGTGGTTAATTGTTCTCTGTTATTTTTTTACCACCTTGTGTTGTTTTGAGTCATTTTCTTCCTAGGCTTATCTTGACAAAAATGTTGCTTCTAGTCCATTAAAAAATGTGGAGAAGGGAATTTTTAATAAGTATTGGACAAAATGGAAGACATTACCCATAGTAGTTGAGGGTATGCATATCTTTTATTTTTGTGCTAGTATAATAAGAACTCATTTAAAGATGCTGAATGGTCTGATTTTTTACTTTGAAAATTACTGTAGTTTTTTTATTTATGTTTATTTTCAAAGCATTTGTTCATGATATAAATGAATTTTAACTTAAAGTAGAAGAACATTGTTGGGTTGAAGTTTTTCTTTCTATTTTCTCACTCTCTGCTTCTATTTTCAAGTGTTAATTTTTTATTTCTGCTTTTTTTTTTTCACTCTCTTCCTCTGGTTCTGGATTTTAGGTGCCACAAAATTGATGCTTCCGGGGATTTTTCTCCTTCTAGTCACCGTCTATTTCAAGGTGTGTCTTCTTACTATTTTGCCCCAAGAATTCTTCTAAACATTTACTTTCATGTTATCTATGAAATATGATTCATCCTCCTGAAATATTTATTTTGTTTTGTTTCTCCTGATTACATTTGATTGTAAAATACACCTTATGTTTTCTTGTCTAAGTGTAATTGAATTTATAGTCCTTTATTTGAACTCATTTTCTACTTAGTAATTCCAAGAGATTCTAATAAAAAGTTGTGCGTTTGATTGTAAAATACTTACCTTTTTTTTCAGATGTGACAGACTAATTTTGAGTGGTTAAATGGTTAATATTTTATCCTTGTATGGCATTGTCGATAACATCATCGGTATATCTTTCATACTATTAAGTAAGTTCATGTCATTCAACATAGCAGAAAATATATTGTTATTCGATATGAGTTATTTTTTCAATATTAAAATCTTTACTGTGCGATTTAAAATCATCAAAATGAAAATGAATGAACCTTCCATTCCCATTTCTTAATTGGTGAATGTTTGATTTCATCCTTATTGATTAATATCATTGGGAGGTATGGGATTTTTTTAGTTAAGGAGATTTCGTTGCGGTCCGATTCTTCTTCGAGGCGCAAGGCCAGTTACAAGATTTGAATATTAAGATTGTTGAGGGTTGTAGTCGGATACGGGAATTAAAGGAGACTATTCGGCTTTTGGATGTTGATTTAGTTGATTCTGCTAGGGAAATTCAGAAGGAGAATGCTACTAGGAATAATTTATTGGCTCTTGGTGAAAATTGAAGCTTATTTTATATGTTAATCAAGCTATTTCACTCTTAAATTGGTAAGTAGGTACTTAATCAATTTACTTCTTTTACTTAGTTGTGGTTGATAAGTGTTAAATTTCTCTTTTTTTCTATTTCTGGGTGATAGTAAGACTCGATTCTGCATTTCTTTTTACTCTTAGGAAGCTTTAGGCTGTATGACTCATATTATTTGAGGGTGTGGATTGATTAATCTTTTTTTCATACAGCTTGTAGCATCTGCAGATTGTGCTGGAGCTTTAGATGTCACTGATGATTTACTGCATCTACTGGTATATTCTCATCATATGGTGTGCTGTGGAGTTTTTTATTTTTTAAATCTAAAATTTTAGATTTATGAATTTTTAAATTATTATATTTTAGTTCAATGGCTTTTACGGTGGTTAATGTTGTTCAATGACTTTTTGTGGAGGTTTAGAAATTCTTGTGTATATTCTAGTTTTTGAAAAGCACGTTTGTAATATTGTACTCTAAATTTGTGATGTATTCTTGTTATATATTGTATATAAAGTTTGTGGCTTATTCTTGTAATGACCATGTATTTACTCTTTATTATGTTGATTGATCAATATAAGGTTCATGGGTATCAAAAAGTCACTAAATGGTGATATTATTAAAATTATAATAGGTGACGGGTAAAACAGTAAAACGGGTAAAACCTGGCGGACGGGTAAAACGGGTCACCCATTCGAATGGGTGACGCTTTTTGGCGTCACCCATTCGAATGGGTGACGTTTTTTTGGCGTCACCCATTCGAATGGGTGACGCTTTTTTGCGTCACCCATTCGAATGGGTGACGCGTTTTTGACGTCACCCATTCGAATGGGTGACCCGTTTTAGCGTCACCCATTCGAATGGGTGACGTTTTTGCGTCACCCATTCGAATGGGTGACGTTTTTTTGGCGTCACCCATTCGAATAGGTGACGTTTTTTGGCGTCACCCATTCGAATAGGTGACGTTTTTTTAGACGTCACCTATTCGAATAGGTGACACTGCCATAGGTGACGCCCAGAAAAGCGTCACCTATTCGAATAGGTGACGCCAAAAAAACGTCACCTATTCCAAAATTTCTTATAGTGACTCCCTATCATTTTTTAAAAGCCATTCCCTTCAATTAATCATGTTATCTAATGACAGATCCTTCCAGGTTGTAAAATCATATGAAGAAGAGAATGCTTCGCTATAATCAGTCACAAGGAAGAAATATATGGACAAGCTTGAGAAAGTTCAATTCTATGACTCATGAACTCTGCACCTGAATTTCTTCAGTGATATAAAGCATTAGCAAAACATAACAGTGTAAATTTGGTATGCATACTCTTTCAATACTAATTAAAATGTGTCTCAAATGTAAACAAATGGTCTTATATATTGTGAATGTGATATTGTTTTAGTCATTGTTTTTTGGATATTGTATTGCAACAGTAACCTAGAAATTGAGAAGTTTGATATATATACTCCTCTAGTTGGTCAGGTTTGAGAGTCCATTATATAAAATAATTCTTGAATGTAGGTGTTGGCTGATTGGTTGATTTGTATTCCCACAAATCCACCCTACATCATCCACATGGTTTTCAGGTCAAAGTGTCTACATAATGACACTTTATGTGGATTTTGAAGTGTTTTGAGGATTTTAAACTTACTCAAAAGGAGGATGAAAGTCTAAACATCAAAGAACTACAAGGCAATGCAAAAAAAGTTCACTTGACAAGCGTTCGAAAACTCATTTTATTCTTCTTGTTCAACTGCAGTTATTAGTTTTTTGGATTGATGAGTTGATGAATGATTCCCTTGCTGAAGTGAGGTTAGATATTAAACTACAATACTTAGCAAGATGTAAAAAAGTTTGTTGATTATTGCATGACTTTTATCTCTCGTTGGATTGCAGGAAGGAGAGACATTCCCCAACAACTTTTTTGGAAGAAATTCAAGATCCTCTATTTTCACAAGGACAAAAAATAAGAGCGTTGTTGTAACGTCCCGTTATTTTGTGATAAAAAAAAAACTTTTATTTATTTTATTTTAATTTAAGTAATTAAAGTTTATTTATTTAACCTTGAATTAGAATTTAGTAATTTATTTCATTTTAATTCATTTTAATGGCTTTATTTATTTAAATACGTTTTAATGGTGTTAATAATTATTAACGGGCCAATTAATAATTATTAATCACCATTGGGATAGTTTGAGATGTTCGGGATTCGTTTTTAAGCCAAAAGTCATAAAAAGGACGTAATCGTAATTTCCAAATTTGTAAAAATATCTAAAAACACTATTTGCCATCTTCTTAAATTACCATTGACTCATTTTTGACCAAAAACATCACCATTTTCTTCTCCAAACCCGAGCAACAAAGGGAAGAAAAGAGAAGAGGAAGAAACGGTCGCCCCGGCTTCGTTTCTTGGCCGTTTTGCGTGATTTCGGATGCGTTGGAAAGCTCTCGCTGAGACCTTTCTACCCATTCCACTCTTGGAACGTTTCCAACTCTCTAAGGTAAGCCCTAGATTTCGAATTCTCATTGAACTTCCATGGAAATTGATTCAAGCTTTTGTGTTCTTGGCCAAAACTCTCATCCCCTTCAACCTTTGTTGTTGAATGTTGATGGAAAACTTATTGTGTAACTATTATTTGATTTCCCTTAACTCTAAAACCGAGTTTCAGTCGAAACCCTTCCTGTTTGAAATTTACCCTTTTGGGATTGGAAGTGGGTTAGAAATTAATGAATGAATGTTTATTTAAATTCAATTCGGGAAAGGGATTAATATTCAAAAACCCTAATTATCGATACCCATTGAAATCGGGATTATCGAATTTTCTTAAAACCAACTCAAAACGTATTTAAATTGCCTAAAAGCTGGAAAACCAACCCCGAAACTCATTTTTGATGATAGGGCCGTGGGCCTTTTTGTGGGATTTGTTGGGTTTTTCGTCGCTTTGTATGTTTAGTAGTTGTTTGATCGATAGTTGGTAAAGTTATTGATTTTTGCGATATAACTTAATTGTAGGTGTTTTCGAACCGCGTGGTTGATTGCTCTTCTGGTGTTTAGGAGCAAAGTCTTCACTTTTATTAAGGTGAGAATAATTAGTATTTAAAGTAATTATAGAAAGCAAATAAGTTTGAAGGTTTGTAGAGTTTGAAACTAAGACTAGAAACCGAGTCTAAGATTAGAGGCTTGAGAGTTAGTGCCCTTAGGATTAAGAGTTAATCCTTTAAGTGAGAACTTAGGGGTTCTCGAGGAAAGTATCGAATCTTAGAAGATTCTAAGTTAGCTTCGTTTCTAAGCTTAGGTTGGATCATTAGAGGTTAGAAGATCCAAGCTTGTTCTTAGAATGGTTAATAGATTAATCGTTCGTGTTATGATTCTACTTTTATTATTGATGCCGGAGTTCGATCGACATATCGTTCGTCCGAGATGCTTATCTGCTTTTACCTTATGTCATTTACTTTGCCTTTTACTTTACACCTCTACTTTATGCTTGTATTCGATTACTTTGATTCCGCATTCTATTTATTTACTTTTACAAGGTATGCAGGCATATGCATATCATTTGCACCATACCATTATCGCATCATTCATGAAAAAGGAACGAAAAAGAGAAAAGAAAGTGAAAGAGAAAAGAAAGTGAAAAAAAAAGAAAAGAAAATGAAAAGAGACGGATGGGACCCTAAGGGATCTGCTCATCACTCTATATGAAAAGAGACGGATGTGACCCTACGGGATCTGCTCATCACTCTATATGAAAAGAGACGGATGGGACCCTAAGGGATCTGCTCATTACTCTATATGGAAAGAGACGAATGGGACCCTACGGGATCTGTTCATCACTCTTGATGAAAAGGAAGTGAATGGTATCCTATGAGATTGACACATTACTTCATTCATGCATAAGGGTATATGCGAGCCCTACATTGCATATGATTGATGATATAAAGAATCGAGATGTTATATTATTTTATACAAAGTTTATTTACTTTACTTATTCTTTGTCATAGCAAGTTAATGGAGGAGATTTGACTATAAGTGTTAGTAGAATCAACCTTTGGAGATAATGGATTAGAAGTACCTAGATTTTGGTGAATTCTAGGAAAGATTGTGTCAGTTTATTGGACACAAATCGAAATGCGAGTTTGAGGTCTATATTTACTTTTTATGTTTATTATTCTCACTGGGCTTAGTTTGTTAGCTCATGATATTACAAAATTTCAGGTAATGCCTTGGCTAGAGGCCGTGGACAGGGAGATGGTGCTGCGTGATCGAGGGATGCTGGCCTCGAGATGGACTTGTCATTGTATAGTTTATGTATCACTTTTATGAATTTCAAAGACTTTAATGTTGTATTTAGCTCATAAAAGCTTTTTGATGTGGTTTTATGATATGAAATATTTGAACTCCTGATTTGGGGACTTAAAGTCCATGTGATTTTTATTAGATTTGAAAATTAGGATGTAAACAGGTTTTCGGCATGCCAATTTTCAAACAAAACCACGCGAAATTTTTTTAAAATAAAAGACTTCCGCTGTTTTCTCTGATTTTAATTTATTTAAAAGTGACGGGTCGTCACAGTTGTGGAGGATGAGAGAAGTTCTAGAACTTAGAAAATGAAATAGCCGATGACAATGACATTGAAGACAGTCGGGGGAGGAATATATGATTTTAACTAAGGTTTGTCAAACATGCCGGATACTATATTTAATCAATGCTTTCTATGGTCAAATGCACCGTAAGAACCTTTCTATCCAGGCAATAATTAGTTAGATGTCTTGCTTGATATTATTAAGTAAGTGATTAAATTCATCATCATGAAGTGATTACATTAAGGATATTAAAAAAACTCCCATATGTATTTTCCATTACATCCAACCATAATATCATTGCTGAATAACTCATGTTTCTTGCAGCAATGCAATGTGTAGCTCAGCTCATGGAGTCGGGTAAAAAAATTCACAACTTGTATATTATTATGACATGAATTTTATTTATTTTTGCATGTAGAAGTGACGCTCTCCAAAAACGCTGTTGGAAGAAATGATCCTTGATTTCTAACAAGTACAGGACGATTCAAATAAGAAGAAAATATGAAGGAAAGTAAGGTGACATAGCATGGTTTTAATGAGAAAAAGACGGATTACAACTTAGGTTTGTTCATCACATCCTCCCATACATAAATTTTCAATATAACCATCTCTTCAAATTAGTCTTCAAGTTTTCAAATGACAAATTGATACTAGATTGGAAAATACACTAACAAGGAAAATGCTTCACATTCACTATTGTATATGTACGAACAAGGAGATGATCAAGCTGCCGAAGATGGCAAAAATACAATGGCTTCCCATAGAAGTAGGCAGTATCACTAGAAGTTCAGGCATTTCAAAGTAAGTTTCTCCATATAAAATTGAAGTTTGCTTGAATCAAATTTGAACAAGACTTTGAATTTAATTAAAACTCTATCTGCCACCTATAGTTGTTTGATTTTGCTGACATGATACTTGGTCTGTTTACTGCAGATTTCATGCATTTGCCTGATAAAATGCTTTCTTCATGCAAAAATTTTGGTGGAGAAGTGTTCTTGTTGGCACTTAGATAGACAGCAACCCATCTAGTCAGAATTGGTCATACTCTAACATTCATTTACTACAATTTGGGCAACGCTTCTTTGGATGTTTAGTTTGAGTTGGATTCCTCCAAAGGACGCTCAAGATCTATCGTTCTGGGACTTCTTTGGGCCTCTAACGTAAGAAAAGGAAGATTTTATAGATTTGTGTCTTCTCTACTTTGTTATGGCGAGTTTGGACTAAGAGCAATATGTACTTAGCTTTTTTAAGATAGATTTGCTTCATGGGATTCGATTTGAGTTTAGTCTTATTTAGTACTTTTTGTTGGAAGAAATTTATAATTTCTTTATATTTTGGGATTACCTTTCATTCCATAGATTATAATTTCTAAATGAAATTATTTTTATTTTTTCTATTTGAGGACTACATAATGTTCTTATAATTATTGTATTTTTACTTTTGATAAATGAAAAGTTATCTTTCCATAAAAAAAATAGTTATATTAACATGTAACCTTGATCAAGTAATTAAAATAGGATTGTGATTTGGGGATGAGAAACATTACTGAAATTCAATTTGTTCTCAAGGATCACTGTAATCTGCTTTGCAATTCAATTAGCTCTATCTGATTTTTGCCAAAACCCTTATAAAAATTTTCTGGCTATGCCCCTGCCACTAGTAATATTCTTTCAATTTATGATACCATTTTGAGCTTTTTAGGTGTGCACAATACAAGCTGAATTATGGGCTTTTCCAAGAATTTTCCCTCAAAGTCTTCAATCTGTGCTACCAAAATCAGTCAATCAAACATGATCTTACTCAAACAAAAATTGCTAACACATTCCCCGGACTTAACTATTGATAAACCAACAAGAAAAGCTTTTTTAAAACTTTTTAAAAAATTGTATGATTACTACAAATTAGAATATGATCTTTATCCTCGTATATATAAAAAATTGTAGCCGAATTTTCAATACTTTTGTCACAACTGATCATGTCAAGTCATAAATCAGATAATCATGTTCATCTTTCTTCAACTATCTTGAAACGAAAACTATTGTAACATCCCAAATTCCCAAAACATGAAAATTAACTAAAATGCAGCGGAAACATAAATAACAGCAACTCAAATTTAATACTCCTCATTTAGAGTCAAAACTAAACAAAACAAAACTTTATTTTTTTCACAATGAAATCTCCACAAATCCAAAATCCATCAATACAATTTTATTTGAGCTCAGTTTAAAACGAAACAATTCTAATCAACTATTCAAAGTTTGGAACAAGCAAAACATGAAAATCAACATAAAAAATGAAAATAAAGTCCCAATAGTCCACTAAACAAGAACGAAATATAAACACGCCGGCCTGTAAATCCAAGCCCAACCAATCACCATCCACGATCCCGTCATTTGCCAGATTTCTTCTTTTTATTACCTAAAAGAAAAACAGTGTAGCATCATGAGGCTACACCCAGTGAGAAATAATGTTAATTGAAGAGCAATGTCATGAGAAATTTTCTAAATTCCTTAATTCCATAACCGGCCTCACAACTTCCAAATAACTCTCAATGCCTTAGCTCAACTTTATTTGCAATTAAAGTGAGCCGCACACTCAAAGCATTGAACCCGTGTCACCACGATTCGACTTTGAGTTATTCTTCTTATGAGTTTGCAAGACTCACAAGCGAACCTACAAGTTTATTCTCTTCCATTGATCAAATGGAATGAACCTACCCCGCTAAGTGTAATTAAGTTGTGCACAACTCTAATTCACCCCTTAACGGTTTATTCTTCATTAAGTATGACCCTACTTAATGCGAACCTACAACCACATTATTTAAGGCATCGAATAATGTGATTTTAAAGAAAACATCACTACCAGAATGCTTGACAAAGCCTAGGTCCAGTTTTTAGCCCAGAAAACCCGTTTCCTCCTAAAACTGACCTTAAATAGGCTAGACTCAAAAATTCCAAAATCTGGAAAATTAATGTAATTACAGCGTTAAAAGGGTCTAAAAATACCTAAAATTAGATCTCTAACTTATGAGACGGTTCCCCCAAATAAATCCCACTCCAAAAGGCCAAACTAGTCTAATTAGTGCGGTTTTACTTCTTTTTCGGCGCCAACCGATAGGGAAATTTAATAAAAATTTCCAGCAGCGTTTTAGGCCTCTTAACAGCCCCTAAATCATCTAGATACACTTAAGAATCATAAAAAATTAACCCCCCACCTAAACTCCCAAGAAAAGGGGTTCGACTGGACTAATTTCCACACAAGGTTTTATCGTTCCTACTTTTCAACATAGAAATCCAGCAGCTTAAACACTATTTAGAACACCCAAAACAAAGTTAAAACTTAAGCCAAACATCAAAATAATCCATCAAGTCAAAAATCCAAAATTTAATATCAAAAGAATAATTCCAAGCATGCATGCAACTTAATCTTTATAATCCTTAACTCCCAAAAAAAAATATTATCAACCATCACAAAAACATGCTTATAAAATTCACCCACTTTAAATCATTCAAACCACACAAACAAAATTCTAATTATACTTATAAAGAAGCAGAAAAAGAAACATGAAATTGATCAAAGATTAACAAAACTCTCACCTTAATTCCAATTAATGCAAAAGCAAAACAATTCAAAAAAGTGATTCCTTCCTCAATTCCACAACCTGAAATCAAGGTCTAAGGTTCTTAAAACCTACACAAAAATATTTAAAAACAAATATCTAAAATTATAGGCCAACACGAAGCGATCAACGAGACGGAAAAAAAACGCGAAGGCAACCCCGAAGGGTTGCCTTCTTGCGTCGGCCAGAAGCAGCCCAAAGGGGCTGCTACCATGGCTTGTTCTTTTGTCGACGGCGGCGGTACCAATGGTGTTTTCGATGGCTAATTTGGTGATTGGTTTGATCGGTAAAGGCCTTTTTTTTTCAAAATTTAGGATTCTAGGCTTTCTAAGGTTTGAATAAAAATTCAATCAACAAAGGGTTTGAGAAATTGATTTCAAGAAAACAACTAATCCAAGATAAAAAATCTACAATTTAAAAGAAACTGTTGAAAGAAGAACCAATTTACCTTTCTTGATTGAAGATGAATGATAACTCGTAAATTACGAGTGTTTATTAGTGATAATATCTCCAAAATAATTAAAATATGAATGATAATTGATTTAAATGTCCATAATATTATTAATTGTTGAATTTCATGAACGTAGGTGAAAACGGCGCTCAATTAGGACTTATAACGAAGAAGTTATGCCCGTTTTAGTGTTGAAAAAGACCCACTGCCGCGGCGGTGGGATCCGCGGCCGCGTCTGATACCAAAATCGAAATCCGGGCCAAAAACCCGACCCGTCGCCACGGCGACGAGAAATTAATTAAAAAAATAATAAATTGCTGTGATGACGTCATCCCTTGAAGAAATTAGTGCGCGCTGACGTCAGCCATGACTTCAGCTCGCACCTTTGTGCAGCAGTAGGTGAAGCGACGTGTCGCTCCACCTGAGCGACACGTCGCTCAACGAATGGGAAGGATGTAGTGTGCGGCTCGTTGCAAGCGGCTCGGCTCGATTCGTTGGCTCGCGTGCGGCTCCACTCACAGACGCAGGCAGACCCGGACGGCTTCAAGCGGCTGACGGCTCGGCTGAAGTGGCTTGAACAGATTTGATAGCAGATTTTCTTTGTATTTTATCCGTTTTTATCCTAATTTTGCCTATTTAAAGTACCTCTTGTACCCTAATTTAAAAATCCCTTCTTCCCCTATTTTTCTTAGAACTTTTAGGTAATTTTTTATATGTTTTCTAGCTAGTTTCTTTAATCCAACTAGAGGATTATCGAGGTTTGGTTCATAATTTGTGAGGTTTTGTTCTTCAATTTAATTCTTATTTTCTCTTTATTCATGATTTCTCTTTGCATATTTTATTGTTGATTAATTATTGTGCAAATTGGCCACTTGTTCTTTGATTAATTATCATATTGCTAGTTAGAACTTTAAATCCGTAATTGTTTAATTGTTCTAATACAAGTAGCATGATAGCATAAATTGATTATTGACACTTTTTGATTTATGTTATGGGAATTTATGATCTAACTTAAATGAACCTGTCGTACTGTGTTTGTTAGTTAGAATTGGGTTCTTCTCGTCTTAATGTTGTTAATAGATTAAATCTTATTATCGTATTCTAAGGTTATGTGTAATTAATTAGAGAAGTAGTCATTAGATCGTATCTTGGCTATCGAGAAATTAAGGAAGGCACTTGTTGTTCCGGCAACTCCCAACCAATTTAGAGATAAATTTAGGAAGCATGTTTAGTAATCGATGATCAAATTCATGAACCATAACCGAGATTAACCTTTAGTTGGAAGCTTTTCTCTATTGATTTCTTTCTTTTTAATTTATTTTCCGTTTTATTTCCAAAACTCAAAACCCCCCTTTTTGTTAACTTTACTTTAATTCCCTTTTCCCTGTGGAGATCGACCTTACTCACCACTACTACAGATTTATAAATCCCGAGAGTAAGTTTATTATTTTTGGTGGTTTCGACACCCATCAAATTTTGGCGCCGTTGCCGGGGAATTGGTGTTAATTAAATTATCTTTTTTTTTATTTTTTATTTTTATTTTTTTAATCTTTTTATTTGTGTGTTTAGTGTTTCAGATCCTTAGGCCAAAACAATGTATAACGATCCATACTCAAATACTTATGATTCTGGATGGAGAGATCATCCAACTTACAACTACGGATGAATTTCAACTGCCATATATCAATCCACCTCAACAATCCACTTTCAATTCATATCTTGAAAATCAATTGGCCCACCTTACTACTCTTGTACATCAGTTAATTGCACAAAAGTCACAACAAACAAGAGTAGGTTGGCGGGATCATTCTGCTTTGAATTATGCTCCAAGAGTTCCTGAATACCATCAACCAAGGGCATATGATCAACCTCAACATTCCACTTATCAGGTAAGTCCATCTTTAGAAGAACTTATTGATTCTATTGCTGCTAACACTCAACAGTTTCAACAAGACACTCAACAGTTCCAACACTACAATCCACCTCAACATTCCACTTATCTGGTAAGTCCATCTTTAGAAGAACTTGTTGATCAGATTCAGAAGAACACTCAATGGTTCCAACAAGAGAGTTTGGAAAGAAGCAAAAAGTCGCAAGCTCAACTAGATAAAGTGGAAACTATAATAGATAGGATGACATCTCAAGGTAATTTGCAATCTCAAACTTTAGATGAATCAATTCAACATGTTAGTGTAATTACCTTGTCAGATGAAGAGGAATCATATTTGAATGAGACAGAGTGTGGATGCATCTCATAAGAGGATGATGAGGAAGTTGTCTCTCCAACTTTAACTGATTATCATCCTAAAGTGGTTGAAAATGAGCAAATAATGGCGGTAATAGAAATTCCTGATTTTTCTTCTAACATTGACAAATCTTTTCAGGATGAAGAAGAAAAAGGAGATGATGAAACCTACACAATAGAGTTTGATGGAGAAATAAACAAATTAAATATCAATGACTCCATTATAAATTCTACTGACAAATTTTCATATTTTGTTATCACTGATATAGTTGATCCTTTAACTTGTGAAATTTTCAAATTTTCAAATTTTTAAATACTGATGAATTCAATGATTCTTTCTATGAAATTTTCACTGTTTCAGGATTAAGAATAATGATTAGGAAGTTTGTCAAAGTAATATGGGATGTGCTTTGACCAGGAGGAGCAACACCGTCTAGCCATAGACGTTAAATAGAAGGCGCTTTTTGGGAGGCAACCCAAATTTCTACGCTTTTTGTTTCAATTTTTAGTTTTTAGTTTCAGTTTTAGTTTAATTTTACTTGTTTACTTTTCTTTGTTTTTGTTTTTGTTTTTTTAGGAAAAAGGGAAATTAGGATCCAAGAAGAGATATGCATGCAGACGCATGAAGTTTTCGTCGAATTTTCTCACATTCCCGAGCTGATAGTGATCCAACTGTTGAGGATTGCTTATTCAGGGAAGTTTCCACTACCACCATGTGTTTAATTTTAAATCATTGAGGACAATGTTTAGTTTAAGTTTGGGGGTAGAATTTCATATTTTTATGCTTTAATGCTTTCTGAAAATTTTAAAAGTTGTATAATAGTTGGGCTTGTTTACTTTTAATGCTTTTGCAAGCTTTGTTTCTTGCTTAATCCCATGCTTTTTGTGTATTTTCAATCACGTTTTTTGCATTAAAATTTTTGATTTTTTTAAAGCATGCTTCCTTTTTCACTTGTCACATTTCGAGTATTGATCTTGCTTTCTAATTGATTGAGAAGCATATAGGTTGTGATACATTTAGCCTCTTTTTGTGAGTTTTTGAGCCTTTTGAGCAATCATCATAATATTTGCTCCATTATTCTTTGCTGAGAGTTTGTCGTTCATGGTTGTTTATTTCTAGATCTTGCTCTGTTATACATGTTAAGATTGTTTTTGTTTGATTTTGGGTGCTTGAAGTTTATAAGGGCAAATTAGGGGAACCAATTCTAGCTTTCTAAAGGCCTACCTGAACTTAATTCATTAGATGCCATTTTTGAGCCTAAGCCTTTTCTTTGATATTTAGCCACACATAAATAATACTTTCCCATTCTTTTTGTCTCTTTTTCACCCAATTGAGAGGTTTCTATGTTCTTGAAAGATATATGTCTCATTTGAAAAAGTCAGTAAAAGTGAGGAAAATTGTGTTATGAGTTGATTCAAAAAGAAAAAAAAATGTGAAAAAAGAAAAGTGCAAAAATAAAAAGTTCGTTATTGAAAATCCGAAAAAGAAAGTAGAAAGTTGAGAAGGAAAAAAAAAGGGATGAGAAGAAGTTGTATGCCTAATTGTGAGAGGTTGTGATTCAAATGAAAAATATGAGTTTTGATTGAGTTTATTGAATATGCCCATAGTAATCTCTCAATTATTTTAGCCTAAATGTCTTCCATCTACCGTTTTCCTAAGCCCCATTACAACCTTTAAAGACCCTTGGATTCTTGCTTTTCGATTTCTTGCATTTACGGTTTTAATTTGATATATTTGCAAGCCTATGGTAAATTTTTTCCATGTTTTGACTTTAGTGATATTCTCTGACTCCCTTTAAACACTTTGAGCGATTTGAGTGAATATCTCGTGAGGGTATCTATTCTTGTATGCTTTGATTTTGAAAAGATTGTTTAGGTTTCTATTCTTGATATGACTTGTGAAATTGAGTTAGCATTTGTGCTTCATGGTTTTATAAAAATTGCAATTTGAGCAAGATTGAACACACACACTTGGGGTTTTGCATGAACCTTAGATTGTTTAGGTATTGATTGTTTACAAGCTTGATGGTTACATAATTTCAGAGATTTTCATGATTGATTTTTAATTGTGCTTAATGCTAGAATTGCTAAGGGACTAGCAATTGTCTAAGTTTGGGGGTATTTGATAACTCGTAAATTACGCGTGTTTATTAGTGATAATATCTCCAAAATAATTAAAATATGAATGATAATTGATTTAAATGTCCATAATATTATTAAACATTGAATTTCATGAACGTAGGCGAAAACGGCGCTCAATTCGGACTTATAACGAAGAAGTTATGCCCATTTTAGTGTTGAAAAAGACCCACCTCCGCGGCGGTGGGATCCGCGGTCACGTGTGAGACCAAAATCAAAATCCGGGCCAAAAACCCGAGGGTGGCCACAGCGGCGATTAATTAAAAAAATGATAAATTGCTGTGATGACGTCATCCCTTGAAGGAATTAGTGCGCGCTGACGTCAGCATGACGTCAGCGCGCACCTTTGTGAAGCAGCAGGTGAAGCGACGTGTCGCTCCACCTGAGCGACACGTCGCTCAGCGAATGGGAAGGATGCAGCGTGCGGCTCGTTGCAAACGGCTCGGCTCGGTTCGTTGGCTCGCGTGCGGCTCCAATCACAGACGCAGGCAGACCCTGAGGGCTTCAAGCGGCTGACGGCTCGGCTGACATGGCTTGAACAGATTTGATAGCAGATTTTCTTTGTATTTTATCCGTTTTTATCCTAATTTTGCCTATTTAAAGTACCTCTTGTACCCTAATTTAAAAATCCCTTCTTCCCCTATTTTTCTTAGAACTTTTAGGTAATTTTTTATATGTTTTCTAGCTAGTTTTTTTATTCCAACTAGAGGATTATCGAGGTTTGGTTCATAATTTGTGAGGTTTTGTTCTTCAATTTAATTCTTATTTTCTCTTTATTCATGATTTCTCTTTGCATATTTTATTGTTGATTAATTATTGTGCAAATTGGCCACTTGTTCTTTGATTAATTATCATATTGCTAGTTAGAACTTTAAATCCGTAATTGTTTAATTGTTCTAATACAAGTAGCATGATAGCATAAATTGATTATTGACACTTTTTGATTTATATTATGGGAATTTATGATCTAACTTAAATGAACCTGTCATACTGTGTTTGTTAGTTAGAATTGAGTTCTTCTCGTCTTAATGCTGTAATAGATTAAATCTTATTATCGTATTCTAAGGTTATCTGTAATTAATTAGGGAAGTAGTCATTAGATCGTATCTTGGCTATCGAGAAATTAAGGAAGAGCACTTGTTGTTCCAGCAACTCCCAACCAATTTAGAGATGAATTTAGGAAGCATGTTTAGTAATCGATGATCAAATTCATGAACCATAACCGAGATTAACCTTTAGTTGGAAGCTTTTCTCTATTGATTTCTTTCTTTTTAATTTATTTTCCGTTTTATTTCCAAAACTCAAAACCCCCCTTTTTGTTAACTTTAATTTAATTCCCTTTCCCCTGTGGAGATCGACCTTACTCATCACTACTACAGATTTATAAATCTCGAGAGTAAGTTTATTATTTTTTGTGGTTTCGACACCCATCAATGAAGTTTTCCCAATTCCTCCAAACTACTCTGAATTGAACCCAACGATGATCACCAAAAACTATAAAGAAGAGAAGGAAGAATTAATGGAGAAAATCCTGCCTAAACCCCTCCTTAGGCGGCGGCAATGGGAAGAAGAAGAAGAAGAGAAATATGGAACCCTACCTTTCCTTTCTGTCTCTGTACGTTCTGTTCTCTGAGTCAAGCCTTCATCCCCCCCCCCCTTTTTTTTTCTTTTCTTCCCCTCTCTCACGCCACTTCACCTTTCTTTCTTTTTTTTTTCTTTTTTTTAAAGGATAAAGTCCTTTATTTAATTCCTGTAAAAAGAATTAAAATTAAAAACACTACTTCCTCCTCAAACAAAAGAAAAACAAACCCACATATTTAAATAAATAAATTATTTATTTAAATATTACTTACCGGAATTCGGGTCGTCACAACTATTCTCTTACTACCACACATCATAAACTATAGATGCATAAATATATATTATTTTTTGTTTCTAAAAGCTTTGAACATAACTATGTCCACACTAAATTTCATGTAATTAACATGGGATTGAGATTTAAATGAATTCAGAACTTGAAACCGATGTGGTTCTCCAAATATGGTTAGACAAGAAAGACAAGGAACAAATTTTTTTTACCACGGTATTTCTAACACTCCTTGTCTTTTTGTGATTGTTTAAGCTGATATTACAACAATTTGGTATCAGAGCCGGATTCATCACAGTCAAGTTTGATTTCCTTTTTTTGTTCCTCGTTTACTTGAGAAACTGTTTTCGCAATTCAAATTGCAGAATGGCATCCAAAGTAGATGTTGAGAAGTATGATGGACATAAAGACTTCAGTCTGTGGAAACGAAAGATGAAAGCACTTCTGATTCATCAAAAGGTCGCAAAGGCTATCCAAGATCCAAAGGATGTTGTAGGTACATTTTCTGAAGATCAAAAGGGAGAATGGAATGAGATTGTTCACGGTTTGATCACCTTCCATCTATCTGACAGTGTTCTAAGATTGGTGAGTGAGGAAGACACTGCCATTGGACTTTGGAATAAACTAGAAAAGCTGTATCTAGTGAAGTCACTGCCAAACAAAATTCTGCTAAAGGAGAGACTGTTTGGATTCAAGGTTGACACTAGCAAATCAATGGAGGATAATTTAGATAATTTTATCAGAATTACACTTGATTTGTCAAACATAGGTGAAAAGGTAGATTCAGAAAACCAAGCAATTATATTACTCAATGCTTTGCCTGAGTCATATAATGATGTTAAAGCTGCAATAAAATATGGAAGGGATAGTCTAGACCTAGAGCTTGTCATTCATGCTCTTAAATCCAAGTTGTTAGAGCTCAAATCAGACAAGAAACCTGGTGATGCATTGTTCACCAGAGGCAGAGATGACAGAAAACAGAAAGGAAATAGGGGAAAATCAAGATCCAAGTCAAGAACAAAGAAAGAGACTAGAAGATGTTACCATTGCAACAAGGAGGGTTATATCAAGAGAAATTGTTATGAACTCAAGAAAGGCAGGGGTAAGATTGATCAGAAGAAGGAAGATGAAGATGATTCAGCCAATCTCTCACAGGATTATGTGGATGCTGGTGTACTGGTAGCATCTGAATTGTTAGATGGAGAATCCTGCATAACCAGATCTTATGAGCTTAAAGATGAGTGGGTGCTTGATTCTGGAAGTTCCTACCACATGACACCAAATAAGACATCCTGTATGACTTTAAACCAATGGAAGGAAGAAAAGTATTCATGGGAGATAATCATCCTTGTAAGGTTGAGGGCATTGGATAAGTGAAATTGCAACTCCATGACAATATGGAAGGCATTTTGACAGAGGTAAGATATGTACCTACAATGGGGAGAAATCTTATTTCACTTGGGATGTTAGACAAGAGTGGCTATACTGTAACGTCCCTTTATTTTGAAGTGAATTATTTATTTATTTATTTTAATTATGTATTTAAGGTTAATTTAAAAGTAATGATTTCGATATTAGTAGTTAATTTCGCCCGAAATTCTTTTAATCGTTTTAATACTTTAAATTTTGCTTCGGTGACATTAATAATTATTAATAGGCCAATTAATAATTACTAATCACCTTTAGATTTATTTAAGAACTTCGGGTTTCGATTTATAAGCTAAAAGTCATTAAAGGACGCAACCGTCATTTTCAAATTTCTTAAAAATATCCAAATTACTATTCATTCATCTTTAAATATATGCCATTTGACCAAAGTTGACCAAAACATCTCATTTTCTCTTCTCCAAACGGTGGCTTCAAGGAGTGGGGGAAGAATTTTTGGTTTTTCTTCATTTCTCGACTAATCGGCTCTATTTCGGTTGCATCGGAAAGCCTTCGGTCCTAGGATTCTTCTCCACCTAGCAATCGTGCTTTCCACTCGTGATCTACGGACTTATCGGTAAGTTAAACTTCAAACCTTAAAGCTCCAAATAATGTTTTAATGGAGTTTTCATTTTGATTCTTCGATTTCTTGCCGAGGAACTCAATGATTTTAAGTACGGGAATTGTTTTAGTGATTTTGACAACTTTCCCTAAACCCTAAAACCGAGTATCAGTCGAAGCCCTTCCCGTTTGAATTTTTCATCGTGGGGGTTGTTTTGGGGTTTACTTTTATTGATATGATGTTTATTGAAATTAAATTCGGGGAATCGATTATTGTTCAAAAACCCGAATCATCGATACCCATTGAAATCGGGAACTTCGAAATTGCTTAAAACCAACTCGAAACACCTCTAAAGTACCCGAGACCCACTTTTCATGGGGGGGCCGAGAGCCTCATAGTGGGGTTTATAGGGTTTTTCGTCGTTTTGAGCTTTTAGATGTTAATTGATCGATGTTCAATTTATTAATGATCGTTAGATATACTTTTAAATTGTAGGTGTTTCGGATCGTTGTTTGGTAGTGCTTCGGAGACTTGGAGCAAAACTATTGGCTAAGGTGAGAATAAATAGGATTTAAAGTAGTTTTAGAAACTGAATAAGTTGAACGGTTTGTAGAACGGAAATTGAGATTAGATTCGATTCTAAGAGTAAAAGAAAGTTAGCTAGTGCCCTTAGGATTAGGAGCTAGTTCTTTGAGTGAAAACTTTGGAATTTCTCGAGGGAACGTTGAACTTTTGAAAGTTCTAAGTTAGAATCATTCCTGAGATTAAATGGAATCCTTGGAAGTGTAGATTATTTATTTAAGATAAGATCTATTGCACCTTGTATAATCATTATGTGAAAAATATGTAAGAGAACTAGTTTCTCAATAAATTGGAAGATCTCGTAATTGGAGAATAAGATTTGATGTAAACCTTTTATATAGTATAAGGTATTAAAGAGAACGAGATTCAAATGTTGTGTATATTGATATGTTATGAAACATATCATTCAAATGCTTGGAATGTAGTTCCACAATTATATTGGAGAATTGGTAAGTAAAAGTGGAACTCTTGATATAAAACTCTTTGAATGGATTGATAGTAAAGAGTAAGTTTGTTTTGGACATGAATCCGGATACGGGTTTGGGGTCTAACTTTACTTTTTATTCTATTTATTCTCACTGGGCTTAAGTTGTTAGCTCGTGATATTACAAACATTTTCAGGTGTTCGGGTCATGAGAGAGGAGCTGGTGCAGCTTGATCGAGAGGATGATGATGCTGAGATGGACTAAATGTCAATTAAAAGTTCCGGAACTTATCTTATCTTATTTTGTTTTGATTTCGGTCTTTGAGATGTAAATTTGTTTATAAGCTCTTAAGAGCTTTTCGTCTTAAGTTTTATGGTTATAATCTTCTTTAATTTTGGAAAAGGAATTGTATTTCCTTACTTTTAATTTCTCTGATTGTGAAAAATGTATACAGGTTGTGGATAGTCCAAGTTTTAAACATATCCATGTCAAATTTTTATTAAATAATAAGTCTTCCGCTGTCAATCTGATTTTAAATTATTTTAAAGGAGTCGGGTCGTCACATATACTTTCAAATTTGTAAATGGTATTTTGAAGGTTAGCAAAGGACAGCTTGTAAAATTGAAGGGACATTTGAGAGCTGGATTGTATATCCTTGAAGGGAAGACAGTAATAGACATGGCACTGATGGTAGAGACATCAAATCAGACTGTTTTGAAAATGTGGCACAAAAGACTTGGACACATATCAGAGAAGGGACTTCAAGAACTACATAAACAGAATCTTCTTGGGAAAACAAAATTCTATGAATTGAAGAACTGTGAACACTGCATTTGTGGAACGTTAACAATAGTCAGTTTCAAGGCAGCAACTCATTGCACAAAGGAGAAACTAAGCTACATTCACTCAGATCTATGGGGCCCTGCTTCAGTGACATCACATGGAGGATCTAGGTATTTTCTTTCAATTATTGATGATTATACCAGGAAAGTTTGGGTTAAAATTCTCAAACAGAAGTCTGATGCATTCTCAAAGTTTAAGGAATGGCTTATTCTAATTCAGAATCAAACTGGCAAGAAGGTTAAAGTGCTAAGGACTGAAAATGGATTAGAATTCTTAAACTCAGACTTCAAGAAACTGTGTGATGAACAAGGAATACAAAGGCACTTGACAGTTCCCTACACTCCTCAACAAAATGGCCTAGAAAAAAGGTTGAATAGGACCATTTTGGAAAGAGTAAGATGCATGTTATTAGGAGCCAATGTACCAAAAACCTTCTGGAGTGAAGCTGTTGTGACTGCCTGTTTCTTGATTAATAGATCTCCATCAACAACACTTGACTTTAAAACCCCAGAAGAAGCATGGTCAGGTACTCCACCCAGATTAGACCAATTGAAAGTTTTTGGTTGTGCAGCCTATGCACACATCAGCCAAGGAAAATTAGAAGCAAGGGCTCTTAAGTGTATTTTCCTTGGATGCCCCCCTGGTGTTAAAGGCTATAAACTATGGTGCATAGAAAAAGGAAATGCAAAATGCATCATTAGCAAAAATGTCAGGTTTGATGAATATAAAATGCCTTATGCAACTCAAGCTCCTATGCAGCAACAGGAAGCTAGAGTTGAGGTGGAGATAGAAGAGCATTCTATAGCAGCACAAACTGACTCTAATTCCAGAAATACTACCACTGCAAGTGGCAGTCAGTCAATAGGAGTATTAGAATCAGCTCAATCTGAACCTCAAGAGGCACAAGAGGCAGTAGCAGAAATTGAGGATTTAGCAAATTGGCAGCAGGGAAACACTGAATTGGGTGAATCAAGCATAAGTGGGGAACAATCTGTGAGTAATTACCAGTTGGCCAGAGATAGAACAAGGAGAACTGTTCAACCACCAACAAGGTTTTATGATTATGCAATGAGTTCTTATGCATTCACTGTTGCTCCTGAGGTTATTGAGAATGAACCAGTTTCATATCAAGAGGCAATCCAAACTGATCAGAGGAATCAATGGATAAATGCTATGAAAGATGAACTAGCTTCACTTTACAAGAATGAGACTTGGAAGTTAGTAGACAAGCCTCATGATAAACAGAGAGTAGTAGGATGCAAATGGATATTCAAGATCAAACAAGGAACTGTGGAATCTAAGCAAGTGAGATACAAAGCTAGATTGGTGGCCAAGGGTTTTACTCAAAAGCAAGGGGTGGACTACACTGAAGTTTTTCTCCAGTTGTTAGGCACACCTCAATAAGGATTCTTCTTTCTCTTACAGCAAAAGAAAACCTTGAATTGGAACAAATGGATGTTAAAACAGCCTTCCTCCATGGAGAATTAGAAGAAGACATTTATATGCTCCAACCCCCTGGTTTTGAGGCAAAAGGGCAAGAAGGAAAGGTCTGTCATTTGAAGAGATCCCTTTATGGTCTTAAATAGTCTCCAAGACAATGGTACAAAAGATTTGACACTTTTGTAACAACAAATGGTTTCCATAGAAGTTCTTATGACTGCTGTGTTTACTACCAATATAAGGCAAAGAAAGACATAATATATCTCCTCTTGTATGTGGATGATATGTTAATTTCCAGCAAAGACATTGGTGAGGTTAAAAGGATCAAGTCACTTCTAAGCAAAGAATTTGAGATGAAAGACTTGGGAGCAGCTAGAAGCATTCTGGGAATGGAGATAGAAAGGGTAAGATCAAAGGGAATACTGTATCTTTCACAAAAGGCATACACTAACAGAGTTCTAAGAAAATTTAACATGCTAAACTCAAAATCAGTATCACTGCCATTTGCCCCACATTTTAAATTATCAGTAGACCAAGCACCTAAAAATGATCATGAAGCAGAAGAGATGTCACATGTTCTATACTCAATTGTAGTTGGCAGCCTAATGTACAACATGGTTTGCACAAGGCCATATTTGGCTCATCCCATGAGTGTAGTGAGCAGATTTATGTCAAACCCAGGGAAGGCACATTGGGAAGGAGTGAAATGGATCATGAGATATTTAAAAGGGTTCCATGAACAGCTGTTTGGTTTATGGTGGAGATCACATCATTCAAAAGGAAGAAATTGAGGGATATGTGGATGCAGACTATGCAACAAATGTGGACAAAAGAAGGTCACTGACAGGTTTTGTATTCAAGGTCCTTGGGAATACAGTCAGTTGGAAGTCCTCATTACAGCATATTGTTGCTTTATCCACTACAAAATCTGAGTATGTAGCACTTGTAGATGCTGTTAAAGAGGGAATTTGGCTACAAGGATTGGTTTATGAACTTATGCAAAAACAGTGCAAGGTATCTATACTATGTGATAGCCAAAGTGCTATACATCTGTCCAAGCATCAAGCTCATCATGAAAGGACCAAACACATTGATATGAGAATGCATTTTATCAGGGATGTCTTAGCAAATGGTACTGTTGAATTGAAAAAGGTATCAACACTTGATAATGCAGCAGACATGTTAACCAAATCAGTTCTTAAGTCCAAATTAAAGGTATGCAAGGAACTGGTTTGTCTTGATTCTGGATAATGAATCAAGTGAGGAGTGGAGAAAGGAATGGAGCTTATCAGAGAATGTATTTCAGTTGGAGTTTGAATCAAGGTGGAGTTTTGTTATGTTAATTACAAAATCCAGCTCAAAGCTAATTGTTTAGGCTTCACAGTGTGCAGATTCTATTTGCTGATGTGGCACTGCCATGTGATTTAATAACTAACTATATTCTCCATGATCATTGGGCATCTTTGGCATGTGCTGAGAAGGTTCTAGATTTATTACTTTCTTCAGCTATTGAATCACCAAGAGAGAGAGACTTCTTCTTCTTCTTCGTGAGACAGAGAGAGATAGAGAATGAGTGAAGTTCTTAGGAGCAGCCATTAATGGCGTTCTTGAGAGCATTGTGAGCTAGAGAGTATTGTATCCATGGTTCATGATAATGCTGAATAAGAATGACTAAGAAGCTTCTGATTCTCCCTGTGGATGTAGACGATTTGGTCGAAGCATGTATCTGATTGTGTTCTTTGTTATTCTTCTTCGTTAATCTCTGTTTTATGTGCTTAATTGTTCTTGCAATGGCTGTGAATTCCTGTTAGTTTTTAGTTTAATTGTGATTGTTTAAGCTGATATTACAACACAATCAAAAGTTGTGGACTCTTGAAATGTGAAAAAGATGAAAAGGTACTCTCTGTTTTTTTTTCTGTATTTATTCATGTCATCATTTTTCTATGTGTCAATCTTAGATTTATATTTTTATATATCTATGATTCGTTGCTTAAAAGAATTTAGATGCAATTCCCTTGCCAAAAATTTGTGCACATAAATGTGTTTTTAGCAAGAGGTAGAAAGATAAAATCTCTTTTATATAATCAAGTTTGGAAAAAAAATATGATTCTCACCCGCCAATTTGAAGTTACCTTTAAAACTAAGATTCCGATTACCAACAATTTTATTTTTAAAAATTAAGCTTGTTTGGTAATATTTATTTTTATTAGTTTGACATTACCTTTCAACAAGTTGTTTTATATGCAGAAATTATGTGGTGGGAGGGGAGAAGTGTTTTGAATTCCGTTATTTGGCATGATGGTTGTAAGCTTGCCCAAATGAAGAATGGATACTCTAAACATCAAAGACCTACAAGGCAATGCAAAAAAAGTTCACTTGACAAGCGTTCAAAAATTCATCCAACTCTACTTAAGATTATGGACGAAAGATTCGGTATACATACTCTTTACTTGACAACTCTATGAATGAGGCTTCCGTTATAGACCTCTTTCAATGCTAATTATAATGTTTCTCAAATGTAAACAAATTGTCTTATAATTTGTGAATGTGATATTGTTTTTTACGTCTCTAGTAACATTTCTTTTTTTCTTTTCTTTTCATGTAATAATTAATTAGATGTCTCGTTTGATGTTAGAGAAAAGCATGAGATTAAATTTATCATTTTGCAGCTTTGTACAGTACTTGGACAATTTCTTCATCATCATGAAAGAGATAAAGATACCCTTAACAGCTTTGTAGAGTACTTTCAAGACTTATTAAGGTATTCAACCATAGTGATGTGTGCTTGGGGGCAGTTAGATTAGAGAGATAAGAAAAACAAATTTTTGACCGATGTATGTCAAACACTCCCTATCATTTTTTGTAAATTTTCAAAGCCATTCCCTTCAATTAATCATGTTCTCTAATGAAAGATCCTTCTAGGTTGTAAAATCAGTTTGAGAAAGTTCAATTCTAGAACTCATGAACTCTGCACCTGAATTTCTTCAAATATAACTGTTTTAGCTTCCCATTGGAGTGGCTTTTCATGCCTCAATAAAGAGTTTGAAGAAGTATAAAATGAAATAGCCAATGACAAAAATTCAAATTGAAGAGATCAAAGAGCGTTCTGGAGGATGAGAGAGAAGTTCTAGCACTTAGAAAATGAAAATGAAATAGCCAATGACAATGCATTAAATATGTCGGATACTATATTTAACCAGTGCTTTCTAAGGTAAAATGCGCCTTAATCAACTTTTCTTTTCAGGCAATAATTAATTACATGTCTTACTTGATATTATAATAACATGAATTTTATTTATTTTTGCATGTAGAAGCGAGGCTCTATAAAAACGATGTTGGAAGAAATTGATGATCCTTGATTTCTAAGAAATACAGGACAATCCAATTAAGGAGAAAATATGAAGGAATTTGAAGCTCAATGTAAGTTTCTTAAAATATATTATCAATAGAATTGATGCTTGCGAAAAGTAAGAGGACATAGCATGGTTTTATTGAGAAAAATATGGCTTGCAAAATTTAAGTTTGTTCATCAGATCCTCCCATACGTAAATTTCCAATATAACCATCTCTTCAAATTAGTTTTCAAATGACAAATGAAATTAGATTGGAAAATACACTAATAAGGAATACGATCAGTTAGCAGTTCCTTTGGTTTATATGAGTATAAAACAAACTTAAAATATAGAAGTTGAATAATACCATAATCAGTTGGTGCTTTACTTATCTTGAGAATGTAAAAATCATTGTAAATATGGAATGTGAATTTGCACACTGAACAAAAATATCCTTCCTTGATATATTGTTTTTTAATCTTATTTTATATTTTATTTTTTCTCCTGGTTATCATGAAAATTGTTTTGAGTTGTAGATTTTTAGTACTCTCAACTCCATAAAGGTTCACTGTTGATCATATAGGCTGCTAATTTTCGATTGATTTTTGAATAACCAGCGGAAATCTTGTTTTTTTTCAGCACGGCTTTTCTAGTTTTATAGTGTTATTTTTAGGTTGTTAGGTTCTTCCCTATAAAAAAAAAAGTCTTTTCTTGTGTTATTTTCCTTGTTTGATAGCAATCATTTTATGAATAGAGTGGAGTTACAACTAGGGGTGAGATATCGATTTCGGTTTCGGTTTCGGTTTCGATTTTGGACCAAAACCGAAACCGATTTTCGGTTTGTGATTTTGTCCGGACCGAACTGATAAGGATTTAGATTCGGTTTCGGTTTCGGTTTCGGTTTCGGTTTCGGTTTCGGTTTCGGTTTTTCTTTTCTTTTCTTTTTTCTCACACCACCAATTAGGCATATTCTATTATATACTTAACATTTTTTTAAAATGTTCTTATTATCAAAACTATGAGATTTATGTCAATTTTGTATTTAAAAAACTTTATATTGAATTTTGGCTTTCAAATAACTCTCATATTTAATTTATTATTGATGTTAATCCAAAATAATAAAAGTACAATAGAATATTATAATTAAAAAAAATTAATAATATCGGTGATAGTTAACCAATATATTTAATAAATATAAACATCGTAAAAAAATAGGTTGAATTAGTTTAATATATATATATATATATGTGTGTGTGTGTGTGTGTGTGTGTGTGTGTATTTGAGGAGGGGGCAGTGGGCTAGGCTTTTGGGGGTGGGGCTGGGCAGTGGGATTTGGGGGGTTGGTGGTGGGTCTGGGGTGGGCAGTGGGCTTTGAGGGGTTGGGGGTGCGCTTATTTATATTAAAAAAAAAGTTTCGGTTTGGGTGCGGTTTCACCATTCTCAGACCGAAACCGAACCGATTCTAATCAGTCTAGAAAAATCTCGGACCGAACCGAACCGAAACGATATTGGCAGTTTCGGTTCGGTGCGGTTTGATCGGTTCGGTTCGGTTTGATCGGTTTTGCGGTTTCGATTCTCACCCCTAGTTACAACTCATATTTCTTATTAACCAATGCTATCCTTTTATTTTCTAATGAAAAATGCTTCTAGATTGGAAAATACACTAATGAGGAAAATGCTTCACGTTCACTATTGTGTACTTACGAACAAGGAGATAATCAAGTCGCGGAAGATGGTAAAATATAATGGCTTCCCATAGAAGTAGGTAGTATCACTAGAAGTTCAGGCATTTCAAAGTAAGTTTCTCCAAATTGAGTAGAACATCAAAATTGATACAATCGAGTGAGTGTAAATCAAGAAATATAAACACACTCTCAGGTAGACGAATAGTTTCCAGGCTTATATTAGTTTTGTTATGGTGTTCTTATCAGTAAAATATGAAAAAGACTCCAATAATGACAGTTAACCAATTTAATCAATTTGAATAAGACTTTGAATTTAATTAAAACAAATGTAGGCAGCATAAAACTCTATGTGCCACCTAATAGTTGGTTGATTTTGTCTGACAAAATATATGTTTCTGTTTACTGCAGATTTCATGCTTTTGCGTGACAAAATGCTTTTCTTGATGCTATTTTTTTTGCTGGAGAAGTGTTCATGTTGGCACTTAGATAGGCAGCAACATCTAGTCAAAAGTGGTCATACTCTAGCATTCATTTACTATAACTTGGGAAATGCTTCTTTGGATGTTTAGTTTGAGTTTTGATTCCTCCAAAGGACGCTCGAGATCTATCTTTATGGGACTTCTTTGGGGCTCTAACTTCAAAGAAAAGGAAGATTTTATTGATTTATGTCTTCTCTACTTTGTTATGGATAGTTTGGACTAAGAGAAATATATACTTGGCTTGTTTAAGATAGATTTGCTTCATGAGATTCAATTTGAGATTTAGTTTTATTTCCTACTTTTTGTTGGGCTAAATTTATTATTTCTTTTATATTTTGGGATTACCTTTCATTCCATATATTTAAGCCTCATCAACCGGGCCAAACTCATGGGCCGACCCAAGCCCAACCCAAGCCCGACCTGTAAGTCAACGGTTGACGGGCCCGACTCGGGCTCTAAACTTTTTGGATATGTATCACGCATTTGAGCCCAAGTCCGGCCCACGGGCTTTATCCATAGGGCCCCAATTAGCTCGGCCCTAGGCCCGGCCCAAAGCCCTGCTTGAGGTCTGTTCAAAAATTATTATTTTTAAATATATATATATATATATATATATATATATATATATATATATATTATTAATATCTATAATTATAAAATATAATCTTATATAATTAGAAAATATAATATATTATAATTAGAAAAAAGTTTTAAAAAATGCAATTAAAAATTTAATGAAAAATTATAATCAAACTAACATACAAGAATGATAAATAACGTTAATTTAAAAGTTTAATAAACAATATATGAAAACATAAATAGAAAAATAAATAGAAGAGTGAAAAATTAAATTAACTTTTTTCTTCATCACCTTAGAGTTAAGTTTAAGTTTAAGTTTAAAAAGTTAAAAATAAGTGTTAAAAAATGCAATAAAAAATTTAATTAAATAATTAAAAATTTGAACTGACCGGGCCAAGCCCGCAAAATGGGCTCAGCCCGGCCAGTCCCGTATTTTATCCCATGGGTCCATGTAACGATGCGACTCCATTAAATCCTTTAAACTCAAAGACACAGTGGAAGACTTAGTAATTTTAAAACCTAGGATCATGTTATTTTTATATATATATTAGAATTCTTGAACTCTTAATTAACTTTGCTAATAGTCATTTGTCAATGCCTAGGGAAGATATACTCCCTAATTAACCTAGCAAATGACTTGTACACAAACTATTCTACTATTATAGTTAAAAATTAAAAAAAAAAAAATAGAGGAAAAAAAACAATAAGAGAAAAAGGTTGAAATTTTTTCTTACTTGATAGATTATTATAGTTGCTTTGCTTAATTATTAGTCTTTTTCACAGAAACCTCGAGAAGAGCTACAATGAAGTAAACTCTCAAATAGTGACTTTAGAGGTGGTGGTTGGGGAAATAACACTCAGAGCCTGTTTCATCTATAGATCCTTATATCCCAAGATCTCATCACACACATAGCCTGTTTTCATCTATGGATAATTATATCCCAAGATCTCATCACATAAATCTCATAGATCTCATCATATAATAACACACATAGCCTGTTTCATCTATGGATCCTTATATCCCAAGATCTCATCACATAATATCTTGATCTCCTCATATAACATCACTCATAGCGTATTTCATCTATGAATCTGTTATATCCCAAGACCACATCACATAGTACCTCTGCAACGTCCCGTTATTTTAAAGTGAAATTTTTTTTTTATTATTTATTTACATTTGATTATTTTAAATAATTAATCAATTTAATTTTAATTAAAGTTTTTAAGATTAGTTTAAATTTAGTAATTTCGATTTTAGTAGTTATTTTCGTCCGAATTTCTTTTTAATCGCTTTTAATATTTTAAAATCGTTTGGTGACATTAATAAATATTAACGGGCCAATTAATAATTATTAATCACCTTTAGATTATTTTAAGATCATCGGGTTTCGTATTTTAAATCGAATCATTTAAAAGGGACGTATACGTCATTTTCCAATTTCTTAAAAATCACTATTCATCTTCCTCATCTTTAAAAGTCAAACTTTGGTCAAAAAACATCAAATTCATCTCATATTTTTCCTCCAAACCCGTAGCTTAGAGAGGAGGAAAAGGGGAGAGAAAGAAATCGTCGCCCCGGCTTCGTTTCTCGTCCGTTTTACGTGATTTCAGATGCGTTGGAAAGCTCTCGTCGAGACCTTTCTACCCATCCTATCAATTGAGGTTTTCGCTCGTTTTCTCGAGGCCTTAAGGTATGAGAAAGTTTTTAAAATTTGATGTGAATAGTATTTTAATGGTGGTTTTGGATTGAAATCTTCAAATTCGTTCACCGAAGCTTGAAGATTTCCATCGGGAAAGTCGTTTGGGTCGATTTTAGAAACTTCCCCTAAACCCTAAAACCGAGTTTGAGCCGGAAACCCGTCACTTGTGATTTTCCCTCTTTGGGCTATGATTAGGATGTTTAGTTAACTATGATTTTACGTTTTACTTAATTTTTCGGAAATCGATTATTATGTAAAACCCTAAAATATCGTGACCCATTGATATCTCGACTTTCAAAGTGTCTTTGATCAACCCAAATCATCTCTAAAAGTGCTTAAAAGACGGAAAACCGAACCCGAACCCTCTCTTCCTTGTTGGGTCGTGGGTCCCTTAGGGGTTAAATCCGGGGTTTTCATCGTTTTATGTGTTTACTTGCCGTTTGATCGGTTTTCGAATGATTATTGATGGTTAGGTGTGATTGATGTGTAGGTTGGTGATCGATTGTTTGACTTTGACTCCGGCACCTTGGAAGCTTGGATTTAACATCTAAGGTGAGTTTAAAATGGAAGTTAGTAATTTTATGAATTATATTTCATTACGTTATTGTTTATCGAGGTTATGTGATATGGCACATGATAGTATGTGATACGCTCCATACGGTATCATGGTGCGAGGTTATGTGATATGGCACATGATAGTATGTGATACGCTCCATACAGTATCATGGTGCGAGGTTATGTGATATGGCACATGATAGTATGTGATACGCTCCATACGGTATCATGGTGCGAGGTTATGTGATATGGCACATGATAGTATGTGATACGCTCCATACGGTATCATGGTGCGATGATTTGTGATATAGCACTATACACGCAGTGGTAAGGGTGGCATTCAAAGATTTGAGCGTGTATGGATGTGTTATTATTGTTATCATTATTATGTTACTATACACGCTGTGGTAAGGGTGGCATTCGAAGATTTGAGCGTGTATGGATGTGTTATTATTGTTATCATTATTATAGTACTACACATGCGGTGATGCGGGTGGCACTCGTAGTTTCAAGTGTGTGTGGTTGCGACATTATTAGCACTTAGTATATCACATTCTTTTACTTGTATGATGGTATGAGTATTTATTTTGTATGATGTTAGAATGATATCGAGGAAATCCATGACTTATAAAGTTGTTGAGCCACGTGGTTGAGAAAGTTTATTATGTATGTTGATTATTTGTGGACTTTGGAATGTGGAATGGGTAGTAAAAGTGAAATCTAGGCCTTTGGACACGATTTCTGACATGGAATGTTGTTCATAGGATTACTTGCTTTCATTTTACTCTCACTAGCATTTTTATGCTAATGTTGCTACAATTACAATTTTTCAGGTAAGACGCGTGGTAGAGGACGGGGTAGAGGAGGTGGCGCCGCGTGACCGATCGAGACAATGAATGGATAGAAACACAACCGATTTTGGGTGTAGCATTCTTGAATGCTCATGAACATTGCATCACTTTGATTATGATCATTTTGAGCTCGATGGAGCAATTGTATATATTTTGGACTTTAAAACTTTCTTTAGACTTTTTATCATATTATGGAATGCGTATTCCAGGTTTACTGCTTTTCCTGAAATCTGGGTTGTAAACAGGTTTTGGATTATTCGAATTTTAAATGGACCCATGCCGTTTTTCTGTAAAATCAAGTTTTCCGCTGCGCATTTGTTTTAATGGATTTTACAAAAAATCGGGTCGTTACAACCTCGATATAATTGTCACCCATAACCTGTTTCATCTATGAATCCATTATATCCATAAATCAGTTCATGACCCTGTTGCATCACAATACAAACAACAGACAATCAATACAATATACAATACAATTTACACTCAATTACATGTTTATCTTTTGTACTTCTCAAGGAATTGTCTCTTGTAAAAATCCCAAGTACATCAATCATATTATCATTAAAATTTCATAATCCATGGTACTACCGCAATCAACATCAATCGTATTATCATTAGAATTCCGTAATCTATGGTACTACCGCCATCAAACCATAATCCTTAATCCTTACATAAGGTAACAAGATCAAGTAAACAACAACCCATAAGCATCACAGATGCCATGTTCACGAAGATTGTTATTTATAAAGTAAACAATTAACAAGGTTTAACATATCAATGCTACCAAAGACAATAAAACACATATATTACATAAACAACTCCCAAGAATTCTACTAAGCTACTTTTGTCCAAAACTAAACAAAGTACCTTCCACTTCCAAGATTCTCCAAAATATCCACCATAACCTTACATAACTCCCAAAAACGTACCAAAGCTTACTCTTCAATCAAAACTATTAATTAAAAGGTAAAATGCAAATAAGCCCCCTGTGGTTTTTGTCAAATGCATGAACATTCCTTGTGTTTTAAAAATGGCAAATCATACCCATGTGGTTTTAAATTATCTCAATGAGACCCCTCCCCTTCAACGTCGTTAATTTTCTTTTAGCCATAACTTCTTTCTTTGAACTCTGATTTGGATGATTCAAGATGTTTTGGAATTCTCATTACGGACTCTAAGTTATGGTCAATTCAAAACTTCTAAATCACCAGTAACCAAAAGCGTTAATGGTGTAAATCATACCTAGTATTTTGATGAGAATAATCTCTTTTATTTATTAACGATTTTGAAGTTTTGAACTAACCATAACTTAGAGCCTGAAATGAGAATTCCAAAACATCTTGAATCATTCAAATCGGAGTTCAAACGAAGAAGTTATGACTAAAAGAAAATGGATTAATGTACTAAATGGCCTGTTTTGAGATGACTCAATCAATTTATAGCCTACCAAATTTTTTTAACATTTTTTGGCCTATTTCAAAATCTGTCCTACATTTTATTCCTGATTTACCCTTATGTAACATTTATTATTGTTTTTAATTCTATTTATGATTTGATAGATCTACTCATTTATTTTCCTTCATTTTAGCTTATGTAATTCACAAAATTTGCGTTTCACAATCTGCACAAGAGAGGATTTTTTTTTATTTCTTTCCCGAATTTTAGTTTCCATATTTATTATTTGATGATACAAATTCCCTTAAATCTCTCCTTTCAAGTTTCAATTTTGATTTTTTATACCAGATTTTAATATTATTTTCCCTATACTTCGTTGTTTATTTTTTATTTTAGTTTCCATATTTGATTCATTAGTATTTCAAATTTACTTAAATCTCACATTTCAATTTTAAATTTTGGTATTTTACAAGTTCAAATTTTATTTACCTTTTTTTTGCTATTCGATTTATATATATATATTTTTCTTCTTTTGTTCATTTTTGTTTTGTTTTGGGTCTCAATTATGTTTTGTACAATATATAAATCCGCACTATACATGAATAGTATAAAAATCCCTTTAACAATGAGCTTATTATTGTACAATAATTCAAGTACACTAATATAATATATCAAAAATTCATATAAATACATCTTTTAACTATCTTTGAATGTACTAATTTAATTTTTTTTATATAGTTTTCTCAAAAAAAAAAAAATTGTTTGTATATTTTATATGTACTACACATTCTTTTCCAATCTCATATGAGTTTTAGCTATAGTATAAAGTATATACATTTAATATGTATAATACAAATTTACTAAATACATAAACAAAAGTTACTTTTTCGATGTAATGTTATTCTAGTACAAAACAATAGGACATCTCAATATATACATAATTTTTTTTCCAAACACAAATAAAATCTATATAAATGCCTCATTTTCATATAAACTGCATCAAAATTTACAATTTAATTTTAGTACAGTATAACATTCAATCAATATATTTGGAAAAAAATCATTTTTCTATAGTGTCGCCAATAAAGTTCATATCAATAAATTTTTCTTTTACTATTGTTTGTACAGTTTCTTTGTACAATTTACATGTATGTATTGTACTAATTTAAATTTGTTTGTATATTTTACATATATATACTGTACTAATTTAAATTTGTTTGTACAATTTACATGTACGTACTGTACATTTGAATCTTGCTTCCTCAAGTTTTTGATGAGCTTAGATGAGTTTTTTTCCCTTATTATTGAAACAAAATTCCAAGACCCCTGAAGCTTCCCGTAATCTCTTCCTCAAAATCTCTGATGAGCACCATACCTCAAACCCAGATGTGACACTCCGACTGTAACACTTGTATATTTGGATGGGAAAAGAGGCCAGACAACTAAATATAAATCTACACAAGAACTGTATTATCTTGACAAAAAAATTATACAGGATTTATAAATAGAATGTCCTATGAATTAATACATGATTAACAAAATCATAGTCATTTCACCAAAAACATATAAAATTAAACAACAATAGAAACAAATACAGTAATATAACAATCCAAATGAGAATAAGAATAGGATTACTTGTGGCAAATCATCTTACCTGATTGTATTTGGGAGCCAAAGCCATCAAGGAAGGTTCAATCATTTCTCCTCTTAGTCTCAATACAAAATGAAGAGTTGATTATGAAACGGCAAAAAAAAAAAAACCAATCAAATCAAGACAAAAAAAAACAAAACCCGATCTAAAGATCTACATTAAAATTAAATTAAGCAGAGAAGAAATGAAAGACAAACATTTTTTAATGTTATAGTCAACAAGAGCTCGGCCATCTTCAAGCTACTTTTCGGCGAAAATCAAACGCTACTGATCCAGAGGAATTCTTGGTTATTGAGAACAATTTTCTTTTCATTTTAATGATCGAAAATTTGGAAACAAAAAAAAATGAAGAATGAGAGAGTGAAAAATAAAACCTTGCTAAAAATCCGTACCTCAAACCCATTGATTTTGTTGTTTCCTTTTTTTTTTCAATTGATTTGGCTCGCAAAATCATACATCATTAATACGATAGGGGTATTTCCGTCCAACAAATTCTCTTCTCTCCTCCCTGAACTATCTTTTAGGCTATAAAACGTTTTTTTTACTCCCTAGGCCAAAAAGTGTTATTTTAGACAATTTAGGGCTATATACTTATCAACAAGCGGAACTCTTAACCTCGATCAAACAATATCGTCATGCAACTCAATACATAAAATTACAAACCACCACAAACATCACCTTTAGTAAACTCACCTTTAATACGATAGGGGTATTTCATTTTGTTTAAACTCACCTTTAGTAAAGTAGACAATCTTCCTAAATGTCGAACGATCGATAACGTGAGCGATTATCAACACCTACAGTTAAATTACATCTAACAAACATTAATTAACCAAACATCGAAGAAACGACGAGTAGATAATTAAAAGACAAAAAACAGCCCGGAATGGTTACCAATAAGCCCACGGCAGTGGCTGTTTTGGAGGAAGGAAATTTCTGACTTTTGGGCATTCTAGGGATGATCCGGGTTGGTTTTAAGTACTTTTTAGGTGTTTACTATCAGAGATAATCCAGTAGATAGCCTGTTTTGGCTGATAACTAAGTTTTTTTAGCCCTCCCTTTTTTTTTAAAGCTTTTTGGCCCAAATCTGATTTGATATTTTTCAATATACCTGATTTGGCCCTCACCACATTTCTCATCTTACCTTCTCTCTCATCTCAATCTAAATCTTCTCTCTCTCTTTTTTTTTTCGTTTTAATTACTTTTTAAAACTCATTCATCATTTAGCCACGTATTTAATTATCTTGCCACTTTCCGTGATGTATTTGTTTGTGTATACCTATCATAACCTTTTGTGTATTTAATATTATAATTCTGACTATTAGATTTTCTCCATTATTTTTTCCTTCTTTACGTTTTTTCGTTTATCTTGTTTAGGTCAAGTTTCCAATCATCTTTGTTTTTCATTCGTCAAAAATTCAAGGGATTGGTTGGATTTTGTTATTTTTAGGGATTGTTGAGCCAAACTCTCGATTTCCATTCAACGATCACCATCAAAGCATATTCAAATTACCATGTAAATGCAGATCTAAATTGTTCTCATCATCTTTCTATTTTTTTTTTCTCTTCTACCTATTGCATCATCTTATACGATGGTGAGGAATGTACAGTACATTACGATTATATTATATTATGTACATTTTTATCACATCTTTTTCGTATTGTATAGAAATATTTGATATTATGTACGGTATATTGTACTCTATTGCCGTACATTATAATATTTGATGTGCGTACAGTATCATCATATAATGCACATCGAAAGAATTTTTCGAAGATTCGCCGGAAAAAATGATTATCAGTTTTGAAAAGGTAAATTTTTTTTGTTTAGTTTTGATTTTTAAAATATTTGATTTTCTCTCTTATTTTTATGAATTTTTTTAATGTTTAATGTTTCCTTGATTTTAGGATTTTCAAATCTTAATTCTCTTTCTTATTTCATTCTTAATTAAGTTTAGTAAGGGTGATTTGGGTATTTTACATATCAAATAGGCTATTTTGTTTTATTTTTTTGAGGCGGGCCTCTTTGTCTTATTTTGTAGATTTTCAGGCTATATACCCAGATAACCCTTACTATCAATGGGTAAACTTTATTAGGGCCTTTGGACATGATTCTTTCACCCAAACTTGAAGGAAAAACAAAATAAAGTAAGAAAAATACCATTAAAGCAGTCCCACGGTTTCAAGGTTCAAAAGGGAGTAGGATTTTCACATCTCTTTAATTCTGGGTTTGAGAAACAAGGAAAAACCTAAATGAAATTTCAATCCCAAATTATCTATGATCCATGCGAAGAAATTGAAGATTTCAACGCAAAACTAAAATGAGAAAAGAGTGATTCTTCTAATTTTCTATTGATTGTTTTAGATTAAGTTTATAATCTCATTAATGTCAAAATCAGAAAGAAATGGAGAAACTCAAAGACAAAGCAAGGAGACTTGACCACATTGTATTGTCATTTTCCTAAAGTTTGGACTTTTCTCATATTAGAAATATCATTATTCAAATTTGTGGTCATGTTTTGCCTTTCACTATGCTTTGAATGATATAATTTTGAAAATTCAACTGGTAGCTTTTATTTATACCATCTTTTGCAGCATTATTTCTGATCTCAAAAAACCAAGTGATTTTTTTTTCTCGCTACTCTCTGCAAGTGTAAGCCATGGCTGAAACAATTCTGTTCAATGTTGTTGGGGAGATCATCAAGAAATTAAGCTCTGAAGCTTTCAAAGATCTCGGAATGATGTGGGGAATAAAGGATGATATCACCAAACTCACCAATTCTGCTTCAATCATCAAGGCTGTTCTTATTGATGCTGAGAACAAGCAGGATTAAAACAATGCTCTAAGCGAGTGGCTCGAAAAGCTTAAACATGCTTTTTATGATGTGGAAGATGTTATTGATGAATTCTCTTGTGAGGCTTTACAGCGAGAATTGATGACTAAGGATAAAAGAGCAAAACAGGTACGCATCTTCTTCTCCCGAAACAACCAGCTTCTGTTTGCTAATAAAATGGCACAAAAAATAAAGAATGTTAGGGAGATTCTAGATGATATTGCTGCTGATAGAAACAACTTTGGTTTAACCATAAACGTTGTTGAACCAAATATTCCACATGTTCCGGGGAGAGACTCTCATTCTCATGTACGTGAGGAGGAGGTGATTGGGAGAAATGATGATAAAGAAAAAGTCAAAAATGATTTTCTCGATATGAATGTCAATCAGAACATCTCATTCATTGTAATAGCCGGCATGGGAGGATTAGGGAAAACAACATTGGCTAAATACCTCTACAATGATGAGAAAGTTTCTAAATCTTTCGATCTTAAAATAAGGGTATGTGTTTCTGAATTATTTGATGTGAAAGTGATAATGAAAAAGATAATAGAAACAACAACCCAAAAAAAACTTGATACTAATGAGATGGAATCTTTACAAAGACAACTTCGAGAACTGATTGAAGGAAAGAAGTATCTTTTGGTATTGGATGACATATGGAATGAAACCGAAGAGAAATGGTCTGAGCTAAAAGATCTATTCATGTTTGGAGCAAGAGGTAGTAAGATTTTGATCACAAAACGTGACAACAAACCAGTTTCAGAGATTGCTGATATGACTCTATTAATGTACGATTTAGAAGGCTTATCAGAGAAAAACTCATGGTTGTTATTTAAAAAAGTTGCATTCAAAGAAGGTGAAGAGCCAAGCAATCCAAACTTGATAAATTTGGGAAAAGAGATTGTACAAAAGTGCAATGGCTTTCCTCTCTTGATAAGAAGTATAGGGCGTTCGTTGCACTCCGAAACATCAGAAGAAAAATGGATGTCAATCGAGGATAAGCTGCGACCGGCAAATAATGTGATGTCAAACCTAAAATTGAGCTACGACCGCCTCCCAACATCATATTTGAAGCAATGTTTTGTCTATTGTTCGTTGTTTCCCAAAGATTTTTCTATCTCAGCAAATGAAATTATTAGACTATCAATTGCTCTAGGTTTCGTCCCATCATCAGATTCAAGTAAGTCTATGGAAGACCTAGGAAATGATTATTTTATGGAATTATGTTGGAGGTCATTGCTTCAAATTAGAAAGTGAAGATGATTATTTTATGGAATTATGTTGGAGGTCATTGCTTCAAAGTTCAGTTTTAGAAAGTGAAGATGATTTTTATTATGATGATTTTTGGTTAACCTCTTGCCAGAATTTTCGTTTTACATATAAAATGCATGATTTAATGCATGATCTTGCACAAATGGTTGCAAGTGGCGATTGCAAATATATAAATTATAAAGATTACGATGCTATTGATGAAAAAACTCGTCATATTTCAATTCAATACAATTAAAAAAGTGAAAGGAATTTGCCCACTTCAATATTCAAGGCTAAAGGGTTGAGAACGTTGTTTTTACAACATTATAAATTTTATGGGATTGAAATGGATACATCTACTTTAAAAGAGCTATTTTCAAGCTGTGTACGTTTGCGAGTGTTGAAACTAAATGAGGCGCATTTTAACAAGGTGCCAAAATCCATCAGGAAGTTAAGACAACTTCGATATCTAGACCTCTCAAGAAATGGAAGTTTGAAATTTCTCCCAAATTCTATCACTGAATTGCAAAATTTGCAAACACTAGACTTGCATGCTTGTTATAGATTAGAGGAACTACCGAGAGATATAAAGAATCTTGTAAATCTTAGACATCTTGATTTAGGTGGTACAAGGTTGAAGCATATGCCACAGGGAATGGGAAAGTTGACAAGTTTACAGACATTAAATTTGTTTGGGTTGGGAAACAAGGATGACATGCATGCTTGTAAGCTGAGTGAATTGAAAGAGCTCAACCATTTAAAAGGAGAGTTAGTCATAAAAGGTTTAAAACAGCTGAATACTACTCCATCTGAATCTACCTTAGCAAGGTTGAACGACAAGAAATATTTGCGACACTTGTTTCTTAAATGGGATTGGGATTGGGAAGATGATGAAATGGTGTTGGAAGGCCTCGAACCACATCCAAATGTTGAATCCTTGTGCATTTCATATTATATGGGAGAAAGATTATCGAATTGGGTATCCTCACTCTCTAAATTGATTTGGATTCAAATTCATGGCTGCAAAAGATTGCAACAACTTCCACAGTTTGATCATCTTCCACTTCTCAAATGCCTAACTTTGAGGGACCTTGATGCTTTGGAGTTCATAGATATCAAAGATTCGGTTTCTTCATCGGTGTTTTTTCCGTCACTTCAATATCCCCGTTTAGGTAGTATGCCTAATTTGAAAGGATGGTGGAAAAGGGAACCTTGCTCACTTCCATCTCTTCGTGAAATTGAAATCTACGAATGCCCGAAGCAAATATCAAATTGCCAATATTTGGAAGGGTGTGTTTATGAAAATGTAGAACTTGAGTCATTGGGTGGAGTGAAAGATGGAAAATTGAAAGATTTGAAACTTTGGTCACTCCCAAAACTGGAGTCCTTACCAACTGGACCTCAACATTCGGCTACTCTTCAAACTCTCTTCATATCAGATTGTTGTAATCTGAGGCATTTACTGGAATGGATAGGAAGCCTCGTTTCACTTTCAAGGTTGGATATTAAGAAATGTCCCAATTTGAAATCAGTTCCAGAGGGAATGCGCCAACTTAAATCTTTACAAACCCTTGTAATAAGTGAATGTCCAGAACTAGAAGAAAGATGCAAGGAAGGAGGGCAGGCAGGATTGGCCCAAGATTGCCCACGTTCCAAAAGTCTCTCTCTCAGTGGAGAAGATGTTGAAGATAGCATGGTATTAAGATTAGCTCGATTTGTCCAGGTATTCAATCAAACCATCCTTTATTTCATTTCTTAAAAAAAGGCCTACAGGGTGTAAAAAAAAATATTCTCCATTTCATTATCATTCCAATTTCTTCAAATTGAAACAAGAATTATGAAAAATATTGTTAAAAACCTGAAAATTTCGCTAAAAACTTGAAGGGATTTTTTCTTTTTAAAAATTGGGTTAAAAGGATGAAGCATATAAGCATATAAAATTGAAGGGATTTTTTCTAAATATAAAAAAACTACAAGCGTTCGAAAACTCATCCAACAACAGTTATTAGTTTTTTGGATTAATGAGTTGATGACTCCCTTGTTGAAGTGTGGTAAGATATTGAACTACAATACTTAGCTAGATGTATAGAAGTTTGTTGATTATTGCATGACTTTCATCTCTTGTTGGATTGCAGGAGTGAGAGGCATTCACTATTGTCTATGTACGAACAAGCTGGAGATGATTAAGAGAAACTGAATGAACAAGAAAAAACAAGCTTGAGGGCAAGGAGATGATCAAACTGCGGAAGATGGCAGATATAACGGCTTCCCATAGGAGTAGGCTGTACTCATCAATAAAAGTTCAGGCATTTGAAACCGGTGTGGTTAAAAGGAAGTTTCTCCAAATATGCTGCCAATAAAATTGAAGTTAGCTTGGGGCAGGGCAGTGAGAGAGACAACACATGGTCAGACAAGAAAGACAAGGAACATATGTTTTTGACCAAGGTATTTCTAACACTCCTTGTCTTTTTAGTTAGTTTTGCAAATCAACCATCCCTTCAATTATGTAAAACGTCAAAATTAATACAACCAAGTGTAAATCAAGAAATATTAACACACTCTCGGGTAGACGAATAGTTTCCAACTTTCCATGCTTATTTTAGTTTTGTTATGGTGTTCAGTCAGTAAAATATGAAAAAGACTCCATGAATTACAGGCAATCAATTAAATTAATTTGAATAAGACTTTGAATTAAAACAGATGTAGAATTACTTTAAAATGTTATATCATTTTTAAAAAAATAAAAAAAATATTGTCTATGTTGAAAACTATTCAAATAACTAAGAAAATTGAGACATGTTACTCAGTTTCAGGAGCATAGCCAAATCACCTATTTGGAACTCAATCAAAAGTTGCGGTCTCTCGAAATGTGAGAAGGATGAAAAGGTACTCTCTTTATTCTTGTCATCATTTTTCATATGTGTCAATATGAGATTCATACTTTAATATATCTATGATTCTTTGCTTAAAAAAATTAGATGCAATTCCCCTGCTCAAAATTTGTACACCTAAATATGTTTTTAGCAAGAACTAGAAAGATAAAATCTCTTTTATATAATCAAGTTTTGGGGAGAAATATTGCATTAATCACTGCTTGGAAAGAAATATGTTTCTCACTCGCCAATTTGAAGTTACCTTTAAAACTAAGATTCTGTTTACAATTATTTTTTGTTTCTTAAAAATTAAATTTGTTTGGTAATATGTTTCTTTTTTATTAGTTTGACATTACCTTTCAACAATTTGTTTGATATGCAGAAATTATAGGGTGGGAAGGGAGAAGTGTTTTGAATTCCTTTATACGGTATGAGCTTGTAAGCTTGCCCAAAAGAAGGATGGATAGTCTAAACATCAAAGACCTACAAGGCAATGCAAAAAAAAGTTCACTTGACAAGCGTTCGAAAAATCATCGAACTCTACTTGTTCAACAACAGTTATTAGTTTTTTGGATTGATGAGTTGATGACTTCCTTGCTGCAGTGAGTTAAGATATTGAACTACAATACTTAGCTAGATCTAGAGAAGTTTGTTGATTATTGCATGACTGTCATCTCTCGTTAGTTTGCAGGAGTGAGAGACATTCCCCCCAACAACTTATCTGGAAGAAATTCAAGATCCTCTATTTTCATTAATGAAAAAAAATCAAATTGAAGAGATCAAAGAGCGTCGTGGAGGATGAAAGAATATATGGGCTCTCATATGCTTTAAGAAAGAAGGTCTACCACTTAGAGACTGAAATATCTCAGAGTAAGCTTCAACAAATGTATTGTCAATGGCATTGAAATCAGACAGGAGGCAATTAGCAGAGACATAGAATTATCGGGAGAGGAAAAGACGATTTTAATCAAGGTTTGTTAAACATTCCTTATACTATAATTAACCGATGCATACAAAATTTATGGTCAAATATATCTTAAACAACTTTTCTTTTCAAGCAATAATTAATTTTAGATGTCTTGCTTGATACTATAAAAGTATATGATTAAATTTATCATTTATAGGTTTGTTGAATTTTTTGACAATTTCTTCATCATCATGAAAGATATGAAGATAAACTTAATGCGAGCACTTGAGAGATTTCTTCAGGTATTTAAGATGCCTATTATCCATCTCTCTAGGCTCCCAAGCGCTTCACATCCAACCATAATAATATTCCATGCTGAATAACTCGTGTTTCTTGCTGCAATGTAGTGTGTAGATCTTGGAGTCAGGTGAGATATTTCACAACTTGCAGATGGAGAAGTTTGTGTGTTATGGCATGAACTTTATTTCTGATCCTTGATTTCGAAGTATAGAAGGCGTATTTTTCTTCCTAAGATTATTTCTTCTAATGATATTTGGGACATCATCTGTATTTTTAATGCCTCAAGTTGGAGTTCAAATTGTAAAGTTTTTTGTAATTATCGGCCCTTTATTTTAGCTTCCAATTGGAATATTTTCTTGTAGCCCTTTTTTGGCCTTTTTGGTTTTTCATACATCAGTGAAAAGTTTGGTCTACTATATATACAAAAAAATATAGAAACGATCCAAATAAGGATGGAGGAATTTGAAGGCTATTTAAGGGAGTTGCAGTGTTCATCAAGATAGAAGTTCTCAATGTATTGCCAATGGGAGTGAAGTGAAGTTCGGGCCGATGAAGTTTAATTCAAAGTAAGTATCTCCAAATTTGGTGCCAATGAAGTTGAAGTTAGCTTGGAGCAGTTAAAGAGAAAAGGAAAACGAATTTTTGACCAGGGTATGTCAAACACGCCCTATCATTCTTAAATTAATCAAGTTCTCTAATTACAGATCTTTCCATGTTGTAAAAACACTGAAGGAGAGAATGCTTCTCTATAATTACATATATAGGGTTAAAGATTCTTCCTATTTTTTAATTTATACACTTTTACACGTTTTCTTGGTGTAGAGTTGGATTACTGCATCTCTTTACAAATTTATTGATCAGGTTCTTACTCATGAAGGGGAGTGGGGAAAAGACTGAAATCTTTATTTCAGTATTCTTTCTTGTAATTTTATTTAATTTAGATTCAATAGTGTTTTCAGCACTAGTTCAGTAATTCACAGAAATGTGACTGAGTACGAATTTCATCAATTTATCTAACGGAATCAGAATTGGCGACGAAGAGTTGCCCTTAAACAACCTTTTACAACATGTGTGGTTGAATGCAGGATTTATTATGGAGAAGTGTCTTGTTGGCATTTTGGATGGATCGTCATTGCAGAAGGCGATATCGACAACATCATTACATTCATGTTTACTGTAGCAATTCAATGTGTAACTCTTGGAGACAAGTGAGATATTTCATGGATTTTCAATGATAATTTGAGAATGTCATCTACAATCAAAAGAGATCATTAAAAAAAATTATCAGTAAAAATTATTAGATGCCAAGGGTATTTGTCATTACCTTTCAACAAGTCTTTTGATAGGTAGGAATCATATTGTGGGAGGGAGAAGTTTTTTTAATTCCTTTATACACCTTGCGCTCGAGACCTAAAAGGCAATGCTAAAGAAGTTCACGTGACAAATTTTCGAGAGCCACTTTACTTTATCTGTATGCATGCTAATTCAGTTAAGATTATTGCCCCAAATTTGATATATATATATATATATACTCTTCTAGGTCAGGATTGAGAGACCGTTGTATTTTCCATCATCCACGTGATTTGCTTGATATGTTTAGCATGAGTTGGGTTTTTCAAAAAGACCCTGTATCTAATATTACTGCTATGTTGGGAGGTTCTAACCTCCACGGCCAGAAGAGGACTTTGTGGGACAACGCCATTGCTTGGAATATTTGGCTAGAAAGGAATAGAAGAATTTTCATGGATAAGTCTAAGTCTTGGGAGGACATTTGGGAGCTCAATGGCCTCCGATTGGAGTGCTAAGGGGCTCGTGTGCTTTAAGAAACAAGTTTGAACACTTAGAAACTGAAATAGCTCATAATAAGCTTTTCCAAATGTATTGTCAATGGCATTGAAATCAGGCAGGAGGCAATTAGGAGAGAACGAGAATGGCCAGGAGAGGAAAAGACTAACCGAGGTTTGTCAAACACATCTGGTACTATAATTAACCAATGCTTTCCTTTTTTTCTAATGACAAATGCTTATAGATTGGAAAATACACTAACAAGGGAAATGCTTCACATTCATTATTGTCTATGTACGAAAAAGCTGGAGATGAATAAGAGCAATTGAACGCACGAGAAAAAAAAAAGAACTTGAGAGCAAGAAGATGATCAAACCGTGGAAGGTGACATAATATAATGGCTTCCCATAAGAAAGGCAGTATACAGCAATAAAAGTTCGGGCGTTTGAAAGACAGCATATGGGCAGGGCAGTTTGAGAGACAGCATATGGTCGGACAAGGAAAGACGAGGAAAATGTGTTTTTGACCAAGGTATTTCTAACACTCCTTGTCTTTTTATTTAGTTTCCTACGCAATTATCCCTTCAATAAATTAGAACATAAAAAAAATATAACACTCTGGCTAGACGAATAGTTTCCATGCTTATTTTAGTTTTGTTATGGTGTTCTGAAGTTTAGACTTTTCTCAAATTAAAATTTTCTTAATTGAAATTTGTGGTCATTGTTTGCCTTTCACCATGCAGAGACTCAGAAGTAGTTGTAAATTTATGGGCTGCCTGACTATAGCTTTATTTATACTATCTTTTGTTGCATTATTTCTGATCTCAACAAAACAATTATTTTTTTTTCTCTACTCTCTGCAAGTGTAAGCCATGGCTGAAACAATTCTGTTCAATGTTGTTTGGGGAGATCATCAAGAAATTCAGCTCTGAAGCTGTCAAAGAGATCGGAATGATGTGGGGAATGAAGGATGATATCACCAAACTCACCAATTTTGCTTCAATCATCAAGGCTGATTCCGGGAACAAGCAGAATCAAAACAAAGCTCTAAGCGAATGGCTCGGAAAGATTAAACATGCTTTTTATGATGTGGAAGATGTTATTGATGAATTCTCTTCTGAGGCTTCATGGCGAGAAGTGATGACTAAGGATAAAAGAGAAAAACTGTTACGTATCTTTTTCTCCGAAAACAACTAGCTTTTGTTTGCTTATAAAATGGCACGTAAAATAAAGAATATTAGGGAGATTCTAGCTGCTATTGCTAGTGATTGAAACAACTTTGATTTAAACATAAATGTTGTTGAATCAAATATTCCACACGTTTCGGAGAGACACTCACTCTTATATACGTGAGTAGGAGGTGATAGGGAGAATTGATGATAAAGAAAAAGTCAAAAATGATGTGCTCAATATCAATATCAAACAGAACATCCCATTCAATATTGTAATAGCCGGTATGAGAGGATTAGGAAAAATAATAGTGCCTAAATACTTCTACAATGATGAGAAAGTATCTAAATGGGCATGTGTTTCTAAATCAATAACCACTGTTAGACCATATACACGTAAGATGGAATATTTACAATGATAACTTTGAGAATTGATTGAAGGAAATAAGTATCTTTTCGTATTGGATGACATGAAATGAAACCTAAGAGAAATGGTCTGCGGTAAAAGATCTATTCATGTTTGGAGCAAGAGGTAATATGATTTTGATTACAAACGTGACAACAAAACAATTTCAGAGTTGTTGATATGACTTTATTGTATGATTTAGAAGGCTTATCAAAGTAAAATTCATAGTCGGTATTCAATAAGTGATTATTTAAACTTGTTAAATTGCAATTTCAAATATTTCTGATCTGACTCTATTGTATGATTTAGAAGGCTTATCGAAGAAAAACTCATAGTCCTTCATTATTCATGTGACGACCCGTCACTTTTAAATAAATTAAAATCAGAGAAAACAGCGGAAGTCTTTTATTTTAAGAAAATTTTGCGTGGTTTTGTTTGAAAGTTGGCATGCCGAAAACCTGTTTACATCCTAATTTTTCAATCTAATAAATTCACATGGACTTTAAGTCCCAAATCAGGAGTTCAAATAATTCTTATCATAAAAACCACATCAAAAGCTCTTATGAGCTAAATACAACATCAAAGTCTTGAAATTCACAAAAATATTTACATATACTTTACAAAAACAAGTCCATCTCGAGGTCAGCATCCCTCGATCACGCAGCACCATCTCCCATTGCACGGCCTCTAGCCAGGGCATTACCTGAAATTGGTTATAATATCATGAGCTAACAAACTAAGCCCAGTGAGAATAATAAGCATAAAAAGTAAAGATAGACCTCAAACTCGCATTTCGATTTGTGTCCAATTAATCTGACACAATTCACTTCTAAAGTCCTCCAACTCTAGGTAATTCATTCTATACTCTCCAAAGGATGATACTACTAACACTTATAGTCAAATCTCCTCCATTAACTCGTTATGACATAAAATGATAAAAGTAAATAAACTTTGCATCAATTAAACATCTCGCTTCCTCTTTCATCGAACATATAAATGAATGCATGAGAGCATCCCGTAGGATTCGCATATGCCCTTATGCATGAAGAAGGTAACGTGGTCTATCCCGTAGGATCCATCGTTCTCCCTCCTTTTCTTTCTCACTTTCTCTTTTCTTTCTATGAAGGTAATGTGGTTTATCCCGTATGATCCATCGTTCTCCCTTTCATATCTTTCTCACTTTCTCTTTTCTTTCAATGAAGGTAACATGGTCTATCCCGTAGGATCCATCGTTCTCCCATTCATTCTTTCTCACTTTCTCTTTTCTTTCAATGAAGGTAATGTGGTCTATCCCGTAGGATCCATCGTTCTCCCGTTCATTCTTTCTCACTTTCACACTTATTTTCCATGATGCGAAATGTTATGATGCAATATGATGTATTATAGCGTAAATAAATAAAATGCGGAATTTAAGTGTCGATACAAGCATAAAGTAAAGGGCATAAAGTAAAAGATATAAAGTAAATGGCATAAAGTAAAATAGATAAGTATCTCGGATGAACGATATGTAAATTGAACTCCGCTACCAATAATGAAATAAAATCATAACTTAAACGATTAACTTATACCTTCCAGGATTCTAAACTTCCAATAATCCGAGGTTCTATTAACCGTTCTAAAATACAAGTTGGATCTTTTAACTTCCAATGATCCAATCTTAGTTTCAAAACGAAACTAACTTAGAATCTTCTAAGATTCAATACTTTTCTTGAGAACTTCTAAGTTCTCACTTAAAGGATTAACTCTTAATCCTAAGGGCACTAACTCACATCCCTCTAATCTTAGATTCGGATTCTAATCTTAGTTTCAAACTCTACAAACCTTCACACTTATTCGATTTCTATAATTACTTTAAATCCTAATTATTCTCACCTTAATTAAAAGATGACTTTGCTCCTAAGTCCGAAGGAGCGATCAAGCGAGCGGTTCAAAAACACCTACAAATGAATTATATCATACAATCAATAATTAACCAACTATCGATCAAACATCAACCAAACGTACAAAACGACGAAAAACCCAATAAAACCCCACAAGAGGCTCTCGGCCATCACAAGGAAAATAGGCCTCGGGTTTGGTTTTCCGGCTTTTTGGCAATCTAAAAGTGTTTTGAGTTGGTTTTAAGCAAAATCGATATTCCCGATTTCAATGGGTATCGATAAATAGGGTTTTTGAACATTAATCCCTTTCCCGAAATGAATTGAAATAAACACTTACTCATTAATTTCTAACCCATTTTCAATCCCAAAAGGGTAAATTTCAAACGGGAAGGGTTTCGACTGAAACTCGGTTTTAGGGTTAAGGGAAAGTTTCCAAAAACTCTTAAAACTACTCCCGTATTTACAAACACCAAGTTTCACGGCAAGAAATCGAAAGGAAACAAAGAAAACTCCATTAAAACACTATTTGGAGCTTAGGGTTTCAAGCTTTACTTACCGAGAACTCCTTGGATCTCGAGAGAAACGAACGATGGGTAGGTGGGAAATGATCCTTGACTCGAGGGCTTTCCGATTTATCCAAGCTCGAGTCGATCCGCCGAGAAACGAACGAAATCGAATTTTTCTTTCTTCCTCTTTGGTGCTCACTGGTGGGGAGGGAAAAATTGAGAGCTTTTTGGTCAATTTTTTAAGTCAAAGGAGATTTAAAGAAGATGACCAAATAGTAATTTAGATATTTTACAAATTTGGAAATGACGGTTACGTCCTTTTATGACTTTTGGCTTAAAAACAAATCCCGAACTTCTCAAACTATCCCAATGGTGATTAATAATTATTAATTGGCCCGTTAATAATTATTAATACCATTAAAACAAAAATAAACTAAAAAGGTCAATTAAAAGATTAAAACCGAAATAAACTACAAATTCTAATTTACGGATAAATAAATAAACTCTAATTGCTTAAATTGAAATAAAATAAATAAAAGTTTTTTTTTATCACAAAATAACGGGACGTTACAATTCAGAAAAGTGACATTTAAAGAAGGTGAAGAGCCCGACAATCAAAACTTGATAAAATTGGGAAGAAAGATGGTACATAAGTGTAAGGACCTTCCTCTCGTGATAAGAAGTATAGGACGTTCATTGCACTCGGGAACATCGGAAGAAAAATGGATGTCAATCAAGGATAAGTTGCAACTTGAAAATAATGTGATGGCAAACCTAAAATTGAGTTACGGCCAGCTACCAACATCGTATTTGAAGCAATGTTTTGGGACTTTTTTGCTAGATAGCCTTTTTTTTAAAAAAAGTAATTAAGTATGTGTCCTAACACTTAAAGTATTTAAAGAAATGTCATTTTTTGGTGAAGTCGGGTTTTGAAAACCCGTTTTTAACTTAGTATTCGCTACCGTGTCAAAGATGGGCTTTGAAGACCCAACTTCAAGTTTTTTTTTTATATATATGTAATCATTTTTTTAACAATAATTTATGATTTTTTTTTTGTAAAGTTAAAATACTTTCTTTTTGAAAAAATATTTTTTTCCTTAACAAAATAGAGGATTATCATCATGACGAAGAGTTTTTCTTACCAAAATAAAGATAATCTTGGTTCTTCTTTCAAATGCTCAGCCCATGCCATCATTGAAAGAAACTCTAACTTTGAATTATTTCTAACTAAAATCTAATCATCTTACACGTTTAACTTCTTTCTTTTACGTTTTTTGATAGAATTCTTGGCGTCTGAGACCATAGAAAATATGGCACCAAGCGTTCTTGTAAAACTTTTTTATGGAGCAAATTATGGGATCAAACCCACGGGACTTTAAAAAAAATGAAGTCGGGTCTTCCAAACCCGTCTTTGACATGGTGACGAAGACTAAGTCAATTTGAACCTGACTTCACCAAAAAAGAACATTCCTCTAAATACTTTAAACGTTTGGACATATATTTAATTACTAATAAAAAAAAAGGCTAACTAGCAAAAAAAAGTTCTATGTTTTGTCTACTGTTCGTTGTTTCTCAAAAATTATTCTATTTTGAGTAGATTATTTAACAATCTTACATCAAATATTAATTAATTATGTTAAATGTTGTTGACCAAATAAGATTAAGGTACAAGTTGTACCACTTAATAAATTGTTAAAGTTTATGATTGTGTTAAGAATGTATAAAAAAATTGTCTTATCTTTTTTTGAGTATCTTGATAATTTATTTTGGGAATGTCAAAATAAAGGCCACGTTTTAAATCTACATTATCATTTTCTCCTCATCTAAATATGCCGACCTTAGAGATAATCCTTGAAAAGAAAAGGATAATTATATTAAAATAGTATAATCATAAAGTTTAAGGTTTCATAGTCAAATATATATTAAACTAGTACACCCACTTTATCCTTTTGAGGCTTCTTACAATATTGTATGGTGATTTAACAAGATAATATTATATATATAGAAAAAGGTTGGTTATTTGTTCCACCACCCAAAAACGATAATTGTTTTTTTAATCTATTATAAGACTTAGGAAAGGGTATTTTTCGGACTAATGCAGGTTTTCAAAATATATAACAGAATAGACTACTGGTGAAACGTTTTAGCAAACTAGGGCAGTTTTTGACCGTTGACTGAAAACGTGGTATCATTCCACGTTTTTATTATCCATGTCAGCAGAAAACGTGGAATGATTCCACGCTTTCAATGAAAACGTGAAATCATTCCACGCTTTTGTTAAAAACGTGGAATGATTCCACGTTTTCATTAAAAGCGTGGAACCATTCCACGCTTTCATTGAAAACGTGGAATGATTCCACGTTTTCAATGCAGAATGTAATTTTTTTTTTCATTATAGGATGAACATTCCACGCTTTTTTGTTAAAAACGTCAAAAGCGTGGAATCCGTTTTCTTCTCTTGTTCTCATATTAATCTCCATATAATAATAATAATAAACTATGAGAAATGAAGAAATTGAAGCAAAATATGATAAAAGATTAGTTATAACATCGAAATTAAACATTCTAAAAAAATTAGATAGTGCACAAAATGAAATATCATAAACGTTTGATATTGAAGAAAATTAAATTATATGCTAAAAGAAATCATGTCCCGCACGATGGAGGATGTCTATCACGCCGAGGATGTTGTCGTGGAGGCAAATCTTGACCTCGACCTCGACCTCGCCCTCTCCCTCGCCCTCGACGTGGTGGTGGACGAACTTGTTCTTGATCAAAATGCATGCTAGACCCCTCACCAAATGGTAGAGATGTACGTAGGGAATAGTCAATAGCTCCAGGAGTCGGAATCATGAAAAGATGAGGCGAGTGTGAGCCTGATGCACCAACTGAGCTTGATGGATCTCCGATAAAAGATGAGTCAGGTGGAGTGGTGGATGAAAATGCCTGCGTAGGATGATCAATATCAGCTGGATCTTCAACAGGAACATGTTGTCTCTCTCTTGCTGTCCTTCTTTCAGGATGTTCACGAGTGCGTCGCACATTAGGTCGCCTAGCGATGAGCTTTCGTCTAGATTCACGAATAATACTTAAACCACGCTCACTAGCAAGTCTAGTATTAGGATCATCCGATGTTGACAAGTCATTGAACATATCAATCTATATAGGAAAAAAAAACAAAATAAATATGTATAAGAAAAAAAAACTTGTAATAGATTTATACATAAAATGACTGAATACATACCAAAGTGTCATAAGTTCCGCCAACGTGGGTAATAAATCGACGTGTGATACTATAATACCACTCATAATAATCATCTGAAACATCAGAACCCTCTTGAACATCATCACCGTCAAGTATATGATCCATTCTTCGATTCCACCGTTGTAGGTACTCATCCAATTGTGAAATCCAATCGTGATTGTATCTACCTCGTAAGTCAAATCTATGAAGCTGTGGTTCAGTGTCACAATCGACAGGAACTATTTGACGGAATCCAAATTATCTCATAGTACGATCGGGTCGATGCCACTCACATATATAGAAACATATGAGTGGACTTATAGTCATCCACACATTCTGATCCCGTCTACAATACTCCGGTAACAACGTAATAATGTTTGTATATGGTTGCCATATAATCTGTATTTTTAATTAAAAAAACTCGATTAGTATGTTACACTGGTATTTAAAATATAATTATAAATAATTTGATACCTGCTCTGAAGTTAGCTGATCTAGCATATGACGGTACAAAATAAGTACATGTGTGGGAAGATCATTGCATGTGAAAGCATCAACCCATCTACATCGAATAGTAAAGTTAATATAGTGAAATTGATAAATAATTATAAAGAGAAGTATGAGAATGTAGTTGGTACCTTGATCCCAAAGGACGATCTTCTGTTTCATATTCATACATGTGATGTCTAATTGGAGCTATAAATGGTAGACGGTCACATGCCCATAACTGTAGTAAAAGAAGAGGACCAGCTATTTCTGAGGCATCCTGGTTACTTGCCATGCACATCTCACGATATAGAACTGCAAGACATGCACTGCCCCAACTAAAACGACCAGCTGCCTCAAAATCAGTAAGTAATGGGAGATACATAAAATGAACCAGACTATTAGACTTATCTGGTGCGATGACACCACCCAACAAACATAAAATATATGCTCGTGTATGCTGCATAATGGTAACCTCATCAGCTCCATCGGGAATGTAAGGCAACTGCTCAGTTAACCACGGCATACTCAATTGCGACCCATTCAATTTGTTAGGAGGAGGTGTCACACCTAAGAAATCTTGACATACCGTAGGCCATGAATATATGAGTGATCCTGTGACTGCACAACCATTAATCGGTAACCCAAATTGCACAGCAACATCTTGTAATGTAACTGTACACTCTCTAGTCGGTAGATGAAATGTGTGAGTCTCTGGTCTCCACCTCTCCACTAGAGCGGTGATCAGTGCCCAATCCAATGAAATACAACCAATACGGGAAACTCCGTAGAATCCAGATTGTAATAAAAGTGGAATCATGCGTGGGTCAACTGGAATAGACCGTCCACTTCCAACTTCTCGTCGCCTACAAGTCAATGGTTCAGACATCTCATTCTCCCATACCAATTGTGATCGATGAGTAGGCTGTAAATACAATAATGAAGGATCTAATGGTCCTGGATTCATGACGAGTAGTCTGTATAAAGATTTCATTACATAATCAATATCCAAGTAACAAAAGTGTAGCATTAAAAAATCTATTTATTGCATAATCAACATCCAAATAGAAAATGTCTAAATTAAAAAAGTATATTACATAATAAGCATCCAAAGAACATAATACTAGAATAACCAAGTCTATTACATAATCAACATCGAAATGATAAAAGTCTAGACTAAAAGTTTCTATTACATAATCCATAAGACAATCACAATATAAATACCCAAAACAAATGTCTATAACTTGCTTCGAGGTCGTGACGGGCAAGAACGTCGATTATGGCCCACTTTCTTGCATAACCCACAATGTTGTTTAGTACTTGATTCACACCAATCCATCTCATTCCTGAAACGGCGAGTACGTGGTCTTCCTTTCTTCCTCAAAAGATCGTTGTTAGGATGAAGAATCGGGAATTCAGGATCACGCCAATAATCTCTATGTGGGATAGGTTGAAACTGAGTAGAATATGACTCTTTATAAGTGGTAAGCCTATAATAACTTTCAATCAACGACAAGTAGTCCATCCGAACTACTTTACATGCCGCTATCGCATGTGAACAAGGAATTCCATTAGTCGCCCACTTGTTACATGTACACATCCTGGAGCTCAACTTGATAGTGTGTACATTCTCACCTTTTTCAGTCATACTATATCTACCAGTCGTAACCTCAAAAAGCCCGTCATGACAATCATATAATCTTGCTTCATGATCAGCAGCTTGTTTCTCCCAATGTGCAATTTTGTTAAGAGCGTATCTGAGAGTAAACACTTGTTATTTACTACTAGACAATTTAAAACAAAATATGTAAAATTTATTAGATAACTCTGACCTTGTGTACACATTGTTTTCGGTAATTGCTTCATCTACCTCAATTCGGCGTTCCATGAAATACCTTACGATTCGATAGTAGGTAAACTCAACTAATGTCGTAATCGGTAACATACGAGCACCCTTCAAAACCCCATTTATGCATTCAGCAACGTTAGTTGTCATCCACCCATATCGATATCCACCATCATGTGATAGTGTCCACCTATCGGGACTCAAGTTATCGAAAAAAGAAACACAATCAGGATCTGCAAGTTCAAGTTCTTCCATGCATTGTTGAAACTTACGTACTTGGGACTCCGCACCAGCACGATAAACAAGATTCTTTAGTACCTGGTTTTTGAACTTCTTATTCAAGGTACTGGCCACATGACGTAGACAAAAACGATGATAAGCATATGGCTCTGTCCACCCATTATTAGGATCATTAATGGCGGATATGATACCCTTGTGACGATCAGAAATTAAGCAAATACCTTCCCTTTGTGTGACTTTAAACCTCAAATGACGTAAAAACCACCCCCAATTGTCTTTACTTTCCTCATTCACAATGGCAAATGCAAGGGGAAATATATGTCCATTTGAATCCACTGCAGTAGCAATTAAAAGTTTTCCATTGTACTTTCCATACAAATGGGCTCCATCGATTTGAATCATGGGTCGACAATATGCAAAACCGGTAATGCTTGGTCCGAATGACCAAAATACACTACGCAATATACCTTCTCCCGGGGTATCCATACCATCAATCCTCCATTCGACTTGTGTCCCCCGATTTACTTGTTTCACGGCATTCAACCACTTAGGTAGTAGATTAAATGATTTTTTATGATCACCAAACACATGTGTCATAGCTTTTCTCTTCCCATCCCAAACCTTGTAGTAAGAAACATTGAACTTAAATTTGTCCTTGATAATGTTCTGTAACATTGCAATTGTTATGGAAGGTTCATCTTTCACAAAAGAACATATCGTTCTACATATCAAAGAAGCGTCTAATTGATTATGATCTTCATTTACCCTCGCATAAACACAAGTATGAGGGCTTTTGTATTGAGTAATCTCAAACATGCCATGCTTCTTCCTACGACATGCTCGAAGTCTCCATGGACACCCATCCACATGTTTCTTACATCGAATTGACCAAATTATAGTGGTAGACTCAACTACCTCAAACTGTTGGTCATTGAGAACGGCATATTTTTTAACCTCATGCTTCAAATTTTCCTTAGTGTTAAACCTCCTCCCTATACATAACTCGTCTGATCTCCCAACGAAACCAACATTCGGAACTGCAACTGTCTCACACATATTAGAATTAATGATTTCCATATCGAGTGTGGTGTATAAAGGTGAGGCAGGTTCTTGTTCGGGACAATCCCCATGTAAATCCACAATTCCTTCAGTTAAAGTCGCAATGTCAATATAGTCATTAGAGGCTAACATGGATGTAAACATACTAAAGCGTCGTTCAGACACTGGTTCTAATCCATCAATTGTCTCATCATCAACTATATTTCCATCCTCCTCCACATCTTCATCTTCTATATTCCCAACTTCCATATCATCATCATCCTCTATATTTTCATCTCCTATATTTTCATCTTCTATATAATCATCATCATCATCATCATCCACATTTTCATGGGTTTCATCAATTAAACCACTAACAACGACAGATCTCTGTGAACTCTGAATTCCAACATCTACTGTATTCTTCTTAACAATATATAACTCAAGTAGATTTGTAGCAGGAGATGCAACAGAAAACATAAAAGCTAAATCTGCCTGATTACGAATATGAAATGCCACATAGTTGATCGAACCCATTGCAGTCAAACTTGGATATCTATAGATAATGTTATGTTCCTTCAATCTCAAGTTTATACTCATTTCTTCAATCAACACATCAATAAATTCTTCATAGCTTGTACTACTATGCATAGTAAATCCATTTTCTGCATTTCGATCATATTCAATACCACTTGATCCATAGATTATGTTCCCATTTTAAAACATAAAATGGCAACAAATTTATCACTCATCTTGAACCTAAAAAAATATATTTTTACAAACATTATCATGCCTATATTCAACCCAAAACATAATATATGTCAAAATATTTGCATGCCAACAAAAATACATTGAGCATATATTCAATAAAAAACATTCAATCATCCAATTTTTAAGCATAATTATAATAATACTCACCTTCAAATAGGAGACAACCTTAAAATTCGGAAAAACTACCCAATCTATCTACAAAAAAAAAAACAAATAATTTCAATCAAAACCTAAAAATATTATTCATAAGTCTCATATTTCTAAATTTAAAATACATAATTGCTTAAAAAAAATTAAACTATATGAACAATATCATAAAATCAATTAAGAAATTACCGGAACAAAACGACTACGCTCGGTGTCGATCAAAACAAAAAAAACGCCTCCAAAAAAATCAAATTTGGGAGATTTAGGGTTTTTTGGGTTGGTTAGATCTAGCTAAAATGGACCAAAAAGAGAGATGAAGGGCGGCGGCGATGGAGGCGGCGGCTGGGATGAGCGGTGATCAGTGCGGCGACTGGGATAAGGTGGGGCGGCGGCGGCTGGTAGAGGAGGAAGGTGGAAGGAGAAAGAAGAATGGCGAAGGAGGAAGGAGAAAGAAGAAGGAAGAAGGAAACGAGGGGGGGTAATTCTGATTAGAAAACGTGGAACGGTTCCACGTTTTCAAGACAGAGGGGGGGGGGGGCGTTCCACGTTCAAGACAGGGGGGGATGACATGTCTTGCTGAAAACGTGAAATCATATCATGTTTTCATCAGAAAACGTTGAATGATAACACGTTTTTAATAAAAACGCTGAACCATTCAACGTTTTCTAGAAAACGTTGAATGGTTCAGCGTTTTCAAAGTTTGACCAGTCAAACCAAGACTCCACGTCAGTGCCACGTCGAGAAACTGCCCTAGTTTGCTAAATATGTTTCAAACCTATCTATTTTGATAATATGTTATTATTTCTGGCTTATTTTAAAATTTTTTCCGATTTAGGAAACATGGAGTGAAACGGAATATTGATAATATATAATAATAGAGTAAAGAAGAGAAAGGTAGAAGAAAATAAAAAATTAAGGAAGATATGGAATATCAAATGAGTCTTTTCCGATTGGTAAAAAAGAATGGTTATTTCATTTGCTCTATCGTCGTGATATTGATGATGGCTTCTATAGACACTGCAAAAACCGACGGCGACACCGACAGTGGGTTGGATAAAAAATTTGCAATGGGATGGAGTCATTGGACTATAAGAGTGAGAAACAGAATGAATGATCCAAAAATTAGATTAAACGCCCATTGTCAATCAGGAGATGACGATTTGGACTATAAGAGTGGGATAGATACTTTTTAAAAAAAAACATCATCCTAAAACCTCCTTTTTAATATCAAATATATTAGGTACGAGTATGTGTAGGGGTTCGAATCTCATCATTTGAAACTCTATCTCATGATGAATAAGTTTATATATCAACGTCAATCTGTAAATGGGTACACACATGCTCCCTTCTCAAGAGATCGAAGGTTAATTAGAGTGTCACCACTATATTGATGTAATTAATAAGAAAATGTGAGTTCAAATCTCATCCTTCGATACTCTATCTCATGATAAAAAAATTATATGTATTATAACATCAATTTGTAACTGAGTACACTCATACTCCTTTATCAAGAGATCAAATGTTAATTAGAGTCTCACCACTATATTGATGTAATATCTAATACGAAAATGTGTATTATATTAATTTTTAATCCATGCCCATAAATCAACCATAGAGAAATCAAGATTACTACCTTTTGTTTCTACATCATCTCATCTGGAAATTGTTATCGTCAGCATGACTTCTTCAATAGGACAGAAAGATTTGCAAGTCCTAACTAACACACTTAAATACAAACATAATACGAAATGAAGTTGTCGTAATCTGAAACGTGGTTTTCTTTTTATGCGTTTCAATGATAGAATCTGGAAAAAAAAAATCTGTCAAATAAACACTACTTTAAAACACATAAAGTAGTGTGTTTATATGTGTAGAAGAAGAAAATTTGGCAAGATTTTAAAATGATATAATAATTCAAACCAATGATAAAATTACATGTCATTGGACACGTGTCTTTAAATTAAAATAATCAATTAATGTCACGTGTTTTTGTTATAGTCATTGGATTATATAAATTAACCTCAATGAAAATATGTCATATGGCAATTAGGCCCAAATTAAATGAAGCTTGTATCCACCAAAACCTCTATAAATAGAGAGGTTCATTAAGGGGGGACAGAAAAAAAAAATTCAAAGATTCGAAGATTCAAAAGAGTTTGAAGAAAGATTAACTTTGAAGACCGATTCAAAGACTCAACTTCTCGAAATCCGCTTTGAAGACAAAATTTTCAACAACATCAACTCTTTGATTCGAAAAATACGCCGACAACCCTCGCATCTAAACATATGCTCATGAGATAGAATCAGATGATCAATTCATTAGAGATTGTAACACTAAATTCATATAAATACAAACTTATATTTATTCCGCATTAAATTTCTTTTACATAGATATTTCTGTGTGAACAATATTCGTCATAACTAACGACAATCTGTAAGTGGATACACACATGCTCCTTTCTCAAGAGATCAAAGGTTTGAGTCTCACTTCCCCTTGAATCTTCATCCGTTTAAAATCAATAAAATTTTATTGAATGAATGAGTTTTGATTGATTGCCATAGTATTTTTTTTTTGTAGCATCTTGCAAGCTCTGGTTCCATGCATGTTTGGGAATCAAAGGGTTTTTTTTCCTCCTTTTCAAAAATACTAGATTTGTACCCTGGGCGTTGCACGTGAATCACTTACTAATATCTCCAATCTAACCATCTAAATATTATTATAATTTCGTTTTAAAATTATTATATGCTGAGTGAAATTTTAAAAATTTGTTCAAATTTGAAACAAATTTAAAATCATATGGTTAATTTTTTTTTAATTGAAATGTAAAACATAGTTTTTAAATCTAGTGATCTTGTTCTTTGAAAATTTTCAACACAGTTAAAGTAAGTGTCATTTTTTAATTTTATCTTAAATTACCAATATTTTCTTGGAGGTGTATATAATATTATTAATCCTCATCAAATTTTCTAAGATTATTGATATTTATCCGAGTTTAAGTTTTTTTGTTTAATAATTAAATTATTTAAATTTTGCTGAGATACCGTGCAAGCAATAACTGTCCAACTTTGAACACTTATATAAGTGATTTTTTTTTTAAAGTTCAGGACTTGGTATTATACATTATATAAAAATGTTTGTTTTCAAGAAGATTTGATGTTATCCTTGAGAATTTAATCATTTAAAGTAAATAGAATTTTTAATTCCACCGTGAATAATTTTAAAAGATAATGAATGTTATAGCTAATTCATTGAATATTATTATGAATAAATTATGGGTAAAGTAACTCTTTAGTCCCATATTTTAGAGGTCGTGTCTATTTGGTCCCTACGTTTTCAATTTATGTCTAAGTGGCACTACAAAAAACTCTGTTACTAGCCACGCACGATTGCATCACTAATATTATACCTTCGCGTCTCCAATAATCTTTGGTGACGTGAGCCACGCGTCGCGAGTCACGTCGTTAATACCCCGTCATGAATGCTTGTTTTGAGAATCAGCGACGCCGCGTCACTGATGAGGTCAATCATCTACCACGCCTTGCCTGCGTGGCTGATTCTTACTAATTAGCCACTCATGCAAAGCGTGTCTAATGCTCATCATTAGTCTCTCAATTGCGTGTCTATCTGCGTTTTTTTTTTCAAATTGTTGCTCATTAGTGACGCCATTGCGTGGCTATCTGGGGTTTTTTTTTCCAAAGGGCTGCTCATTAGTGACGCCATTGCGTTGCTATCTGGGTTTTTTTTTCCAAAGGGCTGGTCTAACTCATCTAAAGTAATAACTTTGGCACACAATGCACGAAAGAAATTACTAAATTCTGTTATCACTTGACTTGTATTATAATTTAAGAAACCTCAAATTGCTAATGGGAGCAATCGTTAAAATAGAACGTGACAATTGTGACTCTTTAACCCAAGAAGTTTTCTAGTCTGAACGTTAACACACCGAGATATGTTTGATGCAAACCCATCCGGAAATTTCACACTTTTTAAGAACTTACATGCCTCGATACGCTGAGTTGTACTCAATGTGTACGCGGCCATAGGTTTCATAAACTTATCTTTCCCAACCTTCTTAAATGCAATTCAGATCGAATGCCCATGTCCTCTAGATCGTGACGGGCCTTTAATGTGTCTTTATTCTTTCCATCCAAAGAGAAAATTGTGCCTACCAAGTTATCACATATATTTTTCTCTATGTGCATTACATCTAACTTATGACGTAAAAGCAATTTGGACCAATAAGGGAGATTAAAGAAAATACTTTTCTTTGTCCAATTGTCATTTTCTAATGGACGTTTCCTCTTCTTTTCTTGCGTGCTAGAGCTTTTACCAAACTGTGGAAAACTTAACCTATTAAGATCTTGAAGAATCTCACTTCCGGATTTGATAATCGGCTTTCCCCTAAATTCGGGTTCTCCATCATGCACCATTTCAAAACGCCATGGATGACTCATGTGAATATATCGCCGATGACCCATGAAACATATTTTACTTCAAATACCCTTAGAAGAAGTATCTTCTAAACATATGGGACACGCTTTGTATCCTTTCGTACTCCATCCAGATAAATCACCGTATGCTGGAAAATCATTAATGGTCCATAATAAAGCCGCACGTAACTGGAAAAACTCAGACTTTGAGCTATCAAAAGTTTTTATCCCCTCACTCCACATTTCGTTCAATTCATCAATCAACGGCTGTAAGAATACATCAATATCCTTTCCCGGTGACTTAGGCCCAGGTATAAGTAAAGACATGAAAAAATAAGATTCTTTCATGCATATCCAAGGTGGTAAGTTATATGGAACCAAAATAACAGGCCACATGCTGTACGTCAAACTCATTTGGCCAAATGGGTTAAAACCGTCAGAAGCAAGGGCTAAACGCACATTTCTAGAATCAGAAGCGAATAATGGAAACTCTTTGTCAAAATGCTTCCATCCTTCACCGTCGGATGGGTGTCATAGAACACCTTCGGTTTCTAAACGTCCATCCTTGTGCCATCTCATATCAGACGCTGTATGTTTCGATGCAAATAGACTTTGCAACCTTGGTTTCAATGGAAAATGCATCAACACTTTCTGAGCCACCTTCTTCTTACTTTTACCATCTCTCACTGTGTATCGTGATTCCTCACAAACTGGGCACACATCCTCCTTAGCATATTCTTTTCTAAAAAGAACACAATCATATTTACAAACGTGGATTGATTTATACCCCAATCCTAACCCACGTAACAGCTTCTTCGAAGCATAATATGATCCCGACAACAACGTCCCTTCTGGTAATGCTTCCTTTAACAATTCAAGAAGCATATCAAAAGATTTATTACTCCACTTGCTCGTAACCTTGATGTGAATTAACTTCACCAAGAAATTGAGTGATGAAAAGCTTTTACACCCTGGGTATAACTCTTTCTGTGCTTCACCCACTAGATGTGAAAACTCGTCATCGCACTCCCCCGTATTCACATTTTCTTGACCCTCGCCATTTTCGACTCCGCCATCGGGTCCAACTTCGGGGATTTCCATTCCATGATCATAAAATGAACCACCTTGTAAATCATTTAACATTTCCATCATTCCATCATCATCGTCGTCGCCTTCGTCACTTAATGATTCATCCACGTTAGGATGTAAACTCACATTATGACTATTCGTGCTACACTGTCCCACATCCTCCCCGTGGAATGTCCAACGAGTATAACCTTGTGATATGCCATAAATGTGCAGATGTTCACTAATATCTCTAAGTGTAGCATACACAGTGTTCAAACACTTTTTGCAAGGGCACGGGGTCCTTCCCCTCTCATTGAGAACCTTACTCACAACCTCTAAAAATGACTCCACTCCTTTTTTATAAACTGTACAAAACCTATCATTTAATTTCATCCAACTTCTATCCACATTCGACCTAATTCAAACAAAATGCTTAGGAAAATCAGTAATCTATTCTACCCGTAATTTAAAAACCCAAAAATATGTAAAAGAATATGAGATGGCTAACATAACTGCAGGATAGCCGTCTCCCAAGATATTTAGAAATTATAAATGAAACAAACAAATAAAAAAAGAACAATCAATTATAGGTTTTAAATTGTACTTGTCTCAAAAGTTACTTTGTTCATGCTAGAATTAATATGCCTAAATGGGAAGTATTTCACTATTCTAATGCGAAAAATGTGCATTCGAATTCTAATTTGAAAAGCTACGATTACTCCCTATAATTTTCATGCAAACCAATAAAAACATATAAAATAAACTTTCACACTACTAATTTTTAAGACAATTACATAAAGTTTAGAAAATTAACCTGTTTGATCCAGACATCAAAAGGTAAGTTGATCGAGCTAATTTATCAAAACCTGTTACAAATTACAATAGACAATTTGAGCTAATTTTCTAAATATATTATAACATCAATTGCATCAAGTTGTTTTTCTATGATTGTTACTTTAATAAATATACTTTTAACACTTCAAAAAAATATCTCCTAAGAAATTGTCCTAAGAAATTTTCCATCAATAATTGCCCAAATTCCCTTTAAAAAGTCTATGGTACCTCTCAAAACACATTTTTTTAGCACAAATACATGGAGAAACAATTAAATGTACCTCAAAATCAAAATCAAACAATGAAAATCAAACTCTAAAAATAAGCCATAACCTTAAAATCAACCAAATGTACTCTATTTTTGCAAAATAAACCATGAAATATGCCAAATAACAAAGAAGGAATCTTATCAACAAAACATGCAGAATTGAACTCCAATAATACAAAATTTAAAACATCACTTCACAAAATGTGTTCAATTAACATGACATAACACATAATTTCCAGTCATTTAGTTCACTAATTGAATCCAATCCATAGAATTGAAGAAAAACAGAGGAGAATTGAAAATCATAAAAGCAGCCAAAGAAAAGAAGGAGCATGAGTAGTAATTTGATTGAAATACCTGAAAGATCAAACAAGTCGAGAGATGGACAACAACCCAGTTCTTAAAACTATGTGATAATCAAAACAGAAGTGATGATCCGTGTAAAATCTCCTATGTTTACCTGTCAAGAAAAGAAAAGAGAAAGGAAATAATAAAGAGAGACAACAACTGCAAGTCTTATCTATTCTCTATTTCTTTACATAGTAAAAGCTGATCACATTAGATAAAAAAACTCATTTTTCAAAACTAAGCCCTAACCTCAAAATCAATCAAATATTCTCTAATTTTATAAAATTAACCATAAAGCATACCTTAAGGAAGCCAAATATCAAAACGGATGGTATAATTTTACAAAAAACCCATTTTTCAAAACTAAACCCTAACCTCAAAATCAATCAAATCTACTCTATTTTTGTAAAATTAACCATGAAACGACCTTAAAGGAGTCAGATATCAAAACCCCGGCTTTTGAACGGAGTAAAATAGCCTCAAATCGATAAACAATGGAGAAAATCGGAGAGGGAGTAGGAGGGAACGGCGCTGCTACTAGGGAGAGGAAGAAAGAAAAAAAGAAAAGTGGGGAAGAGGGCTACGGGTGGGGATTTTAGGGGAGGACATTGGTGACGCCCGATGTGCGTCACCAATAAGGTTCAAAACGCGCGTTCAGATTAATGAAATATGTTGAACGCGCGTTTTGAATTATTCCCTATCCGTGACGCTGTGTCATCGATGTTGTGGACAATTGCTGACGTGGCATCACTGATATTGCTCCCTGGTCAAGCGAAGATGTAATCACTGACGTTGCGTCAATGATTACTTTATTATTGCAGACGCCCGTGCTTAGCGTCTGCAATGGAAACCATTAGTCACGCATCTGGGCTGCGTGACTAATTCTGACGTGGCCAATACGTCAGTTTTTTGTAGTGTGGTCCTTGAGTTTTGAATGTTGTGTCTATTTGGTCCATGCGTTTTCAAATTGTTTCTAAGTGGTCACTGAGTTTTGGATATTGTGTCTATTTGGTCCCTAGATTTTCAAGAAGTATTAGAAATAAATTTAGTTGGTCCTTAATTTAACTTATTCGTTAACTTCATTGACTTAACGCTGACATAACATGTTTAATTGGTCAAAATATGAAGATAGAATTAAATATTATTTCAAATCTTTCATCAATGTAGGCCTAAAATTTGACATAATAATCTCATGTCAGTATTTTGGTCAATTAAACATCTTATGTCACTGTTAAGTCAATATTATGTTAATAAGGTAACAAATTAAGAAACAATTAAACTTATTTATAATAATCCAAGGAATATTTAGACACAAATTGAAAACTCAGGGACCAAATAGACGCAATATTAAAAACTCAAGGGCAAAATAGACACAAATTGAAAACGCAGATAGACACAATATCTAAAACTCAGGGACCACTTAGACACAAATTAAAAATGTGGGGACCAAATAGACATGACCTCTAAAAATCCGTGACCAAATGAGTACTTTACCCTAAAATTATTAATTGCACATTTCTCATATGAAACAAAAGGCGGTAAAACCATTTAAAAACTTAACAATATATATTATCTGGTGTAAACAATACGTAAGAAAGAAGCAAATGTCGGCTGGGATTAAATACCAACAACTTTCGACAAGATGGCTCTCATTTCCATGTAATATTCTTTAAAATAGAAATAAAATAATCTGCTTCCCTCTGCCCTAAACAGTACCTTTTATAGGGAACAAGCAACAGGGAGGAACCCTAAAAGAGAGGAAACCTAAAACAGAAATAAAGGGGCTAAACATATAGGCCCAACTTAAAAGCAAAACAAGACTGAATTAAATAACAGGGCAAAGAAAGACATGGCCCCAATAGTCCTAAACAACATTTATGGTTGGTGGGCGTCGAATCCACCAAAAATAAATATCTCTACTTTCGGATGATGAGTTTGTAGTAGTGGAAAGTAGGGTCGTATCCACAGAGATTGGTGAATTAAAGTTGGGGTTTTTTGAAGTTTGATGAGAAATTGAAGAAAAACAATAAAAGTCAAGAAAAATTCTATGAGGGAAAGGTTCCAATCAAAGGTTTAATCATTGTTCTATTCATATTTGTCGCTACGTGATAGCGACGCGGAAAGAAGAGGAGTCACCACTAATCATTGGTTTTAAAGGATGGGTGTGATTTGTCACCTAGTCATTGAATTAAGGATGGTCTGCTAACTTTTGATGGTAGGTTCGGGAGTTCATTCACACATAGGGAAGGTATTAGCACCCTATTATGTTCGTTTGAAAACGATTACTGTTTATTATCTTTGTTATTTGATATTAAAGCCTTTTTATCTTTTAAACACACAATATGTTTTTAATTTTTATTTTTAAATGTCTCATATGTTATTGATTAATACCCTAAACATTAGAAGGCATAATCAAATTGGATGAGTGGCATAAAACCATTAGGAAAAAGTTTTAATAGAATTTAATCTCAGTATCCCTTAATTAAATTTATATTCCTTAAGAAATATAGGAGATCAGTATCCTGAAAACACCTAACTCCATCATTGGAAAGTTTTTATAAAAATCATCTTTGGACTATTTTAATTTTAGAATTTGGTGTTTTATGAAAAATTATTATTTAAAGTTTATCTTGAATTAAAATCTTAATAAAAATATATATGGACTTTATCAAGATTAAAGGATTATTATTTTTTAAAAAAAAAAATTTATTATTAATGAAGAGTATCAATTCTAACTTGGGAAATTTTAACTATTTATAATTTCAACGTTTTGGACCTTTTTTTTTTGTTTTAAAATTTAATTGTTAATTTTTATGCTTTTGGAAAAGTAGTATCCTAATTAATTCCAATTTTGTTTTTTTTAATTTTTAATTGTTAATTTTTATGCTTTTGGAAAATTAGTATCCTAATTAATTCCAATTTTGTTTTTTTTTTAATTTTTAATTGTTAATTTTTAATTAAATTTTGACCTAATATTTTGGATGATTTAATTAATAACTATGTATAAGTTTCAAGTATGGAAAAAGTCCCAAAGAAAAGTATGAATATGTATAATTATCAATTACCTAAAAAGATCAATATAATTATGCAAATCTAAATTTTGATGCCTGATTGGTTATATATATTAATACATCACGATTTTGATTGATTTTTTTTAATATAATTTGGCATCCAATTAAGCATTCCAAAATCAAATCTCCATAAATAAACCTATTTCTATTAAATGAGGCAGTAAAGTTCTGAGTTTTTTTTATATGCATTATAGATCTAAATAAATAAATAAAACAATCTCTTATAGATTTGAGTCTAAAACTAAGCAAGGATAAACCAAACAGGCAACCAATTAGACAAACTAAACCACGTAAGAAACAAATTAAATTCTCTTTTTTTTTAGATAAAACAAAAATGAAAAAAAAATGTTATAAACAAGATTTGAAGCTAGGCAAACGTTATATGAAAATGGTAGTTTAGCTAAAAGGGCATATCATAACATGTAAACATTAGGCAAAAACTAAAAAATTTGTTCCTTAGCATCATGGTATATATATAAAACAAAACTCACTGGGACAAACTTTCTTCTCCAACTCCTCGTGATGGCAGCCGAATGACAATAAAAAGATAGCGATTTTCCTCCGAGTTTTCTTTCGGTCAGCAAACTAAACAGAGCTTCGATCCAGAGAGATATAGAAAACTATGAATTGGTAAGGAGACGTAAGATCCCGGTGAATAGATGGGCTGATAACAAAGGATGGCTACGAAGGTTTTGGAGTGAACGTGAGTTTGGGGTTGCAAAGCTTCTCTCTTTTCTTTGAGATTTATGGAGGATTATGGAGGTTATGGTGGGTATGGTGAATGCTAAAGAAAAAAAGCTTGCTGAGAGAGATGGAGATAGTTTTTCCCAAATTCCCTTTCCTTTCCTCCTTTTTTTTTCCGTCCCTATTTGTAAACGCTGATTTAAAAAAAAAGAAAAAAAAAATTTGCATGGAAATGTCTTGACTCGTGGCTTAGGAGATGTTTAAAAAAAAATTAAAACTGAATCATTTTGCTGCAGCTGACCCGTAACCAGAGAAGGAGAAAACGAAAAATAGAAAGAAAGAGGGAAAAAGAGAAAGAGAAGGGAAAATTGGAATGTTTGCTTGAAATTTTTTGAAGGCTTCAACAATTGGTGGTCAATTTGGGGGTAATTGCTTGTTGGTAAGTAATTTCCTCAATCCAATTCTTATTTTGATGAGTTTTGGTAGTTTTTGCAATGGTTCAAATATGAGTTATGGGTTTTATATAAATTTTGTTGTTTATGGATTTTAAGTGAAATGATGAAAGAGTTGAACTTCCATGGGTTAAATTGAGAAGTTGGTGTAAAGATTGATTAAGAATAGTGTAGAAATGAAGTTTTCCATATTTTTATAGAGTTGCTATGAAAATTGTATGAGTTGGGAAGAGGATTTGTATATTGGTTTTTCTTCAATTTGAGTTGGGATTATATGTTGGGAATGAGGAAGAGCAACAAGATTGATATTATTGGCTTTGAAAAATATATTGAAAGTGTAGTCATTGAAAGGAAAGTTGAAGCTCTAGCCATGTGATATTAACCACAATTTTATATGATTTTCTAACATTTCAAATTACTAAGTAGATAATTGATATGTATTTTCTTAAATCAATATTTTCAGGTGATATCGTGGCGTAAATGATATACGATTTGGAATGTTAACAGCAAAAGTTTGTGAGTGGATTCTATTTTCACATTTAAAATTATTAGTAGTATTGAGCTTTTAGTAGTTTACAAAACATAAAAGTTTTAGAGTTTATATTATCGTATAAGATTATTTATTGATATAAATATATATAAATGAAAGTTTTTAGATATTCATTATTCAGTATATATGATTTATGCCAGCTACGGATTTTATAATGGTTTGGAAATTATGCTATTATTTTAAGTAGTTTATTTTCAAACCGCTAGAAACAGTACCCTCAGTTATCAGCTTTTAGCAGGTATTTGGGACCCACTTTAGCATACACATAGGCTTTGGGCCGTATGTTAGGGTGTTTAGCCCTTTGGGGGCAGCTCTGCGCGCGTATGACCAGTTTTAGTATTCAGTTGCTCTGCTGCATGCATGACTTCGCTCTACATGCAGTATGACCAGTTCAGGGTACATTTTTAGTGGGTTTTTATCACTACGATATAGTATATGAACAGTTTCTATAGTATATATTTACTTACATGTATTGATCTAGTTTCGACAGCAGAATATTATGATTATTAATTTACGACTATAATCAGTTTTACGAGTTTTAGTTTTGAATAATATGATTATTAAGTTTTACGAATATTAGTTTTGAACAGTTTTATGAATTTAGAAACTACTATATATTATGTAGTTTTGAAGAAAATATTAGTTTAATAAAAAATTCCACTCACTGAGCCTTTTTAGCTCATTCTTTTCAAATGTTTCCCCCCCCCCCCCACAGGTAGCTTTCGAGTTTCAGAAGATGATCGAGCCTACGACGAGCTTATCCGCCACCCATATCGCATCAGCTCAGCTAGTACATGAGTCAGTTTAGTTTAAAATAATTTTAGAACAGTTATGTTTAGTTTGCTTTGATGGTACGTGTTGGCTTTTGGCTATCATTTTCCATCGGCGCACGTCTCGTCTCGGGTGTATAGGGAGGTCTCGGGGCGGGTCGTGATACTATTTGTGAGGGAGATGATGGTCTTTAAAGAGTTGTTTGAGTTGGCATATAAAGAAATTGATTTTAAATTGGTTTTGATTGCCAATCAAATACCCAAATTAACTCCAATCAATTTGTCACTAATTTGCTTAATTTGAGCCCCTTTTTTTCAAAAAAATATTTTTTTTCCAAATAAAAACGAAATCAACTTAAATTTCAAAAATCAAAATCTACAAACTTCTTTTTTCTCTTTTTTTTTAAGTTATTTATCATTCAAATCAAAACTAAAAACGAATTGCAATTATATTAACTTTATCCTAAAAAATCTAATTACAAAAATTTAAATAAAAAAAAAACTATTCACTTTTGACTTTTTTTTTTACTAAGGTTAATTTAAATAACACCGGACGAAAATAGGTGTCTACAATATTATTTGATCATCGATTATCTAAATCCTAAATCACTCTTTAAATTGGTTATGATTATTAAGAACGACTTATTAATCTATCATTCGTTAGTTCATCGGTAATTAAGATATGATCATTAACTACTTCCCTAATCAAAGACAACCCTAGAGTACGGCAATAGGATTTAATCAATTGACAACATTAAGATGAGAAGGACTACCAACTATAGCCAATAAACACGAAACGTTCGATTTATTTAAACTAGATCGTATATTTTCATAGCATGGGATGAGAAGACCTGTGACTCAATCATAATAATTGCAACTAGGATTAGAATGTCTAAACGATTACGAATTTAAACAATCTAATTAACAAATTATCAAATTGAAGAATGATCAAAGGATCCGATTTGAACAATCAATCAAAAAGATAATAGATTAGGCATAGAAAACATACAAATAGAGAGATTAGAAGGAGGAAGATGAAGATTAGATCTCACAAAGAAAAAGAATTAAACTTGATTAACCTTTGATTGAAAATAGATGTTTAGCTAGACATGGAGTTCATGGCTATCTCGGAAAAATCTAAGAAAAACGTTCTAAAATTATCAAAAAAGAAACTCTAAAAGACTAGGGGTTTGAGTCATTTAAATAAAGAAAATATCTAAAAATATCGGGCCGACGCCGCGGCACAGAAATTTGGGCGCCGCGACGGCAAGCAAAAATAAGAAAAAAATAGAGAATTCACGATTTCTGTGCTACGGCGATGAGAAATCTGTGCTATGGCGCTGAGCTCTCTGGAATTTTGGCTTGGGATCAGATTTTTCCTTGCGGCCGCGGCCATTGAAAGTTGTTGCCATGGCGCCGAAGTGTCACGAAAGCTCCAAAATGCCATTTTTAGTCCTTTTTCATCATCTTTTCTCCAACCTAGCACATAAACACAAATCATAGATAATTAATTAGTTCTTAAGCTACTTAATCATCAAAGTATGAACAATTAACACAAGTTTATGTGCTAAAATATCGACTTATCAATGGTCCACATCAATCCATCCAACCAAAGGAGGACTCGTCCTCGAGTCCAAAATGAGAAGAAGGTGCATCATCAGGAGGAAAGTACTCGTGCAAATCAAATACATTAAAAGTTGTAGATACATGTAGACCAGGTGGCAGATCTAAAATGAAAGCATTGGGGCCAGATTGGTTCAGTATTTGGAAAGGACCGATTTCCTGGGGTTCAGTTTGGAGTAAGTTCTGACAGGATGACGTTCACGATGGAGGTGCATCATTACCAAATCTCCTACCTCAAAATTCTTATGTCATCGATGTTCATTAGCAGCTGTCTTGTATTTCTCGTTTGATTTGTGGAGGTTAAGCTTTACTTCTTGATGTAGTTCAGCGATGTTCTCAGCCAGATTATCCGCCAGTTTATTGCATGGTTTACTAATGTGAAACAGATCAACAGATTGGTTTGGCATTTTAGTATAGACGATCGAAAAAGGGGATTTCCCACTTGATCTATTCGTCATAGAGTTGAAAGCAAATTCAGCTTGGGCAAGAGCAATATCCCATTTCTTTGGTTTATCCCCAGCTATGCATCAGATTATATTTCCCAGCGTTCGATTGGTTACTTCAGTTTGGCCATCTGTTTGTGGATGATAGGTGCTGCTGTACTTGAGGCGTGTATTGAATCTGCCCCATAAAACATGCCAGAAATGGCTTACGAACTTTACATCACGATTAGAAGTTATTGATTTTGAAATTCCATGTAAGTGGACTACTTCCTTGAAGAAAAGCTTTGGAACAGCACTAGCATCAAAAGTTTTCTTACAGGGAATAAAATGCGCCATTTTGGAGAATCTGTCCACGACGACAAAAACAGAGTCAACTCCTCACTGAGTCTTTGGGAGGCCAAGAACAAAATCCATCGAGAGATCTTCCCAAATGGTTTCTGGAATAGGCAATGGAGTGTATAAGCCAGTGTTCTGTGATGTGCCTTTGGCTGTCTGGCAGATAGCATAGTGTTTAACAAAATGAGTAACATCCCTTCTTAATTGAGGCCAGAAAAAATGCTCTTGAAGGAGTATTAATGTCTTTTCTTTACCAGTATGAGCTGCCAATCCACCATTATGTAATTCATAAATCAAATGTGCACGGAGAGATGTATTGGGTAAGCACAAACAATTTCCTTTAAATAAGTAGCCCAAGTGTGTATGAAAGTCGCCCAATATTTCATTTCTAGCACACTTCTCCCAAATGTTTGCAAAGTTGGAGTCTGTTGTATAGAGGTCCTTGAGAAGGTCGATCCTAATTATTTCAGTTTGTAAAGTGCCTAAGAGACAGGCCTTGCGACTGAGAGCATCAGCCGCGATATTCTGCGTCCCTGGCTTGTGCTTGAATATGAATTAGAATTTTTGAAGGAAAGTCACCCAACGTGCGTAAATTCGCTTTAGATTCTTTTGGGAGTTCAGGAAACTTAGGGACTGGTGATCATAATACAGAACAAATTCCTTTTGGATAAGGTAATGCTCCCAATATTGTAGAGTTCTAATAATTGCAAATAGCTCCTGCTCATAAGAGGTCCATTTCTATTTAGCCTCATTTAACTTTTCACTAAAAAATTCTATTGGATGTCCTTCTTGCGGTAAGTCAGTGCCAATACCAGTCATTGAAGCATCAGTTTCAACCTCGAATAGGTTTTCAAAGTCAGGGAGTTTGAGAATTGGAGCTGATGTTAATTTCTCTTTTATCAGTGCGAAGCTCTTGTCTTGTTCTGTGCTCCAGTGGAAACTTCCCTTCTTGAGACAATTAGTGATGGGAGCGATAATGCTATTAAAGTTCTTAACAAAGTGCCTATAGAAAGTAGCAAGGCCATGAAAACTTCGAACCTCGTTGATGGTGGTTGGTGTAAGCCAAATACTAATGGCTTTTACCTTCTCTGAGTTTGATTCAATACCATTTTTGCCAATAATGAAACCCAAAAACAATAGTCTATCAGTGCCGAAATCGCATTTTTCCCTGTATACAATTTGTGTGCCCTCAAAGTGACAAAGACTTCACGAAGATGTGACATATGGTCCTCCCAAGATTTTCCATGCACCAAGATGTCATCAAAGTAAACTACTACTGATTTTCCCATTAATGGCTTCAGCACATGATTCATAAGCCGCATGAACGTACTGGGTGCATTGCTCATACCAAAAGGCATGACTTTCCACTCATATAAGCCTTCTTTGGTTTTAAAGGCCGACTTCCACTCATCACCAGGGCGAATGCGAATCTGATGATATTCACTATGCAAATCCAATAGGGAAAAGACAGAGGCCCCTGCTAACTGGTCCAGTAAGTCCTCAAGCTGTGGTATTGGGAATCTGTATTTGATTTTTATTTTGTTGATTGATCTACTATCCATACACATTCTCCAGGCCCCATTTTTCTTTAGGACTAGTAATGCAGGGACAGCACATGGGCTCATACTAGTTTAAACCAGTTGTTTCATAAGGAGTTCATCCACCTGCTGTTGAAGAATTTCATGTTCTTTTGGGCTCATTCTGTAGTGTGGAAGATTGGGTAGGCTTGCATCAGGAAGAAGATCTATGCAATGTTAGATATCACGCTCAGGGGGAAGGACGACTGGTAAATCAGTGGGTGCAATATCCTGGAATTCAGCGCAATTTCAAAATGCCGTGGTTTTAAACCAATATTGGCAGAGGTTAGGACAATAAGAATAGGGAGTGTGGTTTCAGCCAACTTGTAAGAAGTGTCACTTCCAGGGATAGAAAATAAGAGAGGCATAGCTTGTGGCTGATTCTTGTTTAACGGATCACTGCTGGGGAAAAGGACAATAGTTTTATGACCCCACTGAAACTTATAGCTATTATCCCTGTCATCATAGCTTGTAGCTTTATCAAATTGCCGTGGGCGTCCCAACAGAACATGGCAGGCATCCATGTCCACAACATCGCACTTGATATTGTCCTTATAGTACTTTCCTATTGATAGTTAAATATCACAAACCTCTGTAATGCGGTGCTCTCCACATTTCTTGATCCAGCCAAGACAAGACGGGTTGGGGTGTTTGGTTGTTGGTAGTTTCAAGGCGTGAACCAGAGTCTTGGCCACAATGTTTTTTGTGTACGAAAGATTTGGCTGTGTTGGGAAACAATAGGTCATTTGGGAGTGAGCAGGACCTTTTGAACTACACAGGAAATCATTTCTCCTTCATCTCCATAGATTTTCTCGACCTCCTCTGCTTCAAGAGCTTCAATATCAGAATCCAGGTCAGAAGCATTTTCCATAGATCCTGTAATTTCCATAGCAGCGGATCGGGTTAGGTTTAGCATACGGGTTTGGTGTCTTGGATGGGCCTGGTTTAGTGGGCTGGGTTAGTAAATCTTTTGCATTTCGTGGCTGGATTGGTATAATGGAGGGTAAGGGGTTCTTTCCTTTTTCAAAAAAATGGTCACCAAAATTCCGTCTAGGCTAATAAGGTTTGGGTGTGGGCTTGGGCTGAAAGTCTTCTACTCGGTGGGCTAATGTTGCCGCTTTAGAAAGAGTATTAACAGACTTAAGGTCTAGATGCTCCTGTATTGTGGCTCTGAGGCCTTCCACATAACGTGCTACCTGAATTCGTTCGGATTCGTTCAAATCTGTCTGGGCATTCAAACGGTAAAATTCATTCGTATATTCCCTGGCATTCCTTCCACCCTGCTGACATTGATGGTACTGATTGTACAGTAATTGATCATGGTCCTCCGGTAAAAACCATTGGTGCAAGTATTTCCACATTTTTGGCCATGTTCTGATTTTTTTCCCATCCCTCTTGCGAGCATTAACTACTTGGTCCCACCAAGCAGCGGTGCCGTCTTTCAATTTGAAAGAAATTAGTGTAACTCTCGTTTCCTCTGGTACGTTAATGTATTCGAAGAAATGTTCAACAGCTCTTAGCCACTGTAAAAATTCTTCAATGCCAAAGTTCCCATCAAAATTTGGAACATCAAATTTAAGTTTATAATCAGGTGGTTCCCTTCCTAGTGGTTCTCTTCCTGGGTGTGGTATTCGTGGAGCATCCCTCACTCGCCTGTTTCCATGGAGGATAACTTCCTCAGCAACATCCTCTCCATTAGAATATTCATGGTCATATTCAATAGAGGAACTGTTACGTTCATTTTTCTGGTAAGGTCTTCTTCCATTTCTTCCTCCACGCCTTCCTCTTCTTCTATTAAACGCTTGAGCTCGTAGAAAATCACGGGGCTCGGGTGCTTGAGGTTCTCTCTGATTTGCTAACACTCTCTCTATTCCACTTAAACTTCACTGGATGTTCCAAGTAAAACGTTCAACACGCTCTTCAACTCATTGCTCCAAGGTTGCGATGGCGCTCCACAGTGCAGGGAGCTCATGCTCGTTACCAGCCACTCGAGGTCTCGCATCTTCACCACCAGTTTCCATCTTCGCCGTCCAAGAAAAAATCTGAGGCTCTGATACCAATTTTGTGTAAAAAATAGGTAAGAAAGAAGCAAATGTCAGCTGGGATTAAATACCAACAACTTTTGACAAGATGGCTCTCATTTCCATGTAATATTCTTCAAAATAGAAATAAAATAATCTACCTCCCTCTGCCCTAAACAGTATCTTTTATAGGGAACAAGCAACAGAGAGGAACCCTAAAAGAGAGGAAACCTAAAACATAAATAAAGGGGCTAAACATATGGGCCTAACTTAAAAGCAAAACAAGACTGAATTAAATAACAAGGCAAAGAAAGACATGGGCCCAATAGTCCTAAACAGCATTATGGTCCACATCAGTATCAATATCAGGGGCGGATCCAAAAATGTATTCAGAGGCGAAAATCATTTTTTTTATTAATATGTGAAGCAAAATAGTAAAAATTAGAGAAATCATTTAAATCTTTACAACATAATACAATACGTACTAGTGATTTTGATATGGAAAAAAATAACATAAATAGCACTTTCTTACCCTCAATTTTCTCAAATAGCCACATTTTCAATCACACATGAAAACAACCACTCCATGAGTAATATGAATAGTATATACCTAAATATCACCCTTTATGTAGGGTTGCTAGATTGAAGAACTTATTGAGAACCAAACCCCACGTCACCTTTCGTACATAAGGGAATGATGAGTGTGTTGGTAATTGTAAACTTGTGATCTTCTCTGTAGTGGTGTTCATTTTCCCCGTGGGGACTCGCCTTAAAAGTGGGGATAGACCCTGACCCCGACCCCGTTCCCCGATTAAATCCCTGAAAAATAATACGTATTTATAGATTATTTTAAAATATTTTTATATTTAAGCTCAATCTCTATTAGCCCAACTATTCTACTACTTTTATTAAGCCAATTTTCCTATTAGTTTTATTAAGCCCAACTCAATCTCTTAAAAAACATATAAAATAAAATAAAACAACAATATTAGAGTTTTTATTTTAAAATTTAAGTGGGGAATATTCCCCTCTAAATTCGACGTTCCATGCTAAAATCCTCGAGGGGAATCCTCGTCCCCGTCCCTAACCTTTTTAAACGAGGAATTTACTGGGGACGGAGAAAGGGAATGGGAGCGGGGACGGGGACAGGCAATTCCCCGCAGGGTTTGGTATTGAAAGCATGTTTAAGGTTTCCGACCCCATATCTTCCTTTCTTATCAGACTTAAAAAAAATTCCCTAAAAAAATAAGGGCCAAGTTCTCCGATTGGATGAAGTTTGCAATGAAAGTTTTCTCTCTCTCTCTCTCTCTCTCTCTCTCTCTCTCTCTCTGTTTTTTTTATGCTTTATCCATATTGTTGTGGGGTGAAATTTATAACACATAGAATTTTACAACTTTGCAAGAATGTCTAAGCACCTCGTCTGACAGCAATACTAGGGCACCTCGTCTGATCGCGATACCAGAGCATCTGGTCTGATCGCGGTACCTAGTCATAAATTTTACGCACCTAAAAAGACCTGGCTATGCAGTCTCAACATAGACCTACATATTTAAACCGAATGCAAGTGTCCAATTAGAAAATGACACGTGGCGTGACCAAAAAGTGACACGTAATTGAGAAGCAACATGTGGTTCAATCCTGACGCGACACGTGGTACGATGATATCATCAACATATTCTCCTATAAATAGGAGAATAAATTCATTCATTAGGTAACTAATTTCTACTACAATTCTCTCTGGCACACAAGCTCTGACTTAAACATCGAATTGTGTTAGGCCGGCACCACATCGGTGCTCTGTTCCTTTTCTGTGCAGGTACGCTTGTCAACTATCCAGCACACCGCCTGCGTAGCACCTCCAGTGCAGCGCATGACCTCCGACTTATCTCATCTTCTAAGTTTGTTACTTACGTAGAAGCTCTCCATTTTTAGGCAATAACACATATAAAAGCCAAAGAAAAAAAAAGAGTGCATAGTTTGTTTCTAGTGTTTGAGGATGAGGATCCTAACTCCATGATGATTCCATCCTCATCCCATATTTGTTTTGCCCAATATATATATATATATATATATATATATATATATATATATATATATATATATAGGAAAGGAGATCCAAAACATTATGGGATCTCATAGCCCCCTCCATGGGGTTTAAAATCCCTTCAAAACACATGGGCTATGTATGTATATATATATATATATATATATATATATATATAGGAAATGAGATCCAAAACCTTATGGGATCTCATAGCCCCCTCCATGGGGTTTAAAATCCTTTCAAAACACATGGGCTATGTTTTGCACAATTTAAGTGATTTATTATTTTTCTTAAATCTCGTACAATTAAAGAAAAACGTAAATCAGAGTACGTTTCATCTTTTCAAAATGTAATTTAATTTGACCGTGATTATTTTTCTTAAATCTCGTATAATTAAAGGAAAAAGTAAATCGAGGTACGTTTCATCTTTTCAAAATGTAATTTAATTTGACCGGTGAGAGTTTTGAAATATAAATTAACTAGTGAGTATAACTAAGATAAACGAAATTGAATTATATTTTTTAAAAAGAATGAAAGTGACCTAATTCTCGTGTAATTAAATACAAATTCGTTTTATAACAATTTATTTGCTGAAATAAGATTTAATACGTTCGGTTAAAAATTTGTCGAAAGATGCACAGTTGCAACAGTGATTGTGAAAGTTGTAACTGTCGGCAAATTGTAAAATGAATAAAAACAAAACTTTAAAGATCAATGGGGAGAGGATCGACACAAGAAATGATTAACGTGGGAAACCAATCGATGAAAACCCATGAGGCCACGCCTAGAGAAAAATCCACTAGAAAAATCAATATACATCCAAAACAAGAATTTAAAGCAAACACAAGCACAAATTAAAAACTCCCTTTTTCTTGTCGTTGATTGCTCCTTGATGATGTCGATCTTCAAGTTGGATTTCTTCACAAGTTCCCCTTGCGAATCTTGATCTAAGAAACTCCTTTCCTTGTCACGAGCGTATCAAACCGAACTCCCTTCGGAACGTGTTAGTCTTCTCCAAAGACTTTTTAAATTTTTATATTTAAAGAATACTAAATAACAACTCTCTCAACAATATAGAAATCTCACAGTCAATTATGAATAAAAGAGAGAGCAAAATATAAAACACTCTAAAAAATATGAGTGTTTAAAAGACATTGGAGAAGATAACATCTCTTGAGTCAAATTGAAAGACATTCGGTTTAAAGAGTCTTGAGAAGAGAAACTGCTTAGTTTGTGTATCATACACCTTGTATCCTTTAATGCCTGGATGATAACCCATAAAAACACATTTCCTAACTCGAGGTTCAAATTTCTTCCTATTATGAGGAAGAGTATAAATAAGAGATCATAAGGGGTCTTGTTATGCAACATGGGTGATGAAGTTCTATTGATAAGAAAAATAGCAGTCAGAATACATTCTCCCCAAATCTGATTGGAATTCTAGACTGAAAATAAAATGCGTAGCTACATTCAATAGGTGATGGTGTTTTTTTTTCTTTCTATAACTGAGTTTTGCTGAGGAGTATCTACACAAGAATATTGATGTAAAACACCATTATCATGGAAGAATTGCTCAAATTTAAGCTCAGGAGCATTGTTAGAACAAAATCTCTTTATAGATTTACCAAACTGAGTTTCGACTAGTTTGAAAAATCTAGGGACAATCAACAATACATCATATTTACTTTTCATCAAATAAGTTCATGTGCATCTACGAAAGTCATCAACAAGAGTAAGAAAATACAGATAACATTGAGTTGTATGAGTCTTAAATAGCCCCCGTGTATCACATTGAATCAATTCAAAAGGAGAAGTTGACATATGATTAGAACTAGAAAAAAGTAGTCTTCTCTATTTAGCCAATTGACAGATAGAACATATGTTAGTATGCTTACCTGAAGATTCAAAAACATCAAGCTTATTGTGTATTTTTTTTTTAAATCTTGTATGAAAGATGGCCCAATCTAGCATGCCAAGTTTGCAATGAAAATATTTGGACCAATTGAAGAACAATCACATAATCTGAATTTAGTGGTGTAACCTCCAAAATGTATAAACTCTGTTAAAGATTACCCTTTCCAATAATCTTCAAAGTGGATATGTCCTGAATAGTAAAAGACAAAAACAGAGAGTTCCTCTTGTTAAAGCACTCACAGATAGTAGATTATAATGAAATTTAGGGATATAAAAAACACACTTAGTTTGATGGCCTTGTCTAATAATACATCTCCAATAGCTGTGACAGAAATCCTGAGATTATTTGGTAAAGTCACATATGTATTGTCCACAAAATGTAAATTGTGAAAATAAGATTTCACTTGATAGATATGATGTATAGCTCATGTGCAATTATTCAGCATGATTGAGAAACATCAGGTAATGAAGAACATTTACTTATAATGGGCGGAGCTGCTGATGAAGAAGCTATTGCAAATTGAGAAGATTTTCCTGAAGACTTTGAATAATTCTTGTTGCGAAGGGATTATTAGTGATAGAGTAAAAAACTGCAGCTAAAATAGAGTGGAGAACATAAAGACAATAAAGGAAGATGAAGAGAAGTATGAGCACACAGATTTACGTGGAAAAACCCCCAACGTAAAAATAGGATAAAAGAATTCACTATAAAAATAGGATTTTACAACTTTCTCTCTTATAAGGAAAGACCAAGACTTCTCTCTCTTATAAGGAAAAACTCTCTCTATTTTATAACGAGACTCACACTTTCTTTCTCTCACTCAAGCTAATGATCTTGGTGATTTTGGGATTTTGGGATGCTTTGCAATGAAGGGGATAACACCTATTTATAGTGAAGGAGACTTGGCCTCCAAGTTCAATCTAAGGGTTAATATTTAACCTTGCTCCCCAAGCAAAATCAATGGATAAAAATTACTCCTTGGTCATCAAGTCAAAATCAAAGAAGTTTCTAAGCATCTTTCTCCTTCATGTGGATTGACTTGGGCTTGGGCTTGGGCTTTGGAGAGATCTTTAGTATGGGCTTAGTAGGATAGTCCAACAATCTCTCACTTGGAGATTTGATTGAGAATCAATCACATCTCCACACCATTCTTTCTACCATGCTATTTCCATATTTCTTACGTCTCCGCTAGGCCATTCGAGGATCGACACCAAATAAATTTGTCACCATTGACAGCTTTTGTCAGATAATCTGTTTGATTTTCTTTTGTGGAAATCTTCTGCATATCCACAGTTCCTTCTTCCACTTTTTCACGAACGAAGTGGTATTGCACTCGAATGTGTTTTGTCTTTGAATGAAAAGCTGGATTCCTTGCAAGATGCAAGGCACTCTAACTGTCACAAAACAAAGAAATCTTCTCTTGCTTGTGCCCAAGTTCCTCCAATATCATTTTCAACCATACTGCTTCTTTACTAGCTTGTGTAGCCGCTACATATTCTGCTTTTGTTGTTGACATAGCCACAACTGACTTAGTTTTGAAACTCAGCTTACAGCTTCGCTATCAAGAACAAATACATAGTCGGTGGTGGACTTGCTTTTATCTAGATCACCTGCATAATCCGAGTCAACATATCCCTTGAAAATAAAGTCTGATCCTCCGTAACATAATGCAACATATGTAGTCTCTTTAATATATATAAGGACCCTTTTAACACCATTCCAATGCTCTCGACCAAGATTCGCCATATATCGACTAACCACTTCTACTGCATGTGCAATGTCTGGTCTTGTACAAATCATAGTGAACATTAAACTTCTCACTACTGATGCATACGGTACTCGAGACATCTCCATCCTCTCTGTTTCACTGCTAGGACTCATATTGGAGGATAACTTGAAATTAACAGGAAGTGGGGTATAAATTGGCTTACTGTCTTGTATGTTGAAGTGTCGACTTTCTTTAGGTAATTTTTCTGAGATAGCCAAATCTTCCTATTATTTCTGTCTGGGTGAATTTGCATCCCTAGAATCTTATTTGCTGGTCCCAAGTCCTTCATTTCAAACTCCCTAGCCAACTGTACCTTGAATTCTTTGATACAATCTTTTTTGGGGCCTGATACCAACATGTCGTCAACATACAACAGCAAAACAATGAAATCATTGTCACCAAACGTCTTGAAATATGCACAAGGGTCTGCATTAAGTTTGTTGTATCCAAGGCTCATGATGAAGGAATCAAATCTCTTATACCAGCATCTCGGTGCCTGTTTGAGGCCGTATAGAGATTTGTTCAACCTGCAAACCAAGTTCTCTTTTCCTTTTTCTTCAAAACCTTCTGGTTTGAGCATATTTATCTCTTCTTCAGATCTCCATGGAGAAATGCAGTTTTAACATCCAACTGCTCCAGATGTAAGTCAAATGTAGCACACATTGGTAGGACTACCCTGACTGTAGTAAGTCGAACCACTAGGGAGAAGATCTCATTGAAATCAACACCTTTTTTCTGAGCATATCCTTTTACAACCAATCTTGCACGATACCGCTCCACTCGATCATTGCTCTTGCGCTTGATCTTATACACCCATTTATTGCCAATGGGATTTCTTCCATGTGGTAGCATAACAAGTTCCCAAGTCTTGTTCTTATGGAGAGCTTCCATTTCCTCTTGCATAGCTGTCATCCATAGAGCTGCATATGAACTGGTCATTGCTTCTTGGAGAGTTAACGGCTCTCCATCCTCCGTTAGAAGACAATATGCAACATTGCTCTCCATAATGTAATCAGATTGCAAACCTGGTCGTTTTGTCAGGCGACTTGATCGACGGATCTCTGGTACTTCAGACTCAACTGGTTCTTGTTCCTCGTGCACTGGTTCGGTTTCAGAAGAATCAACATGTTCATATTCTTTCTCCACTTGTAATATTGTAGTCTCTGCATTGTCTTTTACCATGTATCACTTGCTTCATCTATCTTATTTTCCATAAAGATCACATCCCTGCTGATAGTAACCTTGTGGGCAGTGGGGTCCCACAGGCGATACCCCTTCACACCATCAGCATACCCCAAGAACAAACATTTACTCTATTTTAGATCAAACTTCGTTGTTTCTTGGGCATTGTACATCACGTACACTGGACTTCCAAATATATGAAGGTTTGAATAATCAGTAGGCTTTCGTGTCCACATCTGCATTGGTGTCTTCAACTCAATTGCAGTTGATGGAGCCCTATTCACTACATAACAGGCAGTGTTGACTGCTTCTGCCCAGAAAGTCTTGTCTAAGCATACAACTCCTAACATAGCTCTTGTTCTTTCTAACAAGGTCCTGTTCATCCATTCTGCTACTCCATTCTACTGAGGAGTGTATGCCATAGTAAACTGTCTTTTGATGCCTTCCTGATTGTAGAATTCTACAAACTCACTGCGTGTATATTCCCCTCCATTATCCATCCGCAAACACTTGATCTTTTTATTAGATTCAAGTTCTACCCGAGCTTTGAAAACTTTGAAGACTACAAACACATTTGCCTTCCTCTTGATAAGATACACTCAACATCTCCTGGAATAGTCATCTATGTAGGACACAAAGTACTTCGCTCCTCCCAAGGATGTAACTGGTGCTTGCCATACATCAGAGTGAACCAATTCTAGTATCTCTTTACTTCTAGAATTTAATGTGTTGAACTTTAATCTGTGCTGTTTACTTGTAATACCATGCTTACAGAAGGGTAACGACACCTTTATGAGACTTGGAAGTAGATTTTGCTCCGTGAGAATTTTTATTCTTTGTTCGGAGATGTGTCCAAGTTTCTGATGTCACACCATAGTGAGCCTTTCACTTGGACAACTTGAAGCAACTGATGCTTCTCCTTCTTGCAAAGTCTCTCCCTTTAACATGTACAAGTTAGCAACCGACCTCTCTCCTTTCATAAGTACAAGCGTGCCACGAATCACTTTTATGATTCATTTCTTGATTATAAATTTACAACCGAGATCGTCTAGTTGTCCTAATGACAACAGATTCTTTCAGATGCCTTCTACATGCCGCACTTGTCGAATTGTGCGTACAGTATTATCATGGAACTTCAACTTGATAGTTCCAATACCGATAATCTTTAAAGCATGATCATTACAGCTGAACACAGATCCTTCAGAGACAGGTTCATAATGATGGAACCATTCTCGATGAGAAGTCATGTGAAAAGTGGCTCCGGAGTCCATGAGCCATACTTTAGCAAATTTACTTCTGCTTTCAAAAGTTGTCGCAGCTTCACAACACAAAGCTTCCCCTTCATTTTAGGTGCTTGCAATATTTCCTTGAGGATTGGAGTTTTTCTTGTTTAAACTCCAACAGTCCTTCTTCAAATGATCTTTCTTACCACAATAGTAGCATTTTATAATCTTTTTACTTCTCGATTTTGACCTACCATGATTTTGGCTCCCACTTGAACCATGTTCAATTGATCTACCTCTTGTCACTGTTAAAGCCTCTGCTTGCTTAGAACTTTCCTACTTATCTTCTTTGTTCTTGGCCTATTTTCCTCTTCCACAACAGCGGCTGCAACATCGTCAAATTTTAGATAGTCGGACAAAATATTATTTGTCAGATTGATGACAAGTTGATCATACGAATCAGGTAGACTTTGAAGTAGAAGTTCAACACGTTCACTTGGCTCTATTTTATAACCCAATGATGTGAATTGAGAAAATAGAGTATTCAATGTGTTCAAGAACTCTATCATTGAAGTAAACTCCGACATCCGAAGAGTGTACAATTTCCTCTTAAGGAAAATCTTGTTGTGAAGTGACTAAACCTCATACAGTTTTGTGAAGTGATCTCAAATGTCCTTTGCTGTTTTCTTCTCCTTTATGCTAGACAATACTCCATCTGCTAGAGCCAGATGAATATTTGCAATAACATTCCCGTCCTTCTTGTTCCACTTGTTGTCATCTTTAAATTCTGCCGGCCTTTCGCTAATAGCTGTCAGACAGTTATCTTTTCTCAAGATAGCCTTCATCTTCAATTTCCACAACGAGAAATTAGTCCCATTGAACTTCTCTATCTCAAATTTTACCGCCATGACTTCTATCATAAACTTTCAATAATTTCCCGTGCCTCTCAAAAGTGTAAGATATCTAACTTATTTTCTGATGTGGAGGGTCCACTATTAGTGGCAACCACAGAGCATACGATAAGTAGATAGTGACATCTAGAACCTGGTGCTCTGATACCACTTTTTATGTTGGGGGATTATAAGTGATAGAGCAAAAAAAACCGCAGCTAAAATAGAGTGGAGAACATAAAGACAATAAAGGAATATAAAGAGAAGTATGAGCACACAGATTTACGTGGAAAAACCCCCAAACGAAATAGGGTAAAAAACCACAGGCAATGATAGAAGAATTCACTATAAAAATAGGATTTTACAACTTTCTCTCTTATAAGGAAAGACCAAGACTTCTCTTTCTTATAAGGAAAAACTCTCTCTATTTTATAACAAGTCTCACACTTTCTTTCTCTCACTCAAGCTAATGATCTTGGTGATTTTGGGATTTTGGGATGCTTTGCAATGAAGGGGATAACACCTATTTATAGTGAAGGAGACTTGGCCTCCAAGTTCAATCTAAGGGTTAATATTTAACCTTGCTCCCCAAGCAAAATCAATGGCTAAAAATTACTCCTTGGTCATCAAGTCAAAATCAAAGAAGTTTCTAAGCATCTTCCTCCTTCATGTGGATTGACTTGGGCTTGGGCTTGGGCTTTGGAGAGATCGTTAGTATGGGCTTAGTAGGATAGTCCAACAATTCTGATGAGCCAATAAATTGAGCAATTGTTTGAATTTGAGAACTCAATTCAGTAGTTGTTGTACTAGAAGGTGCAAAATTTGCAGTTCCAACCTTAGAGTTAGAACCGTAAGGACTGTTAGGAGAAGTAGGTGTAAGGATCATTCTGATGTCGTTCATCCAAATTCTGAAATGGTGAAGTAACAGAAGGAGTAGATGGAGGATTTTGTGAAGGATCATGTCGTCGTTATCAACCGCCAAAACGCTCCCACGATTTGTGCCCTTGATCTTTGCCACGTCAGTTTTCAATCAACTCACCGTGAAATACAGTGGAAGAAGCAATCAAAATCATCTCTAATCAATCTCTCTGCAAACCTTCTCATTTTCTCCAAAGCGTCAGTGACAATCGTGATTTTACCGACTTGAGTCGTTATTAATTTAAGCTCTGTTAATATATGATGAAAACAAGGAATTGGCTATAGCTGACTTGATCAGCTTCATCGACGATTTTTCGGAGAAGAAAAGCAACGCCGATTCTGGATTTTTTTGGCTTCTCCTACATATTTGTTTATCTATATAATACACCGTTTATTAAATATAAATATTTTTATACATGAGTGCTGCTATATTACAAATGTTAATAGTTGTTGTTACATGTTTGTTTATCAATATTATATCGTTTATTAAATATATACAGTTTCCATGGAGGTTTTTACTGATTGTTTTTTCAATCATACAATGTTTATCAAATATAAACGTGATGATTTTTTTTTTTCAAAATGGTTCTTTATGTTCTTTTTTTCAATTTAACATTTGTATTTGGATTACTTTTGTTCTACTTTTTTTTGTTTATCAATTATACACAGTGATGGTTAGAGGATGATCGAAGAAGAAAGCAATTCGACATTTCCTGGAAGAAAGTCAGAAGCTTGAAGACTTTATTTTCTTGTTTTTTTTTATATTTTTTAGATTTAACTTTTCTTTTAATTTTACAAAATTTAAGAGATTTTATAACTTTCCTTAAATCTTGTACAAATTAAGGAAAATTAAATCGGGGTTATGTTTTGTCTTTTTACAATGTAATTTAAACTGACTGATGGTGGTTTTGAGTAGTTTTGATATATATATATATATATATAAGTTTGTATTTTTTGAAATAAACAACATTAATTCATCCATTACATAGATTAACCCTTATAAGTATCTAATAATCAATAAATCTAAAAAACAAAACTACAGATTTTATTTAAAATTTTGAAGAAGAGAAATGTGTTAAACGTGAGGAAAGAGTGAAGGGAAAAAATGTGAAGGGGAAAAATATGGATTTGTTAACCCATTTTAAAATGTTAGTCTATTGAATTATTTTGGGGATCTAATAAGCCCTTACTATGTTTGACAAAAAAAAAAAAAAAAAAACCTTACTATATTTACTCCTTCAAATCATGAGTTTAAGAAAATCATGAATAATATGGAATGCTTTTTCATCATCTTTCTTTGTAAGGTTACAGACGTGTATACACAATGTTTTTAGTAATATTTATAAAAAATAAAAGCTCAGAAATATATTTATAAATATAACAAATTTTGATCGAGTTTATATAAACATTGAATTACATATTTTTACATTAAGTTTATTACTAATAAATATATAGATCATTGTTAATCATTGATAAACATGATAAAAATAACTATATTTACAAATATATTTTTGAGTTGCTATTTTTATAAATACTGTATAAAAATCTATCACCCAATGAAATTTCCCATGTTAAAATAAGCAAGGAATTAATCTAAGCTAATTTATTAGGTTGGCTCTTAAACAAAAGGATTTGTTACATATAGCTAAAAAAAACTCTTTCCAAGTATGCATTATGTTCATAGCTTAAATCAACAAATCAAACCGGGTATAATTAAACATACTAATAAATATGAGTTTGAGTAATCAAGTCTAACCCAACCCAATCCACTACTTTTTTTTATGAGATTACATCAAAGTGGGGGAGGGGGGACTCGAACCTTCGATCTCAAAGGGAAGAGAGTATATGCCTAACCAGTTGAGCTACTTATATCAAACATCTATTTAAGAACACACAAAACATGACCATCTATCTACTAAATACATGTTATTTAAATTGAAGTTTTGTTTTTTAAATTTATTGCTCAATGTGATTAATATATTCACATTCATATCTATACTATACAAATTTGGGTTGTACCTAAAGTTGCATGAATCTTAACTTTATAAAAATCTACCAAACACCTCATTTTCTTAATTTATTTCAAAACCCATTGTAAAATTACTAAACTGTTTTTTTTTTTAAAATACTCTGGTTTATTAAAAAAAAAAAAAAAAAAAAAACCAAATTGTAGTAGTTAGCCAAAACATACCATCCATCTCAAAATTCATTCTTTTTCTATATCTTGGTGGTTGGTATGCTTACAGTTAAAATCCGAAGAGCCACTTTAAATTGTTTTAATAGTCAGAGGGTAACTAACTTTAAATCTTAAATTAAAATTACAAGTTCGAATTATAGGGTGATCCGATTTTAAATGTTATATAAACTTCTAGTTCAATATTGTAGTTCAATATTGTGGTGATGAGATAATTGTTTAATAAGATTATTAATCGAGATATGTACATTAGTTATAGACTATAGTGAATAATAATTGTCATAAAAAAAAGAATAAAAAACAAAAAGAAGGAACATTTTCCAAAGGGCTCTTGCAAAAATAGTAAAATTAGGTTCAATATTTATAAAAAATTTGTAAAAAAACTTATTTACAAAAATAGCAAAAAACTCAAATTTGCGTCTAAAATGTTATAAAATTGCCACTAGTAATTAGTGATATCCTCTCAAATAATCACTTATTTCCATATAAATAATCGCTGATTTTACTGATATCTTAAAATTTTGTGTTTGTATCACTGATTATCTAATAGTAATCACTGATTATCTTATAAGTTATCACTGATTTTTTTAAATACTCATGAATAAGAGTTTTTATAAAACTGTTATATTTATAAATACTTTTTAAAAATATTATATTTATAAATATTATAGAAAATTTGCTTAGCCAATTTCTCTTTTCCAAATTATTTTTCTATATTGAATTATTAGACCTAACATAGCAGGTAGTATGAGGTAGACTTGACTGTGTCTATTTACGGACTCAGAGTGGAATCCAATGTGGAAATGGTAGCTTGGAAATTTAATTCATTGGCAGTGCCATGCCACCCAATAAAATAATAATGCCATTAATTAGACTTTACTATAAGTCAGTACTATTCTATTGTCTTTGAGTAGCTGACACTGACACTGCAAATTCAAATTTGTGGTTTCTAATTAGCGGGTGTGGGAAGAATTTGTATGGTTTCTAAAACATATCACTTTTAAGATTGTGTCAATTTCAACTTATTATTCTTGGTTCCTGAATGTTTGTTTGAATTTGTTAGATTTTAATACTATCTTAATATAATAAAATTACCTCTTAAAATTAATTAGTAATGAAAATAGTAGTTTATATATCTTATAAACAATGAATAGATCTCATATAAATATTTAAAAAATCTTTTTTATTTTATTTTATTATAATGAAACAGATAAAAAAGTAAGGAAGATCTGTCCTTATCGATCAAGACCGAATTAACTTCTTCATATTATATAATAAGAACTATTATGGGGCTTTTGCGAAAATAGCAAAAATAGGTCCAATATTTATAAAAATAACAGTAAAAAAAGATATTTGCAAAAATAGCAGAAAAATTAAATTCACACCTAAAATATTACAAAATTGCCACTAGTAATCAGTGATATTTTCACAAGTAATCACAGAATCACTGATTAGTAATAACTGATTTATTGATATCTTGATATTTTGTACAGGAATCATTGATTACCTGATAGTAATCACCGATTATTTTATAAATTATCACTGATTTCTCTGATCACATGAAGGAGGGTTTTTAAAAATCTGCTATATTTACAAATATTTTTTAAAAATTTTATATTTATAAATATTACTAAAAATTCGGCTACCTAATGAAATTTCACTATTATTATTTCTCAACCTTAGTCACCGACACTGACATCTCACATCATATTGGAAGACAGAGGGAGCAGGTAGAGGTGGTGGGTTGGAAATTTATGGGAATGTAAACCTTTATTATTTTTTTTGTTATTTTAGAACTTTTATTTTTTTTTTTCTATTTGAAAATATCAATTCTAAAAGTATTATATGGAAGAATTTATGTAAGAAAATCGAATATTATAAAATATTATATTTTAAAAACAGCAGTTTTCTACCTTCTTTTGTTGCACTCAAAAAACATACTTTTCTTTTCCTCTACTCTCTCTGTAAGTGTAAGGTATGGCTGAAGGAATTCTTTTCAATGTTGTTGGGGAAATCATCAAGAAATTAAGCTCTGAAGCAGTCAAAGAGCTCGGAATGATGTGGGGAATCAAGGATGATATCATCAAACTCACCAATTCTGCTTCAATCATCAAGGCTGTTCTTATTGATGCTGAAAACAAGAAGGATCAAAACAAAACTCTAAGCGAGTGGCTCGGAAAGCTTAAACATGGTTTTTATGATGTGGAAGATGTTATTGATGAATTCTCTTGTGAGGCTTTACGGCGAGAAGTGATGACTAAGGATAAAAGTGCAAAACAGGTACGCATCTTCTTCTCCCGAAACAATCAGCTTCTGTTTGCTAATAAAATGGCACACAAAATAAAGAAAGTTAGGGAGAATCTAGATGCTATTGCTGCTGATAGAAACAACTTTGGTTTAACCATAAACCTTGTTGAACCAAATATTCCCCATGTTCCGGGGAGAGACACTCACTCTTATATAAGTTAAAAGGAGGTGATCGGGAGAGATGATGATAAAGAAAAAGTAAAAAATGACTTGCTTAATATGAATGTCAAACAAAACATCTCATTCATTGTAATAGCCGGCATGGGAGGATTAGGAAAAACAACACTGGCTAAATACTTCTACAATGATGAGAAAGTTTCTGAATCTTTCGATCTTAAAATATGGATCTGTGTTTCTGAATTATTTGATGTGAAAGTGATTGTGAAAAAAATAATAGAAACAGCAACCCAAAAAAAACTTGATACTAATGAGATGGAATCTTTACAAAGGCAACTTCGAGAATTGATTGAAGGAAAGAAGTATCTTTTGGTATTGGATGACGTGTGGAATGAGACCGAAGAGAAATGGTTTAAGCTAAAAGATCTATTCATGTTTGGAGCGAGGGGAAGTAAAATTTTGATCACAAAACGTGACAACAAACTGGTTAGAGAGATTGTTGATATGACTCTATTGCACAATTTGGAAGGCTTATCAGAAGAAAACTCATGGTTGTTATTTAAAAATGTGGCATTCAAAGAAGGTGAAGAGCCAAACAATCCAAACTTGATAAACTTGGGAAGAGAGATTGTACAAAAGTGTAAAGGGTTTCCTCTCATGATAAGAAGTATTGGACGTTCATTGCACTCGAAATCGGAAGAAAAATGGATGTCAATCAAGGATAAGCTGAAACTAGGAAATGATGATGTGATTTCAAACCTAAAATTGAGCTATGACCACCTTCCAAAATCATGTTTGAAGCAATGTTTTATCTACTGTTCCTTGTTTCCTAAAGATTTTTCTATCACAGCAGATGAAATTATTAGACTATCAATTGCTCTAGGTTTCATCCCATCATCAGATTCAAGTAAGTCTATGGAAGATCTAGGAAATGATTATTTTATGGAATTATGTTGGAGGTCATTGCTTCAAAGTTCAGTTTTAGAAACTGAAAAAACATATAGTTATTTTTTATTTCTTCTTCGGACCCCAAATCTTCGTTTTACATATAAAATGCATGATTTAATGCATGATCTTGCACAAATGGTTACAAGTGACGATTGCAAATATATATATTATAAAGATTACGATGCTATTGATGAAAAAACTCGTCATATTTCAATTCAATACAATTCAGAAAGTGAAAGGAATTTGCCCACTTCAATATTCAAGGCTAAAGGGTTGAGAACGTTGTTTTTACAACATGATGAATTTCATTGGATTGAAATGGATACATCTACTTTAAACGAGCTATTTTCAAGATGTGTACATTTGCGAGTGTTGAAACTAAATGGGACATATATTAATAACGTGCCAAAATCCATCAAGAAGTTAAGACAACTTCGATACCTAGACCTCTCATGGAATATTCGATTGAGATTTCTCCCAAATTCTGTCACTGAATTGCAAAATTTGCAAACACTAGACTTGCATGATTGTCGTGTATTAGAGGAACTACCGAGAGATATAAAGAATCTTGTAAATCTTAGGCATCTTGATTTATTTAGTACAAAGTTGAAGCATATGCCAAAGGGAATGGGAAAGTTGACAAGTTTACAGACATTAAATTTGTTTGTGTTGGGCGAGAAGAAGAAGCAGGTTTGTAAGCTGAGTGAATTGAAAGAGCTCAACCATTTAAAAGGAGGGTTACTCATAAAAGGTTTAAAACAGCTGAATACTACTCCATCTGAATCTACCTTAGCAAGGTTGAAAGACAAGAAAAATTTGCGAGACTTGCTTCTTCAATGGGATTTGAATCGGACAAGGGAAGATGATGAAGTTGATGATGAAAGGATATTGGAAGGCCTCGAACCACATCCAAATGTTGAATCCTTGGGCATTAGAAGTTATATGGGAGAAAGATTATCGAATTGGGTATCCTCACTCTCTAAATTGACTGTGATGCAAATTGATGGCTGCAAAAGATTGCAACATCTTCCACAGTTTGATCATCTTCCACTTCTCAAATGCCTAAATTTGTTGGGCCTACGTGCTTTGGAGTTCATAGATATCAAAGATTCGGTTTCTTCATCGGTGTTTTTTCCGTCACTTCAATATCTCTGTTTACATGAAATGCCTAATTTGAAAGGATGGTGGAAAAGGGAACCTTGCTCACTTCCATCTTTCCCTCCTCTTCGTAAAATTGTAATCTCCTACTGCCCAAAGCTAGTTTCGATGCCACTACACTCTGATTTAATAAGTGTTGAACTTAGATGTATGAGTCTCAAGACATTGAAGTTTCCAATTGCGAGTATCTTATGTCCAACAGATCCATCCTCCACCATCACGTTTTCTTTAGAGAATCTCACACTATTCGGCATCGAGGACCTTGAATTTCTACCAAACCGATTATGGCGGCACCTCAACAACCTGGAGTCTCTCCAAATAGTAGGTTGCCAAAATTTGGAAGGGTGTGTTTCAGAAAATGTAGAAATTGAGTCATTGGGTGAAGTGAAAGATGGCAAATTGAAATATTTGGAGCTTCGGTCACTCCCAAAACTGGTGTCCTTACCAATTGGACCTCAAAATTCGGCTACTCTTCAAACTCTCTGGATATCAGATTGTTGTAATTTGAGGCATTTACCGGAATGGATAGGAAGCCTCGTTTCACTTTCAAGGTTGGAGATTAAGAAATGTCCCAATTTGAAATCATTTCCAGAGGGAATGTGCCAACTTCAATCTTTACAGATACTTGTAATAAAGGGTTGTCCAGAACTAGAAGAAAGATGCAAGCAAGGAGGGCAGGATTGGCCCAAGATTGCCCACGTTCCAACAGTGCTTCTGTTGCAATGAGGAAGATAGCATGGCATTAATACTTCTCCAGGTATTCAATCAAACCAATTCTTTTATTTCATTTCTATATTAATAAACCATAATTTATAATCGTAAACTCTTATTTTAATCAACTATGCATGTGGGAGTTTTTTTTGGATAGACACGTGGCAATTAGATGCAATTAAACTCTTATTTTAATCAACTATGCATGTGAGGTGTTAACAAAAAGAAAAAAAATTTAAAGAGAGCAATTATTCAATCAAACCATTCTTTTATTTCATTTCTGTATTTATTCATGTCATCGTTTTTCTTATGTGTCAATCTGCTGAAAATATTAGATCCAATTCCCCTGCCAAAAATTTGTGCACATAAATGTGTTTTTAGCCAGAGGTAGAAAGATAAAATCTCAAGTTTTGGGGAGAAATATTGCATTAATCACCTTTTGGAAAAAAAATATGATTCTCACTCGCCAACTTGAACTTACCTTTAAAGCTAAGATTCCGTTTACAAATGATTTTGTTATTAAATATTGAGCTTGTTTGGTAATATTTATTTTTATTAGTTTGACATCACCTTTCAACAAGTTGTTTGATATGCAGATATTATGTGGTGGGATAGGGAGAAGTGTTTTGAATTCCTTTATATGGCGTGAGGGCTGTAAGCTTGCCCAAAAAACGGATGGATTGTCATAAAAAAAAGTTCACATAACAAGCGTTCGAAAATTCATCCAACTCTGGTTAAGATTATGGACGAAAGATTCGGTATACTTACTCTTTACTTGATAACTCTATGAATTACGCTTCCCTTATAGATCTCTTTCAGTGCTAATTATAATTTGTCTCAAATGTAAACAAATTGCCTTATATTTTGTGAATCTGATATTATTTTTTTTACGTCTCTAGTAACTTTTATTTTCTTTACATGTAATAATTAAATAGATGAACTCTAGATTGCTAGATTGGGAATTTTGTTGAGGCTTGCTTGTTGTGAGAATTTTATTTCACTTTGTTTTAAGAATTATTTTGTTATATTATTTTAGCCGAAAAAAACGAAAAGAAAAAAGAAATACTTTATGTTGTAAACTACTTAAATAACTAAGAGAATTGAAAAATGTTAGTTACTTACTTTCAGGAGTATAGCAACTGTTTTGTATTGGAACTCAATCAAAAGTGGACTCTTGAAATGTGAAAAAGGTTAAAAGGTATTCTCTTTTCTTCTGTTTTTATTCATGTCATCATTTTTCTTATATCTCAAATTGAGATTCATATATTTTAATAGATCCATGATTCATTGCTTAAAAAAAAATTAGATGCATTTCCTCTGCCACAAATTTGTGCTCATAAATGTGTTTTTAGCAAAAGGTAGAAGGATAGAATCTTTTGTATATAATTTAAGTTTTAGGGAGAAATATTGCTTTAACATACATGATTCTCACTCGCCAATTTGAAGATTTTCTTTAAAATTATGGTTCCGTTTACAAATAATCTTGCTGGTCATTTTCTTATTTGTTTGAGGTAATCTTTCAACAAGTTGTTTTATATGCAGGAATCTTGTGGTGGGAAAGGGATAAGTGTTTTGAATTCCTTTATGTGGCATGAGGGTTGTAAGCTTACTCAAAAGGAGGATGAAAATCTAAATATCAAAGAACCACACGGCAATGCAAAAACAGTTCACTTGACGAGCGTTTGAAAACTCATCTGATTCTTCAAGAGCAGTTATTAGTTTTTTGGATTGATATTGAGTTGATGACTCCCTGCTGACGTGAGGTGAGATGTTGAACTACAATACTTAGCTAGGATGTATAGAAGTTTGTTGATTATCGCATAACTTTTATCTCTCGTTGGATTTGCTGGAAGGAGAGACATCCCCCCAACAACTTTTCTGGAAGAAATTCAAGATCCTCTATTTTCACAAGGACAAAAATTCAAATTGAAGAGATCAAAGAGCGTTGTGTAGGATGAGAGAAGCTCTAGTAGTTACAAAATGAAATAGCCAATGACAATGACATTGAAGACAGTCGGGGGAGGAAAATATGATTTTAACCAAGGTTTGTGAAATATGCTGGATACTATATTTAACCAATGCTTTCTATGGTCAAATGCACCGTAAGAACCTTTAATGTCCAGGCAATAATTAATTAGATGTCTTACTTGATAATATAAAGTGATTAAATTCATCATCATGAAGTGAGTACATTAAGGGTATTAAAAAAACTCCCATGTACTTTCCATTACGTCCAACCATAATAATCATTAATCATTGCTGAATAACTTATATTTCTTGCAGCAATGAAAGGCATTTGAAGCTCAAAATAAGTTTCTTTAAAATTATACCATCAATAGAATTGATGCTTGCGGAAAGTAAGGGGACATAACATGGTTTAAATGAGAAAAAAACGGCTTGCAACTTAGGTTTGTTCATCACATCCTCTCATACGTAAATTTCCAATATAACAGTCTCTTCAAATTAGTTTTCAAATGACAAATGCTTCTAGATTGTAAAATACACTAACAAGGAAAATGCTTCACGTTCACTATTGTCTATGTACGAACAAGGAGATGATCAAGCTGCGGAAGATGGCAGATTACAATGGCTTTCCATTGAAGTAGGTAGTATCCCTAGAAGTTGAGGCATTTCAAAGCAAGTTTCTCCAAATATGCTGCAAATAAAATTGAAGTTTGCTTGGGGAAGGGCAGTTAAACAGACAACTCATGACCAGACAAGGAAAATATGTTTTTGAGCAAGGTATTTCGAACACTCCCTGTCTTTTTAGATAGTTTCCAAAGCAACCATCTCTTCAATAAAGTAGAACATCATAATTGACACAACCGATTGTAAATCAAGAAATATAAACACACTCTCGGGTAGACGAATAGTTTCCATGCTTATTTTAGTTTTGTTATGGCGTTCTAATCAGCAATATATGAAAAAGACTCCAATAATGTCAGTTAACCAATTTAATCAATTTGAATAAGACTTTGAATTTAATTAAAACAGATGTTGCACCATAAAACTCTATCTGCCACCTATAGTTGGTTGATTTTGCCTGACAAAATACTTGTTCTGTTTACTGCAGATTTCATGCATTTGCCTGACAAAATGCTTTTCTTGATGCAAATTTTTTGTTGTTGGCACTTAGATGATAGTCACTAAAAGCAGCAACATCAAGTCAAAAGTGGTTAGACTCTGGCATTCATTTACTATAAGATAACTTGGGCAACACTTCTTTTGATGTTTAGTTTGAGTTGGATTCCTCTAAAGGATGCTCGAGATCTATCTTTCTGGGACTTCTTTGGGCCTCTAACGTCTAAGAAAAGGAAGATTTAATAGATTTGTGTCTTCTCTACTTTGTTATGGACAGTTTGGACTAACAACAATATGTACTTGGCTTTTTTAAGTTAGATTGCTTCATGGGATTCAATTTGAGTTTAGTTTTATTTCGTACTTTTTGTTGGGTTAAATTTATTATTCCTTTATATTTTGGGATTACCTTTCATTCCATTGATTATAATTTTGAAATGATTTTTTTTTTCTATTTGAGGACTACATAATGTTCTTATAATTATTGTATTTTTACTTTTGATCAATGAAAAATTCTCTTTCCATAAAAAAAAAAGTTATATTAACATGTAACCTTGACCAAGTAATTGCCAACATGAGTATAGCTCAATTGGTTTGACATATACTCCTTTCTCCTTGAGGTCGAAGGTTCGAGTCCCCCCTCCCCCACTTTGATGTAATCTCAAAAAAAAAAAAAAAAAAAACTTGACCAAGTAATTAAAATGGGATTGAGATTTGGGGTGAGAAACGTAACTGAAATTCAATTTGTTCTCAAGGCTCACTGTAATCTGCTCTGCAATTCAATTAGCTCCCTAATTTTTGCCACCCTTATAAAAAAATATCTGGCTTTGCCCCTGCCACTAGTAATATTCTTTCAATTTATGATACCATTTTGAGCTTTTCAGGTGTGCACAATACAAACTGAATTATGGTCTTTTCCCAGAATTTTTCCTCAAAGTCTTCAATCTGGGCTACCAAAATCAGTCAATCAAACAAAAATTGCTTACAAATTCCCCGGACTTATCTACTGATAAACCAACATTCAAACCAGTGAATTCTTTCAACAAGAAAAAAATTAATTGCATTACAAGACATAATTGAAATATTAACTTTTTCTGAATTACAATCAAAAGTACAGACTGATCATGTCAAGTCATAAATCAGATAATCATGTTCATCTTTCTTCAACTACCTTGACACGAAAACGATTCTCTTACTACCATGGGGTCAACACATTATAAACTATAGATGCAGAAATATATATATATATATATGTTTGTAAAAGCTTTGAACATAATCTATGTCCACACTAAATTTCAATTATATTGTCAAATTACTCGGTAGAAGGGTTACTCTGAAAAACAAATCTCCACACAAATCAATCACTAATGAATTCTGAAAAACAAATCTCCACCCAAATCAATCACTAATGAATTCCATTAGATACCTCTTTCAGTGCTAATGTAAATACATAAAGATTGTCGATATATTTGAACGTATTATTGTTTTTGCCAGTATTATGAGAGACCTAGAATGGTCGGGAGAGGAAAAGACTATTTTAACAAAGGTTTGTCAAACATTTCTGATACTAAAATTGAAAGCATTTGTGGATGCTGATTGGGGGGCTTGCTTAGACACATGACGTTTTGTCACTTGTTATTGCGTTTTTCTCGGAGATTCAATGATATAATGGAAATCTAAGAAGCAATCTGCCATTTCTCGTTCCTCAGCTTAGACCGAGTACCGTGCATTGGTAGATGTGAGTAGTGAACTCACTTGGGTATCTCATCTTTTGTTTGATCTACAAATTTCTTTTCAGCTCTCTTCTTTGATCTACTATGACAACTTGTCTGCTATTTAAAATAGCTTCTTCCGCTTTGCATGGAAGAACCAAGCACATAGAGCTTGACTGTCATTTTGTAAAGGAAAAGGCTGATTCGTTCTCATCTTAATCTTGCAGACCTTTTAACTAAAGCATTGTCAAGTTCTTCATTTTTCGCTCTCTTCGCCAAGATGGGTGTTTCTAATATTTTCTTCCCATCTTGAGGAGGAGTATTAAGTATTTGGTGAATAGTAATTTTATTATTATTCTACTTGACAACTTATCCTTATGACACTTGCTTGTATAAGTATTCTTTTGGAATAATGATGACTCATGTCATTCATTCATTTTGTCTCAATAGGATGTTTAGTTTGAGTTGGATTCCTCCAAAGGACGCTTGAGATCTATTTTTGTGGAACTTCTTTGGGCCACTAACGTCTTAGAAAAGAAAGATTTTATAGATTCTGTCTTCTCTACTTTGTTATATTAACATGTAACCTTGATCAATTAATTAACATGAGATTAAGATTTAAATGAATTCAAAACTTGATTCCTATAATTTTTTTTCAACACAGATTATGTAGATTTGGAGTTAGATTTTTTTTTTCCCGTTACGCTTAGTAGAAAATGACATATTATAAATCTTACCAGTTGGCCTGTTTGGTAACTTTCCTCGTTTCTATTTTCTGTTTCTTATTTCTATTTCTTGTTTCTTGTTCCTGTTTTTTTAAAAAGAGAAAGAGAAACATGTTTAGTAACTGTTTCTTATTTCTTGTTTCTGGAAGACAAAAGAAACATAGATGTGTTTGATAACTACTTCTTGTTTCTGTTTCTCATTTTAAAAAAAAAATTTCAATTTAAATTTTTTTCAATTTTAAATGATATATTTAAAAAGAGAAATAAGAAACAAGAATTTGTGTTTCTAAAATTTCTACACAAATTTTGGAAGTGTTTCTAAAAAAATGAAAAACAAAAAACAAGAACAGTTAACAAACAAGTTCGTGCCCGTTTGGTAACCTTCCCAATTTCTGTTTCTTGTTTATATTTCTCATTTTTTTAAGAAATAGGGTTGTTTGGTAACTCTTCCTGTTTCTTGTTTCTCGTTTTTTTAGAAACACTTCCCAAAATTGTGTAGAAATTTTAGAAACAACAAATTCTTGTTTCTTATTTTTATTTATTGTTTCCAAAATTTTCAACACATTGATAAACTATTACGTTATCCCGTTTTGACTTATAAAATATATTACAAATATTCAAAAATTATACTAATATAACTTTTTTAAATATATCATTTAAAATTGTAAAATTTTCAAAATATTTTTTTTTCTAAATGAGAAACAGAAATAATAAATAGTTACCAAACACATTCCTTGTTTCATTTCTGTTTCTTTTTTCTTCCAGAAACAAGATATAAGGAACAGTTACCAAACATGTTTCTGTTACTCTTTTTAAAAAAACAGGAACAAGAAACAAGAAACAAGAAATAGAAATAAGAAACAAGAAATATAAATGAAGAATGTTACCAAAAGGGCCCGATTCTTAAAAGTGAGAAATAGAAACAAGAAACAGAAATGAGAAGGTTACCAAGCGGAGTTTTGATCTATCAAAATCAGAAAGGAAACCAATATACATAAAATATTATTAAAGATTACAATTACTTGAAAGATTTTAGAAAATTCAACTTTGAAGCACTTTCCATATCAAACCCATTTCATCACTATGCTTTGAATGATATAAAATGGTACGTAAAATAAAGAATGTTAGGGAAATTCTAGATGCTATTGGTGCTGATAGAAACAACTACCAAATATTCCACACGTTTCGGAAAGAGGCAACACTCACTCTTTTATACCTAATAAAGAGGTGTTAGGGAGAAATGATGAAAAGGAGGAAGTGAAAAACCATCTCCTCAATATGAATACCGAACATAACATTTCATTCATTGTAGCAACTGGTAAGGGCGGATTGGGGAAGACAACACTAGCTCAACTCCTCCTTAATGATTTCGATCTTAAAATATGGTTTGTGTTTATGAATTATTTCATTTGAAGTGGTAGTGAAAAAGATAATAGAAACAACAACAAGAACATAAAAAAACTTGATACTGATGAGAAAGTAACACAGATTGGGAGAAAGAAATTTCTTTTGGTATTGAATGACGTGTGGAATGAAAACGAAAAGAAATGGTTTGATCTGAAAATTTTATTAATGGATGGAGCGAAAGGAAGTATGACTAATTGCTTTTATTTCTGATCTAAAAAACCAATTGACCTTTCGTTTTCAATTTCCTCTACTCTCTTTCGGTAAGTGTAAGCCATAGCCATGGCCGAAACAATTATGTTCAATGTTGTTGGGAAGATCATCAAGAAATTAAGCTCTGAAGCTTTCAAAGAGCTCAGAATGATGTGTGGAATAAAGGATGATATCTCCAAACTCACCAATTCTGCTTCAATCATCAAGGATGTTCTTGTTGATGCCGAGAACAAAGCGAGTGGCTCGGAAAGCTTAAACATGCTTTTTATGATGTGGAAGATGTTATTGATGAATTCTCTTGTGAGGCTTTACGGCGAGAAATGATGACTAAGGATATAAGAGCAAAACAGGTACGTATCTTCTTCTCCCAAAACAATCAGCTTCTGTTTGCTTTTAAAATGGCACGTAAAATAAAGAATATTAGGAAGATTCTAGATGCTATTGCTGCTGATAGAAATAACTTTGGTTTAACCATAAACGTTATTGAACCAAATATCCTGAAGAAAAAAGAAATTGAAAATTGGGTTAAAAGGATGAAGCTTAAAAAATGGAGAGGAAAAAAACGTTTGTTATGAGAAAAATACTGCAATAAACACAATGATTCGCACTCACAAGTTTTAAGATACCTTTTAGTGCATAATTGTTAGGTTGATCAAAAGTTGTGTACACTTGAAATTTCTTCTATCTTTATTCGTGTCAAATTTTTTCTTATATATCAAATTGAGATTCATATATTTGTGATTCGTTGCTGAAAGAAATTAGATGCATTTCCCTGCCAAAAATATGTACATAAATGTGTTTTTTAGCAAAAGGTAGAAGGATAGAATCTCTTGTATAGAATCAAGTTTTGGGGAGAAATAGTACTCACGGTTTGGAAAAAAAAACAATGATTCTCACTTGCCAATTTAAAGATTATCTTTAAAATTAGGGTAAAATGCAAATAAGACCCCTGTGGTCTTTTCAAAATGCATGAACACCCACTGTACTTTGAAAATGGCAAATCGCACCCCTGTGGTTCCAATTTTTTTCAATCAGACCCCTCCCCTTCAATGTCAATAATTTTCTTTTAGCCATAACTTGTTCGTTTGAACTCCGATTTGGATGATTCAAGATGCTTTGGAATCTTCATTTCCGGCTTTACATAATCGTCGGTTCGAAACTTTGAAATCATCAATAACCAAAAGAGTTAACGATGTCAATCATACTTAGTGTTTCGATGTTAATAAATTTTTTTATTTATTAATGATTTAAAAGTTTCAAAGTGACATTTATGTAGAACCAGAAATGAGGATTCTAAAACATCTTGAATCGTCCAAATCGGAGTTTAAACGAAGAAGTTATGGCTAAAAGAAAATTATTGACATTGAAGGAGAGGGGTCTGATTGAAAAAAATTGAAACCACAGGGGTGCGATTTGCCATTTTCAAAGTACAGAGGGTGTTCATGCATTTTGAAAAGACCACAGGGGTCTTATTTGCATTTTACCCTTAAAATTATAGTTATGTTTTCAAACGATTTTGCTAGTGATTTTTTTTTATTGTTTGAGATAACCTTTCATCAAGTTGTTTTTGTATGTAGGAAATCATGTGGTGAAAAGGGAGAAGTGTTTTGAATTCCTTTATGTGGCACGAGGGTTGTAAGCTTACTCAAGAGGAGGATGAAAGTTTAAACATCAAAGAACTACAAGGCAATGAAAAAAAGTTCACTTGACATGCATTCGAAAACTCATCCAACTCTACTTATTCAACCGTAGTTATTAGTTTTCTGGATTACAATACTTAAGTGAGGTGAGATGAGATATTGAACTACAATACTTATCTAGATAAGTTTGTTGATTATTGCATGCCATTTATCTCTCGTTGGATCGCAGAAGTGAGAGACACTCTCACTATTGTCTATGTACGAACAAGCTGGAGAGGAAGTAAGAGCAATTGAACGAACAAGAAAAAACAAACTTGAGGGCAAGGAGATGATCAAATCGCGGAAGATGGCAGATATAATGACTTCCCATAGGAGTAGGCAGTACTCATCTATAGAGGTTCGGGCATTTGAAACCGATGTGGTTAAAGGAAGTTTCTCCAAATATGGTCACTCAAGAAAGACAAGGAACAGATGTTTTGGACCAAGGTATTTGTAACACTCCTTGTCTTTTTAGTTAGTTTCCAAAGCAACCACGCCTTCAATAAAGTAGAACGTCAAAATTGATACAACCGAGTGTAAATCAAGAAATATTAACACACTCTCGGGTAGATGAAAAGTTTCTATGCTTATTTTAGTTTTATTATGGTGTTCTAAATCACTAAAATATGAAAATTTGTGCACATAAATGTTTTTTAGCAAGAGGTAGAAAGATAAAATCTATTTTATATAATCAAGTTTTGTAGAGAAATATTGCATTAATCACCAGTTGGAAAAAAAATATGATTCTCACTCGCCAATTTGAAGCTACCTTTAAAACTAAGAATCTGATTACCAACAATTTTATTTTTTTAAATTAAGCTTGTTTGGTAATATTTATTTTTATTAGTTTAACATTACCTTTCAACAAGTTGTTTGATACTCTAAACATCAAAGACCTACAAGGCAATGCAAAAAAGTTCACTTGACAAGTGTTCGAAAATTCATCCAACTCTATTTAAGATTATGGACGAAACATTCGGTATACATACTCTTTACTTGACAACTCTATGAATGAGGCTTCCGTTGTAGACCTCTTTCAATGCTAATTATAATGTGTCTCAAATGTAAACAAATTGTCTTATAATTTGTGAATGTGATATTGTTTTTTACGTTTCTAGTAACATTTCTTTTCTTTTCATGTAATAATTAATTAGATGCCTCGTTTGGATGTTAAAGAAAAGCATGGGATTAAATTTATTATTTTGCAGCTTTGTAGAATACTTGGACAATTTCTTTAAAGCCATCATCCCTTTCAATTAATCATATGTTCTCTAATGAAAGATACTTCCACGTTATTCTAGAACTTTGCACCTGAATTTCTTCAAACATAACAGTGTAAATTTTCCTTACATGCTACATCAAGTGTTTCGACGTTGATGTTTTTTCCGTGATGATTTCATGCTACACAACAGGCTTCTAAACCCTTTTGCTTGCTTGGTTATTCGAGCTGGGATCGATTTTAGGCAAGAAATTGATATTCTTGCCTGCCGCCGCGGCGGTGGCTCCTCACCGCCGCGGCGCCCTGAAGCGATGATTCTCGCCCAACGAGTCCACCGCCGCGGCGGTGACTTCCCACCGTCGCGGCGGTGGCTTCCGAATTTTGGATTTTCCATATTTTGCATAGTATTTTTTCCTTGTATATTCATTTTACTTCTTGACCTAATTCTTTGTATAAATATCGGTCTTTGGCCATGAAATTCAATGAGAAAAACGTTCATACAAATTTTATCATGGTATCAGAGCGGGTTAATCAATGACCTCACAAGAAGAAATACAAAAGCAGAAGAAAATCGAATCTAACATGGGGACTGTCAAACCTCCGTTAGATTCATCTTCTCCATACTATTTGCATCCTTCTGATGGACCACAAATCACAATTTGCCCAATTGTGTTGCGTGGTGAGAATTATAATGAATGGGTCCGATCGATGCGAAATAACTTTCGCGCAAAGAACAAATTGGGTTTCATTGATGGAACCATAAAGAAACCAGAGCCGGGATCTGCAGAAGAGAACTTATGGGTGACGGTGAATTCAACTCTTGTAGGGTGGATCCACAACACCTTGGATCCAGGGCTTAGATCTTCTGTCCCTCAACCTGATGATGTGAAGGATATGTGGGACGATATTCGAACGCGTTTCTCGATTGGAAACTAACCAAGGATTCACGAATTGAAAACACTCCTTAGTGGGTGTAAACAGCGAGGCACAACGATAGTGGCCTACTATAATGAACTGAGGAAGACTTGGGATGAACTAGAAGGGTACACAATTGTACCAACTTGTACGTGTGAGGCGGCGACAATCTTGGCTAAACAGAGGGAAAATGAAAAGGTACATGATTTCCTTGTGGGGTTAGATTCGACCTTGTACGGTAATGCGGTATCGAATATTTTGATGATGGAGCCCTTGCCAAGTCTAAATGTCATTTTTGGTAAGTTAGTCACAGAAGAAAGACATCATACAATTGCTCGTTCTCAAGAACCAAAACCAGATGCGATTGGGTTTGCTATGCAAGGAGCCTCGAATAAGGGAAAACCACAGACTCGTGGTGGAGATAAATCAAAAGCTAATCTATTTTGTTCTCATTGCTCTAAATCAGGACATGACAATACAACCTGTTTCCAATTGCATGGGTATCCTGATTGGTGGCCTTCTAATGGAGGGCAAGGACGAGGAGGAGGACGATCCGGTAGAGGCGGAGGAAGAGGTGGTAGTGGCCGTGGGCAAGTGGCGAATGCGGCCATCACAACAAATTGTGAGAAACAAACACCTATTACGGCTACTGATCGAAGCGGGTTACATGGCCTTTCTGATGATCAATGGGCTACATTGGTGAATATGTTGAATTCGAAAGGTCAATCCTCTACCACTGAGAAATTGAATGGTAAGTCTGTTGATGCAGATTTGTGGATCATCGATACTGGATGTTCCAATCATATGTCTGGTAATGCTCACTTGTTTTATAATTTGGTTGATATTTCTCCTATCTCGGTTGGTCTTCCTAATGGAAAGCAGACTTTTGCACGAAAACGGGGATCAGTTACTTTAAGCAGAAATATGAAGTTAGATCGTGTGCTATACATTCCAGATTTAACATGCAATCTTTTATCCGTCTCTCAACTGCTTAACGATAATTACTATGCTATTACGTTTACTGACAAGCTTTGTGTTATTCAGGACCGAGGTTCGAGGATTATGATTGGAGCGGGTGATCAATGTGATGGGGTTTATTGGTTTTGTCCGCTTCAACATCAACAAGTGAATCAGGCAGTTGTGACAGTTAATAGCGAATTGTGGCATCGTCGTCTTAGCCATCCCTCAAGAAGTGTTGAATCTTCTTTATCTAGTTTATTTTATTCTTCTAGCAGTATTAAGAAAAACACTAGTTTGCATCAATCTTGTGATATTTGTCTTCGTGCGAAACAAACGAGAAGTGTATTTCCTTTGAGCTTTAATAAATCGATTGCTATTTTTGATTTGATACACTTGTGATATTTGGGGACCATATAATATCGCTTCTAGTTGTGGGGCACATTACTTTCTTACTATTGTAGATGATTGCTCCCGGAGCGTTTTGGGTTTTTCTTATGACTGTCAAATCTGAAGTTCCACAACTATTGCGAGATTTCTGTAAAATGGTGCAAACTCAGTTTAATACAACTGTGAAAGTTATTAGAAGTGATAATGGTAGAGAGTTTACCTCCCTCCATCGATTTTATGGGGACCATGGAATTCTTCATCAAACCTCTTGTGTTGACACACCCCAACAAAATGGGAGAGTGGAAAGAAAACATAGGCATATTCTTAATGTTGCTCGGGCTCTCTTCCAAGCTAACCTTCCTACCTCTTTTTGGGGTGAAAGTGTCTTAACTGCTGTGTATCTTATTAATCGAACCCCTACTCCTATTCTTCATAACAAGACACCATATGAAATTTTATTTAATAACTCCCCGTCTTATACCCACTTGCGTGTCTTTGGTTGTCTTTGTTTTGTGAAGAATCAACCTCGTGTTAAAGATAAGTTTGGTTCTCGATCTCGAAAATGTATTTTTGTGGGATATCCGTTTGGGAAGAAAGGGTGGAGAGTTTATGATCTTGAAACTCATGAATTCTTTGTTTCACGTGATGTAACCTTTTGTGAGCAAAGTTTTCCCTTCCTAGATAATGCTTCCTCTCCCGACATAGGCCTTTCATCTTCCTCACATAATAACCCAGGTTATGATGATCCTGTTCAAGAAGAAACTCTTGTTAGTAGTGAGACTTTACCATCTACTTTGCGAGATGATGACGGTTTATCAGTGCCTCCTATTGATACCTCTAATGTTGTTGGTGACGTGCCTACTGATTGTTCTTCTTCGAATGTACCTACTGATGCTTCCCCGGATGCCATTCCAACTGGAAGAGGACATCGGATTAAGAAGAGTTCAACGAGGCTCACAGATTATGTTACCAATACCGTTTGTACTATAAACCCCGTCACATCACCTTCTTATGCTTCATCGTCATCCTCAGGTACCCGTTTTCCTATTGCTTGTTATGTAAATTGTGATAGATTTTCGCACAAACATTCTTGTTTCTTGGCTGCCATTACTACAGGAAAAGAACCAACCTCTTTTCACGAGGCAGTTCAGGATGCCGGTTGGCGTCAAGCAATGAAAGAGGAGATTGATGCCCTTGAACGTAACGGGACATGGACCTTGGAAGATCTCCCACCCGGGAAACGTGCTATTGGTTGCAAATGGGTGTATAAGATCAAATATAAGTCTGATGGATCTGTCGAAAGATTGAAAGGTCGTCTTGTGGTTCATGGAAATCGTCAAATTGAAGGTATCGATTTCAATGAAACTTTTGCACCCGTTGCCAAAATGGTTACTGTTCGGACTTTCCTTTCTGTTGCTATTGCTAGGAAGTGGGAGTTGCATCAAATGGATGTTCACAATGCGTTTCTGCATGGTGATCTTGATGAAGAGGTATATATGAAATTGCCTCCGGGTTTTGCCTCTTCTACTACTGGTAAAGTTTGCCGTCTTCGTAAGTCCTTATATGGACTTCGACAGGCTCCTCGCAATTGGTTTGCTAAATTATCTTCCGCATTGAAAGATATAGTTTTTGTTCAGTCTTACCCGGATTACTCTCTATTCAGCTACTCGAAAAATTCGGTTTCTTTGCATGTGCTTGTGTATGTTGATGATCTGATTATTACAGGCAGTTCTTCTAAGGCCATTGCTTCTTTCAAGAAGCAACTCAGTGACAAATTTCATATGAAGGACTTGGGTGCATTGAAATATTTTATTGGTATTGAAGTAGCTCGTGGAACCGATGGACTTTATTTATCTCAACGTAAGTATGCTCTTGATATTATTGGAGAGGCTGGTTTACTTGGAGCCAAACCTGTTTCTACTCCTATTGAACAAAACCACCGACTTGCTCTTATCAATGGCAAATCTCTTGATGATCCTGAGAAATATAGACGTCTCGTTGGCCGTCTTATTTATTTGACTATTACTCGTCCGGAGCTTAGTTATTCGGTTCATATCTTGGCCCAATTTATGGGAAATCCTCGTATTGATCATTGGGATGCGGGCCTGCGCGTTTTGCGTTATTTGAAGGGATGTCCTGGTCAGGGTATTCTTCTCCGCGGTGAATGTGATTTTCAATTAACTGCTTATTGTGATAGTGACTGGGCTAGTTGCCCCTTATCTCGGCGTTCTTTGGCTGGCTATTATATCCTTTTGGGTTCTTCCCCGATTTCTTGGAAGACTAAGAAACAGGTTACTGTGTCTCGTTCCTCTGCTGAAGCGGAGTATCGATCTATGGCTTCTACGATCTGTGAGTTAAAATGGCTTAAGTCATTGTTATCATGTTTTGGTATCACTCACTCGCAGCCTATTCAGCTTTATTGTGATAGTCAGTCAGCTTTACATATTGCTGCTAATCCGGTTTTTCATGAACGAACAAAGCATATTGAGATGGATTGCCACTTTGTTCGTGTTGCTCTTTCTGCTGGTTTGGTTCGCGCGGCACATCTTCGAACTGATCTTCAACTTGCCGACATTCTCACTAAGGCTCTCGGAAAAGCTCAGTTTCAGTTCCTTCTTGGCAAGTTGGGCATTTGTGATCTACATGCTCCAACTTGAGGGGGCGTATTCGAGCTGGGATCGATTTTAGGCAAGAAATTGATATTCTTGCCCTGCCGCCGTGGCGGTGGCTCCTCACCGCCGCGGCGGTGGGGCTACATATGGTTTTTGGCTTTTCCAAGCCAAAAACCCGAGAGTGGGAGCCGCGGCGGTCTGAAGCGATGATTCTCGCCCAACAAGTCCACCGCCGCGGCAGTGACTTCCCACCTCCGCGGCGGTGGCTTCCGAATTTTGGATTTTCCATATTTTGCATAGTATTTTTTCCTTGTATATTCATTTTACTTCTTGACCTAATTCTTTGTATAAATATCGGTCTTTGGCCATGAAATTCAATGAGAAAAACGTTCATACACATTTTATCATTGGTTTTTTATTTTTCCTATTGTATCCACGATTTTTGGTCGTTTTAATGGCATATACTTTATACGCCGCAAGGTTTGTAAGCTTGCGCTCGAGACCTAAAAGGAAATGCTAAAGAAGTTCACCTGACAAGTTTTTGAGAGCACATCAAAGTTTACTTTATCGGTATGCATACTAATTCACTTAAGATCGTTGGCCCTAAATTTGATATTTATACTCTTCTATTTGGTCAGGTTTGAGAGTCCATTATATCCAATAATTCACAGGTCAAGTGTCTACATAATGACATGAGCTATATTAATTGTGCCACAACACAACTCTGTGAATGAGGAGTCCATTGCATACCTCTTTAACTGCCAATTACGTCGTCTCGATGTAAATTGATAAAGATTGTCCGATATATTGTGAATGCGTTATTGTTTTTGTTATGGTTTGTTGATAAATCATAATAATAAGGTAAATGGATCTTTTTATACAAACAGGGTCAAGCCCAATTGCCTTCCTAAGCCCAAATGTCTTTTGTCCTTTTGCTAAGGTTTGATACAGAATCATCAAATTACAAAAGAGATATGTAATTACTTTTGGGTGAAGGCTTCAGGCGTGTCTCTTAATTTGAGGCAGTGGATTATCTTTTGCGCATATATATGACGAAGAATGAAATTGACCTAGTGAGAAAATAAAAAAAAGTGGCAGCTTTTATATTTTTCACCGAGAGCAAAACGTCTTACACGGCAGTAGGTGATTTGTGAATAAATCCAATTCGACTTTATTTGGGGCTATTCTTATGGAGAGAAAATAGAGACTTCATGATTGATTGTAAACTTCAAAATTTGCAGAAGACAGACCAATTGGGAACCTGTATAAAATTCTCCGGTGTCGTATTTTCTCTTGTTTACTATTTTATTCTCTGTGTTGCTATTTATCGTTCTTGAATTAAGGAGTTTAGGGAGTTGCAAACACTTCAAATTCCCAACAGTTTTTTTCAGTAAAATGAGATCTTTTCCTAATCACCAGTAGTTATTCATTTTATCCATCGTTGGGTTGCAGAAGTGAGAGAGGCCCCCAACAACTTTTCTGGAAGAGATTCAAGAGAGTCAAATTGAAGAGATAAAAGAGCACCATGGAGGATGAAAGAATATAAAGGTTCGCGTGTGCTTTAAGAAAGAAGTACTTACACTTAGAAACTGAAATAGATCATAGTAAGCTTCTCCAAATGTATTGTCAATGGCATTGAAACCAGGAGGAAATTAGGTGAGACCTATAATGGTCGGGAGCGAAAAAGATGATTTTAACCAAGGTTTGTCAAACATTTCTGATACTATAATTATCCAATGCTTTCCTTTTATTTTCTAATGACAAATGATTCTAGATTGAAAAATACACTAACAAGGGAAATGCTTCACATTCACTATTGTCTATGTACGAATAAGCTGGAGATGGATAAGAGCAATTGAACGAACAAGTAAGAAAGAAAAAGAACTTGAGAGCAAGAAGATGATCAAACCGTGAAGGGATGTTTTGAAACCAATGTGGTTCAAAGGAAGTTTCTCCAAATATGTTGCGCCAATAAAATTGAAGTTAGTTTGGGGCAGGGTAGTAAGAGAGACAACACATTGTTAGACAAGAAAGACAATGAACAGATGTTTTTGACTAAAGTAGAACATCAAAATTGATACAACCGAGTGTAAATCAAGAAATATAAACACGCTCATGGGTAGTTTCCATGCTTATTTTAGGTTTGTTATGGTGTTCTAAATCAGTAACCCCGACAATGACAGTCAATCAATTTGAATAAGGCTTTGAATTGAATGAAAATCCTTGGTTTGTTGATTCTGCCTCACAAAATACTTGTTCTTGACCAATTCCAACTTGAAAAACAAAAAATGTTTTCCTTGATGCAGATTTTTTGCTGGAGAAGTGCTCTTGTTGGCACTTAGATGATAGTCAGTGAAGGCAGCAACATCTGGTCAAAGTGGTGTTACTCTGGCATACATTTACTATAACTTGGGCAAATGCTTCTTTGAATGTTTAGTTTGAATTTGATTCCTCTAAAGGACGCTCGAGATCTACTCTTGTGGGACTTCTTTCAGCCTCTAACGTCTAAGAAAAGGATAGATTTGTGTCTTCTCTACCTTGTTATGGACAGTTAGGTCTAAGAGCAATAGCTTTTTTAATATATATTTGCTTCATGGGACTCAATTCAATATTTAGTTTTTTTTCATACTTTTTGTTGGGCTAAATTTATTATTTCTTTATATTTTGGGATTACCTTTCATTCCATGTATTTTAATCTCTAATAAATTTTTTTTTTCCCTATTTGAGGACTTCATGATGTTCTTGTAATTATTGTATTCATACTTTTGATCAATGAAAGTTCATTTTTCCATCAAAATAGTTATATAACGTGTAATGTAACCATGATCAAGTCATTAACATGGAACTGAGATTTGAATAAGTTCATAACTAAATTGCTAAATAAATCATGCTTCTTGCAGTATGCAATGTGTAGGCTCTTAGAATGAGAAGAGATATTTCACAACTTGAAAACAGAGAAAATTGTAGATTAGGGGGAAAAGGACAAAGGAATTTGAAGGCTGTTTAAGGAAGAGAGAAGTTCCAGCATTTGGAAACTGACTTATTTCAAAGTTAGTTTCTCAAAATGTATTTTCAGTAGAAATGATGTGTGCTTTGTCCAATCGTTAGATTCAAGTAATTCTTAAGAAGAAATTGGAGATGATAATTTGATGAAATTATGTCGGTGGTCAATGCTTCAAAGGTTTGATCCAAAAGGAGAAGAAGAATATTTTTCGGATAAATGGAGATCGGGTCCAAAGGAATATAAAATGCATGATCTTATAACAGGTGACGAGTACAAATCTATAAATTCTAAAGTTGACGTTGGTGTTAATGAAAAAACTCGTCATATTTCATTTGCTAGTAAATTATTTTCAGCAAGGGATCTTCTAACCTTGCTATTCAAGGCAAAAGGATTGAGAACATTTCTTTTACAACCATGATGGTTATGAATTAAATCCATCTACTTCAGTAAATAGATATCTCAGACAATTCAAATTTGAAGTTACTACCAAATTCTATAACCGAATTACAAAATTTACAAACGATATCATCAAGCTGGTAAAATCTCAGTTACAAGGTTGACGCGCGCATATGCCGTATGGGAATGTGAAAGTTGACTTGTCTGCAGATAGATTTGTGTTGTGCATAAAATATATAACAAAGAAATAAGTTTTATTGTCAAAAGCAAATGCCAAAATATCATGATAAAAACTTGACAAATTATTTTTCAATAGTTATAATTGAAAAAAGATATTAAAACTAATGTAATGTGTAGCATCATATCCCATTCCATAAAGTCCTCGATGCAAACATCCATTACGAGTTCCTGAATGAAATTCATAATGGAAGTTTGCAGAGAGGACAGTTGGTTTAATTCCACCCCACCTATAAATGTGTTAATTAACTAATTATAATACATGTACGTACGTGTTATGTTAATTAATTAATTAGAAATATATTATCTAAATTGATTGATTTTTTTACGTCAAACTTGATTTTTTTCCCTCTTCAAGATGCATTTGATTAGAGATATAGTCGTCGAGGGAGAGATTGAAATTGCCAAGATCCATACAATGAAATAACTGACTACAAGCCTCCTTGACTGATATGTGAATATGTGTAAAGCAAAGATGTGTTTTTTTTATGATAGAGTGATGATTGATTACTGAAGTACTTAATCTCAAGGTGGAGATTTTGTGAAATGAGGCTTAAGAACTAGCTCCAAAAGGGACGAAGTCACGTGCAAAGCAGCTGCCTCAAGCAAGCCAAAATCAAGTTTTCTGTTATTTTCTTATTTGCTGCAAGGGTGGTATATTTTTTTTTTTTTTTTATCATTTTATTGAATTCTTTTATCTTTCATTATTCTTTTCTAGTGGATTGAGTGTTTTTCAAAGAATCATTGCTTGAGTTTTCATGGTGTTGTAACATTTACAAACACTTGAAATAGAAGAAAGATGCAGACTTGGCCTGAGATAGCTGACATCCTAAATCTTCTCATATTGTAATTCTTGGGACTTCTACCGGTATTTAAAGAATTTCTTTTACTTGACAAATTTCTACACTTAAGAGGAAAAACATTATTTCTCAAAACCCGCCTTTTTAGTTTTGTTATGATAGTTTCATTGTTTGTATTTTCATTTTATAAACAGAATGAAGTTACAACTAATTAACATTTTTGTAAATTCTTTTTCGAGCTGTCAGAATTGTAAGTATTAGATCTTATTTTTACATAGACAAGAATGATTGAGATTTGTTTTCTTCATCAGTCTTTTTTCCTTCTCTCAAGATTCTCCAACTAAAAGAAATGCCTAATTTGAGAGGATGGTGGAAACCAGAATCTACACTAGCTAGATAAAAAATATTGCTTGCTTCCATAGAATATTCCTCATCTTATTGAAATGATAATCTTAAATGGGTTTAAGATTGAAATATTATATAAATAATAAATATTTCTAAGAATATTGTACTTTTGAAAATATTCTTATGAATATTGTAAATCGCATACCAAATATGCGATTTTATATTTTATGCGATTTTAAAAAGAAATCGCATACTTGATATGCGATTTTATATGTGCCTTAAAATCGCATAGAGACCACTTCCCCAATAACCTTTCAAACCTCCCATTTTTTTTCTAAGTTCAAAGCAACCTCCCCTCCTTTCAAACCTTCAAATTTTTTCTAACTTCAAAAACAACTTTCAATTTCTTAAAAACCAACCTACCTTTTTACAATTCTAGATTTATATGATGATTTTTGAATTTTCATTTCAATAATTATAAAAATAAAAAAAAATATTTACAATATTAATGATTAGTCATCCCATATTCAAATATAATTGAAGCCTAAATAAATTTTTTGGACAAATAAAAATATATAAAATAAAAAAATACATCATCGATGTCCTCCCGTCCTGCAGGGAGGTCATCTCGTATTACGATGAGGGCGAACGCGTCCTATCGGAGTTCTATATGAATCATCAATAATATGAGAAGGGTCTGCACCATCGAGAACCTGAGATGGTCCTGTATCATCTATAACATGTGAAGGACTGGCATCATCACCATCACCGATACAACGCCTCCCTCGTGCACGTCCACGTCTACGTCCCCGTCCCCATACTCGACCTCGAACATGTACTGCTTCTGGATCTTATGGTACATCAACATCACTATCAGGTCCAGGAATGACAACCTGTGAAAATATTTCTTGCGATCCTGGAGTCGGTACCATGACAATATGGGGAGATGATGGGTGACTAGGATAATGATCTGTGGTCTCTGGCTCAGCGTTCACCTCCTCGTGAATTGCCTCATCACGAGCACGAGGTGTAGGTGGACGACGTCCTCGTCTAAAGCGAATATCCGAACGCTCTAAGCTAAACATATTATTGAATTCATCCATATGAGGAAGACAAACTCTGATATAGTTCCGAGTTTTCTCATAAGGACTGTGTACTGAGACATTTTCTAATCTAGCAAGCTGATTATAAAAAAAAGATTGTTAATTTGCGAAGAATTTACGAAGATGTAATTAGTAAATAAAAACAAATTTAATGCCTCACCACAAAGTCAAAAGCAGCCGCGTGTCGAGTAATGAACAAGCGAGTTATAGAGTTATACCACTCTATATAATCATTTTTACAATCATTGGGTGAGTTAATAGGATATCCATCAATAATATGAGATGGCCGATTTGCCCATCATGCTATGAGGTGTGCATGTTGGATCCTCCAATCAGTATCTCTGCGCCCTCGAAGATCCAATGTGTGTAACCGTAGATCTGTATCACATGGTGTCAGGATGTCTTGTCTAAAACCACATTGTCGCATAACTCGTTCTGGATGATGCCACTCAACAATATGAAAGCAAATGAGTGGGCTAATAGTAGGCAAGATGTCATGACCACGTATACAGAAGTTTGATAATGATATCATGTGACGTAAATAAGGTTCCCACACGATCTGAAACATTTAAAAATATTAAATATTGAATCTAGTAAACCACAACTCATTAAAACACAATCCATAAACTGAAATATATACATCATTATCTCCTAATTGATCCAACATGTACCTATACTAGAGCAAAACATGAGTCAAAATTTCAGTGATGGAAAAATCATCTTTCCACCTGTAAATATAAATTACAAACTAAATGTTAAAAAATATTAATATGTTAATACAGAAGAAATAAAATATATGTAATGTACCGTGCACCCAAAGGTAGATCAACATCTGAGTGGACATGTGTAAGTAACCGCTGAGGAGCAATAGAAGGAAATCGATCCCATGCCCATAAATGGAGTAATATTAGTGCGCCTACTATCTCATGGGCTTCTTTGGAAGAAGCCTTGCACATTTCTCAATACAACCACGATAAACATGCAGATCCCCAACTATAGGTACCAGCTATCTCGAAATCCTCAAGCAAGGATAAAAACATTAAATGTACTAGATTACTTGATTTGTCAGCGAACACACACCCACCAATTAGTTGCATAATGTAGGCTCGGGCATGACGCTATACTGTAATCTCATCAGCATCATCAGGTAGTACACTGAATTGTTGTTCCAACCATGTTAAAGACAAACGTGACCCATTTAAATGTGGACTCGATGGTGTGACACCTAATAAACGCTCACATAAATCTACCCATCTAAGTGAGACTGATCCAGTGACTACCTCGCCATCAATAGGTAGCTTGGATAAGATCGAGATATCCTATAAAGTAATGGTGCACTCCCCCATAGGCATGTGAAAAGAATGGGTCTCAGGTCTCTGGTCTCCATCGCTTGATGAATGCTACAATCAAATATCAATCTAAGGCTATAAACCCTATCCAAGAAATCCCATAAAATCCTACATGTCGTAGGTATACATCTATACGGGGATCATGAGGAATACTACGCACACTGGTCTCCCTACGTCTACAAGTAAGAGCAGATGTCATCCGATCGATCCACACCAAACTGGATCGATGTACATCCTATCTATGTAAAATCTCTGGGTCTCTAGGTCCTGGATCCATTACCGAATATATTGTATATATAAATGATCAAAATACATTACAAATAAAAAACATATAATTCCATAAAATTCAAATACAATCACTAAATATATTGTATATATAAATGATCAAAATACATATCAAATAAAAAACATATCATTTCATAAAATTCAAACACAAATTTCAAAGTCAAATACAATCAAATTTGAATTAACGAAGTCCAATAAAAATAAAAGTGTTTACAATTGTGTGTTCCTCGAATGTGATGTGCTTCCCTCATGTGATGTGTTTCCTCCTTTATTAGGACATTTCCTATGATTATGTCCAACTTACAAATCCCACTTCTTAACTTTCTACTTGTTTCTCTCAAGTCCATCTCATTACGAATTCTGCTACTTCGTGGTCTGCCTACCCCCCTCAATAACAATCGATTAGGATGTAACAAATCAAAATTAGGATAAGACCATTTTGTTTCATTCAGAATTGGATGGAATTGTGGGTCATAACATGAGGTGTATGTGGACATCTTATAATAATCTTCCACATATTTCATGTAATCTACATGACAGAGTAAACACGTTGCAACTACATGCGAACATGGGATTCCGTATGTTTGCCACTTCTTGGAAGTGCACATTTGTAACTCCAAGTGTACAGCATGTCGGTTACCTCCTTGTGATGCCATATTACGATAGGCAGTTGTTACTTCCAACTCGTCATGTAATCTATCAAACACTTTTACTCGATGTTTATTTGCTTTTACAGCCCAACCAAACATTTTGTTCAATGCAAACCTACCACAAAATAATAAGTAAATATACATTATCCGAACCTCAAGCTTATAAAAAGATTGAAAATCATGTAACATACCTTGTATATTCATCTCCTTGTCCAAGTGCAACTCTAATCTCCATCATGTGTGCCTCAAAATATGTTACACACCGGTAGAATGTGGACTCTACTAATGATGTGATGGGCAATGAACGTGCTCCTTTTAGAACACCATTGATGCATTCAGATAAATTGGTTGTCATCCAACCATATCTACACCCTTCGTCAAATGCTTGAGTTCACTTTGACTGGTCAATGTTATCGAAATATCTAATGCAATTCTCATTCAGTTCAGACAGTTCATCCATACATAACTAAAACTTACGTACTGTATATTGGGAACCCGCCCTGAAAACTAATTGTTTCATCAACTTGTTTTTAAATTTATCATTAAAATTGCTTGCCACATGTCTTAAGCAAAAGCAATGATGAGCCATTAATGATGCCCACCCATTTCTAGAATTATTTACAGCAGAGATTATACCAGGATGCCTATCGGATATCAAACAAATATTGGGGCGTTGTGTCACTCTTAACCTCAACAAAGCTACGAACCAACCCCAAGTATCAGAACTTTCTACATCTACTAGGGCAAAAGCTAGAGGAAATAAATGTCTATTGGAATCCAATGAGGTCGCAATCAATAATTTGTCATTGTATTTTCTATACAAATGTGTCTTATCAATCAGTATAATATGCCTACAATGTTTGAATCCCTCTATGGAAGGTCCAAACAACCAAAATACCGACCGCAATATAGAATTCCCCGGCTCTTGCATAGAATCAAGTCTCCAATCAACTTGTGTTCCAGAATTTCTTGTTTAATAATATTAAACTACCGTGGTAATTTTTGATACGATTGTTCCCAATTACCAAATATCATTTCAATGGCTTTGCTCTTATCTTCCCAAATTCTCCCATAGTTAACCATATATCCGAAATTGTCAATATAATTGGAAGCAATACAACAATTTTAACAGTATTGTCAACCTTCACCACATTTCGAATCTCTCTAGCAATAAGCAATGAATCTAGTTGGGGATTATTCTGAGACACACATGAGTATGTACAATTGTGTGGATTGGTTAGTTTTGTGATCTCAAATATATTCTGTTCTTTACGACGTGATCCTCTAAGTCTCCATATATATCCATCATCATACTTTATACATTTCACTGCTCATATAACAGGTGTTGATTCTATAACCTCAAAATCATATTGGTTTTTTTTATTGACCACTATTTCACATCATGCTTCAAATCAATTTTTGTTTTGTACATAAGTTCCATACGTAATTGCTCATGGTCAACTCTTAAAACAACACGTGAAAATAATGAGAGTTCATTCATGCGGTTCAAAGAATCACTATTCAACTCGGTGAACGAAGGAGAAGTGACATCATGCATATTGTCACTATTCAAAGTAATCAATTCTTCTTCATCATCGATTAGTGTATGTAAATCAATAAACTCATTCCCCGGTGGTATAGTCTCATATGGATGATATAGAAGTAACTCATTGTTGTTAAATTGATCATCTACAACGTTACTCTCATTATTTTCAATGCATATGTCACTATCTACATATAAATCTACTATATTTGGTGGAGGCAAACTAACGGTTATCATAAATGCCAAATCCACATCATTCTTAATACTTATTGGGACATATCTAATGATACTATATGACATTTGTGTCAGATGCCGGTAGTAGAAATCTACTCTAGTTGGTCTAACTTCTCCAAATAACATGCTCATTACTAACTCCTTAAAGTTCTCAAAACTCAATCCATTCCATATAGTCAATGTCTTGTAAGGTGGTTTGTCATACTCAATTCCATTAGGACCATCAATAATTCGTCCATTCACATAACATTGTAACACGATACATTTATCTCCAATTTGCAATAGCTACATATCAAATATTTCAAATACAAATTTAGAATTCATACTAATCAATCATTATAATAATTTTTAATACAAATTCAATGAAAATAGTAACAAATGTATTCATATTCCACAAACTCATCTCAAAATTTAACTACCATAAGTAGAAAAAACCCTAAATAAAAAATCTATAACTTGTTCATTAATCATTCATTCTCATTCAATCATAAAATAGAAATTAAATTAAACTAACATTTTAAAAATATTGAAGGAAAGATAGATTTACCGGTGAATTATGAATGGAAACAGCGTAAAACTAGATCTGACGACGTTAACAATGATTCTTGGTGACGTAGATTAGAGGAGGCGAGCGGCGACCGGTTAGCGGCAAGCGGCGGAGGTAGCGATGGTGCTTAGGGGGCGGCGGCGGCTTGAAGTAAGGAGAGGAAGAGAATAATGAGAGAAGTAGAAGGAAGGAGAAGAAAGAAAAGGAGGATTGAGGATTTTAATTAAGCCGCTGCCTTAAAATCGCATACGGGGTATGCTATTTTAAGAGAAAACGCATACTCCGTATGCGATTTCTAAAAAAGAAAAAGAAGGTAAAATCGCATCCTCAATATGCGATTTCACCTAAAATCGCATTGTGAGGATACGATTTACATTACTTCTCCCATTATTTTGGGGATAGCTACATATGTAGCCCCAATTAATTCACATTAAAAGAAAATAGGGAATGGCCGGCGAATTCAATTTCGCCGGCTTTTACTATCAAGGCCGGTGAAATTTTACATTTCGCCGGCCTTTCTTCAAACACTGCCGGCGAAATTCGCCGGCCTAGTTACTTAGAAACTATAATTTTTTTTAAAATTAAATTACCAAGGCCGGCGACTTAAAAACATATTTTTTTAAAATTAAATTACGCCGGCCTTGTGACATATATAAGAGGGGCGCGTGCGTCCCTCTTATAGGCTATGCCGGTGAAATCCATATCGCCGGCATAGGGCCTAGGATTAAATCCCAGGCCGTGAGCGACAGAAAGGGGAAAATTCCCCTTTCTTCCCTCTCTTTTTCTCTCAAGAACACCCTCTCCCCCTCCATTTTTTCTTTGATGCACGAATCAGGCTGTAAGAGGTAAGATTTCTTCATTTCTTTTGCTTTTCCATTGATCTAAACTATTGTTTCATACAAATTTCAGTTTTTTTTAACCTAAATCCATTGATTGAATGTTAGGATTTTCAAAAAAAAAAAAGGAAAAGATATCTAACTCTAGCCAAATTGCATACTATAGAGATAGCAAATTCCATGGAGAAGCATATTGACCATCTCTCCTTTCCTTTATGAATTTTGTAATTGCCATGGGGTCAATCCACAAAGGAGATAGTTGTGATGATTTTAATGATATATGACACATTTTCTTTTTCGTTTTTAAACAATTTATGATATTGTAAAGGAGCCCCATTTATTTTTTTCTTAAACATGTTTTAATTCGATCATATCTCAATTGGTTAGAAATTTGCTCCTTCTCTTAAGGTCAAATTGTTCGGTTTTCCCTCCAATTTAATGTAATATGTTAAAAAAAAACCATGTTTTAATTCTTCATTGATTGCTTTTAGTTACTTTTTTATGGAGTAGATTTGTTGAATCGACTTTGTTGTATCTTAAGATTTATTAATTGTTTAATAAGTTTTATAATGATGATTGGTTTTAAACATAGTAATTAAACTACTTGGAAATTAATTGTTCTTAATTATTAAAGTACCATCACTACAAGAAAATAGGGAATGGCCGGCGAAATAATGCTGGCGAATTCCTAACCCATTCTTAATTGATGCTTTGAATTAATGTTTGATTAAGAAGTTTGTATCAAATTATACCATCTTTGAAAGTTCTTATTTTAAGATTATGTAGAAAATTAAAATATCAATATATGTGATTTCATTTGTTAATAATACCTACATAATCCCTACATGTGTTTTTATTTCAATTATTTTTAACCTCTATGATTTAATTTTAAGATAAAAATAAATTAGAGAAAAATCACTTTGTGGAAGATTTTGATGTGTAATATTTAAAACAAATTTTGTCGCGTTAACAAATCTGAAGATGTAAACTAATTATATTTTGAATGTTGTATTTTTAGGATTAGATTGTGGAAAAAAAAACATGGCGAGCAATGATACGTAAATTTTCAAGTACTCATTAGACCTAATTATCATAGTCTATTAAATCATGCATAAACCTTAAGGTGTGGCTAACCTGCAGCAAAGTTAGCCACACATATAATTTGTTATACTTTATTTATTTGTTCATGCATAACCTTTGGGTGTGGCTAACCTGCAGCAAAGTTAGCCACACATATAATTTGTTTTACTTTATTTATTTGTTCATGCATAAACCTTGGGTGTGGCTAACCTGCAGCAAAGTTAGCCACACATATAATTTGTTATACTTTATATATTTGTCCATGCATAAACCTAGTCATTGTTTATACTTAGTTTATTGAGCCACATTAAGTAGTATACCTAACTTTATTACTTCATGGGTTATGGATTAGGAGTTGGATAATACTTAGGGACATATTTTGTTCGGAATATATTAAAGGGATTAAGTCTTTCTTAGAGGTAGCAAAGACCGTTGTCAATGAAAATGGGAGGGTTCGTTGTCCTTGTATGAAATGTGTGAACACTATATTTGGAGAAATTAATAGTATAAAGAGACACTTGTATATTAATGGAATGTCTTCGATCTACGCTCGGTGGGTATTGCATGGAGAGCAAGCTGATGTTACGGGGTTCACGAGCTATGTCGAAAGTATTTCACACGCTGATGAGAATTTAGGGGGACAATCAGATGATGGGAGGGTAAATGAAATGTATGAAGCTCTTCATGAGATATAATGCCCGTTACATGAGAATGTTGAGAATGATAGATCCTCAAATAATGATTTCTTACATTTATTAGGTGAAGTTGGAAAAGAATTATACCCCGGTTGTACAATGTTTTATACTCTAAATTTTTTAGTGAAACTGATGCATATAAAAGTTTTGAACAAATGGAGTAACAAGTCTTTCAATATACTTCTGAAACTTTTGATAGAAGCATTGCCACTTGACTCTGTATTACCGGGGTCATATTACTCTAGTAAAAAGATGCTTAGTGGATTGGGTTTAGGTTATGAAAAAATTCACGCATGCAAGTATGATTGTGTATTATATAGGAAAGAATTTACTAATTGTGAGCATTGTCCAGTGTGTGGAGAATCACGATATAAAGATGTGTTCAATGAGAAGGGTAAGAAAGTTCCTCATAAAGTATTGCGTCACTTCCCAATTAAGCGTAGGTTGCAACTATGTTTGCTTCAAAACACACCGCTTCTGATATGCGATGGCATAAAGATAAGAGAATGGAAACTGATGGTGTTCTCCGCCATCCATCAGATGCAGAATGATGGAGACATTTTGACCGTACATATCCATGGTTTGCATCTGATCCAAGAAACGTGCGTTTGGCTCTAGCGTCAAATGATTTTAATCCTTCTAGTAACATGAGTACATCCTACAGCATGTGACCGGTTATGATAATTCCATATAATTTACCTCCTTGGAAGTGCATGAAAGAATCTAGTTTTTTTATGTCATTGTTTATTCCCAGACCAAAATCACCGGGGCAAGATATTGATGTGTTTTTGGAGCCGTTGATTTAGGAATTGTACGATTTGTGGAATGAGAGGATTAGAACATTTGATAGTTCAAAATCTAAATACTTTCAAATGCATGCTGCACTTTTGTGGACGATTAACGACTTTCCAGCATATGGTGATTTCTCAGTATGGAGCACTAAAGGATATAAGGTGTGTCCTTTATGTCTAGATGATACATCGTCACGAGGGTTGAGAAGTAAAATTTGTTATATGGGTCATCGGCGGTATCTTCCATTAGATCATGTAATGCGTTTGTAAGCTACATGATGATTTTCATGAGTTACGAGATAAGCCTTGGGTGAAGACCGGTTCCGAGATATTATCTGAACTTAGTCATTTACAGTTTGTTAGAGTAGGCAAGCATCCTAACAACATTGACAAAAAACGAAAACAACCTGAAAACAACCATAATTGGAAGAAGATGAGTATATTTTTTTCTCCCATACTGGTCAAGCCTACTTATACGCCACAAGTTAGATATCATGCATATTGAAAAGAATGTCTGTGATAACTTGATAGGGACATTATTTTCGATAGATGGGAAAAACAAAGATACTTTAAAGTCACGGTTAGATTTACAAGATTTGAAAATAAGGAAAGAACTGCATGTATACAAGGCCGGTAATAAGTTTGTAAAACCTTTGGCATCTTTCAACTTGTCTTCCAAAGAACGAGTTCAAGCATGTAAATTTTTTAAAGTTGTTAGATTCCCTGATGGTTTTGCATCAAATATATCTCGTTGCGTCAATGTGGAAATGGAAAAATATATGGACTTAAGAGTCACGATTCACATGTTTTATTGCAACGTCTCTTACCACTAGCAGTTCAGTGTTTTGTGGACAAGAACATAGATCGTGCTATTATCGAGTTTAGTAATTTCTTCCGTTCTTTGTGTTCGAAGGTTATTCGGGTTGAAGAACTGGATAGGTTGGAAAAAGACATTGTAACTATCTTATGCAAACTTGAAAGAATATTTCCTCCGACTTTTTTTTGATGTGATGGTTCACTTGTGTGCATTTGCCACGCGAAGCCAAAATAGTTGGGCCTGTTACATACAGCTGGATGTACCGAATAGAGTGAAGTCTTAGAACATTAAAACAATATGTGAGGAACAAATCATGAGCAGAAGGATCTATTGCTGAGGAATATGTGCTAAATGAGTCAATAAGTTTTTGTTCAATGTATTTGGAAAATATTGAGACACGACATAACAGGGTTAATAGAAATGATGAAAGGTCATCACGCATCCGTGCAAATCGAGATATTTCTGTTGTTAGACTCTAAGCTCGTCCATTTGGGAGGTCTATATTTAGACAACTTTCACAAGATGAAATGAACAAAGCACATTGGTACATTTTAAACAATTACGATGAAGTTGAATCATTTATTCGGTACGTTTGTTTAAAACCTTCAATGTTATTTCGAAAAATCAATGAACATGTAAACTTTATGAAATTGACTATCTTTCTACAATAGGAAACATTTTTACATTCTTCAAACGGAAAGATCAAATGTAAATATATACACACGTCAAGAGAGACAATTCGTAGAATGGTTTAAAACTCATGTAAGGTTGTCTTTAGGTTATCAATTCCCTATTTGTTATAAATTTATCCTAATCATATGATTATGTCACAGGCTCAAGAACTACGTAATGTGGGAAAAATTAGTGAGGATATGTTTGCACTTTCACTAGGACCGGATAATAGAGCCCGTTCGTATAGTGGATGTTGTGTGAACGGATTGCGCTTTCACACATTAGATCGTTCAAGTGCTCGTATAACTAGCAGTTGTGGTGTTTCAGTTCCAAGGGAACACGACATTGGTGCTATATCATTTTATGGATTGTTAAGCGAGGTTTTAGCATGTACATATGTTGGGGGAAATGAAGTTATTATTATCAATTGTGAATGGATAGACACATCCTTTAATAGAGTCCATAATGACTTGGGTTGCTTTTCTATTAATATACCTCGTCGATGGTATATGAACGAACCTTTCATTCTTGCCAACCTAGCCGAACAAGTGTTATACTTGGAAGACATTAAGTACGGTGAGAAATGGTGAGTTGTTCAACCTTTGAAAGAAAAAAAAGTTTGGGACATTCCGGAGGTGGATAGTGATGACGAGAACGAAGAATATGATCTTAATATTGAACCACTTGAGACCGATGTTCTTGATATTGTAGACTATATTATAGTTCTAAGAAATGACGTACTACCTGAATTGATAAATGTTGAAGTGATGGACTGAGCTATTGGTAATATTGATTCTAGAGAAGATGAGTTCATTGACAACAATGCTAATGAAGATGATTTTGATTTTATCGAGGAAGAAGTTGCAGACATAGTTACATCAGAATATGATTTTAGTGACTAGGTTAGTAAGTACGTTATATTAGTGAGTTTACATGTATATATTGTGAGTTTAATTTGTTGTACATATGCAGGCCTCCTACTGGTCTATGTAAGACACGTAATAGTGCATTACAACGAGTTAGTATGCAGTCTAACCTTAAGACTGGAGGTTGTCAGCAAGCTTCAGGTTTGTTATATCGAGTTAGTACGCATGAACATTATATATTATATACATAATCAACTTCAAATTAATGCATCATATATCAATTTGTACATTTGTAACAGGTCACAGACACCGAATACAAGAGGACAATCTAAAAGTCTAGCACTTGCCCAAGCGGTCTGGGATAATGGGGGAAACTACCTGTGGACATCCCCCGACAAATTATGTGTTCCCATTGGCGCTAATGCCACATTCTTCATCAATGAAGTCGGTGTTCTTTGTCACACGTACATTCTCATTCATCATCTCGTGAAGTGGAAGTATGTGACACAAGAAGACAAAGACAATATATAGTCCACCACCTTTTGGTAAGTATATTCAATTTAATAATTGATATTATGCTTAGTTTGGTAATGTGAATTCAAACTAATTTTATTTCTTTCGTGTACATTATAAATTGATGTAGGATAACTTCATTTTCAACCCTACTTAAGAGGCAGTGCAGGTTTACCTCAGTCACAAAACGCCCGACGCATTGAACGAGTTTCGTTCAACGTTGCATACATATTATAAGAATACCAAAGAGAAAGATGACATTCAAGTAGCCCGAGGAAAACAACACAAACAAGTGGAGAACTTAGATGATTGGATGTTCTTGTGTGATATGTGGGAGACGCCTAAGTTCATGGTAAACATATAATAGTAAATATTTAAAGTTTTATCATTTATAAAACAATACACATATAGTAACCTTACTTTGATTGTAATGTAGGCCATGGCTAAGGGTAATACCAAGAATCGAGGAAAAATGAAATACAATCACAAAACAGGCTCGAGATCACATATGCGAATCATGACGGATCATGTAAGTATTATGTTGAAGTTTATATTACTAAACTTATTTTTACCTAATATAACTTGTATTGTTTTGATTCTAGCAAGCTGAAGATGAAGATCATGAAGAAGAGTTCAATCAGATTGATCTATTTCGAGTCACGCATACAAATGATGATGGTGTATGGATCAACGATGCGGCGGAGGAAGATTATGTAAGTTTCAGAAGACTAAAAGATTTTATATTAGCAAGTGTTGGTTTTACTATTTTTGTTCAATCATAATTATATACATACGTGCAGGGCATGATGTGTGATTTGCTTTCTGCCCCTCAAGTAGAGGTGGATGGAGTTGTTCAACCGCGCCTAACGGATGCCTAGATAATTGAGAGAGTTCGAGGCTATCGTTCCGGATATATTAAAGGTCTAGGGGCGGGACCAGGACATAATAGGGTGTCTTCTCATCCACGTGTGGGCCGATCACGCTTCATTGAAGATCCAAGGGTCGATAAGCTAGTGGCAGAAAAGTTAGAGCTTAGATCGAAGTACAATGAGATGTCAAATGTTTTAGATGAGTTTAAACGTGATTTCGGTGAGATGAGGAACTTATTTTCTACCTTTACGCAGACTCCCCCACCTAGTTAGATTATTGTGTACTAAAACTTGTTTTCTAACTCTCTTTTATGTTTTTTAGATAACGAATAATACTTTTGTATTAACTGTTGGATTATGTATGTACTCGAGATGTTCTGAACTTTTATAATAAATATTCATTATTGATTAGTAGTGCATTAAATAGGAAAAACAGGTTTTATATTATAAATGTTAGAAATGTAAACATTTTGAGAAAAAGCGGAAAAAAAAATAGAACAGTGGCTATGCTGGCAAAATTAATTTCTCCGCCAAAGTTTTTTTTTAATTAGTTTTGCCGGCGAATGTCGACCGACATAGTTGTATTTTTTTTGTTATGCCGCGAAATTCACCGTCATAGACTGACAAATGAGGCTGCCCCCGTTCAGGATATGCCAGCGAAATTTCGCATTTTGAAGGCAAAGACTAATTCGATGGCAAAGCCTTTGCCAGCAAAAAATAAGGCATTGCCGGCGAAACATTTGGCTGGCAATGCCTATATTTCTTGTATTGACATAAAAACATTAATTGGCCTTTAGTAAAAAATCTTTCATTATCTAGCCCATGCAGAATTTTAGAGAGGAGAGAGACAAGTCATCTTGACAAAAATACCCTTATGACATAAGAGAAAGAGGGAACATTTGAAAATTTTACCTTAAATGAATGAAACATAAATCAAGGAAACATTAAATACAAAAACTCAATAGGAAAAAAAAATATATGTAATAAAGATTTGAAGATAAAAAAGTTGGATAAAAAAAGAAGGAAAAATCAATGAAAAAAATATATGATATAAAGGAAAAAAATAAAAGAAGAACGAAAAGATAATACGTACGGTACATAATATCACATTTATACATATATTGCTTATAATATTGTACGTAATATAAAATATGTACAAATAGAAGGTGAAATAAAGGGGAAAAAATGGAGGAAAAGGAAATAAAAAAAATACATATGGTATATATATTATTTATAAATATGTACCGTACGTAATAAATGTACAATATATAATGTAAGAAGATGAAGGAGAAAATAAATTGGAGGCTAAGATAACGAAAAAAATACGTACAGTAATGTAATAGAACATACTTTATATAAAATATGTACAAATATAAGGTGAAAGAGGAGAAAAAATTGAGGCTAATGAAATGAAAAGAAAAAAAGGTACATTATATATTACTTGTACTTAATATAACATACTTCATATAAAATATGTACAGGTAGAAAGTGAAAGAGAGGAAAGAATGGAGGTCGAGGACATGAAAAATAAAATATATGGTATATATATAATATTGTATGTGATATAACATAATTTATGTACAATATAAACAAGTAGAATGTGAAATAGAGGAAACAATGAAGGTTAATATAACAAGAAACTTATACATAATATATTTTACGTACAGTATCTACTTTACAATATTTATATAATGTACGAAGTTGAACGTTCAAAAATACAGAAATTAAATAAAACATGTGAAACCTAAGATGATGAACATGAAAAAATACAGAAAAAAAAATTCTGGGATGATAGATCATTAGCCCTAACTTTAATAGTCAATTAAAAAAACAAAAAAGAAACCCTAAATGTAAAAATGATGATTTCACATGAAAGGTGGAGATGTTCCTTCCCTTGTTAATTACCAAGGATTTCATCGCCACTAGTGACGAAGATGAATTCGACCATCCACCCAAAAACAACTCAAAGCATAAAGAGAAGAGATTTCAGTCTACAAGAAACTGGCAGAGCTTTAGCCATTGGATTAAATCCATCTATCCTACCTAAATCATCACCCTTTTTTTTCCGTTCTTCGAATGACGTTAGTGGTGATGAATTCCTTTGTAGATCTTGATGTCAATTTCTTCCCTTCTCTTTACAAGAGGTCTTTTTGATAGGGCGGCTGGATGTAGGAGATGGGGAGAGAAAAAGAAACCCTAAATGTAAAAATGATATGAAATTAGATTTAGATTTTTTTTTATAAATAATAAAAAAAAAACATAAATAGAAATAATATTAATACAAATGGAGAGTAAATCTGGAGTAAAACAACAAACGTGTTTGTTAGTTCAATTTTTATATGCAAAGTTTAAAAAAAAAAATTAATGCAACTGATTCGAATCGTAGGGTTTCTTCGCAGAAATAAGAGTTAGCACAAACTTGAGCGGTTAAAAGTGTTATATTACACTCAATCTTCATGAATAACAATATTTATACCATTAACGACACATACATCTTTAGTTGCAAGCCATACTAAGAATTCCTTATTCCATGTTATTTGGCTCAAATGTACTACAAAAATCACTCTAATTTCTATATGTAATTTACAATTAGGAGGCAAGATAGTTTGTGACATTATAACCAAATTCCTTCACATTCGGTTTGTATTCATATAACCGAGATTTGAAGGAGAATTACAAATACATCAAATTGAGATATTAACAACCTAGGATTTCCAGAGGTAATTGAAATGATCGAAGAAAGCATAGTTTGTTACCAAAGGTTCTTTAAAACTCGTGATAACTCGGTAGAATAATTTCGCACCACCATGGCCAACCCATGAAATTGAAGAAAGGGCCAATTCCAATTTCATGAAAATCAATGAAAATAATTGCCACCTTAAAAAAACAGCATAATTAAAAAAACAAATAGAAATATGGAGACATTAAAAAAGCACAACAACTACCTTAACAACATAATAAATTCAATCAGGACAATCAAAATGAACATCAAAAGAGAAAGAGAAAGAAGAAATAAAATTACATGGGATTGGAAGAAGGCATCAGAGAAACAAAGCTAGATATCCCGTTCACCACTTTATTTATACATGGTGATGCCCCATTGTTCCTGGCGTAATGAAGATCAGTATGGTATATTCCACAGTATTTGATATCTATGGTCACGTCGTCTGTACCATTTTCCCTTCATAAATCAATGGCCCTTTGTTTTTTTATCTCTTTGAAACCCAAAAAAGAAAAAGTAAAGAAAGAAAATGGTTGATTTTAAACCTGTGCTTGAAAGTAAAAGGAGTGATTTTACAAGAAGAATAATGAGCAGCCCAACCAGAAACCATTTAAAATCTTAGGGTTTTTTTAAGCACTGAAATCAAAACACCCAAAAAAATGGAAATAAAATTACAAATTAAAATCCCTAAAAACCCTCTGAAGCAGCCAAGAGGAGAAATTAGTGAGTTATTCCGATGAAACATCCAAAAATACTGCTTCCTTCGCTAGAAAATCTGTAATTTTGTTGAATGATTAAATCCTAGGGCTACTCTTCTTATGATACAAGTGAAATCAAACGAGGAAGATGACCAACATTCTTACCGTTTTCTAAGTTTAAACACGAGAGAGAAATAGCGATGTTGAACTTGATGTGGGAAGTGTATAGAAATCAAAAGTTTTGAAAAATGGTTTGTCGTTCGATTTCCATTAGCGAGAGTTAGAGCTTTCACGTTCTTTGTTTTCCAATCGAGAGAAGTATGTGCAGTGGCGTTTTTAGAGTAAGGTTAATTTTAGAGAGAGAGAGAGAGAGACAGAGTTCAAAGGTCAAACATTTTTTAAGCGAAAAGCACGAAATGAGCGGGGGTTTCTAGCGCCCAATTTTTTTTAATTACAAAACAATAGCGTGTGGAGGAAAATGTTATAATAAAATATTATGGAAGACCATATTTATTGTAGTGAGAAACCCTAAATGTAAAAATGATATGAAATTAGATTTAGATTTTTTTTATAAATAATAAAAAAACATAAATAGAAATAATATTAATACAAATGGAGAGTAAATCTGGAATAAAAATCAAGGAAAAAAATAACCATTTAAAATGATAATAAATACAAACAATTAATACAAAAGGAGGGCAAATCTAGAATAAAAATACATAAGATTTGAAAATATGCTAAAAAGTGTTTACCAATTTTGAATAGGCCATGAAATGATTGAGTACCTCCAAAACAAGCTATATATTTAATTATCTCATTATTTTGTGGCATTACAATATTTTTCTAAATATTTATAAAATACACAATATTAAAAAAAAATTCCATCTTGAAATGTTTAATGCTAACTTGGAAATTTGGGTAAAATGACCTCCAAAATCCACAATAAATACTTTTTGACCTCCATTCTCATATTAACCTTTTTTGACCTTACGATGATGTCATGTTGGTGTGAAAATTCTAATTTACCCTTAAACATTTATATATCTAATATTAGAACCCTCTCACTTTATAAATGATATTCTCTCTCTAAAATTTTCAACTCTCTCCATCATTCCTCTTTTCAATATCTTCATTATTCAAGGTATGAAAAGTGATCTCTTTCTTTCAAACAATTTTTTAGAAAGAAAAAAAAATTCGGGTTGCCCCGAATGTGAAAATTTTCTCCGAAATTCGATTTTTACCCCGGAATCCAGTTTTTAAAATATCTCTAGAATCCGGACCGAATTTTGAAACTTTAACTTTTTTTTTTCTGGAATTAAGACCGGTTTTTGAAATTTGTTCCGGAATTTGAAATTTCATTGTTTTTTTTCCTGGTATAAGGGTTTAGGGTTTAACATTTTCCCCGGTATTTACATTTTTCCCCTGAATTTGTATTTTCCCCCGGAATTAAGACTGGATTTTTTAACTTTGTTCCCGGAATTTGAAATTTCACCTTTTTTTTTTTTTTATTGTTTTTGTTATTTTATAGGATGTCAATGACAAGAATATTTATTCGTTATGGTGGAGAATGGGATGCTAATGGCAACAGGTATATAGGCGGTAACACTAATGGAATAGTGATAAGTAAAATTATAACATACAAAGATTTTCTAGTTCGAGTGTATACAGCTGCCAGAATTGATCCTGAAGTGTTTGATATCAAAATCAAGTGCATTTACAAGTTACTTTTCGACTCCCCTCCATGCGACATAAACGATGATGAGGACCTAAATTTTTTCTTAATGGGTGAAGATGTATCTCTACTTCCCTTGTATATATCAACTGTGCCAAAAGATGTGACTAGTGAACGAAAACTCCAATTCAATCCCTATATTGCATCTGGTTCCGGTAGTAACCACCTAGCCAATGACAATCGAAACTCATCAACCATTCCAGCAATAGATAAGAACATTGCTCTGTGTGATTTAGGTAATGATAAGGCGCCTTTCATGGATGACCAATTTTTGTCACAAACGCAGTTTTTACATCCTCAGTCTGATAATCTAGAAAGGAGAGATGTTAAGAAAGGAAAGTGTAAATCTCATGAAGAAACAGTCATTATGAATACATCAAGTTTAATGGATATTTCATATGAAAATTCTATGGGGGATGAGTTTGCAGAGGGGAGTATTTTTCTTTCAAAAAAAGATTTGTCGATGAAACTGTCCATTGCAGCGATGAGAATTAACAAAAAGTTTAGAGTGAAAAAGTCGACCAAATATTTGTTCTCAGTGGGATGTATTGATACAAATTGCAAGTGGAGGTTACGAGCTACTTGTTTGAAAGGGTCAAAAATATTTCGAATTTCCAAGTTTGTAGATGTTCATAGTTGTTCGCTTGATGTGTTGAATCATGATCACAGACAAGCTTGAAGTTGGGTTATTGGAGATATAATAAAGGAGAGAGTTGAAGATGTTGGTCGTCAGTATAGGCCGAAAGATATAATTAATGACATGCGAAAAGAGTTCGGTGTTAACATAAGTTATGATAAAGCGTGACGTGCCAGAGAGGACGCATATGAATTGGTAAGAGGATCACCAGAAGAATCATACAATTTGCTAAGTCGATATTGTGAAGCACTGAAAATTGCTAATCCAGGAACCGTATGTTACCTGCAACTTGAAGAAGAGCGTCATTTCAAATACTTTTTCTTTGCTTTGGGTCCGTGTATTAGAGGGTTCCTGAGTTGCATGCGTCCAATTATTGCTGTTGATGGATCGTTTTTGAAGGGGAAATATGGGGTACATTATTAGTCAATGTCTGTTTGGACGGTAATAATCAAATTTACCCACTTGCTTTTGGCATCGTAGATAGGGAGAAGGATGAGTCATGGTTTATGGAAAAACTAAAAAGTACAGTTGGTGATGTTGATGATTTGGAATTTATTTTTGATAGAAACAAAAGCATCATTAATTCCGTGGCGTCTGTATTCCCTCATGTAATACATGGGTTTTGTATACATCACTTGAGTATGAATCTCACTGTTAAATTAAAAAATGATGCAATAAATCCTATATTATTCCTTGCAGCCAAAGTATATCGTGAGTCTGATTTTTATCGGCTGTGGAATGATCTTAAAAGATATCAAGGTGTATGTGAGTATTTAGAAGAGGTTGGACTTGAAAAATGGGCTCGTGCTTTCTGTTCATTGAGAAGGTATAATATCATGACGACGAATATTGCATAATGTATAAATGGTGTATTGGTTCATGAAAGAGAACTACCGATAACTGCGTTAGTGGAAAGTATTAGATCTAAGTTGTAAGAATGGTTTTGGGAGCCTCGTAATGAAGCATTGAAATGTACAACAAATTTACGAATCATGCAGAAGATATCTTAAGGAAAAACCATAAAAAATCATTAACACTTGGAGCTACAAATATTGATTGTTATCAATCTAATGTACCGGATGGAAACAAGTTTGAACGGGTTGACTTACATGCTAAAGAATGCTCTTGTCGGGTATTTGATTTAGATCAAATACCTTGTGTGCACGCATTAGCTTTTGCAAGAGACCGCAACATCAGCCCATATTCAATGTGCTCTCACTTCTATACGACTGAATGTTGGGTGAATTCTTATGCGGAGCCAATCATGCCTGTAGGTTACTCTTCAGAATGGAAATCGTCTGAGGGGTTTGTACCGATTGAAGTGTTGCCACCAAAAGAAGTGGCTCGAATTGGGCGTCGTAAGAAGCTCAGAATTCCATCCACTGGAGAGGAGACTTCTCAAAGCCGAAAATGTGGTAGGTACGCGGTTCCACCAGTCATAACATAAAGACTTGTCACAACCCTTTATCGTATAAGTAAATGTTTTTTGTTTTTAATATTTATTTATGTTTTTTTGTTGAAAAGACTCTTTATTTTACTTATTAATATTTTTTAGGTGTATATGTCTTTAATATTTATTTATATTATTAAGCATATATATGAAAAATTTATTAAAAAAAAAAAACCGGCTGGAAAGAATTCCAGAGGACCGGTTTTCAATTCCGGTCCTCCGGAATTTAGGACAGTGCATCATACTTATTTATTTTTTTAATTTCCTTTTTGTATTTGATAGTTAATCGAACCAATTAAAATTAATATTATAGTTAATTGAATCACACAAAAAAAGCATTTTGATATACAAAAAATCTTTTTATTTACAAAATTCTTATGTATAAATAGGGCGGTTCAACCACAATTCGATCGCCAATTGTAACCTAAAAGCTTTAATATTAGCTTGTTTTAATGAAGCAAAATCGAATCCGGTTACAAGGTTTTCCAAAAATTTACAACAAAACACCCCACAGTCAACACCACCCATTTGTTTTGGCACATTGCCCTTGCGTTCAACTTGCCAAGGATCGGTGGAATTGATTAAACCAACTGATTCCAAAAAAAGTGGCACCATCGTACAGAAAGGTTGCAACAAATCCGTCAATGTAGCTACATCGATATATGTTAGAAGAGAATCCCAAATTACAACCCTTCGATTTTTTATATCGGCTTGAAGTAAAACCCAATGACCTCCTAGCACGTTAAATGCTGCGTATACCTGAAAAATGAAGGTTAATTAAATAAATGGTTATAATATTAGTCAAAACTCATAAATGCTTATAATAATGTTGCTTCTTACATAATCCACCGAAGACCAAGGGTCACTGTAGTCACGATTATCACCTAAGATGTAGTCACCAATATATTTTTCACCAAAATGTGCTTTGGGTACCCACAACGTACCATTTTTCTTCACATTTTCCCGCTCTATCATTATCTTATTGCATTCACTCTACAATTGTGTTGCCAATAAGTATTAAATTAAATACAAACAAGCAAATGCAGAAATTTACTCGTCAATACTAACCATAAAAAAGGCATCAACTGTTGCAAATTGATGACTCATGCACGCAGACTTATTCGAACCTTCAAGCGAATGAACATGAATATTGTATCCATGTGCTGTTCAAAAACCACCAAACATTATAAAACATATATTGTAGCGAATTTAAAATAGGGTAATTGAAAAAGGTGAATGCTTAGGAAGGAACATATTTATCATACCTCACCATCCAATTTTTCGAAATTTATCAAATCTTCAAAAAAAACTTCTTCTTCGGTGATCCATAGCAAGTTTCATGTCTATTATCTACTAACGCCTTAGCTAACCAACTTTTGAATTGCGACGTCAGTTCTTTTGATATTTTGTGTGCGGGATCATATAGACTCAATTTTGCCGATTTCATGGTCTTCTTGGGAACCACAAATGGAGATCGTATATTCGGATAAGGATTTATATGCCTAGCCACTTGTGACGATGTTATTGGAAAATCTAAAGGCCTATCTATTTGCATAATATCATCTGCATTTGTTTTTTCTTCAGATTGAATAGCATCATTTGCATTTATTTCTTCTTGAGATTGAATCATGATAATCTCATTGGAAACATCATTAACTTCCTCCCCAAGTTGATCATCACAATTTTCCTCACCAATTTCCTCCCCGAGTTCTTCCACAAGTTCCTCCGATTTCTCATTAATGTCTAATTCATCCTCTCCTAATTCAACTTTCGATTCATCACCCTACATTATGACATATATATGAAAAAAAAACACATATAGAAAATTAATGACATTATTAAAACAAAAATACAAAGAACGTTTAATTCATACTTTACAGAAATGTTTCTCCATGTTTTTTAGAGTGGCCAAAACTACATGCATATTCGCTCTCAATTTTCCCACATCTGCTTCTAATTGTTCAACTCGAGCATCGGTGCGTTTAATGCACTTTTTTTAGGAGGAGGACAATCCTCTAGATTTTTTGCTCTTTTCCCCTTCATTTTTTTTGTCTTAACTCTCCCCCCCCCCCTTTCTGTTTTTTCTCTTCCTCCACATTCTTCACAGGTGGTTCAATTTTCCTTTTTTATCAACCTTCTCGCTCATGACGGTTTTATCCGATTGGTCAATTTTTACATCGGATACTTCGTCACTTTTAAAATCAATGTCGGCATTCACAATTATCTGAATAAAGAAAAAAAGAAGAATAATCAATGATAAAAGTTTCAAAACGTGATGAAATGCTATTTAAATCACGCTAAAATATCTCAAACCTCATCCTTTGAAAAGATTTCTCGTTCAAGCCTTTCCATTTTAACCAATTTGTTACAATTCCAACGGGCTATAGGTGGCATCGATCGTTCATCGGTTTTGCGTGCACACATCTTCCCAATCAACGGGATTGTTTCATAAATCCATACCTATAAAAAATTACTATACATATAATAAAATATAAAAGAAAAGTTAGCAATAAATAAATAAGTATAAAAAAACATACCTGAAATGCAAACGGAAACCCACAAAGACTGTACGACTTGGTTTGCTTCCACGGAACTTCACCAGGTTTAGGGTTACGTTTCTTAAGTGCATTGCACAACCCACAAATTGTCTTATCGAAGGATAATTGCGCCCAATCAAAATTTTCAAAACTCTCATTGTCATCCAAAATAGATAACAATGATGTATCAATATGTGTCGTTCTCTTATTCCCCAATAACACCAATTCAATAAAACACAAAAGGGCCAATTTCACCACATCTCCATCACCACTCAATCCATGGTTTTTCAGCTTCGTTTTTAACTCGTTTGATGTTACCTGAACACTATCATTAAACAATAATCTTCTAAGTCTAAGATTGAACTCATGTCTTGTGTAATTCCTCGTAGACTTTAACCCGGTACTTTCCTCAAACGATCTCAATGAAAATGTAATCAACTCCCCTCCAATAAAAAATTGCATAATACTATTATCTGGTTGATCAACCTCTCTCAACAAAACTTGATGTATAAGTGGACCGACCAACTCTGTATCAATCAACCTACCAATACTTGAGTTTTTAAATAACTCTAATTGATGAGGAGTGAGAACACTATTAATCAAACTAATAGTTCTCGATAAGTGTGATAAGTTACTAAGGGTGGAATGAAAATGTTGATCCGACGGAATTATCAACACCACATCATCGTTGCTCATAGACATTTTGAACTGAAAAAACACATATAAACTAAATTAAATAACTAATTAAAAAACCACATATAAACTAAATTACATAACTAATTAAAAATAAAAACCACATATAAACTAAATTACATAACTAATTAAAAAAAACACATATAAACTATATTAAATAACTAATTAAAAAAACATATAAACTAAATTAAATAACTAATTAAAAAAAACAAAAAATAACACATATAAACTAAATTCAATAAATAAAAAAAACAAAAAAAAACTGCTCCTTCGAAATTCGGAGGAAATCTTCGGAATCCGGATGAATTTTCTCCGGATTTCCATGGATTTCCTTCGAAATCCATGGAAAACTGACACGACCCGTCCCGATAACCCTCTAAACACTCGAGACGACACGTGTCGATGGCAAGCGAAAGCTAATGCCAACGCATACCATCAGACTGAACTTAAAATAACTAATTAATCATAAATCTAAATTCTACTTATTTAAAGAAATTTTGGCGGAGTTTCGTTTATTTTTCGAATAAACCAACCTGTGAATACGTTTAACATAAACCTGGATATACTAAAACGGGCTCTGCCCTAAGCAAATAACTCAAAACAGTCACACACACACTAGTTCATATTTTATCACATTCAGATAACATCTCCACTCTCAAAATCATGAAAACCACCAACTCGGGCTAACATTGACAATATAGACAAACATGTACAATCACACGCAAAATGTCATACATAAGCTAGCGGAAGATGATACTAAAACTGGTGGTGCAAACGTCTCTCGTAAGGCTTGTCCTCCTCGAACTCGAAGCTACCTGGAGGGGGGAAAACAAAACATGGAAAACTATGAGCAAAAACTCAGTGAGTGGGATCTTTTATAACTAACATATACTTTTGAGTTAAATATCGTAGAAAACACGAATTTTGACAAACAAATACATTTCTGAGCAAAATACTTTTCATACATAATAAAAACTCATTGCTAACAGGTTCTCAAAATAATATCGTATCATAATCATATAATAGAAAAACCGACACTAAACGTATACCCACAACTGGTCATACTACACACAAGATAAATCAAGATATGCGCAGAGACACTATATATACTAAAACCGGTCATACGCGCAGAGTCGCCCCAAAGGGCTAAGCACCCTAACATACGGCCCAAAGCCTATGTGTATGCTAAAGTGGGTCCCAAAGACCTGCTAAAAGCTGAGCTAGTGGGTACAACAATTTAGCCGTTTGAAAATAGTTTATGAATATCATTATATAACTTTCAAACTATCTTAAAACCATAAATATCAATACTCTGTACATAATTACATATGGTCGAGTTCTATAAAAATAATTCATAGGTACTCGTAGAACACATAAACGTAATTGGTAATTCATAAAAACATGAGTATAATAGGCTATTCATAATACATAAACTAACTTGAAATTTATAAACAAATAGTTTAGGGATAATTCGAAAATAATGTTTTAACCACTCACAAAAATTATCCCGTTTACGACTCCGGGTTATAAGCAGTTCCAATCTCCGTATCACCTGAAATATATATTTAATAAAAATACCTATTAATAATTTATTAAAACTTTTATATATTCGAAAAACATAATGAAAACACATAACATAACGGTTAATATCCCAATGGCTAGGGTTTCACTTTTCCTTCAATACTACACTTCCAATATACTTCTCAAACCGAAAAATATCAACGTTAAAACTTATCAAAACTCCGTCAAATTCCACCAAATGAAGAATTGGGTTGAAGAAATCACTTACCAACAAGCAATTACACCTCAAATTGAACTCAAAACTCCACAATTCCAAGCCAATTTTCGGAAATTTCCTTTTTTTTTTCTTTTCTTTTCTTTTCTTTTCTCCCTGTTTTCTTTTTCTCCTTCTCTGTTCTGTTTCCCTTGCCCACGGGCTGAGACCAAACTGAGTTTTGGTTTTAATTTTTTTAATATTTTTTTTCCACGTGTCGAAAGTATTCCATGCATTTTTCTTTTTTTTTTTTTTTTTTTTTAAAACAGCGTTTACAAAATCCGTAGATCCGAGGTTTCGGGATTTTTGAATTCTAAGTTGCTGTACTTTTTTTTTCACTGTGTAGTCTTCTTTCCGTTGTTAGAGATTGAAGGGATGAGAAGTGAAATGAAGGATCAATGGAGATGAAGATCAATGGAAGTTGAGAGTTTTGTTGAAGTTGAGATGAAGATCAATGGAAGATGGGATTTTTTTCTTCTTTTTGGAATGAGAGAGGAGAGGAGAGTGGAGAAGAGATTAAGGGTACATTAGAACTTTCACAACATTATGACATCATCATAAGGTCAAAAAATGTTAATATGAGAATGGGGTCAAAAAGCATTTATTGTGGATTTTGGAAGTCATTTTACCCAAATTTCCTGCTAACTTCCATGCCACTACACTCTGTTGAGGATATTTGTCTCAAGCCGTTGGAATTGGCGATAGCGAGTATCCTATGTTCTACAAATTTGTTCTCCATCGATACATTCTCTCCATTTTCTTTAGAGAAGCTTGAACTATTTAGAGTCGACGACTTTGAATTTATACCGGAACAATCATGGCAACACCTCATATGTCCAATTGGTATTTAAAATTTAATATATCTATGATTTGTTGCATTCCCTCTAACATGATCATGGAATGCGTTCTTAGAAAGAGCTAGAATGAATGTTATAATGAGTATAAAATCACGTTTTGGGGATGTTGGAAAAAATCAATATATGAGACAACATATTTAATTATTAAATTTGTATGCTGTCTTTTGATTAGCCAAATTAAAGTAGTCTACTAGTGTGTTAGCTTAAGAGTAATTACATAATTCCATGGAATTATATAAGCATATATACCATTTAGAATTTCCAATTTGATGAGGGGCCGAATTGGAAATTCACATTGTAAATAACTCTCATAAGTTTTTGGAAAATTAACCAAAAAAAGGGGTTATGTCCTCATCCTATGCAACAAAACAAATTCTTCTCATCACCGAGGAGATGTTCTCTCTGAGAAAACTACAGATAACGTTTATTGCATAGGGATTAGAAGATCCAAACCCGTATGGTAATCGCTTCCGATCAAAAAGTAAGGTATGCTTCCGCATTCAGTATTCTGTATTTTTCGTTTCTCTTGAATTCAGTCATGGGCTAATCGTTAAATTCTCCCAATAGGGGAGGCATCACAACCGTTTGAAGAAAAAGTAAAAAGAAAAACTAGATTTGCATTCCCAAATTAGATTTTGTTCACTAACAATTTTGCTTACAAAAAATAAGTTTGTTTACCGGACAATTTTTTTTTATTGGTTTTCCTTTTGTTGTTGAATTTTGGATTTCTTGTTTAGATTATTTTCTATATGAAATGCAATATATCCCCATCTCGATCGCTAGAAACTATTATGTTTCTTAAACTCAACTGAGTCTTTAAATACCTAGAAAAGAAAATTATGTGTTGTCATTATTTGAAGTTTAATTTGTTGCGTGTTTAGATTTTCACCAAATGTTCTAAAAAAAGTGTTGTATGTATTTAATCATAAAATCCTAAAAAGGTGATATTTGATGTGTAAATAAGTATATCATTTGTACCATTTTTTCCAACTATCCGAGAAAATTTATATACACGGACCATCGAGCTTTCTAGGATTGATATAGAAAAGTATTTTGAAATGCTTCTTGAATCCAACTCAAGAAAGTTGAAGCTAGTCTAAAAGAACAATTAAAGTCTTAATCACGTGTTTTCCAAGATAATTCAAGAAACGTCAAGTAAAAATTAAAAGCGAAAATATTCAATAATTGATCAGTTAAAATTATGAGTTGACAAGACCAAGGGTATTTGAGATTACTTTTCAACAAGTTGTTTGCTACTAAACAGTGGTCATTAGTTTTTTTGGATTGTTGATTGGTGATTCTCTTGTTGAATACAATGTGTTGTTGTTGAAGTGAGGTGAGATATTGCTACTATAGATAGAGAAGTTTGTTGATTATGACATGACTTTTCTCAGTTATTAGACTGCCTGGGTAAGTTTTAGCTCTTGTAAAATTGCAGGAGTAACTTTTTTTCCGTTAAGAAACGCAATATCCTCTGTTTTCATAAGGATAAAACAATCCAATTGATGAGATTAAGGAGCACTGTGGAGAACGAGAGAATATAATGGCGCTCTTGTTCGATAAGAAAGAAGTTCTAATACTCAAAAAATTGAAATAGCTAAATCTGGAGGAAGTAAGAGAGACAGAGAATGGTCACAAAAGGAAAAATATTTTTTCAACCAAACTGTAATTAACTAACGCAATTTCTCTTTATTTTTCATACAAAAACTTTGGTCTGATGCATCTTCGGTAACTTTTGTAATTCAAAGATGCCCTTTATAATCGGCCATATGCTGAATAACTCGTGCTTCTTGCAGCATGCAGTGTGTAGCTCTCAGAATGAGGTGAGATATTTCACAACTTAGAGACGGAAATTTGTGGATTATGCCATTTGCAGAAGTGAGACTGTTAAAAACACTTTTGGAAGAAATTGATGATCTTTAATCTCTAAACGGCAGTTTAGGTTAACTTTTTAAAATATTTAATAGTATTTTTTCACGGTTATCAAAAACACTTTTTTTTATTGTAAAAAAGCTATTTCATACGGGTACTAAAGGGAGTTTCAGTGTTCAAAAAGTGATAAGTTCTAGAATTTTAAAACTGATATAACTCCGTGTAAGTTCTTAAAATGAGTTTTTGATAGAGTTGATGTGTGCTATGAGGAAAAGATGACTAGCAACCAATTAGTCTTCAAGTTTCCTAACAAAAATGCTTCAAGGTTGAAAAATACACCGTAAACTAAAGAGTTGAAGAGAATGTAAATCGTATCATTTACTAATCACATACATATATATATATATACACACACACATTAGAGTCTAACATAATAGGCTTAAAAGTAATGGGTCTCTAACTACGTAACTATACATTATAATAAACCTAATAATATGTCTAACACACTAAAGAAGAGAATGCTTCACATTCAATATTGTCTTTGCACGCAATGACGCGAGATTTAAATGAATTTAGAACTTGATTCCTATATTTTTGCCGACACGGATTATGTAGATTTGGAGTTTAGATTATTTCATTAAACTCAATAGAAAATGACATATTATGAAGCTTACCAGTTAATTTACTATTTTTGTGTTCTGGTCTATCAAAATCAGAAAGGCAACCAATATAAATCAAACATTATTAAAGATTACAATTACTTGAAAGATATTAGAAAAATCAACATTGAAGCACTCTCCATATCAAAACCATTTCATCATTTATTAGAAGAAACAATCTTGATTGTTTTAGATTAAGTTTATAATCTCATTAATGTTAAAATCAGAAAGAAATGGAGAAACTCATAGACAAAGAAAGGAGACATGACCACATCGTATTGTCATTTTCCTAAAGTTTGGACTTTTTCTCATATTAGAAATATCGTAATTGAAATTTGTGGTCATTGTTTTGCCTTTCACAATGCTTTGAATGATATAATTTTGAAAAATCGATTGGGCCCACATAAGAGCAGAGCAGATAGAAGTTGGCTAGTACCCTTTATTCATCAATGAAAAAGATTGATGGGAATTATAATAGGTTATATAGTTTATGTTTATCTATGAGTTATTATTAGGATATTAGTTTATTTTGATGTATTTAATTAGTATTAGTTTCTAGTTATTTTAATTAAATTTAGGGTTTTTATTGTAAGACTATAAATAACCATCTTAGGGTTTCATTTTAGGAGATATCATATCTCATATTTTATCAATTGAATCCAATATTATCATTGAGAGAGTTTTCGATGAGTTTCCCTTCGTTCTTGGTATGAATTTCCTTACATGGATTTGCTTAGTTGAGATCGTGGACTTGGCCTCGTGCTACACCAATTTGGTATAGAGCCTCACCGTTCCGGAATGCACGTTCACAACAATAGCCGGAGTTGAAAAATCAGAGGTGGATTGACTACCACGGTTTGTTTTCAGTTTCATATTTCCGGTAAGAAACGTAGTTTCATTTCATCTCATTTCCTTGCTACTGTCCACTGCCTTTTTCATTTGTAGATATCATCTTCTTTGTCTAATCTACTTTCAAACCCAAATCTCATTTCACTCTTGTTCTTCTTCCAAACAGCCCAAAACTTCATCACATCCACCCTCATTTCTCGTTAAAAAAAATCATAATCAATCTGTTCAAAAACAGCTCCATCAACCCCATCTTTTTCCTTTCATAATCAAATTCTTTTCCCTCAATTATTTTCTTCCTTTGTTCTCCATTCTAAGCCAAAATCACAGCATCACTAAAATGTTGGAATAAATTCAATAATTAGGGACCACACGTGTAATTAATTAAATGTGTATGCTATTTATAATTAGCCAATTAAAGTGATCTAATAAAGTTTAGGCATTGGCATAATAGAGTTATAAGATATTCCCAATGACTTACATATATGCATAGATAACATTTGATATTTATAATTTATTGAGGGCTAAATTATAAATATATAAAAGAATCAGAATCAAGCAGTTATCGCAGGTGAGTTATAGTCCCATTCCCTGTAACTTCACGTAACTTTATCTCCCCTTCGAGAAGACTTCATACCGTGTAACTACAGAGAGATCTATAGCCGTTTGGTAATCGCCCATTCATGAAGTAAGGTCGACTTCGCATTCTGGTCTTTCGGTATTTTCTTCGTTTCTCTTGAATCAGTCATGGGCTAATTTAAGAAATCTCCCTACAAGTGGTATCAGAGCCTTCTCATCGTTGATTCTTGAGAAATTTTCCTAATGATTCTCAAAATTAAAACAGATTTTGATTGATTTTGGAAAAATATATATTGTTACTGTTCAATTTCGAACTTTTGTTTTAATTTTGATGCCTTCAATTTTTTCTTAAGCAATATTATGAGATCAACGAAATCAATTTCATCTATTCGGTGGGAATTAAGTGCAAATTTGGATTATTTTATGAATTATAAAACAAAGTTTTGTTTTATAACCTGTGTTGATCATGGATCCGGATATTTGAAAACTTTAAAATCACTTTTCGTTGAATGGTAATGGTTCTGTCATCTGTGATGGTCCGTTAAATTCTATGGGTATTATTTTAAAAAAAAAAAAAAAAAAGTTTATGAATCATTGAAATCCATGGCTTCGATTTATGATTCTTTAGATATGGGTATTTCCAAACCGTTGAAATTTTAAAATATCCATGGATTTCAAATTTTTCCATAAAAGGATCATGATTAAGTCTTTCAGAAGTTCTTTGACGTTCGTCAGAGGTTTCATGATTTTCGTTTTAATAAACAAAAGTTATGGATCTGTTTATATGAACGTTTTGGCGTTCGAATTAAAAAAAAAAAAAAAAAAAAAAAAGGAGGTCTACAACGATTTTGAGTTGTAAAAAGTAAATTATGATTTGTCTTTGGTTATTGATGTTGACAAAGATAATATATATAATATACAAGGAGTCTGCATCAAAATTTTGGGAAGAATTTTGTTTACATGAAATTCTTTGAATTTGTGAAATATCCTGATGATATTTTGTTATTGTGTTATCCCATACATAAAAGAGATGGCCGGTCACAACGGTGGACTATTTTGAAAAAATTTATTCCAAACTCGTTATGTGATTTTCTTAAGGGTACATAATTATGGTTAGCCACTTTAGTATATACAGTTTGTATTTGGTAAAGTTTTAATTGTATCATGCGGCTATATAAGTTAATAAATTAGATTACGGGTAAGTAATGAAAATTTATATTCATGATATTATGATATGTATCACCCATGTCTAATTTATATGGATTTCTAGTTATATATATTATATAACTATTTTGAGTATCAAAAATTCAAAATTTGGCATATATATTAAGGATGTTTAACATTTTCAATTGAATTAATTGAAACAAGATGTTGCCAAAGTAACCTCTCTTGTGTAAATTTTTTCATGAAAGATGTTAAAAGTTTAAGGTGTATATGAATTCATGTGAGTATTAACCGGCCCAAAGGAAGGTTAATGTTTGGCAGAATTGCATACACGCTTTGTGGTAAATATGTGACGATTTTAAAGTCATTTGCATGTAAATAATAAATCGATCCAAAGATAGTTTTATTATTTGACATGAACTTATTGTCAATATTGTTATCACGTATCAAGATACCATTTACAATTAGTATTCTTGTCCAAAGACTTGATATTAATGATGTACCGGACCTTGAGATGGGAATTGCCATTCTTGAATTTATTGATATTATAATGATAAAGTATAATGTGAGCATGGTTTACTTGTTCTCTCTAATTCATATTTGGGGTGTCCAACAAAGTTGAGGCCTTACAGGCCATATGAAAATAAATTGGACTCCAAAACAATAAGTAGTTTGTTGGTTATGCTGAATGATCCAGGGGTATATATTTTATGATCCCACATTTAGGAAATTTTTTTGGAGATGGGATTTACAACATTTTTTAGGAAGTTGAGTTTGGGGAAGAAATAAGGTTAAAGATAATTGAGGATAAAGAAACTTATAAGGATACCGATTTTATGTTGGTATAATTATTCCCGAGGAACAAACTCAACAACCTCAAGAAATGGTATATTTAAGGAGATAATTTTAATCTCAATAAGTGCTCGAAAAGCAATTTTGCAGTTAAGGAAATACAAAAGATTCTTACTCTTTAGAAGTAAAGAGTCTAATGTATGTTCAGATATGTACGTTTTTGGATACTGCGTACAATATTTGGTAACCCTTGTATGGATCATTAGAAGGCACCCAAGTGGGTTATGAGGTATTTGTAGAGAACTAAAGATGATATGCTCACATATAAGAGGTCGGATAAGTTAGAGATCATTTGGTATTCCGACTCTAATTTTGATAGATGCCTAGACAGTAGGAAATCCATTTTAAGGCTATATTTATATATTAGCTGGTGGATCTAAGTTTTGGGGAAATGTCAAATAGACACTCATAATTTATTTTATTAAGGCAGCAAAATATGAGGCATCTAATGATTGAATATGGTTTTGAATATTTATCACGGGCTGCGCATTTTAGAGAGTGTTGAAAGACCACTCAAAATTTATCGTGATAAATAATTAGTAATGCCATATTTTAATAACAATAGGAGCTTGTATGTTCCTAGTTGTGAAGGAAAGAAACAGAGTGAACATATGTCAATAGAGCACACATTCAGTCAAACTCTACAATAGTGGATCCACTTACAAAAGAATTATCACTCAAGGTCTTTCATGAGCATACCGCTCATAGGGTGTTATCCTATACCAGGATATGTCATTTCAGTGGGAGTTTGAGTAATTTTGTACTGCTCTATCTATAGTTTTATGGATATATTGTTCAAGTATTTTGGATATTTTCTGATCAGAAATAAGGAAAATAAGTTAATTTCACTCTGTTATATTGAGTTAAAGTTTTGATCTCACTAAAATAAGGTAGGACTAGTTGGAATAGATATGTACAGATCACACTGCATATAATTTCCATGCTATGCATCCATGGTTGATCTATGTCATTTAGTTGTATTAATATTTGTGACCATTGATGGGTTTAGTTACGATAAATGTGACGAAAACCGCTTTGATCCAATATTGATATAGTTAATGGACGAGATTGTTAAGGTACTCTATTTATGATAGCAATTTTTGGAGCTCATAAGGTTTAACACATTTGTAGAATTACATATGTGGTCCAGTGGGAGATTGTTGGAATAAATTCAATAATTAGGGACCACACGTGTAATTAATTAAATGTGTATGCTATTTATAATTAGCCAATTAAAGTGATCTAATAAAGTTTAGGCATTGGCATAATAGAGTTATAAGATATTCCCATGGACTTACATATATGCATAGATAACATTTGATATTTATAATTTATTGAGGGGCTAAATTATAAATATATAAAACTTGTAACTGCTGAAGCAGTTATCAGGGTGGGTTATAGTCCCCATTCCCTGTAACTTTACGTAACTTTATCTCCCCTTCAGAGAAGACTTCATACCGTGAAACTACAGAGGAATTGGAAGATCTATAGCCGTTTGGTAATCGCTTCCATTCATGAAGTAAGGTACGCTTCCGCATTCGGTCTTTCGGTATTTTCTTCGTTTCTCTTGAATCAGTCATGGGCTAATTTAAGAAATCTCCCAACATAAAAAAATAAAAGGAAAATTTCATTGGGTAGCAGAATTTTCTGCAATATTTATAAATATAGTATTTTAAAAAAGTATTTGCAAATATAGTAGTTTTTTAAAGGGGCATTTTCAAATATGTTAGAAATTTTTATAATATTTACAAATTTGTTATAAAAAAAAAATATTTACAAAAATGTTAGAATTTTTAAAAATTCTGAGTATATTAGTCAATCACTATTAGTATATCAATGAACTATTAGTATATCAATGATAGTTTATCAGTCAATCATTAATAATCTATCACTGATGTACTATTAATTTTTGACTGATATACTAATAGATTGACTGATATACTCGACTTTTGAAATTATAATATTTTTGTAAATTTTTTTTTTCTAACTTTTTTGTAAATATTTCACTCAATTATAACATTCATGTAAATTTCCCAATTACTAATTAAGGCCTACGGTAAGATTTTTCATTTTTTAACTGTATAATTTTTTTTAATTAAAATGTTATAATATAAAAACCACAAAATAAATATCCTATGTTGAAAACTAGTCAAAAAATTAAAAAAAATTGCGATATGTTCCTATATGCACTTTTAGGATCACAACCAAATTCTCCTACTATTTAGAACTAAATCAAAAGTTTTGGACTCTGAAACGAGAAGAATGTGATAAAAAAAAGGAGAAAAAAAAGGTACATTCATTAGTTAAATTGAGAATCATATATCTATGATTTGTTTCTTAAATAGATTTAAATGGAATTTCGCCTAACAAGAATTTGGGCAAATGAATGTGTTTTAAGCAAGAAGTAGAATGATAGAGAAGTTTTTTTATAAAGAAGTTTTTTTATGTGATAGTTTTATAAAAATTGAAAGGGTTAATTATAAAATATATACTAAAAACTCAATTTTATATATTAAAAAAATCAAGTTTTGGGGAGAAATATTGCATTAATCACCGTTTGGAAAAAAAAAATATGATTCTCACTTGCCAATTTGAAGTTACCTTTAAAACTAAGAATCCGTTTACAAACGATTTTGTTTTTAAAAATTAAGCTTGTTTAGTAATATTTATTTTTTCAACAAGTTGTTTGATATGCAGAAATTATGTGGTGGGAAGGGAGAAGTGTTTTGAATCACTACAAGAAACTAGGGTATTGCCGTGCAATTCTTGCCGGCGAAATCCCTGTCGCCGGGATTTTGAATAGTAAAGCCGGCGAAATGTTAATTTCGCTGGCTTTTATTAGCAAGGCCGGCGAATTCTTAACATTCGCCGGCCTTTATTCAAGCAATGCCGGCGAATTATAAGATTTGTCGGCTTTTCTATATTTTTAAATTTAGAGTAACTTTTTATTTTTTTTAATTAGCAAGGCCAGCGAAATTCGCCGGCCTTGTAATGTATAATATTTTTTTTATTTTTTATTATTAGGGTGGCAAGGCGTAATTTCGCCGGCCTTGTAACTTAAGTTCTTTTTTTTTTTTTTTTTTAAATTAGTTGTAACTTTCATTTTTAATTTTTTAATTTTTTTTTTAATTAACAAGGCCGGCGAAATTCGCATAAATCTATTATTTATTTGATGATAAGAAAAAAGGTAAAAAATAAAAAATAATACCGGAAACATTATTTATTTGATGATAATAAATAAAGAATTTGTCTCAAATAGCATAAATCTACGTACTGATTATTAAAATGTCAGATCCTTTTAAAAATTGCTCAAATAACATAATTATAGTTCAATAAATTTATTAAACTATTTTTCATGGTTATTTATAATGAATTTGTTTGTTTTTTTTCTTTTTTAAATTCAAGTTCAATAATTTATCGAATTATTTGATTATTTTCAATGAAATTATTAGTTTATTTAATTACTTTTTCAGTTCAATAAATTTATTGAATTATGATTATACTATTTGAGTAATTTTTTAAAAATTCTGACATTATAATAATTAATGTGTAAAAATATGATATTTCAGTAATTATCTTAATAGATATGTTTTTATTTTTATTTTATTTTTCATTTTTTTAAATTAGTTGAAACTTATGTTTTTATTTTTTTAATTAACAAGGCCGGCGAATTTCGCCGGCCTTGTAATGTATAATATATTTTTATTTATATTATTAGGGTGGCAAGGCCGGCGAAACTTAAGTTCTTTTTTTTTTTTTTTTTTTTAAAATTAGTTGAAACTTACGTTTTTAATTTTTTAATTAACAAGGCCGGCGAATTTCGCCGGCCTTGTAACTAAATATAAGAGGGACGCGCGTTCCTCTTATATCTATGCCGGCGAATTTAATTCGCCGACATAGGGCCTGGGATTAAATCCCAGGCCTACGGACAGAAAGGGGAGTTCTTCCCCTTTCTTTCCTTTCTCCCCTCTCTTTTTCTCTCAAGCCAAAATCTCCCCCTCCACTTTTGGTTCGATTTTTGCACGATTCCAGCTGGAAAAGGTAGGATTTCTTCATTTGTTTTGCTTTTTCATGGATCTCCACCATTGTTTTACACTAATTTATGTTTTTTTTTTACCTAAATCCATAGATTCAATGTTAGGGTTTTTCAAAAAAAAATAAAATTTGTTAATGTTGTAAATGTTTCTCTAATTCATGTTCAAATATTGGTAGAAATCAAGTGTTATTGATGAGTTGTTAGTTTTAAGTTTGCTATTTTTGTAATTTGATATTTTGATATTCCAATTTGAACTTTTGAAGAGGAATGTAATATGAGTTCTAATTTGTATGAAATTTAAGCTTTTTTTGTTTAGTTAAATTAGTTTGCTCATTTTTATTTTCAAAAGAAATGGTAATTTTGATTGATGATGATATGTGTGTTTTTTTTTTTTTACTTAATTTTGTAAGTTAAAAAGTTTGTGTATAATTGAAAAGTACTAAAATTACTAATTATTATTTGTATTATCAAAATTTGTAGATGTAAAAATATAAATTTTTATAACAAATTTGAAGATGTACATTTTTATAACAAATTTGAAGATGTACATTTTTATAACAAATTTGAAGATTATATATTGTGGAAGAGAAGAAACATTTTGAATCATGATTGTTATTAACAAATTTGAAGATTAACAAATTTGAACTAATTACATTTTGAATGTTGTATTTTTAGGATTATATATTGTGGAAGAGAAGAAACATGGCGAGCAATGATAGGTACATTTTCTAGTACTCATATTTCCTAACTAGCATAGTCTATTAAATCATGATTGTTATTATATATATATATATATATATATATATATTTTAGCATTGTTCAAATATTGGATGTGGCTAACCTGCAGCAAAGTTAGCCACACATATAATTTTGTATACTCTAGTCATCTGTGTATGCATAAACTTTGGATGTGGCTAACCTGCAGCAAAGTTAGCAACACATAGAATTAATTCCTTTATATGGCGTGAGGGTTGTAAGCTTGCCCCAAAGAAGGATTGATAGTCTAAATGTCAAAGACCTACAAGGCAATGCAAAAAAAGTTCACTTGACAAACGTTCAAATTCATCCAACTCTACTTGAGATTATGGACCACAAATTCGGTATACATACCCTTTACTCGACAACTCTATGAATGAGGCTTCCGTTATAGACCTCTTTCAATGCTAATTGTAATGTGTCTCAAATGTAAACAAGTGGACTCATATATACTGGGAATGTGATATTGTTTTTGTCATTAAAATGAAATAATAGTCAGATACGTCTTTAGTAACTTTTCTTTTCATGTAATAAATTAATTAGATGTCTTGTTTGATGTTAAAGAAAAGTTAAATTTATTATTTTGCAGCTGTGCAGAATACTTGGACAATTTCTTCATCATCATGAAAGAGATAAAGATACGCTTCCAAGACTTCTTCAGGTATTCAAAGTTGCCCTTTATTCATTTCTCTAGGCTCATCCATTACATTCAACCATAGTCTTCCGTGTTTAATAACTCATGTTTCTTGCAGCAATCCAATGTGTAACTCTTGGAGTAGCTAATTCGAGAAATGTTATGTACAATTAAAAGAGAGCATTAAAAATTTTTATCAGTTAAAATTATCAGTTGTCAATGGTATTTGTGATTTCCTTTCAACAAGTCTTTTGATAGGTAGGGATGATATGGTGGAACGGAGAAGTTTTTTTAATTCCTTTATACGGGGCAAGGTTTGTAAGCTTGCGCTTGAGACCTAAAAGGAAATGCTAAAGAAGTTCACCTGACAAGTTTTCGAGAGCACATCCAACTTTACTTTTTTTGGTATGCATACTAATTCACTTAAGGTTATGGCCCTAAATAGTAAATTTGATATATATATATATACTCTTCTATTTGGTCAGGTTGGAGAGTCCATTATATCCAATAATTCAGGTCAAGTGTCTACATATGACATGAGCTATATTTAATGTGCCACAACTCTGTGAATGAGGATTCCATTACATACCTTTTAAGTGCCAATTACGTCGTCTCAATGTAAATATATAAAGATTGTCTGATATATTGTGAATGTGTTACTGTTTTTGCCAGTAAAATGAGATCTTTTCCTAATCAATAGCGGTTATTCGTTTTATCTCTCGTTGAACTGCAGAAGTGAGAGACGTTTCTCAACAACTTTTCTTGAAGAAATGCAAAAAAGTCAAATTGAAGAGATCAAAGAGCACTGCGAAGGATGAAAGAATATAAGGGGTCTCGTGTGCTTTAAGAAAAATAAGTTCTAACACTTAGAAACTAAAATAGCTCATAAAAAGCTTCTCCAAATGTATTGTCAATGGCATTTAAATTGCAATTATGAGAGACCTAGAATGGTCGGGAGAGGAAAAGACGAATCTAACCGGGTTTGTCAAACATATCTGATACTATAATAAACCAATGCTTTGCTTTTATTTTCTAATGACAAATGCTTCTAGATTGGAAAATACACTAACAAAGGAAATGCTTCACATTCACCATTGTCTATGTACGAATAAGCTAGAGATGAATAAGAGCAATTGAACGAACAAGAAAAAAAAGAACATGAGAGCATGAAGATGATCAAACCGTGAAGAAGTTAAGTTTCTCCAAATATACTGCCAATAAAATTGAAGTTAGCTTTGGGCAGGGCAGTTAGTGAGACAGCATATGGTCGGACAAGGAAAGACGAGGAAAATGTGTTTTTGACCAAGGTATTTCTAACACTCCTTGCCTTAATAAAGTAGAACATCAAAATTGATACAAACAAGTGTAAATCAAGAAATATAAACACTCTCTCAGATAGATGAATAGTTTCCATGCTTAATTTAGTTTTGTTGTGGTGTTCTAAATCAGTAAAATATGAAAATTTTTGGATTGGTATTTTCAAAAATAGGAAAAATTTCAAACATGAGACAAAAAGATAGTTTTTGTTTAATTATTATTATTATATATAATTCAAAATTACCATTGATTGAAAAATATTCAATTTTGTATAATAAAGAAGAAGCTAAATTCTTAAACTTTTTAGGGCAAATTGTAAATTTACCCCCTGTACTATACGATTCGATTTAACCCCTTAACTTTTAATTTGATCAATTTTACCATTATATTAAATGTTGCAATTTCTCCCTGCCGTTTGATTTTGCTGACCACCGTTAAATATCTCTCTCTATTTCAATTCACTGCCTGCAAAAACTTCCTTTCTCTAGCAATGGTTTCTCACTGGCAAATTCTCAAAACGCGTTGTGGGCGAGTTTTGGAAGTCTTGATTGTGTTATTATCATAAAAATCATCGTCGCCTAGTAAAAAAAAAATGCTTCCTTGACTTTGCTGCTGCTTTTCAAGCCGCTTTTGTTGTTTTTGAAGAATTATCCAACATTATCTCCTGACGTTTTGCTCTTTCATAGCTTTGCTAAGGTCTTTAAGATTAAATATTCCATATTCTCTTCTCAAAATCTCTTCTTTTACTGACTTAATTGTTATTTCTAGTTCCAAAAGTTGTATATGAGAGAGAATGCCTTAGATCTTCCATTCTTGCTAAATTCAATCAAGCCGCAAGAGCTAATGACTGCTATATCTTCTCCTAACCAGCAGGAAAGTTCAATCAATCTCAGTTCATCAAATTGATTAGAGATCTTAGAGAGAGAATTAAGGAGAGAAATAGAGATGGAGAGGAAAGAGAAATAGTTATAGTAGTTGACAAAAAAAGAAAGGGAGGGGAATTTAACGGTGGCTAACGAAATCAAACAATAGTGAGAAATCGCAACACTTGCATACTTCATGGGTGAAATTGATCAAATTAAAAGTTCATGGGTTAAAATTGATCAAACCCTATAGTATAGGGGTCAAATCGCAATTTGCCCCACTTTTTAATCATCTTGTTTTTAGTCTTTTTACCATGTTGACCGTTATATTAGGCGTAATTTTAACCTCAAATACTGACATAAAGATTAAAAAAAAGATATATATGTTCTCATTAAACACATCCACAACAATAAGTACTGCAAAAGTTCAGGACCTCAAAGAAATGAAAATGAAATGTTCTCAATTTATTGTAAAACATGACTTTGTCTTTGAAGTATCTGGGATAAGTCTGGCCCTAATATACACATCAAGAAATTTTATACTACAACGTCAAATAGATATACCATAATATTTTTTCACAATATGAAAATTTTATAGTCACATCAATTAGAGAAAGCACAGTTAAGACAACAACATTATTTATGCGATTTAACAAGGAATACAAAACTCCAACAATTTTTTAATTGGAGAGTTTTTCAATCGAAAAAACAAAAGTAATACAAAAGAGATTGAAGGGTGGCATCCATAACTTCACTCTTGAATTTACAGCACTCCATCCTTGGATGCCACCACACACAGAAATATGTCTCATTAAAACCTTACTAGGAAAAAAAATCCAATTGAGACAAAAACTCTTAGTGAAGGAAAAAGAGTACATATTTTCTTTTCTTGTGTGTAATCTAAAAAACTAGCATCCTCGTAGTAGTTTGTTGATGTTTGCTAGTGAAGCTTGCAACTAATTTCTCATGATTCACTGCCTTGCGCCAGAGGTTGTAGTTTTCTTCATGACTCGCTGCTTTGGGCCAAGCTTATTCTTTGGGATTTCATTCAACTCCAAAATCTTAATTGTATGCAGCTTTTTGGCTATTAAATTTAAAAAGAAAAATTCATGTTACGTTTTTCTCTAGAAAGAAATTAGAAAATTGGGATCATTAATTTGCAAAAGAAACATACCATCTTCAATACGTTGATAATGCTCTATGAGTTTCCTTTTTGAGTCTTCAATTTTCATCTCTAAAGAATATTTATTTAAACACGAGGATTCTTGATTTATCAAGAAAGAAAAAAAGAAGTAAAACATAAGAACATACATTAGATTTGAAACAGAGAAGAAAAATAAATTGGCAACAGTTACTTACTCCAGTGTAGATTCTTTCACTATCACCCGTATCCAAATTAAATAATTGCTTTCCTCTTCCACATTTCTTCATATCAAATTTTTTTTCTCTATTGTTGTCTTGAATCAATTCTTGATCAATATCGTTAAAGAACTTCATAGTGAAAAATGAAGAAATTGAAAAGGTTAGATTTTAAATTAGAAAAATAAGAATATAAAGAATATTTGAAAGGAAAAAACTTACGAACATATTGTTTATTAACTCCACTGCAAATTCTTTCCAAACTAAATAATTGTCTTCCTCTTCCATGTTTCTTCTTATCTCATTTGCTTTCTTTATTTTTCTCATGCATCAACTCTTGCTTCATATCATCAGCATCCACAAAGATCTTGACATTTAAAAATAAAGATAATGAAAAGGTTAGAAGAAATTAAAGAAAATAAACTACATGCTCCAATTCTGTTATAGTGGGTACAAAAGAAAGTGAAATACTGAAATCATCTATTGAAGGACATGGAAGCCCTTCTTTAAACTCATGCGCTATCATCTTCTTACATTATTAGAAGGGAAAGAAATATTTAAGATCGTTGTCAAAATTGAAAAGAATTTTAAAAATATATATCTAAATTGAGTAAATTAATTAATTTACATGCATAAAACAAACTGATAGATTAATTATAAATTACTAAACCAATTTATACCATTCATATATGTTTGGTTGAATCAATCCACCTTCAGTTTCATCGCTCTACAATACACAAAGTTTCATCCTAATGCTTAAATAAAGAGGTTTTTATGATCTATTGGAATATAAAATCTCAAAATAAGATATTATATGGATGTCAAATATTATTTCCTTTCTAGGGATTATGAAAATATCATGGAATGTTCACAAAATTTCGAAAATATTAATAAAATATCGGAAATGTCGATATAAAATGTTGCAAAATAAAATATGTAATATTATGACACAAACAAAATTAATTATCTTTACACATCTTTATTTCCCTCTCTATTATTTATATATAATTGTTTTTTTATAATCAATATCTGTCTATTCACATAACATTTTTTTAAATAAAATATTCACATTTACATTTTAATTTCTTATACATCTATTATACAATTTCTCTCTTTACTAAGCCAATACATTTTAATTTTTATCTCTCTTTAGTTATATATTTAATTTTAATATTTTTATCTCTTTTTTAAATTAATTATATATATATATATATATATATATATATATATATATATATATATATATTATAAGAGAGACAAAATTAATTTTCCTTGCACATCTAGTTATGGAATAAATTTGTTATTATTTCTCTCTATATTATGTATATATATTTGTTTTTTTCTTTCAATAGCTTTCTCTCTATTCACTAACTTAAACATAGCTCAATTGATTAGACACATATTCTTTTCTCATGAGATTTTGAGGGCTCAAGTCTCTCTTGAGCACTTTGATGTATTATCTTAAAAAAAAAAAGCTCTTTTTTCACATATTTATTTCAATTTCTCATAGATGCAAAGTATACAATTTCTCTCCTTACAGATAAATGCGTTTTCATTTTTAGAGAAATTTCACTATATGACACTTTTGGATTGATATTAAAAAAAAAAAGTTTTGAAATTAAAAAAAAGACATATTTTCTTTCATTAAAGTAATGAAAGTACATTTTCACATAATTGTTTTTCTCCTTTCAAGTTTATTCAACACATTAATAAAATGTATAATAAATATTCAAAAAAAGAAATTGATATGATAAATATTTGATTTACAAATTTAATCCTATTTTATTAAATGTCCCCGCATCTGGTACTTAGCATAATCACATCGTTATCATCTTCTTCTTACATCTATTTGGTTCTTCCTTTCTTTCCCTTTAGACAATATTCCTTTCTTTCCTCTTACGTAAATTTAAGGATAATAAATATCTTTCCAAAGAGGAGTTTTTAAAAATAAAAGGAGGTTGGAAGGAAGCTGGTATTATATAGTATACAATCTTTCTTTTCTCCACTGTGTAAGCCATGGCCGAAACAATTCTCTTTAATGTTGTTGGGGAGATCATCAAGAAATTAAGCTCTGAAGCTTTCAAAGAGCTCGGAATGATGTGTGGAATCAAGGATGATATCTCCAAACTCACCAATTCAGCTTCAACCATCAAGGCTGTTCTTATTGATGCCGAAAACAAGCAGGATCAAAACAATGCTATCAACGATTGGCTCGGAAAGCTTAAACATGCTTTCTATGATGTGGAAGATGTTATTGATGAATTCTCTTGTGAGGCTTTACCGCGAGAAGTGATGACTAAAGATAAAAGAGCAAAACCGTACATATCTTTTTCTCCCAAAACAACCAGTTTCTGTTTGCTTATAAAATGTCACACAAAATAAAGAATGTTAGGGAGGTTCTAGATGCTATTGCTGCTGATAGATATAACTTTGGTTTAACCATAAACGGTGTTGAACCAAATATTCCGCATGTTCCGGAGAGAGACACTCACTCTCATGTACGTGAGGAGGAGGTGATAGGGAGAAATGATGATAAAGAAAAAGTAAAAAATGATTTGCTCAATATGAATGTCAAACAAAACATCTCATTCATTGTAATAGCCGGCATGGGAGGATTAGGGAAAACAACACTGGCTAAATACCTCTACAATGATGAGAAAGTTTCTAAATTTTTCGATCTTAAAATATGGGTATGTGTTTCTGAATTATTTGATGTTGAAGCACTACAAAAAACTGTCAAAATGCGACCAGAAATTTGCGACAAAAAAAAAGTGGTAGTTTTCTGGTGACCACCTAGTCACTTTCTTTGAAGGTTGACTCTAAGTGACCATATGGTCACTTTTTTTCGACCAGATTGCGACCAAAAGCAGAAGTAGTCATAAAAAATGGCGCGAAAGAAGCGACCAATTGGTCACCTAACAAAACGACCAGCTGGTCGTATTTTTGTGACTAAAATATGCCTTGGTAGCAAAAAATAGCACGTAATTTTGGAGGGAAAAAAGCTACCAAGTGGTCACAATTAAAAGTGACTACCTGGTCGCAATTTTTGTGACCTTTTTTTAGCAGTGGTAGCTTAAAATTAGAGGGAAAAAAGCTACCAAGCGGTCACAATTAAAAGTGACTACCTGGTCGCAATTTTTGTGACCTTTTTTGAGCAGTGGTAGCTTAAAATTGGAGAGAAAAAAGCTACCAAGTGGTCACAATTAAAAGTGACTACCCGGTCGCAATTTTTGTGACCTTTATTGAGCAGTGGTAGCTTAAAATTGGAGGGAAAAAAGCTACCAAGTGGTCACAATTAAAAGTGACTAAATGGTCGCAATTTTAGTGACCATTAGTGAGCAGTGGTAGCTTAAAATTTTGGCAGGAATTAAGCTACCACGTGGTCACATTAAGAAGTGACCAGATGGTCACAAATTCTGTGATTTTATGTGACCAATAATTTATAAATAATTTGGTGGGATATAAGCCACCAAGTGGTCACCAAAAAAAGTGACCATGTGGTCGTAAATTCTGACTCGATGTGACTCTGGGCAGTGAGGAAAATGGCGGGAAATTTTGTCAGGAAAATGCGACCAGATGGTAGCAAAAATACTACCATCTGGTCGCAAATGAGCAGAGGAGTCCATTATAAAAACCCTTCCACCTATTGTTTGTTAGCATTAAGAAAAAAGAAAATGAGAGAGTGGATGTATGTTCGTTTGATAGACAGGTATTTGAACGATGAGTTGTTGACATTGTTTTATATCATAATATTACCCATAATTTAATTGATTTTTGTTGAGTTTGATGCTACTTTAATTAGTTTTTCTCTTTTATGTAGGTTTGGAAACATATTTGCAAAAAGAGAGAAAAATGATACAATTTGGCAAAAATCATGTCAAGTGAGCCATCGCTAACTTTTAAGCAAGTCATCGCTTGACCAAGTAGGAAGTCCAGAAAGCGACCCATCGCTTGAGAAGTAGCAAGGTGTCGCTACCTGCGTAGCGAGCCATTGCTCAACATTCAGCGAGGCATCGCTCGTCCATTTTTAATGAAGGCTTGCGACATTCAAGCGAGCCATCGCTTGAAGTGTAGCGATGCGTCGCTCGAGCCTGAAATCTGCCACCAACTTCAAAGACCTATATAAAGGTGGTTGAAGCTTATTTTTTAGGATTCTTTTCATTCATCATTGGGCAGCAGCTTAGAGAGCAGTTTTTGGGCGTTTTTCAGCGATTTTCGAGTGAGTTTTTTTATGTTTTCTAGTTTATTTATTTTGTTGAATTTATTTATGGATAGCTAATTTTCTATTCTTAGGGGATTGATGTAGCTACTTTATTTTTATGGTTTGAGAATTTAAATTTAGTTTTGAAGGACAATTTTATTATTCTATTTATGTTCTTATGTTCTTAATGCTTTTGATTTACTGGCCATAAATTAATTGATTTTAATTCTGAAATCTAACACTCGGGAGAGGTGGTTTTAGGATAGATCTTGGGAACATAACTGAAGGTAGATTAGAGTTGGGAAACTTAATCTTAATTTAGAAGTCTTAAAAAGAACTTGTGACTCATACACTTTTAATTACTGAAATTGAATAGGGATATTGGTTTCTTAATTAATTGTGATTCTTGAATTGACGCTCGGGAGAGGTAATTAGGAATTTTAGTGTTCTTGACTTATAGAATATGAAATTGTTGTTCTTAACTGAATGAATATTAATTCCATAAATTAAAGTAGTGAAATCAATTCTCTAGGACACTTTTTCTCCATTGACTTAATTCAACCTCTGTTTTTACATTTAGTTTTGTCTTTTCTTATTAGTTTATTATTTTTAGCTTAGTCCACTCATCATTATTTTACGATTTCTAAATAAAATTGAGTTAGTCATACATTAGTACTTAGGTAGAATTAATTCTTTTTCCCAGAGGACGACAACTCTTTTGTTCTTATCACTATATTAAAACTTGACCCCGTACGCTTGCGGGTAATTGATAATTTACGTCAACATGAGTTCGTGGCCGGGGTTGAACAGTTTGTTGAGTTTTGCATGATAACTGTCTATTAAGAAAAGTATGGTGGAAAGCTACGTTGCCCGTGCAGGAAATACGACAATAGAAGAATCATAGCGGTTACAGAGTTGAAGGTGCATCTTTATAGTCGGTGGTTTGTGCAGAATTATTATACTGGGTGTTTTAGGGGGAAACACAGGAAATGTTAGACGATGCATTACAGGAATCAAGACAATACGAAGGTAGCAGCTCGAATGTAGAGGTTGTTGACGAAGAACGGAATGATGAACAACGGTATAGTCAGATGCAGCAAATGATACTTGATGGTGCGGGGTTTGGGGGCAATGAAGATTTCCGTGAAAGTTTAAACGTAGACGAAGATGAACGGGTTGTAGAATAGGAAATGAATCTGGATGCACGAAAGATGCATGAGATGCTAAAGACAGCCAGCCGACCATTGTACGATGGGTGTGAGGTAAGTCAACTTGCTGCTGCTACAGAACTTTTAAATATAAAGGCGCAGTACAACATACCCGGTAGAGGATTTGATGCGATTGCATCATGGTTTCGTCAATGCGCTCCAGAAGAAAATAATATGCCCCACAGTTTGTACGACACGAAAAAGCTAGTGGAGGGACTTGGATTACCCTGGAGAAAATAGATTCGTGTCAAAATGGATGCATGATTTACTGGGATGTGGATGAGGACCTGCATCATTGCAAATTCTGATTTCTTCCAAGATACAAACAAGGGAAACGCAGCCTGATTCCGAACTCCAGCATGTTCTATTTACCGCTGACCCCACGTCTACAACGGTTGTATGCATCGGATGTGACAGCCTCGCACATGAGATGGCATCACGAGCATTCACAGGATAAGGGATATGAGACATCCCTCAGATGCTGTGGCATGGAAGCATTTAAATAATTGTCATCCGGATTTTGCACAAGATCCGAGAAACGTCAGATTGGGCTTATGCACAGATGGCTTCAACCCGTTCGGGGCATCTGGGCCACAATATTCAGTTTGGCCAGTCATGGCCGTAACCCCGTATAACTTGCCTCCCTCGATGTGCATGCGAGACCATGTGATTTCTCTAACAGTGATCTTACCTGGGTATAAAAGTCCAAAACAGAAACTGGATGTGTATTTGCAACCACTTATTGTAGAGTTGAAAGGTTGTGGACTGACGGTGTTATGACATACGACATTTCGAAGAAACAAAATTTCTTGATGCGCGCCACGTTAATCTGGACGATCAGTGACTTCCCTGTGTATTCAATGTTGTCAGGTATGTTGATATTTAATTGCTTTCATATACATTTTTGAGTCTGTGTTTTGCTTTTGTTATTGCTTTCCTTAGTCAGTGTAGTAAATTGTGTGAACCTCAATCTCCTCCTCTTAAAGGATGGAGTACGGCGGGGACCATACGCATGTCCACATTGCATGCTAGACACAGATGCATTTTTATCTCAGAAACAGTCGGAAAACTTGTTGGTTTGACTGTCACCGTCGATTTTTGCCGTTGAATCACACTTTCTGTTCAAATGGCAGTGATTGGAAGAAGGGTCGACGAGTAAGAAAACAAACCCCCCCCCCCCGACCATGTATAGTGGAAGACAGATTCTTCACGGTATAGATGCTATAGGGATGCAGAAGATTACAGTGGAAGGTGCAGAGAGTGCAAACAATGCGGCTGGGAAAAACACGGGTTGGAAGAAACAGAGTATTTTTTGGGATCTACCGTATTGGGAAGATCTACTGATTAAACACAATCTTGATGTAATGCATATCGAGAAGAATTTCTTCGACAACATTTTCAATACGATTTTGAACGTTCCGGGAAAAACGAAGGACAATCTGAAGGCACGTTATGATATACGGGAGATATGTGACCGTCCTGAGTTGGAGCCTGATGACAATGATAATTACGCAAAAGCAAGCACATGTTGACGACAGATGAAAAGAAAACATTATTTGAGTGGATCACATCCATCAATTTCCCAGACGGATACGTTTCGAATTTGAGTTGGTGTATAGACAGTCAAAAACATATCATGTTCGGGATGAAAAGCCATGACTGTCATATATTCATGCAACGATTGATGCCCGTCGCGTTCAGACCATTCCTAGAGAATAGACATTGGGAGCCGCTTGCCCAGTTGAGTGTTTTTTTTCAGGGACTTGACATGTACAGAGCTGACGGAAGCTACTGTCGCTTTAATGAGTTCAGAGATCGCCGTTATTATTTGTAAGTTGGAGCGAATGTTCCCACCTGGCTTTTTTGACTCCATGGAGCATCTTCCAGTGCATCTTCCATACGAGGCATTCTTAGGGGGTCCCGTACATTACCGCTGGATGTACCCATTTGAAAGGTAAGCATAGTTATTTTGTAATGTAAGCGTATAAATCAGTAGAGTGATCATCGAATGTAAATTATGTTTTGTACCCACAGGTACTTACGTCGGTTGAAAAAGATGGTTGGAAATAGATCACGAGTAGAAGGATCTATCTATAGTGCGTACCTGACGCAAGAAACTACCACATTTTGTTCATACTACTTTGATCAACACATTGCAGAGCAGTTTCGACCGGCGAAACGAAACATTGTCGAAAATTTACTTGAAGGTGTTGACATAGACGACTTGCCGATTTTTACGGAACCTGGCATGACAGTTGGAAGATCAGTGCGTAGGCCGTTGACCGATTCTGAGTATCACGTAATGCAGACATACGTGTTATGCAATTGCGCAGAGATCGAGCCTTACATAGAGTCAGTTTGTAACTTAACATTATTTCATCGCATAAACAAACTATTTGCTAACTATTTTTGTAACATACAAATTATTTCTAAACGTATACGTTCGAATGACACGAGTTGGTCTTACAAACGCCGAGGAGGGGTCAATAATCGACAAAGAGTTTCGTTCTTGGTTCAGTGCATACGTGAGTTATTTTAAATTGTCAAAAAAACCGTGGCATTTTGTTGAAAAAATTACTATCATCCTAACATTACTGTATGTGAACAATGACACAGGTTGACTCCCCTACATTACCGGTGGATGATCCTCGCATCATTTCGTTGGCAAAAGGACCTGGACGGATAGCAAGGTCGTATGGTGGATACGTCGGTAACGGTTACAAATTTCAAACGAAGGAGCATTCAGTGAACAGGGCAACAAACAACAGTGGTGTTTGCATAAAAGGTCACGTGTTTGGCACAAACGAAGACGATTACTTCGGAATAATCGATGAGATTCTTGAGATTCAATACGCAAGTCCAACGCTAAAACGCATTGTTGTGTTCAACTACACTTGGTTTGAGACAACCAGACGAGGCGGAGTCCGTAAGATTGATCATTTACAAATCGTTGAGGTAAACAAGTCTAAGCATATGCGCACCGCTGATAGGTTTGTCCTGGCTTCATAGGCAATTCAAGTTTATTACCTGAACTATCTGATTAATAGACGAGATCTGACAGATTGGTTAGTTGTTTGTAAAGTTAAACCACGCCAGGTAGAAGAAAACTTGTCCGAGAAAGACGACCATGCAGAGGAAGCTGTTGCTTTTCAAGAAGATGAGATAAGATGTCGTGCAATCGACGATGGTCAGAATGAAAGTACTGTTCGTCCTTTGAACGATGGAACGATAACATTGCATGATGATGATGATACAAATGCTTCCACTTCTCACGCACGTGCATTGATGCTGAATTTATTCAAGACGATGAATCCGATGAAGAAACTGAAGAAGAAGAATAAGAAGACTTTATGTGATGGACTTCTTGGAGACGATGATGAATGAGATATTTCGTTAACTTGATTATTCAATGTGTATATGTGTTTATTAATTAAAACTATTTCTTTTAATGAATGATTAAAATATATATACATATATATATATATATATATATATATATATATATATATATACATATATATATATATTACTATTTGCGACCACATGGTCAAATATTTGGATAGAATCATCATCATCTTCATCTTCAATATGCTCACTTTTAAACATCACTTTCTTTTCCTTGATTGGATATTGGATTTCAGAAGCACTATGATCAAATATAACAACATGGAAACAAGAGTTCCCTTCATATCTAAATATCAGAAAGTAACCCAATTTAATAGAGTAAAACTGCACAAAGTAACCCAGTTAAAAAAAATATATATATATATTAATATTTGCGACCATGTGGTCACAATTTCACATAGAAGGTGACCACATGGTAGTAATTTAGAAGGGAAAGGCGACCAAATGGTCGCATTTTTGGAAAAGTATAATTATATTTTTAAAAAAATATAAGTGAGATTACGACCATATGGTCGCAAATCTGAGCGGTAAATTTAAATTTTCATGAAATTTATGAAGGTGAATTTAAAAATTACGACCATCTGGTCGCAATATTTGGCTGTGAATTTCATTATTGCGACCAAATGGTCGCAATTCTTGATGGGACTCGTGATATGACAGCTTTTCTTGATAATGGTAAATGGGCGACCAAATGGTCGCTTTTTCAAGAAATGCTACCAGATGGTCGTAAATATCTCTAAAAATGCGACCATCTGGTCGTATTTTCCCCAGCACGCGCGACTTTTTGTTTCTGGTCATGATTACATATTTGCGACCATTTGGTCGCAAATTCTGATTTAAAAACCACACAGATTTCCTTTCCCCCGTTTCCCTTTTCCTTTTCTTTCTCTTTTTTCTTTCTTTTCTCTCTTTCCCCCGTTCCGTTCCCCGTTGTTTTTTCCTCGTTCCCATTCCCTGTTCTTACTCTAAACCTAAACACCCTAAACCTCCAATCCTGGTTTCTATTACAAGCTTAGTTTCGTATACGTTTTAAGTTAGTTTTTAGTTAGTTTTAGTTTAAGTTTATGTTTAAATTTAATTAGTTTAGTTTAATGTTGTTAATTTCATTAATTTTAGTTTAATTAATGTAATTTAGTTTAATTAAGTACTTAGTTTACTTAAGGTTAATTAATCTAATTTTGTTTACTTTAATTAATTGATACATTTTAGTTCAATTAATCTAATTTTAATTTAGTTTAATTTAATTAATTAGTTTAGTTAAGTTTAGTTTTTATTAATTAATGTTAATTAAATTTAATTAATTTTAGTTTAATTTAATCTAATAGTTGAAATCTTCATTACTTATTTTACTTTAATTAATTACTTAGTTTAGTTTATTTTAGTTTTAATTAATTAATGTTAGTTTAATTTAATTAATTTTAGTTCAATTAATCTAATTTAGTTTAATTCTTCATTACATAATTTACTTTAATTTAATTAATTTTAGTTCAATTAATCTAATTTAGTTTAATTCTTCATTACTTAATTTACTTTAATTTAATTAATTTAATTAATTTTAGTTTAATTCTTCACTACTTAGTTTACTTTAATTACTTCATTTTAGTTCAATTAATCTAATTTTAATTTACTTTAATTCAAATTAATTAATTAGTTTATTTTAAATTATTTACTTAATTTATGTTAGTTTAATTTACATTATTTAATCAATTTAATTTAGATTATTTAATTAATTAATTAATTAATTAATTTAATTTATTTCAATATTTTAATTACGTAATTAGTATTAAATTAGTTTAGTTTGGTTGTAGGATTATCACGGGCAGACGACGTCCTCCCCAGTCAGACGAGCCTGACGACTCGGGTGACAAGGCGTCTCCGCAGCCGCCTACTACCGCTGCCCCTGATGCGGACCTGACTACAGAGGAGTTGGACATTCTCTTCGTTTACGAGGCGGGACTTGCTGCCACGCTCGATGATGCGGTCCCTGCGACCCAGTCTGTGACACTACGACTGCCGCAGGACTCCCTGGCCACGACTCCCAGCTTAGCATCAGGGTATGCGTCCGGGTCTGCATCAGGGTCGGATCTAGCTGGCCCCTCCACTTCATGCACGCAGCCGTCTCGGGCCGCAGACTCTACCCTTCGGATTGAAGGGGATACGTAAGTAATTTTGTTTATTGTTTTAATTGCTTAATTTTTAAACCTTTAAACTTTTTTCAAGGCAAGTTTCCTGTTATCGATCCCGATATCACGGACGGTAGATTGTTCCCCCTATGGGACAGTCACGTCCGGGATCAATTCAAGGACCTCATGTACCGGGCGCGCAGAAAGCAAGCAGCAAACCGCCCCGTGTGGATGAGCCCAGAGGACCACGCGCGGCTTATCGCGAGCTTGAGCACTCCTGAGGGCAAGGCAGTGTCAAGCAGGAATAAGGCCCACCGCGTGAAGAATCCCACCAAATACACAGCGGGGGCCCGGACCCACGACGAGCACCATCGTCGATTGGTAAGTTTTTTTTTGGTCATTTTCTTACATACTTTTTTCTTGTTTTCTTTTTTCAATTAGTTATTAATTTATTATATTTTATTCTTCAATCTTTAATATTTTTAAGAAGCGAAGCACGGGCGCCCTGTCCCTCCCGATGAGTTGCACCGCGTTCTTCACACGAAGAAGGACGGGACGTTCGTCGACGATAAGGCGAAAGCAGTTCAGGTATTTAATAATTTTTTCAATTATTATTTTTTCTTTAAAATTTTTCCTAACTTATATATTAACTATTTTATTTTCCTGAATTTTAAATGTTTGGGAACGTTTCACCAGGAGTTCTTGAGTCAAGGTTGCCCACACCGGACTCGCAACTTACTCCGGAGAGCACCGTAGAGGCGTTCTTGGAGGCCGTTGGAGGGGTTCGGCCTGATGGATCAGTTCCTGGGCTCGGCTCGTACGGGCGACGCCTTTACGCAGATGTGCCCCGGCCTCAGCGGAGCGGAGCGAGCACTAGCTCCGGCCCTTCTCCGGTTTAGCAGCAGCTGCGCGCGGACATAGACGCTATGCGCGAGGACTTCGTTTCTCGAGTCGCTGCGATTGAGGCGGACATGCAGGCACGGGTCGAGGCCCAGGTCACAACAGCTTTGGCCGCGTACTTCAGATCCCTAGGCGGTAGCCATTCATTATCGACGCCTCCTCCTCCACCCCCCGCCCCTCCGCAATAGTTATAGGATGCTTTCGTCTGTATAAAACATTTTTTGAATATTTGATATATATATTTTTTATTTTAATTCCAATTTTTTGTTATTAAATTTTAATATTAATTAAATAAATAATTAATAATTAATTAACGAAGTATTGAAATTTAAATTTTAAAAAAAAATCTTAAATGCGACCATATGGTGGCATTTTATTTCAAGAAAACGACCATATGGTCACATTTTGACTGAGTCCAAAAGTGACCATGTGGTCGCTTATAAAACGACCACGTGGTAACTGTTTAATGTGACCAACTGGTCACTTATCTTCAACATAAATTACGACCAGATGGTCACTTTTTAGGCGACCATCTGGTCGTATTTTGACTGAGTCCATAAGTGACTATTTGGTCACATAAAATACGACCATTTGGTCACATTTTTATGTGACCAATTGGTCACTTATCTTCAACATAAATTTTTTAGGCGACCATCTGGTCGTATTTTGACTGAGTCCAAAAGTGACCATTTGGTCACATAAAATACGATCATTTGGTCACTTTTTTATGTGACCAATTGGTCACTTATCTTCAACATAAATTAGGACCAGATGGTCACTTTTTAAGCCACCATCTGGTCGTTTTTTCAAAAGGTTGACTTTTTTGCGACCAAACGTTTCTGGTCGTATATTTGTGACTATCCAGTCGCACAAATTCTGGACCAACCAGCTTTTTGGCCACCACTATTTTTGTCGCTTTTTTGGTCGCATTATACCCTAAAAACGACCATTTGGTCGCAATTTTATGGTCGCAAATTGACAGTTTTTTTGTAGTGAAGTGATAATGAAAAATATAATAGAATCAATAACCACTGTTAGACCAGATACACATAAGATGGAATCGTTACAAAGACAATTTCGATAACAGTTTGAAGGAAAGAAGTATCTTTTGGTCTTAGATGACATATGGAATGAAACCGAAGAGAAATGGTCTGAGCTAAAAGATCTATTCGTGTTTGGAGCAAGAGGTAGTAAGATTTTGATCACAAAACGTGAGAAAAAACAAATTTCAGAGATTGTTGATATGACTCTATTGTGCGATTTAGAAGGCTTATTGGAGGAAAACTCATGGTCGTTATTCAAAAAGGTGGCATTCAAAGAAGGTGAAGAGCCAAATAATCCAAACTTGATAAAATTCGGAAAAGAGATTGTACAAAAGTGTAAAGGCTTTCCTCTCTTGATAAGAAGTATAGGACGTTCATTGCACTCAGAAACATTGGAAGAAAAATGGATGTCAATCAAGGATAAGCTACAACCGGCAAATAATGTGATGTCAAACATAAAATTAAGCTACAACCACCTCCCAACATCATATTTGAAGCAATGTTTTGTCTATTGTTCGTTGTTTCCTAAAGATTATTTTATCAGAGGAGATGAATTAATTAGACTATCAATTGCTCTAGGTTTTGTCCCATCATCAAATTCAAGTAAGTCTATGGAAGATCTAGGAAATGATTATTTTATGGAATTATGTTGGAGGTCATTGCTTCAAAGTTCAATTTTAGAAAGTGAAAACGATTTTGATTATCATAGTTTTTGGAGAATCTCTTCTTACCAGAATTTTTGTTTTACATATAAAATGCATGCTTTAATGCATGATCTTGCACAAATGGTTGCATGCGACGAGTGCAAATCTTTAAGTAATGAAGAATATGATGGTGTTAATGAAAAAACTCGTCATATTTCATTTCAAAGTGCATTTAATCATGGAAGTAATCTCCCAACCATAATATTCAAGGCTAAAGGGTTGAGAACGTTACTTTTACAAAATGATGGATTTCATTGGATTACAATTGATACTTTAAACAGGCTATTTTCAAGTTGTGTACGTTTGTGAGTGTTGAAACTAGATGGGACAGATATTAATAAGGTGTCAAAATCCATCAAGAAGTTAAGACAACTTCGACATCTAGACCTCTCTTGGAATAGTAAAATGAGATTTCTCCCAAATTCTATCACTGAATTGCAAAGTTTGCAAACACTGGACTTACATGAATGTTTTGGATTAGAGAAACTACCAAGAGATATAAAGAATCTTGTAAATCTTAGGCATCTTGATCTACATCATACGAGTTTAAAGCATATGCCGAAGGGAATGGGAAAGTTGACAAGTTTGCAGACATTAAATTTGTTTGTGTTGGGTAACAAGGACGACATGCATGCTTGTAAGCTGAGTGAATTGAAAGAGCTCAACCATTTAACAGGAAAATTAGTCATAAAAGGTTTAATACTACTCCATTTGAAGCTACCTTAGTAAGGTCGGGAGACGAGAAATATTTGAGGGACTTGATTCTTAATTGGGATTTGGATTGGGAAAGGCATGCTGATAAAGTTGATAATGAAATGGTGTTGGAAGGCCTCGAACCACATCCAAATATTGAAACCTTGGGCATTAGATGTTATATGGGAGAAAGATTATCCAATTGGGTATCCTCACTTTCTAAATTGATTGCGATTGAAATTTTTGGCTGCAGAAGATTGCAACATCTTCCCCAGTTTAATCAACTTCCAGTTCTCAAATGCTTAAGTTTGATGGGCCTAGTTGCTTTGGAGTTCATAGATAGCAAATATTCATTTTCTTCATCGGTGTTTTTTCCGTCTCTTCAATATCTCTGTTTACGTGAAATGCCTAATTTGAAAGGATGGTGGAAATGGGAACCTTGTTCACTTCCATCTTTTCTTCCTCTTCGTCAAATTGTAATATTCAACTGCACGAAGCTAGTTTCGATGCCAGAACACTCTGATTTAATAAGTGTTGAACTAGGATATATGAGTCTCAAGACATTGAAATTTCCAATTGCGAGTACCATATGTCAAACAGATCCATCCTCCAGCATCATGTTCTCTCCCTCTGCTTTAGAGAAACTTGAGTCTCTACATATATTACATTGCAAAGATTTTGAAGGGTGTGTTTCAGAAAATGTAGAAATTGAGAAAAGTAAGAAACTTGAGTCATTGAGTGAAGTGAAAGATGGAAAACTGAAATATTTGGAGCTTCGGTCACTCCCAAAACTGGTGTCCTTACCAATTGGACCTCAACATTTACCGGAATCTTCACTCTCTCAGGATATCAGATTGTTGTAATTTCAGGCATTTACCGGAATGGATGGGAAGCCTTGTTTCACTTTCAATGTTGCTGATCATCAAATGTATCAATTTGAAATCAGTTCCAGAGGGAATGCACCAACTTCAATCTTTACAGATACTTGAAATATGGGGTTGTCCAGAACTAGAAAAAAGATGCAAGGAAGGAGTGGAGGATTGGCCCAAGATTGCCCACGTTCCAACAGTTCGTCTGGGGTGGGGATGATGAAGATAGCATGTGGTATTAATACTTCTCCATGTATTCAATCAAACCACTCCTTTTATTTCATTTTTCTATATTAATAAAGCATATTTTATAATTATTAATCAGCCTACAAGGTGGGGTGTAAGATTTTTATTTTATTTTTAATATAAGTTTCTCCATTTCTTAATCATTTCAATTTCAATTTCTTTAAGTGCCAATTATGATCGTCTCAATGTAAATTGATAAAGATTGTCCAATAACTTTTCTAGAAGAAATTCAAAAGAGTCAAATTGAAGAGATCAAATAGCAACATGGAGGATGAAAGAATATAAAGGTTCATAGTGTGCTAACACTTAGAAACTGAAATAGCTCATAGTAAGCTTCTCCAAATGTATTGCCATTGGCATTCAAATCAGGCAGGAGGCAATTAGGTGAGACCTAGAATGGTCGGGAGCGAAAAAGATGATTTAACCAAGGTTTGTCAAACATTTTCGATACTATAATTATCCAATACTTTCCTTTTATTTTCTAATGACAAATGATTCTTGATTGAAAAATACACTAACAAGGGAAATGCTTCACATTCACTATTGTCTATGTACGAATAAGCTGGAGATGGATAAGAGGAATTGAACGAACAAGGAAAAAAAATTGAGAACAAGAAGATGATCAAACCGTGGAAGATGACAGAATATCATGGCTTTCCATATGAGTAGGCAGAACACATCAATAGAAATCCGGGCATTTGAAACCGGTGTGGTTCAAAGGAAGTTTCTCCTTATATGCTGCGCCAACAAAATTGACGTTAGTTTGGGGCAGGGTAGTTAGAGAGACGACACGTTGATAGACAAGAAAGACAAGGAACATATGTTTTTGACCAAGGTATTTCAAACACTCCTTGTCTTTTTAGTTAGTTTCCAAAGCAACTATCCCTTCCATAAAGTAGAACATCAAAATTGATTCAACCGAGTGTAAATCAAGAAATATAAACACGCTCTCGGGTAGTTTCCATGCTTATTTTAGTTTTGCTATGGTGTTCTAAATCAGTAATATATTAAGAAGAAGAAGAAGAAAAAAAAAACTCCACAATGACAGTCAATAACTTTGAATAAGACTTTGAATTGAATTAAAACTCCTTGGTTTGTTGATTCTGCCTCACAAAATACTTGTTCTTAACCAATTCCAACTTGAAAAACAAAACATATTTTCCTTGATACAGATTTTTTGCTGGAGAAGTGTTCTTGTTGGCACTTAGATGATAGTCAGTAAAGGCAGCAACATCTTGTCAAAAGTGGTCATACTTTGGCATTTGGGCAAATGCTTCTTTGGATATTTAGTTTGAATTGGATTCCTCCAAAGGACGCTCGAGATCGACTCTTGTGGGACTTCTTTCAGCCTCTAACGTCTAAGAAAAAGATAGATTTGTGTCTTCTCTACCTTGTTATGGACACTTAGGACTAAGTGCAATAGCTTTTTTAAGATAGATTTGCTTCATGGGACTCAATTTAATATTTAGTTTTATTTCATACTTTTTGTTGGGCTAAATTTATTATTTCTTTAAATTTTGGGATTACCTTTCATTCCATGTATTTTAATTTCAAATGAAATTCTTTTTTTATTTTTTCCTATTTGAGGACTTCATGATGTTCTTTTAATTATTGTATTCATACTTTTAATCAATGACAGTTCATCTTTCCATCAAAATCATAGTTATATAACGTGTAATGTAACCATGGATCAAGTCATTAACATGGAACTGAGATTTGAATAAGTTCAGAACTAAATTCCTAAATAAATCATGCTTCTTGCAGCATGCAATGTGTAGGCCCTTAGAATGAGGTGAGATATTTCACAACTTGGAAACAGAGAAAATTGTAGATTAGGGGGAAAAGGACAAAGGAATTTGATGTTTTGAGTTTAATTGAGTCAAATCAATTGGATATTAAATTAAGAGTCCAAAATCATTTTTTGGACATTTGAATTGAAAGACCCAAATAAGGAAGTCAAATCCCACTTGACCTTTTGGACCATTCTACCAACTTGAAGTGAGTGCCAAAGAAATTTGAATTTGAAGGTTGTTTAATGAAGAGAGAGTTCCAGCATTTGGAAACTGACTTATTTCAAAGTTATTTTCTCAAAATATATTCTGTTAGAAATGATGTGTGCTTGGTGCAATCCCAATTAATTTGACATGACATGGTGGTATGAGAAAGAGATGACTTGCAACTCCATACCAAATTGGACCTCAACATTTTACGACTCTTGAATCTCCTCATATAAGAGAGTGAAAATTTGAGGCATTTACCGGAATGAATAGGAAGCCTCGTTTCACTTTCAAAGTTGCAGATTATCAACTGCCCTAAGAGGGAACATGCCAACTCAAATCTTTACAGACCCTTCTAATCATGGTTTGTCAAGAGCTAGAAAAAAGATGCAAGCAACAAGGGGAGGATTGGCCTACAATTGCCCACGTCCCGCAAGTTGATGTCCGCAATTGATGCAATCGGAGATACCAATCGTATTAGCATTGCTTCATTTCTTCGGGTATTCGAGAATCCCTTATTTTTATTTTATCTCTATGATCAATTATTGTTAATTGAATGATTCGGAAGAATACTGGATGCTTATGCAGTTTAGGAAGTTCTGTAGTTAATTGAACAGTTTTACTTTTGGTTTGCAGCATTTCTAACCCGAGATTCTTTTGTTATTAGTGTATGGTTTCAATTATGGAAATGGGAGTTGTTGTACAAGAGAAGGCATTATTAGAGGGTTAGTTGGTTATGACATGACTTTTCTCTGTTATTGGATTGCCTGGGTAACTTTTACTTCTTGTTAAATTGCAGGAATGAGACTGTTAAAATACACTTTTGGAAGAAACTGATGATCTTTGATCTCTAAACGTCAGTTTGGGATAGTTTTTAAAAATATTTAAGAGTGTTTGGGTTATCTAAAACATTTTCTTTATTCAAAAACACTTTAGAGAGCTATTCCAAACGGGTAATATGAAGTATAGGACAAAATAAGGGAGTTGCAGTGTTCATGAAGTGATAAGTTCTAGGATTTGAAAACTGATATAGTTCTTAAAATGAGTTTGTGGTAGAATTGATGTGTGCTATGAGGAAAAGATGACTCGCATTGCAACCAATTAGTCTTCAAGTATTCGAAAGAAAATTTCAATTTGACCATATCTACAAACTAGTCTTCAAGTTTTCTAAAGAAAAATGCTTCCAGGTCGGAAATACACTAAAGAAGAGAATGGTAGATTTGGAGTATTGTCTTTGCACGCAAGATTTAAATGAAATCAGAACTTGATCACTATATTTTTACCGACACAAACTATGTAGATTTGGAGTTTATATATATTTTTTTGGTTAAACTCAATTGAAAATGACATATTATAAAGCTTACCAGTTAATTTATTATCTTTGTGTTCCGGTCTATCAAAATCCGAAAGGGGAGCTAGAATCACAAGCCCAAATTTATATATGTTGGCATAGTTGAACACATTGTATGATAATTTTTCCAAAATTTGGACTCATATAATATTGGACGAATAGATGCATATGCAGCCAAATATAAATCAAACATTATTCAAGATTACAATTACTTGAAAGATATTAGAAAATTTAACATTTAAGCACTCTCAACATCAAAACCATTTCATCATTAATTAGAAACAATCTTAATTGTTTTAGATTAAGTTTATCATCTCATTAATGTCAAAATCAGAAAGGAATGTAGAAACTCAAAGACAAAGCAAGGAGACTTGACGACATTGTATTGTCATTTTCCTAAAGTTTGGACTTTTCTCATATTAGAAATATCTTAATTGAAAATTGATTATCTCATTAATGTCGTTGTTTGCCTTTCACTATGCTTTGAATGATATAAGAGCAGAGAATGTAGAAGTAGTTGTAAATTTATGGGATTGTGATGTGTGGGCTGCCTGAATAATTCTTTCGTAGCATTATTTCTTATCTAAAAACCAATTGATTTTTTTTTCTCCACTTTTTGCAAGTGTAAGCCATGGCCGAAACAATTCTGTTCGATGTTGTTGGGGATATCATCAAGAAATTAAGCTCTGAAGCTTTCAAAGAGCTCGGAATGATGTGGGGAATCAAGGATGATATCACCAAACTCACTAATTCTGCTTTAATCATCAAAGCTGTTCTTGTTGATGCCGAGAACAGGCAATCTGAAAACAACGCTCTAAGTGAGTGGCTCGGAAAGCTTAAACATGCTTTTTATGATGTGGAAGATGTTATCGATGAATTCTCTTGTGCGGCTTTACGGCGAGACGTGATGACTAAGGATAAAAGAGCAAAACAGGTACGTATCTTCTTCTCCCAAAACAACCAACTTTTGTTTGCTCATAAAATGGCACACAAAATAAAGTATGTTAGGGAGGTTCTAGATGCTATTGCTGCTGATAGATATAACTTTGGTTTAACCATAAACGTTGTTGAACCAAATATTTCACACGTTCCAGGGAGAGACACTCACTCTCATGTACGTGAGGAGGAGGTGATAGGGAGAAAAGATGATAAGGAAAAAGTGAAAAATGTTTTGCTCAATATGAATGTCAAACAAAACATCTCATTCATTGTAATAGCCGGCATGGGAGGATTAGGGAAAACAACACTGGCTAAATACCTTTACAATGATGAGAAAGTTTCTAAATTTTTCGATCTTAAAATATGGGTATGTGTTTCTGAATTATTTGATGTGGAAGTGATTGTGAAAAATATAGTAGAATCACTATCTACTGTTAGACCAGATACATGTAAGATGGAATCTTTACAAAGACAATTTCGAGAATTGATTGAAGGAAAGAAGTATCTTTTGGTATTGGATGACATATGGAATGAAACTGAAGAGAAATGGTCTGATCTAAAAGATCTGTTCATGTTTGGAGCAAGAGGTAGTAAGATTTTGATCACAAAACGTGACAACAAACCAGTTTCAAAGATTGCTGATATGACTCTATTGTACGATTTAGAAGGCTTATCAGAGGAATACTCATGGTTGTTATTCAAAAAAGTGGCATTCAAAGAAGGTGAAGAGCCAAACAATCCAAACTTGATAAATTTGGGAAAAGAGATTGTACAAAAGTGTAATGGCGTTCCTCTCTTGATAAGAAGTATAGGGCGTTCGTTGCACTCCGAAACATCAAAGAAAAATGGATGTCAATTAAGGATAAACTGCGACCGGCAAATAATGTGATGTCAAACCTAAAATTGAGCTACGACCGCCTCCGAACATCATATTTGAAGCAATGTTTTGTCTATTGTTCGTTGTTTCCCAAAGATTATTCTATCACAGCAGATGAATTAAGTAGACTATCAATTGCTCTAGGTTTCGTCCCACCATCAGATTCAAGTAAGTCTATGGAAGATCTAGGAAATGATTATTTTATGGAATTATGTTGGAGGTCATTGCTTCAAAGTTCAATTTTAGAAAGTGAAGATGATTTTTATTATGATAGTTTTCGGATAACCTCTTCTTACCAGAATTTTCGTTTTACATATAAAATGCATGATCTTGCACAAATGGTTGGAGGCGACGAGTGCAAATCTTTAAGTAATAAAGAACGTGACGGTGTTAATGAAAAAACTCGTCATATTTCATTTCAAAGTGCATTAAATCATAAAAGTAATTGTCCAACCTTAATATTCAAGGCTAAAGGGTTGAGAACGTTGCTTTTACAACGTGCCAAGGTATCTCATTGGATTGAAATGGATACATCTACTTTAAACGAGCTATTTTCAAGCTGTGTACGTTTGCGAGTGTTAAAACTAAATAGGTCGGGTATTAAAAAGGTGCCAAAATCCATCAAGAAGTTAAGACAACTTCGATATCTAGACCTCTCAAGAAATGAGCAACTGAAATTTCTCCCAAATTCGATTACTGAATTGCAAAATTTGCAAACACTGAACTTGCATGGATGTTGTAGATTAGAGGAACTACCGAGAGATATCAAGAATCTTGTAAATCTTAGGCATCTTGATTTAGATGATACAGGGTTGAAGCATATGCCAAAGGGATTGGGAAAGTTGACAAGTTTACAGACATTAAATTTGTTTGTGTTGGGCGACAAGGATGACATGCGTGCTTGTAAGCTAAGTGAATTGAAAGGCCTCAACCATTTAAAAGGAGGGCTAGTCATAAAAGGTTTAAAACAGCTGAATAGTACTCCATGTGAATCTACCTTAGCAAGGTTGAAAGACAAGAAATATTTGCGAAACTTGATTCTTCGATGGAATTTGGATTGGAAAAGGCAGGATAATGAAGTTGATGATGAAATGGTGATGGAGGGCCTCGAACCACATCCAAATATTGAATACTTGATCACTCTATGCTATATGGGAGAAAGATTATCCAATTGGGTATCCTTACTCTCAAAATTGATTAAGATTCAAATTGGTGGCCGCAGAAGATTGCGACATCTTCCACAGTTTGATCATCTTCCACTTCTCAAATGCCTAAATTTGATAGACCTACATGCTATGGAGTTCATAGATATCAAAGATTCATTTTCTTCATCGATGTTTTTTCCGTCTCTTAAATATCTCCATTTACGTGAAATGCGTAATTTGAAAGGATGGTGGAAGTGGGAACCTAGTTCGCTTCCATCTTTCCCTTCTCTGCGTGAAATTACAATCTCCAACTGCCCGAAGCTAGTTTCGATGCCACTACATTCTGATTTAATATGTGTTGAATTTGAAGATATGAGACTCAAGACATTGAAATTTCCAATTACGAGTACCATATGTCTAACAGATCCATCCTCCACCATCACCTTCTCTCTATCTGCTTTAGAGAAACTTACACTAGATGATATCAAGGACCTTGAATATCTGCCAAACCGATTATGGTGGCACCTCAACAACCTGGAGTCTCTAGAAATATCACGTTGCCAAAATTTGAAAGGGTATGTTTCAGAAAATGAGGATAGTAAGAAATTTGAGTCATTGTCTACACATGGCAAATTGAAATATTTGGAGCTTCGGTCACTCCCAAAACTGGTGTCCTTACCAATTGGACCTCAAAATTCGGCTACTCTTCAAACTCTCTGGATATCAGAATGTTGTAATTTGAGGCATTTACCGGAATGGATAGGAAGCCTCGTTTCACTTTCAAGGTTGGAGATTAAGAAATGTCCCAATTTGAAATCATTTCCAGAGGGAATGTGCCAACTTCAATCTTTACAGATACTTGTAATAAAGGGTTGTCCAGAACTAGAAGAAAGATGCAAGCAAGGAGGGCAGGATTGGCCCAAGATTGCCCACGTTCCAATACTTGATGTCTCTTCTCTAGGTATTCAATTCAAACCATCCTTTATTTCATTTCTTTATTAGTAAATCATAATTTATAAAAAATATTATAAAAACCCGGGAATTTCACTAAAAGCTAGAAAAAGAATTGAAAACTGGTGTTAGGGGTGAAATATCGCTAAGGGTAAAATGACCACGTGTCGGGCATACAAAGAGACACGAGGAAATTTCAAACTCTTTCGGCCTACGCATGTGAGCCTAGTTATTTGAGCATGCCACGCACGACGGACCCGACCTCCACCACTAGCGGAGGACATACCATCAAGAGAGGTGCGTATAGACGCGGACTCATCTCAAAGAAATATAGACTAAGTATCCAAGAAAGAAGCTCACCAGCTGCGCGGCATCTCTACCCCCACCTCAGAGAAGCGTAGGTGCACACCAGCCACCTACGCACCTACACACCTACCTACACACCTACACACCTACACTCAGTCAAGAAGCAACACATGGACCAATCCCGAAGTGACACGTGGCGCGATGATGTCATCAACCTAATCTCCTATAAATAGGAGAAGAAATTCATTCATTAGGTAACATTTTTCTACTACAATTCTACTCGAATTCTCTCTGGCACACTAGCTCTGACTTAAGCATCGGAGGGTGTTAGGCCGGCACCGCACCGGTGTTCTTTTCCTTTCCTGTGCAGGTACCTACCTAGAACGCCGTCGAAGCATCGCACTACCTCCGATTCATCCTATAAATTACATTCATTGCCTACGTGGAAGCTCTCCATTTTTACGCAACAACAGTTGGCGCCATCTGTGGGGACGTATACTTTATTACGTGCTCTATCATCAAGAATGAGTTGGAAAAGTCATACAGAGCACCGTGGTGGCAATGAAGGAGTGGAAAACAACATTCCTCGCACTAGGAGGTATCCGGCTCTTGGGGACAGAGACCGGGTTCAAGAAGAGGAGATCGAGAGAGTTGAACCCTTGCCGGATAAAGGAGTGGAAAACAACATTCCTCGCACTGAGCTTCTTTCTAGGGCGCAAAAATACATGAGTGCCGGAGAGTTGCTCAGTGCAATAAGAGCTCCAGAAGAAGGGGGTAGTAGCAAACACTCGGAACATAAAAGAAAAGATCGAACAGAAGATGCTACCCGGAGGGATGATCGCCATAACGATGATAAGAGGAGGAAGATCGAAGACCGGCTTGGTAAACAAGGTCTTCCTCCTAGCAAGTTCAAGAAATACACCCCTACCACCATACCAGCAGAGCAGTTACTCATGGAGATCCAAGATAAGAACTTGGTTAGGTGGCCGTCGAGGATGAAAGCGGGATCAAACAAAAGAAATAAAGACAAGTACTGTATTTTCCACAAGGATCACGGTCATACTACCTCCGATTGTTTTGATCTTAAGGAGGAAATTGAAGCTTTAATTCAAAGGGGGTACCTAAAGGAGTTCGTAATGAGAAGAGAATGAGGTCAGCGCGACACCAGACCTGAACAGAAAGACCAGGACCGAGGTGGTAAAAAGCCCCTGGGAGGTGACATAAGAACTATATTTGGTGGACCGGCGGGTGGAGAGTCAAGCAGGAAAAGAAAAGCAAGTGCCCGAGAGGCAAGTCACGCCCCACCTAGATTCGAAGTCTTCACCACCCATACAATGCCTAGACGGGAGGCAAAGATTCATTTCGATGAAGAAGAAGTCGCTGACATCCATCAACCTCACAATGATGCTCTGGTAGTGGTAATCATTGTAGCTAACTTGAGAGTGCACCGTGTTCTGGTCGATGGCGGTAGCTCGGTAGACGTACTTTCCCTAAGCGCATTTGAAAAGTTAGGGATCGGAAGAGAAAAATTGAAAAGAAATCTAGCACCCTTGGTGGGATTTGAGGGAAACCAGGTCATCCCGGAAGGAAGTATCGAGTTGCCGGTCACTTTTGGAGAAGAACCTAACACCGTCACTAAGATGGTAGAATTCCAAGTGGTTGAGTGTCCGTCAGCTTATAATATCATATTGGGACGCCCTACTATCCACGCTCTCAGGGTCGTACCATCGACTTATCATCAAATGATGAAGTTCCCTACCGCAAATGGAGTAGGGGTGATTAGAGGGGAACAAAAGGTCTCTCGGGAGTGTTATTACACGGCTATGAAGGGTACTACACCGGTAAACATGATCGCGGTAGAGCATACTAAGGAAGAGGCGCGCTCTGCTACGACCAACTTGGTAGAAGAGGCGGAACAACCTCCCTTAGTAATACTACCAGAAAAGTTCGATCAAAGAGCAACACCCACAGAAGACATGGAGTCTGTCCCGTTTCTACCAGAAAGGTGTGTCAAAATCGGGACTAGACTGGGGGGTGAGCAGAGAGATGACTTAATAAAATTTCTAAAGGAAAATATTGACGTGTTTGCGTGGACTCATGAAGATATGCCGGGCATCGATCCAAAAATTATGGTGCATCGTTTAAACGTCGATCACACGTTTCGACCGTCCAGGCGAAACGTAGAGTGTTTGACCAGGCCAGGAATGGAGTTATAGGCAGGAAGTAAAAAAGCTCTTAGAAGCGGACTTTGTCCAGGTGAAGTGCATTACCCTGGATGGCTATCCAATGTCGTTCTAGTGAAGAAAGCTAACGGAAAATGGCGGTATGCATAGACTTTACTGACCTCAACAAGGCATGTCCAAAAGATAGTTTTCCCCTACCTCGAATTGATCAGCTAGTAGACGCCACCGCAGGGCATGAGATGATCACCTTTATGGATGCCTACTCAGGCTATAATCAAATTAAGATGTATGAGCCCGACCGGGAGAAAACTTCCTTTGTGACAAGTCAAGGGCTTTATTGCTACAAGGTTATGCCATTCGGGTTGAAGAACGCAGGTGCAACCTACCAACGAATGGTGAATAGAATGTTCGCGGGGCAGATTGGGAGAAACATGGAAGTTTATGTAGATGACATGTTGGTCAAGAGCCACCAGGCAGAGATCAACATACCTCTGATCTAAAAGAGGCATTCGATGTACTAAGAAGGTACCAGATGAAGCTCAACCCAGACAAATGTGCATTTGGCGTAACTTCAGGAAAATTCCTGGGGTTTATGGTCCACTAATGGGGTATAGAAGCGAACCCTGACAAATTGAAAGCTGTCCTGGACATGGAATCTCCTAAAAACCTTAAACAATTGCAAAGCTAGAATAGGAAGATAGCGGCACTGAATAGATTTGTATCAAGGGCGAAAGACAAGTGTCTCCCGTTCTTTAAGGTTCACCGAAAAGGAAGTAAGTTCGAATGGACAGAGGAGTGCGAGAAAGCGTTCATAGAGCTAAAAAACTACTTAAGCTCCGCACCTCTACTCTCCAAGCCTGTCCTGGGTGAAGAGTTGTTTTTGTATTTAGCTGTGTCAGAGACAGCGGTGAGCTCAGCTCTAGTAAGAGAAGAAGGTGGAGTTCAACTACCTACATATTATACGAGCAAAGCCATGGTGGACGCGGAGACGAGGTACCCACAAATGGAAAAATTGGCACTAGCCTTAATAACCTCAGCTCGGAGGTTGAGGCCATATTTTCAAGCGCACGGGATTGTAGTTCTGACAAATCACCCATTGAGATAAGTTTTACAAAAACCGGAAGCATCAAGTCGATTGATGAAGTGGGCGGTGGAACTTAGTGAGTATGATATTCAATATAAGCCAAGAACCGCAATAAAAGGCCAGGTCGTGGCTGATTTTATAGCAGAACTCACGCCTGAAAAAGAGGAAACACACTTAACCCCTGAAAAAGAGCTTGCTCTAGACCAGGGACTCTTCTCCCCACAAAGAGAAGGGTCCACTTGGACACTCTACGTGGACGGATCTTCCAATATGAAGGGTTGCGGAGCAGGCCTTATCTTAGTCTCACCTGACCAAGCCCACATTGAATATGCTCTAAGATTTGGGTTTAAGGCTTCTAACAATGAAGCCGAGTATGAAGCACTTCTGGCCGGATTGCGGTTGGCAAGGAAGGTGGGGGTAGGCCGTGTCAAAGTGTTCTCAATTGGTTGTCAATCACATAACAGAAGAATATCAGACGAAGGGGGAAAGAATGGCAGCGTACCTAGCAAAGGTGAAAGAACTTCTTTGCACATTCGAGTGGTGGGAAGTTAAGCAAATACCACGCTCAGAGAATGCTAACGCCGATTCGCTGGCACGTCTAGCATCCGCCTACGAGACCGAGTTGAATCGCATGCAGGCTTGGTAGAATTCCTCCCTAACTCAAGTATAGATGAGCTAGAAGCCATGGACATCGACAAAGCGGCCGGCCGACCACCTCTTCCTGGATGGATCCAATCATAAAATTCTTAAGAGATGGTGAATTGCCTCTTGATAAAGTAGAGGCGCGACGGCTCCAACGTCGGGCAACACGTTATATAATGAGAGGAGATGTATTATACAAGAGAGGTTTTTCCCTACCACTACTAAGGTGTCTCCTACCTGATGAGGCAGACTACGTCATGAAAGAAGTATATGAGGGAGTATGTGGTAACCACTCTGGAGGAAGGTCGTTGGCACATAAAATCATAAGGCAAGGATATTATTGGCCAACCTTGTATGAAGATGCCAGGTCATTTAGTCGAAAGTGCGACCAGTGTCAACGTTTTGCTACAGTCCCAAGACAACCACCAGAGTACTTGACTAATATTACAAGTCCTTGGCCGTTTGCTCAATGGGGGGTCGACCTGATAGGACCCCTTCCTCAAGGAAAAGGTCAGACCGAGTTTGCTATAGTGGCAGTAGATTATTTTACTAAGTGTGTGGAAGCCGAAGCACTAGCCACAATCACTGAACGTAAAACCACCGACTTCATGCGGCGGAATGTGGTGTGCAAGTTTGGCATTCCCTATGCCATAGTCTCAGATAATGGCAAGCAATTTGACAATGAAAAGTTTAGATCATGGTGCACTGAACTCGGTATCAAACACTTCAAGTCTTCTCCAGCTCACCCACAGGCCAATGGCCAGGTAGAAGCTGTGAACAAAATCATTAAGAAAAACTTAAAGAGCAAGCTTGAAGGTTTGAAGGGGATTTGGGCAGAGGAGCTTCCGAATATCTTATGAGCGTATAGAACAACCGCAAGGACCTCCACGGGTGAAACGCCTTTTTCATTGGCATTTGGAGCAGAGGCGGTAGTACCCGTTGAAATAAGACTACCTTCCCCTCGAATTGAACATTTCAACCCAGAAATTAACGAAGAATGCCAAAGGTTAAGTCTTGACCTGTTAGAGGAGCATAGAGAGACCTCCCGTCTCCGTGTGGCTGAGTATAAGAATAGAGCGGCGCGCTACTACAACACTCGGGTCAAACCACGCAGCTTTAAGGTGGGTGACCTCGTGCTAAGAAAAGTACTGCTTAACATGAAAGACACAAGCAGCGGAGCTCTAGGACCCACCTGGGAAGGTCCGTACAAAGTCACTGAGATCGTGAGACCTGGCACCTATAAGCTGGTTGATCTTAGCGGCAAAGCATTGCCCCACCCGTGGAACGCCGAGCACCTCAAAGCCTATTATCAGTGATGTCAAGGTATTTTTCTTTATGTTGAAGTTTTATTTTTCATGTTGTATGGATTTCAACAATCAAAGAAATTAGAACATGACTTTTCTACTTCGAAAGTGATTTTGATTCAAAGATTATAAGGGAGGAGGCCTAAGCTACTACCAAGGATACACCTTAGTTAAAGCTTAGGTCGAACCACTCTAAAATCTCAACAACTCATTCAAGACTTCAAGCTTGGTAACTCTGTTTGAATGAGAATCGACTACACGAACGTACATGATTAAAAGTTCAATAGAATCGACCACTGAAAAGCTCAAGTTGATTAAAATTCTAAGTGCAACCAGGATGTAGGGCTACATAGCCGCACCTGACGAACAAGTCTTTAAAATTTAAATGTATAAACTCACTGCATCACTACAACCCAACATGTTTGGGTGTTCAATAAAATCAACAAATGAAGAGCTTAAGATAAAAAATTCTAAGTCTGCCAGGGAGTGAGCGGCACCTGGTAGAAGAATTTAAAAAGAAAAAATTCTAAGTCTACTAGGGAGTGCTAGACTTGGCACATAGTAGAAGAATTTAAAAAGAAAAAATTCTAAATCTACCAGGGAGTGCTAGGCTCGCGCGAGCAGCACCTGGTAGAAGAACTTAAAACGAAAAAATTCTAAGTCTACTAGGGAGTGCTAGGCTTGACACCTGGTAGAAGAATTTAAAACGATAAAATTCTAAGTCTACTAGAGGAGTGAGTTCTACCAGGAAGTGCTAGACTTGGCACCTGGTAGAAGGATTTAAGATAAAAAAAATTCTAAGTCTACCAGGGAGTGCTAGGCTCGCGCGAGCGGCACCTGGTAGAAGAATTTAAAACGAAAAAAATTCTAAGTTTACTAGGGAGCGCCGGACTAATACGAGTCGCACTTGGACAAAAAATTTAAGATAAACAAAATCTTAAGTTCATCCAGGACGCATGGCCACACAGCAATATCAGACTAACAACACTTGAGAAATAGAAGTCAGGAGGTAGAGGCAACAAAGGATAAAAGTTTTATTCACCAAAGAAGCCAAGTGACTGAAGTTATATTCAAAAAAGCATGAGAACGCAACTAAAGGCGATCATACGCCTATACCAAGTCAAAAAGTTAAAGAAACAAACATAAATAAGTTAAAAGATGGACATGCCCCATCAGACAGAGAAAAGCATAGCGGAGCAACGTCTCAGAAAGTCAGTCAAACTGTGAGGAAGCGTTAACGTAGGTCATTGACAAAGCTCAGGTCCAATTCCGGATACTTTTTAGATACATGGTCTACAGCATAGTCGATCCCATAGACGAGGATTTCTTTTTCCAGATTGTCATATTCTCCACAAGCTTTAAGCATCTTCTTCAGCTCCTCTTTATTCCGAGTCCCTGCTTCCAAATCATTGAACTTGGCCGACATCTCAGCAGAAATATTTTTCTCACGAGCTAAGTCGCTTTCAAGAGATTGATTCCTAACACGGGCCTCTTGTAGCAAGCGGGCTCTTTCGGCTAAGGAACTGTCACGATCACTTAACTCATCTTTGAGGCGTTCACAATCACTCAGCACCCTCAGGGCAGCCAGGTTCGCTCTAGCCCCCGCCTGAAAAGGTAAGACAATGAGTGAGCCACACAAGAAGAATGAAAAGTAAAAGGGAGAGAAACCATGAAGTATGTCAAAGTTTACCTTGAAAGACTCCTGGATGGAAAGACCGAACAACCGGGTCGTACTCATCGAAATTGCATCCTCCCGATCGTTAATCAAAGTTTCCCGGAAGTTAGTGGTAATCTCATCAATGTACCTTTTTAGCTCATCCTCACTCTCTCCGTGGGCGTAAGGACCTTCAAACTCAGATAAGGGACGACGGGTACCACGAGAAGAGGAAGCGATCGCAACCGCGCCTGAGGGCGTATGAACCTCAGGTGACCTGACGCGCACTCGCTGACGACGATGCTCCTCGTTGGGCACATCACCAGAGTTAGCCTCACAGATCAAAGCTTGCTGAGCTTGGCGGCGAAGCAGCTCGATGTACGACATGGCACGCGACATATCTGAAACAGAAGTAAAGTATTATGGTATGATAAAGCAATACAAAAACAGGGTCAGAACAAACATACCGGCTTCCTCAGAAACAGGTTGAAAAAGTCCAGTGGAGATCAGTCGTCTTTTTGTGAGAAGAGTAGTGGTGCTGCGCTGCGCGATAGGGATACTCAATATCCGATTGATCACCGACTGAGAAAATTCAGAAAAAGGAAAAATCTCCCGGTTATTTCCTGCAACGCAACATGGTAGAGATGAAATAAATTATTTGAGAAGTTAACACAGACACCTCAAAGTAAGCCTACCAGGAATCCTGAATTTTCTAGGAACGCGGTATGTGAAATCATGTCCAGGAACATTAGACAACCAATCACCACCTACAAAGAACCATTGATTCTTCCAGTTCCTGACAGAAGAAGGACTTGCCACTATTGGTTCCCCTCGCGCCGTAAGGTAATACATGAAATTCCCTCCAGGTAACGAGTTCAGACGGTAGAGACCATGTAAAGTTTTATAAGATAGAGGAGTCCCACCACTACTAAGGTTCCAAAGAACCCAGCACCCGAGTAATATAGTCCACCCGTTCGGCCCAAGCTGGGCGGGTGCTAAGCGTGACAACAATAGAAATTTTTGAGGGAAGTAGTGAAGCGGGAGTCTAACCCCACACTTGAACATTTTTCTACTACAATTCTACTCGAATTCTCTCTGGCACACTAGCTCTGACTTAAGCATCGGAGGGTGTTAGGCCGGCACCACACCGGTGTTCTTTTCCTTTCCTGTGCAGGTACCTACCTAGAACGCCGTCGAAGCATCGCACTACCTCCGATTCATCCTATAAATTACGTTCGTTGTCTACGTGGAAGCTCTCCATTTTTACGCAACAACAACTGGGTTAAAAGGATGGCTTAAAAAATGGAAAGGAAAAATAAAAGTTTGTCATGAGAAACAGAGTTAGATTTGAGACTTGCATGTTATGAGAATTTTATTTGCAAGATGCAATGTGCACATTGTTTTTTGTATAATTATTATTTTTTTAAAAATAAAATGTTATTTTAGAAAAACAACAAAAGAAATAATGCCTTATGCTGAAAACTACTAAAATAATTAAGAAATTGAGATAAGTTTCTATATTGACTTTTAGGATCACAACCAATTTCTCCTGCTATTTAGAACTCAATCAAAAGTTTCGGACTCTGGAAACGAGAAGAATGTGATAAAAAAACAAAGGTAGTTTCTTTTTCCTCTGTTTTTATTGATGTTCATTAGTTAAATTGTGATTCATATATCTATGATTTGTTTCTTAAATAGATTTGAATGACATTTCTTAAATCTAATTGAAGAGATCAAAAAGCGTCGTGGAGGATGAAACAATATAAGGGCTCTTGTTTGCTTTAAGAAAGAAGTTCTAGCTGTTAGGGACTGAAATAACTCAGAGTAAGCTTCTCCAAATCAGGCATGAGGCAATTAGCTCAGACATAGAATGGCCGGGAGAGGAAAAGACGATTTTAACCAAGGTTTGTCAAAGATTCTTGCTACTATAATTAACCGATGCATACAAAATTTATGGTCAAATGTATCTTAAGCGACTTTTCCTTTTCAGACAATAATTAATTTAGATGTCTTGTTTGATAATATGGTCAAATGTATATGATTACATTTATCATTTATAGCTTCGCGAATTTTTAGACAGATTCTTCATCATCGTGAATAAGATGAAGATACCCTTAATGTAAGCAGTTGAGAGATTTCTTCAGGTATTTAAGATGTCCTTTATTCATCTCTCTAGGCTCCCGTGTGTTTCACATCCAACCATAATACTCCATGTTGAATAACTCGTGTTTCTTACAGCAATGTAATGTGTAGATCTTGGAGTCAGGTGAAATATTTCACTACTTGGAGATAGAGAAATTTGTATATTACGGCAAGAACTTTATCTAGTTTGGCTGCAAGAGTGAGGCTCTCCGAAAACACTATTGAATTCAAAGAAGTATAGAAGATGTATTTTTCTTGATAAGATTCTTTCTTCTAATGATAATTGGGACATCTTTGTTTTTAATGCCTCAAGTTGGAGTGAAAATTGCAAAGCTTTTTGTACTTACCCGCCCTCCGTTTTAGCTTCCAATTGGAGTGGCTTTTCAATGAAGAGTTTGAAGAAGTATAGAACTATCCAATAAGGGGAAAAGGGATGGCGGAATTTGAAGGCTTTTTAAGGGAGTTGAAGTTCTCAAAGTGTATCGCCAATGGAGAAGTGATGTTTGCTTGGGGAAATAATGGAGTCATAGAATTGTTTTGAGCAAAAGATTTACTTGCAATTGCAACCAAGGTTTGTCAGGTCCTCTTTTCCAATTTGACCATCTCTTTAAATTAATCTTCAAATTTTTTAATGACAAATGCCTCCAAGGTTGGAAAATACACTAAAGAAGAAAATGTTTCACATGCACTATTGTCTATGCAAGCGAGAGCAACTAAACGAACAAGAAGAAAAAATTAAAAAGCAAGGAGCTAATCAAACCACAGAAGATGATAGAATATAATGGCTTGCCCCAGTAGTAGGCGGTACTCATCAATAGAAGTTCGGGCATTTGAAAATGATGAGGAAAATAAATTTGCTTCCAATGAAATTGAAGTTAGCTTGGAGCAGTTAGAGAGAAAAGGAAAACAAATTTTTGACCAAGGTATGTCAAACACTCCCTCTAATTTTTGTTTTTTAGATATTGCATTGCAACAGTAATTTAGAAATTGAGAAGTTTGATATATATACTTCTCTATTTGGTGAGGTTTGAGAGTCCATTAATTCTTGAATGTAGGTGTTGGCTGATTGGTTGATTTGTATTCCCACAAATCCACCCTACAGCAGGTAGGGTTTTCAGGTCAAAGTGTTTACATAATGACACTTTATGTGGATTTTGAAGTGTTTTGAGGGTTGTAAGCTTACTCAAAAGGAGGATAAAAGTCTAACCATTAAAGAATTACAGAAAACTCATTTGACTCTTATTTTGAAGTGTTTTGAGGGTTGTAAGTTCAACTGCAGTTTTTAGTTTTTTGGATTGATGAGTTGATGACTCCATTGCCACAATACTTAGCTACATGTAAAAAAGTTTGTTGATTATTGCATGACTTTTATCTCTCATTAGATTGCAGGAAGGAGAGACATTCCCCAACAACTTTTTTTTGGAAGAAATTCAAGATCCTCTATTTTCACAAGGACAAAAAATCAAATTGAAGAGATCAAAGAGCGTTGTGGAGGATGAAAGAAGTATGTATTAAAAAAAAGATAATTATATTAAAATAATATAATCATAAGTTTAAGGTTTCATAGTCAAATATGTATTAAACTCGTACACCTACTTTATCCTTTTTAGGCTTCTTACAACCTTATGGTGATTTAACAAGATAATATTATATATATATATATATATAGAAAAAGGTTGGTTATTTGTTCCACCATCCAAAAACGATAATTGTTTTTTTTTAATCTATTATAAGACTTATGAAACATCTAGTGAAAGAGAATATTGATATATGTATAATAATAGAGTAAAGAAGAGAAAGGTAGAAGAAAATGAAAAAATTAAGGAAGTTATGAAATATCAAACGAGTCCTTTCCGATTGGTAAAAAAGAATGGTTATTTCATTTGCTCTATCTATCATCGTGATATTGATGATGGCTTCTGTAGACTCTTCAAAAACCGGCGACAGAGATGGCTGCTTGGATAAAAATTTGTGATGGCATGGAGTCATTGGACTATAATAATGAGAAACAGAATGAATGATCCAAAAATGAGAGTAAACGCCCATTGTCAATCCGGAGTTGACGATTTGGGTTATCATGATCTTAAAATGAATGAGGAAATGTCATGGAGTTTTGATGAGAATATCATGAGAACCACACTTTTTTTGTGTAGATTAGCAAATTCAAGAGGCCAATTTAAGTCTTTTGAAGTGTTTTGGCCTGAGTTGGGTAACTATCTATCTAATAGATGCGATAATACCGTATGTGTTTGGGAGGCTCAACCAAATGGTATTTATTTGAAAAATATTCCTATGAACCGCTTCGAGCTTCTTCATAAGTGGGATAGATAGTAAAAAAAATGCATCATCCTAAAACCTCCTCTTAATATCAAATATATTAGGTACGAGTATGTGTACGGGTTCAAATCTCATCCTTCCATGCGCTATCTCATGATGAAAAAGTTTATATGTATTATAACGTCAATCTGTAACTGGGTACACACATGCTCCCTTATCAAAAAATCAAAGGTTAATTAGAATCTCACCACTATATTGGTGTAATATCTAATAACGAAATGTGTATTATAATAAATTTTAATTTGTGCTTTATATCATTAAACTCTATGGACCACAAATCATCCACAAAGAAATCAAGATTACTACCTTTTTTTCCATGTCTCATTTGGAAATTGTTATCGTCAGCAATGACTTCTTCAACGGGACAGAAAGACTTGCAAGTCCTAACTAACACACTTAAATACAAACATAATAAGAAATGAAGTTGTCGTAATCTAAACGTGGTTTTCTTTTTATGTGTTTCAATGATTGAATCTGGAAAAAAAAAATATGTCAAACAAACACTACTTTAAAACACATAAAGTAGTGTGTTTATATGTGTAGAAGAAGAAAAGTTGGCAGATTATAAAATGACATAATAATTCAAACCAATGATAAAATTACATGTCATTGGACACGTGTCTTTAAATTAAAATAATCAAATAATGTCATGTGTCTTTGTTATAGTCATTGGATGATATAAATTAACCTCAATAAAAATATGTCATATGGTAATTAGGCCCAAATTAAATTAAGCTCGTATCCATCAAACGTCCACCAAAACCCCTATAAATAGAGAGGTTCATAAGGGGGGACAGAAAAAAAAAATTCAAAGATTCGAAGATTCAGAAGAGTTTGAAGAAAGATTAAAAAATTCAGAAGACTTTGAAGACTCAACTTCTCGAAAACCGCTTTGAAGACCAAATCTTCAACAACATCAACTCTTCGATCCAAAAAATACGCCGACAACCCTCGTATCTAAACATATGCTCGTGAGATAGGATCAGATGATCAATTAATTAGATATTGTAACGCTAAATTCATATAAATGCAAACTTATATTTATTCCGCATTAAATTTCTTTTACATAGAAATTTCTGTGTGAACAATATTTATTATAACTAACGACAATCTGTAAGTGGATACACACATGCTCCTTTCTTAAGAGATCGAAGGTTTGAGTCTCACTTCCCCTTGAATCTTCATCTGTTTAAAATCAATAAAATTTGATTGAATGAATGAGTTTTGATTGATTGCCATAGTTTTTTGTTTTTTGTTTTATTTTATTATTATTATTATTATTATTATTATTATTATTTTTTGCATCTCTCTCAATAAGAAGCGGTTGCAAGCTCTGGTTCCATGCATGTTTGGGAATCAAAGGGTTTTTTTTCCTCCTTTTCAAAAATACTAGATTTGTACTATGGGCGCTGCACGTGAATCACTTACTAATATCTCCAATCTAACCATCTAAATATTTATTATAATTTCGTTTAAAAATTATTATATGTTCAGTGAAATTTTAAAAATTTGTTCAAATTTAAAACAAATTTAAAAACATATGGTTATTTTTTTTTTCAATTGAAATGTAAAACAATAGTTTTTAAATCTAGTGATCATGTTCTTTGAAAATTTTCAACAGTTAAAATAAGTGTCATTTTTTAATTTTATCTTAAATTACCATCAATATTTTCTTGGAGGTGTATATAATATTATTAATCCGCATCAAATATTCTAAGATTAATTATATTTATCCGAGTTTAAGTTTTTTTTATTTAATAATTAAATTATTTAAATTTTATTGAGATACCGGCCAAGCAATAACTTTCCAACTTTGAACAATTATATAAGTGATTTTTTTAAAGTTCAAGACTTGGTATTATACATTATATAAAAATGTTTGTTTTTAAGAAGATTTGATGTTATCCTTGAAAATTTCATCATTTAAAGTAAATAGAATTTTTATTTCCATCGCGAATAATTTTAAAAGATAATGAATGTTATAGCTAATTCATTGAATATTATTATGAATAAATTATGGGTAAAGTACCTCTTTAGTCCCTGAGTTTTGAAGGTCGTGTCTATTTGGACCCTACGTTTTCAATTTGTGTCTATTTGGACCCTACGTTTTCAATTTGTGTCTAAGTGGTCCTTGAGTTTTGAATGTTGTGTTTATTTTGTCCATGTTTTCAAATTGTGTCTAAATGGTCACTGAGTTTTTGATATTGTGTCTATTTGGTCCCTAGATTTTCAACAAGTAATAGAAATAAGTTTAGTTGGTTTTTAATTTAACGTATTAATTTGTTAACTTCTTACTAGATTATTGACTTAACGCTGACATAACATGTTTAATTGGTCAAAATATTATTTCAAATATTTCATCAATGTAGGCCTAAAATTTGACATAACAATTAATCTCATGTCAGTATTTTGGTCAATTAAACATCTTATGTCACTGTTAAGTCGATATTATGTTAATAAGGTAACAAATTAAGAAACAATTAAACTTATTTATAATAATCCAGGGACCATTTAACACAAATTGAAAACTCAGGGATCAAATAGACATAATATTAAAAACCCAAGGACAAAATAGACACAAATTGAAAACCCAGAGACCAAATAGACACAATATCTAAAACTCATGGACCACTTAGACACAGATTGAAAACGTAGAGACCAAATAGACATGACCTCTAAAACTCAGGGACCAAATGAGTACTTTACCTTATAATTATTAATTGCACATTTCTCAAATGAAACAAATGGTAGTCAAACCATTTAAAAATTTAACAATATATAGTATCAATATCAGGGGCGGATCCAAAAATGTATTCAGAGGCGAAAATCATTTTTTTAATTAATATGTGAATCAAAATAGTAAAAATTAGAGAAATCATTTAAATGTTTACAACATAATACAATACATACCCGTGATTTTGATAGAGAAAAAAATAATATAAATAGCACTTTCTTACCCTCCATTTTCTCAAATAGGCACATTTTCAATTACACATTAAAACAGCCACTCCATGAGTAATATGAATAGTATATACCTAAATATCACCCTTTATGTAGGGTTGCTAGATTGAAGAACTTTTTGATAACCAAACCCCACGTCACCTTTCGTACACAATGAAACAATGAGTGTGTTGGTAATTGTAAACTTGTGATCTTTCCACTAGGGGTGTTTATTTTCTCCACGGGACCTGCCCCGAAAGTGGCGGGGAATCCCCGTGCCCAACGGGGACGAGGATGGGGATGAACCTCGACCCCAACCCCGACCCCGTTCTCCGATTAAATCCCCGAAAATAATATATATATTTATAATTATTTTAAAATATTTTTATATTTAAGCTCAATCTCTATTAGCCCAACTATTCTACTACTTTTATTAAGCCAACTTTCCTATTAGTTTTTTTAAGCCCAACTCAATCTCTTAAAAAAATATAAAATAAAATAAAATAACAATATAATTAGAGTTTTTATTTTAAAATTTAAACCGAGAAAATTCCCCGCTAAATTCCCCCTTCCATGCTAAAATTCCCGTGGAGAATCCCCGTCCCCGTCCCCAACCTTTTTGAACGGGGAATTTATTGGGGACGGAGATGGGGAATGGGAGCGAGGACGGGGACATGGAATTCCCCACGGGGTTTGGTATTGAAAGCATGTTTAAGGTTTCCGCCTCCATATCTTCCTTTCTTATCAGACTTAAAAAAAAAAAAAATTCCCTCCAAAAATAAGGGCCAAGTTCTTCGGTTGGAAGAAGTTTGCAGTGAAAGTTTTCTCTCTCTCTCTCTCTGTTTTTTTTTTGGTTTTTTTTATGCTTTATCCATATAAAAGCCAAAGGAAAAAAAAGAGTGCATAGTTAGTTTGTATCTAGTGTTTGAGGATGAGGATCCTAATCCGATGATGATCCCATCCCCATCCCATATTTGTTTTGCCCAAATATATATATATATATAGAGGGAAGGAGATCCAAAACCTTATGGGATCTCATAGCCCCTTCCATGGTGGGTTTAAAATCCCTTCAAAACACATTGATGAAATTCATTGAATTGAAATGGATACATCTACTTTAAACGAGCTATTTTCAAGCTGTGTACGTTTGCGAGTGTTGAAACTAAATGGGACATATATTAAAAAGGTGCCAAAATCCATCAAGAAGTTAAGACAGCTTCGATATCTAGACCTCTCAAGAAATGAGGAATTGATATTTCTCCCAAATTCTATCACTGAATTGCAAAATTTGCAAACACTGAACTTGCATGGTTGTTATGAATTAGAGGAACTACCGAGAGATATAAAGAATCTTGTAAATCTTAGACATCTTGATTTAGATGGTACAGGGTTGAAGCATATGCCAAAGGGAATGGGAAAGTTGACAAGTTTACAGACATTAAATTTGTTTGTTTACAGACAACCTATATCAATCAAACATTATTCAAGATTACAATTACTTGAAAGATATTAGAAAATTCAACATTTAAGCACTCTCAATATCGAAACCATTTCATCATTTATTAGACAGAATCTTAATTATTTTAGATTAAGTATATTATCTCATTAATGTCAAAATCAGAAAGGAATGGAGAAACTCAGAGACAAAGCAAGGAGACTTGACCACATTGTATTGTCATTTTCTCATATCAGAAATATCTTAATTGAAATTTGTGGTTGTTGTTTGCCTTTCACTATGCTTTGAATCATATAATTTTGAAAATTCAACTAGTAGCTTTTATTTATACCATCTTTTGTGGCATTATTTCTGATCTCAAAAAACCAATTGATTGTTTTTCTCTTTACTCTCTGCAAGTGTAAGCCATGGCTGAAACAATTCTGTTCAATGTTGTTGGGGAGATCATCAAGAAATTAAGCTCTGAAACTTTCAAAGAGCTCGGGATGATGTGGGGAATCAAGGATGATATCGCCAAACTCACCAATTCTGCTTCAATCATCAAGGCTGTTCTTATTGATGCTGAGAACAAGCAGGATCAAAACAATGCTCTAAGCGAGTGGCTCGGAAAGCTTAAACATGCTTTTTATGATGTGGAAGATGTTATTGATGAATTCTCTTGTGAGGCTTTACGGCGAGAAGTGATGACTAAGGATAAAAGTGCAAAACAGGTACGCATCTTCTTCTCCCGAAACAACCAACTTCTGTTTGCTTATAAAATGGCACACAAAATAAAGAATGTTAGGGAGAATCTAGATGCTATTGCTGCTGATAGAAACAACTTTGGTTTAACCATAAACGTTGTTGAACCAAATATTCCACATGTTCCGGGGAGAGACACTCACTCTCATGTACGTGAGGAGGAGGTGATAGGGAGAAATGATGATAAAGAGAAAGTAAAAAATGATTTGCTCAATATGAATGTCAATCAGAACATCTCATTCATTGTAATAGCTGGTATGGGAGGGTTAGGGAAAACAACACTGGCTAAATACCTCTACAATGATGAAAAAGTTTCTAAATTTTTCGATCTTAAAATATGGGTCTGTGTTTCTGAATTATTTGATGTGAAAGTGATTGTGAAAAAAATAATAGAAACAACAACCCAAAAAAAACTTGATACTAATGAGATGGAATCTTTACAAAGACAACTTCGAGAACTGATTGAAGGAAAGAAGTATCTTTTGGTATTGGATGACATATGGAATGAAACAGAAGAGAAATGGTCTGAGCTAAAAGATCTATTCATGTTTGGAGCAAGAGGTAGTAAGATTTTGATCACAAAACGTGACAACAAACTAATTTCGGAGATTGCTGATATGACTCTGTTGTACGATTTAGAAGGCTTATCAGAGAAAAACTCATGGTTGTTATTTACAAAAGTGGCATTCAAAGAAGGTGAAGAACCAAACAATCCAAACTTGATAAAATTGGGAAAAGAAATTGTACAAAAGTGTAAAGGGTTTCCTCTCATGATAAGAAGTATAGGGCGTTCGTTGTACTCGGAAACATCAGAAGAAAAATGGATGTCAATCAAGGATAAGCTGCAACCGGCAAATAATGTGATTTCAAACCTAAAATTGAGCTACGACCACCTCCCAACATCATATTTGAAACAATGTTTTGTCTACTGCTCGTTGTTTCCCAAAGATTTTTCTATCTCAGCAAATGAAATTATTAGACTATCAATTGCTCAAGGTTTCGCCCCATCATCAGATTCAAGTAAGTCTATGGAAGATCTAGGAAATGATTATTTTATGGAATTATGTTGGAGGTCATTGCTTCAAAGTTCAGTTTTAGAAAGTGAAGATGATTTTGATTATTATAGTTTTCGAATGACCTCTTTTTACCAGAATTTTCGTTTTACATATAAAATGCATGATTTAATGCATGATCTTGCACAAATGGTTGCAAGTGACGATTGCAAATATATAAATTATAAAGATTACGATGCTATTGATGAAAAAACTCGTCATATTGAAAAAACTCGTCATATTTCAATTCAATACAATTCAAAAAATGAAAGGAATTTTCCCACTTCAATATTCAAGGCTAAAGGGTTGAGAACGTTATTTTTACAAAATGATGGATTTCATCCAATTGCAATTGATACGTCTACTTTAAACAAGCTATTTTCAAGCTGTGTACGTTTGCGAGTGTTGAAACTAAATAGGTCATGTATTAAAGAGGTGCCAAAATCCATCAAGAAGTTCAGACAACTTCGATATCTTGACCTCTCAAGAAATGAGGAACTGAAATTTCTCCCAAATTCTATCACTGGATTACAAAATTTGCAAACACTGGACTTGCATGGATGTTCTAGATTAGAGGAACTACCGAGAGATATAAAGAATCTTGTAAATCTTAGACATCTTGATTTAGATGGTACAGGGTTGAAGCATATGCCAAAGGGAATGGGAAAGTTGACAAGTTTACAGACATTAAATTTGTTTGTGTTGGGAAACAAGGATGACATGCATGCTTGTAAGCTGAGTGAATTGAAAGAGCTCAACCATTTAAAAGGAGCGTTAGTCATATATGGTTTAAAACAGCTGAATACTACTCCATCTGAAGCTACCTTAGTAAGGTTGAAAGATAAGAAATATTTGCGAGACTTAATTCTTAATTGGGATTGGGATTGGGATTGGATTAGGGAAGATGATGAAATGGTGTTGGAAGGCCTCGAACCACATCGAAATGTTGAAACCTTGGGCATTAGATGTTATATGGGAGAAGGATTATCGAATTGGGTATCCTCACTCTCAAAATTGATTACGATTGATATTGATGGCTGCAGAAGATTGCAACATCTTCCACAGTTTGATCATATTCCACTTCTGAAATGCCTAACTTTGAGGGACCTTGATGCTTTGGAGTTCATAGATATCAAAGATTCGGTTTCTTCATCGGTGTTTTTTCCGTCACTTCAATATCTCTGTTTAGGTAATATGCGTAATTTAAAAGGATGGTGGAAAAGGGAACCTTGCTCACTTCCATCTTTCCCTTCTCTTCGTAAAATTGTAATCTCCCACTGCCCGAAGCTAGTTTCGATGCCACTACACTCTGATTTAATGCGTGTTGAACTTAGAAATATGAGTCTCAAGACATTGAAGTTTCCAATTGCGAGTATCTTATGTCGAACATATCCATCCTCCACGTTCTATCCGTCTGCTTTAGAGAAACTTAGACTAGAAGGCATCGAGGACCTTGAATTTCTACCAAACCGATTATGGCGGCACCTCAACAATCTGGAGTCTCTCCAAATAGTAGATTGCCAATATTTGGAAGGGTGTGTTTATGAAAATGTAGAAATTGAGTCATTGGGTGAAGTGAAAGATGGCAAATTGAAAATTTTGAGACTTCGGAAACTTCCAAAACTGGAGTCCTTACCAATTGGAAACATTCGGCTACTCTTCAAGATCTCTCTATAGATGACTGTTGTAATTTGAGTCATTTACCAGAATGGATAGGAAACCTCGTTTCACTTTCAAAGTTGCAGATTATCGACTGTCCCAATTTGAAATCAATTCCAGAGGGAATGTGCCAACTTAAATTTTTACGAATCCTTTTTATAAGGGGTTGTCCAGAACTGGAAGAAAGATGCAAGGAAGGAGGGGAGGATTGGCCCAAGATTGCCCACGTTCCAAAAGTTTCTCTCTCTCAGTGGAGAAGATATTGAAGATAGCATGGCATTAATATTAGCTCGACTTCTCCATTTTTTTTTAAAAAAAAAAACAAAAAAGGCCTACAGGGTGTAAATTATTTTTTCTCCATTTCATTATCATTCCAATTTCTTCAAATTGAAAGCAAGAATTATGAAAAATACTGTTAAAAACCCAAAAATTTCGCCAAAAACTGGAAGGGATTTTTATTTTTAAAAATTGGGTTAAAAGGATGAAGCTTAAAAAATGGAAAGAAAAATGTATTATGACTCATGAGATATCGTTTGTAACTACGATATTGAAGTTTCCAATTGCGAGTATCATATGTCAAACAGATCCATTCTCCCTCTGCTTTAGAGAAACTTAGACTAGAAGGCATCGAGGACCTTGAATTTCTACCAAACCGATTATGGCAGCACCTCAACAACCTGGAGTCTCTCCGAATAGTAGATTGCGAGTATTTGAAAGGGTGTGTTTCAGAAAATGAAGAAATTGAGTCATTGAGTGAAGTGAAAGATGGAAAATTGAAACATTTGTATCAATTGAAAGATTTGGAGCTTGTGTCACTCCCAAAACTGGAGTCCTTACCAATTGGACCTCAACATTCGGCTACTCTTCAAACTCTCTGGATAAATGACTGTTGTAATTTGAGTCATTTACCGGAATGGATTGGAAACCTCGTTTCACTTTCAAAGTTGCAGATTCACAAATGTCCGAATTTAAAATCAGTTCCAGAGGGAATGCGCCAACTTAAATCTTTACAAACCCTTGTAATAAATAAATGTCGAGAACTAGAAGAAAGATGCAAGGAAGGAGGGGAGGATTGGCCCAAGATTGCCCACGTTCCAACAGTTTGTCTGCGTCTGTGGTGATAACATGTGGCATTAATACTTCTCCAGGTATTCAATCAAACCATTCTTTTATTTCATTTCTATATTAATAAACCATAATTTATAATTCTAAACTCTTATTTTAATCAACTATGCATGTGGGAGTTTTTTTGATAGACACGTGGCAGGTGAGGTGTTAACAAAAAAGAAAAAAAATTGAAGAGAGAAATTCTTGTAATTCATTTCTGTATTTATTCATCTCATCGTTTTTCTTATGTGTCAATCTGCTGAAAAAATTAGATGCAATTCCCCTGCCAAAAAATGTGTTTTTAGCAAGAGGTAGAAAGATAAAATCTCCTTTATATAATCAAGTTTTGGGGAGAAATATTGCATTAATCACCTTTTGGAAAAAAAAAATATGATTCTCACTCGCCAACTTGAACTTACCTTTAAAGCTAAGATTCTGTTTACAAATGATTTTGTTATTAAAAATTGAGCTTGTTTGGTAATATTTATTTTTATTAGTTTGACATTACATTTCAACAAGTTGTCTGATATGCAGATATTATGTGGTGGGATAGGGAGAAGTGTTTTGAATTCCTTTATATGGTGTGAGGGCTGTAAGCTTGCCCAAAAAACGGATGGATAGTCATAAAAAAAAGTTCACTTAACAAGCGTTCGAAAGTTCATCCAACTCTACTTAAGATTATGGACGAAAGATTCGATATACTTACTCTTTACTTGATAACTCTATGAATGACGCTTCCGTTATAGATCTCTTTCAGTGCTAATTATAATTTGTCTCAAATGTAAACAAATTGCCTTATATTTGTGAATCTGATATTGTTTTTTACGTCGCTAGTAACTTTATTTTCTTTACATGTAATAATTAATTAGATGAACTCTAGATTGCTAGATTGGGAATTTTGTTGAGGCTTGCTTGTTATGAGAATTTTATTTCACTTTGTTTTAAGAATTATTTTGTTATATTATTTTAGGGAAAAAAAAAGGAAAAGAAAAAAGCAATACTTTATGTTGTAAACTACTTAAATAACTAAGAGAATTGAAAAATGTTAGTTACTTACTTTCAGGAGTATAGCAACTATTTTGTATTGGAACTCATCAAAAGTGGACTCTTGAAATGTGAAAAAGGTTAAAAGGTATTCTCTTTTTCTTCTGTTTTTATTCATGTCATCATTTTTCTTATCAAATTGAGATTCATATATTTTAATAGATCCATGATTCATTGCTTAAAAAAAATTGGATGCATTTCCTCTGCCAATAATTTGTGCTCATAAATGTGTTTTTAGCAAAAGGTAGAAGGATAGAATCTTTTGTATATAATCAAGTTTTGGGGAGAAATATTGCTTTAAAATACATGATTCTCACTCGCCAATTTGAAGAGTTTCTTTAAAATTATGGTTTTGTTTACAAATAATCTTTTTGGCATTTTCTTATTTGCTTGAGGTAATCTTTCAACAAGTTGTTTAATATGCAGGGATCATGTGGTGGAAAAGCGATGAGTGTTTTCAATTCCTTTATGTGGCATGAGGGTTGTAAGCTTACTCAAAAGGAGGATGAAAATCTAAATATCAAAGAACCACACGGCAATGCAAAAACAGTTCACTTGACAAGCGTTCGAAACTCATCTGACTCTTCAAGAGCAGTTATTAGTTTTTTGGATTGATATTGAGTTGATGACTCCCTTGCTGAAGTGAGGTGAGATGTTGAACTACAATACTTAGCTAGGATGTATAGAAGTTTGTTGATTATCGCATGACTTTTATCTCTCGTTGGATTTGCAGGAAGGAGCGACATCCCCCAACAACTTTTCTGAAAGAAATTCAAGATCCTCTATTTTCAAAAGGACAATAATTCAAATTGAAGAGATCAAAGAGCGTTGTGGAGGATGAGAGAAGTTCTAGCACTTACAAAATAAAATAGCCAATGACAATGACATTGAAGACAGTCGGGGACGAAAATATGATTTTAACCAAGGTTTGTGAAACACGCCGGATACTATATTTAACCAATGCTTTCTATGGTCAAATGCACCGTAAGAACCTTTTCTATCTAGGCAATAATTAATTAGACGTCTTACTTGATAATATAAAGTAACTGATTACATGGTATTCAAAAAACTCCCATGTACTTTCCATTACATCCAATCATAATACTCATTGCTGAATAACTCATGTTTCTTGCAGCAATGAAATGTGTAGCTCAGCTCATGGAGAAAATATGAAGGAATTTGAAGCTCAAAGTAAGTTTCTTTAAAATTATATCATCAATAGAATTGATGCTTGCGGAAAGTAAAGGGACATAGCATGGTTTAAATGAGAAAAAAAAAGGGCTTGCAACTTAGGTTTGTTCATCAGATCCTCTCAAACGTAAATTTCCAATATAACAGTCTGTTCAAATTAGTTTTCAAATGACAAATGCTTCTAGATTGTAAAATACACTAACAAGGAAAATGCTTCACGTTCAATATTGTCTATGTACAAACAAGGAGATGATCAAGTCAGGAAGATGGCGGACTACAATGGCTTTCCATTGAAGTAGGTTGTATCACTAGAAGTTGAGGCATTTCAAAGCAGGTTTCTCCAAATTATGCTGCAAATAAAATTGAAGTTTGCTTGGGGAAGGGCAGTTAAACAGACAACTCATGACCAGACAAGGATAATATGTTTTTGAGCAAGGTATTTCTAACACTCCCTGTCTTTTTAGTTAGTTTCCAAAGCAACCATCCCTTCAATAAAGTAGAACATCATAATTGATACACCCGATTGTAAATCAAAAAATATAAACACACTCTCGGGTAGACGAATAGTTTCCATGCTTATTTTAGTTTTGTTTTGTTATGGTGTTCTAATCAGTAATATATGAAAAAGACTCTAATAATGAAAGTTAACCAATTTAATCAATTTGAATAAGACTTTGAATTTAATTAAAACAGATGTTGCAGCATAAAACTCTATCTGCCACCTATAGTTGGTTGATTTTTCCTGAAAAAATACTTGTTCTGTTTACTGCAGATTTCATGCATTTGCCTTAAAAAATGCTTTTCTTGATGCAAATTTTTTTGTTGTTGGCACTTAGATGATAGTCACTAAAAGCAGCAACATCAAGTCAAAAGTGGTTAGACTCTGGCATTCATTTACTAAAACTTGGGCAACGCTTCTTTTGATGTTTAGTTTGAGTTGGATTCCTTTAAAGGATGCTCGAGATCTATTTTTTTGGGACTTTTTTGAGCCTAAAACGTCTAAGAAAAGGAAGATTTAATAGATTTGTGTCTTCTCTACTTTGTTATGGACAGTTTGGACTAACAGCAATATGTACTTGGCTTTTTAAAGAAGTTAGATTTGCTTCATGGGATTCAATTTGAGTTTAGTTTTATTTCGTACTTTTTGTTGGGTTAAATTTATTATTTCCTTATATTTTGGGATTACCTTTCATTCCATAGATTATAATTTCTAAATGAAATTATTTTTATTTTTTCTATTTGAAGACTCCATAATGTTCTTATAATTATTGTATTTTTACTTTTGATCAATGAAAACTTATCTTTCCATAAAAAAATAGTTATATTAACATGTAACCTTGACCAAGTAATTAAAATGGGATTGAGATTTGGGGGTGAGAAACATTACTGAAATTCAATTTGTTCTCAAAGCTCAATGTAATCTGCTCTGCAATTCAATTAGCTCTATCTAATTTTTGTCACCCTTATAAAAAAAATATCTGCCTTTGCCCCTGCCACTAGTAATATTCTTTCAATTTATGATACCATTTTGAGCTTTTCAGGTGTGCACAATACAAGCTGAATTATGGTCTTTTCTCAGAATATTTCCTCTAAGTCTTCAATCTGTGCTACCAAAATCAGTCAATCAATAAAAAATTGCTAACACATTCACCGGACTTATCTACTGATAAACCAACATTCAAACCAGTGAATTCTTCCAAAAATAAAAAATTAGTTGCATTACAAGACATAATTGAAATATTAACTTTTTTCTGAATTACAATCAAAAGTACAAACTAATCATGTCAAGTCATAAATCAGATAATCATGTTCATCTTTCTTCAACTATCTTGAAACGAAAACAATTCTCTTACTACCAATATTATGAGGTCAACACATCATAAATAAAATTTCAATTATATAGTCAAATAACTCAGTATAAGAGTTACTCTGAAAAACAAATCTTCACACAAATCAATCACTAATGAATTCAATTAGTGCCAATGTAAATATATAAAGATTGTCTGATATATTGTGAACATGTATGTTATTGTTTTTGCCAATATTATGAGAGACCTAGAATGGTCGGGAGAGGAACAGACGATTTTAACCAAGGTTTGTCAAACATTTCTGATACTATAATTGAAAGCATTTGTGGATGCTGATTGTGGGGCTTGCTTAGACACAAGACGTTCTGTCACTGGTTATTGCGTTTTTCTGGGAGATTCAATGATATAATGGAAATCTAAGAAGCAATCTGCCATTTCTCATTCCTCAGCTTAGACCGAGTACCGTGCATTGGTAGATGTGAGTAGTGAACTCACTTGGATCTCTCATCTTTTGTCTGATCTACAAATTTCTTTTCATCTATCTGCTTTGATCTACTATGACAACTTGGCTGCTATTCAAAATAACTTCTTCTTCCGCTTTTTAATAAAGAACTAAGCACATAGAGCTTGACTGTCATTTTGTAAAGGAAAAGGTTGCTCTGCTGGTTTTGTCAATCTCTTTCTGATTCGTTCTCATCTTAATCTTGCAGACCTTTAAACTAAAGCATTGCCAAGTTCTTCATTTTTCGCTCTCTTAGCCAAGATGGGTGTTACTAATATCTTCTTCCCATCTTGAGGAGGAGTATTAAATATTTGTTGCATTGTAATTTTATTATTTTACTTGTTCTGTTTACTGATTTCATGCATGTTCCCAGTGATTTCAACCAAATTTCGAGGATGAAATTCCAAAAAGAGGGTAAGATATTGTCAAACCCACTTCCTCTGTTTTGTCTCATGCGAGTTGGAAAAGAAAAATTCAAAAAAAAAAAAAAAAAACTATGTATTAGTTTGGTCAAATTTACAAAGGCGGTGGTGGGCTTAATAAAAAGCTTTTAATTTTAGCAAATATCAAGCAATTGCTTGACAGCTAGCAAAGGAGTAATTAAAATAAAAGATAAACTTAAGACTTGGAAGAGAGAGGAGAAGAGAAGTACTTTGAAAAACAAAATCAAGGGATTTTTGTTTGTTCTTCTTGTTGTTCACCGTGGAGAAAGAAGAGAGATATTTTCAATTAGAAGAATCGATTTTGGTAAGTAAATTTTTTTCATGGTTTTATTTTCGTATTTAATTGTTCGTGGAAGCCATGCTCATAGAAAGGGAGAGCCAAACTTTGAGAAATTTCACTTGTAATTTATACTTAGTAATGAGAAGAATTAGTTTCATGATATTGATGCTTGTGCTATGGAGCCATTCTCATGGGTTTAAACTTAAAGAAGATAGCTGCTATTAGGAAAGAAAAGGAAAGAAAGGATAAAAGAACAAAAGCTTTTAATGGATCAACTTATGGGTTTTTGTAGGTGGTTTATGATGAAAAGGAATTGGTAGAACAATTTGGGATATAAACAAAAAGATTATTTTGTTTTTCTCTAAGAACTGTATTTTATAAAAGAAGGGGAAAATACCAAATTTTTGTCTTGGTTAAACCTCAGGTTAGAGTGTAAAGAACTTGGACTTTGGAATTTAATATTTTACAAAGGGCTTTAGTTTTTATGGATTAATGGGCTTTAGTTTTTATGGATTAAAAACAAGTTCTAAGTTTGGTGAAGTTCAGGTTAGAGTGTAAAAGAAGTTGGACTTTGGAATTTAATATTGTAGATGAAATATCCAGCTATGGTGTTGACTTGTGGGCAGAAGAGGAGGGAAATGAGAATAAAAGTAAAAAATAAAAAGGTTTGAAGGTGAAGTCCCTGGTGACGGTTCAGAAAATAGAGTAAAGTGGGTTGTGTTGTGATGAGGTAATATCAAAAGAAGACTAAAATTGGTTAGTATCAGGTTCATGTGTAGGATATAAGAAGGGAAGATGCGAGCAATATTTGATTAAAGAAAAGGAGAATACAAGTATTAAAAAGTGACGATCAGATGGATTTCTCTTTGCTCATGGATTAATAACTAAAATCCTATATCTAATCGTGGATTGAAAATTAATTAGTATTTTAATTTAATATTGCCTTTAAATCAATTTTTTTTTCAATGTTTTTTTTAATTTATTTTTCACGTGATATCGAGATATAATTATTTACAAGTTAGGTTATTTGTCGAAAAAGTTGTGAGTGGTTTCTATTTTAAGATTTATGATATTATCGAGATTTATATTTTTAAAATATAAATATTTAGATATTTAGCCACAGATTTTATGGAAATGAGTTTTATGATATAATATATATTAATTACGAATATTATCGTTTATGTTTTTAGAAATAGTTATATTTTAATGAAAGGTATGAAAATTACATTAATAGTTTCAGTAATTTATTTTCAAACCGCTAGAAACAGTACCCTCACTTATCAGCTTTCAGCAGGTCTTTGGGACCCACTTTAGCATACACATAGGCTTTGGGCCGTATGTTAGGGTACATAGCCCTTTTGAGGTAGTTCTGCGCGCGTATGACCAGTTTCAGTATTCAGTTGCTCTGCTGCATGCATGATTTCGCTCTACATGCAGTATGACCGTTTAAGAGTACATTTTTAGTATGGTTTTTATCACTATGATATAATATATGAATAGTTTCTAGTTTATATATATTTACGTACAATTATTGATCTGGTTTTGAAAGCTGAATACTATGATTATTAAATTATGTCTATATCCAGTTTTACGAGTTTTAGTTTTTAATATTATGGTTATTAAGTTTTACGAATATTAGTTTTGAACAGTTTTATGAATTTGGAAACTACCTATATATTATGTAGTTTTGAAGAAAATATTAGTTTAATAAAAATTCCACTCACTGAGCCTTTTTAGCTCATTCTTTTCAAATGTTTTCCCCCCACGGGTAGCTTTCGAGTTTCAGAGACGATCGAGCCTACGACGAGTTTATATGCCACGTGTTGTGCATCAGTTTAGCTTGTACAATGAGTCAGTTTAGTTTGAAATAATTTTAGCACAGTTAAGTTTAGTTTGCCTTGATGATAGGTGTTGGTTTTTGGCTATCGCTTGTCATCGGTGCACGTCTCATATCAGGTGTATAGGGAGAAATCTCGGGTCGTGACACAAACAGAGAGGTAAAAAAGAAAATATTTGCAAAAAAGTAAGACAGAACAGAGAAGAAAGGAAAAGTTAAAAAAAAAAAAGAGAAGCAGGTAAATACGTAGATAGTGTCTAATTCTATGTATTTATTACCTTAAATATGTAGATAGTGTCTACGTATTTTAATTAATTTACGTAATCTTAAATACTTTTTTAAAGCGTACACATTTCTTGTCTTACATACGTATTTATTACCTACGCATCTAACGTGGCATCCACATGACTAAATGCATATTAATAGACTAGGTATTTCAAGTCTGAAAAGTCAAACCAGATGGTTTTACTAAATAAAAATCTACGAAGTCTATTTTGTCAATTTTTTATTTTTTCCAGATAACATCCCCAAATAACCCGATGAAAGAGTATGAAGGTTCTCATGTGCTTTAAGAAAGAAGTTCTAATACTTAGAAACTGAAATAGCTCATAGTAAGCTTCTTCTCCAAATGTATTGTTAATGGCGTTGAAATCAAGTAGGAGGCAATTAGGTGAGTCCTAGAATGGTCAGGAGCGAAAAAGATGATTTTAACCAAGGTTTGTCAAACATTTCTAACTATAATTATCCTATTCTTTCCTTTTATTTTCTAATGACAAATGATTCTAGATTGAAAAATAAACAAACAAGGGAAATGCTTCACATTCACTATTGTCTATATACGAATAAGCTGGAGATGGATAAGAGCAATTGAACGAACAAGTAAGAAAAAAAAGCTTCAGAGCAAGAAGATGATCAAACCGTGGAAGGTGACAGATATCATGGCTTTCCATAGGAGTAGGCAGTACTCATCAATAGAAGTCGGGGCATTTGAAACCGATGTAGTTCAAAGCAAGTTTCTCCAAATATGATGCGCCTATAAAATTGAAGTTAGCTTGGGACAGGGTAGTTAGAGAGACAACACATTGTTAGACAAGAAAGACAAACAAATGTCTTTTTAGTTAGTTTCCAAAGCAACTATCTCTTCAATAAAGTAGAACATCAAAATTGATACAACTGAGTGTAAATCAAGAAATATACACATGCTTATAAAAAATAAGGGCATCCACCTCAAAACCAATTGGTAATGAGAGGAGTGACCCTTAGATTTTATAAATGTTGTGAGTTCCCTACATATTTCCAATGTGAGATTCTCAACATGCCCCCTCAAGATGATGCCTCTTTTGGGTTCACCATTCTTGGATCAAATCCCATTTTTGGATCAAATCCCATTTTTAGATCAAATCCCATTTTTGGATCGAATGCCCGTTTGGGCTTGTTGAGCTCTGATACCATATCAAAAATGTGGGCATCCATTTCAAAACCAATTGGTAATGAGAGGAGTGACCATTAAACTTTATAAATGTTGTGAGTTCCTTACATATTTTCGATGTAGGATTCTCAACAACGCTCTCGAGTAGTTAATTTCCATGCTTATTTTAGTTTTGTTCTAAATTAGTAATATATGAAGAAGAAGAAAAAAACCTCCACAATGACCGTCAATAAATTTGAATTGAATTAAAACTCCTTGGTTTGTTGATTCTGCCTCACAAAATACTTGTTTTGTGCTTTGAGTGTCGTAGGGTCAATGTCTTTTGATTTTAGCGTGCTATCATTTGTATTGGGGTAAAATACAATAATGACTTCTACACTTTCACCCCATTTTAAGTATGATCCCTGCACCTTATTTTTTTTCAAAACACACCCTTACACTTTTTAGGAAGCCATTATCTATTAAAAAAATGATCCGTTTTAATAATAAATATTATTTTATTATTTTCTTTTAGATTTTAATAGAATAATCATAATTATAAACCTTATCAACTAACCTTAGGTTAAAAATATTGGGACCCACCACACCAAAGAACTATCTCGCGTTTCTGCCTCTTCTTCCTTCAATCACAATTTGCCTTTTAGTTAAGCTCTCAGATTCATGAAGTAAGGTATGTAATTTCTACAAAATATAACATTGTTTTAGCAAAGAATGGTTTTTTGGACTAAAAAATTTGAGAAATTGTTGTTTAATTCTTATAACTTAAAAAACCCTAAAATTTTAACATTTTAAAAACTCACAAAATCCAATTTTTAGATTTTTAAAATGAATATGACATTGTTTTAGCAGCTGAAATTTTGTACGAACTTCCTCAAAGCCTTTTTGAAATCAATATGATCGGAAAATCGTTGTCCTTTATAAAAAACTATCGGACGATCAACATCTCTATCTATATTAAACCCGGGATATCAAATATCTTCATCATCACTTTTCATTGTTCAAACTTCTCAATTCTTCACTATCGTCGTCATAGTCCGATAACACATTATCCAAAACAATATCAATGTCTTCAAACACAAGTTTTTGATCTTCCATCTCATTGAACACCCATTCATTATATCTCGTCTCTTCAAAAGCAATCTCATGATATGTTTTCCCTTCCAAAGCATTCTTCTGATTGAACTCCACAAGTATAAATTTGTCCACATCTACAAGTAATTACAAAAAAAAAAAAAAAAAAAAACCTTAATCAATGCAACACAAATATTTATAATAGTTTAAGAACACAAGGACTTAATTGAGACCACATAATTTTCATTGCAACACAACTAGTTAAACCTATTATAATATATACAAAAACGGTGTCAGGGAGGTTTTGAGAATTAGATAATAAAATCAAAGAATTTTGTCCAAACATTCTTTCCTTTCCAAACAAATTTCAGAATTTGTGGAAAATGTGTACCTAAAATTGCGTGAATATTAGTCAGATTTGTAGAAAATTGATCAAAAATCGTGATGAAGGAAGAAGAGGCACAAACGTAAGAACAGTACTTTCTTTGGTTGAATGTTGATGTTAAAAATTGTGGGTCCTAATATTTTTAATCTAAGGTTAGTTAATAAGGTATATAATTATTAATATTCTATTAAAATCTAAAAGAAAATAATAAAATAATATTTATTGTTAAAATAGATAATTTTTTAATAGATAATGGCTTATTAAAAAGTACAGGGGTGTGTTTTAAAAAAAATAAAGTGCGGGGTCATACTTAAAATTGGGTGAAAGTGCACGGGTCATTCTTGTATTTTACCATAAAATTTATTTAAATAACAACTTTCAAGTTTTAAGGGATTTAAAATTAAAATTGGTGTGGTATGTAAATTTGTTTATTTTTTGGTTAAAAACTTTTATTTAAAATAAAATTTTAAATGAGTTACTATTGAGTATCTTTTATATACAAATATATTATTTTAATAACTGTCCCGATAGAAAAACAAAATATAGAAGATTTTGAATCAAGAATATTATTTCATTTACATTGTTATATTGTCTTTTTTTTTTTTTTTTGAGTTGACATTGTTATATTGTCGAGAGCTTTAAGATAGCCAAATCCAAGCAAAGTGGAAAATAACAAATTATCAATACTATATATAAAAGTGGCTTGGATGAAAACTTTTAATTTCCATTATTACCACTATTAATCCACTTTAATATCTAGATTAGCCACCCTCTCATATTAAATTAGCACTTTCAATTTATTTTATGCAATAATATATAATAATAATTTACACTTATATATTATTACACTTAATTGATTCTATTAAATTAAATTGTTTATTGCTGCAATTAATTCAATTATTATACAAATCAATCACAATAATCAAATAATGTTTTTTAAATGAAAAAAATAGGCTACAAAATTGTTTAGATTTAGAAATCGACCCCCAATATTCAAATTATTTAAGAAATGAAATAAAAAAAATTGTGTGTTCAATTTAGATAGTAAATTTCAACGCTATAAATTATATTCATCACAATTTATTATATTCGACCAATATTCAAGCATATAAATTATATTCGTTCAATTTTAAAAAAATACTACTACGCTACTTATTAAAAATATCATTTATAATTAACAAATTATTACTCCATTATTTATTTATTTATTTTGGAATGTTTATTTATTTTATTTTTGAAGATAAACTCTAATATTTTTTAAATTTATTCTATATAATTGTTTAAATTTAGAAATCAACTCCGCATTCAAATTGTTTTAGAAACGAAATAAAATAAACTATATGTTTAATTTAGATAGAAAAATTTTAAGTATAAAAATTATATTCATCGCCATTAATTAAAATTTAAGTTCTAATATTTTAAATATATTATATTCGTTTGTTTGTTTTTTTAAAAACATCCTAATTATATTTATTAAAATATCATTTATAATTTACAAACTACTACTCCATTATTTAAATTTTTTAATATATACTACAATATTTGTAATTTATTTTACATATATATATATATGAATTAATTACACATATAACCGGTTTAATTGACTTAATTTCAATAATGCTGGTGGTTATGATTTTATTTCAGTTTTGCCCAAAAAAAACCAATAATGGTGGCACAACCGTTGGTCTTTGAAAATACCATTTACATATTTACCCTTTTTTAGAATCTTAATGTTATTTACGTTGTAAATTTGTTTTAATTTTACCGTGATTCATGGGATTTGTTTTGATTATGATATCAATTTTTGTTTATCTCTTTTTTTTTTTAATTTTACAGTTTCCATATTTGTTGGTCGTTTCCTCATTTCATTTGTTTTTTTTTTCCGTTTCTTTTGTTGATTTCCAATTTATTTTCATCCATTTTATCATGCGTTCGACTTCAATCGATCTTTCTATTCGATGGTTCTTGGGATGAAGCACAAATTACGAGAAATACAACAAAATTAAACGGAAAGTTTCGTTTGATCCTGATTCAAAATGTCTTCTGATGGAAGTTGTTACTAACTCTAACGTAAAAAAGTATTTAGACATAAAATGCGATAATGATGTTGGTATAACAAGCATCATTATTGTTTTATTAGTTAAACGTTTAACTTTGTTCTACTTCTTTTACATTTTGTTTAGTTAAACGTTTAACTTTATTCAATATTTTTTGTTATAACAATCATCATTTTGTTTTTGTCATTTTTTTCTTCTTTTTTATTATAACAACCATCATGATTGTTTGTAGCACCGAATTGTTTGATACTTTCAATAATAACAACCATCAAGTTTTTTGAAGACATCTTTTTGATAGGAACTCCATGTGCCCTGTTTATGGTAGTCTCAGTTCAATATTCTTGTTTGTTCAGTCTCAATTCTCCTTACATATATAGAATTCAAATAGAGTGCCGTTAGAATCTCACATATCCATATCACCAATATTTGTGGGAAACCTGATAATCTTTGAAACTTTGTAAATATAGTTTATTTTAGTTAAGCATTTCAAAAATTTGATAATATCTATTAGCATGAATTGGGTTAATATCAAATCAAGGTTTAATTTATTTAAATATTGCAATAATTTTACTAACCCAATTTGCAGGAATGTAATTAATGTTTTAATCAATATTTATAATAGTTAAACCTTTTCAAAATTATTATAAACTCAATTTGCAGGAATGTAGTTAATAAAAACTAATGTTTATTTTAGTTAAACATTTCACAAGTCTTCATATCTTACCTCTTGTCTATCTTTGTCTCCTCCTCCCGTTTGTTTCTCTTTTGCATTTTCTTCATTCCCTTGTAATGATGATTTCATGTATATAAATGTTTTTGTTTGTTATCAATGTTTGCTTAAGTTAACCATTGTATAATTTAACTAACATCTGTTATTTTTTCTTTGTTTTTGTTTATTTCTCTAGTCTGTTTTCAATTGTTAAAAACCACATGAAACATTTATTAGTCAATACATTTAACGTTTATTAAAAGTAAACATTATTTAGTTAGTGCTAAATTCAAATTAAATCTTATTTCTTCTCATACCTCAATTTCTGGGTTTTCATCATGTTCTTTAGCAACATTTTCCATTGTTGTTTTTCTGGAAGACCTTCTAATTAGGGGCTGAATCTGTATTTATATTGGTTCATATTAAATTAAATGGTAAAAAACAAAAGATCTACAATCTACTACGTTTTTACCGTCGTGTCTTCTTCTTCATCCTCATCAACCTACGTAATGTAAACAGAACCAGAAATCCAATGTGTTTCTACTAGTATCAATCTCATATTTATGTTATTTTTTAAAAAAAAATTATATTCCCAATACCTGAACGTTGTTATTTTCTTCTTCTTGTACTGTCTTCAAACGTTGAACTCCTCTTCCCGTTTGATTTTTCGTTCTTCCTCGCCTCTGTTTTATTTCATCAATTTTCAATTTTTGAATGATTAGCAAACAAATAAATAATGGTTTCATAAAATACCTACCCCTTTTCCTCTTGAAACTCCATCGTTATTCTTGCTGCCTCTTGTTTTCGCCATTTTCTTCGGGTTCCTATTCATGCAATTTCTTAGTTTCTGGCAATGATCTTTTTCGTTCGTCTCTTTCGTTCTCCAGTTTTCCTTTTTATTTTTCTTTTCCTTATTTCTTTGATTCAAATTCTCCGTATTAAATGGCAATCCCCTTGATTCATGCAATTTTATCAGATTTTTACGTTTTTTTTCACGCTATAATCTTTCTAACGACGGTTTCTTTACATGCAGGGGTATTTTCAGTCTTTTCCATCTCATAATGGAGGCGCGTGCAAATCAAACGGGCAAATCTGATATTTTAGTAAAAGATACAGTATTTTTGAAATTTCCATTTATTAAATGGTTATTACTGAAATTAACTCTATATATATATATAAATTTAGAAATCAACCCAAATGATGTATTAAAATTTGGATAGAATTTCTCCAATTAATTCTGCAGTACAAAAGTTTAGTAACTTACCAATTAAATTATAAAATAAAAAAAAAATATTTAATATCATTTGATTTTTTCAATTAAAAATGATTTAAATTTAAATTTTTCATATGTCAAATAGATTCTTAGCTTTTCTCTATTATTCAATGAAACTTCTTCTAGGTTTTTTTTTTCTTTTAGAAAAAACTACTTTACTAATATGTGCCGGTTAGTCATTATGGCCAATGACTCCAATCTTGTAAAGACCCAACTTTTCAGAGTAATAAATAAACACATTTTTAAACAGCAGAAGACTCAATAAATATCATTTATTGAAAATATGAAATTTCACTTAAATCAAATAAATAATTATTAAAACGACAACTCCGGAGTTAAAATCTTTAAAACAAAAACAATGAACTAATCGTGTTCTCAAATAACAAAATGTTTTAAGACTAACACGAGTCTCAAATCTCATAAAACAAAATATAGTCAATAAAATTCGAATACTTTATTCATGATCTCAATGAAAATAAAAGATGCGTTTAGCTAGCCACCACAACATGAACCCTCATCTCTTCCACTACATCAACCGCCACCTCTCGATCCATTGTTACCTGAAAAAAAAACAACAAATAGCACTGTGAGGCTAAAGCCAGTGAGAAAACGACTTAATCAAAGATGAAGTCTTAAATAGTCTCTAACAATTCAAACCGAGTCCCAAGCACTCAAACACTCTCCAATAACATCTAAGGCACAAAATTACTTAAAACTTCAAGTCTCACTCGCTTACATGAATAGACAATTCTCACTAATTCCATATTCAATACCTTTAGTCTTAAATAGTCTCTAACAATTCAAACCGAGTCCCAAGCACTCAAACACTCTCCAATAACATCTAAGGCACAAAATCACTTAAAACTTCAAGTCTCACTCGCTTACATGAATAGACAATTCTCACTAATTCCATATTCAATACCTTTAACCACCAATCTCACTTAAATCACTAATCTTTCCGTTCTCATAACCATAGTAAATATCTACAACTTTCATAATCTCATTCTCATACATGAATAGGCAACTCTAACTAGCTCCATATTCAAGGCAAACAATATAATAACTTCTTACATGTGAATAGGCAACACTACCGGGTTCCATATTCAAGGTTTCTCAATAAAACTTACTTTACATGGGTAGACAACTTTCACTAGTTTCTTACCCAAGACATCCCAAACATACACTCTCACAATCTTTATCAATTCCCCGAACCACTAACATGCTTTAACTTAACAAACAATATAAATCACAAAATCCACTAAGAAGGCGCTTCCTCAGAACTACTACCACTTCTTAGTACTTGGTTATAGCCAACTATAACTGATATTCCCGTAATGTTTCATTCATACGAGCTATGAACATTTGAGTTATTATTTAGTTTCATCTAGTACTCAGTTATGGACTTTTCCATAACTAACATGACTTAGTATTGAGCTCGTACCCTCAACACTAGTAAACAAATTCAAGCCAGCCATCAATATCAATCCAAAAATCATAATACACAAGATAATGATAGTTAAAATTTAATTACAAGCATGAAAACACAGCAGCCCCAACTCAATATATAAATTTCACAAAACTGCCGAAAACTGCCGAAACATGGAAAATACAATTTTATGCTCCTTAACTCAAAACTCAAGGCATTTAACATTAAATATATCCAAATAATTCCAGATTTAAACTCATAATAAATCAGAGGCAATTCGAAACTAAAAACTTTAATTTTCGTCGAAAAACCCTAAACTTGATCTAACCGAATAAGTTAATTCTACCAATAGATTTTTCTTATGATTCCAATATCAAAATTCATCTTAAAACTCCATAATTTCAAGAATTAACATTCATCTCAATCAGAATCAATTCGATGTAAAGAAAACTCACTTTTACCAAAAATTGACTATTTTAGCTCTAACCAAAAATTTAATTTCTCCCAAATTAAAAAAGATATCTTCGATGGTCCATACTCATCCAAACGTTCCAGAATGTCATAGTTAAATATAATGAAATGAATAAACTATGGTAAGAGCCTTAGCTTTCTCTAAAACCTCACCGTTGACTAAACCGTTAACTCACCTTGTCTTTGCTAAATTTCCAATTTCCAAGCTAGTTTCCACCACCAATCATACCTGAAACAAGGGTCCTAAAAATTAAATTTTCATGCTAAAATGGTACCAAGAGGTGTTAAAAATATTGGGGTTCAACGCTCGAAGATCGGGAAAAAGGCAAACGATGAATGGTCACCGTTTGAAGGAGACAGCAGCGCTGCTATCTTTTACCGTGGCTGAACCGTGGCCTTCGGGTCACAGTTTGGTCTTGGTTTCAGGTTCCGGGTGATCGGTATTGATAGGTTTTGGTTTTAGGCAAAGGGGATCAACACCGATTAAGTTTTAGGCGTACTATTAATTAACAAAAGGCAATATGGAATGAGTTTTTAGGCAAGGTTCAAGAACATTAAAATTTGATAAATAAAACAAAATTTCAGATTTGAAAAGAATGAAAAACTAATCTAAATACTCACCCAATGATAGGAAATCACGGATCCGGACTACGAACCTTGACTAACAAAATCCCACGATCAAAACAGATACCTATTAATAAGAATTGATGAAGAAATCAACTCCTAAAAATTCTAAGAGGGGTGGCGGCACTAGGGGAAACCAAGGGGAGAAAAATTACCTCTTTTGATTACAAAGGTAATCCCCAACCACTTCGAATCCAAGATCGGAACACGGATTAACGTCCAATTGATGAAGGAAATCGAGAAAACCTTCGGGGAGTCTCCAATGGGGGCGGCGGCGGCGGCATGAGAGGAAGATAAGGAGAGAGTGAATTCTGAAAATTGATAATGAGAAGTCCTCCTTTAGGTTAAAATCCCGAGTTACCATAATTACGAAATTGCCACTCACCTTAAAACGTATATAACTTGATCACCGGGTCTCAGAATGACAAACCGTTAGTTGCGTTGGAATCATGACATCGAGACGATCAATTTCATGTCAAAATAATAGTCAACTAAAAACGTTCAAATTTTGAGATTTTTGGAAAAAATTACCATAATACCCTTTTTGAAATAACATGGTATTTCTGTTCTACTTAATCGATCAAGCTGATTAATATCATTTAACAAAATAATATTGATTTTTTTAGCTTTCTCGTGATGGGGCGTTATAGAACTACCCACCTAAAAAGCCTTATCATCCCCGAAAAGTTTCACTGCACGGTAGAAGGTTTAGGGTACTTAGATCTCATAACTTCTTCTCACTCTCAACTAGCTTCTTCTGAGGTGTGATACTCCCACAAAACTTTGACCAAATCTATGGTCTTATTTCTCAATATCCTTTGCTCATTTGTCAAAATCTCATATGGCTTTTCTTCATATGATATGTTCTATTCTAACCGAATTGATTTATATTCTATCACATGTGTAGGATCGACATAGTACTTACGAAGCATCAACACATAAAACATGAACTTCAGGCAAAGCAGGTGGCAAAACCAACCTATAAGCAAGTGACTCAATCCTTTTTAAAGTCTCAAAAGGATCAATAAAATGAGGACTCAACTTCCTTTTCTTTCTGAATCTCATCACACCCTCATAGGTGTTATTTTCAAAACACGTGATTGCCAACTAGGAACTCAAGATCAGTTAAAAGTTATGCATAGCTTTTATATCTCTCTACGCAGTCTTCATTTGTCCCCTAATCACATTAATTGACTACCTCGTCAATTGGACCAACTCAAGCCCCAACAATTTTTCTCTCCCCATCTAAAATTTTCAAAAGGTAAATTGATCAAACAATAAGCTTGCCCTTCTATCCATACCTCATAAATCATTATGTGAACCACTCACAAGTGTTCATGACCTTGCTAGCACGAGCCAAAATTAAATGTCAAGTTTCTACACCCCTCCTCTGCTCACTCTGAGCAGTTTTCATCCCTCATGAGATTAAGTGATTATTCCGAAAGCTCCATCACTAGAGTGCCAACTCAAACTATAAACTCAAATCTAATTAATCCATTTTATTCAACAATCTATCAAAAGATAAGAACCACATTGAGATCTTAGGTTGATACTCAAGGAATAACATGAATCTTGTGATCATTTAAAAATGGCTCAGACACTCTCGCTTGACTATACAGTAGCAGTTACCTCATTCATCTCTTAAGGCTTCTGCCATTACATCTGAACTTTTATTCCCCCTAAAAAGTCCATTTCTACACTTATCTGATAAAAGTCAAATTAACTTGGTAGATGCATCGAGTACTATCTCGAACTCAACAATAACCTCTATCGTCCTCGATAACTACTAACAATATCTAATGGTCCTCTTAACCATTTCGAAATAATATGTAAAGTATGTGACAACATGATCAACTGGGAAAGCCGTTACAGAAAGACACTTCGTTTATCAACCAGTTGATCATGTACAATTGATCTTAATCCTGGGTGGATTACGAACTCCTGTTCCCAAGAGACGAGCCTTTGATTTGCATAGATGAGAGTGACTTGATATAGCTCGCTCAATATGCCTACAACTTTGGGGATTGCAACTTGCTTTTAGCTGTAAACATAATTACACAAGAATGGAATTCACTCTTTTCCATATAGAAAAATAGAAAAGTAGTTCCCTTATGGACTGATTCAGTCTTGAATAGCATGGCCCTATATTCCTCTGATCAAGGAAAAGGTTAAAGATGCATAATGGAGATTATATAAGGTTGTTCATTAGAGAATCAGTTGGGTTTAAGGAACAAGACGTATCATGGAGGTTAATACGGTGCAAATACCTAGCCATGGATACGAACTAACTTGTGAAGGATCAAAGTGTAGTTAATGATATTAGCCAATGGACATAACTATGTCTATAGTACTAAGAGTGCAACTCTAGATATTTAGTAGAGTTATCTAGGAGTTAATGAATAAGAGTTAATTGATTGAAGGAGTTCAATCAATGTAATTCTAGATCATTGGAGCTTAGTCCTATAAGTCCATTAAGTCCTCAGAGCTAACGCGTGTAATTGAGAACATAAATCAATGATTATTAATTTCTTTGGAAAAACGATTTCAAGCATTTGTTTTGAAGTTGTCAAATCAATTAAGGAAAATACAAATATAGGAGTCTATTTGATTAATTAAATGAAATTAAATAGAAGAGTCTATTTAATTATTTAATTAATGGTGAAATTAAATAGAAGAGTCTATTTAATTATTTATTAAATAGAGGAGTCTATTTAATTATATAATAGAGAGATTAAATAGAGGAGTCTATTTAATTAAATTAATTTTAAAGTTGTCAAAAATTAATGGGGATTTAAATAGAGGAGTCTATTTAAATATTTAATTTGAAGAAGTCAAATTAAAGAGAAAATAAATAAAAGGAGTTTTTATTTATTTATTTATTTAATGGAATAGTTCTATTAAATAAAAAGAAAAATAAAATGCCCAATATTGTCATGGAGATGACGTGGTGGGAGTGTCACCCACGGGTAGGGTCACACGCCCCATTGGTTAAATGGTAACCAATTATATACATTTTATTTTAATTAAAATATATGAATATCTTAATGGATAAGATATGAAATAATTATTTAAATTAAAAAAATTAATTTAAATAAAAGATATGGGATTATCTTATAAGATATTATATCTTAATTATTTAAAATATATTTTATAATATATTTATTAATTATTTTAATAATTAAAAATATATTCAAAGATTTTCTGAGGACTTGGTTTTCCTATAAAAATGACCTTTGGGGTGACCCCAAAACACACACGGTTAAGCAACCAAGAGAAGGCTCAGAAAATTCCACTCCCCCTCTCTCATTGCCGCCGCCGCCCCCTTAAGGTATAGGGAAGAAGTTTTTTCTTTCTTCTTCCTTTTTCCAAAGAGGATAGTGCCCACGCACCGATTCTCTTTTGTGCTTAGTGAGGAAGATCTTTTTGGTGGTTCCAGGATCGTAACCATCGAAGAACGAGGAAGAGCCAGACACTTCTTGACAAGGGTTAGTGTTCGATTTTATGCATTTAGAATTTTGTTAATATTATACTGGAAAGAAAGATCCTTGGGACTTCCGTTTGAGAACTCTTTTAGAGGCCTTAATCCCAACAACTGGTATCAGAGCAGTCTTGTTAATATAATATTTTCAAAATTATATGATGGGAATCAAAACTATTTTAAAAGGAGTTTTAAAATTGTGGTTTTTCTTTTTGGTTGAATTAGGATTTATTGGCCTAGGTTTTTCTTTCCTAGAAATTTTGTAAACCCTTCATTGGGTATAGAAAAATTTGTAATCGTTTTTATCATATGGAGATATCGATCGAAACGACGAAGGAAAGAAAGGCGAACTGGATCCCTGTTGGTAACCAAGGAGTCGGTACCGCGAGCTGCAGGTGGATTGCACCATCATGACGGCAGCGCTGCCCGCCGCCGCGGTGGCGTTGCAGAAGCAGCGTCAACGGAGAAAAGAAAAATATTAGAGGCGGCGGCGCCTAGGGTTGAAACCCTAGGTGCCTCCCCTCGGTTTTTCTGGTTTTCGTTTTCTGGAGATCCTGGAGAAATTCAAGATGAAAATTAATTGATATTTAGATATAGATTTTAATTTTCATAGATTTGGCCAATATTATCCCAGCCAAAATTGCTTATTTATTTATTATATATTAGATATAATCAAATAGTAATTATTCATGCATAAAGTATGTCATAAATAATTATTCCCATCATAAATGTCATGATCAAGCATCATTAATGGAGATTATTGATATTATGCTCATGCCTTGTATGAATATAAAAGTTATATTTATTGTGCTAGAATTTTAATTAAAGGGTTAATTAGTAATTACTAGCAGCATGTTTTAGGTTTTAATTAAAATGGTCTAAAAGAGTTTAGTAACCAATATTTTAATTAATTTGTTTAGTTTTAAATAGGATTTGAAACTAAAACCTAAAAAATGAGGTGTCATTATTTTTAATTAAAAAGTTAATTAAAAATTAATGAAGTTGAAATTATTAATTTAAATATAACTCTGGCGAGAAAGCTCTACCCAAGATAAGAGGTTATTTAATCGTTCCATTAATACGGGACCCCTCTAACTGGGAGCGATCTGGGAGTCATATTTTATTAATAATTCTCTTCATTGAGACGGTGCATAATGTGTTAGGATTAATAGAGATTAGTCACTTGGCTTTCACATTAAAATCAATCTAACCAATTTATCAATCTAACCAATTTATCAATCTAACCAATTTATAAGAGCTATTATAAGTTAGATTGAACTTAGATATTATAGGTAGCCTGGGTATATCTAAGTTAAAAGCCTTAGCTAGCTATATTGAGTGGGAGAAGGACAAGTGACAACATGTCCTGCGGTCTCCAAGTTGGAATCAATGAGTGAGATTCATATAGGACTTCTGTGGTGTTGGTAACTCTTCACTCATTCCCTCCGAAAAGTAACCTTATGGATCAATACCCGGGTGATTCTCTTCAAGATAGGATTTTTTAGAGCTTTTGATGTTTGACTCTCCCTTCGGTGACACTCATCAAAATAACTCTAAATGTTCTAAAACTTGGGTAACACTCAAAGGGATTCATTTAGAAAGACTCTTAAGAGTTTTGATGTTTGACTCTCCCTTTGGTGACACTCATCAAAATTAATATTTAAGTAATCTGGATATTTCGCCTTACCAAAACATGGTAACTAAAGAACTGTAGGATATGAGATAGCCTGGGGATGTTCATTAGTTGAGAGAAGTCTCATTTTAGTGAGAGGGAATCTTTACTTGCCTACGTAGGCATCGTTCCTGTCTCACTAATATACCATGGCATAGAAATTGTGTTTTAAGGTTTTAGAATTTCATTAAATGTGCATTGATGCCAAAAGTATGAATGAATGGATATGTGAAATTGTATTACTACAGCATGTGTTTATTTATTTATAGCAAATTATGTCAAATTCTCTTATTGCTATTCTTGCTACTGAAAAATTGAATGGTGAAAATTTTGCCACTTGAAAAAACAACATCAATACCATTCTGGTTATTGAAGATCTCAAATTCACCCTTCTGGAGGAATGTCCTCCAGAACCGCTTGCTAATGCCGCTCGATTAGTTCGAGAGTTATATGATCGCTGGATCAAGGCTAACAAAAAAGCTCGTGTCTATACCTTGGCTGGACTTATTGACGTCGTATCCAAGAAGCTTGAACCTCTGCCTACAGCATATGGGATGCTTCAATCGACACAAGAAATGTTTGGCAAGCCATCTGAGCAAGTCAAATATGAGGCTCTCAAGTACATCATGAATGCTCGCATGAAAGAAGAAACTTCGGTTAGAGAACATGTCCTTAACATGATGATCCATCTTAATGTGGCTGAGATGAATGGTGTAACTATAGACGAGACTAGCCAGATCAGCATGATTCTTGAAACCCTTCCAGATACCTTCTTGTCGTTCAAGAGTAATTATATTCTGAACAAGGTGGGCATGAACATGTCCCGAATTCTTAATGAGCTACAAACTTTCGAGTCTATGTTGCTGAAAGGAAAGAAGACGAAAGTTGTGGAAACAAATGTTACCTCTGCTCATGGTGCCTCTAACGCGGGAACTAAGAATAAGAAGCCGAGGTTCTAAAAAAAGAAGGGTAAGGGAACAGACAAGAAATCTAAGAGAGGAAAAGTTCACAAGGGAAAGTGTTATCACTGTAATGGTGTAGGGCACTGGAAGAGGAACTGTCCCAAGTTTCTAGAAGAAAAGAAAAGGATAAAGAAGGTAAATATGATTTATTCTTCTTGGAAACCTTTAATGTGGAGGATTGTAAATCCACCTGGATACTTGATTCAGGAGCCACTAATCACTTCTGCTCTTCTTATCAGGGAAGTAACTCTTGGAGAAAGATCAAACCTGGAGAAGTGTCTCTGAGGAATAGCGTGAGGCAGATGGTGGATGCAGAAGCTGTTGCTGATATAAAGTTATCTTTTAATAATAAAATGTTTATTTTTCTGAACACTGTTTATTATGTTCCTGGTTTAAATCGGAACATAGTTTCTTTGGGTTGTATTTGTAAACAACATTATACCGTGAATTTCGGTATTAATAAAGTTGATATTTTTAAAGATGGAAACTTTATTTGTTCAGGAATAGAAGATAATAATTTATATATACTAACACCGTTAGTATGTGCAACACTTTATAATAATGAGTTATTCCAGATTGCAAAGTCTAGAACTAATAAAGGTAAAATTTCTAAAGATGAGACCCTTTTATGGCATCTAAGGCTTGGCCATATTAACCTCAATAGAATTCAAAGACTGGTTAAAAGTGGACCTCTAAGTAACATAGAGCTTGGTACACTCCCAGTATGTGAATCCTGTATAGAGGGTAAAATGACCAAGCGTCCTTTCTCAGCTAAAGGAAATAGAGCCACAGAACCACTAGAGCTTATCTATTCAGACCTTTGTGGTCCGATGAATGTAAAAGCTAGAGGTGGATATGAGTACTATGTGTCTTTTATAGACGACTACTCAAGGTATGGGTACATTTACCTGTTGTAATTCAAGTCTGAAACTCTTGAGAAATTCAAGGAGTTTAAAGCTGAAGTTGAAAAGTAACTTGGTAAATCTATCAAGACACTTCGATCAGATCGTGGTGGGGAGTATATGAACTATGAGTTTAAAGACTACTTGATAGAAAATGGGATTACATCCCAACTTTCAGCACCTGGTACACCTCAGCAAAATGGTGTAGCTGAAAGAAGAAATAGAACCTTACTCGAAATGATGAGATCAATGATGGGCTATTCATCATTACCAGAATCTTTCTGGGGTTACGCATTAGAGACTGCGTTATACATCCTAAATAGGGTACCTTCTAAAAGTGTTTTAGAAACATCTATTGAGATATGGTCGGGACGTAAAGTAAGCTTATGTCACTTCCGAGTATGGGGATGTCCAGCACACGTGCTAAAAACGAACCCTAAGAAATTAGAATCACGGTCTAAGGTATGCTTCTTCGTAGGCTACCCTAAAGAGACGCGTGGTGGATTGTTTTATAGTACTGAAGAGAATAAAGTATTTGTATCTACAAATGTTATATTCTTGGAAGAGGACTATATAGGAAACTACAAATCTCCTAGTAAAATATTACTAGAGGAGATGATTCCAAGTGAAACCATTAATGAGCCAACAATTGTTGTTAACTTGCCTATCTCTTTAAATAGAAAGAAAAATTCTAGTCAAATCCAGTTAAGTCCCCGTCGTAGTGGGAGGGCACCCAAGTTGCCCGAATGATATTTGGGATTAACTCAGGTCAATCATGGCGGTATTGACCTGGAGGATCCATTGTCTTATAAGGAAGCAATGATGGATGTTGACAAAGAAAAATGGCTAAAAGCTATGGATCTTGAGATGGAGTCTATGTACTCCAACTCAGTCTGGGAACTTGTAGATCAACCAGTTGAGGTAAAACCCATTGGGTGCAAGTGGATCTACAAGAGGAAACGAGGAGCCAATGGGAAAGTGGAGACTTTCAAGGCTAGACTTGTAGCAAAAGGATATTCTCAAAAGGAAGGGGTTGACTACGAAGAAACCTTCTCCCCTGTTGCTTTATTAAAGTCTATTAGAACTCTCCTATCCATTGCTGCACATTTCAATTATGAAATTTGGCAGATGGATGTCAAAACCTCATTTCTCAATGGGTATCTTGACGAGAGTATCTATATGCTCAAACCAGAAGGATTCGTTGTTCAAGGTGAAGGACAAAAGGTTTGTAAGTTGCTAAAATCTATTTATGGATTAAAGCAAGCTTCACGGTCTTGGAACAAGAGATTTGACATTACGGTCAAATCGTATGGCTTTGAACAGCATGTTGATGAGTCCTGTGTCTACAAGAAGATACTCAATAAAGATGTGGTTTTTCTCATTCTATACATTGACGATATTTTACTTATTGGGAATAATGTAAGGGTGTTATCGGACGTTAAGAAATGGCTAGCTAATGAATTTCAAATGAAGGATTTGGGAGAGGCTCAATATATTCTTGGTATCCAAATAATAAGGAACCGAAAGAACAAGGCGTTAGCGCTGTCTCAAACATCCTACATTGAAAAAATAGTTGACAAGTATGGGATGGACAAATCCAAGAAAGGAGCGTTACCTTTCAGGCATGAGATTTATTTAACAAATGACCAATGTCCTAAAACGAAATTTTTTTTAAAATAAGCCAAAAATAATAAAATATTATCAAAATAGGTAGGTTTGAAACATATTTAGCAAACTAGGGCAGTTTGTCAACGTGGCACTGACGTGTAGTCTTGGTTTGACTGGTCAAACTTTGAAAACGCTGAACCATTCAACGTTTTCTAGAAAACGTTGAATGGTTCAGCGTTTTTATTAAAAACGTGAAATCATATCATGTTTTCCATGAAAACATGATATGATTTCACGTTTTCAGGTCTTAAAAACGTGGAACGGTTCCACGTTTTCAAAAAACGTGGAACCGTTCCACGTTTTCTGTCAAACCGTCCCCCCCACCCCTCTGTCTTGAAAACATGGAACGGTTCCACGTTTTCTAATCAGAATAACCCCCCCACCCGTTTTCTTTTCCTCCTTCTTCTCCTTCCTCCTTCCTCCTCCTTCCTCCTCCTTCCTCCTTCCTCCTTCCTCCTTCGCCATTCCTCTCGCCGCCGCCCCACCACCAGCCGCCGCTCATCTCAGCCGCCGCCGCCGCCGTTCATCTCTCTCTTTTGGTCCATTTTAGCTAGATCTAACCAACCCAAAAACCCTAAATCTCCCAAATTTGAATTTTTTGGAGGGGTTTTTCGTTTTGATCGACACCGGGCGTAGTCGTTTTGTTTCGGTAATTTCTTAATTGATGTTATGATATTATTGTTCATATAGTTTAATTTTTTTAAGCAATCATGTATTTTAAATTTAGAAATATGAGATTTATGAATAATATTTTGAGGTTTTGATTGAAATTATTTGTTTTTTTTTTGTAGATAGATTGGGTAGTTTTTCCGAATTTTAAGGTTGTCTCCTATTTGAAGGTGAGTATTATTATAATTATGCTTAAAAATTGGATGATTGAATGTTTTTTATTGAATATATGCTCAATGTATTTTTGTTGGCATGCAAATATTTTGACATATATTATGTTTTGAGTTGAATATAGGCATGATAATGTTTGTAAAAATATATTTTTTTAGGTTCAAGATGAGTGATAAACTTGTTGCCATTTTATGTTTTAAAAATGGGAACATAGTCTATGGATCAAGTGGTATTGAATATGATCGAAATGCAGAAAATGGATTTACTATGCATAGTAGTACAAGCTATGAAGAATTTATTGATGTGTTGATTGAAGAAATGAGTATAAACTTGAGATTGAAGGAACATAACATTATCTATAGATATCCATGTTTGACTGCAATGGGTTCGATCAACTATGTGGCATTTCATATTCGTAATCAGGCAGATTTAGCTTTTATGTTTTCTGTTGCATCTCCTGCTCCAAATCTACTTGAGTTATATATTGTTAAGAAGAATATAGTAGATGTTGGAATTCAGAGTTCACAGAGATCTGTCGTTGTTAGTGGTTTAATTGATGAAACCCATGAAAATGTTGCTGATGATGATGATGATTATATAGATGATGAAAATATAGGAGATGAAAATATAGAGGATGATGATGATATGGAAGTTGGGAATATAGAAGATGAAGATGTGGAGGAGGATGAAAATATAGTTGATGATGAGACAATTGATGGATTAGAACCAGTGTTTGAACGACGCTTTAGTATGTTTACATCCATGTTAGCCTCTAATGACTATATTGGCATTGCGACTTTAACTGATGATGAAGGAATTGAGGATTTACATGGGGATTGTCCCGAACACGAACCTGCCTCACCTTTATACACCACACTCGATATGGAAATCATTAATTCTAATATGTGTGAGACAGTTGCAGTTCCGAATGTTGGTTTCGTTGGGAGATCAGACGAGTTATGTATAGGAAGGAGGTTTAACACTAAGGAAGATTTGAAGCATGAGGTTAAAAAATATGCCGTTCTTAATGACCAACAGTTTGAGGTAGTTGAGTCTACCACTATAGTTTGGTCAATTCGATGTAAGAAACATGCGGATGGGTGTCCATGGAGACTTTGAGCATGTCGTAGGAAGAAGCATGGCATGTTTGAGATTACTCAATACAAAAGCCCTCATACTTGTGTTTATGCAAGAGTAAATGAAGATCATAATCAATTAGACGCTTCTTTGATCTGTAGAACGATATGTTCTTTTGTGAAAGATGAACCTTCCATAACAATTGCAATGTTACAGAACATTATCAAGGAAAAATTTAAGTTCAATGTTTCTTACTACAAGGTTTGGGATGGGAAGAGAAAAGCAATGACACATGTTTTTGGTGATCATAAAAAATCATTTAATCTACTACCTAAGTGGTTGAATGCCGTGAAACAAGTAAATCCGGGGACACAAGTCGAATGGAGGATTGATGGTATGGATACCCCGGGAGAAGGTATATTGCGTAGTGTATTTTGGTCATTTGGACCAAGCATTGCCGGTTTTGCATATTGCCGACCCATGATTCAAATCGATGGAGCTCATTTGTATGGAAAGTATAATGGAAAACTTTTAATTGATACTGCAGTAGATTCAAATGAACATATATTTCCCCTTGCATTTGCCATTGTGAATGAGGAAAGTAAAGACAATTGGGGGTGGTTTTTACGTCATTTGAGGTTTAAAGTCACACAAAGGGAAGGTATTTGCTTAATTTCTGATCGTCACAAGGGTATCATATCCACCATTAATGATCCTGATAATGGGTGGACAGAGCCATATGCTTATCATCGTTTTTGTCTACGTCATGTGGCCAGTAACTTTAATAAGAAGTTCAAAAACCAGTTACTAAAAAATCTTGTTTATCGTGCTGGTGCGGAGTCCCAAGTACGTAAGTTTCAACAATGCATGGAAGAACTTGAACTTGCAGATCCTGATTGTGTTTCTTTTTTTGATAACTTGAGTCCCGATAGGTGGACACTATCACATGATGGTGGATATCGATATGGGTGGATGACAACTAACGTTGCTGAATGCATAAATGGGGTTTTGAAGGGTGCTCGTATGTTACCGATTACGGCATTAGTTGAGTTTACCTACTATCGAATTGTAAGGTATTTCATGGAACGCCGAATTGAGGTAGATGAAGCAATTGCCGAAAACAATGTGTACACAAGGTCAGAGTTATCTAATAAATTTTACATATTTTGTTTTAAATTGTAGTAAATAACAAGTGTTTACTCTTAGATACACTCTTAACAAAATTGCACATTGGGAGAAACGAGCTGCTGATCATGAAGCAAGATTATATGATCGTCATGACGGGCTTTTTGAGGTTACGACTGGTAGATATAGTATGACTGAAAAGGGTGGGAACGTACACACTGTCAAGTTGAGCTCCAGGATGTGTACATGTAACAAGTGGGCGACTTATGGAATTCCTTGTTCACATGTCATAGCGGTATGTAAAGTAGTTCGGATGGACTATTTGTCGTTGATTGAAAATTATTATAGGCTTACCACTTATAAAGAGTCATATTCTACCCAGTTTCAACCTATCCCACATAGAGATTATTGGCGTGATCCTGAATTCCGATTCTTCATCCTAACAACGATCTTTTGAGGAAGAAAGGAAGACCACGTACTCGTCGTTTTAGGAATGAGATGGATTGGTGTGAATCAAGTACTAAACAACATTGTGGGTTATGCAAGAAAGTGGGCCATAATCGACGTTCTTGCCCGTCACGACCTCGAAGCAAGTCATAGACATTTGTTTAAGGTATTTATATTGTGATTGTCTTATGGATTATGTAATAGAAACTTTTAGTTTAGACTTTTATCATTTCGATGTTGATTATGTAATAGACTTGGTTATTCTAGTATTATGTTCTTTGGATGCTTATTATGTAATATACTTTTTTATCTGAACCATTGACTTGTAGGCGACGAGAGGTTGGAAGTGGACGGTCTATTCCAGTTGACCAACGCATGATTCCACTTTTACTACAATCTGGATTTTACGGAGTTTCCCGTATTGGTTGTATTTCATTGGATTGGGCACTGATCACCGCTCTAGTGGAGAGGTGGAGACCAGAGACTCACACATTTCATCTACCGACTGGAGAGTGTACAGTTACATTACAAGATGTTGCTGTGCAATTTGGGTTACCTATTAATGGTTGTGCAGTCACAGGATCACTCACATATTCATGGCCTACAGTATGTCAAGATTTCTTAGGTGTGACGCCTCCTCCTAACAAATTGAATGGGTCGCGATTGAGTATGCCGTGGTTGACTGGGCAGTTGCCTTACATTCCCGATGGAGCTGATGAGTTTACCATTATGCAGCATACACGGGCATATATTTTATGTTTGTTGGGTGGTGTCATCGCACTAGATAAGTCTAATAGTCTGGTTCATCTTATGTATCTCCCATTACTTGCCGATTTTGAGGCAGCTGGTCGTTTTAGTTGGGGTAGTGCATGTCTTGCAGTTCTCTATCGTGAGATGTGCAGGGCAAGTAACCAGGATGCCTCGAAAATAGCTGGTCCTCTTCTTTTACTACGATTATGGGCATGGGATCGTCTACCATTTCTAGCTCCAATTAGACATCACATGTATGAATATGAAACGAAGATCGTCCTTTGGGATCAAGGTACCAACTACATTCTCATACTTCTCTTTATAATTATTTATCGATTTCACTATATTAAATTTACTATTCGATGTAGATGGGTTGATGCTTTCACATGCAATGATCTTCCCACACATGTACTTATTTTATACCGTCATATGCTAGATCAGCTAACTTCTGAGCAGGTATCAAATTATTTATAATTATATTTTAAATACCAGTGTAACATACTAATCGAGTTTTTTTAATTAAAAATACAGATTATATGGCAACCATATACAAACGTTATTATGTTGTTACCGGAGTATTGTAGACGGGATCAGAATGTGTGGATGACTGTAAGTCCACTCATATGTTTCTATATATGTGAGTGGCATCGACCCGATCGTACTATGAGACAATTTGGATTTCGTCAAATAGTTCCTATCGATTGTGACACTGAACCACAGCTTCATAGATTTGACTTACGGGGTAGATACAATCACGATTGGATTTCACAATTGGATGGGTACTTACAACGGTGGAATCGAAGAATGGATCATATACTTGTCGGTGATGATGTTCAAGAGGGTTCTGATGTTTCAGATGATTATTATGAGTAGTATTATAGTATCACACGTCGATTTATTTCCCACGTTGGCGGAACTTATGACACTTTGGTATGTATTCAGTCATTTTATGTATAAATCTATTACAAGTTTTTTTTTCGTATACATATTTATTTTGTTTTTTTTTTCCTATATAGATTGATATGTTCAATGACTTGTCAACATCGGATGATCCTAATACTAGACTTGCTAGTGAGCGTGGTTTAAGTATAATTCGTGAATCTAGACGAAAGCTCGTCGCTCAGCGACCTAATGTGCGACGCACCCGTGAACATCCTGAAAGAAGGATAGCAAGAGAGAGACAACATGTTCCTGTTGAAGATCCAGCTGATATTGATCATCCTACGCAGACATTTTCATCCACCACTCCACCTGACTCATCTTTTATCGGAGATCCATCAGGCTCACACTCGCCTCATCTTTTCATGATTCCTACTCCTGGAGCTATTGACTATTCCTTACGTACATCTCTACCATTTGGTGAGGGGTCTAGCATGCATTTTGATCAAGAACCAGTTCGTCCACCACCACGTCGAGGGCGAGGGAGAGGGCGAGGTCGAGGTCGAGGTCAAGATTTGCCTCCACGACAACATCCTTGGCGTGATAGACATCCTCCATCGTGCGGGACATGATTTCTTTTAGCATCTAATTTAATTTTCTTCAATATCAAACGTTTATGATATTTCATTTTGTGCACTATCTACTTTTTTTAGAATGTTTAATTTCGATGTTATAACTAATCTTTTATCATATTTTGCTTCAAATTTCTTCATTTCTCATAGTTTATTATTATTATTATATGGAGATTATTAATATGAGAACAAGAGAAGAAAACGTGGAATGATTTTGCATTGAGAGAACACAAGCATGTTCCTATAAATGGAGAAAAAAAAAACCTTCTGCATTGAAAACGTGGAATGGTTCCACGTTTTCATTAAAAACGTGGAATCATTCCACGTTTTTAGATAAAAACGTGGAATGGTTCCACGTTTTCATTAAAAGCGTGGAATGATTCCACGTTTTTAGTTAAAAACGTGGAATGATTCCACGCTTTTAATGAAAACGTGGAACCATTCCACGTTTTCTGCTGACATGGATAATAAAAACGTGGAATGATACCACGTTTTCAGTCAACGGTCAACAATTGCCCTAGTTTGCTAAAACGTTTCACCAGTACTCTATTCTGCTATATATTTTGAAAACCCACATTAGTCCGAAAATTACCCCTCCTAAAACTCCTCAAGAAGTTGAGAGTATGAGACAGTATCCTTATGCATCAGCAGTTGGAAGTCTAATGTATGTGATGTTGTGTACTAGACCGGACATCTGTTATGCAGTAGGGATAGTAAGCTGTTACCAATTAAACCCAAGTTATGAACATTGGGTTGCAGTCAAGAATATTCTCAAGTATCTTCGGAGAACGAGAGAACATGTGATAGTGTACAGTAAAGAGAATTTGATTCTCAAGGGGTACACAGATTCTGACTTCCAGGAAGATAAGGATTCTAGGAAATCCACGTCTGGATCAGTTTTCACACTTTGTAGTGGAGCCATTGTTTGGAGGAGTATAAAGCAAAATTGTATTGCTGACTCCACAATGGAGGCCGAGTACGTAGCCACTTGCGAAGCTGCTAAAGAGGGTGTCTGGCTTAGGAAGTTCCTAACCGATCTGGAGGTAGTACCAGACATGGACAAACCCATAACACTGTTCTGTGATAACAGTGGTGCTATAGCCAACTCCAAAGAACCTAGAAGCCACAAACGGGGAAAGCACATAGAGAGAAAGTATCACCTGATAAGGGAGATAGTCAAAAGAGGAGATGTTGTACTGATAAAGATATCCTCTGAGGATAATATTATTGATCCATTTACAAAGACGCTTTCTGCTAAGGTGTTCGAGCGTCATATGTGGGTAGTTTAGGATTACTAGATAAATCTCTGTAAAGCTTTAGTGCAAGTGGGAGATTGCTGGGGGTCTGCCCTAAGTCTTATGTAATACAATTAAACTATAAATAAATAAAGGAATTATTAATTAGTAATATTTACATTGTCATTTATTATTAGTTTAATAAATGTAATCCATCATAAGATCAAGAGTTACATATGATAACTTAAAGTGAGCATATGATGTGTGAAGATTCACTTAAGTGTGACTCAAATATTCTGTGGTATATGAATAAAGGTTGGGTGCCTTATTTCTGGTAACACCACTAACACGACCCACTTATGAATTGGCACAAGTGATATCATCTGGATCACTCATGTAGAGACATGTGAGTGGGGGTGTTGCTGTAATAGAGATTGTAGTAGACTGGACTAAGATAAACTTACTGTCTTCTGGGAAAACTGTTACACAGAAAGACACTTCGTTTATCCACTGGTTGATCATGTACAATTGATCTTAATCCTGAGTGGATTACGAACTTCTGTTCGCAAGAGACTAGCCTTTGATTTGCATAGGTGAGAGTGACTTGATATAATTCGCTCAATATGCCTCCCACTTTGGGGATTGCATCTTGCTTATAGCTGGGAACGTAATTACACAAGAATGGAGTTCACTCTTTTCCATATAGGAAAATAGAAAAGTAGTTCCCTTATGGACTTATTCGGTCTTGAACAGCGTGACCCCATATTCCTCTGATCAAGAAAAAGGTTAAAGACGCATAATGGAGATTATGTAAGGTTGTCATTGGAGAATCAGTTGGGCTTAAGAAACAAGACATATGATGGAGGTTAATACGGTGCAAATACCTAGCCATGGATACGAACTAACTTGTGAAGGATCAAAGTGTAGTTAATGATATTAGCCAATGGACATAACTATGTCTATAGTACTAAGAGTACAACTCTAGATATTTAGTGGAGTTATCTAGGAGTTAATGAATAAGAGTTCATTGATTGAAGGAGTTCAATCAATGTAATTCTAGATCATTGGAGCTTAGTTCTATAGGTTCATTAAGTCATCCGAGCTAACGCATGTAATTGAGAACCTAAATCAATGATGATTAATTTCTTTGGAAAAACGATTTCAAGCATTTGATTTGAAGTTGTCAAATCAATTAAGGCAAATACAAATAGAGGAGTCTATTTGCTTAATTAAATGAAATTAAATAGAAGAGTCTATTTAATTATTTAATTAATGGTGAAATTAAATAGAAGAGTCTATTTAATTATTTATTAAATAGAGGAGTCTATTTAATTATATAATAGAGAGATTAAATAGAGGAGTCTATTTAATTAAATTAATTTTGAAGTTGTCAAAAATTAATGGGGATTTAAATAGAGGAGTCTATTTAAATATTTAATTTGAAGAAGTCAAATTAAAGAGGAAATAAATAAAAGGGGTTTTATTTATTTAATGGAATTGTTCTATTAAAATAAAAAGAAAAATAAAATGCCCAATATCGTCATGGAGATGACGTGGTGGGCGTGTGACCCATGGGTAGGGTCACACGCCCCATTGGTTAAATGGTAACCAATTATATACATTTTATTTTAATTAAAATATATGAATATCTTAATGGTTAAGATATGGAATAATTATTTAAATTAATAAAGATTAATTTAAATAAAAGATATGGGATTATCTTATAAGATATTATATCTTAATTATTTAAAATATATTTTATAATATATTTATTAATTATTTTAATTATTAAAAAGATATTCAAAGATTTTCTGAGGGCTTGGTTTTCCTATAAATATAAGGTTCAGAAAATTCCTTTCCCTCTCTCTCATTGCCGCCGCCGCCCCCTAGGGTATATGGAAGAAGATTTTTCTTCCCTCTTCCTTTTTTCAAAGAGGATAGTGCCCACGCACCGATTCTCTTTTGTGCTTAGTGAGAAAGAACTTTTTGGTGGTTCCAAGATCATAACCATCGAAGAACGAGGAAGAGCCAGACACTTTTCGCAAAGGTTCGTATTCGATTTTATGCATTTAGAATTTTGTTAATATTATAGTGCAAGGAAAGATCCTTGGGACTTCCGTTTGAGAACTCTTTTAGATGCCTCAATCCCAACACACATAGTTGGCCCCCACTTGAGTAGAGTTTTATGTCTTGAAGTCTTGTTTGAGTCTAATAGTTCTCAGAATGATTTGATTCAAACTATTTACATAGATGCAATAAAGTAGAAAAAGTAAACTCTTGTTTCATTCAATGGCAAAACTCTCTCAATAGAAACTTTATTGAAAGAATAAAATTACAATAAGTGTAATTGATGAAATAAAATCTGAGTTGTTTGATATTTCATAAGAGCAGTAGAGCTTTTCGGCTGAGGTTAATAAATGTGTCGATATCTCAGCCTACTGCGTTAGTGACCTGACATGCTTTTCTTCTTTACTAGTCGGGCCCCCAAATATGGTTCTTATTTCTCCATTTGGAAAATTTTGATTGTCACGATCCTGATCTTCCTGATTTCCTTTACTTCTCACAAATTCCTTCATGTACCCTATTTGAATAAGGGTTTCAATTTCTTCCTTGAGATTGAAGCAATAAGTTGAGGTGGTATGGTCGTTGTCTTTGTGGAAAAGGCAATTCTTGTCTTTGTTTCTCTTGTTTGACCCTGCTTTCATTTTAGGCGGCCACCTCACCAAGTTTTTGTCTTTCATCTCCATGAGTAGTTGTTCAATCGGGACCGTGGTAGGAGTGTATTTTTTAAACTACTTGAAGAAAGACTCAGCTTCTCAAGTTGGTCTCCTGACCTATGTCTCTTGTCATCCTCGTGACGGACAGTCCCCCAGAAAAAGTCTTCTATTCGGTCTCTTTTCCTGTGCTCTGATCGTTTACTACTAGCTCCTTCATCTGAAGTCTTCCTTGCACTAAGAACCTCTCCGACGTTCATATATTTTTGCGTTCTAGCGAGAAGCTCGGTGTATGTAGTAGGGTCAATTTCATTAAAATAATGAAAGTTTTCCATCACTATTCTTGAAAAAATTAATTATAGGATTCAAATGTTACATTTTAACATTTTAAAATAGAGAAATCTCATTAGATATGAGATTTTGATGTAATATTTGTAAATATATCATCATTTAAAAGTACTTGTCAATAAAACATTTTTTACAATGTTAATTAGTGATTAATAACGATTAATGTGTATATCAGTGGTATGTAAAAATATGTAATTCAGTATTTATCACTTAATTCACCCGGATCAAAATTTACTTTATTAACAAATATTTTTAAGAGTATATTTTTATAGATATTATTACAAATTTTGATAGCCCCTTTAAAATATACGGTCAAATACACTTTATTTTTCCATAAAACTCATACAATATTTTGAAACTCGGGAATGTTTGTTAAACCGGATAGGCTTAATTAGTCGAACTCATGTTTATTAAATAAGTTTAATTACTCAAAATTTGTTTTTATTTCTTTAACTAAAAACAACAAATATAATATAGGGGCTCTTGCAAAAATAGTAAAAATAGGTCCAATATTTGTAAAAATAGCCGTAAAAAAACATATTTGTAAAAATAGCAGAAAAATTAAATTCGCACCTAAAATATTACAAAATTCCAACTAGTAATCAGTAATATCTTCACAAGTAAATCACTGATTTACTGATATCCTAATATTTTGTGCAGGAATCACTTATTATTTTATGAGTTATCACTGATATCTCTGATCACATAAATGAGAGTTTTTAAAAATATGTTATATTTGTAAATACTTTTTAAAAATGCTATATTTATAAATTTTGCTAAAAATTTTGCTACCGAATGAAATTTTCAAATAATATATAAGCCAAAAAAGGCAAAGAGAAAGGTGGAGAAGTGTGAAAAAATGGTAATAACATTATCGGCATCAAAACCACACTATCTTTCTTGTTCTTAATTCTTCTTCTCATTCTATTTCTTCTTCGTGTTCTTTGATGGTTTTTTTTTAATTTTTTTGTTCTTAAGATTTTTCTTCATTTGTTGAGTTAGGGTTTGTGGTGATCTTTTAATCACGATTTCTTAGATCTGTATTTTTCCGATGGCCAAGGTCGAAGCTTACTTCTTCTTCTTATTGTTCTTCTTCTTCTCTTCTTTTTATTATTTTTCTGGGTTTTGACGTTTTGTTATTATACTGTACATGAATATGGTTCTTCTTCTTCCTTTTTTGTTTTCAAGTGTTGAATGTATAGTACACGTTTTTTTATTATATTGTACATGAATATGGTTATACGTTATAATTATTTACTCTATTTTTTATTTTTTATTTATGACATATAGCGTTTATTATTTTTCTTATTTTTTTAAAGGAAAAGTTTACTACATTTTACTATTTTATTATATGTTTATAACGTAAAGTATAATGTTTATTATTATTACTTACTGTTTTAAGAGAAAATTTCACTATATTGTACTGTTTTATTCTTTGTTTATAGCCTACACTATAATGTTTACTATTATTATTTTACTTTTTAAGAGAAATTTTACTATATTTGTACTATATTATTTTTGTTTCTAATGTACATTACAGTATTTAGTATTATTACTTACTTACTTACTCTTCCTTGTACCTTCATCTTCTTATTCTTCTTCAATTTCTGAGATTTTTTCCTCTAAAATTCTAAGATCTCCTTCTCTTTAAAGCTCATTTTTATATGCGTTTCAGTTTTTTTTTTTTTTTTTTCATTTTGGAGATTTGCAATCAATGGTAGATTTTTATCTCCCAAAAAACCATCCAAGATTTTCTCCTATTTTTACTCCTTCCTTTTTTTCATTTCCCTTACTATTCTCTTTCCATATCTCAACTAAGGGCTTTATTGTATTTTCATATCATTTGAAAATTCATTGGGGCAATTTTGTTTTATTTTTTTCTTTCGGGCCATTATACTTTAACTTTTTTGAATTTGGGCTATATACCTTGTTTTCCTTAAAAATTAACAAGCCCATTCCAAGACTTACCAAGTTGGTGCAATCTGGGCCAAGAAATGGTAAAGGCCTTTTCTATTTGTTTTCTTGGTCTGTTTTCCCCTATTTCTTCTTCTATCTGAAACTTTTTGTTTTCTTTTCTGTCTTCGTCTGGACTATGAGTCTCCAGTATTGATAACTTATCTTGAAAGCTGTTCGTACCAAGTAATTTAAGACACTTTTTCTTTCTGATTTCAACAATCTTAATTATAAGGGGAAGGTTTTTGAAAGAGCTTATTATTCTTTATTTCTGTTAATAACTATCATCAAAGGCTATATTGCTTGAGAAAAACACCCATCTTCTTATCTATGATCTACTCGTTGAGCTATTCAAGTCTGTTCAAATTATTTTTTATTACTTTAAAATACAACAGAGCAAGATTATTTAACAGTTGCTTTGCAAGCTGTCATCCTTTCACTTGAGAATTTGGAACATTCGTTTGATTTTAACGGTTGCTTCTCTATGCTCCTAACAGTTGATGTGCTTCTACATTATGAATTTACCAACTGCATAAGTAAATCCATACATCTTCCACATTTATATTTGAGAAATTTCATTGGGTAGCATAATTTTTAATAATATTTATAAATACATCATTTTTAAAAGTATTTGCAAATATAACAGATTTTTAAAAACTCTCATTCAAGTGATCAGAAAAATCGGTGATTATAAGATAATTAGTGATTACTATAAGGTTATCAGTAATTCATGCACAAAATATCAAGATATCAGTAAAATCAGTTATTACTAACATAGAAATCAGTGATTACTTGTGAGGATATTACTGATTACTAGTGGCAATTTTATAATATTTTAAGCGCGAATTTGAGTTTTTTACTATTTTTATAAATAAGTTTTTTTACTGTTATTTTTACAAATATTAGATCTAATTCAATTAATTTTGCAAAGCCCATTTATATATTGAACAATACTTTCCATCATATATCAACTTGCTTTGTTCTGATATCTAAGAAACATATTCTAAATTGAAAATTGATTAACCCTTCACTGTTTGCTTTTGTAGTGCCAATTATATATCAAGTTCACCGAATGCGTACTTTGCTACTCTGAGTGGACTCGAAACACAAAGCAAATTGCTTCATTATTAAATTATTAACATAAATCAAATCATTAATTCCACTAAAAATATAGTATATCATGTAAATACTTTCTAAATAATATTATATTCACAATCTCCAAAATACAATGAGAAAAACTTGGAAGTGCAAAAGAAAAGATTAAACGAAAAAAAAAAAAAAATTTTGGTAACTCTTAAGCCATGGCCTAAAGCATGATACAAATCTTAATCTATCTATTATCTATTATCTATTATCTATTACTACTTAAAAAGTGTGCTAATGGGAGAAACATTTTTTGACACTAATACCCTCCCACTATTGGTAAATATCTAAACTACCATTATTCCTTCATTTAAATATTATAAATATCAATTTATGCTAAATAATAAATAATCAAAATTATAATAAATAAAAATCTAAATATTGTGTAAAATTCTTCTTCATTATGAGTTTTAATTCAATTTTTTTTTCTCATTTCAATAATATTATCTTTAGCTCTTTAATTAAATCTCTAACGTCTTTAATAAAAGTTTTAAGTCGTTTAAAAAATAATGGATGATCAAAATGATATATGCTACTTTAAAAGAGGAATAGTACCATATAAACATACACTAATATTTAATCAATATTAAATTAAAAAAAGATGGAAGAAATTTATTAAAAAAGGTGTTCAATCAAATATTAAAAAATTAATATAAGTAATATTAACAAATAACGTACAACGCACGTGCTAAAAAACTAGTATATTAAAAGTGTGAATGAAGGGAGAATCTTTCACTTCCAATTCTACCCTCATTCTTTCTTTTAATCCCCAATCCATCTTGATCTTTTGATTAGGCTTCCTTACAATCTCCACTTACATTGGATCTACTCCAACGTAAAGCCCATACATTTACTGCAAATACAAACCAATAGTATTCTCATGTTAAGCCATTATTGCCTTGAGAATTACAAACCATGATGCTACCTTGAGAATGAGAATCGTCCATTCATTTTTCATTTTATCAATCTTTGTTCCGTTCTTTTATTATTGTTCCTCCTCAAACCTTATAAATGGAAGAGAAGGGGATAAAACCGAAGTAAAAAATCTTCCTAGGAAAAGAAAGACAGTAAGCAATCCTTTTTTTAATTTTTTTTTTGTTTTATGCTATTTTTATTTTCTCTGATAATTACTCAGTTTTTTCCTCTCCGTCCTCCATGAAAATGGACGATTCAACATACATTAGCATTGCTTTGGTTTGGAATCAGATACTGGTGAATAATTTGTAGATAGACAACAAGCGGATTGTGGAGTTGGTAGAAACGATGTAAAATTTTCTTTTCTACGGGTTTAACATGAGTAGACTATATAACTTAGTTTGTAATGCTTGAAGAAGCCATTAAAGCCACCGTGAAAACTTGAGCGCAATACTATCCTTTTCTTTTCTGTCTCTCTCGCTTCAATTTTCATATGGGATCTAGGTTTGAATGGCTTTTCAAAATTGTTGCTATGAAATGTGTGGAAGGCAATATGAAAAAATTATATTAATAGTCCTTTTAAGGTTCTAATGTCAATTTTTTCCGAATGTTTAGTTCAAGTTATTATTTTAATCGTTGTAGTGGATGCCCAAATTTTAAGGTAGTTGATAATTAAAATTGATTTTATTGCATTCATTTTTTTACTACGAATCAGAAGAAATTGATTTTATTGCAAATTCTCTCAAATGAATTTTCAATTATAACCGTCGACATTTTGCATTCTGGACATGATTATTTATTATATTAAAGAAATAAACTAAATTTTCAATATAATCAATTTACACCTTAAACTTTAATAAATGATTCAATCTGTACCCTTTATTAGTAAAATTACTATTATTTTTAGAATATTTTAATTAGACGCAAGCGTTTTTATATCTAAATAAAGTTAATTGTTTGAAAATTAATTTTATATTTACGTTAAATATTATTTGTGACTAGATTTGACAATTTCAGGTGTTGGGTTTGAACATTTTTGTTCCGTTTAATTTTTTATTTTTATTTTAGCAATTGTACCGTTTAATTTGGTACCTAAGTTTTGAGTTTTTTCATAGTTGAGGTTGGACGTTTTTATAATTAAGTTATAGACGTTTTGTTAATTTTATCATTTGGTTATTTAATAATTGAATTTTGATTAATTTTATAGTTTTATTATTATGTGGGTTTAAATTGATTCACTTGAAAAGGTTTAGGTGTAAATTAATTAAATTGAAAGTTTAAGGTTTAAATTGACACACACCGTGTAAAGTTTAGGGGTGTAAATTGATTTTTTCCCAAAAAAATATTCATCGTTGTCTTCTTTGACTCACATAACTTTCTTTTGGTGTAAAAAAAAATATGCAATATAATCATTCGTATTTTAATTGGAAGGATGATTTTTCCTTTTTTTTTTAGTTGTTGGGGTTAAATGAGGTCCTTTCATAGATTTTACTCAACATCGTGTTTTATAGAATCATGATGTTGTTTGCTTGAAATTTAAAAAGGATGAGATGTGTGTTTAGAAACCTTTATGAAAAACTAAAGGATGGGAACGAGGGGTTTAAAAATCCAACATTCGGATCCATTCTCTTTTTAAAAAATTGTAATTTTTGGATTGGTCTTTATACTCGAAAGGAGAGAGAATATTTTATTAGCAATTTTATAATATTTGTTAGAAGAAATAATGTGTTATTAACAATTTTAAAATTTTACACGAATTGGGTGTTAAAAATTTATCATTCCATAATCGTTTTAGATAAATATATATATATATATATATATATATATATATATATATATATATATATATTCACAAAAAAAATATATTTAATTATATATTATATATAATTGAACTGTTGATTTATAAAGGAAGATTAATAAAGTAAAAATAAGATTATTTATGAGAATTAAAATATTAGGTTTTTTTCGACCCAATTAATAATATGAATAACTTGGTAATGTGGCGGGCAATAGTAAATAACTTTGATATTACTATTAGTTGATGAATAATTTTATTATAACTATTTTGAACGAGAGTGATTGATTTTATTGTTCAACAATGTTTTTATACGATAAGCAATTCAGTTTAAGTTAGAAGCAATATTTGAGTATAATGAATGTCATAATTTATTTACACGTGTACGTGCAACGCACGTAATATTAGACTAGTCTTTCTAATATACCCTATTCTATGCATAATTTCTTGTTATGCAATTACCATTTTGCCACTGAAGCTTCCATTTGAGTTTCTTCTCACTAATGTTCTGAAAATGGCGGTCATGATGAAATCTACTCCAATGGGTCGTCTAGAAATCCAGTTTCTCAAATGGGTCTCAGCCAAATTCTTACAAAGCCACGCCTTCAATGGTGTACGGAATCTCAATCTCAATCTCAATCTCAAAAAATAATATGTGGGCTGCGAAAGGGGGATAGGAAGCCCATGTGGAAATCAAGGGTGCTTTCCAGTGAGGCAATTCAAGCAGTTCAATCACTAAATCTTCAGCAAAAGTTAAGGATGTAATCAATGGCAGGCTCAGTAGATTGCTGAAAGCAGATTTGTTAGATACTTTGACTGAGTTGCAGAGACAAAATGAATTGGAGTTGGCACTTGAGGTATTTATTGGTCTTTCTTTTTTTAATTCATTTATGATGTCTTGGGATTCTGCCCCTGCTTGAGTAAAGTAAGAACATTGGTGATTCTCTCAAAGACTTGATGAAAGTTGCCATTATACATAGGTTATGTTGGTGCTTGTTTGAAATTTGGAAATTTTTAGTGCCTTGTTGTAAAAATAAATCACTGATATTCCTAATATATTTTTAACACTCCCCTTCGTGTGGGATTGAATATTCATGCGAATCCCTGAAATATTAATAAACAGAGAGGAAATGAGAACGCCGAGGTTTGAATTCGGACTCTATGCTCTGGTAGTAGACAGTAGACCAAAAAGCTTAAGTTGTTGAGTTACAAGAAATTTTACATATATGTATATATATTCAACATTGACTAATGTAAGTTAAGGTACAAAAGAAAATAGATGTTGATCGTGTAAACTTAATTTGGATTGAAATTCTGATGGTGTCAACTTAGACTTTGACCCAATTGGTTGCCTATACAATTATGCCAAAAATATATCATGCTAATGTAGAGTGGTGACGTTTATTACTATATTAATGAAAAAATCAATTAATATATGTTTTGAACATAATGAGTGATGTCATAATGCAAGGTGCAACTTACCTCGTCAATGGATTTGCTATTGCGTTCTAGTTTTTTCTTAATAATAACACTGGTTTTCTGACTAATTATCCATGAGATGAAGAAGTTGATAAAATTAATACACTTCCTTTATTTTTTCAAAGATTGTCTTATAAAAAATATGTACTATTCTTTCAATTCTAAGTTTTATTCTATCTTAACTGAAATCAGGTTTTAGGTCTTCAAATTTGTGCAGAATGAAGTATGGTACGAGCCAGATCTAGCCTTTTACCATGGGATGATTATGATAATGGGAAAGAATAAGTTAGTTGAAATGGCTGAAAAGGTCTTTCATGAGTTAAAGAAGGATGGCTTAGAACCAGACACAAGGGCCCTTAATGAGATGATGGGAGCATATTTACAAGTGGGAATGATTGAAAGCGCTATCGATACGTATGGATTAATGAAATCCTCAGGTTGTACACCAGATAAACTGACGTTCAAAATTTTGATCAAGAATTTAGAGCAATTTGGAGAAGAGTTTGCTTCAATGGTAAAGAAAGACTGTGATGAGTACTTAGATTCTCCTGAGAAGTTCCTTAATGAAGTCGAACAAAAAAGCGTGAAGAATAAAGTTCCTTAATTATTCACAGTGAACTTTAGTTATGCTAAAGCATTTTAATTATATACTAAAAATATTTATAGAAAAGTTGAATTTCCTCCATTTATGAGTCTAAATATGCTCCTTGTTCATACTTTTGTGATGATATTTTCTATTCAATGTTTAACCTGCTGAATCTGTGCATATGGTAACTACCTTGGATGAATTGGACTTTTGATATTTCAGATGCGGGATCAGTTTAATAATTGTTATTTCAGATGCGGGATCAGTTTAAGTATTGTTTTGATTGTATTTTTACCATTCATTTACTACTCATTTACTTTGGGTAATTAGCCTATAAATAGGGTTTTTAATTTCATTGTGTAGCATTCTTTTTTGTCCATGATTTTTTTTTCCTGAGAGGATTATCACTCCATCAGATGTACTTTGTGCTTTTTGTTAATGAAATTGGGTTTAGCCTTTCCTCCTTAAGCTGCACCAATTTAGAAATAGAGGTACATGGTGTTTTATATTATTTTTTAGGAGGAGTTATATTTTATCTAACACGTACGTTTCACGGTGTATAATTGTATTGAGGTGAATTATTACGTTGTATAATTGTATTGAGGTGAATTATTTGACTTTGAAATTGTAGTTTCTTTTTACTCTTTTGCACTATTTTGATCTCTCACTGGCCATTGATTCTCCTGATATGAGTTTACTCTTTTCATGATGTTGCATTTGTTTAACATGTTTTAAAAAAAATGGTTTATTGAATATTTAGATGTGTTTGATATATTGATTATATTTTTTAATTGTTCAATGTAATTTTTTTTTTCTGAAATCCTCACTCATTAAATTATGGATCGTATTCGTACACATTGCCCGAACTACATAAATGAATGATAACTCCCTCTTGGTCTGTCCTATTTTATGTAGTAAGAGTGAAGAATAATAAGGTAATTTTTAAATTTGTACCTTTAAAAGGATAGATTTAAATATAAAATAAATAATAAAGATGAAACAAACTACTATTCCCTACCACACAAGCTCCTATTTTCTATAATCTTTTTAATGTGGGGGTAAAATTAGAATTTGATTATTTTGTTCCATGAAATCAGTTTACTTTAATTTTGTGTGATAACCAGAATTGTTATTTATAATGACAATTACTAACCAGAATTTTTATTTATAATGACAATCAATTATTTAAAATTATTAATCAATAAAATGAAATTAAAAGTCTATGTTTAAATAGATTCATCTCATTAATTATTAGGGTATATAAAAAAAAATCATAGGTTGATTTTTTTTAAAACATTCTATTATGTAAAATCAAATCAAGAATTACACGTGCATCAAACGTGATAAAAACTAATCTTATAAATGTTCAAGTTTGAGAGGGAGAGGAGAGGATGATCGATTTATGGGTGATGAAGCTTCAACAATGCGTATTGAAATTAACTCAAAATTCCTAATTTAGGAAAAAATACTCAGAAAGTTTTTTGCTGTGATTCCTAATAAGATTTTATATAAATCTTCATACTTATATTTGTCATTTTCTCAATATTGGTATTGATTTTTGTAAGTCGTCAATCTTTCCAATTGATCAAATTTGAGCTGCCGCTCACATGATATATTCCATAGACATAGAGTTTGAGATGCCGCTAACATGATATATTTAGAAGTAATATTAAGACTTTTCTGTACATCATTAAGTAGACAAATTAGAATGTAATTGCATTCAAAATAGTTCAAATGGTCAAAAAGTAAACTCTAAATTATTATTATTATAGGAAAAAAATATTTGGACAAAAGAATAAAACATAACAATGGAACCAAACTTTCTACGAGTTTTTAAGGTTAAGATTTTTAACTTAGTAAGAATTTTTTAGGAATGGAACCAAATTATTATTATTATAGGAAAAAAAAAGAATAAAACATAACAATGGAACCAAATTATTATTATTATAGGAAAAAAAAATTCTTTTCACATTTGAAGGTTAAGATTTTTAACTTAGTAAGAATTTTTTTTATGGATAACTTCTTTTCACATTTGTCCACTAAAAACAACTCATCTCTAACAAATTCAAGCGTCACCTCAATATAAAACTCTCATCTCGGTTCTCTATATCGATCCTTTTTTTTGTGTGTGTGAGCAATCACTTAAATCTAGATAAGTCTGTACATGATAATTTTTTTAACAAAACATTTATATTTGTAATAGTATTCTAGTAAGAGTGAAAGATGAAATAAATATTTGATGTATATATGAATCTCTTGAAATTATACGATTGAAAAACTTGTAGATGGGAATCCAATGGAAAAGTTTGTAAATAAATAGTATGTGGTGAGATTAATAAATTTGAGATGAAAAAGATAGGTTTAGTTGGAAGGAAAATAAAATAAGAGAGATGAGAGTTCTATGAGAAAAACATACTAAAAGCGTTTTTATATTTTCATAGGGCCATGTCATGAGGTCAAGAAATGAAAAATGACTGATTTTCCCTGAACTTTTATATCTTATCTATGATCATCTTCCTCTAATCGACGTGAGATTTTGTTTTGACTCGAACATATTTTCATGTGAAGTTAATTGGAAAAGTCTTAATTGATAAAGACTTAGACTAGACGTATGATTTTTGAAAAATCTTTAGTCTTCAATTTGACCCACATGAGAGCAGAGCAGGTAGAAGTAATTATTAAAAAAAAAAAAAGAGTTTGATTTATACCATCTTTTGAAACATTATTTCTGATCTTAAAAAAATAAAACAATCGTTTATTTTCTCCACTCTCTGTAAGTTTAATCCATGGCGGAAGCAATTCTCTTCAACGTTGTTGGAGAGATGATCAAGAAATTAAGCTCTAAAGCTTTCAAAGAGCTCGGAATGATGTGTGGAGTTGAGGATGCGATTAACAAACTCATAAATTCTGCTTCATCCATCAAGGCTGTTCTTGCTTAACCATGCTTTTTATGATGTGGAAGATGTTATTGATGAATTCTCTTCTGAGGTTTCACGGCGAGAATTGATGGCTAAGGTAAAAGAGCGGAAAAGGTACGTTTCTTCTTCTCCCCAAACAACCAGCTTCTGTTTGCTCATAATGTGGCTCACAAATTAAAGAATGTTAGGGAGAATCTAGATGCTATTAAGGCTGATAGTGGTTTCGTTTAACCGAAAACGTCGAACCGAACGTTCGACACGTTTCGGAAAGAGGGAACACTCACTCTTTTATACCGGAGGAAGAGGTGGTAGGGAGAAATGATGATAAGGAAGAAGTGAAAAACCATCTACTTGATATGAATACCTGTTGTTGCGTGGAAATGGCACTAAGTATGACGCGTGGGCGTGCTCCGCGCCAATGCCGCTCTTGGTTCCACTTGTGCAACGAACAATAAATTTGTATGGAGTCGGAGGCGAAGATCCGCGTTGGAGATAACTTGCGTGGGTGTCCTGGTACGTAGGTGATCACCTGGGTAAGTAGAGTTAGTAGCACCGGTGTGGTGCCGGCCTAACACCCTCCGATGCTTAAGTTAGAGCAGAGCAGAGCTTGTGGTTAGAGCAAATATGGAATGAAAATGAATTACCTTTTGGCCATTTCTCATCTCCTATTTATAGGAGTGGAAATGGATGATGTCATCGAGCCACGTGTCACACACGGATTGGTCCATGTGTTGGGTCTTGAATGGGTGTAGGTGTGTAGGTAAGTGCATAGGTGTGTAGGTAGGTGCGTAGGTGCGTAGGTAGGCGGTGTGCACCTACACTTCCCTGAGGTGGGGGTAGACACGCGCAGCGCAATAACGGAGCTTCTTTCTTGGGCACTTAGTCCATATTTCTTTGAGATGGGTCCGCGTCTATACGCACCTTTCTTGATGTATGTTCCCCGCTAGTGGTGGAGGTCGGGTCCGTCGTGCGTGACATGCTCATATAACTAGGCTCACATGCGTAGGCCGAAAGAGTTTGAAATTTCCTCGTGTCTCTTTGTATGCCCGACACGTGGTCATTTTACCCTTAGCGATATTTTATCCATAACAGTGGCCCCCTACTCCCAAGTCGGGTTGGGGTAGCTTATGACCACTTGGGAGTGCTCTTGAGGGTGAAATTTTTCTAAGTATTCTCTTAGATGGTCGCTACTACCATGCACCTCCATTACTCAACCCTTCATTAAATTCAAACTCACTATTGCATTTGGTTGGTAGAACACTTATTACCCTTGTACATTCATCACTGATCTAGGCCGTCAATTTTACTTACTACGATCCAATGGCTAAAAGAAAGCTTGATTCCACTATAAATAAGGGAGGAATTTTCTTCTCTCATTTTCACACTTGGCAATTTGGAGAAGCCTTCAACCTTGTAAGATTTCAAATTTTCACCTCTCTTTCTTGTTCTTTTGTAAAGAATTTCCAATCACATATATTATACTTTATATTTTTTTTTTTACTAACTTTTTGTTCACTTCTACTTTGCTTTGTAGCTCCATCGTAGTGTCGGGGTTTTGTCACTTCGACCTTGGTGAGGTGAGTTTGGCAAACTTCAATGTTTATTTGCTTTCTGAATCTATTTTGGTCACTCTCTCTTTGTTGCTTCAAACTACTTAATGATTACTTTTGCCACTTTACTTCTCTTGCATTATTATTATTATTTTTTATTTTTTCTTAATAACACAGTAGGTAAGTATTCAGCAAAGCAATATAATTCTTCTCGGTAAGAACCGCGTAGCATAGCTTGAAACGTAGGCTACGGTTTTGAAAACGTCGTAGCTTCAAAATCCCTTTACATAGCAAGCCCAAAATTTCTACTTCTAGCTAAATAGCACAGCAGAGCCTTAAGGGCCAATTTTCAAACTCTTTGTATATCTACACAGCAGAGTGACAGAATCTTTTTCAAAATTTTTCAAGCTTGCGTTTTCAGACAGAGCAGACATACTCTTTCCCCCATTGATTTTTAAGGGAATTCAATTTTCCCTTGAAATCAAACAACATAGCAGAGCAATAGAAGTTCCATGATTTTTTTTCAAGAAGCACAACTACATAGCAGACCTCTTTTCACAGACACATACTTGCTTTCCTTTGGTTAATTCATCATATTTTGAAAACAATGATCTAAAACACATGGGTCTTCCTTTCTCAACTGAGAAAATCACGAGTTGATGAAGAACCAACCGCCTTAGACTGAGATTCAAGGAGCAAGAGACTTAGAATCGTGGAACATGAATCCCAAAACGTTGAAGTTACGGATTCCCATTATCATTACAGCTCTGATCTCGTTTTCTTCCTTGGGCCTCCACTTAGCAAAAACTCTCTTGAATTAGCTGCTTCCAACTAAGAACGTAGCAGTCGTATCTCACTCGTTCTCTCGTGGAGTCGTGAAGCCAGTAAAGCTGTTGTAGCCCCGGTAGGATGGCGCGAACCGAGAAGCCATCGAAGACAATTGATAACGAAATCCTGGAGCAGATTTAAATGGAAGATTAAATTTGAAGGAGAAATTTATGAAAATCGCCCCTGGTCAGATCTCTTTCTCACAATCGAAGACTGAGCAGTTATCCCACGATCTTTTTCTACCACGGCGAACCAGTAGATAATCAAATAAATTAGAAACTCCAACTTCGCAGATCTCATCTCCACGCCACCGAGAATTGAAAGACCAGCAGCTGATTGACAAATTTTGATCTCCAACCGGTAGAATACGTAAGGGAAAGGTATGAGAACCGAGAGATCATCACCACAGCTCTCATTCTCGCGTGATGATCACTGTGAAGTCGTGAAGGATCAAGCTTAAATCAGTAAGAGAACGATTATCACGAATTTCTTATCCAAATCTGCTTCAGATCTACTCTTCTATGAAATTGTTGGCTTGGATTTGCTTTGATTTGGTCTCTAATGGATGCATGCGAGAGGGAGGTCGAACGGTTGGGAGGAAAGAAAATGAAGAAGACACCTCTGCTACGCATTTTCCTTTTTCTTTTTCTTTTTATTTACAAGATTATGACCCGTCAACCCGTCAACCCGTGTGCCTCCACGACCCGCCTTCCTGATTTGAATCCGTCTGCTTTGCCTTCCACGTCCCGATGCAAGAGAGGGAGCTTCGAGATCACTCTTTTCCTCCAACTGAACTTCGGCTTGGTCTTCAATGGTGTCATCTGACTTTGTTCTCGGATGAATCCGTCTCGTGCTGATAGAGAGGGAAGCCGAGTTCACGGTCCAGCGTTAGAGAGAAACGAAAAACTTTGTTCTATCGAATTTCTCAGATTCACCATTTTCCCTTCGAAATTGCTTTAAACTCGATCTCTCAAGACTTCCTCTCGGGTTAGCGTTGAAGAGAAGTGAAGAATTCCATATAGATCTCGCTTGAATTCACTTCTAATTTCGTCTGCCATGGCCGTATGCGAGGGAGATCGAGGGTAGCTTCAACTTCTCAGCTTCAGATTTGATCTTTTTCTAAAGCCATGGCCGCTTGCGAGAGAGAGAATGAGGGATTGAGAGGAGAATCGTACAGCTCTGCTACGTTTTTTCCAAAAAATTTTGTTTTGTTTTTCTTCCGCCCGTTTACCCGTCTACGACCCGACTACCCGGATCCGAAGCTGGCTGGTGGCCCGCGTCCCTCTTGTGTCTCAGCCTCTCGCTGGGCCTGGTGCAAGTTTGGCCCAGCCCTTTCACTTTGGGCTGGGCTACTTACATCCTTTTTTTTTTATATATAAATACCAGCAGCCCTTTGTTGGGCTTGTGCTGGCGAGGCCCAGCCCCTTCATGTGGGCTGGGCCGTTTCATCACCATCAACAATTTTTTTTTTTTGGCTTGCAAATTCCAGCTTGTAAATTCAGCCCTCTTCCCCTTCTCCCTTTTTTTTGTGTAAATTGCAATGCATTGCTAACTTTACATAGAAATTAACCGAAATAATTTTGATTTCGCAGGGCCGCGCACTCCAACTTTGAGTAGAGGTAGTAAGTTTAATTCTCACTCTTGACTCGAGGTAGTGAATTTAATTTCCACTAATGCCCTTAGCAATTTTTGACAATATTTTTACTCAGTCGATCCATAAACTTCTCAGATGCTTCTAACAAAATTATTGTTTTCCTTTGTTGACGTGCCTGAATGTTCACAGCTACACTGCTTACTTAGGGAACCAGAGACGACCCATTCCTCATTACTAAGAGTTCAGGTACGTTTTTGGTCTTTCCCTTAGTATAATTCATTCAAGTAGCGTAGCTCAGTGAGAGTTTTGATAGTAGCTAAGGTAGATCCTTTTCATTCTAGGATGTCTGACGAAGAATCTAGTTACTATACTGGGAGCGCAGCTGAGCATGGGGGGGAAAGTTCTGAGACTGAACAGTCTTCTCCTTCTCAAGATATTGCGATCCACCCCTATCCATCTACCATTACCATAGAGCAATTAGAGTATATCAGGGTGAAGTATGACATCCCCTCATCCATTAGCTTACGGTGTCCTGAAGAGGGGAGACGCCCTTCAACCCTCCTGCTGGGGAGGTAGCCTTTTATTTGAAAATGTTCAAGTGTGGGGTTAGACTCCCGCTTCACTACTTCCCTAAAAAATTTCTACTATTGTCGCGCTTAGCACCCGCCCAGCTTGGGCCAAATGGGTGGACTATATTACTCGGGTGCTGGGTTCTTTGGAGTCTTAGTAGTGGAGGGGCTCCTCTATCTTATAAACTTTACATGGTCTCTACCGTCTGAACTCATTACCCGGAGGGAATTTCATGTATTATCTTACGGCGCGAGGGGAACCAATAGTGGCAAGTCCTTCTTCTGTCAGGAACTAGAAGAATTAATGGTTCTTTGTAGGTGGTGACTGGTTGTCTAATGTTTCTGGACATGATTTCACATATCGCGTTCCTAGAAAATTCAGGATTCCTGGTAGGCTCACTTTGAGGTGTCTATGTTAACTTCCCAAATAATTTACTTCATCTCTACCGTGTTGCATTGCAGGAAATAACCGGGAGATTTTTCCTTTTTCTGAATTTGCTCAGTCGGTGATCAATCGGATATTGAGTATCCCTATCGCGCAGCACAGCACCACTGCTCTTCTCGCAAAAAGACGACTGATCTCCACTGGACTTTTTCAACCTATTTCTGAGGACGCTGTTTCTGAGGAAGCCGGTATGTTCGTTTTGATTCTTCTTTTATATTACTTCATCACAACATAATACTTTATCTCTATTTCAGACATGTCGCGTGCCATGTCATATATTGAGCAGCGTCGCTGCCAAGCTCAACAAGCTTTGATCTGTGAGGCTAACTCTGGTGATGTGCCCGACGAGGAGCATCGTCGTCAGTGAGTGCGCGTCAGGTCACCTGAGGTTCATACGCCCTCAGGCGCGGTTGCGGTCGCTTCCTCTTCTCGTGGTACCCGTCGTTCCTTATCTGAGTTTGAAGGTCCTTACGCCCACGGAGAGAGTGAGGATGAGCTAAGAATGTACATTGATGAGATTACCACTAACTTCCGGGAAACTTTGATTAACGATCGGGAGGATGCAATTTCGATGCGTACGACCCGGTTGTTCGGTCTTTCCATCCAGGAGTCTTTCAAGGTAAACTTTGACATACTTCACGGTTTCTCTCCCTTCTACTTTTCATTCTTCTTATGTGGCTCACTCATTGTCTTACCTTTTCAGGCGGGGGCTAGAGCGAACCTGGCTGCCCTGAGGGTGCTGAGTGATTGTGAACGCCTCAAAGATGAGTTAATTGATCGTGACAGCTCCTTAGCCGAAAAAGCCCGCTTGCTGCAAGAGGCCCGTGCTAGGAATCAATCTCTTGAAAGCGACTTAGCTCGTGAGAAAAATATGTTTGCTGAAATGTCGGCCAAGTTCAATGATTTGGAGGCAAGGACTCGGAATCCAGATGAGCTGAAGAAGATGCTTAAAGCTTGTGGAGTATACGACAATCTGGAAAAAGAAATCATCAATTATGGGATCGACTATGCTGTGGACCGTGTCTCTAAAAAGTATCCGGAATTGGACCTGAGCTTTGTCAATGACCTACGCTAACGCTTCCTCGCAGTTTGACTGACTTTCTGAGACGTTGCTCTGCTATGCTTTTCTCTGTCTGATGGGGCATGTCCATCTTTTAACTTATTTATATTTGTTTCTTTAACTGTTTGACTCGGTATAGGCGTATGATCGCCTTTAGTTGCGTTCTCTTGCTTTCTTAAATATAACTTCAGTCCTTTGACCCTTTGGTGAATAAAACTTTTATCCTTTGTTGCCTCTACTTCCTCACTTCTATTTCTCGAGTGTTGTTAGTCTGATGTTGTTGTGCGGCCATGCGTCCTGGATGAACTTAGGATTTTGTTTATCTTAAATTATTTATCCAAGTGCGACTCGTACAAGTCCGGCGCTCCCTAGTAAACTTAGAAATTTTTCTGTTTTAATTTCCTCTACTAGGCGCCAAGTCTAGCACTCCCTAGTAGACTTAGAATTTTTTCGTTTTTAATTCTTCTACCAGGTGCCGCTCGTGCGAGCCTAGCACTCCCTAGTAGACTTAGAATTTTTTCGTTTGAAATTCTTCTACTAGGTGCCGCTCGTGAGAGCCTAGCACTCCCTAGTAGACTTAGAATTTTTTCTTTTTAAATTCTTCTACCAGGTGCCAAGTCTAGCACTCTCTAGTAGACTTAGAATTTTTTCGTTTGAAATTCTTCTACCAGGTGCCGCTCGTGAGAGCCTAGCACTCCCTAGTAGACTTAGAATTTTTTCTTTTTAAACTCTTCTTCTAGGTGCGGCTTGCGCGAGCCCTACACTCCCTGGCAGACTTAGAATTTTTTTATCTTAAGTTCTTCATTTGTTGATTTTATTGAACACCTGAACATGTAGGGTTGTAGTAATGCAGTGAGTTTATACATTCGAATTTTAAGCTTCGTTCGTCAGGTGCGGCTATGCAGCCCTACATCCTGAGTGAATTTAAGATTTAATTTTCTAATTCGGCTAGTCAGTCGTCATTGCACCTACATATGGTTGAACTTAGAATTTTAATCAACTTGAGCTTTTTAGTGGTCGATTCTTTTGAACTTTTAATCACGTATGTTCGTGTAGTCGATTCCCCGTTCAAACAGAGTTACAAAGCTTGAAGCCCTGAATGAGTTGTTGAGATTTTAGAGTGGTTCGACCTAAGCTTTAACCAAGGTGTATAGTAGCTTGGGCCTCCTCCCTTATAATCTTTGAATCAAAATCACTTTCGAAGTAGAAAAGTCATGTTCTAATTTCTTTGATTGTTGAAATCCATACAATATGAAAAATAAAACTTCAACATAAAGAAAAATGCATTGACATCATTGATAATAGGCTTTGAGGTGCTCGACATTCCATGGGTGGGGTAATGCTTTGCCGCTAAGATCAACCAACTTATAGGTGCCAGGTCTCACGATCTCAGTGACTTTGTACGGACCTTCCCAGGTGGGTCCTAGAGCTCCGCTGCTTGTGTCTTTCGTGTTAAGCAGTACTTTTCTTAGCACGAGGTCATCCACCTTAAAGCTGCGTGGTTTGACCCGAGTGTTGTAGTAGCGCGCCGCTCTATTCTTATACTCAGCCACACGGAGACGAGAGGTCTCTCTATGCTCCTCTAACAGGTCAAGACTTAACCTTTGGCATTCTTCGTTAATTTCTGGGTTGAAATGTTCAATTCGAGGGGAAGGTAATCCTATTTCAACGGGTACTACCGCCTCTGCTCCAAATGCCAATGAAAAAGGCGTTTCACCCGTGGAGGTCCTTGCGGTTGTTCTATACGCCCATAAGATATTTGGAAGCTCCTCTGCCCAAAGCCCTTTCAAACCTTCAAGCTTGCTCTTTAAGTTTTTCTTAATGATTTTGTTCACAGCTTCTACCTGGCCATTGGCCTGTGGGTGAGCTGGAGAAGACTTGAAGTGTTTGATACCGAGTTCAGTGCACCATGATCTAAACTTTTCATTGTCAAATTGCTTGCCATTATCTGAGACTATGGCATAGGGAATGCCAAACCTGCACACCACATTCCGCCACATGAAGTCGGTGGTTTTACGTTCGGTGATTGTGGCTAGTGCTTCGGCTTCCACCCACTTAGTAAAATAGTCTACTGCCACTATAGCAAACTTGGTCTGACCTTTTCCTTGAGGGAGGGGTCCTATCAGGTCGACCCCTCATTGAGCAAATGGCCAAGGACTTGTGATATTAGTCAAGTACTCAGGTGGTTGTCTCGGGACTGTAGCAAAACGTTGACACTGGTCGCACTTTCGACTAAATGACCTGGCATCTTCGTACAAGGTTGGCCAATCCTTGCCTTATGATTTTATGTGCCAATGACCTTCCTCCAGAGTGGTTACCACATACTCCCTCATGAACTTCTTTCATGACGTAGTCTGCCTCATCAGGTAGGAGACACCTTAGTAGTGGTAGGGAAAAACCTCTCTTGTATAATACATCTCCTCTGATTATATAACGTGTTGCCCGACGTTGGAGCCGTCGCGCCTCTACTTTGTCAAGAGGCAATTCACCATCTCTTAAGAATTTTATTATTGGATCCATCCAGGAAGAGGTGGTCAATTGTGCTGCTTTGTCAATGTCCATGGCTTCTAACTCATCTATACTTGAGCTAGGGAGGAATTCTCACCAAGCCTGTGTCCATTGATTCGGTCTCTGGGGCAGATGCTAGACGTGCCGGCGAATCAGCGTTAGCATTCTCTGAGCGTGGTATTTGCTTTACTTCCCACCACTCAAATGTGCAAAGAAGTTCTTTCACCTTTGCTAGGTACGCCGCCATTCTTTCCCCCTTCGTCTGATATTCTTCTATTATGTGATTGACAACCAATTGAGAGTCACTAAAGACTTTGACACGGCTTACCCCCACCTTCCTTGCTAACCGCAATCCGGCCAGAAGTGCTTCATACTCGGCTTCATTGTTAGAAGCCTTAAACCCAAACCTCAGAGCATATTCAATGTGGGCTTGGTCAGGTGAGACTAAGATAAGGCCGGCTCCGCAACCTTTCATGTTGGAAGACCCGTCCACGTAGAGTGTCCAAGCCGACCCTTCTCTTTGTGGGGAGATGAGTCCCTGGTCCGGAGCAAGCTCTCTTTCAAGGGTTAAGTGTGTTTCCTCCTTTTGCGTGTGAGTTCTGCTATAAAATCGGCCACGACTTGGCCTTTTATTGCGGTTCTCCCTTATATTGAATATCATACTCACTAAGTTCCACCGCCCATTTCATCAATCGACCTGATGCTTCCGGTTTTTGTAAAACTTGTCTCAATGGATGATTTGTCAGAACTACAATCCTGTGTGCTTGAAAATATGGCCTCAACCTCCGAGCTGAGGTTATTAGGGCTAGTGCCAATTTTTCCATTTGTGGGTACCTCGTCTCCGCGTCCACCATGGCTTTGCTCGTATAATATGTAGGTAGTTGAACTCCACCTTCTTCTCTTACTAGAGTTGAGCTCACCGCTGTCTCTGACACAGCTAAATACAAAAACAACTCTTCACCCAGGACAGGCTTGGAGAGTAGAGGTGCAGAGCTTAAGTAGTTTTTTAGCTCTATGAACGCTTTCTCGCACTCCTCTGTCCATTCAAACTTACTTCCTTTTCGGAGAATCTTAAAGAACGGGAGACACTTGTCTGCCGCCCTTGATACAAATCTGTTTAGCACTGCTACCTTCCCATTCAAGCTTTGCAATTGTTTAAGGTTTTTAGGAGATTCCATGTCCAGGACAGCTTTCAACTTGTCAGGGTCCGCTTCTATACCCCTTTGGTGGACCATAAATCCCAGGAATTTTCCTGAAGTTACTCCAAATGCACATTTTTCTGGGTTGAGCTTCATCTGGTACCTTCTTAGTACATCGAATGCCTCTTTTAGATCAGAGGTATGTTGATCTGCCTGGTGGCTCTTGACCAACATGTCGTCTACATAAACCTCCATGTTTCTCCCAATCTGCCCTGCGAACATTTTATTCACCATTTGTTGGTAGGTTGCACCTGCGTTCTTCAACCCGAATGGCATAACCTTGTAGCAATAAAGCCCTTGACTTGTCACGAAGGAAGTTTTCTCCCGGTCGGGCTTATACATCTTAATTTGATTATAGCCTGAGTAGGCATCCATAAAAGTCATCATCTCATGCCTTGCGGTGGCGTCTACTAGCTGATCAATTAGAGGTAGGGGAAAACTATCTTTTGGACATGCCTTGTTGAGGTCAATAAAGTCTATGCATACCCGCCATTTTCCGTTAGCTTTCTTCACTAGAACAACATTGGATAGCCAGTCCGGGTAATGCACTTCACGGACAAAGTCTGCTTCTAAGAGCTTTCTTACCTCCTCAGCTATAACTCCATTCCTGGCCTGGTCAAACACTCTACGTTTCTGTCTGACGGGTCGAAATGTGTGATCGACGTTTAAAGGATGCACCGTAATTTTTGGATCGATGCCCGGCATATCTTCATGAGTCCACGCAAACACGTCAATATTTTCTTTCACAAATTTTATTAAGTCATCTCTCTGCTCACCTTCCAGTCTAGTCCCGATTTTGACACACCTTTCAGGTAGAAGCGGGACAGACTCCATGTCTTCTGTGGGTACTGCCCTTTGGTCAAACTTTTCTGGTGGTATTACTAAGGGAGGTTGTTCCGTCTCTTCTACCAAGTTGGTCGTAGCAGAGCGCGCCTCTTCCTTAGTATGCTTTACCTCGATCATGTTTACCCGCGTAGTACCCTTCATAGCTGTGTAATAACACTCCCGAGAGACCTTTTGTTCCCCTCTGATCACCCCTACTCCATTTGCGGTAGGGAACTTCATCATTTGATGATAAGTCGATGGTACGGCCCTGAGAGCGTGGATAGTAGGGCGTCCCAATATGATATTATAAGCTGACGGACACTCAACCACTTGGAATTCTACCATCTTAGTGACGGTGTTAGGTTCTTCTCCAAAAGTGACCGGCAACTCGATACTTCCTTCTGGGATGACCTGGCTTCCCTCAAATCCCACCAAAGGTGCTAGATTTCTTTTCAATTTTTCTCTTCCGATCCCTAACTTTTCAAATGCGCTTAGGGAGAGTACGTCTACCGAGCTACCGCCAACGACCAGAACACGGTGCACTCTCAAGTTAGCCACAATGATTACCACTACCAGAGCATCATTGTGAGGTTGATGGATGTCAGCGACTTCTTCTTCATCGAAATGAATTTTTGCCTCTCGTCTAGGCATTGTATGGGTGGTGAAGAATTCGAATCTAGGTGGGGCGTGACTTGCCTCTCGGGCACTTGCTTTTCTTTTTCTGCTTGACTCTCCACCCGCTGGTCCACCAAATATAGTTCTTATGTCACCCCCCAAGGGCTTTTTACCGCCTCGGTCTTGGTCTTTCTGCTCAGGTCTGGTCTCGCGCTGACCTCCTTCTCTCCTCATTACGAACTCCTTTAGGAACCCTCTTTGAATTAGAGCTTCAATTTCCTCCTTAAGATCAAAACAATCGGAGGTAGTATGACCGTGATCCTTGTGGAAAAGATAATACTTGTCTTTATTTCTTTTGTTTGATCCCGCTTTCATCCTCGACGGCCACCTAACCAAGTTCTTATCTTGGATCTCCATGAGTAGCTGCTCTGCTGGTATGGTGGTAGGGGTGTATTTCTTAAACTTGCTAGGAGGAAGACTCTATTTACCAAGTTTGTCTTCGATCTTCCTCCTCTTATCATCTCTATGGCGATCGTCCCTCCGGGTAGCATCTTCTGTTCGATCTTTTCTTTTATGTTCCGAGTGTTTGCTACTACCCCCTTCTTCTGGAGCTCTTCTTGCACTGAGCAACTCTCCGGCACTCATGTATTTTTGTGCCCTAGAAAGAAGCTCAGTGTATGTAACCGGGGTCTTTTTGCCTAACGACCATAAGAATTTCTCATCTTTCAGTCCCGCCATCATAGCAGTCAGGGTTATGTCGTCACTATAACCTTCTACTTTCAAAGCCTCATTGTTGAACCTTACCACGTAGTCACGTAGGCTCTCCCCCCATTTCTGACGAATAGTTAACAGGTGCGTAGCCTGCTTCTTGTGATCTCTTCCTCCGAGGAACTGAGTCACAAAGGACCGCGTAAGGTCTTTAAACGAGGAAATTGACCTTGGCTTGAGTTGTCTATACCATCCTCGTGCAGGGCCTCCTAAAGTGAGAGGGAATGCCCTACACTTGATTGCGTCTCGGACTCCCTGGAGCTCCATCCAGGTCCAAAACGTGTCAACATGTTCAACCGGGTCCTTAGAGCCATCATAGGTGGGCATGGTTGGCATCTTGAACTTGGCGGGTAAGTCTACCTCCATAATGTCATCGGTGAATGGAGGCTCTGCCTGCTCGAGGAGGTATTCCAAAGCAAGGGGAGCCTTACCTAGGTACTCCTTCTTCATGTGACCGAGCTCGTCTTGAAGCTTTTTTAGCTCCGGCGCCCAAGGTTGGGTGCTTTCCGTGGTGGATTTCATAATTTCAGTTTGCTCTTTCCTCTTTTGATTCAAAACATCTCGGAGGTCGGATCCTCCCTTCAGTCGAGATTGTCCAGGTTCAAGACGGGACGAGGCAGCATGTTGATTGTTCATCCTCTGCTTCCCCTTCGAGCCACCTCCTCCGTTGGTTCGCGACTCATCTACATACTCCACATGTTCTTTGCCTTTGCCGTTACCGGGGTTTGATTCTTGGCGGTCGACTACAAACTTCTGATTGAGTATTTCAAGTACCTTTGAAAGGTCTCGATTCACAACTCGAACTTGTTCTTCCAAGGCAACCACCCTTCTATCCGGCAAGGGTTCAACTCTCTCAATCTCCTCTTCTTGAACCCAGTCTCTGTCCCCACGAGCCGGGTACCTTCTAGTGCGAGGAATGTTGTTTTCCACTCCTTCATTACCACCACGGTGCTCTGTATGACTTCTCCGACTCATTCTTGATAGAGCACGTAATAAAGTATACGTTCCCCACAGACGGCGCCAACTGTTGTTGCGTGGAAATGGCACTAAGTATGACGCATGGGCGTGCTCCGCCCCAATGCCGCTCTTGGTTCCACGTGTGCAACGAACAATAAATTTGTATGGAGTCGGAGGCGAAGATCCGCGTTGGAGATAACTTGCGTGGGTGTCCTGGTACGTAGGTGATCACCTGGGTAAGTAGAGTTAGTAGCACCGGTGTGGTGCCGGCCTAACACCCTCCGATGCTTAAGTTAGAGCAGAGCAGAGCTTGTGGTTAGAGCAAATATGGAATGAAAATGAATTACCTTTTGGCCATTTCTCATCTCCTATTTATAGGAGTGGAAATGGATGATGTCATCAAGCCACGTGTCACACACGGATTGGTCCATGTGTTGGGTCTTGAATGGGTGTAGGTGTGTAGGTAAGTGCATAGGTGTGTAGGTAGGTGCGTAGGTAGGCGGTGTGCACCTACGCTTCCCTGAGGTGGGGGTAGACACGCGCAGCGCAATAACGGAGCTTCTTTCTTGGGCACTTAGTCCATATTTCTTTGAGATGGGTCCGCGTCTATACGCACCTTTCTTGATGTATGTTCCCCGCTAGTGGTGGAGGTCGGGTCCGTCGTGCGTGGCATGCTCATATAACTAGGCTCACATGCGTAGGCCGAAAGAGTTTGAAATTTCCTCGTGTCTCTTTGTATGCCCGACACGTGGTCATTTTACCCTTAGCGATATTTTATCCATAACAATACCGAACATAACATTTCATTCATTGTAGTAACTGGTATGGGGGGATTGGGGAAGACAACACTAGCTCAGTTCCTCTTTAATGATGAGGATGTAACTAGATTTTTCGATCTTAAAATGTGGGTTTGTGTTTCTGATTCATTTCATGTGGAAGTGGTAGTGAAAAAGATAATAGAAACAGCAACCAAAAAAAGACTTGATATCTGTGAGATGGAATGTTTACAAAGTAAACTTCGAGAACTGATTGGGGGAAAGAAATTTTTTCTGGTATTGGATGACATGTGGGATGAAAACGAGAAGAGATGGTTTGATCTGAAAAATTTATTAATGGGTGGAGCGAGAGGAAGTAAGATTTTGATCACAAAACGTGACAAGAAATTAGTTCGAGAGATTGATCATATGACTATTAAGTACAATTTAAAAGGCTTATCATAGGAAGAGTCTTGGTCCTTATTTTGGTAAGAGGAGATCTAATCCTTGGCTGGACAATCTAGATTTGTGTTTTATATTGCCTGATCGAAAGGCATTTAAAATGCATGATCTTGCACAAATGGTAGCTAATAACGAGTGCAAATCTATAAAATCTATAGAGTACGATCGTGTTGATAAGAATGTTCGTCATGTTTCAATTCACACTAAATATGTTAATGAAAGGAATCTCCCAACCTCGTTATTCAAGGCCGAAGGATTGAGAACATTTCTTTTACAACACGACGAAGGAATTCATATGATTGGAATTGATACAGCAACTTTAAACAAGCTATTTCCAAGCTGTGTACGTTTGCGAGTGTTGAAACTAAATAGGGCTGATATTAAAACGTTGCCAAAATCTATCCGGAAGTTAAGACAGCTTCGATATCTAGACCTCTCAGAAAATATGAATTTGAAAATTCTCCCAAATTCTATCACTGAATTGCAAAATTTGCAAACGTTGGACTTATATTATTGTCGTAGACTAGAGAAACTACCAAGTGATATCAAGAATCTCGTAAATCTTAGGCATCTTGATTTAGATGGTACTGGGTTGAAGCATATGCCGAAGGGAATGGAAAAGTTGACAAGTTTGCAGACATTAAATTTGTTTGTTTTGGGTGACAAGGACGAAATGCATGCTTGTAAGTTGAGTGAATTGAAAGGGCTCAACCATTTGAAAGGAGGGTTAGTCATAAAAGGTTTAAAACAGTTGAATAGTACTCCATCCGAAGCTAGCTTAGTAAGGTTGAAAGACAAGAAATATTTGCGAGAGACGTGGTTCTTCATTGGGATTGGGATTTGGATGATGAAGTTGATGAAGAAATAGTGTTGGATGGCCTTGAACCACATTCAAATGTTGAATCCTTGGGCATTATACGGTATTTGGGAGGAAGATTATCCAATTGGGTATCCTCACTCCCAAAACTGGTGTCCCTACCAATTGGACCTCAACACTTGACTACTATTCAATCTCTTGAAATATCAAATTGTGATAATTTGACACATTTACCGGAATGGATAGGGAGCCTCGTTTGACTTCCGAAGTTGAAGATTTTCGATTGTCACAAAATGAAATCACTTTGAGAAGGAATTAGCCAACTCAAATCATTACAGATACTTGAAATTAGGGGTTGTCCAGAACTAGAAGAAAGAGGCGAGCAAGGAGGGAGGATTTACAGAAGATTGCCCAACACTTTATCTCTATTAGTGGAGAAGATATTGAAGATACCATTAATATTAGCGCTGCACCGACTTCTCCAGGTATTCAAATTATCATTTATTTCATTTCCATATGCTTGGGTTCATAATCTACAAGAATTTGGGCACATGAATGTGTTTTTAGGAAGAGGTAAAATGATAGAATGTCTTATATTGATCATCAAGGAGAAAATACTTCAATAAACACAGTTTGGAAAAAAAAAATCATGATTTGAACTCACAAATATTAAGATACATTTCAATTTATTTGGTTTTGTTCTATAACGATTCTGCTTTTAAAAATAACATAAAATAACATTTCTTTTCATTAGTATTAGAGGCTTGAATTTCTTGTTTGGTTTATTTGGTTTATTAAGTGCAACCTAAATAACTCTTATTCGAGTTTCAATGCATAATTGTTAGGTTGATGAATGATCCTTGGATATAGTGTTGAAAATAGGAATTTTACTGAGGCTTGCATGTTATAATGATTTTGCTTTTGAAAAAAGCTTGCTTATATTGTTTTCAGTATGTATTAGAAGCTTTTATTTCTTATTTAGTTTATTTGGATTATTAAATGCAATCTTAATAACTCTCCTTCGATTTTCATTGCATCGTTATTAGGTTTATGAACTATAGATCACTAGTTGTAGTATTGAAATTGGGAATTTTATTTAGGATTGCATGTTATGAGAATTTTATTTGCAAGTGGAAATTTTGCTCTCTGTTTTAAGAGTTATTTGTAAAGTGCTCTATTTGTATTTTTAAATGATTAGGAAAAGAAAAGGAGGAAATACTTTATGTTGAAAACTACTCAAATAATGAAGAAAATTGAGACATGTTTCTTACTCACTTCCAGGAGCATACACAAATTCACCTACTATTGGAACTCTATCAAAAGTTGTGGACTCTTGAAATGTGAAAGAAGGTGAAAAGGGATTCTCTTTTTCTCTCATTATTATTCATGTCATCATTTTTCTTATATATCAAATTGAGATTCATATATTTTAATATATCTACGATTCATTGCTTAAAACATTAGATGCATTTCCCCTGCCAAAAATTTGTGCCCATAAATGTGTTGTTGGAAAGAGGTAGAAGGATAAAATCTCTTTTATATATAATCAAGTTTTGGGGAGAAATATCGCATTAATCACCGTTTGGAAAAAAAATATGATTCTCACTTGCCAATTTGAAGTTACCTTTAAAATTAAGATTCCGTTTACAAATGATTTTGTTTCTAAAAATTAAGCTTGTCTGGTAATAATTATCATTTATTTCATTTCCATATGCTTGGGTTCAAATTCATCCAACTCTACTTGAGATCATGGACCACAAATTCGGTATACATACCCTTTACTTGACAACTCTATGAATGAGGCTTCCGTAATAGACCTCTTTCAATGTCTAATTATAATGTGTCTCAAATGTAAACAAGCTGTCTTATATAATGGGAATGTGATATTATTTTTGTCACTAAAATGAAATAATAATCAGTTACGTCTTTAGTAACTTTTCTTTTATTTTCATGTTATATATTAATTAGATGTCTCATTTGATGTTAAAGAAAAGTTAAATTTATCATTTTGCAGCTGTGCAGAATACTTGGACAATTTCTTCATCATCATGAAAGAGATAAAGATACCCGTAACGCAAGCACTTCCCAGACTTCTTCAGGTATTCAAAGATGCCCTTTATACATTTCTCTAGGCTCATCCATTACATTCAACCATAGTCCTCCGTGTTTAATAACTCATCTTTCTTGCAGCAATCCAATGTGTAACTCTTGGAGTCAGGTGGGATATTTCATGAATTTTCCTAGATAATTCGAGAAATGTTATGTAGAATTAAAAGAGTTGATTAAAAAAGTTTATCAGCTAAAATGATTAGTTGTCAATGGTTTTTGTGATTTCCTTTCAACAAGTCTTTTGATAGGTAGGGATCATATGGTGGAACGGAGAAGTTTTTTTTATTCCTTTATATGGCGCAAGGTTTGTAAGCTTGCGCTCTAGACCTGAAAGGAAATGCTAAAGAAGTTCACCTGACAAGTTTTCGAGAGCACATCCAACTTTACTTTATTTGTATGCATACTAATTCACTTAAGATTATGGCCCTAAATTTGATATATACTCTTTTATTTGGTCAGGTTTGAGAGTCCATTATATCCAATTATTCAGGTCAAGTGTCTACATAATGACATGAGCTGTATTAATTGTGCCACAATTCTATGAATGAGAATTCCATTTCATACCTCTTTAAGTGTCAATTATGTCATCTCATTGTAATATATATTGTGAGTTTTTGCCCGTAAAATGAGATATTTTCCTTATCAATAGCAGTTATTCATTTTATCTCTCGTTGGATTGCACAAGTGAGAGACGTTCCCCAACAACTTTTCTGTGAGAAATTAAAAAAAGTCAAATTGAAGATATCAAAGAGTATTGTGGAGGATGAAAGAATATAAGGGTTCTCGTGTGCTATACGAAAGAAGTTCTAACACTAAGAAATTGAAATAACTCATAGTAAGCTTCTCCAAATGTATTGTCAAATGACATTGAAATTAGGCAGAGGCAATTATGAAAGACCTAGAATGGTCAGGAGAGAAAAAGACGATTTTAACCTAGGTTTGTCAAACATTCCTGATACTATAATTAACTAATGCTTTTATTTTATTTTCTAATGGGAAATGCTTCTAGATTGGAAAATACACTAATATGGGAAATACTTCACATTCACCATTGTCTATGTACGAATAAGCATGAGATGAATAAGAGCAATTGAAAAAAAATCTGAGAGCAAGAAGATGACAGAATATAATGCTTACCGTAGGAAAGGCAGGACTCATCAATAGAAGTTCGGGCATTTGAAGTTAGCTTCGAACAGGGCAGTTAGAAAGACAACATAGGGTGAGACAAGGAAAATATGTTTTTGACCATTTAACACTCCGACTTCTTCGTTTCCAAAGCCAGCATCCCTTTAATAAACTAGAACATCAAAATTGATACAATGGAGTCTAAATCAAGAAATATAAACATACTTTCGGGTAAATGAATAGTTTCCATGCTTATTTTAGTTTAGAAAAAGACTCCATCAATGACAGTCAATCAATTAAAAAAAATGTTTTCCTTGATGCATAATTTTTGCTGGAGAAGTGTTCTTATTGGCAATTAGATGATAGTCACTAAAGGCAGCAACATCTAGTCAAAAGTGGTCATATTTTGGCATTCATTCACTATAACTTGGGCAATGCTTCTTTGGATGTTTAGTTTGAGTTAGATTCCTCCAAAGGACGTTCTAGATCTACTCTTGTGGGACTTCTTTCGGCCTCTAACGTCTAAGAAAAGGATTTATTTGTGTCTTCTCTACTTTATTGTGGACAGTTTAGACTAAGAGCAATATATACTTAGCTTTTTCAAAATACATTTACTCTACGGGACTCAATTTAAGATTTAGTTTTATTTTATACTTTTTGTTGTGCTAAATTTATTATTTCTTTATATTTTGGGATTACTGATAATTCCTCAAAAGGGGAGTAATCATATACTTAAAGTTGAGTAAAATCTAAAGGCCGAGTAGTTTAGTAAGATAACTAGAATTTCTGCATAATTAGGTTAGTTTTGTAAATACTCTTATCTCATATGCTCTTGTAGTATTTTAGATGGTTCATTCAAGTTTCCGTTCTCATCCAGCAAATATGCAACACTCATCCCTTTCAAGAAAGTAGGAGTCACTGTAATCTTCCAGTCACATTATTAGGTAATCAAGAATCTGAGTCAATGTTTATATTTAGCCCATTTCCAACACGCCAACGAAGACCTTTCGCGAAGAGATCTCAACCCTAAAGCAAGCTTCTCCGAATGAAATAGGGGCTGTTGCCCACATATGCCTAAAGAAAAGATTTGTTGTTGAAGTATATGCTTTCAGAACCATAGCAACAAGGTTATGAGGGTTTCAAACTAATCTCTAGGATTGCTTAGCCAAAAGTGCTTGATCGAAAAGAGTCTGGTCACGAAAACCCAAACCACCATTGAGTTTATTTCCATCCTTGAAGAGAATTCCAATAATGTGCCTTTATCTCTCTGAAAATCCCTTGTTTGTTTTTTGCATCATGGGATGGGAGCCCTAAATATCTGCCCAAAGAATTTGTTTGAGATAATTTTAGGGAACAAGCTATGTAGTCATTCATTTCTGTCTCAGTGTTCCTACTTGACATGAAAACAGACTTCTCAAAATTAATAAGTTGTCCAGAAGCTTATTAATGAAGATTAGACTATCATATGCGAAAAACAAATGTGAAATGGAAGGCCAATGCTTATTTCACTCCAGGTTCAGAGATGTTACATCTCTTTTCAGAATAGGTAAGGGAATAGTGGATCCCCTTGTCTCAGTCCCCTGCAAGAGGAATAATATGACCTTTTGGAATTCGATTGACCAGGATGTAGAAGGACGGAGACTCTACACAGTCCATTATTTGAGAAACCCATTTAATATCAAATCCCATTTTTAGCATGATGCGTTTAATAAAAACCACTCTACTCGATCGTATGTTTTGCTCATGTCAAGCTTCACAGCAACCTCCCTCATTTTTACACTTCTGCTTTTGATGGCATGGATACATTCAAACTCCATAATTGCATTGTCTGTAATCAGTCAGTTGGGAACAAAAGCGCTTTGAGATGGGGATATAATCTTATTTATAACTCCCTTTAGTTTGTTTGCCAGTGTCTTTGCAACAAGCTTATTAATGACATTGCATATGATCCATTTAATTTGTAAAACTAGATCGAGTGAAAAAAGGTTTTTGTGACTTATAAATTAATGTGATTCATTAAGAGTTAGATGGGACAATTACATTTATGATAATTGGATAATTTTAATAGGAAATTTCACCATATGAAATTTTTTGGATTGATATTTTCAAAAATAGGAAAAATTTCAACTACGAGACAAAAAGATAGTTATTATTATTTGTATATTTCAAAACTACCATTGATTGAAAAATATTTAATTTTGTATAAAAAAAAATACTAAATTCTTAAACTTTTTAATCATCTTGCTTTTTCTCAACTAAACAATAAAAAAAAGTTAGTCTTACCAAACAATACGTGGGTAATTAACATGTTGACCGTTATAAAAGGCCTAATTTTAACCTCAAATACTGAACATAAAGATAAAAAAAAGATATATGTTCCCATTAAACACGGTCACAACAATTAATGCTGCAAAAGTTCAGGACCTAAAAGAAATGAATATGAAATGTTCTCAATTTATTGTAAAACATGACTTTCTCTTTGAAGTATCTATGATAAGCCTATATACACATCAAGAGATTTTATACTACAACGTCAAATAGATATACCATAGTATTTTCACAATATGAAAATTTTACGGTCACTTCAAATAGAGAAAGCACAGTTAAGACAACAACATTATTTATGCGATTTAATACGAAATACATTACCCCAACAATTTTTTAATTGAAAGGGTTTCTCAATTGAATAAGCTAAAGTAATACAAAAGATATTGAAGGGTGGTGGTATCCATGACTGCACTCTTGAATTTAGAGCACTCCCTCCTTGGATACCACCACACACAGAAATATGCCTCAGTAAAATCTTAATAGGAAAAAAACTCAATTGGGACAAAAATTCCTAGTGAAGGAAAAAAATTACATATATTCTTGTGTGTAATCTAAAAAACTAGCACCCTCGTAGTAGTTGTTGATGTTTGCTAGTGAAGCTTGTAATTATTTTCTTCATGATTTGCTGTTTTGCACCAAAGGTTGTAGTTTTCTTCATGATTCGTTGCTTCAGGCCAAAGTTGTTACTTTCGGATTTCATTCAACTCCAAAATCTTAATTGTACGTTGCTTTTTATCTATTGAATTAAAAAAAAATAAACTTCATGTTATGTTTTTCACTAAAAAGAAATTTGTAACAACCCGAAATTTCCAAAAATCCCAAAACACATAAAATTCATAATTTAAAGACAGCGGAAGCAATTAAAACAAAAGTCAAGTTCTTTTCATTTAAAATCAAACCAAATAACAATTCTAAACCGATCGGTTTGACTTTAAAAACCTCAAAACATCAAAACAAAACAATCTCGAATCATTGTTTAGAAATTCTCAAATAAAAGTATATTCAATATACTTATTTAAAAACAAAACAAAACATGAAGTCAAAAGACATTATCTCCGAAAACAAATAATAAAGAACAAGACTTCGCCGGCGTTGCAAATCCATGCCAACCGATCACCCGCCTCGAACATCATCAGCCACCGAGTTTCTTCTTTTCTTTACCTGAAAAAAAAAAGTTGTAGCATCATGAGGCTACGCCCAATGAGTAGAAAAATGTTAAAAATAAAATCAGGCCATGAGAGATTTTTCTAAGACTTTAAGTCCATAACTGGCCTCACCGTCTTCCGAAAGTTCACTTACTTCAAATACTCGGAATCTAATCACAACATTCCAATACATACGTGTATCTCTTAATCCTCAAATTAACAAGATAAAATATTCGAAACAGTTTTAAACACTCTTTTCTCAATTTAAAACTTTTCGATTTAAAATTTTCACTAATACCTCTAATCTCCCCTTTGCCCGCGAACAAAGAGAGAATACGCTCAATAAGGAATTTAAACACTCTTTTCTCAATTTAAATCCTTACGAGAAATATTCTTTTCCATTGTACGGATGGAATGAACCTGCCCCGTTAAGTGCTATAGAGTTGTGCACAACCATATAATCTCCCTTAACGGCAATATTCTTCTTTAAGTAAGGCCTTTGCTTAAAGCGAACCTACTACCATATTACCCGAGGTATTTAAGTAATATGATTTCACTCATCACTACCATGATGCTCAAATTGAGTCTAAACTCAAAATTCTCGAAACAACTCACTTTTTAGGCCGAACTTTCCTAAACTTAATTTCTGAAAAATTCTCCTTTTAATCACTCTAAAATGCCCCAAAATCACTCATAAAACCATTTTGGGTTCACTTCCAATAACTCCCAATGATTGTCAAATCTAGAAGCGAAACTAGCCTAAACTAGTGTAGTTTCGCTCCTTTTTCGGACATTCTAAAATTAATAAATTTCTAACTAATTTCCAGCAGCATAACGGCTATAAAATCACTCCCAAAACAGCCCCTATACATTTGAAAATAAGCACAATCGATTCAGAGATCAAATATCGACTAGCTAACCACCTAGGCTTAAATTTATCGACCTAAAGGGCACTAGTCAGACAACCGCAGTAATTCTTAACTAACAATGTTTAATCCACTTTTAAACATTCAATGTAACTTTAAATACCCAAAATATGCTTATACATCCAACAACACCATGGAAAACTCATAATTTCAGTTTTACCGTAAATCGATATCGATAGTCATAATTTAGCATGCTTTAATCCACTTTTTCACATACTTTAAACTCCAAATTATAAATCTTTATAAACAGCCCCAAAACCTTATTATTAATCATAATAACATCCAATTTCATGCTAAAAATCAGAGATTAACTTATAAAGAAAAAGGAAAATACAAACATGGAAAAATTTAGTTCTTAACAAATTTCTACTCACCTTGAATTGAGTTTTCAAGAAACCTTACTTCTTCTTTTTTTACAAGAAGCCTTAAAACCTTTCAAAGTACGAGGGAAATAATCACCACTTTTCCAAACTTATCTAATTTCAAGAACTACGACGAATACAACCTACAACGATGAATTAACAAAGAAAAATTGATCAAAATTGAAGAAACCAAAACAGACCCGAAGGGTATTTAGGCCATAAATTTTTATACAGAACTGATCTTGCTATGAAATTAACGTTAATGGAAAGATAACGGAAAAACGATCAGAATGGACTACTTACTTGCATAAATTGGAGTCCAGATGAGGAAGTTATGGAGAAATCAATCCGAGAGATGTCCTTTAGGCGAAAATGGGAGAAAAGTAGATAAATGGGGGCTGATTTTCGGATTAGGCAAGAGGAAGAAGAAGAATTTAGGGTTAAATCCCGATTTCAGTTAATTACGAAAATGCCACTATGCAAAAACGGTCATAACTTTTTCATCGGGACTCAGAACGACGAGCCGTCAGTTGCGTTGGAATCGTAATGACGAGACGATCCACATCATCTAAAAAATTAAATTAAACTTGTGGTTTTAATTTGGAGGTTTGAGAAATTACTAAAATACCCTTACGAGATAACTATGTATTTTTCACCAAATTCATCCATCCAACTTCATTAGTATCATTTTGAGAGAATTGTAATAATTTCCAATTTTTTTTATACTCTTACTTGGTAACGGGTCGTTACAAAATTAGAAAATTGGGATCATTAATTTACCAAAGAAACATACATTCTTCAATACGTTGATCCTTAATTTGTTTAAACATGAGGATTCCTGATTTATTAAGAAAGAAAAAAAGAAGTAAAATATAACATCATGCATTAGATTTGAAACAGAAAAGAAAAATAAATTGGCAATAGTTACTAACTTCATTGTAGATTCTTTTCACTATCACCCGGTATCCAAATTAAATCATTGCTTTCCTCTTCCACATTTCTTCATATAAGATTTTCTCTCTCTATTGTCGTCAAGAATCAATTCTTGATCAATATCATCGTTATCGTCAAAGAACTTGATAATGAAAAATATAGAAATTGAAAAAAATTAGATTCAACAAATATATATATATATATATATATAAAGAATAATTGAAAGGGAAAAAAAATTGTGAACAACTACTTACATATTGTTTCTTCATACCTGATTTGCTTTATTTATTTTCCTCATGCATCAACTCTTGCTCCATTTAAAAATAAAGATATTGAAAGGTTCGATTCAATAATAAACAAATAAATAAAAAATAATTGAAAGAGAAAAATTATGAACAACTACGTACATATTGTTTATTAACTCTACTACCGATTCTTTGACACGATAATTGCTTTCCTCTTCCACATTTCTTCATATCAGATTTTCTTTCTCTATTGTCGTCTTGAATCAATTCTTGATCAATATCATCGTTATCGTCAAAGAACCTGATAGTGAAAAATATAGAAATTGAAAAAGTTAGATTAAAACAAATAATAAAATAAATAAAGAATAATTGAAAGGGAAAAAAAATTGTGAACAACTACTTACATATTGTTTCTTCATATCTGATTTGCTTTCTTTATTTTCCTCATGCATAAATTCTTGCTCCATATCATGAGCACCCTCAAAGAACTTGACATTTAAAAATAAAGATATTGAAAAGTTTAGATTCAACAAAAAAAAAAAACAATAATTGAAAGGGCAAAAAAAATTGTGAACAACTACTTACATATTGTTTATTAACTCCACTACAGATTCTTTGACACGATAATTGCTTTCCTCTTCCACATTTCTTTATTCTTTTTCTTTTGTCGTCTTAAGTCAATTCTTGATCAATATCATCGTTATCGCCAAAGAACTTAATAGTGAAAATAAAGAAATTGAAAAAGTTAGATTCAACAAAAAAATAAGAAAATAAAGAATAATTGAAAGGGAAAAAAATTGTGAACAACTACTTACATATTGTTTCTTTATATCTGATTTGCTTTCTTTATTTTTCTCATGCATCAACTCTTGCTCCATATCATCAGCATCCTCAAAGAACTTGACATGTAAAAATAAAGATATGGAAAAGGTTATAATTCAACCAAAAAATAAAATAAAATAAAGGAAAAGAAAAAGAAAACTACCTGCTCCAATTTTGTTATAGAGGGTACGAAAGAAAGTGAAATATTGAAGTCATCCATTGGAGGACATGGAAGTCCTTCAAACTCATATGTTTTGTTGAATCAATTTAATCATCCACCTTCAGTTTCCACGCTCTGCAATACACAAAGTTTCATCCTAATGCGTAAATAAAGTGGTTTTTAACTTTTATGATCTATTGGAATATAAAAGCTCAAAATATATGATATTATTTTGATGTCAAATATTATTTCATTTCTAAAGATTGTGAAAATATCATGGAATGTTCACAAAGTGTTGAAAATATCAATAAAATATCGGAAATGTTGATATAAAATGTCGACCAATTAAGAGTGGCAAAATGAAATGTATAATATTATGATGACAGAAACAAAATTATTTATCCTGACACATTATTTACTTTCTAGAGATTATGAAAATATCATGGAATATTCACAAAATGTCAAAAATATTAATAAAATATCGAAAATAATGATATAAAATGTCGACCAAAGTGGCAAACTGAAATATATAATATTATGATGACAGAAACAAAATTATTTATCTCTACACACTCCCTGAGTCCTTTAATTGAATAAATTTCAGGCTATTATCAAATTATACAAGTTACAGGGCATATATGTTTGGGGAAGGAGAAAATTGAATGCATACATATTTTATGATAACTTAAAGACAAAGTGTCAAAAATGTCCTAGCTAGATGGGTTCAGTTCAATAATTAACAGTTTTTGCATTAACATTATTAAATTATTTAACTCATTTTTTCTTCTAAATTCTGTAAATATATTATTGAATTATTTTCTAAATTGTTAATATCATTATATGGAATATTATAATTTTTTTAATAAATAATTAAGTGATGATTTTTTTCTTATAATTCGTTGATAAAAGAAAAACAAAGGAAAATATTTCCCAACATTTTTTATAAAAAAAATTGTTAATTTAATTTTGACAATTTAATTTATATTATTATTAATTTAGATGATAGTTTATATTCTTATTTATTCATTTAATCTGATCATGTATTATTGATTTCTATTATTATCAAATTAGATGATCAATTTAATTTGTAAAATTAGATCGAGTAAAAAAAAGGTTTTGTAACTTACAAATTAATGTAATTCATTACGAGTTAGATGGGAAAATTACATTTATGATAATTGTATAATTTTAATAGAAAATTTTCACCATATCAAATTTTTTGGATTGATATTTTTTAAAAGAATAAGACTTGGCTGCTTAAGCCCAATAAAAATTGAGTAACTGATTGTCAGATTTTTTTTTTCTATCAGCCACTTGGCCCAATGTTATTGGGCTTAAGCAACCATGTCTTGTTCTTTTCAAAAATATTTAATTTTGTATAAAGAAAAAGCTAAATTCTTAAACTTTTTAATCATCTTGCTTTTTCTCAACTAAACAATGAAAAAAGTTAGTCTTTATACTAAACAATTATACGTGGGTAATTAAAATGTTGACCATTATTAAAGGCCTAATTTTAACCTCAAAGATTGAACATAAAGATAAAAAGAAAAAGATGTATATGTTCCCATTAAACACATTCCACAACAATTAGTGCTGCAAAAGTTTAGGACCTCAAAGAAATGAATATGAAATGTTCTCAATTTATAGTAAAACATGACTTTGTCTTTGAAGTATCTAGGACAAGCCTGACCCGAATATACACATCAAGAAATTTTATACTACAACGTCAAATATATATACCATAATATTTTTCACAATATGAAAATTTTACGTCACTTCAAATAGAGAAAGCACAGTTAAGACAACAACATTATTTATGCAATTTAATACGAAATACATTACTCCAACAATTTTTTAATTGAATAAGCTATACAAAAAAGATTGAAGGGTGGCATCCATAACTTCGCTCTTGAATTTACAACACTCCCTCCTTGGATGCCACCACACACAGAAATATGCCTCGTTAAAACCTTACTAGGAAAAAAACCCAATTGGGACAAAGATTCCTAGTGAAGGAAAAAAGTACATATATTCTTGTGTGTAATCTAAAAAACTAGCACCCTCGTAGTAATTGTTGATGTTTGCTAGTGAAGCTTGTAACTAATTTCTTCATGATTTGCTGCCTTGCACCAAAGGTTGTAGTTTTCTTCATGATTCGCTTCGGGCCAAGCTTGTTATTTGGGATTTCATTCAACTCCAAAATCTTAATTGTACGTTGCTTTTTAGCTATTGAATTAAAAAAAAACTTCATGATTCACTAAAAAGAAATTAGAAAATTGGGATCAATTTGCAAAAGAAACATACCATCTTCAATATGTTGATCATTAATTTGTTTAAACATGATGATTCCTGATTTATCAAGAAAGAAAAAAAAAAGTGAAACATAAGATCATGCATTAGATTTGAAACAGAGAAGAAAAATAAATTGGCTTACCAACTCCACTATAGATTCTTTCACTATCACCCGTATCCAAATTAAATAAATGCTTTCCTCTTCCACATTTCTTCATATCAAATTTTCTTTCTCTATTGTTGTCAAGAATCAATTCTTAATGAATATCATCGTTATCGTCAAAAAACTTGATAGTGAAAATATAGAAAATGAAAAAGTTAGATTCAACAAAAAAAAAAAAAAATAAATAAAGAATATTTGAAAGGGAAAAAAATTTGTGAACAACTACTTACATATTGTTTCTTCATACCTGATTTACTTTATTTATTTTCCTCATACATCAACTCTTGCTCCATATCATTAGCATCCTCAAAGAACTTGACATTTAAAAATAAAGATATTGAAAAGGTTAGATTCAACAACAACAAAAAAATAATTGAAAAGGAAAAAATTGTGAACAACTACTTACATATTGTTTATTAACTGCACTGCAAGATTCTTTGATATGATAATTGCTTTCCTCTTCCACATTTCTTCATATCAGATTTTCTTTCTCTATTGTCGTCTTGAATCAATTCTTGATCAATATTACCGTTATCGTCAAAGAAATTTATAGTGAAAAATAAAGATATTGAAAAAGTTAGATTCAGCAAAAAAATAAGAAAATAAAGAATGATTGAAAGGGAAAAAAATTGTGAACAACTACTTACATATTATTTCTTCATATATGATTTTCTTTCTTTATTTTCCTCATGCATAAATTCTTGCTCCATATCATGAGCATCCTCACAGAGCTTAGAGATTTAAAAATAAAGATATGAAAAAGTTTATATTCAACAACAACAAAAAAAAACAATAATTGAAAGGGAAAAAAATTGTGAACAAACTACTTACATATTGTTTATTAACTCCATTGCAGATTCTTTGACACGATGCTTTCCTCTTCCATATTTCTTCATTATTTCTCTTTTGTCATCTTGAATCAATTCTTGATCAATATCATCATTATCGTCAAAGAACTTGATAGTGAAAAATAAAGAAATTGAAAAAAGTTAGATTCAACAAAAAAATAAAAATAAAGAATAATTGAAAGGAAAAAAAATTGTGAACAACTACTTACATATTGTTTCTTCGTATATGATTTGCTTTCTTTATTTTCCTCATACATCAACTCTTGCTCCATATCATCTGCATCCTCAAAGAACTTGACATGTAAAAATAAAGATATTGAAAATGTTAGAATTAAAAAAATAAAAAATAAATAAAGAAAGAAAGAAAAAGAAAACTACCTGGTCCAATTCTGTTATAGTTCGTTTGAAAGAAAGTGAAATACTGAAGTCCATTGGAGGACATGGAAGCCATTCTTCAAACTCATATGTTTGGTTGAATTAATTTAATCATCCACCTTTAGTTTCCACGTTTTGCAATACACAAAGTTTCATCCTAATGCGTAGATAAAGAGGTTTTTATGATCTATTGGAATATAAAATCTTAAAATATATGACATTATATGGATGCCAAATATTATTTCCTCCCTAAAGATTGTGAAAATATCGTGGAATGTTCACAAAGTGTCGAAAATATCAATAAAATATCGGAAATATTTATATAAAATGTCGACCAAAGTGGCAAAATGAAATATATAATATTTTGTTGACAGAAACAAAATTATTTATCCTGACACATTACATCTTTTTGTGAAAATATCTTGGAATGTTCACAAAATGTCAAAAATATCAGAAATAATGATACAAAATTTGAACCAAAGTGGCAAAATAAAATATATAATATTATGATGACAGAAACAAGATTATTTATCCTTACACACTCACTCCGTCCTTTAATTGAATAAATTTCAAGCTATTATATCAAATTATACAAATTACAGGGCATATATGTTTGGGGAAGGAGAAAATTGAATTCATACATATTCTATGATAACTTAAAGACAAAGTGTAAAAAATGTCCTAGCTAAATGGGTTCGGTTCAATAATTAACATTATTAAATTATTTAACTCATTTTTTCTTCTAAATTCTGTAAATATATTATTGAATTATTTTCCAAGTTGTTAATATTATTATATAAAATATTATAATTTTTTTAATAAATAATTAAGTGATGATTTTTTTCCTCTAATTTGTTGATAAAAGAAAAACAAAGGAAAATATTTTCTAACTTTTTTTATAAAAAAAATATTGTTAATTTAATTTAATTTATTATTAATTTAGATGATAATTTATAAAAAAAATATTGTTAATTTAATTTAATTTATTATTAATTTAGATGATAATTTATATTCTATTTTATTCATTTAATTTGATCATGTATTATTGATTTCTGTTATTATCAAAGTAGATGATCCATTTAATTTTTCGACAAATTAATGTGATTCATTACGATTTAGATGAGAAAATTACATTTATGATAATTGTATAATTATAACATAACAAGTCTTGGCTAAGCCCAATAAAAATGCACCACATGGTCACTTTTTTTTTCATCTATCAACCACTTGGCCCAATTTGCTTAAATTGAGCAGCCTTGACTGCTTAAATTGAGCAGCTAGTCAGAATTTTTTTTACTTTTATCAGCCACTTGGCCCCATTTTATTGGGCTTAAGCAGTCTTTGACTACTCAAAATTGAGCAGCTAAGTCTTGTTCCTTTTAAAAATATTCAATTTTGTAAAAAAAAAGAAATCTAAATTCACCTTTTAATCATCTTGCTTTTTCTCAACTAAACAATGACAAAAAGTTAGTCTATATACCAAACAATACGTGGGTAATTAACATGTTGACCGTTATAAAATGCCTAATTTTAACCGCAAAGACTGAACATAAAGATAAAAGAAAGAAGATATATATGTTCCCATTAAACACATTCCACAAAAATTAGTGCTGCAAAAGTTTAGGACCTAAAGCAAATGAATATGAAACGTTCTCAATTTATTGTGAAACATGACTTTGTCTTTAAAATATCTGGGATAAGCCTGACTTGAATATACACATCAAGAAATTTTATACTACAAGGTCAAATATATATACCATAATATTTTTCACAATAAGAAAATTTTATGGTCAGTTCAAACAAAGAAAGCACAGTTATGACAACAACATTATTTATTTGATTTAATAAGAAGGGTAAAATGCAAATAAGACCCCTGTGGTCTTTTCAAAATGCATGAACACCCCCTATACTTAGAAAATAGCAAATCGCACCCCTGTGGTTCTAATTTTTTTCAATCAGACCCCTCCCCTTCAATGTCAATAATTTTCTTTTCGCCACAACTTCTTCGTTTGAACTCCGATTTGGATGATTCAAGATGTTTTGGAATCCTCATTTTAGGTTTTACATATATGTCACTTCTAAACTTTGAAAACAATAATAAATAAAATATTTTATTAACATCGAAACACTAAGTATGATTGACATCGTTAACTCTTTTGGTTATTGATGATTTCAAAGTTTCGAAGCAACGATTATGTAAAGCCGGAAATGAAGATTCCAAAACATCTTGAATCATCAAAATCGGAGTTCAAACGAAGAAGTTATGGCTAAAAGAAAATTATTGACATTGAAGGGGAGGGGTCTGATTGAAAAAAATTAGAACCACAGGGGTGCGATTTGCTATTTTCTAAGTATAGGGGGTGTTCATGCATTTTGAAAAGACCACAGGGGTCTTATTTGCATTTTACCCTAATAAGAAATATATTACTCCAACAATTGTTTAATTGGAGGTTTCTCAATTAAATAAGCTAAAGTAATACAAAAGAGATTGAAGGGTGGCATCCATAACTTCACTCTTGAATTTACAGCACTCCCTCCTTAGATGCCACCACACACATAAATATACCTCGTTAAAACCTTACTAGGAAAAAAATGCAATTGGGACAAAAATTCCTAGTGAAGGAAAAAGAGTACAAATTTTCTTGTGTGTAATATAAAAAAATTAGCACTCTCATAGTAGTTGTTGATGTTTGCTAGTGAAGCCTGTAACTAATTTCTTCATGATTTGATACCTAGAGCCAAAGGTTGTAGTTTTCTTCATGGTTCACTGCTTCGTGCCAAGCTTGTTCTTTGGGACTTCATTCAACTACAAAATTTTAATTGTATGCTGTTATTTAGCTATTGAATTAAAAAAAAATAGAAAATTTAGTTTCGGTCTTCTTTTTCTTACTTCATTTTATGTTTTTCTCTAAAAAAAATTAGAAAATTGGGATCATTAATTTGCAAAATAAACATACCATCTTCAATACGTTGATAATGCTCTCTAAGTTTTCCTTTTTGAGTCATCAATTTTCATCTCTAAAGCATATTTGTTTAAACACGAGGATTCTTTATTTATCAAGAAAAAAAGAGAGTAAAACATAAGATCACGCGTTAGATTTGAAACAGAGAAGAAAAATAAATTGGCAACAATAAATTCTTTCACTATCACCCGTATCCAAATTAAATAATTGTTTTTCTCTTCCACATTTCTTCATATCATATTTTCCTTCTCTCTTAATGTCAAGCATCAATTCTTGATCAATATTATCGATATCGTCAGAGAACTAGATAATGAAAAATAAATAAATTGAAAAAGTTAGATTGAACAAAAAATAAAAAATAAATAAAGAATAATTGAAAGAAAAAAAATTGTGAACAACTACTTACATATTGTTTATTAACTCCACTGCACACACGATAATTGCTTTCATCTTCCACATTTCTTCATATCAAAATTTTTTTCTTTACTCTCGTCAAGAATCAATTTTTGATCAATATCATCGTTATCGTCAAAGAACTTGATAGTGAAAAATAAAGAAATTGAAAAGGTTAGATTTTAAATTAGAAAAATAAAGAATAAATTGAAATGAAAAAAATGGGAACAATGGCCCGTTTGGTAATATTCCCAATTTCTGTTTCTTGTTTCTATTTTTCTTTTTTTAGAAATGGAGTTGTTTGGTAATTCTTCTTGTTTTTTGTTTCTCATTTTTTAAGAAACACTTCCCAAAATTGTGTAGAAATTTTAGAAACAACAAATTCTTGTTTCTTATTTCTCTTTCTTGTTTCCAAAGTTTTCAACACATTGATGAATTATTACATTGACCCGTTTTGACTTATAAAATATATTATAAATATCTAAAAATTATATTAATATAATATTTTTAAATATATCATTTAAAATTGAAAATTGAAATTTTTTTTTTTTTTTTAAATGAGAAACAGAAACAAGAAATAAGAAACAGTTACCAAACATGTTTATGTTTCTCTTTTTAAAAAAACAGGAACAAGAAACAAGAAATAGAAATAAGAAACAAGAAATGAAAACAAGGAAGGTTACCAAACGGGCCCTTACTTATTGTTAATTAACTCCATTACAGATTCTTTGGCATGTATCCATCGTATCCAAATTAAATAATTGTTTTCCCCTTCCAGGTATCTTCATATCAGATTTTCTTTCTCTATAGTCATCAAGCATCAATTCTTGATCAATATATCGTCTAAGAACTTGATAATAAAAAATAAAGAAATTGAAATAGTTAGATTTCAACTAAAAAATAAGGAAAACAAAATGGAACAATTAATTACATATTGTTTATTAACTCCACTACACATTATTTCCAAACTAAATAAGGGCCCGTTTGATAAGCTTATCAATTTCCGTTTCTTATTTCTATTTCTCATTTTCTAAGAAATGAACTTGTTTAGTAACTCGTCTTATTTCTTGTTTCTTTTTTTTAAACACTTCCCAAAATTGTGAACAAATTTTAGAAACAACAAATTCTAGTTTCTTGTTTCCAAATTTTTCAATACGTTGATAAATTATTATGTTGTCCCGTTTAGACTTATAAAATATATTATAAATATCCAAAATTTATATTCATATAATATTTTTAAATATATCATTTAAAATTGTAATATTTTCAAAAAGATATTTTAAAAAAAAATTAGAAACAGAAATAAGAAATAGTTACCAAACACATTTATGTTTCTTTTTTCTTCTATAAACAATAATTAAGAAACAGGTATCAAACATGTTTCTATTTTTCTTTTTAAAAAATCAGGAACAAGAAATAAAAACGAGGAAGGTTACCAAACGGGCCCTAATTGTCATCCTCTTCCATGTTTCTTCATATCTAATTTTCTTTCTTTATTTTCCTCATGCATCAACTCTTGCTCCATATCATCAACATCCTAAAAAATAAACTTTGACATTTAAAAATAAAGATATTGAAATGGTTAGAATTCAACTAAAAAAATAAACGAGAAAATAAAGAAAAAGAAAAAGAAAACTACCTGCTCCAATTATGTTATAGTGGGTAAGAATGAAAGTGAAATACTGAAGTCATTCATTAGAGGACATGGAAACCCTTCTTCAAACTCATGTGCTATCATCTGTTGGAACAGAGAATGGAAAATGAACATTAACCAAATTGTATTGATATGAAACTGATTGCAAAAACAAAACGGATAACTAATAACAAAAAATAATGAACAAAAATGAAGGACAACGTTACTGTAAGGAAGCTTCAAAGCACGGTCAGGCCATTGACCCCAAGTCGGTATTATCCCACTAAGGTTGTTTATGGTTCGACGACACTTCGACTCGGCATGATTCAATAAAGTATTTCTTGAGTAGAACAACCAGAAGCTCAAAAACCTGGTAGAACCCCTCTAGAAAAGCTCTCAAAATTGATAGAAAAGAGATTTCAGTGTTCTGAAAGGAGAGAATTCGTTTCCTATGTATAGTGAAACGATTTCGTAACTCCAAAAACGAAATTCAATTACGAATTAAATTCCAAAATTAATTCTGTCTTTGTAATAGCTCAACGGAAACTATAATGTTGCCTGTAATGCACGTCGACTACTGGAAATGGCTAATAACTGATCGTCGTTGCCGGAAATGGCAAAAGCCATTAAGAACTGATGTTATAGTTTTTGAAATTCAAAAGAAATTAAATCATATTTTAACAAAAGAATATTATTTAATCTCAAAGAACACGAAGACCTGAGACCCGTGCCTGAGTCGGGGGGGGGGGGCAATGCGCGTACGTGGATTGAAGCATGTTAGGTGCGCGCTCAGTCCTCGCAAAATCTGTGGAACCCTAAAGGGCATAACCCATTGTCCAAGTGTATGATATATAAAGAGCTACAAGTTTTGTGATCTTCCCAATGTGGGACAAGTGAGTTTTTACTTTCCCACAAATCCCAACTTCTCGCTTTTACCTCTACACTTTCACTTACTTTCACTCATAAATTTTACACTCAAATATGCATAAAATCCAACATCATCTTCTCCTATATTTACATTATTAGAAGCGGAAGAAATATTTAAGAACATTGTCAAAATTGAAAAGAATTTTAAAAATATATATCTAGATTTAGTAAATTAATTAATTTACATGCATTAAACTCAAATAAACTTAGTTATAAATTACTAAACAAATTAATACCATTCATATGTTTGGTTGAAACAATCCAATCATCCACCTTCAATTTCCACGCTCTACAATACACAATGTTTCATCCTAATGCGTAAATAAAGAGGTTTTTATGATCTATTGGAATATAAAATCTCAAAATATTATATTATATGGATGTAAAATTTTATTTCCTTTCTAGATATTGTGAAAATATCATGGAATGTTGACAAAGTGTCGAAAATGAGAAATTATTCAATGAGGCCGGCACATTGAGGCTGATTCTTATGGCGCTGACATGTGTCTTCTACCTTAATAACCAAAATCTATACTGTTCGTACTTTCAAACTAACGCCTCAAGAACTATATTTGACGGAATTGAAGTTTTATTTATTTTTAGGGTAAATTTCAAGTAACAGCCTTATGGTTTTGGTTAGATTCATGAAAAGTCTCTGTAGTTTAAAAATGATAAATCACACCCCTGTAGTTCTAAATTATGACAATATGACCCCTCCCCTTCAATGCTATAAATTTTCTTTTAGCCATAAATTTTTCGTTTGAACTTCAATTTTAATGATTCAAGATATTTTGGAATCCTCAATTCAAGCTCTTCCTTATGGTCACTTGAAAACTCTTAAATCATCATTAAACAATCAGGTTAATTACTTCAATCATACCAAATATTTTGATGAAAATAAAACTCTTTTATTTATTGAAAATTTTAAAATTTTGAGGTAACCATAATATAGAGCCTGAAATGAGGATTCCAAAACATCTTGAATCATCAAAATCGGAGTTCAAATGAAGAAGTTATGGCTAAAAGAAAGTTTACAACGTTGGAATGGAAGGATCTTATTGGCATAATTTGAAAGTACAGGGACTTTTCATGAATTTGATTGAAACCACAGAGGTGTTATTTGCAGTTTACTCTTTTTTTTACTTTTTATTATTAAAAGACACTTTTGATCCCTAAGTTTTCATTTTTTACCATTTGGTCCTCAAGTTTTAAAACTCGACACTTTAGTCCCTGAGTTTTCATTTTGTTTACCATTTGGTCCCTACAGAAAAAATATGTTAAATAGTTAACAAAATACTGACATGTCATTAGTTTATTTGTTTTGTATATAATTTATTGCTGACGTGTCATATTTTAAATGATGTGGCATCTTTAATGTGTTTTATATTAATAGTTATTTTATTAGTGTATTTTAAAATGAGGTGGCATCTCTCATTTCTTCCTCTTCCCAGAATATCTTGAAATATATCCTCTTCCTTTTCAAACAAAACCCAGAAAACTAATATATATTTGTATATTAATACATGGAGTTTCGATTGCTACTCTCCATCTTTTATTATCGTTCTCTATCACCGTCATCCCCTTCAAGAACGAGAAGCACCATTGAAGACCATATCAGAAAGCTTGATTTATATTCTTCCGCTTAAATCGAAACAATAAGCTCTAGAAATATCATGTCTTCATCTTCTTCCTTCAAACAAAAAACCCAAATATACTATCATCTTCATATCAGGGGGGGCCATCTCAAAACCAATTGGTAATGAGAGGAGAAGCCCATGTATCTTATAAATCTTGTGAGTTCTTTCATTTTTTTGATGTGAGATTCTCAACATGACCCTTCTGAAGGGATGATTTACTAAACTAGTGGAATTTTATTTAGTAAACTAATTAACATTTAATTACGAATCTATTAATATCATGCAATTTGTGATAAAACATGTAGATTCATGCTTTAATTTTCGAAAATTAAAACCTTTACATACATTGAGTAAAATATGGAGAATTGGTTGAAGGTTTCTTTACAGCATCAAATCCTCAGTAACACCGGATCTTCTACTATATATCTCGATCGATAAAACAAAATCCGATTGTGGGATTGAATTTAAGAAGAAATTGGGAAGAAGAAGAAAAATATTTTTCTCAATAAGAGGGGAAAATCGGCAATGGCTATGGGAGAGAGGGGGAGAGAATTTTCAATTTATAAGGAATTGAATTGTGTGATTTATCAATGACCTAAGCCTCCTATTTATAGGCTAATGGAAAATTTAATCTAATTAAAATATTCCATAGAGATAAATACAAAAAGAAAAAAAATATTATCTTTCGATTATCTTGGTATTTTCAAAAATACATAGATAAATAAGATATTATTTTCTTTTCTTTTAATTTATCTTGGATAAATAAATCTATGTAATTGTTTTAGGATATAATTCAAACAATTATCTCTCCTAAAAATACAATGATGGCCGAAAATTTGAATAATAATTAATAAATAATTCCAATTTATTTAATTAATTATTTTGGGCCAATTTCAATTGGGTTCATTAATCCAATTGGGCTTGAACTCTCTCTTAAATTAATAAGTCCAACTTAATTAATTTATTTATTAATTACCATTTAAATAAAATATTTTATTTAAACAATTAATAATATTAATATTTTCTCCCGACTAAATATTATGAAATTATATTTAATTAATAATTTCAATTTAAATAATTTCATTATTTAAACAATTAATAATAAATATTTTAATTATTAATTTCCATTAAATAAACTCATTATTTAATTAATAATTTTATTGATAATATTTTATTATTGATTAATTAATTTTAATTATTAATTTCCGTTCAAATAAAATTAATTATTTAAACAATTAATAATTGTCAATTAATTTCAAATTATTAATTACCATTTAAATATACTCAATATTTAAATAATTAATAATATTTCATTATTAATTTCCTGTTTAAATAAACTCATTATTTAAACAATTAATAATGTTTATATTAATTACCGTTTAAATATACTCAATATTTAAACAATTAATATTGCATATTTTAAGTAATTCACTTTACTTAAAATTTTCATATCTTCTACTTGATTTCGCGACTACAATATTTGGCCGATGAACCTATAGATCATGGACTTAATAATTAGTCAATTAAGTGATTAACTCATAATTAGTCAATTAACTGATTAACTCATAATCAGTTAATTACTTATTATCTAACTATGAATAATTCCACTATAGATTCATAGCTGAACTCCCCCCACTATAGATGAGTTATGTCCATTTAGTTTATCTTTATTTATATATGTGATATATCCTTCATGTGGAATCCTCATAATTACATGCGGATAAATTTACTGTTTTGCCCCTGTAATTATCGCTTTATCCTTGTGTTCCCACTGATTCTTCAATGAACTTTATCTTTAGTCGAACTAGAGATAATATACTTCTGTGATCAATAGAAGTCGTGATGCTACTTGTTCATGTCTCGAATCAGTATATCAAGGGAGTTTCCTAAAGTTCCTAAAATGTTTAGGTATCGCACTGATACCGTTAATTTTAGGAAAGTTATGAATTCCATCTCATGAAGATGCGTTCCCAGCTACTTATCTAGCTATGTTCCCAAAATAGGAGTGTATTGAGCGTTCTTACAGATCGCTCTCAACCATGTGAATCAAAGAACATAACTCCATAAATGGGAGTCAACATTTCACTCTGGATTGAGATCTATCACAGTTGATAAACTTAGTTTGATATTCGATCATTTCTCATAAACGGTATTAATGAGAAATTTGATCGAAGATCGTGGTCCTGTCTTATACAATCAACATTTGCATATGATACTTCTATTTCATGTCTCCCACACGAATGATCAGGATTGATCATTTGTCTATAAACAAAATGCGAAGCTGTCAACAGTGTTACCAGGATAAGGTTCCCAAACGTTATCCGTTTACTGTAGACACTCTTAAATTACTCATCTCGACTTTAATCCTCTTGTATGACTCACATACTAAGTCATGATTTCATAAGAGTAACTTAAGGTTTTACTATTTGAATGCTTGATATATAGTCAATTGAATCTATCTAGATAATATAAAAAACTTATGTTTATTTATTTAATTTAATCGAAATAAATTATTATTATTAAATAATTACAAGTTTTAGGACACTATTCCTAACAATCTCTCACTTGTCCTAGATATTTGGAGATTTGACTTGTAATTCTAGTCAAACTGGATGACTATCAACTACTTAGCCATGGTAGTCATTTTAATATTTTATCAGTAACGTTTTCATCTGTTTAGTATGTATTTCTTTTGTCTGATGTTAGTTTCATTACGTGTAATAGATTCCATATTTTATAGCCATAAAATAAAGTTTATTAACTATTGATTTCAAACCATCATGTTCAACCACCTTTCATTTACTAACGACTTAGTAATTACGCAAATCTAGAGTTTAGTTAGTAAAAACTCATTTTACTTATACTTAACTCATTTGATGTTTAATTCACAAAGGTCTTTTATCGAATTCTTACATGGAAGTAAATTCATGTTCGAATTTGAGACCGTGCAACACATAAAATCTCCCATTTTATCTATGTGCATGAACATACTATTTGTAATTTTATTTTAGTCACATTGGTTCTAGGATTCTTGAAATGCTTAAGCTCCCACTACAAAGTAATTCTCCATTACTTTCATTTGTTTAATGATTACAATTCTATACTTCTTATTATTTCCAAAAATAATATATAAGTATAAGTGACCATTTTCAACTCAACTATTGAAAATTTATGTCATTTTTATTTAACTTATTTTGAACTTTATTCATCGATTTTTGAAGTCAATGAGTTTTACTTGGACTTCAAAAGTCTTTTGGTTCGCACTATGATGCTCCCACTCAAATATAGTTCTACAAGTAGTTTAACCATTTAAACTTTTAAATAACTACTTGTTTTTACTGTAAAATAAAATCATTGTAATTTTTAATAATCTTAAGTAAGGTTTAATTTTTTCAGTATCACTTATTTACTGAACTTATCTTTAATAATTTTTGAATTCAATTATTCACTAATTATTATTTTCTGATTTCTATATTATTTATTCCATGTTAGTTAGTACTCCTTTAAAACATCCTTTTAAATAACTGAATATTTGGAATATAAGAAATCAATTTAATGTTTGCTTATCACTTAAGTTTTAACATCTAAATGTCCAACTTTATTAATATTTAAGTCTAGTTATCTTTGATAAATCAAAGATATTCAATTTTACTTATCCCATAAGTTCGTGGATTAATATGGTTATCATCTTAAATTCCTTGAGAACCATCTTTAAGAGATTAATCCTTCTAACTTATTTAAGTAATTTTAGACTTAAATCTTTAAACATTTTTAAACCATATAACTCATTTAGATATTCCGGATTTTAGAATTTGGATTTGGAATTTATTTGTTTTATACTTAGTATTTTGAATAACCATCCAATCACACTTTGGAACTTTGTAAAATATCTCTTATCTCGATATGAGTATGTGTGACTTTAGATTTTTGAGATTTTCATTTGTATTTTTTATTTCTCCCAAAACCTCAACTTCCTCTCCACTCTCTTCATATAGCTAAGTAATCTTTAAGCTTTTGATTCTAATTATAAGATAAGAAAAAAAGTTTTTGTTGCCTTGGAATTTGAAAATTTTCCTTGAAATTTGAATTTTACACTGGAATTTAAAAGATATAATGCCTAAAACTAAAATGCTAAAGAAGAAAAAGAAAGAAAAATAATAATAAAATAAAGGGCGCTCTGAATTTTGGGCAGATGAGGGTTTTTTTTCTTTCTTTTTCTTATTAAACATTTTAATTTTCAGCATTAAATTTTGGTGAAAGTTTTTAAATTCTGGGGTAAACTTTCGAATTTTGTGGAAAAATACAAATTCCGGTGCGAAGTGTTTACATAATGACATTCAATGTGATTTTGAAGTGTTTTGAGGGTTGAAAGCTTGGTTAAAAGGAGGATGAAACTCTAAACATCAAAGAACTACAAGGCAATGCAAAAAAAGTTCGCTTGATCCACAAGCATTCCAAAACTCATTCGACTCTTCTTGTTCAACAATTATTAGTATTTTGGATTGATGAGTTGATGACTCCATTGTTGAAGTGAGGTGAGATATTGAACTATAATACTTAGCTAGATGTAAAAAAAAAGTCTGTTGATTATTGCATGACTTTTATCTCTCATTGGATTGCATGAAGGAGAGACATTCCCCAACAACTTTTTTGGAAGAAATTCAAGATCATCTATTTTCACAAGGACAAAAAAAAAACAAATTGAAAAGATCAAAGAGCGTTATGGAGGATGAAAGAGGTTCTAGAATTTAGAAAATGAAATAGTCGGATGACAATGACATTGAAGATGAGAAGAAACTGATTTTTCATTAAAATATAAATGATTACATAACTTGTATTTATAGCTATAGTTAGATGCTAACTAACTCATAACCAATTGTAACTAATGGAAAACTAATTCTAAAACTGATTACATTATTTACACTAATGCCACATAAGTTATATACACTTAATATCCTCCCTCAAACTCATGGAACTTGAAAAGAGATCAAGAGTTTGGAACATATAAGTAGACAAAACGATCTTGAGATAGTGGCTTTGTGAGTACATCAACTAGTTGATCAACTGTAGAAACATACTTCAAAGTAATATCCTTTCGTACTACTCGTTCTCAAACAAAATGATAGTCGATTTCTATGTGTTTTGTACGAGCATGAAAAAACAGAGTGGATGCAAGTAGTATAGTAGACTTGTTATCACACCATAAGATGGGTGGAGAAGTGATAAAAACTCCTAAGTCTTTCAATAGTTTCCTCAACCAAGATAATTCAGCAACTGCAGTGACAAGGGCTCTATATTCTGCCTCAGTTTAAGACCTTGAAATTGTTGGTTGCTTCTTAGCAAACCAAGAAACATGACAAGAACCAAGGAAAATTACAAAACCTAAAGTTGATTTGCAGTCAGTGACATCACCAGCCTAGTCCGAGTCAGAAAACGCTTGGTGATTAAGAGAACTGGCAGTAAAATGAATGCCCTTGGATAGAGTACCCTTCACATATCTCATAATTCTTTTAATAGTAGTAAAATAGTCATGAAGAGGAGCATGCATATGTTGACAAACTTTATTAACAACATAACAGATATCAGGCCTTGTGAAAGTCAAATACTGTAGAGAACCCACCATTTGTCTATGTAGTTGGGCATCAGTGGGAGAACAGGCCACAGAGGAAGTAATGACTTCTTTAAAAAAACATAGAGTATTACAAGGTTTTACAGAGAGAAGATTAAACCTGGATAACATATCAGTAGCATGCTTTGTTTGATTAACAAGAAGACCACTAGATGCAGGGGTTATTTCTAAACCCAAAAAATATTTCAGACTGCCAAAATCTGTCATCTCAAACCTGTTTTGAAGTTGTTGAATAAACTACTCTATATAAAGGGAATCACTACCAATAAGGATAATACCATCCACATATAATAAGAGATAAGTAATAGATGTGGGAGTTATGCGAATGAAAAGATAAGTGTCAGCAAGAGACTGTGAGAAACTAAACTCAGTCATAATGTGGGAAGTAAAACAGTCAAACCATGCTCTTGGTGCTTGTTTTAGACCATAGAGAGACTTCTTAAGTTTACACACATAATTTGATTGATAGTACTAACATATCCTTGATGTTGAGATATGTAAACTTCCTCAAGTAAAGTCCCATGTAGAAAGGTATTTTTAACATCAAGTTGCCTCATTTTCCACTTATGATGAGTAGCAATAGCCAAAACAGTCCTGACAGTACATTTCTTCACAACTGGACTAAAGGTTTCTTCAAAATCAACTCCATGTTCTTGATGATATCCCTTTTCCACAAGTCGGGCCTTATACCGAGTAATAGATCCATCCGAATTGTGCTTTATTCTATAAACCCACTATAAAACAAACATATTTAAAAGCAACAGAAGACTCAATAAATAGCATTTATTGAAAATACAAAAATTCACTTAAATCAAATGAATATTTATTTAAATAATAACTCCGGAGTTACAAAATTGAAAACAAATTTCAATGAGGCAATAACTTGTCCTCAAACGAATAAAACTTTAAAGACTAAATAAAATCTCAAAATCCCATAATTCAGTTAAAACGATAAAAACTCAATAATTTATTCATCAACAAGAATGAATAAATAAATATGTAAAAGTGATATGTGGCCACTACGACATGAACCCTCATCTCTTCCACATCATCAACCGCCACCTCTCGGTCCATTGTTACCTGAAAAAAAAAACAACAGATAGCACTGTGAGGCTAAAGCCAGTGAGAAAACGACTTAATCAAAGATGAAGTCTTAAATAGTCTCTAACAATTCAAACCGAGTCCCAAGCACTCAAACACCATCCAATAACATTTAAGGCACAAAATCACTTAAAACTTCAAGTCTCACTCGCTTACATGAATAGGCAATTCTCACTAATTCCATATTCAATACCTTTAACCACCAATCTCACTTAGATCACCAATCTTTCCGTTCTCATAACCACTGTAAATATCCACACTTTTCATAATCTCATTCTCATACATGAATAGGCAACTCTAACTAGCTCCATATTCAAGGCAATACATAATAACTTCTTACATGAATAGGCAACACTACCGGGTTCCATATTCAATGTTTCTCAATAAAACTTACTTTACATGGGTAGAAAAATTTCACTAGATTATTACCCAAGACATCCCAAACATACACTCTCACAATGTTTATCAATTTCCCGAACCACTAACATGCTTTAACTTAACAAACATTATAATTCACAAAATCCACTAAGAAGGTGGTTCCTCAGAACTACTACCACTTCTTAGTACTTGGTTATAGCCTCAACTATAACTGATATTCCCCTAATGTTTCATTCATACGAGCAATGAACATTAGTACTCGGTTATGGAATTTTCCATAACTAACATGACTTAGTGTTGAGCTCGTAGCCTCAACACTAATAAACAAATTCAAGCTGGCCATCAATATCAATCCAAACATCATTATACACAAGATAATGATATCTAAAATTCAATTACAAGCATGAAAACACAGCAGCCCCAACTCAATATATAAATTTCACAAAACTACCGAAACATGGAAAATGTAATTTTATGCTCCCTAACTCAAAACTCAAGGTATTTAACATTAAATATTTCCAAATAATTTCAGATTTAAACTTATAATCGATCATAGGCAATTCGAATCTAAAAACTTCAATTTTTGTCGAAAAAGCCTAAACTAGTTCTAACCGAAAAAGTTAATTCTTCCAATAGATTTTTCTTATGATTCCAATATTAAAAATCATCTTAAAACTCCATAATTTCCAGAATTAACATTCATCTCAATCAGAATCAGTTCGATGTAAAGAAAACTCACTTTTACCGAAAATTGACTATTTTAGCTCTAATCGAAAATCTAATTTCTCCCAATTTAAAAACGATATCTTCGATGGTCCAAACTCATAAAAATATTCCAGAATATCATGATTAAATATAATGAAATGAATAAACTACGGTAAGAGCCTTAGATTTCTCTAAAACCCCACCATTGACTAAACCGTTAACTTACCTTATCTTTGTTAAAATTCCAAATTCCAAGCTAGTTTCCACCACCAATCAGATATGAAACAAGGGTCCTAAACATTTAATTTTCATGCTAAAACAGTACCAAAAGGTGTTAAAAAGATTGGGGTTCAACGGCTCAAAGATCAGAAAAAAGGCAAACGACGAACGATCGCCGTTTGAAGGAGACAGCAGCAACGGCGCTGCTGTCTTTTTCCGTGGCTGAACCATGGCCTTCGGGTCACGGTTTGGTCTCAGTTTTGGGTTCCGGGTGACGGTATTGATAGGTTTTGGTTTTAGGCAAAGGGGATCAACACCGATTAAGTTTTGGGCATATTATTAATTAACAAAAGGCAATATGGAATGAGTTTTTGGGCAAGGTTCAAGAACATTAAAATTTGATAAATAAAAAAAAAATTCCAGATTTGAAAAGAATGAAAAACCAATCTAAATACTCACCCAATGATAGGAAATCACAGATCCGGACTCGAACCTTGACTAACGAATTCCCACGATCAAAACAGATACCTATTAACAAAAATTGATGAAGAAATCAACTCCTAAAAACCCTAAGAGGGGTGGCGGCACTAGGAGAAACCAATGGGAGAAAAATTACCTCTTTTGATTACAAAGGTAGTCTCCAACCACTTCAAATCCGAGATCGGAACACGGATTAATGTCCAATTGATGAAGGAAATCGAGCAAACCTTCCGGGAGTCTCAATGGGGGCGTCGGCGGTGTGAGAGGAAGAGAAGGAGAGAATGAATTCTGAAAAGTGATAATGAGAAGTCCTCTTTTAGGTTAAAATTCCGAGTTATCATATTTACGAAAATGCCACTCACCTTAAAACGTCTATAACTTGATCATCAGGTCTCTGAATGACAAACCGTCAGTTGGGTTGGAATCTTTACATCGAGACGATCAATTTCATATCACAAAGTTCAAATTTCGAGGTTTTTGAGAAAAATTACCATAATACCATTTTTGAAATAACACGGTATTTCTGCTCTAATTAATCGATCAAGCCTGATTAATATTATTTTAAAAATAAGATTCATTTTTAACTTTCTCGTGACGGGGCGTTACACCCACTTACATCCCACAATGTTCTTTCCTAAAGGAAGAGGAACTAACTCCCAAATGTTATGTTAAAAAGAGCATTATACTCATCATTCATAGCCAATCTCTATTCATGTGACTTACTAGCAGCTGTGTAAGAAAAAGGTTCAACTATTTGATTGCATGAAACTGCAATATGTACTTTTTTCTTAGAAATGTCAGATTTGCTCTTTGTGGTCATTGAATGGGCATTTGAGTTTTCTAATAATATAGCTACAGGATCTGGATCAGCAGCTGGAATTGGGACAGGAATGGTAGTTGGTTTAGAAGAAACTGGAATAGAGTTTCGAATATGGGGCTCTTGAATGTTAAAAGTGGAAAGGATAAGAAAAGGTAGTAAGGAAGCAGACTGGGGTTGAATCAGTGAGGACTGGGGAGAAGATGAGGGAATATCAGCATATGGAAAAAGTGTTTTATCAAAGAAAACATGTCTAGAAGTGTAGAACTTATTATTATTTTTTGGATCAAAACAAATATAACCCTTATACTTTAGTGGATATCCAAGAAAAACACATTGAATTGTTTTTGGTTGGAGTTTATTTGAGTTGTATGGTTTTAAAAAATGATAGCAAGCACAACCAAAAGATTTTAAATGATGGTAATCAGGTTGTTTAGAGAAAAGAACTTCAAAGGGAGACTTCTGATTCAACACTGATGTAGGCATTCTATTTATTAAGAAAACCAGTATTGAAACGAGAGTAGCAAAAAAGGAAAGTAAAATTGAATGCAGAAGCGATGAGGATCGAGGAGTAGACGCGTGTCTTAGAAGACTCCTGATACCATGAGAAGAAACTGATTTTTCATTAAAATATAAATTATTACATAACTTGTATTTATAGCTATAGTTAGATGCTAACTAACTCATAATGTAACGCCCCGTTTCAAGGTGAAAAAAAAAATCTCGGTTTAAAATTAATTTTCTTTAAATTAATTATCGGGTTTGGAATTAATAATAAATAATGTATATTTATTATTTTAGGCTTGTTGGGTGACATTCTTGCAAAAGGTGTCATATTTACAATTTAAAAGATATTGGGATATTTATTTCAAGGATTTTAATTGATGACGTGGCAAGTGGCCCAAAACCTAATCTTGATCAAGGAAAAGAAGAACAATTTCCCTCATCCTTCCCACACCCTTGCCGCCGCCCCCCTTGGAGAAAGAGGAGAAGAATCCGTCCATTCATCTCGTTTTTCGTTCGATCGTGCATCGGGTTTTGGGTTCAAGCGTTTTGGCAATCGATTTTGGTCACGAAGGTAACGAAAATCCTCCTTTCTCTTTTCCTTCTTGTTGTCGTGGGGTCTAGGGTGGAAATTGATGAGTTTTTTGTCAATTGTTAATTAGGAGATCAGTGGAATTGCACGGAATCGAAGAAGAAAAATCGGAAGCCATTTTCTTGAAATTCAATTAATGGGTAAGCTTTCGAGATTGATTTATCAATCATTTTAATTCTGGATTTTTATTTTATATTCATCATATGAACACCAAAAAACCCTAACCCTTGATCCAACCTCCATATTTGTCAATTTTCCAAACCGTGGCCAAACACCCAATCGATCTTGATTACCGATACCTAGAACCATCAAGATTGATCACCCTAGCTACGAAACCGCGACCGAACCACGTCCCGAGGACCATGGCCAGCTGCGGCCCACACACCCTCCCCCACGCCTCCGATTTTAGCCAATTTCCTTCGTCGTTTGTTTTCCATTCCTTGATCCATCGAACCCCAAACCTTTTGTATAAATTTAGTATATTTTAAATTGTATTTTAAGTTATTTAGGGTCTCCGTTTCAGGTCTGGTTCATCGAGGGAAGTAGCTTTGATTTTGGATTTAAGCAATTTCGAGGTGAGTTAACGGTTTATTCGTTGGTGGAGTTTTAGAGAAATCTAAAGCTTCTACCGTAGATTTTATGTTTCGATATATTCAAATATATTTTTCTGGAGCTTTAGGAAGTGAATTCATAATGAAAACATCGAAAAATCATTTGGTGAAAGAATTTTTTGATTAGAACTAGTTTATTCGTTTTTCGGCAGTTTTTGATGTTTTTCGATTCTTTTTGTTTCTGCTTGATTTGGGAGTCAATTCTGGAATATTATGGAGTATTTTAAGATGATTTGGCATGAGATTTGAGTTGAGAATGATTGAGAGCGAATAGTTAGTTTTGACGGTTTTTCGGCAGTTTTATCGTAAAATGTATTTTGCATGTTTTATTTAGAATCTTTGGAGCTGCTGTATTTTAATTGTCCTTGCTGATTTTGAATGATTATTATCAAGAGGATAATGTTAAGAGATTGTGGATTGATGGCTTGACAGGTGTATTAAACTAGTATGAGGCTACGAGCTCATACTTAGTAAAATATATAGTTATGAGAGTGAGCTCATAACAGCTAATGGACGTTGCTCGTATGAACGATCCATTAGGGAATTAGTTATGGTTACAACTATAACTAAGTGCCTAAGAATGGTTTGTAGCCCTGAGAGACCGCCTTCTTAGTGGATGGTTTGAATAATTGTTTGATTGTGTTTGATATATTAGAGTTGACTTATGTGTCAGATTGGAATGTGTATTGGAAAGATGATTACAAATGTGAGGTTTAAGAGAAGTTATGTGTGAAAGAGACATTGGAGAGTATTGAGTGTTGGGACTCGGTTTAAGTTGTTAGAGACTATTTAAAGCTTTACCTTCGTTTAGATCGTTTTCTCACTGGCTTTAGCCTCACAGTGCTATTTGTGGTTTCTTTTCAGGTAATAATGGACCGAGAGGTGGCGGTTGATGAAGTGGAAAAGATGAGGGGTTCATGTCGTGGTGGCTAGCCAATGCATCATTTATTTTCATTGTGTTTTGAGAATAAAGTATTTGAATTTTATTGACTATACTTGTTTTGTGAGATTTGAGTTTTATGTTAGTTTGAAACATTTTGTTATTTGATTGAGTACATTGTTCTTTTGTTTTAAAGAATATAACTCCGGAGTTGTTGTTTTTATTTAAATGACTATTTGGTTGAGGATTTTCATATTATTCAATAAATATCATTTATTGAGTCTTTCCGCTGCATTTATTAAGTTTGATTTAAACTCTGAAAAGTCGGGTCTTTACACATAACCAATTGTAACTTATGCAAAACTAATTCTAAAACTGATTACATTATTTACACAAATGCCACATAAGCTATATACATTTAATAGAAGACAGTCGAAGGAGGAATATATGATTTTAACCAAGTTTTGTTAAACATGCCGCATAATATATTTTATCAATGCTTTCTATGGTCAAATGCACCATAAGAACCTTTTCTATCCAGGCAATAATTAATTAGATGTCTTGTTTGATATTATTAAGTGATTAAATTCATCATCATGCAGTGTTTCTTGCAGCAATGCAATGTGTGGCTTAGCTCTTGGAGTATTATTATGACATGAATTTTATTTATTTTTGCATGTAGAAGTGACGCTCCCCAAAAACGTTGTTGGAGGAAATTGATGATCCTTGATTTCTAATAAGTGCAGGACGATCCAAATAAGGAGAAAATATGAAGGAATTTGAAGCTCAAAGTAAGTTTCTTATTGATGCTAGCGGAAAGTAAGGGGACATAATGAGAAAAAGACACGCTTGCAACTTAGCTTTGTTCATCACATCCTCCCATACGTAAATTCCCAATATAACCATCTCTTCAAATTAGTCTTCAAGTTTTCAAATGACAAATGATTCTAGATTGTAAAATACATAACAAGGAAAATGCTTCACGTTCACTGTTGTTTATGTACGAACAAGGAGATGATCAAGCCACGGAAGATGGCAGAATACAATGGCTTCCCATAGAAGTAGGCAGTATCACTAGAAGTTGAGGCATTTCAAAGTAAGCCTTCTCCAAATATGTTGCAAATAAAATTGAACTTTGCTTGAATCAAATTTGGATAAGACTTTAAATTTAATTAAAAATTTAAAACATATGTAGCAGCAATGAGTATTATGGTTGGTTGGTTTTGCCTGACAAATTACTTGTCTGTGTTTTCTGCAGATTTCATGCATTTATTAAACCAATTCCAATATGATAAACAAAAATGCTTTCCTTGATGCAGAAATTTAGCTGGAGAAGTGTGGCACTTAGAGAACTTTATTTAGATTGACAGCAGAAGCGAGGCTCCGAAAACACTTTTTGAAGATATTGATGATCCTTGATTTCAAAGAATTATAGAAGGTGTATTTTTCTTGATAAGATTCTTTCTTCTAATGATATTTGGGACATACGTGTTTTTAATTTCTTAAGTTGGAGTGCAAATTGTAAAGTTTTTTGTAATTACCCGCCCTCTGTTTTAGTATCTTTGTATTCCAATCTATCAAAATCAGAAAGCGAAGCTAGAATAGCATACACGAATTTTAGATAAGTTGGCATAGTTGAACACATTGTATGATCATTTTTCCAAAATCTATAGAAGCTAACAGCTAAGTGAAATGCCTAATTTGAAACAACGATTGGGATTTGTTTTCTTTTTTCCTCCTCTCAAGATTCTCCAACTAAAAGAAATGTCTAATTTGAAAATCTTGAAATGTCTGATGCTAACTTCCATGCCACTACACCCTGATTTAAAATTTGTTCAACTTGAGGATATTAGTCTCAAGATGTTGGAATTGTCGATCTACGTTCTGCAAATTCGTTCTCCATCGACACATTCTCTCTGTTTTCTTTAGAGAAGATTGAACTATTTGGAGTCGACGTCGACTTTGAATTTATACCAGAACAATAAAAAAAAGATGCAAGCAACAACAAGGGAAGAATTGACATAATTATGAGATGAAGAAACGCAATATCCTCTGTTTTCATGAGGATAAAATAATCCTATTGATGAGATTAAGGAACACTGTGGAGAACGAGAGAATATAATGTCGCTCTTGTTCGCTAAGAAAGAAGTTGTAGTACTCAAACAATCCTATTGATGATATTATAAAAGCATATGATTAAATTTATCATCTGTATCTTTGTAGAATACTAGGACAATTCTTCATCATCATGAAAGAGATGAAGATACCCTTAATGAAATTACTTGAAAGATATTAGAAAATTCAACATTTAAGCCACTGTCAATATCAAAACCATTTCGGGCTTGTTTGAGAGTATTTATGGAATAATCAAATAAGTGTTTTTAATCAAATTAATTTTCTTACAAGTACTATGATAAAAAGTGTTTAGTGATCTATTATTTTATTGTTTGGATATAATATTTAAAAAGTGCTTTTAATATTGTTTAGAATTCTTGTTAGAGAAAATGTGTGTAGAAATTATTTTTTGTAGAAATAAATTAGAGAAAAAAAGTGTATAAGGGGAGGTTAGAGAGAGTGTGGAAAAATAAGTTAGAGAGAGAAAATGTGTGGAGAGAAGTTAGATAGAACAAATGCATGGAGAGAAGTTTAGAGAGAGAGTTTGTAGAGAGGTGTAAGAGAGAGAAAGTGTGTAGAGAGATGTTAGATAGAGAAGTTATGTAAAAGGATGTTAGAGTAAAAAAAAATCTAAAGAGATAAAATGTATATAAGAAATTAGAAATATAAAGTTTAAAAATTCAAAAACACTTCAAAAAGTACCTATTACCAGCTTGGTCGAAAAAGCACTTTAAAGTGCTTTTGACTTATACAAAAGGTACTTCTAAAATATTAAAAAAATTAGGGCGAATAACATGTATATTCATATTACCCATCTTAATTACAAAAAAAAAAAAAAAACTGATTGTGAGAAATATTTACACAAATGGACGTCTGCCACCTACCGGAGGAGATATTGTACCAAAATACCCTTGCACGTGTAAAGAAAAGGTGGTAAAGGAATGAAAATCAAATTCCACGATTTCAGCTCATTAATTAGGGATTTCAAAAAATTGGTAGAGAGAACTGGGAAGAAGAAATCGTGGGAGATTCGAAATCCAAAAATTAAAACAAAAGGCCAAAATTGATTGAAATCGAAAAAGAGGGAAATCCTAGAGAAAGCGATAGATTTACATAAAACAATGATCGCAAAGAAGGAAATCTTGGAGGCGAGGAAGAAATTGATGGGAGAATCAACGCATGTAACGACCCGAATCTTTTTAAATCATTTAAATTCAAATGCACAGCGAAAGACTTGATTTTAAAGAAAAACGGCATGAGTACGTTTAAAATACAGACTAACAAAAACTTGTTTACATTGACTCAATCAGAGAAAGCGATAAAAGAATGAAATGCGCATTCCAAATTACGATTTAAACTTCTAAGAGAACTTTAAAACCATAAGACATTTACAATTTTATACAAATGCTCTTCCGAGCTCAAAAACATAAAGTATGAAAGATGGTAAAACTTTTACAAGCATTTAAAAAATGCTAAACAAAATAAGTTCATGTCTATGTCTATCCATCGTCTCGAGAAGTCAAACAACACCATTTCTTCTACCACGTCTCCCTCGTCGAGTTTTATCTGAAAAAGATGGTGAGTGTAGCAACATTAGCATAAAAATACTAGTGAGAATAAAATGAAAGCAAGTAATCCTATGAACCAAATTTCATACACAATTCTAATTCTAACTAAGTCTTTCTACACAATTCTAATTTATATAAAATAATTGTATCTCAAACTTTCTTTATTATACCATAACAAGTTTCATCGTAATGTGTTACCGTATGGATCAACATCAACATACTACCACGTACGGTCTTAACATATCAAGTGTCATCGTAACGTGTTACCGTATGGACCAACATCAAAATACTACCACGTACGGTCTTACCATATCAAGTGTCATCGTAACGTGTTACCATATGGATCAACATCAACACACTACCACATACGGTCTTACCATATCACAAATCATCGTAACGTCTTACCGTATGGATCAACATCAACGTCTTACTGTATGGATCAACATCAACGTCTTACTGTATGGATCAACATCAACGTCTTACCATATCACAAATCATCGTAACTTGTTACCGTATGGATCAACATCAACATACTACCACGTACGGTCTTACCATATCACAAATCATCGTAACGTGTTATCGTATGGATCAACATCAACATACTACCATGTACGGTCTTACCATATCACAAATCATAAAGTTCCTTAATAAGTTAGATAACTTAAATAAAATTCTACTAAGTTACTAAAGAACGTATACCACTTAGAATTGTACTAGCTAACTCCTGTTAAGTCGATATTTTAGCACATAAACTTGTGTTAATTGTTCATACTTTGATGATTAAATAGCCTAAGAACTAATTAATTATCTATGATTTGTGTTTATGTGCTAGATTGGAGAAGAGAGGATGAAAATGACTAAAAATGGCATTTTGGAGTTTACTTGACACTTCGGCGCCATGACAACAACTTTCACTGGCCGCGGCTGTAAGGAAAAGTCTGATCACAAGCCAAAATTCCAGAGAGCTCGGTGCCGTAGCACAGATTTCTGGGCGCCACGACACAGAAATCGTGAATTATGTAGTTTGTTATTTTTGCTCGGCGCCGCGGCGCCCAAGTTTATGTGCCACGGCGCTTGCCCGATATTTTTAGATATTTTCTTTATTTAAATTACTCACCCTTAATTTTTGAGGGGTTCCCTTTCTGATAGTTCCAAGAACGTTTTTCTTTAGTTTTTCTTAGAGAATGATGAACTCCATGTCTAGCTAAACTCCCAATTTCCAACCAAGGTTAATCAAAGTTTGATTTTTACATTTGTGAGATTTGTTCTTCATCTTTCTTTCTAATTCTTCTCTATTTTCTATTTTATGCATTCAATATCACATTGTTTGATTGTTCAAATATGGCCCTTTGATCATTCTTCAATTTGATAGATCGTCAATTTGAGTGTTTCAATCCGTAATTGTTTATGCATTCTAATCCATGTGACAATTAGTATGAATAATTAATAAGTCTTTTCATCTCATGCTATGAAAATATAGGATCTAGTCTAAATAGATCGAACGTTTCGCATTTGTTGGTTAGAATTAGTCATCTTTCTCATCTTATTGCTGTCATTGATTAAATTCTATTGTCGTACTCTAGGGTTGTCATTGATTAGGGAAGTAATTAATGATCGTATCTTAATTACCGACAAACTAAGGAAGGATAGATTAATAAGACTTTCTTAATAATCATAACCAATTTAGAGAATGAGTAAGGATTTCATTAGAAAATCAATGATCAAATAATATAAATCAAACGATGATTACACCTTTGGTTGGAACTTTCTCCCATTGAATCTCTTTTAAACTTTTTATTGTTTTATTCAATTTCTCAACAAACTTTTAAAACCCCCCATTTTATTTCACCATTCCCTGTGGATTCGACCCTACTTTCCACAACTACAGATCCATAATCCCGAAAGTAGAGAAACTTATTTTTGGTGGATTCGACGCCCACCAACTCCCAAGTACAACTCCTAAGCTACTTTGACTTCGCCACTCACAATACCTTAAACTTCCACTTCCATCTAAAGTCTCCAAATAAACTTAACATTACTAATTCACCCAAATGCACTTAAAAGCTCCAAACTCACTCAAACTCACTTCCGAGTCTAAAGTCACCAACCAAATAGTTATAACTCCTAGAAGTTGCTCTATCACTGAACCTCGATCGACAAAATCGTAATGAAACTTAATTCATAAAACTACTAACTTCTACTTTAAACTCACCTTAGATTTTGAAGTCAAGCTCCAAATGTGCCGAGGTCGAATCCACGCGAGCAATCGCAATCCTACAATTAAATTACACCTAAATATCATTAATTAACTGGAAATTATGCAAACGATATCTAAACACATAAAACGACAAAAAACCCAAAAAAAAATACACCTATGGGGCTCTCGGCCAAACAAGGTAAAATAGAGTTCGGGTTTGCTTTTCCGACTTTTAAGCATTTTAGAGACGTTTCGGGTTGGTTTCGAGTACTTTGGAGGTTCGTAATATCAATGGATAAACATAATTTAGGGTTTTGGGCAATAGTTCAATTCCGAAAAATTAAGTAAAATACAAAAAAATAACAAACTAAACATCCTAGCCATAACCAAGTGAGGGAAAAATGAATGGAACGGGTTTTTGGCTCAAACTCGATTTTAGGGTTAGGGAAAGTTTCTAAAATTTCCTAAAACAACTCCCTCAATTGAAATCTTCAAGTTTCTCGGCAAGAAATCGATGATTTCAACCTTGGACTCCATTAAAACACTATTTGAAGCTAATTCTAGAAACTTTGTCATACCTTTAGAAAACGGAGGAAAAACCTGATTGATAGGTTGAAAATGATGCTTGGACCGAGGGTTATCCAACGCAATCGAAATTACGATGATCCGACAAGTAACGAAGAAAAGCCAAAAAGAAAACCCAAGAAATACCCCCCACGGCCCAAGGAAGAAGAAGAGAAGAAAAAAGATGAGAAATTTGTCTAATTTTGCTTATTTAAAGAGATAATGAATAGTGTTTGGATATTTTAAGAATTCGGAAATTACGCATACGTCCCTCTTTTGCTTTTAACTTTTAAAACGAAACCCGAAGCTCTTAAACTAGCCAAATGGTGATTAATAATTATTAATGGGCCCATAATAATTATTAATACAACCAAAACTAATTCTAATAAAACAATTAAAAAGGTTTAAAACGAAATAAACTCCTAAATTTCTAAATTACTAATTCTAAAATTAAACTATATACTTTAATTAAAATAAATAAATAAAAAATCACTTTAAAAGTACGGGACGTTACAACGCATAATGAAAAGAGAGATTTGAAAAAAAAAAGGAGCGGTAGTGATTACGAAGAACATCAAGAAATCAGTGGACGAAAAGAACAGACAAGAAATGAACAACATGCAAAGGTATGAACTTTTATCTAATCATTGAAATAAGATTCGAATTAATTTTTATTTAACATAATTTTGAACAAAATAAACAAGATTCAAATTTATATGATAAACAAGCAAAGGAAGAATACACCGAAGAAGATGTTGATAGTGAACATGAAGTTGAAGAAATCGAATTGGATAATATTGAGGAGAAATATTTGACAGAAAAAGAAGACATTGAAGAAAAGATAAAGAAAAAAAAGGCAGAATCCAAAAAGAAACAAGGAAAAACAGAGAAAGAAAAAAGTAACAAGAAGAAGAGAGAGATGAACAAGAAGGTGAACAATGCTATATAGAGAAGAATCCAAATAGTAATTCTTGGATAAAATTAAATAGATTTGAATAATAAAAGTATTGAATAATTTTAAATATGTAACATCTAATTGCATGTTGTTAAACATTCCTGAATAATGAATTTACACAGGGGCGCCCTTTCATTGTAACTCCTGAGAACTGGAAAAAGGATAAGAAGACCAATCCATACACGAAGCAAACAAAGATAAAGGATTTAATGAAGAGTCTAAAAGGGGAAGCAAAGACGAAAATGACAGATGGATGCTTCAAGGATATTATAGAGTTGAGTATTATCAACTTTCTACCAAAATTAATGCAGCATTTGATAGGGAAGATAGCCTGTAATTCAAATCTAGATGTGTTGAGTTTCAATTTTGACAGAAATATAGAAACCTTTAGTATAAAAGAATTTTGTATTAATTAGACCTAATGGACAAAATAACATTAACAAACTATTTGACAATATTCAATAGAAAATGTAAAGTATCTATGTAACTGAAAGGAATCAATATGTAAATTAATGAGAAAATATGGAAATTTTGAAAATAAAATTTTTATTTTTTAAAAACAAAATACCAAATCTGAAATGATTTGAAAAAACAAATCCATAATATTAATATTTGGAAACAATAATTAAAACGAAATCATAAATAAAAAAACAACAAACCAAGGATAAATCAATATCAAATTGATTTATTAATCAAATAATTAAAGAGAGAGAAACAAAGAGTATATTAGGAACTAAAAATTGAAAAACTGCTAAAAGTGGCCTAGAATTGATACTATCGTAATTAAAATCGAAACACCGATATACTTCAAAATTTTCAAAAAATTATATCTAGGAAACGTTTTTATTCATTTAAAGCACTTTTGCCAAGTCAAAAGTACTCCCAACCACAAAGTTTATTATCTTATTAATGTCAAAATCAGAAAAGAATGGAGAAACTCAAAGACAAAGCAAGGAGACTTGACCACATTGTGTTGTCGTTTTCACATTAGAAATATCTTCATTGAAATTTGTGGTCATTGTTTTGCCTTCCACTATGCTTTGAAAATTCGATTAGACCCACATAAGAGCAGAGCAGGGAGAAAGTAGTAGTAAATTTTATTTATATCTTCTGTAGAATTATTTCTGATCTCAAGTGAAAATTGATTTTTTTTTCCTCTACGCTCTCTGCAAGTGTAAGCCATGGCTGAAACAATTCTGTTCAATGTTGTTGGGGAGATCATCAAGAAATTAAGCTCTGAAACTTTCAAAGAGCTCGGAATGATGTGTGGAATCAAGGATGATATCACCAAACTCACCAATTCTGCTTCAATCATCAAGGCTGTTCTTATTGATGCTGAGAACAAGCAGGATCAAAACAATGCTCTAAGCGAGTGGCTCGGAAAGCTTAAACATGCTTTTTATGATGTGGAAGATGTTATTGATGAATTCTCTTCTGAGGCTTTACGGCGAGAATTGATGACTAAGGATAAAAGTGCAAAACAGGTACGCATCTTCTTCTCCCGAAACAACCAGCTTCTGTTTGCTAATAAAATGGCACACAAAATAAAGAATGTTAGGGAGATTCTAGATGCTATTGTTGCTGATAGAAACAACTTTGGTTTAACCATAAACGTTGTTGAACCAAATATTCCACGTGTTCTGGGTAGGGACACTCACTCTCATGTACGTGAGGAGGAGGTGATAGGGAGAAATGATGATAAGGAAAAAATCAAAATTGATTTGCTCGATATGAATGTCAAACAAAACATCTCATTCATTGTAATAGCCGGCATGGGAGGATTAGGGAAAACAACACTGGCTAAATACCTCTACAATGATAAGAAAGTTTCTAAATCTTTCGATCTTAAAATATGGGTCTGTGTTTCTGAATTATTTGATGTGAAAGTGATAATGAAAAATATAATAGAAACAACAACCCAAAAAAAACTTGATACTAATGAGATGGAATCTTTACAAAGACAACTTCGAGAACTGATTGAAGGAAAGAAGTATCTTTTGGTATTGGATGACATATGGAATGAAACCGAAGAGAAATGGTCTGAGCTAAAAGATCTATTCATGTTTGGAGCAAGAGGTAGTAAGATTTTGATCACAAAACGTGACAACAAGCTAGTTTCAGAGATTGCTGATATGACTCTATTGTACGATTTAGAAGGCTTATCAGAGAAAAACTCATGGTTGTTATTTACAAAAGTGGCATTCAAAGAAGGTGAAGAGCCAAACAATCCAAACTTGATGACATTGGGCAAAGAAATTGTACAAAAGTGTAAAGGGTTTCCACTCATGATAAAAAGTATAGGGCGTTCGTTGTACTCGGAAACATCAGAAGAAAAATGGATGTCAATCAAGGATAAGCTGCAACCGACAAATAATGTGATTTCAAACCTAAAATTGAGCTACGACCACCTCCCAACATCATATTTGAAGCAATGTTTTGTCTACTGCTCGTTGTTTCCTAAAGATTATTCTATCAGACCAGATGAATTAATTAGACTATCAATTGCTTTAGGTTTTGTCCTATCATCAGATTCAAGTAAGTCTATGGAAGATCAAGGAAATGATTATTTTATGGAATTATGTTGGAGGTCATTGCTTCAAAGTTCAGTTTTAGAAAGTGAATATGATTTTGATTATTATAGATTTCGAATAACCTCTTCTTACCAGAATTTTCGTTTTACTTATAAAATGCATGATTTAATGCATGATCTTGCACAAATGGTTGCAAGTGACGATTGCAATTATATAAATTATAAAGATTACGATGCTATTGATGAAAAAACTCGTCATATTTCAATTCAATACAATTCAATTTATGAAAGGAATTTGCCCACTTCAATATTCAAGGCTAAAGGGTTGAGAACGTTGTTTTTACAACATGTTGATGAATTTCATTGGATTGAAATGGATACATCTACTTTAAACAAGCTATTTTCAAGATGTGTACATTTGCGAGTGTTGAAACTAAATAGCTCAGGTATTAAAGAGGTGCCAAAATCCATCAAGAAGTTAAGACAACTTCGATATCTAGACCTCTCAAGAAATAGTGGATTGAGATTGCTCCCAAATTCTATCACTGAATTGCAAAATTTGCAAACACTAGACTTGCATGGTTGTTTTAGATTAGAGGAACTACCGAGAGATATAAAGAATCTTGTAAATCTTAGGCATCTTGATTTAGGTGATACAGGGTTGAAGCATATGCCAAAGGGAATGGGAAAGTTGACAAGTTTACAGACATTAAATTTGTTTGTGTTGGGAAACAAGGATGACATGCATGCTTGTAAGCTGAGTGAATTGAAAGAGCTCAACCATTTAAAAGGAGGGTTAGGCATTTATGGTTTAAAACAGCTGAATACTACTCCATCTGAATCTACCTTAGCAAGGTTGAAAGACAAGAAATATTTGCGACACTTAATTCTTAGATGGGATTGGAAAAGGCAGGATGATGAAGTTGATGATGAAATGGTGTTGGAAGGCCTCGAACCACATCCAAATGTTGAATCCTTGGGCTTTGTATTGTATATGGGGGAAAGATTATCCAATTGGGTATCCTCACTCTCTAAATTGATTTCGATTGATATTCATGGCTGCAAAAGATTGCAACATCTTCCACAGTTAGATCAACTTCCACTTCTCAAGTACCTAACTATGAAGGACCTAGATGCTTTGGAGTTCATAGATATAAAAGATTCATTTTCTTCATCGGTTTTTTTTCCGTCTCTTCAATATCTCCGTTTATGTGATATGCCTAATTTGAAAGGATGGTGGAAATGGGAACCTTATTCGCTTCCATCTTTCCCTCCTCTTCGTCAAATTGTAATCTCCTACTGCCCAAAGCTAGTTTCGATGCCACTACACTCTGATTTAATAAGTGTTGAACTTGAATCTATGAGTCTCAAGACATTGAAGTTTCCAATTGCGAGTATCTTATGTCGAACAGATCCATCCTCCACCATCACGTTTGCTTTAGAGAAACTTACACTACAAGGCATCGAGGACCTTGAATTTCTACCAAACCGATTATGGCAGCACCTCAACAACCTGGAGTCTCTCCAAATATTTGGTTGCCAAAATTTGGAAGGGTGTGTTTCAGAAAATGTAGAAATTGAGTCATTGGGTGAAGTAAAAGATGGCAAATTGAAAGATTTGGAGCTTTGGTCACTCCCAAAACTGGAGTCCTTACCAATTGGACCTCAACATTCGGCTACTCTTCAAACTCTCTTGATATCAGATTGTTGTAATTTGCGGCATTTACCGGAATGGATAGGAAGTATCGTTTCACTTTCAAAGTTGCAGATCATCAACTGTCCGAATTTGAAATCAGTTCCAGAGGGAATGCGCCAACTTCAATCTTTACAGACACTTGAAATAAGGGGTTGTCCAGAACTAGAAGAAAGATGCAAGGAAGGAGGGCAGGATTGGCCCAAGATTGCCCACGTTCCATCAGTTTATCTGGGGTGATAACATGTGGCATTAATAATTCTCCAGGTATTCAATCAAACCATTCTTTTATTTCATTTCTATATTAATAAACCATAATTTATAATTGTAAACTCTTATTTTAATCAACTATGCATGTGGGAGTTTTTTTGGATAGACACGTGGCAGGTGAGGTGTTAACAAAAAAGAAAAAAAGTTAAAAGAGAGCAATTAGATGCAATTATTCAATCAAACCATTCTTTTATTTCATTTCTGTATCTATTCATGTCATCGTTTTTCTTATGTGTCAATCTGCTGAAAAAATTAGATGCAATTCCCCTGCCAATTATAATTTGTCTCAAATGTAAATAAATTGCCTTATATTTTGTGAATCTGATATTGTTTTTTACGTCGCTAGTAACTTTATTTTCTTTACATGTAATAATTAATTAGATGAACTCTAGATTGCTAGATTGGGAATTTTGTTGAGGCTTGCTTGTTGTGAGAATTTTATTTCACTTTGTTTTAAGAATTCTTTTGTTATATTAGAAAAAAGAGGAAAAGAAAAAAGCAATACTTTTTGTTGTAAACTACTTAAATAACTAAGACAATTGACAAATGTTAGTTACTTACTTTCAGGAGTATAGCAACTATTTTGTATTGGAACTCAATCAAAAGTGGACTCTTGAAATGTGAAAAAGGTTAAAAGGTATTCTCTTTTTCTTCTGTTTTTATTCATGTCATCATTTTTCTTATCAAATTGAGGTTCATATATTTTAATAGATCCATGATTCATTGCTTAAAAAAAATTAGATGCATTTCCTCTGCCAAGAATTTGTGCTCATAAATGTGTTTTTAGCAAAAGGTAGAAGGATAGAATCTTTTGTTATTTGTTTGAGGTAATCTTTCAACACGTTGTTTTATATGCAGGAATCTTGTGGTGGGAAAGGGATAAGTGTTTTGAATTCCTTTGTGGCATGAGGGTTGTAAGCTTACTCAAAAGGAGGATGAAAATCTAAATATCAAAGAATCACATGGCAATGCAAAAACAGTTCACTTGACAAGCGTTCGAAAACTCATCTGACTCTTCAAGAGCAGTTATTGGTTTTTTGGATTGATATTGAGTTGATGACTCCCTGCTGAAGTGAGGTGAGATGTTGAACTATAATACTTATAGAAGTTTGTTGATTATCGCATGACTTTTATCTCTCGTTGGATTTACAGGAAGGAGAGACATCCCACAACAACTTTTCTGGAAGAAATTCAAGACAAAAATTCAAATTGAAGAGATCTAAGAGCGTTCTGGAGGATGAGAGAAGTTCTATCAGTTACAAAATGAAATAGCCAATGACAATGACATTGAAGACAGTGGGGGGAGGAAAATATGATTTTAACCAAGGTTTGTGAAACATGCCGGATACTATATTTAACCAATGCTTTCTATGGTCAAATGCACCGTAAGAACCTTTTCTATCCAGGCAATAATTAAGTAAGTGATTAAATTCATCATCATGAAGTGATTACATTACGGGTATTCAAAAAACTCCCATGTACTTTCCATTACATCCAACCATAATACTCATTGCTGAATAACTCATGTTTCTTGCAGCAATGAAATGTGTAGCTCAGCTCAAAGTATGTTTCTTTAAAATTCTATCATCAATAGAATTGATTCTTGCAGAAAGTAAGGGGGCATAGCATGGTTTAAATGAGAAAAAAAGGGCTTGCAACTTATGTTTGTTCATCACATCCTCTCATACGTAAATTTCCAATATAACAGTCTCTTCAAATTAGTTTTCAAATGCCAAATGCTTCACGTTCAATATTGTCTATGTACAAACAAGGAGATGATCTAGCTGCGGAAGATTGCAGACTACAATGGCTTTCCATTGAAGTAGGTAGTATCACTAGAAGTTGAGGCATTTCAAAGCAAGTTTCTCCAAATATACTGCAAATAAAATTGAAGTTTGCTTGGGGAAGGGCAGTTGACAGACAACTCATGACCAGACAAGGAAAATATGTTTTTGAGCAAGGTATTTCTAACACTCCCTGTCTTTTTAGTTAGTTTCCAAAGCAACCATCCCTTCAATAAAGTAGAACATCATAATTAATACAACCTGAGTGTAAATCAAGAAATATAAACACACTCTCGGGTAGACGAATAGTTTCCATGCTTATTTTAGTTTTGTTTGGTTATGGTGTTCTAATCAGTAATATATGAAAAAAACTCTAATAATGAAAGTTAACCAATTTAATCAATTTGAATAAGACTTTGAATTTAATTAAAACAGATGTTGCAGCATAAAACTCTATCTGCCACCTATAGTTGGTTGATTTTTCCTGACAAAATACTTGTTCTGTTTACTGCAGATTTCATGCATTTGCCTTACAAAATGCTTTTCTTGATGCAAATTTTTTGTTGTTGGCACTTAGATGATAGTCACTAAAAGCAGCAACATCAAGTCAAAAGTGGTCAGATCACTGTGGCTTTCATTTACTATAACTTAGGCAACGCTTCTTTTGATGGTTAGTTTGAGTTGGATTCCTCTAAAGGATGCTCGAGATCTATCTTTCTGGGACTTCTTTGGGCCTCTAACGTCTAAGAAAAGAAAGATTTAATAGATTTGTGTCTTCTCTACTTTGTTATGGACAGTTTGAACTAACAGGAATATGTACTTGGCTTTTTTAAGTTAGATTTGCTTCATGGGATTCAATTTGAGTTTAGTTTTATTTCGTACTTTTTGTTGGGTTAAATTTATTATTTTTTTATATTTTGGGATTACCTTTCATTCCATCGATTATAATTTCTAAATAAATTATTTTTATTTTTTCTATTTGAGGACTCCATAATGTTCTTATAATTATTGTATTTTTACTTTTGATCAATGAAAACTTATCTTTCCATAAAAAAATATAGTTATATTAACATGTAACCTTGATCAAGTAATTAAAATGGGATTGAGATTTGGGGGTGAGCAACATTACTGAAATTCAATTCTCAAGGCTCACTGTAATCTGCTCTGCAATTCAATTAGCTCTACTGATAAACCAACATTTAAACCAGTGGATTCTTCCAACAAGAAAAATTAATTGCATTACAAGTTGAAATATTTAACTTTTTTCTGAATTACAATCATTAGTACAAACCTGGTCCATTATCAATTCAAGTTATCTCTTTTATCACAATTTCAACTCGTCCGAATCTAAAACTTTTTTAAAACTTGAATGATTGCTACAAATTAGAATATGATCTTTCTCCTCGTATAAAAAAAATCATAGCCGAATTTTCAATACTTATTTTCACAACTGATCATGTAAAGTCATAAATCAGATAATCATGTTCATCTTTCTTCAACCATCTTGACACGAAAACGATTCTCTTACTACCATGGGGTCAACACATCATAAACTATAGATGCAGAAATATATATATTGTTTTTTTGTTTCTAAAAGCTTTGAACATAATCGTTGTCCACACTAAATTTCAATTATATAGTCAAATTACTCACTCAAAGGGTTGCTCCGAAAAACAAATCCCAACACAAATCAATCTCCGCACAAATCAATCACTAATGAATTCCGTGCCAATGTAAATATATAAAGATTGCTTGAAATATTGTGAATGTGTTATTGTTTTTGCCAGTATTATGAGAGACCTTGAATGGTCGGGCGAGGAAAAGACGATTTTAACCAAGGTTTGTCGAACATATCTGATACTATAATTGAAAACCTTTGTGGATGCTGATTTGGAGGCTTGATTAGACACAAGATGTTCCATCACTGGTTATTGCATTTTTTAGGGAGATTCAATGATATGATAACATGGAAATCTAAGAAGCAATCTACCATTTCTGCTTCCTCACCTCAGACCGAGTATCGTGCATTGGCAGCTGTGAGTCGTGAACTCACTTGGATCTCTCATCTTTTGTATGATCTACAGATTTCTTTTCATCTCCCTGCTTTGATCTACTATGACAATTGGAATGCTATTCAAATAGCTTCTTCTTCAGCTTTTCATGAAAGAACCAAGCACATAGAGCTTGACTGTCATTTGTAAAGGAAAAGGTTGCTCTGCTGGTTTTGTCAAGCTCATTCTGATTCATTCTCATCTTGATCTTGCAGGCCTTTTAACTAAAACATTGCCAAGTTCTTCATTTTTCGCTCTCTTAGGCAAGATGGGTGTTTCTAATATCTTTTTCCCATCTTGAGAAGTGTTGTTGCGTAAAAATGGAGAGCTTCCACGTATGCAATGAACTTAATATATGGGACGAGTTGGAGGTAGTGTGCTGCTTCGACGACGTGCTACGTAGGTACCTGCACAGGAAAGGAAAAGAGCACCGGTTTGGTGCCGGCCTAACACCCTCCGATGCTAAAGTCAGAGCAAGTAGAGCTAGTGCCAGAGAGAATAGTCATAGAAATTAGTTACCAAATGAATGAGTTTCATCTCCTATTTATATGAGAGGAGGTTGATGACATCATCGTGTCATGTGTCACGTCGGGATTGGGCCACATGTTGCTTCCCAACGACGTGTCGCGTGTTGGATATGCCACATGTCTTGATTGGATACTAGTATAATATAGTTTCCTTGGTCTTAGATACGTAGCCTTATTAGATGACGTAGACGTAGACTCCCAGGCGACGTAGACGTAGATCCCCAGACGACGTAGACGTAGCCTTCTAGGCGATGTAGACATAGCCTGTTAGGTGACGTAGATATGTCGATTGTCCATTCTTTGAACCAGTTGAGAAATTCCACGTGTACTGACATTTCACCCCACAACAGAGGCCCCCTACTCCCGAGCTGAATTGAGATGTGAGTTCAATGCTACTTGGGAGTATTCTTTCAAAGTGGAATTTTGCCTCGGTGATATATCTGAAAATATTCTAAGCATTGAAGTTTGTAGCGTGAATTTTCTGCTTTTCCAGTCGTCAAAATTTTGAGAAAATACTAAGTATTGGAGCTTGGCAGTTTGAATTTTCTGTTCTGGTCATTTTGGAGTTGGGTTGTATGTCTAAGTTGTTTGATTCAATCTCACCAAGTACTTCGCCCCCTATGATTTTAGGAGTAAAATTTACTTCTAAAATCATAGTATAAATGTAAATCTTCAATGTCCATTGTAGAGAAATTTTTTAATTAACTAGAAAGTAGAGAAATGAGAAAATAAAATATTTTTTTTTTCTCTTTCCCGACGGTCGACAATTTTTTTTTTTATAACTTGGACTTTGTCTTGCCTTGTTGATTTGTAGCTTGAAATGAGACTTCGTCATTTGGGCGTTGTCATCAGGGCTATGTCATCAGGGTTGTGTCAATAGGGCTTTGTCATCAGGGCTGTGTCAACAGGGCTATGTCAATAGGGCTTTGTCATCAGGGCTGTGTCAACATGGTTATGTCAATAGGGCTTTGTCATCAAGACTGTCATCAGGGCTCTGTCATCATGGCTATGTCAATAGTGCTTTGTTATCAGTGTCTTGTCATTTGTACTTTGTTTTGGAGCTGTAAAAAATTGTTTGACCCCGTCCTATGACCAGTTGAACTTTGACTCGATGACGGTTGACCGTTGACTTTTTGACCTTTGACAGTTGACTCTTTTTTTTTTTTTTTGCCTTGCCTTGACTTGAAGATTTGTACCTTATAATGAGACTTCGTCATTTAGGCGTTGTCATTAAGGCTTTGTCATCAGGGCTATGTCAAATAGGGCTATGTCATCAGGGCTATGTCAATAGAGCTTTGTCATCAGGGCTATGTCAATAGGGCTTTGTCATCAGCGCCTTGTCATTTGTACTTTGTCTTCAACTTGTAAAAAATTGTATGACCCCGTCTTTTGATCAGTTGACACATGACCTGTGACCCGTCGACCGTTGACTTTTTGATCCGTTGAACGTTGACTTTTTTGACTTTGACCGTTGACTTTTTTTAAAAAAAATCTTCTACCAAATACGGTTCGTGCGAGCCCGACACTCTCTAATAGACTTAGAATTGTTTTGTCGTTTTAAATTCTTCTACCAGGTGCTCCCTAGTACACTTATAAAAAAAAATTTGTTTTAAATTCTTCTACCAGGTGAGGTTCGTGCGAGCTCTGCACTCCCTGGTAGACCTAAAATTTTTTAGTCATTTTAAATTATTCTACCAGGTGCGGCTCTTGCGAGCCCTGCACTCCCTAGTAGACCTGAAATTTTTTAGTCGTTTTAAATTCTTCTACCTGGTGCGGCTCGTGGGAGCCCTGCACTCCCTGGTAGACTTGGAATTTTTTAGTCGTTTTAAATTCTTCTACCAGGTGCGGCTCATGCGAGCCCTGCACTCCTTGGTAGACTTAGAATTTTTTGGTCGTTTTAAATTTTTCTACAAGATGCGGCTCATGCGAGCCTTGCATTCCTCGGTAGACTTGGAATTTTTTGGTCGTTTTAAATTCTTCTACCATGTGCAGCTCGTGCGAGCCCTGCACTCCCTGGTAGACTTAAGAATTTTTTAGTTGTTTTAAATTCTTCTACCAGGTGCGGCTCGTGCGAGCCCTGCACTCCCTCGTAGACTTAGAATTTTTTAGTCGTTTTAAATTTTTCTACCAGGTGCGGTTCGTGCGAGCCCTGCACTCCTTGGTAGACTTAGAATTTTTTAGTCGTTTTAAATTCTTCTATCAGGTGCGGCTCGTGCGAGCCCTGCACTCCCTATTAGACTTGGAATTTTTAGTCTTTTTAAATTCTTCTACCAGGTGCGGCTCATGCAAGCCCTGCACTCCCTGGTAGACTTAGAATTTTTTAGTCGTTTTAAATTCTTCTACTAGGTGTGGCTCTTGCGATCCCTGCACTCCCTATTAGACTTAGAATCTTTTATTTAGCTCTTCCACCGTGGTGGACTTAGAACTTTATGTAGTACGTTCACGTAGTTTGCCCCCACTCGAGTAGAGTTTTACGTCGTGAAATCTAGCTCGAGGCTAAAAGTTCTCCAAATGATTTAACTCTCATAAATGCAATAAGTAGAAAAAGTATGGTCTTATTCATTTTATTTTCGAACTTCTTACAATAAAAAAGTTTATTGGAAATGAAAACTGTAATAAATAAAATTGCTAAAATGAAATCTAAGTTGCTTGACATCATCATAGGTAGAGTAGAGCCTTGTAGATGAGTTTAATCAATGTGTTGATGCCTTGGCGAATACCTCAGTGACCTAACATGGTCCTTTCTTGGGCTTGGGCTCTTTCTCAATAGTCGGTCCTCCAAAGATGGTTCTTATGTCTCCATCTGGAAAATCTTGATTATTACGGTCATAGTCTTTCTTATCTTTTTTACTTCTCACGAATTCTTTCAAGTACCCTTTTTGAATAAGGGTTTCAATTTCTTCCTTGAGATCGAAGCAATCAGAGGTGGTATGACCGTGGACTTTGTGGAAGAGGCAATACTTATCTTTGTTCCTCTTGTTTGACCCTGCTTTCATCCTAGGCGACCACCTAACCATATCTTTATCTTTGATCTCCAAGAATAGTTGTTCAATCGGGACCGTGGTGGGAATGTATTTTTTAAACTTACTCGGAGGAAGACTCAGCTTCTCAAGTTGATCTCTCGACTTATGTCTTTTGTCATCCTCGTGGCGATCACTCCCTCAGACAAACTCTTTTGTTCGATCTCTCTTCTTGTGTTCCGATCATTTATTACTACCTTCTTCATCTGAATTCCTTCTTGCACTAAGCAACTCTCCGACGCTCATATATTTTTGCGCTCTAGCGAGAAGTTCGGTGTATGTAACAGGCCTTTTCTTGCCTAATGACCACAAGAACTTTTCATCTTTCAAGCCAGCCATCACAGCAGTCAGAGCAATGTCATCACTGTAACCTTCCACCTTCAATACCTCATTGTTAAATCTCACTACATAGTCGCGGAGACTCTCCTCTGACTTTTGACGCACAGTCAAAAGGTGCGTGGCTGGTTTCCTTATGATCTCTTCCACTCAGGAACTGAGTTACAAAAGACCAAGTAAGATCTTTAAATGAAGATATGGACCTCGGCTTGAGTTGCCTATAAGGGGGAATGCCCTACAGTTAATAGCATCTCGGACTTCTTGGAGCTCCATCCAGGTCCGAAAAGTATCGACTTGCTCGAGTGGATCCTTTGAACCGTCATACATGGTCATAGTTGGTATTTTGAATTTGGTGGGAAGTTTCACCTCCATTATATCATCGATGAATGGCGGCTCAGTTTGCTCAAGTAGATCTTCTAGTGCAAGAGGAGTCTTTCCTCTATACTCTTTCTTCATATGACCAAGTTGATCTTGGAGTTTTTTCAACTCTGGCGCCCAAGGCTGGGCACTTTCTGCAGTAGACTCCACAACATCTGAATGTTCTTTTCTCTTTTGATTGAGAACTTCTCTGTGGTCGGACCTTCGTTTTGACTAGGTTGCTTGTTGCAAGAAGAGTTATGAGAGGAAGAGGAACTGTCCTGGATATTTAGCCTCGACTTCCTCTTCGAGCCACCCTTCGCAAGATTCCTTGATTCACCTATGCGCTCTATAGGTTCTTTGTCTTTGCCTTTTTTGGATAGTAATTCCTGGTTGTCACTAGGGGCTTGACGATCAGTTTTCTGTGTAAGAATTTTGAGTACTTTAGCAAGATCTCGATTTACACCTCGAACTTGCTCTTCTAGAGCATCTACCCTTCCGTCCGGTATTGGCACAACTCTTATTGCTTCTTGATTTTCATCAGCTTGTTGTTGTTGTCATTCTCTAGTGCTACGAGTTTGATATCTCGTATTACGAGGGTTAGTTTTCACCGTCATCTATATAATCACCGTGTTGACTTCTTCGACTCATCCTTGATGGTAGAGCAATTAGTTATATACTCTCCTCACTGACGACGCCAAATGTTGTTGCCTAAAAATGGATAGCTTCCACGTAAGCGACAAACTTAATATATGGGACGAGTCGGAGGTAGTGTGCTGCACTGGAGGTGCTGTGTAGGCGATGTGCTAAGTAGTTGACGAGCACTATATGTACCTGCACAGGAAACAAATAGAGCACCGGTGTGGTGCCGACCTAACACCATCCGATGCTAAAATCAGAGCAAGCAAAGCTAGTGTGCCAGAGAGAATAGTCGTAGAAATTATTTACCAAATGAATGAGTTTCATCTCCTATTTATATGAGAGGAGGTTGATGACATCATCATGCCACGTGTCGCGTCGAGATTGGGCCACATGTTACTTCCCAACGACGCGTTGCGTGTTGGATATGCCACGTGTCATCTTTTGATTGGATACTAGTATAATGTAGTTTTCTTGGTCTTAGATACGTAGCCTTATTAGATGACGTAGACGTAGACTCCCAAGCGACGTAGACGTAAACCCCCAGACGACGTAGACGTAGCCTTCTAGGCGACGTAGACATAGCCTCTTAGGTGACGTAGATATGTCGATTGTCCATTCTTTGAACCAGTTGAGAAATTCCACGTGGACTGACATTTCACCCCACAAAAAGAAGTATTAAGTATTTGGTGAATTGTAATTTTATTATTATTCTACTTGACAACTTATCCTTATGACACTTGTATAAATATTCTTTTGGAATAATGAGAACTCATGTCATCATTTATTTTGTCTCAATAAGATGTTTAGTTTGAGTTGGATTCCTCCAAAGGATGCTCGAGATCTATTTTCGTGGAAGTTCTTTTGGGCCACTAATGTCTTAGAAAAGGAAAATTCAGAACTTGATTCCTCTATTTTTTTTCAACACAGATTTTGTAGATTTGGAGTTAGATTTTTTTTTTTGTTAAGTTTAATAGAAAATGACATATTATAAATCTTACCAGTTAATTCAGTATCTTTGTGTTATCAAAATCAGAAAGACAACCAATATAAATAAAGGGTCAACCTATACTACAGGGAATAAAAATCCTTGTATAGTAAAGAGACTTTTATAAACCCTTAGATCTAATTCATTTGATCACATCCCTTTATTTTTTTACCTTAACTATTTTATGAAATCTAATTTAATTTTAACCGTTAGATTATAATCTTAAATCTCAACCATTAATTTTGAATTACAAATAAACCCAGTTAGATTTTTCTTTTGTTAAATCTAACGTACACATAATTAGATTGTGAAAGTTCATACTCTGAAATATTGAGATTCTTGATTCACTGTGATCACATTTTCTTTCATTGTGATTGTTGTTATTCAAATGTTACTCAAGTAAGACTGATTATCATTTCATCTTTTGAATGTGATCGTTCTTAATATTATTTAAATATGATCTTGTTCGGAATTGATTTTCTTTAATGTGATTAAATGCAATCGTTGTCTTTTGAATGAGATAGTTTTTTTAAACGTGATCGTTCTTGATTGTAGATTTTATAATGTTATCGTCTTTCTTTATATTTGTTTGTAATTTTTTTAATGTGATTAAATGTGATTGTCGTTTTTAGAATGTGATCGTTCCTTTTCAAATGTGATCGTTCCCTTATAAATGTAATCGTTCTTTTTTAATCGTGATCTTTGTTTTTAAAACATATGTGTTTGTGATATTTTTTTTTATTGTGGTTAGATGTGATCATTGTCATTTTTTTATCTGATTGATATTATTAAGTTCAATTGATTTTTTTTTAAATGTGATTGTCTCTAATAGTCGAATTTTAAATGTGATCGTTGTATTTTTAATTTGATTGTCATTAATTGTAGGTTGATTCAAATCAAATATAAAATTAGATTTATGTGTCAGATTGCTGTAAGTTTTTAAATGTGATCTCAATTATCACTTCTTAGAAGAAAATTTGAAAATTCCAATCTAATTAAATTTGTTTAATGAATTGATAGTTATATTTATTTATTTTAATGTAATATAAGTGTCACTTATTCAAAAGGTTTGCAAACATATAAATCATTGAATTACTGGTAACGTATGTGATTGTTTACATAATAAGAATATTTATGTATATTATTTTAATATACCGGCCTTGTTAAATATTAATTTTATTACTTAAGGTTATTGACTCAATAAGAATAAGGTTCTTGGCTCTCTTTTCCTTTTTTTCTCGTTCTAGACATTTTTAGACCTTTCTCTTTGATTTGAACATACCCAACGTCTCAAAATAATGTTACCATTATCATTTCTTCGTAATTCATCCTTTCTTATGCTAATACCCATCAAAGAGTAAAACTAATAAGCCTCTTCTATTGAATCAAACTAAAAACCAATAACATTATCCATTGTTAGAGATTCAAATTTGTTCACATTCCTTAAATTACATCTCGATGATACATCATGACTGATAAAAGATTGTTATGGATCTGAATCTAATTTATCGTAACTTTGATATTGATAAGAAGTGTTACCTGAAACATTTTCATCTCTAACATTAGTCTCATAAAAATCATTGGTTTTCTCATGCTCATCTTTGCTCATCTCATAAGTTTTATAAACTTCAATCAATAAAATCTCTTTTTTGCCTTTTGAGTCTTTTGAATTTGTCAACAAATAAAATTTGTTATATGTGATTGCCTACTCACTCAAACTTATCACTACTGTTTTAAACATGTGATCACAAACTCACTTAAAATTAAAGTCGTGATCGACTGTTTGGTATGTGTGATCATGTTGTAACCAATTAAATTTTATATCGGTGATAAACAAAATATACGTGACTCATAACCATTCAAACTTAAATTTGTGAGAAACAAAACGTTATGTGATCGACAACATGTGATTGTTTATTTGTGAAGCTTTTGTGATCACTATCCTATATATGCGATCACATACTCATTAATTCCAAATTCATATGCTTGATCAACCCATTTATACATGTGATTCTATATCCTTATAAATATAATTTTGTGATCGACTATATTCAGGGCCTATCCTAGGTAAATAAGGGCCCGGTGTAAAAAATAAATTTCGGCCCTATAGCATATAACTTTAATACGACAAAAATAAAAAATAAAAAATTATGAACAAATCAATAAGTAATAACAATAAAATAATACAATTCTAGCCTTCATTTAAAAAGTAATGTTCTTCTTGAATATTGAGATGCAAAGTCATCTATTAAACTTTTGATAAAAATGAGTACCAAAGTTTCACTCTCGATTGATGTCAAAGCCAATGCATTAAGTTTATCTTGTGACATACTTGATCGTATGCCATGACCATCTAAATTTCTATCATCCCCATAATTACCTTGATCTTTTATATGGATTACATACTCATCTACCAATTGATTGTCAACATCATTTTTTTGTTCACCCACACAAGTTCCTAATATAATGAACTTATCAAAAAGATTCTTTTTCAGATAGAGTCAATTGCTCTTCTTTTTACGCTTCTCAGACCTAGATTGATATTTTCTAGATAACAAAACCGAAGAATCTGTAATAAAATTTAACTATTATAGTTAATTTATTTTAATTTTAAGTTATGAGAAACCAATAAAATTAAGAACAATTGATATTTAACATGAACTTATTTTAAAATTATGATTGTTTTAAAAAATCAAATGATAAAAATAAACAAAAAAAAAGTGAGATTAGATTGATACATAGCTGATAATAATAAATTGCAACCTTTCTTTATCACTATCCCACAAAAAAAAAGATGATTTTAATACTCCAAATCACATAAATTTCTTCTACCCTTTATCTACCTGCCGGCAGTGACATTGTACTTAATTTTTTTATAAAAATAAAACAAATCGTTTGATTTAAGTAAAACCCTAATGGGCTTGACCCATTTTGTTGTAAGCATAAATATTACAAACTGAATGAAAAAAAACAATTGAATTTTTTTTTCCTAAAATTAGGGGGGCCCTCAAAATTGGGGGCCAGGGCGGTCGCACTGCTCACACATTGTCAGGACTGCCCCTGACTATATTGTGTATGTGCTCGAAAAATCAGTAAACATTATATTTGTGATTACATATGTGATCTAACACTAAACTTAAAAATCTAATAAAAAAATCAATCATGACATACCTTGATTTTCAAATGACTATGAAAATTTGAAAGGGAGATGGTAGAGTTGCGTAAGATTTCTATTGAGTACAGTTGTGTTTTTAAAATTTTAATTTATTTAAATAATTAAAATGAATACACAGTAATTGACTCATGTACCATACAGGGATTTTTAGTCTTTGTACTGTAGAATTTTCCATAAATAAAATATTATTAAAGATTACAATTACTTGAAAGATATTAGAACATTCAACATTGAAGCACTCTCCATATCAAACCCATTTCATCACTATGCTTTGAATGATATAAAATGGCACGTAAAATGAAAAATGTTAGGGAGATTCTAGATGTTATTGCCGCGGATAGAAACAACTTTGGTTTGACCATAAATGTTGTTTAACCAAATATTCCACACGTTTCAGAAAGAGGCAACACTCACTCTTTTATACCTGAGGAAGAGGTGGTAGGGAGAAATGAGGAAGAGGTGGTAGGGAGAAACGATCTCCTCAATATGAATACCGAACATAACATTTCATTCATTGTAGTAACTGGTAAGGGCGGATTGGGGAAGACAACACTAGCTCAGTTCCTCTTTAATGATGAGGATGTAACTCAATTTTTCGATCATAAAATATGGGTTTGTGTTTATGAATTATTTCATTTGAAAGTGGTAGTGAAAAAGATAATAGAAAGAGGCAAATATTCCACACGTTTAACCAAATATTCCACACGTTTCAGAAAGAGGCAACACTCATTTCATTTGATGAGATGGAATGTTTACAAAGTAAACTTCGAGAACTGATTGGGAGAAATAAATTTCTTTTGGTATTGAATGACGTGTGGAACGTAAACTCACAAATGGTTTGATCTGAAAATTTTATTAATGGGTGGAACGAGAGGAAGTAAGATTTTGATCACAAAACGTGACAATAAACTAGTTATAGAGATTATTGATATGACTCTATTGTACAATTTAGAAGGCTCATGAGAGGAAAACTCATGGTCGTCAATAAAAAAAGTGGCATTCGAATCCATTATTTAATTCTCCACTACAGGTCATTTATCCACTAAAAAACTAAAGGTCATTTATTACTTTGAAAAATTAATAAATAAAACTCCAATAGAATATAGCTGGCCCATACTCTTTCCCACTGAAATTAAATTATATTATTCGTAGATTTAATTTATGGGATTGCGATGTGTGGGCTGCCTGCCTGACTAAGCTTTTATTTCTGATCTCTCTGCAAGTGTAAGCCATAGCCATGGCCGAAACCATTCTGTGCAATGTTGTTGGGGAGATCATCAAGAAATTAAGCTATGAATCTTTCAAAGAGCTCGGAATGATGTCTGGAATCAAGGATGATATCATAAAACTCACCAATTCTGCTTCAACCATCAAGGCTGTTCTTCTTGATACCGAGAAGAAGCAGTATGAAAACAATGCTATCAAGGATTGGCTCGGAAAGCTTAAACATGCTTTTTATGATGTGGAAGATGTTATTGATGAATTCTCTTCTGAGGCTTTACGGCGAGAATTGATGAATAAGGATAAAAGAGCAAAACAGGTACGTATCTTCTTCTCCCAAAACAACCAGCTTCTGTTTGCTTATAAAATGGCGCGTAAAATAAAGAATGTTAGGGAGATTCTAGCTGCTATTGCTGCTGATAGAAACAACTTTGGTTTAACCATAAACGTTGTTGAACCAAATATTCCGCATGTTCCACGGAGAGACACTCACTCTCATGTACGTGAGGAGGAGGTGATAGGGAGAAATGATGATAAAGAAAAAGTCATATATGATTTGCTCAATATGAATGTCAAACACAACATCTCATTCATTTTAATTGCCGGCATGGGAGGATTAGGGAAAACAACACTGGCTAAATACCTCTATAATGATAAGAAAGTTTCTAAATTTTTCGATCTTAAAATATGGGTATGTGTTTCTGAATTATTTGATGTGGAAGTGGTTGTGAAAAATATAATAGAATCAATATCCACGGTTAGACCAGATACACGTACGATGGAATCTTTACAAAGACAACTTCGAGAATTGATTGAAGGAAAGAAGTATCTTTTGGTATTGGATGACATATGGAATGAAACCGAAGAGAAATGGTCTGACCTAAAAGACCTATTCATGTTTGGAGCAAGAGGTAGTAAGATTTTGATCACAAAACGTGACAATAAACCAGTTTCAGAGATTGCTGATATGACTATATTGTACGATTTAGAAGGCTTATCAGAGGAAAACTCATGGTCGTTATTCAAAAAAGTGACATTCAAAGAAGGTGAAGAGCCAGAAAATCCAAAGTTGATAAAATTGGGAAAAGAGATTGTACAAAAGTGTAAAAGTATTCCTATCTCGATAAGAAGTATAGGGCGTTCGTTGCACTATGAAACATCAGAAGAAAAATGGATGTCAATCAAGGATAAGCTGCAACCGGAAAATAATGTGATGTCAAACCTAAAATTGAGCTACGACCACCTCCCAACATCATCCTTGAAGCAATGTTTTGTCTACTGTTCGTTGTTTCCCAAAGATTATTCTATCAGAGCAGATGAATTACTGAGACTATCAATTGCTCCGGGCTTTGTCCCATTATCAGATTCAAGTACGGCTATAGAAGATGTAGGAAATGATTATTTTATGGAATTATATTGGAAGTCAATGCTTCAAAGTTCAGTTTTAGAAAGTGAAACAAATGGTTATTTATATTTTAGTCATCGGATCCCGAAACTTCGTTTCACATATAAAATGCATGATTTAATGCATGATCTTGCACAAATGGTTGCAAGCGATGAGTGCAAATATTTAAGTAATGAAGAATGTGATGGTATGAATGAAAAAACTCGTCATATTTCATTTAAAAGTGCATTTAATCATGGAAGTAATCTCCCAGCCTCGATATTCAAGGCTAAAGGGTTGAGAACGCTACTTTTACAAAATGATAAATTTTTTCGTGTTACAATTGATACGTCTTGTTTAAACAAGCTATTTTCAAGTTGCGTACGCTTGTGAGTGCTGAAACTAAATATGTCACGTATTGAAGAGGTGCCAAAATCCATCAAGAAGTTAAGACAACTTCGATATCTAGACCTCTCAGGAAATGGGGAATTGAAATTGCATGGATGTCATAGATTAGAGAAACTACCGAGAGATATAAAGAATCTTGTAAATCTTAGACATCATGATCTAGATGAGACAAGTTTAAAGCATATGCCGAAGGGAATGGGAAAGTTGACAAGTTTACAGACATTAAATCAGTTTGTGTTGGGCAACAAGGACGACATGCATGCTTGTAAGTTAAGTGAATTGAAAGGGCTCAACCATTTAAAAGGAATATTAGTCATATATGGTTTAAAAGAGCTGAATAGTCCATCTGAAGCTACCTTAGTAAGGTTGAAAGATAAGAAATATTTGCAAGACTTAATTCTTAATTGGGGTAGGAATTGGATAAGGTAAGTTGATGAAGTTGATGATGAAATGGTGTTGGAAGGCCTCGAACCACATCCAAATGTTGAATCCTTGGGTATTATATGGTATATGGGTGAAAGATTATCCAATTGGATATCCTCACTCTCTAAATTGATTAAGATTGAAATTGTTAGTTGCATAAGATTACAGCATCTTCCACAGTTTGATCATTTTCCATTTCTCAAATACCTAACTTTGAAGTACCTACATGCTCTGGAGTTCATAGATATCAATGATTCATTTTCTTCAACGGTGTTTTTTCCGTCTCCTCAATATCTCCATTTATCTAAAATGCATAATTTGAAAGGATGGTGGAAATGGGAACCTTGTTCGCTTCCATCTTTCCCTCCTCTTCCTCAAATTACATCTCCAACTGCCCGAAGCTAGTTTCGATGCCACTACACTCTGATGTAATAAGTGTTAGACTTGGATATATGAGTATCAAGACATTGAAGTTTCCAATTGCGAGTAGCCTATGTCCAACCAATCCATCCTCCACCATCACCTTCTCTCCGTCCACTTAAGAGAAACTTACACTAAAAGGCATCGAGGACCTTGAATTTCTACCAAACTATTGAATGTAAGAATTGTATTAAAATTCACAACTGAATTATTACAATGAATAAAGTGTAATATATATACAATTAGACTTGTAACTAACTTAGTTAACCAACTAACAATAAGCTAACTAATCACAATATTACATAATAGTCCTCAATACTCCCCCTCAAGGTGGGAGGTGTAAATTTACAACTCCCATCTTGGACAACAAAGCAAATAGTTGAGGCCGTGGAAGTGCTTTGGTAAACAAGTCAACCATTTGTAAACTTGTTCGGATTGGCAGCAGCTTGAGAATGTCGGAAGTTATTTTATCCCGTACAAAATGACAATCTAACTCAATATGCTTCGTGCGCTCGTGAAATGCCGGATTATGAGCCAGATGTATGGCTGCCAAATTGTCACAGTAAACTACAGCAGGAGGTTTACTGTCTATGTGCAAATCTTGTAACAAAAAGGTTAGCCATGTAAGTTCACTTGAAACAGTGGCTAATGCCCGATATTCAGCCTCGGCGGTTGAACGAGAGACGGTTGTTTGTTTCTTAGACTTCCAAGAAATAAGAGAGTCTCCCAAAAATATACAAAAACCCGTTATTGAGCGACGTGTATCCATACAAGATCCCCAATCAGCATCTACAAAAGCTTTTAATTGTAATGGAATAGAAGAAGTATTTGCAAAAAGCAAACCTTGTGAAGGTGCTGACTTCAAGTATCTCAATAAATGATGAATAGCCACCAAATGAGGAGTTCGAGGCTGTGAGACAAATTGGCTCAATTTATGAACAACATACGTAATATCCGGACGTGATATAGTGAGATAAAGTAATCTTCCCACCAATCTACGATAAGAACTTGCAGCATCAAGGTCTAATACATCACCATCAGTTGAATTCATTTTCAATTTTGGATCCATGGGTAAAGAATTGGGTTTGCATCCCAGAAAACCCGTATCCTCTAACAATTGCAAGCAGTATTTCCTTTGGCATAAAGACAAACCAGATTTGGTTCTTGTTATTTCCAAGCCAAGGAAATATTTTAAACAGCCAATATCTTGCAAAAGAAACTGTGATTTCAGATAAGTCTTTAAACTGTCAATAGCAAGCAATGAAGGGCCTGTAATGATAATGTCATCCACGTAAACTAATAGAGCCAGAAAAGAAGAACCAGTGCCTTTGATAAACAAGGATGAGTCTGCCTTTGATTGATGAAAACCATAAGCAAGCAATGAAGTGGAAAACTTGGCAAACCATTGCCTAGAAGCTTGCTTGAGTCCATAAATGGACTTATTCAATTTACAAACCAACTTCTCCCCCTGAATTGGAGCAGTGTGTTGTGGTTTGTAACCCAAGGGTAGAGTCATATAGACCTCTTCAAATAAGTCTCCATTTAAAAAGGCATTATTTACATCTAGTTGAGCTAAAGGCCAAGAATAATGTGAGGCTAAGGAAAGAATAACCTTTACAGTAACCATTTTTGCTACAGGAGAAAAGGTTTCGAAGTAATCGAGGCCCTCTTGTTGTGTGTAACCCTTAGCAACAAGGCGTGCCTTATATTTATCAACAGTACCATCAGCCTTATGTTTGATTTTGTAAACCCATTTACTACCAATTGTATGACATCCTGTAGGTAAAGGAACAACTGACCATGTAGAGGTTCTTTCCGTGGCAGCAAGTTCATTATCCATTGCTTTCCTCCAATGATCATATTTGACTGCTTGATGATAGTAAGTTGGTTCATATTCAAGAGAAATATTGAGTAGAAACTGTTTATGAGCAGGGGAAAATGTACTGTAGGAAAGGTAATTTTGTAAAGGATATTTGTGTTGGATGGAAGGAGATGGCTTATTGGTCAATAAATTGCAATGATAATCTGTCAAGTAAGATGGAGGTCTGGACTGTCTTGTTGAATGTCTGGAAGAAATAATAGAAAATTGAGATGAATTCGAAGTTGAAATCGAAGATGAAATCGAGAATAGATTCATGCTTCGATTGAAAATGCAAAACGATGGCGATGAAAACAAGGTGAAGCTTGGCAGAGACGGAGACGCGTGTTTTGCACTTCTGATACCATATTGAATGTAAGAATTGTATTAAAATTCACAACTGAATTATTACAATGAATAAAGTGTAATATATATACAATTAGACTTGTAACTAACTTAGTTAACCAACTAACAATAAGCTAACTAATCACAATATTACATAATAGTCCCCAATACAAACCAATTATGGTGGCACCTCAAAAACTTGGAAGTCTCTACAAATAATACGTTGCCTGAATTTGAAAGGGCGTGTTTCAGAAAATGTAGAAAGTGAGGATAGTAAGAAACTTGAGTCATTTGGTGAAGTAAAATTGAAAGATTTGAATCTTTGGTCACTCCCAAAACTGGTGTCCTTACCAATTGGACCTCAAAATTTGGCGACTCTTCAAACTCTCTCGATATATGACTGTTGTAATTAATTTGAGGCATTTACCGGAATGGATAGGAAGCCTCGTTTCACTTTCAAGGTTGGATATTAAGAAATGTCTCAATTTGAAATCAGTTCCAGAGGGAATGCGCCAACTTCAATCTTTACAGATACTTCAAATAAGGTGTCCAGAACTAGAAGAAAGATGCAAGCAAGGTGGGCAGGATTGGCCCAAGATTGCCCACGTTCCAGAAGTTTGTCTCTATCCATATTAGCGCTGCACCGACTTCTCCAGGTATTCAATAAAACCATCCTTTATTTCATTTCTTTATTAATAAACCATAATTTATCATTACTAATTAAGGCCTACAGGGTGTAAGATTTTTTTTTTTTAATTTCTCCATTTCTTTATCATTCCAATTTCTTTAATTTGAAAACAAGAATTTAGTACCTAAAAAAAATTATAAAAACTCGACCATTTCACTTGAAACTAGAAGGAAAAAAAGTTCGAAAAAGGACAAAGCTTAAACATGGAAAGGAAAATGTATTATGAGATACAATTTGTAACAGTTCATCTAACTATTATTGTATCGGTGTAACCACTCTCTTGGAAGTGGAAATGCATCCTTTTGACCATTGGGATATGCGCTGTGTTGAAATATATGATTAAATTTACCCTTACCTATTGACTTAAGCTTTTGGGTATACTGGGTGATTTAACATATTTAATATGGTAGCAGAGGAGCAGGTCCTGAGTTCGAACCTCCGTTAAGTCATTTGCTCTTATTTCCTCCCCATTTAAATTCCACATTTCCGCTAACAAGAATTTGAGAACATGAATGTGTTTTAAGCAAGAAGTAGAATAATAGAATCTCTTCTATATATAATCACAGTTTGGAAATGATTTGCGCACACAAACATTAAGTTACCTTTCAAATCATTTAGGTTTTGCTTCTAATTTTTTTTTTTTAAAAAAATCTATCCTTTTCATTATGTATTAGAAGCTTGTATTTATTGTTTGGTTTATTTGGATTATTAAATGCAACCTAAATAACTCTCCATCAAGTTTCATTGCATAGTTGTTAGGTTTATGAACTCTAGATCGCTAGATGTAGTATTGAAATTGGGAATTTGATTTAGGATTGTATGTTGTGAGAAATTTTATTCGAAGGCTGCAATTTTTCACTATGTTTTAAGAATAATTTTGAAAGTTCTCTATTTGCTGAATTGTTTTTTAAATGTCATATATACTCTGTGTTGATAGCTACTCAAATAACTAAGAAAATTGAGTCATAGCCTGCAAAATCACCAACTATTTGGAACTCAATCAAAAGTTGTGGACTCTTGAAATGTGAAAGAAGGTGAAAAGGGATTCTCTTTTTCTCCTGTTTTTATTCATGTCATCATTTTTCTTATATATCAAATTGTGATATATTTTAATATATCTATGATTCATTGCCCCTCCCCAAAATGTGTGCACATAAATGTGTTTTTAGCAAGAGGTAAGACTTAGGAGGGATATAATCTCTTTTAAATATAATCCAGTTTTGGGGAGAAATATTGCATTACTCGCGGCCCGTTTGGTAACCTCCCCCGTTTCTATTTCTTGTTTCTTATTTCTATTTCTTGTTCCTGTTTTTGTAAAAAGAGAAACAGAAACATGTTTGGTAACTGTTTCTTATTTCTTGTTTCTGGAAGAAAAAAGAAACAGAAATGTGTTTGGTAACTATTTCTTGTTTCTGTTTCTCATTTAAAAAAAATAAAATATTTTGAAAATTTTACAATTTAAATGATATATTTAAAAATGTTATATTAGTATAATTTTTGAATATTTATAATATATTTTGGAAACAAGAAATAGAAATAAGAAACAAGAATTTGTTGTTTCTAAAATTTCTACACAATTTTGAGAAGTGTTTCTAAAAAAATGAGAAACAAGAAACAGGAAGAGTTACCAAACAACTCTATTTCTTAAAAAATGAGAAATAGAAACAAGAAACAAAAATTGAGAAGGTTACCAAACGGGCCCTCACTGTTTGAAGTTACCTTTAATACTAAGATTCTGTTTACAATACAAACGATTTTGTTTTTAAAAATTAAGCCTGTTTTTTTATTAGTTTGACATTACCTTTCCACAAGTTGTTTGATGTGCAGAACTTATGTGGTGGGAAGGGAGAAGTGCTTTGAATTCCTTTATCTGGTGTGATGGTTGTAAGCTTGCCCAAAAGAAGGATGGATAGTCTAAACATCAAAGACCTACAAGGCAGTGCAAAAAAAGTTCTCTTGACAAGCGTTCGAAAATTCATCCAACTCTACTTAAGATTATGGACCACAAATTCGGTATACATACTCTTTACTTGATAACTCTATGAATGAGACTTCCATTATAGATATCTTTCAATGCTAATTATAATGTGTCTCAATTGTAAACAAATTGTCTAATATTTTGTGAATGTGATATTGTTTTTTACGTCTCTAGTAACATTTCTCGTCTTTTCTTTTCATGTTATAATTAATTAGATGTCTCGTTTGATGTAAAAGAAAAGCATGGGATTAAATTTATCATTTTGGAGCTTTTAAGAATACTTGGACAATTTCTTCATCATCACTTAACACAAGCACTTCCAAGACTTCTTCAGGTATTCAACCCTAGTGATGTGTTCTTGGGGCAGTTAGAGAGATAAGAAAAACAAATTTTTGACCGAGGTACGTACGTACGTCAAACACTCCCTATCATTTTTGTACCTTCAATTAATCATGTTCTCTAATGAAAGATCCTTCCAGGTTGTAAAATCAGTTTGAGAAAGTTCAATTCCTAGGACTAATGAGCTCTGCACCTGAATTCCTTCAAACATAACTGTTTTAGCTTACCATTGGAGCGGCTTTTTTTAAGAGTTTGAAGGAACAATCCAATAAGGGAAAAGGGATGGAGGAATTTGAAGGCTTTTAAGGGAGTTGCAATGTTCATCAAGATAGAAGTTCTCAAAGTGATGTGTGCTTGGGGCAATTATGAAGTCGTAGTATGGTTTTCAGGAAAAGATTTCTTGAGACCAAGGTTTGTCAGATCCTCATTTCCAATTTGACCATCTCTTCAAATTAGTCTTCAAGTTTTATAATGCCAAATGCTCCCAGGTTGGAAAATACACTAAAGAAAGAAAATGTTTCACATTCACTATTGTCTATGCACGCAAGAGCAATTAAACGAACAAGAAGAAGAAAATTTATGAGCAAGGAGCTGATCAGACCACAGAGGATGACGGAATATAATGGCTTCCCCCAAGAGTAGGCAGTACTCATCAATAGTAGTTCGGGCATTTGAAAACGGTGAGGTTCAAAGTAAGCTTCTCAAAATCTGTTGCCACTGAAGTTGAAGTTTAGCTTGGAGCAGTTATAGAGAAAAGGAAAACAGATTTTTGACCAAGGTATGTCAAGCACTGTATCATTTTTGTAAATTTTCAAAGCTATCATTCCTTTAATTAATTAGGTTCTCTAATGACAGATCTTTCCATGTTGTAAAAACACTGAAGAAGAAAATGCTTCACTATAATCAGTCAGGAGGCAGATATATATGGACAAGCTTGAGTTGTGCTGTATTGTATGATCATTCCTTTTCAACTATTTAAAAACATTGATGTTTTTCCCGAAATGATTTTATGCTACACAACAGGCTTCTAAACACTTTTTCTTGTTTTTTTTTTTTTTTTTTTCCGTTTTCCTTTTGTATCCATGATTTCGGGTTGGTTTAATGACATAGACTTTTCATTTTGTCGATCATTGGGCAATTAGGGGTGAATAATGGATTGGTTTAGTTTGGATTTTGTTAAAATTTCAAATCGATCAGATCATCTTCTTAAATTAGGGGTGAACAAGTATTTGTGTTTATTTTAATTTTGTTATGATGATCTAATCAGTAAAATATGAAAAAAAACTCCAATAATGACAGACAACCAGCGGAATAAATTTCAATAAGACTTTGAATTAAATTAAAACAAATGTATCAGCACAAACTCTTTGGTGCATGCCATTTATAGTGGTTAATTTTGCCTCAGAAGATACTTGTTCTGTTTACTGCAGATTTCAATTCCATGCATTTATTAAACCAATTCTAACTCGATGAACAAGAAAATGCTTTCCTTAATGCAGAATTCTTGCTGGAGAAGTAATTAGATGATAGTCAGTGAAGAAAAGAAGCAACATCTGGTCCTACTCTGGCATTCATTTACTATAACTTGGGCAATGCTTCTTTGACTGTTTGGTTTGATTCGGATTCCTTAAAGATTGCTTGAGATCTTCTTTTATGGCACATCTTTGAGCCTTAGATTTCTAAGGATCGGTTTGAAAAAACTTTTAGGAGGGCATAAAAATGTTTTCTGAATAAAAACGTAAATGAATGTTATTCCAAAAACACTTTTATGTGGTTTTGTGTGCCTTCTTGGCTTTTTTATCCACAGTTTGGACTAAGTGCAATAATCACAATTTTAGAATAGATTTACTGCATACGTTTCAGTTTGGGATTTAATTTAATTTTCTACTTTTTGCTGGGCTAATTTTATTATTTCCCATATTTTGGGATTACCTTATTCCATTTATTCTAATTTTTAAATGAAATTCTTTTCTGTAACTTTTACTTTTTTCTTTTTGATGACTATAATGTTCTTGTTATTATTGTAATTCTCACTTTTGATCGATGAAAGTTTATATTTCCACATAAAATAGTTATATAACATGTAACCATGATCAAGTAATTAACATGAGATCGGAATTTGATTGAGTTTTGAACTTCAATTCCTAAATTTTCCCAATACAGATTATACAAAATTGGAATTTAGATTGTTTTAAACTCGATAGAAATGTCATATCTTAAAGTTTTTCTTGTGGAAACAATTTAGAAAGAATGCACTTTTAAAACCTTTTACATTAATGCTATTTTAAATGATACTTATCTGTAAGATTAGGTGAAATTCTAAATATTATAGAGAATGTCTAATACAAAATGACACCACAAGAGTAAAACCAATTATTGTTTTGTTTGTTTCAACTTTAATCTATGATAACCATGGTAATATAATCAGGATGAAAGTATTTGTTTTAGAAATACTTTATAAGATACTTGGAATCTTAGAATACCATGTTCATGAGAATTTAATGGCAATTTTATTTTATTTTATGGGAATCTCAGGATAAAAGTGTTTGCTAAATGGTTTTGAAAGTTAAATTAGAGAGTTGCATGTTGTGGGAATTTCAGTTGAATTAAAGAGTTTGACTGCAGTAGTGAGTGAGGCTCTCCAAAAATACTTGGATTTCTAAAAAGTATATGACAATCCAACAAGGAGGGAGAGTAAGAAGAATTTTAAAGGCCAAGGCTTTTTTTAAGTGACAATACTTACATCCAAACTAATTTAGAGGAGTTCCTACGTCCTCTAATTTCTATTAAATACTTTCATGATTATTAAATATGTGAATTTCATTAATTTTTATAACCCAATAAGAATAAAACATATAGGAAATATCGAGGTTTGTCAATCATTTAGCACATCTTTGGTTTCATTGAGTATATAACAAACTCTGCTGCTTTTCTTATCTTCGAAATGTAAAAATAATTTAATGTGCTTTTGAATTTTTAGACTTCTTCTAATCGATTTTTTTAACAACTGGAAGCAAAGTTTGTTCTTTATTCAACTTTGGCTATCTGGATTTTCAGTGTTATTTTCAAAGCAGTTATTACACATGATAATTAGTTAGATTGTAACTAATAGTTTGTTAGATCTTGTTAGTTAGTTGGACTCTCTCTATTGTATATAAATACATTAACCATATATTGTAATAAAAGTGTGGGAAATTATTTACTTGGTTTTAGTCTAATAGCAATCATATTATAAACAGAGTGGAGAGTTACAAATTCTGTTCTTTCTTCAGCATGGCTTTCTAGGTAGCTCGTAATTACTAGCACTTCAACTTCGGTTTATATACCATTGATTCATTCTCACTATTAGATTCACTAAGTTGTCACTACAAGAAAAACGGTAATTAACGACGCATTTGCCTTAGTTTCGTCGTTAATGTCAAACACCAGCGCATCAAAATCTTAAACTGATTGTCTGGTTGTTAAATAGCTGTTTTAGGAAAATCAAACTACAAGTAGGATCTCACAAGTTAACAAAGTCAACTTTGCTGACGCTTTACTATTTTTTGAGGGGCCAACTAAAATAGCATATTTTTGCATACTAATTACTAAAATAGCATAATTATACTTCAATAATTTATTGAGTTATAATTCAATAAGAATAAAAGATAATCAAATAGTTCGATAAATTATTGAACTTGAACTTGAACTTAAAAAAGCAAAAAAAAACATACAAATTTATTAAACGCCCATGAAAAATAGTTCAATAATTTATTGAACTATATTTATGCTATTTTAGTAATTTTTAAAAAGTTTTTGCATTTTAGTAATTAATATGTAAATTTATGCTATTTAAGACAAATATTATTTGATTTATAGTCAGAAAAAAGTGAAATTAAAATTGAAAAATATCAAATATGGTAACAGCCTCAAATCACTAAAGAATTTCTCATCTCAATGATGTAAAGAAGGTTTTTTCAATATTACTACTTAAAATATGCACCTATTCAACATATAATATATCATGTTAGAGGATCAATTAGAAAGTATGACGACTTACAGAAAACAATACCAACATATTAACTAAAAATACAAATAAGTAGACCAATTGTGATCAGTTTGGAATGTAATTAAAATCAATAATAGGCTAAAAGTTAAAAATCTAAATTATTACTATCAAAGAAAAAAATATATATAAATTACAGCCGCCTTTTTATTGGAACCAAACTTTCCACATATTCCAAAACATGATATAATTGTCCTTGAATGCCAATTTTTTTAATATCATGGGAATTGACATTGATGGATGATAATTGTCCATTATTCTCTTGCTAGAAGAACTCATATTTCACAAGTCTAAGTCCCTGGTTAATATTGAGAAGTTCCCCGATTGTGAATTTCTTGATCCATGATTCCTCCAGCACCCAAATATCAATCGAAAATTGAGAATTAATTCACACCTTGAGAATAAATCACAGATGATCGACGTTTTATCAATGCAATGCAACCATCTAAGGCATGTAGAGTAAGATCAAGAGCATCATGATTCGGAGTTTCAAAATCAAGCAATGGAAGGCTTCCAAAGACCTCATCTCTCAAATGAAACGAAATGATCTTGAAAGATGTAATATTTACCCAATAACAAACTTCATTAACATAAATTTCACTATTTAGAGATATAGACTCAAATGGGGTTTGAAAACTAAGTTGCTTCAAAGAATTTGTATTTAGAGTATACACAAAAACTTTAGGATGGCGGATAACATCATGAAAATAGTAAATAAACATGACCACCTTAAACTCATTTGTGTCAGGAACCCAACCAAATCCTAGAGTTACGATACATAGAAATGTATGAGATGTAGGTGGAGTATATTGTGTTCTCCGGTCGCAACATTCAACAAGGCAATATCTTGACAATGCTCGTTGGAAGTGAAAATTTCAAGGCAAATAATACCATTAATGCAAGGGCCAAGAATCCTTTTGGTGTAAAGATTTTGATTGAAGAATGGAATTGAGGATAGTTATTGATGTGAATCATTTTCAGACAGTATGGAGATGACATAATCTCTAGTAGTGAAAAGCCCGTTAAACTTGACGAGAAGCTTGACATTAGAGGAAGAATGATAGGAATAATATCGTGAAATAAAATATGGATTATGAATCAGATTGTAACACCATTTACTAACACAATTCAGTCTTTTAAGAGATTTCACTGGAAGATGTTTTCAACCAAATCATCCGTTATGTCGGAAAACCTCGTCTCTTCCATCACTCTTTACACGCCCAAACCAAGATGAAAAATCTGTGCAATTAATTAAAAAAAAGCTTAAATGCATAAAGACTAAGATCTTAAAACTTTACCTTAATTTTTCTTCAGAGACAAACTAGATTCAAAAATCGCGACGAACGGGGAAAATAAATATGGAATGGAGATTCTGATTTCCTTGAAGATGAAGAAAAAGACGTGACAAACAAGGAAGGGAATGGAGAGAGTGATAGATTTGGCCAAGGATTTCTAAATTCTGGCAAACCCTAATTTTGTAACCCGAACCACAAGATTTTTTGTTCCATATGTTATTTTTATTTCAAATAGATAACATAAATTATCAAGAATGGTAAAATGGTAAAATGAAAATGAGACCTCTGTGGTTTTTTCCAAATGCACGAACACCCCCTGTGGTTTGAAAATGGCAAATCACACCCCTGTGGTTTCAAATTTTTTCAATCAGACCTCTCCCCCTTTAGTGCCAATAATTTTCTTTTAGCAATCAGACTTCTTTGTTTGAGCTCCGATTCGAATGATTCAAGATGTCTTGGAATCCTCATTTTAGGCTCTACAGAATAGTCACTTTGAAACTTTGAAATGATTAATAAATAAAAGAGTTTATTAACATCAAAATACTGGGTATGATTGACACTGTTAACTCTTTTGTTTATTAATGATTTAGAATTTTTGAATGACCATAGTGTAGATACCGAAATGAAGATTTCAAAACATCTTGAATCATCCAAATCGGAGTTCAAACGAAGAAGTTATGATTAAAAGAAAATTAATGGCATTGAAGGGAAGGGGTCTGATAAAAAAAATTTGGAACCACAAGAGTGTGATTTGCCATTTTTAAACCACATGGGATATTCATACATTTGAATAAAACCACATGGGTCTCATTTGCATTTTACCCTTTATTTAAATATCAACTTTCATATTTTAAGGGATTCAAAATTAAAATTAAAATTGGTTATGGTATGTAAATTTGGGGATTCTAGTTTTTTTGGAAGTAAAAACTTCTATTTGAAATAAATTTTTATTTGAGTATTTTTATACACAAATATATTATTTTAATATATTTGAGGGGTGGGCCAAATAAACTTAGAAGAGAAATTTAAAAGTTGTCTGGACAATTTCCCCTACTTTTTTATACCTATAATCATCATTTTCTTAATCAATGTGAGATTTTGTCCGCACTCGAACACATTTTCCATGAAGCTTATCGCAAACTTTAACAGTTGTACCACTTAATAAATTGCTAAAGTTTATGATTGTGTTAATAATATATTAAAAAAAAGGGTAAAATACTCATTTGGTCCCTGAGTTTTGGAGGTCGTGTGTCTATTTGGTCCCCACGTTTTCAATTGTGTCTAAGTGGTCCATAAAAAAATTATCTCATCTTTATTTTGAGTATATTGGTAATTTATCGCCAATTTTTGGGAAGATATTGTTTACCCCTCTTTGATATATCGCATGTTCATTTTTAGTGATAAGTCGACCAAAATATCGCCGGCGATATTTTACTCCCAGCTTACGGCCAACTAATATTTGAAGCAATGTTTTGTCTACTATTCGTTGTTTCCCAAATATTATTCTATCAGAGCAATAGTATCCAATAACCTTACACTACAAGAAATTTGACTTTTTTTCGAAGGAAATAAGAGAAATGGAAAGAAAAGTACAAAGAAATGAGGAAATGCTCGGCAAGAAGACTATTCATTAAATAATAAGAGGCTAAAATTAACATTACAATACACGTCAAAATATTAAAAGAAAACTAATCAACAAACTAATAATAAAGGTAAAGGTAAATAATAAAAATGCCTCTTCCTTCACCTTGATACATTTGCATCTTTTCTCTGAACTCTCGATGGAATTCCAATTCCTGGTTTTGGAAAATATACAAAAATACCAAGAACGAAAAGAAATTGTTATTGGCAACCCTTTTAGAAAAAGACATCAATATGTATACATGAGACAATTAAATGGAATATATCATGGTTCCATTCAAGATTTCAAAATCTCCCTTCCATATTGAGACCCTTCATCTTTTTTCACATTTATTTTTCACATTTTTTCTCTAAATCTGACTCATAATAATAAAGACACACTAAATGATAGTGTAGCCAAGTTTTTTCCATTATAACTATTATAAGCAACAATAAAACAGAAATAGAAAAAAGAGAATGAATTAAACAAACACCAAAACAAAATGGTGTAGGATAATAAAAACTTAAAAAAAACTGTTGGAAAGTAGGACTAACCTCATGAGTGTACTTCAATGGCACTGTATATGCTCGAGCAAGTCCTATATCTACAATTCTCAGCAACATGGTCTTCCGATCCATGCGGAGAAAGATACATGATTGGGTATCCTATCATTTATAAACAATGATTACATAAGAAAATAGTCGCATACTATATCCTCCACTTATTATAATTCTAAGATTTAAGCTCAGCTGCATTTCTGAACAAGGCGGCTGCTAAAGAAGCATTTAAAAATAGACTAGCAACATGTAGGATTGGAATATTGTAAAAAATGTACCTGATCTCCCTGGATTTAATGCGACCAGCTCCATTTTCATCTTTATTCAATGAGATCATAAATAAATAAAGATTGATAGATCACCTTTTACAGAGGTGTCTCTGCTCTGTTCATATTGCCTCCCCCATATACTTCAAAATGAATTTCATAATTCCTTTGACAATAATATTAGTAAAAGTAGAGCACCTGATCCAATCACTGGCAAAAGAATAAAAAGGAAAATGGATCCTTGGAAGGTGAATTTCATATTTCACATTCAGAAAGGATAAACAACAGGTCTAACTTCAATTGTTCCTTTTCTCATCTCTCCTCAATGGACTATCGATACCTGGTCTAATAAATCACGAGTATGTGAAAGGTAAACCAAACTTCACCATGTTTAAAAATAATTGTCACAAATTTTTCCTTTTGTAAAAAAGAGAACACGAGTTCAAACATTTACCCTTCAGAAACAGCCCAACCTTTTAACACATCTTGATCAACAAAGACAATGACCAACAAGGAAGATTTTAAGCTGTCCCCTACGGAGTGCATTAATATAGGTAGAATCAATTCAACTAAGCAGAAAGGGGGACGAGGGTTGTGCAATCGAATTTCATACCATATACAAAAGCATTGAGTGACAAATTTGCACTTTGTATAAACATTCTCAATATTCTAGTACGGAAGGATAGTTATTATGGCTTCTTCAAAAATTAAATTTAAATATATGGATTTTAAAGATCAGAAAGATTTATCTTAAAGTGATTCTAAAAACAAGCAGATGATAAAAAATTCAAAATTGTAAAATTAAAAGGGTAAAAAGGGCTAAGTTCATACACATCTTTCTTGAATATGAATGGTACCTTGATTACCATTTGAAAAATTAAAATTATTCACTAACAAAACATCATAATTAAAAATCAACTAATTTTGGAGAATTCCAACCAACCTGAAAACAACAATCCTCAGTCGTCTCCTAAGTTTTCAATACCCAAGTTGGAGAAGGAATGAATCTATCTAAGCGAAGCTTCCACGGCTAGCTTTATGAAACATAGAAAATGGCCAATCAATTACCAAACAAGTTGAGAGAAGCAAAATCATTAACAATTTGAAAAAAAAAAATCATAAAACTAGAAGAAGAATTATCAAATTAAGAACCTCCTATGCTTCTTCCAATCCAAATTAAGAACATGTAGCTCTCATAACATGCCACGAAATCAAAAAATTAGAAGAAGAATCATAAGGGAGTAATATAAAATCCCGTCATAATTGCGAACTTCATATCGATAGTATAATATTAAGACGCAAAATCTTAAATGAAAAAAAAAACGGATAATGAACTCGAAGGAAGACCGTATTGTAATGAATCTATCCACCGTCGGCTATGACAGTATTACTAGCAAACGATATCTATTTACCAATTAAATTAACTGAAAGACAAGATGATGATCCCACACTAATTACTTCCCAAGGCAAGATATCCTTCACATATCAAATAAGGAAATATCTAGTGTTAAGCTTCTTCCCGTTGGAAGAAATTCCTTTACTTCTCTTTTGTGCACTTATATATTTCACTTCTTGTAGCTTGTTTTAGACAAGAAAATGATATTATAATTCTTGAAATAACAACGGTAGGAGGCTTTATTAATTTCATGAATCTCTCTTTTAATATGCTTGAAAATACTATCAACAAACTAACAATTTACAGATTTGAAGTATCAACTAATAAAAAAACAACAACAAAAAAATTGGATACGGTGAAGAAAAAAAGAATCGGAAAATACAAAAACATTGATTCGATCAAGAAAATTGGCGAATTTTGTGTTCTGTTTCAGAAGAACAGATTAACAATCCTCAATAACTCTGTGCTTAATCAGAAATATAATTCTGAAATCAATGAACAGAAGAATTTAATCGAATCAAAGTGATAGATGAACAAGAGACTGACCTCTTGAAATTCGTCGACGATCAGGAGATTCCATGAAGAAGAAACTCACCACCAACAAAAATGTTAAAATCTAGCGGAGAGGATGAAATCTATAGACGAAAACAAATGTAATAGTGCAATCTAAGCGAGAAATATTATCAAAAAACAATTGAAGAGGCTATGATTTAGGGTTTCAAGCCGAGAGAAAGCGGAAACAGAGGCCGATGAAATGAAAGAACTGGCATTTCAAGGACTTTTTTTTTTTATTGGCCATTTTTTTAAAAGTATATAAGATAATGTCCAAAACTTAAAAGTAATTGGGTAAATGTCCAGTTTTTCGAAGTCCGGTCTTCAAAACCCGACTTCAAGACAATTTTTGTGAAGTCCGGTTTTAGAAACCGGACTTTAACCCAATCACAGTTCACGTGCAAGATTCTGTTGATGTGGAGTATTTCTACAAGACCGGACTTTAACCCACTCACGATCCACTAATTTTAACCCCCAAACGGTAAAATTGCATTGGACGGAACAAATAGTAATCCACAATTTATTTTTTCCTTTCTATAGTGTCCAATTTACTCATGTTTATGTTAAATTGGACGGAACTCCATTATTTTTAGCTTTTAAAAACTTCGATTTTGAAATTGGTTTTTAATTTGATTGAACGGACACGCCCCTGATTTAAATTATACACTTCATTTGAACAACACCAATCAAGAACTTTTGTTTTAAAATCTTGGAATAAATTTTCCAACCATGGTATTGAGATAAAAAAAAATTAACCATATAATCTTGAGAAATAAAAACATATTAATAATTCAGATTACCAAAAATTTGTATTCGTTTTTATTTTTTCCAGAAGGATGAAAACAAAAACAAAAATAAAACAAGAGAACCTTTACACAGATCGAAGCATGATTTCATATAAAAAAAATAATAAGAAGAAGAAGAACATAGAATGAATTAATAATCATGAGCCTGACAAAACTTTGAAACCTAAATCAAAGAATTAATAAAGAATTGGAGATTGAGAGAGAGAGAGGGCTCAATATGAGACGATTGTTTCGAAACAGTGGAGACCGTCCAATTCTGGAGCAAACCTTGGCTGTTTCTTAGACTTGCTTTCTTCTTTTTCACTGTTATTATTCTTCAATCCATTCATCGCTTTGCTTTCCTCCGATTTTATGAAGCTACCTTTCGTGTAAGTAAAGGAAGGAACTGAAGCCCTGACTTTTTATCCCAATAATTCAGCAGAGAACGCATCCATAAAACTGAAAAAATAAGTTCTGTCCAATTACTATTTGTTCTACGTTTTCCTGTTTACTTATGGATTATAAAATATGAGTAAATATACTATTTATTAAATAAACTGAATCTTTATCAATCATAATATTTTAATCAAAAAGGTAAAAAAAAAAAAAAAAAAGACCGAATTGGCATAAATAGACTAAATTGGCGTAAATTTAAGAAGGTAAAAAAAAATTGAAAGGGGGTTGAAGTCCGGTTTTAAACACCGGACTTCTTCTAAAATAATGTTGAAGTCCGGTCTTAGTAGAAATACTCCACATCAACAGAATCTTCCACATGGATTGTGATTGGGTTAAAGTCCGGTTTCTAAAACCGGACTTCACAAAAATGTCCTGAAGTCGGGTTTTGAAGACAGGACTTTGCAAAAATGGACGTTTACCCAATTACTTTAAGGTTTTTGACATTCTCCTAGATACTTTTAAAAAAATGGCCAATCAGCAAAAAAGTCTGCATTTCAAGTTACATTAGGAATAATATCTTTTTTCGAAGGTTTTTCAATTTCCTTCATAATTTCTAATATATTTTTCAAAGGGTTTTAAGAATTTGTTGATAAATAAGTTATTTTTCAAAAGTTTCTAAAGACCTTTGATAAAAGTAATTAGATTTTTCAAAGGTTTTTGAAGACCTTTGAAAAATTATATGTATTTTTCAAAGGCTTTTAACATTCTTTAAAAATACTTGTTACATTTTTCAAAGGTTTATAATATTTATTGATAAATATAATATTTTTCAAAGATTATTAATCACCTTCGATAAAAAGTTGTCGAAAAAACTCAATTTTCTTGTAATGTTACATCACATATTAATTTTATTATGTAAATGTTGTTGTCCAAATAAGATTAAGGCAAGTTGTACCACTTAATAAATTATTAAAGTTTATGATTGTGTTAAGAATATATATAAAAAAATTATCTTATCTTTATTTTGAGTATATTGATAATTTTTTTTGGGTATATCAAAATAAAGGTCACGTTTAAATCTATATTATCATTTTCCCCTCATCTAAATATGCCGACCTTAGAGATAATCCTTGAAAAAAAAGATAATTATATTAAAATAGTGTAATCATAAAGTTTAAGGTTTCATAGTCAAATATATATTAAACTAGTACACCAACTTTATCCTTTTTAGGCTTCTTACAACTTTATGGTGATTTAACAAAATAATATTATATATATAGAAAAAGGTTGGTTATTTGTTCCACCACCCAAAAACGATAATTGTTTTTTGTGTTTTTTTTTTTAATCTATTACAAGCCTTGGGAAACATGTTGTGAAACAGAATATTGATATATATAATAATAGAGTAAAGAAGAGAAAGGTAGAAGAAAATAACAAATTAAGGAAGATATGAAATATCAAATGAGTCTTTCCCGATTGGTAAAAAAGAATGGTTATTTCATTTGCTCTATTATCGTGATATTGATGATGGCTTCTGTAGACGCAGCCAAAACTGGTGGCGACGGTGACGGTGGCTTGGATAAAAAATTTGCGATGGGATGTAGTCAGTGGACTATAAGAGTGAGAAACAAAATGAATGATCCAAAAATGAGAGTAAACGCCCATTGTCAATCAGGAGATGACGATTTGGGTTATAATGTTCTTAAAATGAATGAGGAAATGTCATGGAGTTTTGATGAGAATATCATGAGCAGCACACTTTTTTGGTGTAGATTAACAAATTCAATAGGCCAATTTAAGTCTTTTGAAGTGTTTTGGCCTGAGTTGGGTAATTATCTATCTAATAGATGCGATAATACTGTCTGTATTTGGGAAGCTCAACCAAATGGTATTTATTTGAAAAATATTCCTATGAACCGCTTCGAGCTTCTTCACAAATGGGATAGATAATAGAAAAGCATCATCCCTAAAACTCCCTTCCAATAAGTTTAGGGGTTCAAATCTCATCCTTCGATACTCTATCTCATGATGAATAAGTTTATATGTATTATAGCGTCAATCTGTTACCGGGTACACACATGCTCAATTCTCAAGAGATCGAAGGTTAATTAATTAGAGTCTCACCACTATTATATTGATGTAATATCTAATAAGGAAATGTGTGGGTTCAAATCTCATCCTTTGATACTCTATCTCATAATGAAAAAATATATATGTATTATAACGTCAATTTGTAACTGGGTACACATATGCTCCCTTATCAAGAGATCAAAGGTTAATTAGAGTCTCACCACTATATTGATGCAATATCTAATAAGAAAATGTGTATTATAATAAAATTTAATTTGTGGTTTATTTTTTAATCTCTATGGACCACAAATCACCCACAAAGAAATCAAGATTACTACCTTTTTTTTCCCTACATCGTCTCATCTGGAAATTGTTATCGTCAGCATGACTTCTTCAACGGGATAGAAAGACTTGCAAGTCCTAACTAACACACTTAAATACAAACATAATAATAAATAAAGTTGTCGTAATCTGAAACGTGGTTTTCTTTTTATGTGTTTCAATGATTGAATCTGGAAAAAAAAAATTTGTCAAACAAACACTACTTTAAAACACATAAAAAGTAGTGTGTTTATATATATGTGTAGAAGAAAGAAAATTTGGTAGATTATAAAATGACATAATAATTCAAACCAATGATAAAATTACATGTCATTGGACATGTGTCTTTCAATTATAATAATTAAATAATGTTTATTATAGTTATTGGATGATATAAATTAACCTCAATGAAAATATGTCATATGGCAATTTGACCCAAATTAAATGAAACTCGTATCCACCAAAGGTCCACCAAAACCTCTATAAATAGAGAGGTTCATTAAGGGGGACAGAAGAAAAAAAATTTAAAGATTCGAAGATTCAGAAGAGTTTGAAGAAAGATTAAAAAATTCATAAGACTTTGAATACCGATTCGAAGACTCAACTTCTCGAAAACTTCTTTAAAGACCAAATCTACAACAACATCAACTCTTCGATCCGAAAAATACGCCGACAACCCTCGTATCTAAACATATGCTCGTGAGATAGAATCAGATTGATCAATTCATTAGAGATTGTAACGCTAAATTCATATAAATACAAACTTATATTTATTTCGCATTAAGTTTCTTTTACATAGAAATTTCTGTGATAAAAATATTTATTATAACTAACGACAATCTGTAAGTGGATACATACATACTCCTTTCTCAAGAGATCGAAGGTTTGAGTCTCACTTCCCCTTGAATCTTCATCTGTTTAAAATCACTAAAATTTGATTGAATGAATGAGTTTTGATTGATTGCCATAGTTTTTTTTTTTTTAGCATCTCTCTCTCTCAATAAGAAGCAGTTGCAAGCTCTGGTTCCATGCATGTTTGGGAATCAAAGGGTTTTTTTTCCTCCTTTTCAAAAATACTAGCTTTGTACTATGGGCGTTGCACGTGAATCACTTACTAATATCTTCAATCTAATCATCTAAATATTAGTTTAAAAATTATTATATGCTCAGTGAAATTTTAAAAATTTGTTCAAATTTAAAACAAATTTAAAATCATATGGTTAATTTTTTTTTTTTTCAATTGAAATGTAAAACAATAGTTTTTAAATCTAGTGATCTTGTTCTTTGAAAATTTTCAACAGTTAAAATAAGTGTCATTTTTTAATTTTATCTTAAATTACCATCAATATTTTCTTGGAGGTGTATATAATATTATGAATCCTCATCAAATTTTCTAAGATTAATTATATTTATCTGAGTTTAAGTTTTTTTTTTTTGTTTAATAATTAAATTATTTAAATTTTGTTGAGATACCGTGCAAGCAATAACTTTACAACTTTGAACAATTATATAAGTGATTTTTTTTTAAATTCAAGACTTGGTATTATACATTATATAAAAATGTTTGTTTTCAAATAGATTTGATGTAATCTTTGAAAATTTCATCATTTAAAGTAAATAGAATTTTTAATTCCATCGCGAATAATTTTAAAAGATAATGAATGTTATAGCTAATTCAATGAATATTATTATGAATAAATTATGGCTAAAGTATCTCTTTAGTCCCTGAGTTTTGAACGTCGTGTCTATTTGATCTCTACGTTTTCAATTTGAGACTAAGGGCTTGTTTGGGAGTGTTTAGAAAATAAGTGTTTTTAATCAAACTACTTTTATCATAAGTAGTATGTTAAAAAGTGTTTAATGGTATATTATCTCCATGTTTGGTTCTAATATTTAAAAGTGCTTTTAATCCTATTTAATGTACTTTTTAGAGAAAGTGTGTAGATAGAAATAAGTGAGTGAAACAAAGTGTTTAAGTAGAAGTTAGAGAGAATGTAGAAAAATAAGCAAGAGAGAGAAAATGTGTGAGAAGATAGAGAGAGAAACGTGTGAGAAGTTAGAGAGATAATGCGTTATGTAGAGAGAGGTTAGAGAGAGAATGTGTTATGTAGAGAAAGGTTAGAGAGAGAAAGTATGTAGAAAGATAAAATATGTAGAGAGAAGTTAGAGAGATAAAATGTGTAGAAGATATTATAAATACAAGATTCAAAAAATCAAAAGCACTTCAAAAGCACCTAATACTTACTTCTTCAAAAAGCACTTTGAAGTGCTTTTGACTTTTACAAAAAGTGCTTATAGAATATAGCCAAACATACATATTGTATCTAGGAAGTGCTTTTGCTCATTCAAAAGATCTTTTGGCTTGTCTAAAAGCACTCTCAAACACACCCTAAGTGATCCTTGAGTTTTTAAATGTTGTGTCTATTTGGTTCATGCGTTTTCAAATTGTATCTAAGTGGTCACTGAGTTTTGGATATTGTGCCTAGTTAGTCCCAAGATTTTCAAGAAGTATTAGAAATAAGTTTAGTTGGTCCTTAATTTAACGTATTCGTTAACTTCTTACCAGATTATAGACTTAACACTGACATAACATGTTTAATTGGTCAAAATATGAAGATAGGACTAAATATTATTTCAAATCTTTCATCAATATAGGCCTAAAATTTGACATAATAATTAATCTCAAGTCAGTATTCTGGTCAATTAAATATCTTATGTCATTGTTAAGTCGATATTATATTAATAAGGTAACAAATTAAGGAACAATTAAACTTATTTATAATAATCCAGGGACCATTTAGACACAAATTGAAAACTCAGTGACCAAATAAACACAATATTAAAAACTCAGGGATAAAATAGTCACAAATTGAAAACGTGGAGACCAAATAGACATGACCTCTATACTCAGGGACCAAATGAGTAATTTACCCTAAAATTATTAATTGCACATTTCTCATATGAAACAAAGGGTAGTCAAACCATTTAAAAACTTAACAATATATAGTATCAATATCAGGGGCGGATCCAAAAATGTATTCAGAGGCGAAAATTATGTTTTTTTTTATTAATATGTGAAGCAAAATAGCAAAAATGAGAGCATTCATTTAAATCTTTACAACATAATACAATACATTCCCATGATTTTGATTTGGAAAAAAATAATATAAATAGCACTTTCTTACCCTCCATTTTCTCAAATAGCCACATTAAAACAGCCACTCCATGATTAATATGAATAGTATATACCTAAATATCACCCTTTATGTAGGGTTTAGATTGAAGAACTTTTTGAAAACCAAACCCCACGTCACCTTTCGTACACAATGAAATCATGAGTGTGTTGGTAATTGTAAACTTGTGATCTTCCTTGCAGTGGTGTTTATTTTCCCCACGGGGACCGGCCCCGAAAGCAGTGGGGACTCTCCATGCCCAACGGGGACGGGGACGTGGATGGGGATGAACCCCGACCCCGATCTCGTTCCCCAATTAAATCCCCGAAAATAATATATATATTTATAGATTATTTTAAAATATTTTTATATTTAAGCTCAATCTCTATTAGCCCAACTATTCTACTACTTTTATTAAGCCAACTTTCCTAATAGTTTTTTTATACTCAACTCAATCTCTTAGAAAAAATATAAAATAAAATAAAATAACAATATTAGAATTTTTATTTTAAAATTTTAAACAGAGAAAATTCCCCGTTCCACGCTAAAATCCCCGTCCCCGTCCACGACTTTTTTGAACGAGGAATTTACCGAGGACGGAGACGGGGAATGGGAGTGAGGACGAGGACAGAGAATTCCCCACGGGGTTTGGTATTGAAAGCATGTTTAAGGTTTCCGCCTCCATATCTTCCTTTCTTATCAGACTTAAAAAAAATCCCTCCAAAAATAAGGGCCAAGTTCTCCGGTTGGATGAAATTTGCAATGAAAGTTTTCTCTCTCTCTCTGTTGTTTTTTTTAATGCTTTATCCATATAAAATCCAAATGAAAAAAAAAGTGCATAGTTTGTTTCTAGCGTTTGAGGATGAGGATCATAATCCCATGATGATCAAATACAAGAAAAAACAAGATTAGCGTCCCAATATTAGCAATGCAAAAATTGGGACACTGTTTTAGCAACGATTTTAAATTTCAGCGATCAATTTTGTCGCTAATTTGGAAACGTAATAAAAGAGACGTATTTTGACTATAAAATAGAGACGAACTTGGCTTCTAATCTGAAAACTAAAACTATCTCCTTACTTAGAGACACAGCTCGTCGCTAAAATATGCTGGGAATTTTTCCCTCCATTTTAATAAGGCGGGAAATGTTCCCGCCAGAACAGAGACTCATTTGGACTCTAAACTAGAGACGAAATGCGCCTCTAGATTGAAAGTTTAGTCAACAAAAATTGCCTCCTTATTCAGAGACGTAGTCTGTTTCAGGGAAAAAGCGTCATTCTTACTTTAGAGACTAATTCCGTCGCTAATAGTGGCGAGAAATTTTCCCTCCAATTATTTGTGGCGGGAAGGGTTCCGCCTAATTAGAGACATATTTTGTCTCTAAAAGAGACAGAAGAAATATTATAAATAGGTGTGTTGAGAATGACATTGAATAAAAGAAAATTACGTTAAAACATTTTCTCGAGTGAGAAAAAATACGTGAGTGGATGTATGTCCGTTTTCTTGAAGGGTTTCTCAACGACCAATTTGTAGCCGGGGTTGAAGAGTTTGTTGAGTTCTGTCAACAACGGACAGAAGATACGATGTCCATGTAAAAAGTGTAAGAATAAAAAGATATTACTATTAGATGATGTGAAGTTACACTTGTATAGTTGTGGTTTCGTCTATAATTATTATCAATGGGTTTATCAAGGAGAATATGAAGAAATGTTCAATGCAGCGAGGGGGGGTCATGTCGAAATGAAGGAAGCAGCTCGCAGTTCAATTCGAATGTGAACGAAAGTTCTGAAAATGTTGAACATCACTACGATCAGCTAGAACAGATGGTTTATGATGGATGCGGTTATCAAGGTGATGGTCCTCAAAATTTATTAAATGAAGATTTAAATCAGGATGCGCAAAGAATGTTTAAGATGATAGAATCAGCGAGTAGGCTGTTGTACGAAGGTTGTAATGTCACGCATCTTGCAGCTGCTACCAAGTTATTGAATATAAAGGCAGAATTTCACATTCCCGAAAGAGGATACAACTCAATTTGACAATAGTTTCATTGTTGTGATTCTACGAACAACACGTTGCCACAGAGTCTGTACGATAAGAAGAAATTAGTGGAGGGTCTCGATTTACCTGTGGAGAAGATCGATTGTTGCCCAAACGGATGTATGATATATTGGGGTGCAGATGCAAATCTTCATATGTGAAAATGTCCAATCATACGAGATACAAACAAGGTAAAAAAAACTCTTATTCCACATACTCGCATGTTTTATCTACTGATCACGCAACGGCTGTAACGATTGTACGCGTCAGAAGTCACTGCTTCTCACTTGAGATGGCATCACGAGCACTCGCAAGATGAAGGAGTAATGAGACACCCTTTTGATGTTGAGGCATGGAAACATTTAAATCGTTGTCATCCAGAATTTACACGTGAAATTAGAAACATTCGATTGAGTTTATATACTGATGGGTTTAACCCTTTTGGGGCTTTGAGAGCTCAATATTTAGTGTGGCTAGTTATGGTGACGCCGTATAACTTGCCTCCATTAATGTGCATGAAAGATCCTGCGATTTTCTTAACGGTCATTATACCTGGCCTTAAAAGTCCATAGCAGAAGTTGGATGTCTACCTCCAACCATTAATTGTTGAGCTCTGTGGTTTATGTAACGAAGGCGTTGTGACGTATGATGTTTCACAGAAACAGGACTTCGTGATGCGAGCAGCAGTTATTTGGACGATAAGTGACTTCCCGGAATATTAAATGTTATCAGGTACGTTTGTAAAATAATTTGTTCATAATTATATTTAATTTAAAATTTTATCACTGTTTAGATTAGATTAAAATTTATGTTTTCGCGTACAAAACGTAACGAATCTACTACCATAACTAAATTCGTTAGAGTGGAGCACTTCGGGAAACTTTGCATGCCCTTATTGCATGGACGATACCGATGCAATCTCGTTGGTGCATGGTTGCAAAACGTGTTGGTTTGACTTTCATAGAAGGTTCTTACCTCTCAATCATTCATTTCGATCAAACAAAACTGACTGGTATAAAGGGAGGAGTGTAAGGAACGAAGGCCCTCTTGAAATCATAAATGGATACCAAATTTGCAACGGTTAAATGCGTTTGAGATATGAAGTGTTACAGAGATTGGTGGTGAGACTTGGAATAAGACGGCGGGAAAAAGTACAGGTTGGAAGAAAATAAGTATTTTTTGGGAGCTAACATATTGGAGAGACTTAATGATGAGGCATAACTTAGATGTCATGCATGTCTAGAAGAACGTTTTTGACAATGTCTTCAACACGGTTCTAAATATTTTGAAAAAGTGAAAGACAATCTGAGATCACGTTACGACATTCGAGATATCTGTCATCGACTAGAGTTAGAGCCGGATGAAAGTGGAAAAAAATACGCGAAGGCAAAGTACATGCTAACAGCGGACAAGAAGAAAACGTTGTTTGAGTGGTTGCGATCGATTAAATTTCCGGACGGATATGTATCAAATCTGAGCAGGTGCATTAACGTGCACAGTCATGCTGTGTTTGGAATGAAAAGTCATGATTGCCACGTATTCATGCAACGACTCATGCATGCGGAGACCTATAAATGAGGAAGAGTATCACATCGTACGTGTTGTGTAATTGTCCGGAGGTGGAGCCATATATTGAGTAAGGATGAGCTAAATTAATAAGTGAAACGATTATATTATTAATTTCTTTTCATGTTCATAATATATTAATTTCAATAATAGGTTATTCGTTGAGTTATTCGTATGCCCGGCTAAATCCTGGACTAAACGCAGCCGGGGATGGGATCATAATTGACAGAGACTTCAGTTCATGGTTTTATGCTTTTGTGAGTATGATTACGTGGTAATTGTTTATATTAACTGTAGTAGTGTAATTTCTCAAGCTAAGTTCACTGTTGTGCAGTTTGATTCGCCCACTGCACCAGTTACAAACAATCACATAGTAATGTTGGCAAAAGGACCTGCTAGAATTGTCAAATCATACTCTGATTATCTAGGGAAGGGCTACAAATTTCAAACAAAATCTCATTCACAGAGCACAGAAACCGATAAAAGCGGCGTATGTATCAAGGGTCAATTATTCGGAAACGGTGAATAGGATTTCTTTAGAGTCATTGATGAAATTATTGAGCTTGAATATGCAGGAGGGAGTGTAAAACATACTGTATTATTTAAATGTATGTGGTTTGAGACAATGTGGCGATGTGGGATGTGAAAGATACCACATTTGCAGATTTTAGAGGTGAATAAGAAAGCACATGCGCACAAATGATCGATTTGTATTGGCACAACAAGCGATTCAAACGTATTTTCTGCCTTATTCGTCTTTTAGACAATTGAATGATTGGTTAGTGGTTTACAAAGTCAGGCCGTGTCACATTGACGAAAGTCTTCCAGATAAAGATAGCGAGGAATTTGTAGCTTTTCAAGAAGAAGAGGTTTAGAGTCATCAAATAGATGAGACCGTTGAATGACGAAATAGAAACATTGTTTGATCCCGACGGCTTATATATTGAACTTCCTTTCATTGATGATTCACCCCCTAAACCTTCTGAGGAGGAAGAAGAAGATACTGAGGAGAATAGTTCTAAATCGAACAACGATGAGCTTGAAGATGATGTATTGTTACACTTTTAAGCGAACAAAAAGAAAATGATTTAAAAACGCAACAACTTGTTAATGGTCAATGCTCTGTCATAAATTTCAATACCCTTTCCTGATCATTTTTCATTCTCTGTTAAGAATAAAGGACTCAGTGTTAAGAATGTCAAGAGGCTCACCTGATGAATCTATTATCACAAATGTGGTTGCTTGCTATTAATTAATTAAATTAAAGTGATTTTTCGATTCATCCGTATTTATTAGTTTGATATTAATTAATTAAATTAGAGTGATTTTTTTTTCAATAGATAGTAAAATGTACAAATTAAGTCATTCTTTTAATACTAACCAGTTAAATATTTAAAATAAAATAAAATAAAATATTGTAATAATACGAACATTGAGCTTTCGTGGATGCACAAGATTCAACATGCAATCACTGAATCTCCTCCCGATTTATAGACCGGGTCATTTTGAAGTTGGCAAAATATCCAGGAGATCTCATCTTCTAAACTACACTCATCCACAAAGGGATGTCTTGTTCTAAAATGGAAAAAAAAACAGGGAAATAACAATGAATTTCATCGCTAAAATGAAATAGAATTCCATAAACTTCCACCCTTAGCGACACAATTCGTCTCTAATTGGATATAGGATTCTAGAACATTCAATAAACAGCGACACAATTCGTCGCTAATGGGGTAATCATTACCTCAACGGATACTTTTCCCCATAGAGACGCTTTTCGTCTCCATTGGGAAATCAAATAGTTCACCAGATATTTTAAAACAATAGAGACACATTCCGTCGCTAAATGAAATCAAAAGGCGCGTATTTTAAAATTTTCACTTTACTTAGAGACGGAATGTATCGCTAAGGGTGAAATTTTTGGCGGTTCATTAAAATATTCAATTTTTTCAGAGACACACTTCGTCGCTAAGACATTTATTGGGTATTAAGTGGTGCGTGCTTTGAAAATCCCCACGACTTTTCGTTTCCCTTTAGCGATCGAATTCGTCGCTAAGGGAAAATTAAAAGGGGTTAGCAGACCCCCCTTTCTCCTCATTTCCCTTTTCTTCTTCCCTTTTCCCCGTCCCTTCTCCCCTTTCTGTTTTTCTTTTTCTCCACCCCCACCACCACTCTCTCCCCCATGATCATCACTCCCTCCCCCCAAAACATTCATCCCTAACCACCCTCACACCGTACTTGCCTCCCTCCCCCAACCACCACCGTCCCTGCCTCCCTCCCCAACGCCCCACCGTCTTTGCCTCTTCCCCAACCACCACCGTACCTCCCCCCTCTCTCCCCCACCGTAGCCTCATTTTTCTTTTTTTTTTTAATTTTCTTGTAAAAGCGTCGGTGAACGGTATTGCTTCTGTTTCAAATTTGATGTTTTCATTTTGTTAATTATATGCTAATTGTAAATTATTTAAATTAATTATTATGTTAATTGTTATGATTTAGATTAATGGTTATGATAATTGTCATGTGTTCTTGGTAATTGTTATGTTTTTTTGTTAATGGTTATGTGTGTATTTTGTTTAGGGTAGGGTTATGTATTTTGTTTAGGGTTATGTTAATCATTAAAATTTAATTAAATAACATGTTAATTTGATTTAGTGCGTTTAGATAAATATATTATTCTTTAATTTCATTTGTATATATGTTAATTGTTCAAATTTAATGATAATTAATTAAATTAGATGTTATTAATTAACTTTTAATTCATTAGTATGTTCATTTTAAAATTTTAGTGTTTATTAAATTAATGTTAATTAATTAAATTATATGTTATTAATTACTTTTTAATTTATTAGTTAGGTTAATTTTCATAGAGTTAATTTCACTAATAATAAAAAAAATTATGGATATTTCAAATATACCGGCCGCTTTTATTAAATATCAAAACTACCCAAAAACCGCCGCCGGCTTAATTAATTAATTACATTGTGAAAAGACAAAACATACCCCGATTTAATTTCTCCATAATTTGTGTAAAATTTAAGGAAATTTTTAAAATCCCTTATATTTTACAAAATTAATGGAAAAATCAAATCTAAACATAAATAAAAACTATAACTAAATGAAAGAAAAATCTTCAAACTTCTGACTTCTTCTTCCAGGAAAAATCGAATGATTTCTTGTTCCTCCTCCTACAAAATACAGAGATAAAAAGTAAACATTTAATTAAAAGTAACTTATTCTACAAAAATACAGAGAAAGTGAGTTCGCCGGAGAATTGAAAGGTACAAATTTTTATAAACTGTCATACCTTTAGTAAACATTTATTGATGTGTACTCAAAATTGATTGAAGACACAAAATTGAAGATGAAAAAGATATGACAGATTTTAAAGATATCCGGAAGAAAAAAAAACTAGCAAGATCGAAAAACAAAATAGAAACTGAAAGTAAAAACGAAAGAGAAAAACAATTCATTCAGATATAGAGCGAAGGCACAAAATTGAAGATGAAAAAGAGGTCAAAGTATCTATAGATATGTAAATAGAAAATAAAAATAAATGTTGAACAAAAATAAACATTTACTTAAAAGTACCTTCTGCTTCTATTTTCTTCATCGATTAAACAGTGTCAAAAAATTGAAGATAGAAAAAGTTGTAACAGTTTCAAAGATATGTAAATAGCAAATAAAAATAAATATTGAATAAAAATAAACATTTGATTAAAAGAAGTAACCATCAGTCAGACAAGAAATTGATCATAAAATGTTCTACAGTAGCTGTTTTCACCTTCAAAACGAAAAAAATCTAAAGAGAAAGAGAGCGAAAGATCTGAGCCATGAAATGAAAGAAAAACTCAGAAAGAGATCGAGAGACGGAAATTGAGGCTAGGTTTTGAGTAAATGGATTCAATAAATCCATCAAATATAAGAGAAGATAAATCGGATTGAATGAATGAATGAATCCTAAAAATTATGATATTTTAAGATCAGAAACAGAATGAATTGAATGATAGAAAACAAATATAAATCGAACCTGCAGAAAGTAGATTGGGCCTTCGACCAAGAACAGAGAGAAGAAAAGAGACGGTGAAAAAAAATCACCATTGATGGCTGTGGACGAAAAAGGAGGAGGAAGAAGAAGATGATGGAAATCATCACCATTGATGGCGTCAATAAGGAGGAAAAGAAGAATATGATAGAAGATATTTTAGGTTAAAGATCTTTTTTCAATAAATGGGAATTCAAATTGATTTAAATTCGAAATATATAATTAAATAAATAATAAATTTAAAATATTTGCAATTAATAAGATATGGTTTTGAGGAGAGATAAAAGGGTAAGATGGTAAAAGATGAAATCGGAAACCACCAGATCAACACCATAAATGGTGTTTTTTGGGTAAAAATGAAATAAAATCATAACCACCAGCATTATTGTAAAAGGGTGATTTAAAGTGGTTGTTGTTGTAATTAATTCATTTTCATAATCTAGTGTTAATTAAATAAATATTAATTAATTAATTAAATTAGGTGTTATTAAGTACTTTTTAATTCATTAGTTAGGTTAATTTTCATAATGTAGTGTTAATTAAATAAATGTTAATTAATTAATTATTTTGGGGGAGGGAGTGGTGGTTATTGGGGGAGGGAGTGGTGGTGGGGTGGCTTGGAGGTGGAGAAAAAGAAAAATAGAAATGGGAAGAAGGGACGGGGAAAAAGGAAGAAGAAAGGGGAAATGAGGGGAAAGGGTCTGTTGACCCCTTTTAATTTTCTATTAGTGACGAATTCGATCACTAAAGGGAAACGAAAAGCCGTGGGGATTTTCAAAGCACGTGTCGCTTAATACCCAATAAATGCCTTAGCGACGAACTGTGTCTCTGAAAAAATTGAATATTTTAATTAACCGCCAAAAATTTCACCATTAGCGATACATTCCGTCGCTAAGTAATGTGAAAATTTTAAAATACGCGCCTTTTGATTTGATTTAGCGACAGAATGTGTCTCTATTTATTTAAAATATCTGGTAAAGTATTTGATTTCCCAATAGAGACGAAAAACGTCTCTATAAGAAAAATATCCGTTGAGGTAATGATTACCCCATTAGAGACGAATTCTGTTTCTATTTATTGAATGTTTTGGAATCCTATGTCCAATTAGAGACGAATTGTGTCGTGAAGGGTGGAACTTTCTGGAATTCTATTTCATTTTAGCGATGAAATTCATCATTATTTCCTTGTTTTTTTCCTCATTCTAGAACAAGACCTCCCTTTGTGGATGAGTGTAGTTTAGAAGATGAGATCTCCTCAATGACTCGACAATGGATTGAGATAGCTCTGCACAGCTAACTCTCTGAAGAAAACACTCAATTGTGCCAACGGTTCCCAATGTTTTGGCTTAAGAAATGGTCTGAATGCAGCAGGCATGAGTCGGTGCATGAATACGTGCCAATCATGACTTTTCATTCCAAACACAGTATCACTGTGCACGTCAATGCACCTGCTCAGATTTGATACGCATTCATCCAGAAATTTAATCGATCTCATCCACTCGAACAACATTTTCTTTTGGTCCGCTGTTAGCATGTACTTTATCTTCACGTATTTTTTTCCACTTTCGTCCGGCTCTAACTCTGGTCGATGACAAATTTCTCGAATGTCGTAACATGATCTCAGATTGTCTTTCATTTTTTTCAAAATATTTAGAACCGTGTTGAAGACATTGTCGAAAACGTTCTTCTCAATATGCATGACATCTAAGTTATGCCTGATCATTAAGTCTCCCCAATATGGTAGCTCTAAAAATCTAAAAAAATACTTCGTTTCTTCCAACCTGTATTTTTTCCCGTCGTCTTATTCCAAGCCTCACCACCAATCTCTATAATACTTCGCATCTCAAGCGCATCTAACCGTTGCAGAATTTGGTATCTATTTATGATTTTAGGAGGGCCTTCGTTCCTTACACTCCTCCTTTTATACCAGTCAGTTTTGTTCGATCGAAATTAATGATTGAGCTGTAAGAACCTTCTATGGCAGTCAAACCAACACGTTTTGTGACCATGCACCAACGAGAATGCATCGGTATTGTCCATGCAATGAAGGCATGCAAACTTTCTCGAAGTGCTCTACCCTAACAAATTTAGTTAGGGTAGTAGATTCGTTATGTTTTGTGCGCAAAAACATAAATTTTAATCTAATCTAAACAGTGATAAAATTTTAAATTAAATATAATTATGAACGAATTATTTTACAAACGTACCTGATAACATTGAATATACCGGGAAGTCACTTATCGTCCAAATAACTGCTGCTCGCATCACAAAGTCCTGTTTCTGTGAAACATCATACATCACAACGCCTTCGTTCCATAAACCACAAAGCTGAGCAATTAATGGTTGGAGGTAGACATCCAACTTCTGCTTCAGACTTTTTGAGCCAGGTACAATGACCGTTAAGAAAATCACAAGATCTTTCATGCACATCGATAAAGGCAAGTTATACAGCGTCACCATAACTGGCCACATTGAATATTGAGCTCCCAAAGCCCCAAAAGGGTTAAACCCATCAGTACATAAACCCAATCGAATGTTTCTGATTTCACGTGCAAATTTGGATGACAATGATTTAAATGTTTCCACGCTTCAGTATCAAAATGGTGTCTCATTACTCCTTCATCTTGCGAGTGCTCGTGATGCCACCTCATGTGAGAAGCAGTGACTTCTGATGCGTACAACCGTTGCAGCCGTTGCGTGATCGGTAAATAAAACATGCGAGTATGTGGAATAAGAGTTTTTTTTACCTTGTTTGTATCTCGTATGATTGCACATTTTACACATATGAAGATTTGCATCTGCTTCCCAATATATCATACATCCGTTTGGGCAACAATTGATCTTGTTCACAGGTAAACCGAGACCCTCCACTAATTTTTTCGTATCGTACAGACTCTGTGGCAACGTGTTGTTCGTAGGAGCACAACGATGAAACCATTGTAGAATTGAGTTGTATCCTCTTTCGGGAATGTGAAATTTTGCCTTTATATTCAATAACTTGCGTGACTCATTATTTTTCTTAAATCGGGTACAATTAAAGGAAAAAGTAAATCGGGGTACGTTTCATCTTCAAAATGTAATTTAATTTTACCGGTGGGAGTTTTGAAATATAAATTAACTAGTGAGTATAAATGAGATAAACGAAATTGAATTGTCTAATTTTGAAATTATTTATAATTTTTAAAAGAAGACTTGTAAAACAAGTACATATCCATAAACTTATTTATTTATTTTTTCTTGTTTTAATTTTTTCAATACATTAAATAAAATGTATAATAAATATTCAAAAAAAAAAAATTGAAATAATAACTTTAAATATTTCATTTACAAATTTAATCCTATTTGGTTCTTCTTTTCTTTCCCTTTTGACAATAACAATGCGCTTTATTCCTTTCTTTCCTCTTACGTGAATTTAAGGATAATAAACATCTTCTTTCCAAAGAGGAGTTTTAAAAATAAAAGGAGGCGGAATGAAGCTGGTATTATAATCTACAATTTTTCGTTAATATAACAAAATACCACTCTTATTTTCTTTATCTGTGTAATGCCATGGCCGAAACAATTCTGTTTAATTTAGTTGGGGAGATCATCAAGAAATTAAGCTCTGAAGCTTTCAAAGAGCTCGGAATGATGTGTGGAATCAAGGATGATATCTCCAAACTCACCAATTCTGCTTTAATCATCAAAGCTGTTCTTGTTGGTGCCGAAAGATTAAAAAAATGAAAATTTGTTATTTGAGTAATTTGGCAAAAGTATCTACACGAAAGTAATTATGCACACTTTATATGCTATTGTAGACAATTTCTTTATTTTATAATTACTAATTAAGCCATACGGGGTGGGGTGTGGGATTTTTCAATTTATTTGCAAAATGCAATTTTGCACACTGTTTTTAAAATTATTTTGAATTGTATAATTATTTTTTTAAAACTAAAATATTATTTTATAAAAACGACAAAAGAAATACCTTATACTGAAAATTACTCAAATAATTAAGAAATTGAGATATGTTTCTATATGGATCACGGCAACAGGGTCCTAATATTTGGGGAATCAATAAGACGTGGGTTCTGAGAATTAGAAGAATGTTATAAAAAGAAAAAAGGTACTTTCTTTTTCTTCTGGTTTTATTGATGTCCATTAGTTAAATTGTGAATCATATATATCTATTATTTGTTTCTTAAATATCTTTGAATGGCATTTCCCCTAACAAGAATGTGTTTTTAGGTTCGAGTCCCCTCCCCCAATTTGATATAATATCTCAAAAAAAAAAGTGTTTTTAGAATGATAGAATCTCTTTTATATATCATCAAGTTTTGAGGTGAAACATATTGCAGTGATTCACGCTCACAAACATATTGCTTGGATTTTCTCAGTCATGGCCTGTCTTCAGTGGGCATATTTTACTACTTGATGGTAGTATTGAGGTTAAAAAAGCATAGATACATTTAAAACAAAAGATTTATAGGAGGGTGAAAGACTGTCATAAGACAAAACAGATTGTAAAAGATAAAGTGTCTTAGAAGATTACACTGATAATCCTATAGATAAGTGGGAGGTCTTAGGTCGAAGTCTGCGTCAATCCAGATCCATCGCTTTTATTTATCTTTCGGTCCAATCGAACCTTACTTTTGGTTTAGTTCTGGTATAGGTCAAAGCCTGCTTTTATTTATCTTTCGGTTAAATCGAACCTTACTTTTGGTTTAGTTCTGGTATAGGTCAAAGCCTGCGTCAATCCAAGTCCATCACTTTTATTTATCTTTCGGTAAAATCGTACCTTACGTTTGGTTTTGTCCCGGTATAGGTCGAAGTCTGCGTCAATCCAGGTCCATCACTTTTATTTATATTTCTGTTAAATCAAACCATACTTTTGGTTTTAGTCCCGGTATAGGTCGAAGCCTGCATTAATCTAGGTCCATCACTTTTATTTATCTTTAGGTTAAATCGAACCGTACTTTTGTTTTAGTCCCGGTATAGGTCGAAGCCTGCGTCAATCCAGGTCCATCGCTTTTATTTATCTTTCAGTTAAATCGAACCATACTTTTGGTTTAGTCCCGGTATAGGTCGAAGCCTGCGTCAGTCCAGATTCATCGCTTTTATTATATTTCGGTAAAATCGAACCGTACTTTTGGTTTGGTCCCGATATAGGTCGAAGCCCGCGTCAATCCAGGTTCATCGCTTTTGTTTATTTTTCAGTTAATTTGAACCCTACTTTTTGTTTAGTCCCATGAGAGGTCAAAGCCTACGTCAAACGCGGTTCGTTGCATTCTAGACTTTTTCTGCAAAATCAAATCCATACTGCAGTTCAATCCTGGTAAAGTCCAAATCCTATGTCAAGCAAGATACACTCTTTCTCATCCACTTAAAAGACTCATTTAAAAAAAAAAATTAAAATCAATAAATTTGGCCTGGACAAAATACGGTATCTACAATCCCCACAGTGAATTTTGAACAGAATGACAAATGTGTGAGAGAATCAGAATTGCAGATTAGTCATAGCCATAGGGAACCTCTTTTCAATAAATTGGACGACATTGTTAAAACGAAACTTGTAGAGGCTAAAATGTTTCAAGCTAAAGTTGATGATGATAAAAGAGAAGTTGAAGGTTTGAAACGCAATGGCATTGCACATTTCAAAAGATTAATTGTAATGCAGTTTGTGTTTTTACATCATGGAAGGATCTGTTATAAAAGAACATGACTAATTGAAAGGATAATGGCTTTGAAAACTAACTAAAAAAATTTGGAGTGTTTGACATGTTCGGATTTTGGCAAGTATATGAAATGATTGATAAAACCCTAAACTTGCTCAACAAGTTTTCTTGGTGACCAAAGCTTAATTATGGCCATAGGATTTTCTTGGTGGGCAATAAATTATGACCATTGGATTTTACTTGGTGACAAAGGCTATTTATATTATAAATAGAGGCAACCCTTTGTTGGCAAATGCATCCCAAAAATACTGAGTGTATTTGTATTGGATTCAGGGAGGGCTTTGATGAGAGTGTGAGAAATATTGTAAAAGAAAGGGTTTACTTTCTTGAGGGTTTTTTTTAGCTTAATACACGGTTTAGTGTATTGAATATTTTTCATTGTAACTCTTGATTTATCATAGTGAAATCCATAGCGGTAGCAACTGGACGTAGCCAATTGGGGTGAACCAGTATAAATCCTTGTGTCGTTTTATTGTGTTTGTTTCTTCATTTTTCTTGTTTATTTCTCTTTATTCCAAGTGGTGAATGTGGGAAAGGTGGTTTTTTCCCAACAACTGGTATCAGAGCTTTAGGTTAGTGGTTTCTTGAAATTTTTCATATGCTCTGTGGTTGTAGCTTTGTCTGATCTTCCACATCAGAAAAAATTTCTTGGAACGGGTTATAACTATCCGTTGATTCAAGCTAGGAGTGAGGAACAAATATGTCAAACTTTATGAGTCCGGTGAAGTTTGATGTGGAGAAATTTGATGGAAGGATCAATTTTGGCTTGTGGCAAGTGTAAGTCAAGGATGTATTGATACAATCGGGGTTACACAAGGCTTTGAAAGGAAGACCGAGCGGTGGTGCTCTCAACCTGTTAAGCGGTGATGGTGATTCAACGAATTTATATGGCAGTGGTTCTAGTGGAACGATTCTAACGTATGGAAATGATTCTTTGGATTTTGAAGAAACTACAACTAAACACTTGTAGGAGGAGAGGAGGTTGAAGAGTGAATGTCGTGTGATTCACATAACAACTCTTTGTTTGTAGTTAGCAATGGGGAGAAGAAAGGTTTCGTACAAAAGAAAGTCTGCTGGGAATGTGGATTATCTGGTCACCTGAAAGAAGATTGTCCAAACAGAGCAAGTTCGGCAAAGGGCTATGGGTTGGAAGCTAATATGGTCTCTCTTGTCATGGGAGACACGATGAGTTTGTCTGAAGAGAGAAGAAATTCGTCCTCATGGTATGACCGCTTTACCATGATAGAGGATGTGTTGTTAGCGGATGTATATGAGCATTGACTTGGAAGTTATGCAAGGTGTGTGGTGAAATGATGTCGATGGTTGAAGAACTTCCTGGGAAGCCAAGTAGGTGGAAGTTACACCATAATTTCAGCAAGGTTTATCGACATGTGCCGAAAAAGGAAAAATCTTGGAAGGTGATATTTTAATCATCTATCTTGCCAAGGTGGAATTTGTTGGGATTTTGGCAAGTATATGAAATGATTGATAAAGCCCTGAACTTGCTCAACAAGTTTACTTGGTGACCAAGGCCTAATTATGGCCATATGATTTTCTCGGTGGGCAATGAATTATGACCATTGGATTTTACTTGGTGACTAAGGCTATTTATATTATAAATAGAGGCAACCCTTTGTTGGCAAATGTATCCCAAAAATACTAAGTGTATTTATATTGGGTTCGGGGAGGGCTTTGATGAGAGTGTGAGAAATATTGTAAAAGAAAGAGTTTACTTTCTTGAGGGCTTTTTGAGCGTAATACACGGTTTAGTTGAATATTTTTCACTGTAACTCTTGATTTATCATAGTAAAATCCACAGCGGTAGCAACTGAACGTAGCCAATTGAGGTGAACCAGTATAAATCCTTGTGTCATTTGATTGTGTTTGTTTCTTCATTTTTCTTGGTTATTTCTCTTTATTCCAAATGGTGAATGTGGGAAAGGTGGTTTTTTCCTAACATGACATACCTTGGTCGTAAACATCTTCTCCTTGTCTTTTCATGGACATATTTGAAAAAAAACTCACTTTGAGCCATGTCGGTTTCCAAATGCAGCTCTTTGCTCTCAAGTTTCTTTTTCTTTTTTGGTTTAATTGCTCGTGTCGCATTGAGAATAGTGAATGTGAGATATTTTCTTCTTCAGGGTATTTTCCAACCAGGCATCTTGTCATTAGAAAACTTGAAGACTAATTTAAAGAGATCGCTGCTGAATTAGAGATTTATAGAGGAAGGGTCTGACAAACCTTGATTGCAAGCAGGGAAGTAAAAGTCGCCGATATCGGCGACATTGTCGCCGACTTGTCCCCAGAGAAGGGAGGAGATAAGTCGACGGGGGGAAAATGAATGTCTTATACGGAATCGGCGATTTGTCCTCGATATCGGCGACTTTGCAGCTTTCGGCGACTTTAACATACAACTTTCGGCGTGGCTTCGGGTTGTTCACGTGACTTCGACAACTTTCGGTGACTTTAACCGACATTGACTGAAAAGTCGGCGACTTTGCAGGGAGGAAGGCGACTTTCGGCGAGTTTGCAGGGAGAAAGTGATTACAAGTTTTTTTTTTATTATTTATCCTAAATTCAATTGGTTTCCTGAGTCCTTCCTCTATAAATTGAAGGACTTGCCCTTCTTCTCTTTCACTTGCCCTTGCCCTTCTTCTCTTTCACTCTCTAAGTCCTTCCTTTTCTACCATCTACATTTTTACCAAGTAAGTTTTAATGTTAAGTTGATATATATTAGTATTAGCATATTCTGTTTATTTTTTATTTTAAATAATGTTGATCATATTCTTAATCATTTAAAAGAAATTACATATATAATAATTTATTAGATTACAAGTTTTGTTTAGACTGGTATATTAAACTTAACTAAAAAAATAAACGTAACTGTTAAATGGTTTTTAAATTAGTAATATGGAGGAAAAAAATTAAGTTAGTTTTGTTTTAGTAAATAATAGATATTTTAAGTTTTAAAATATCTATTTTAGGATCTTTTGCTTCCTCCCTACTCACGTGTCCTTAAAAACAAAGGTTAAAATTAAGTTAGTTTTGCTTTAGTAAATAATAGGTATTTTTTAAACTTTAGAGTAATAGTTAGTTTTAATGTTAAAACTAAAAAAAAAAAGTTGAAAAAAAGTCAGAATTACGAATTACTATTAGTTTTAAACTTAAATGTATTGAGGGAAAAAAAGTTAGTTCATTAGGTTTTAACTTTTAAATTAGTAAACAACATATATATTTAAATTTTTAAAGTTAATAGTTAGGTTTAATGTTTTAATTGTAAGAAAAATTTAAAAGAGTCAATATTACTAATTAGAATTAGTTTTCAATTTCGTACTTTAATACTTTAAGTTTAATTTATTTTCATAACCATATATGTTGTGATTGTGATTTTATGTAGGTTGAAATGGAGTCTAATCGTATCAATTCTGCATGGACCTATTGTGCACCAATTGAGGGCAATAAATTTGGGACTGTCTGTAATTTTTGTGGTGCAATTAATAAAAGCGGGGGAATATCACGATTTAAGTATCATCTAACAGGAAAAGATCCTAGAAAAAACATAAAGGCATGCAAGCAAGTACCACCGGAGGTGAAGGCAGAGATTGATCAAGCTATAAAATTGAAGGCAAAGATGAAGATGAAAAAGGCAGCGAAAATGGATGAGATACAGCACGAGCTTCGTAAAGATTTGAAAGGCAGTCAGGATGTTTCTACCGATGATTCTGATGATGTTGAAATGTATGCTTCGGATATGGACCCAATCCAAAATAAAGAATATAGAAGGGCACTTCGTGAGTCAAGAAAGACGGCGATGGAAGAAGAACACCTCCGTCGAGAGGGATTTCAGCGAGGTCAAGGTTCTGGTACTCTACCACGGTCTACGAGTAGTAGAGAACCATCATATTACAAGTCGGAAGCTGTCAAACAAAAAAATATTAAAGATATGTTTAAAAAAGGTGGACTTAAAGAGACGTTGGGTAAACTAGTCTCACGCTTCTTCATATACGATAATATTCCTGTGTGAAGGCTAAATCTCACCACTTCAAGAATATGATTGTGGGAGCACAACAAACGGGTAAGTCTTGTTTTATATTATCTATTTTTCACCAAGTTCATTCATAGTTTTTTTTTAATATTTATATAATTTGTATATTTTTCATATAGGCGTTGGGATTCCGACACCATCTCCTTATGAAATTCGAAATAAATATCCTGGATATGGAGTACGAGGGGATGGATTCTTATGTGGAAGAGATGAGGAATAAGTGGCCAACTTATGGTTGCACTATAATGTGTGATGGTTGGGCCAGGCCGACACGAAAATCCATAATCAATTTCATGGTCTACTCTAAAGGTAACTCCAGGTATATTTAAAATCCGTTGATGCATCCGATATGATAAAGGATAGCAAATACATATATGGCCTCTTGAAAGGAGTTATTGCCCATGTTGGAGCCGACAACGTAGTTCGGATAGTCACCGATAACTGGTTCTGCGTTTAAGAAAGCCGGAGAGAAAGTCATGAGTAAATACAATATATCCTTGGACTCCATGCGCTGCTCATTGTATAGATCTCATGTTCAAGATATTGCTAAGCGCACAATGGTAGTAAAATTCGTAACGGAGGCGAGATCAGTGACGAATTACATATACAATCATGGGCAATTGTTAGCACAGATGAAGGAATATTGTGAAGGAGACATCATTCGACCGGGAGCTACTAGGTTCGCAACGAACTATGTCGCTCTCAATTCTTTGTTAAAGAAGAGAGGTGGGTTAAGGAGGTTATTTACGAGTGAAGACTGGCTCAACAATAAATTGAGTAAGACCGCAGGTGGCCGTGCAGTTGAACAAAATGTTCTTTCTCATTCTTTTTGGGATGGAGTTGAGGTGGTTGTCAGCATATTCGAGCCGATGTATTCAGTTTTGCGAATCGTCGACACAGAAGTGGTCCCAACCATGCCTCTTCTTTACGACATAGTTAAGACCATGAAAGGAAGAATTGCAAAACTTCAGGGCAAGGCTTGGGTGCTTGGAATAATTGAAGAGCGGTGGGATAAGACATTATCACATCCCCTTCATGCGGCAGGTATATTCTTAATCTAGATTAATATTTAACAGTTTTGTTATCAATAATTTTTAATATTAATGTATGTGAACCTATGTAGCTTATTATTTAAATCCAAGATTTCATTATCGTGATAACGTTGGTGAGGATGTGGAGTTAGTACAAGCTGTGCATCAAGTGTATAACAAACTTTTTCCGAACTGTCCTGGAGTTGCAGATTTTGGGATTGAGGTATGTATTTATCAAGAATTTAAAATGTATATATTATTATTATTTAATTGATAGAGAAATATCACATTCAAATTGCAGCTGACGTATTTTCGCGATGCTAAGAGAGGATGGCCCCATGTAAGGATTCATTGATATTGCAATTCATCTCTTATTTAGTTAGTTACTCACTCTGTCTATATTATGAAATTGATAATTATGTACATGTGTACAGGTGAATGGTGGAACATGTATGGAAATAGTGCCCCGACTGTTCGACAAGTGGCAATAAGGATATTGGCACAAACAGCTTCATCATCTGCTTGTGAGAGGAACTGGAGTAAATTCGCTCTCATACATACAAAGCTCCGTAATCGGTTGGCATATGAAAAGCTTCATAAAATTGTATTCTGCTACTACAACATGAAGCTGAAATTAAGAAACATGGAGGCTGAAGCAGATAAGGTTGCCGAAACTGATTATGTAGATATGCTGGACTTAGAAGTTGGAGCAAAAGCGGATGACGGTTATGAAGATCCCATGTTTGATTGGGTTCGACCTGCACATTTAGATGATGAACATGGAAATCCTGATCCACGAATTGCAAAAAGGGCTGCAGAAGTTGGAGTTGATGTGGAGAGGGTCATTCGGGAAGAGGTACAACCCGACGTGGATTTCTCTGTCGGTTTTGTTGATAGGGGAAACTTGCTTCAAGCCGGCTATACCCTGAGCCAAAGACAATTAGACAAAGGAAAGAGACGAACGATAACTATTGACGATGATGACGATGACGATGAGACTCAAGGACCATCACATGATGATGGAGGTGATGGTGGAGGTGGAGATTATGAACAAAGAGGACAATCATCCGAACAACCTGTAGATACCGTATTTTGCCCGGCTCAATTTCATTAAGAAAGTTTAATTTCAGTGAAAATAGCTTTAATTTGGAATTGATTTTAAATGATAAATTGAATTTTTGATTTTAAAATTAATTTTTAATTAAAGTTTTCATGGTTTAAAAAAGGAAGAAAATAAAATTGATTATTTAAAGGTAAATTTAGATTATTTTAAAATTTGATATTAAATAAAATTAAAAAAAATAAATATCACTTTAAAAAAGGTTTTAGATGCAAATCCGGTTAAAAATATTTGAAAATCTCAATTTAATTTGATTGGAAAACAATTTTGGAAAGAGATGATTTTAGCAATTAATTGTGAGCATAATTTAAGAGAAAAAATCCCGATTGAATGTCGATTGGGATTATTTTGGAAACAACTAATTTTAAAATATTTGTTTTGATTGAAAATATTATTTCCATAATTTATTTCTATTGGCACTATAAATTAAACCTTATTTTCTCATCATGAGTCGGTTATTTTTTTTGGCCAAGAAACCCTAAATCCTTCACACATCTCTCCTATTTTTCTACTCTTCGATTTACGCCGCTACTTTTGATTAGTCATGGAATTTTAGTTCTAAAAATTGAGGCGGTTAATACCAAGAATTGGGCCCCAAGAGTTGAATATAATAAAAAATCAATTTCAAGAGAAACAGGATGCTAAGTCGGTGAGTACAAGACAATTGATTACAATATAGGAATCCTACCTCTCTATTTCATCATACTTCTCATCAAGTAATTGGGTTAGTAATTCTTCATTCTTCATTTTTTTATTTTATTTTCTTATTTAGTAAATTTCCATGTTTATACGGCAAAAGGTTGTGATCAATTATTAATATATAGCCATCCACTTTATTTATGTATATTTTGACATCATTTTTTTATATGAAGACTTGTTTGTATTAATCAAGACACATCCAATTGTTTGTATGTATAGAGTAATTTTAAATTTAATTGGTTTGATTATATTTTAAGTCTGACTTGGGAAAATAATTAACTGAGTAATAATCAATAAGTTAGTGAGAAAATAAGCTACTGATTTTGAATTTTCTTTAATTAAAAAAAAAAACAATTGTTTAAATGAGTAAAAATTTTTTCTTTCAAATTAAATATTGTTTACATTTAGAATTACTAAATTATTTTATGTACTCAAAATTCAAATATTAATTGATACGTTTGTCGGGATTTCGATAAGTGTGTGAAAATCATCACGTTTGTGAAGGCTGAGTAGTGTGCTTATCGGGGTTCCCATATAAGTCTGTAAAAACACTAAAAAATATAGAATAAAAAAAACAATATTACATGTATTATAAAAAAAATAAAAATAAAGAAGTGAGTATTTTAAATAAGTTTAAAAATTATTTCAAAAATTAAAGGAAAGTATTTTAAATAAAAATTAAAACGTTTTAAAAATATAAATACAATTCCTATGATGGATTTTGAGAAGTAAAAACCTCAATTTCTTAAGGTGGAGTTTTCTAAATTCCAATATTGTTCAATTAACGGCCGTAACCCCGCTCATTTTAATCTCTATTACTTGCTTCATTCTTGAAGTTGAGAAATGATTAAATGGGACACATTTTTATAAATTAAAATTAATATTTTTTTTAACTATTTAAATTAAGGACCATAATATTAAAAATAAGATAATATAAGGTAAAAATATGGTAACCATTTTAAAATGGGTGTTGTAGGGTGCTAACACCTTCCCTACACACAAACGACTCCCGAACCCTACCTATTTTTCGTAGACCATTTCTATTTTTGATTAATTTGGTGATCAATCACACCCAAATATGGTTGATGGCGACTTCCACTTTATTTTCATATAAGAGACCTAATATTAAGGATGTCGGCCGCTCCGCGTCGCAATCACGTTGTGACACAACCAATGAGTCCTTTTTCTTGTGAGGGTAATTTTGATCACGCGACCCATGATTCAGACCATGGAAATCGTGAAGGTGGTGAGGGGATAGCTGCAATCGGAAAACCTTTTAATCGAATTCAAAGACCAATACATGATTACGGGTCGGATAAAATGGGGAATGGTGACAATGACTCATTGATATCGAGTATGGGGACCATTATTCTTGGTAATACTCAATATGGTGGGGGTCTTTCTGATTTCATGAGTACGGGAAGATCAGAGCACGATCGATACTCAATAGCATCTTCTCATGCATCAAATTTTGTGCCTCTGGCTCAAGCTCATATTCCAGATGCGGAATCACGGTTTGTGCCTCAACAAAATTACCCTGAACATAATTTTGGCTTTGGAGTTGGAGGGACACAATTTCAGCATAATATCCCTCAATATCAAAACTTCCCTCAGGCTCAAGCTCAATTTCAGCAAAACATCCATCACAATCCAAACTTCCCAATGTCTCCTATGACCTCTCAACATGGATCTCAATCAAATGATTCGTCATTTATGTATGTCCCATTCTCGATCCCTGTTCCGATGCTTGTTCAAGCTCGAAATTTGGATCATTATCCACGACGAGGGTCTATTTGTGCAAGTGATGACTCGTATCTATGGCATGTCGATAATTTTGTTCGCAATTACGAGGATCGATTGACATGGCAAGGGTACTTAAATTGGAAACAAAATGAGAGTGATGGTGTTGTTGACCCACCGAGGTATTCATGTCGTTTTTAGTCATATGTATTTTGAAGTCATCGTTGTAATAAAAATGTTTAATGTGATGTGAACGTTCGATACATTTTCTCCAGTTTTTCATAATTTGACAAATTTCATGCACTTATAGGTGTATATTGTCATTATATGGTAGATTATGACTTAAATATCCTACTGTGAAAGTTTCATTTATGAAGTCCAAAAATTAATATAAGTTTCCATCGTTTCCGTGATTTTTATGGGAATATCCGTCGACATCGACAACTCCGTATATTTGAACCTCGACATCTTGACCGACATCGACTTTTACTTCCTTGATTGCAAGTCATCTTTTTCTCATACCACCATGTTATGTCAAATTAATTGGGATTGTTCCAAGCACACATCACTTCTAACTGAAAATACATTTTGAGAAACCAACTTTGAAATAAGTCAGTTTCCAAATGCTGGAACTTTTCTCTTCATGAACACTGCCAACTTCCTTAAACAGCCTTCAAAGTCTTTTGTCCTTTTCCCCCAAATCTACAATTTTCTCTGTTTCCAAGTTGTGAAATATCTCATTGCATGCTGCAAGAAACATGATTTATTCGGGAATTTAGCTCTCAACTTATTCAAATCTCAGTTCCATGTTAATGACTTGACCATGGTTACATTACATTACAGGTCATAAAAAACATTCTATTTATAAAAGAGATAATAAAAGAACTTTCACAAAAAAAACCAATTTGACTATTAGAATTGAAAGAAATATACAAGTTGAAAGAAGCTAGAAAAGAAAAAAAATTCAATAATAAGTAAACGAATGATCCACGGCACATCCATTGTAATTCGATCGATGGATTGGACAAATTTTTCATTGAGAGAAAAAAATTTTTGAAAGACCTGACTAATAGAACAAAAACAATACTAAATCAAATTGAAAAAATTAGAAAAGATTAGAAAAAAAGAGTTTATAAATCCCAAAATAAAAATTAGCCCAAACAAAATAAGTTATGATGATAAAATATTAGAATATCACAAAAGGATTTTTAAGATATTAAAAAAAAATGTACGATTATTTCGTAAATCGCATCATTTCTATAAAAATTCGTTGAAAAGATATACATAGATATCTTTCAACAAAAAGATGAATTTCATTGATCAAAAGTATGAGTACAATAATTACAAGAACTTCATGAAGTCCTCAAATGAAAAAAAAAAAAAAAAGGAATGTCATTAGAAATTAAAATATATGGAATGAAAGGTAATCCCAAAATATAAAGAAATAATAAATTTAGCCCAACAAAAAGGATGAAATAAAACTAAATCTTAAATTGAATCTAATGAAGCAAATCTATCTTAAAAAAGCTATTGCTTTTAGATCAAACTGTCCATAACAAGGCAGAGAAGACACAAATCTATCCTTTTCTTAGACGTTTGAGGCTGAAAGAAGTCATACAAAAGTAGATCTCGAGCGTCGTTTGGAGGCATCCAATTCAAAAAAACACACATTAAAATAAACACAAATACTTGTTCACCCCTAATCGAAGAAGATAATTGGATCTATTACGAAATTTTACAAAATCCAAATCCGTTCTTCACCCCAAATTGTCCAATGATTGACAAAATGAAAAGTCTATGTCATTAAACCAACCCGAAATCTTGGATACAAAAGGAAAAAGAAAAAAAGAAAAAACCAGAAAAAGTGTTTAGAAAGCCTGTTGTGTAGCATAAAATCATTTCGGGAAAAACATTAATACAGCACAACTCCATTAGAAACACTTGGATGTAGCATGAAAGGAAAAATTACTCTGTTATGTTTTGCTAATGCTTTATTATCACATAAGAAATTCAGATGTAGAGTTCATGAATCCTAGAATTCAACTTTCTCAAGCTTGTCCATATATCTCTGCCTCATGACTGATTATGGTGAAGCATTCTCTTCTTCAGTGTTTTTACAACATGGAAAGATCTGTCATTAGAGAACATAATTAATTAAAGGGATGATAGCTTTGAAAATTTACAAAAATGATACAGTGTTAGACATACCTTGGTCAAAAATATGTTTTCCTTTCTTCTTCTTGTTCGTTTAATTGCTCTCGCGTGCATAGACAAAAGTGAATGTGAAACATTTTCTTCTTTAGTGTATTTTCCAATCTGGAAGTATTTGTCATTATAAAACTTGAAGACTGATTTGAAGAGATGGTCAAATTGGAAAATTTACAAAAATGATCTGACGAAACTTGGTTGCATGCAAGTAATCTTTTCCTCAAAACCATGCTATCAAACTCCTCCATCCATTTTCCCCTTATTTGATTGTTCTATAATTCTTCAAATTCTTCATAGAGCGGGTAATTGTAAAAAGCTTTACAATTTGTACTCCAACTTGAGGAATTAAAAACACAGATGTCCCAAATATCATTAGAAGAAAAATTCTTGTCAAGAAAAATACACCTTCTATAATTCTTTGAAATCAAGGATCATCAATATCATCAAAAAGTGTTTCAGAGAGCCTCGCTCCTGCTGTCAAACTAAATAAAGTTCTCTAAGTGCCAACAAGAACACTTCTCCAGCTAAAACTTGAAGACTAAAGAAATTAGGCTATTATCACATATAGCCAATATTGAAACTGAAAAATATCAAAATTACCCACCACATGAGAATGTACGCATATGAAGACATGAGTTATTTCCACAATATCATTCTTTCATAATTAACCCATAATTTTTTTATGAAAATTTGATTATAATGGATATATTATTATTGTAAATTTACATTACCGATATAAATTTAATACTAGAATTTACACGTTGTTGATGTAAAATTAATATTATTATTGTAAATTTACATTACTGATAAATTATTGTTGTAAATTTACATTATTGATATATCATTAAATTAATAAAATATCTAGAAATCGGTAAATTTGATATAAACATGAAAGTGTGACATATATGAAAACAAGACTTAAAAGTTGACTACCACGCATAGTTTTCCTTGGAAATTTACGTATGTGAGGATCTGATGAACAAACCTAAGTTGCAAACCCGTCTTTTTCTCATTAAAACAATACTACGTCCCCTCACTTTCCTTTCCGCAAGCATCAATTCAATTGATGATATATTTTAAGAAACTTACTTTGAGCTTCAAATTCCTTCATATTTTCTCCTTAATTGGATCGTCCTGTACTTGTTAGAAATCAAGGATCATCAGTTTCTTCCAACAGCATTTTTGGAGAGCGTCACTTCTACATGCAAAAATAAATAAAATTCATGTCATAATAATATACAAAATTATTCATCTACGAGTTGTGAATTATCTCACCTGACTCCAAAAGCTAAGCTACACATTGCATTGGTGCAAAAAAACGAGTTATTGTCCAAAACCAAACATAGTGATCTTGTCCGGGCATCTCATCCCCATACATCTCATCCACAGACATCTCAATTCCATGCCAACTCGGAAACAAACGTGCCTAAAAGTGTTATAGAAACATATCTCAATTTCTTAATTATTTGAATAATTATCAGTATAAGGTATTTCTTTTGTCGTTTTTATAAAATAATAGTTTAGTTTTAATAAAATAATTATACAATTCAAAATAATTTTAAAAACATTGTTGCAAATAAATTGAAAAATATTACACCCCACCCCTTCGGTCTTAATTAATAATTATAAAATATGCTTTATTAAAATAGAAATATAAATGAAATAAAAGGAGAATACTTGTCTCCCGATCTCCAATTTTATTGGTTAAAAAATAATAAAAAATAATTAATATATATTTTTATTAATTACATGAGATCCACATATTTCCTTGTAACCAATAGAAAATGTACATGGAACGAGATCAGGATCTCCTGACACAAGTATTTTCCATAAAAGAATTGGTTTGATTGAATACCTGGAGAAGTATTAATGCCACATGCTATCACCACCGTAACCCCAGATGAAGTGTTGGAACGTGGGCAATCTTGGGCCAATCCTGCCCGCCTTCCTTGCATCTTTCTTCTAGTTCTGGACATCCCCTTATTCCAAGTCTCTGTAAAGATTTAAGTTGGCGCATTCCCTCTGGAACTGATTTCAAATTGGGACATTTCTTAATCTCCAACCTTGAAAGTGAAACGAGGCTTCCTATCCATTCCGGTAAATGCCTCAAATTACAACAGTCTGATATAGAGAGAGATTGAAGAGCAGCCAAATGTTGAGGTCCAATTGGTAAGGACACCAGTTTTGGGAGTAACCAAAGAGTCAAATCTTTCAATTTGCCTTCTTTCACTTCACTCAATGACTCAAGTTTCTTACTATCCTCATTTTCTGAAACACACCCTTTCAAATTTTGGCAACATGATATTTCTAGAGACTCCAGGTTGTTGAGGTGCCGCCATAATCGGTTTGGTAGAAATTCAAGGTCCTCGATACCTATTAGTTGAAGATTCTCTAAAGCACATGGGGATAACATGATGGCAGGGGATGGATCTGTTTGACATATGGTACTAGCAATTGGAAATTTCAATGTCTTGAGACTCATATTTACAAGTCTAACACTTATTAAATCAGAGTGTAGTGGCATCGAAACTAGCTTCGGGCAGTTGAAGATTTTGATTCCACGAAGAGGAGGGAAAGATGGAAGCGAACAAGGTTCCCATTTCCACCATCCTTTCAAATTATCCATTTTAGATAAACGGAGATATTGAAGAGACGGAAAAAATACCGATGAAGAAAATGAATCCTTGATATCTATGAACTCCAGAGCATCTAGGCCATCCAAGGTTAGGCATTTGAGAAGTGGAAGATGATCAAACTGTGGAAGATGTTGCAATCTTTTGCAGTCACAAATTTGAATCTTAATCAATTTAGAGAGTGAGGATACCCAATTGGATAATCTTTCACACATATAGCATAGAATGCCCAAGTATTCAATATTTGGATGTGGTTCGAGGCCTTCCAACACCAATTCAATATCAACTTCATCAGTCTGCCTTATCCAATTCAAATCCCAATAAAGAACCAAGTCTCGCAAATATTTCTTGTCTTTCAACCTTACTAAGGTAGCTTCAAATGGAGTAGTATTCAGCTGTTTTAAACCTTTTATGACTAACTCTCCTTTTAAATGGTTGAGCCCTTTCAATTCACTTAGCTTACAAGCATGCAAGTCGTCCTTGTCGCCCAACACAAACAAATTTAATGTCTGCAAATTTGTCAACTTTCCCATTCCCTTCGGCATATGCTTTAAACTTGTACCTTCTAAATCAAGATGCCTAAGATTTACAAGATTCTTTATATCTCTCGGTAGTTTCTCTAATTTATCACATTCATGCAAGTCCAGTGTTTGCAAATTTTGCAATTCAGTGATAGAATTTGGGAGAAATTCCAAATTTCTATTTCCCGAGAGGTCTAGATGTCGAAGTTGTCTTAACTTCTTGATGGATTTTGGCACCTTATTAATATATGTCCCATTTAGTTTCAACACTCGCAAATGTACACAACTTGAAAATAGTTTTTTTAAAGTATCTGTTGTAATCAGATGAAGTTCATCATTTTGTAATAAAAGTAACGTTCTCAACCCTTTAGCCTTCAATATTGAGGTTCGGAAATTACTTTCATGTATTAATGCACTTTGAAATGAAATATGACGAGTTTTTTCAGTAACACCGTCACATTGTTCATTACTTAAAGATTTGCACTCGTAGCCTGCAACCATTTGTGCAAGATCATGCATTAAATCATGCATTTTATATGTACGACGAAAATTTTGGTAAGAAGAGATTCTCCAAACACTATGATAATCAAAATCATTTTCACTTTCTAAAATTGAACTTTGAAGCAATGACCTCCAACATAATTCCATAAAATAATCATTTCCTAGATCTTCCATAGACTTACTTGAATTTGATGATGGGACAAAACCTAGAGCAACTGATAGTCTGACTAATTCATCTGCTCTAATAGAATAATTTTTGGGAAACAACGAACAATAGATAAAACATTGCTTCAAATATGATGTTGGGAGGTGGTCGTAGCTCAATTTTAGGTTTGACATCACATTATTTGCCGATTGCAGCTTATCCTTGATCGACATCCATTTTTCTTCCGATGTTTCTGACTGCAATGAACGTCCTATACTTCTTATCACGAGAGGAAAGCCTTTACACTTTTGTACAATTTCTTTTCCCAATTTTATCAAGTTTGGATTGTTTGGCTCTTCGCTTTCTTTGAATGCCACTTTTTTGAATAACGACCATGAGTTTTCCTCTGATAAGCCTTCTAAATTGTGCAATAGAGTCATATCACCAATCTCTGCGACCAATTTATTGTCAAGTTTTGTGATCAAGATCTTACTTCCTCTTGCTCCACCCATTAATAAATTTTTTAGATCAAACAATTTATTTTCGTTTTCATTCCACACGTCATCCAATACCAAAAAAAATTTCTTTCCCCCAATGAGTTCTCGAAGTTTACTTCGTAAACATTCCATCTCATTAGTATCAAGTTTTTTTTTGGTTGCTGTTTCTATTATCTTTTTCACTACCACTTTCAAATGAAATAATTCAGAAACACAAACCCATATTTTAAGATCGAAAAATTGAGTTACATCCTCATCATTAAAGAGGAGCTGAGCTAGTGTTGTCTTCCCCGATCCCCCCATACCAGTTACTACAACGAATGAAATGTTTTGTTTGGCATTCATATTGAGGAGATGGTTTTTCACTTTTTCCTTATCATCATTTCTCCCTACCACCTCTTCCTCAGGTATAAAAAAGTGAGTGTTGTTTCTTTCCGGAACATGCGGAATATTTGGTTCGGCAACGTTTATGGTTAAACCAAAGCTATTTCTATCCGCAACAATAGAATCTACAACCTCCCTAACATTCTTTATTTTGTGTGCCATTTTATTAGCAAACAGAAGCTGGTTGTTTTGGGAAAAGAAGATACGTACCTGTTTTGGTATTTTATCCTTAGTCATCAATTCTCGCCGTAAAGCCTCACAAGAGAATTCATCAATAACATCTTCCACATCATAAAAAACATGTTTAAGCTTTCCGAGCCACTCACTTATAGCGATGTTTTCAGACTGCTTGTTCTCCGCATCAACAAGAACAGCCTTGATGATTGAAGCAGAATTGGTGAGTTTGATGATATCATCCTTGATTCCCCACATCATTCCCAGCTCTTTGAACGCTTCAGAGCTTAATTTCATGATGATTTCCCCAACAAGTTTAAAGAGAAGAATTCCTTCAGCCATGGCCTTAAGAGTGGTTGGAGAAAAAGAACTTGGTATATTTTAGCTCACGAACAGCTTCAGCCTCCCTTTTATAAATGGGACATAAGACAAGATATATATTTGTATATTACATTTAATATTACTAAACCAAAAGATTATTCAAAAGACGATAACCATGTGAACATACTAATATTAATACACCACTTGCAGTTAATAAAGTAATTTTATTAATATAATTATACAATTATATATTTCTTATTTTTTGGTATTTCAATAAATTCGTCTAATATATTTATTAGTGTGATCCATGTATTTATTACATTTGTATATAAAAGTTTTGAGAAAATCTCACTCTCATTGAGGAATAGATAAGTATTTTTCTTAAAGATTTAAACATTGATACAAATCTCTACTATAGATTATCCAATCCCTCCGATAGAGATAAAAGAAGTTTTATAATATATATATATATATATATACTTGCTTAAAGTGGAGAACTTTTCACTTCTATTTTCATCACTACTTTTATATGTTATTTCAAGTTTGCCATTTATAATTATCCCTACTTTTAAATGTTATTTTAAGTTTGTCATTTATAATTATACATTATGAATATCATATAAAAAATATAATATATTATATAATATTTGGTATAATAATAATATGAAAAATGATTAAATTAAACATACAATATTTGAATGAGTAATCTTTACAAAGATTTGGTGAGTATATATTTGAATGAGTAGTTTTTATCACTTTTTTCAAATTATTTTAAAAATTCGTTTTTTCTTTCTTTCATTTTTTTCAAATTATTTTAAAAATTCTTTTTTTCTTTCTTATTTAAAAAATATATATTACGAAATATATATTAAAAAAAACAAATTTTCATATTTGAATCAAAATAGATAAATATCATATAAAAACAAGAATGAAAATTGATTAAATAGTTATTTATAATTATTTATTAAAAAAAAAAGATAATAATAGTATGAAAATTAATTAAATTACATATAATATTTGAATGAGTAGTTTTTATCAAGATTTGGAGAGCATATATTTGAATGAGTAGTTTTTAATTTTTTTTCCAATTTATTTTAAAATTTTGTTTTTTCTTTTTTATTTAGAAAAAATATTGTTATAAGAATTATTTATAAAAAAAAAAATTTGTTTTTAAAAATCTTGGCATAATTCTTTTTTGTTTCTATTTGGCAAAAATAGATTGATACCTTCTCATTTTAATTATTATTTTTATTTTAAAATCTTGGCATTATTATTTTTTCATATTTTATTTTGGTTTGAATAAGATTGAGTATATTTGTATATACTTTATTTTCTTTTCAGCTCTATAAATCATCCAAAAAATTCATTATTTTGTTTCATGAGAGTTGAAGCCACATGGTAAAAAATGGAGAATAGAAAATGGAAGATCAACGTTTTTGTTGAAGTACACTGGTAGGTAAACATGAAAAATACTTTTAATTTTATTTCGATGAAAAAATAAGATTAGCGTGAGGACAAATTCATTGGTTGAATATATCAACATGAGAGAACACCAAAGACCCAAATTATGAAGTAAGTAGTATTTTACCTCTTCGAAAAAAGATAAAAATAGAAAAACAGTTTGTTTGTATCCTTAGTTTCAATTTTTCACAATGTAATTGATTTTTTTTCCCCATAATAAACCAATAATAAATACCGTTTCATCATATAGTGATAACTGATAATATATATATATATATATATATATATATTTAAATTATGTTGTAACTTTATCATTAATAACTATATAAAATTAATAGGGACTTTTTTGTAACTTAACCCTTTTTTTGAAAGTATTAAAGTATATGTCCAAACGTTTGAAGTAATTGGGGAAATGTCCTTTTCTTTTCTGAAATCGGGGGTTCAAAACCCGTCTTTAGGTGACTGGGTTGAAGACGGGTTTTCAAAACACGTTTTATTGCCACGTGGACTGGTTTTTAAGTAAAAAAAAATTTTTGCCCCGTCTTCAGTGTAAATTTTTTTTTTTTTATAAACTTACTTTAGAAATGTGTTTCGTTAATTATCATATTTATTTGTAAATTGTTTGGATTTAGATGATTTTGGATTGAATATTTAAAAGGTAATCTTGATAATATTGCATTTACTAATCATTTATGTTATTTCCTTTTTTAAGGAGTTGGGCAAAATCGTGGGTAAATATATGATCTCCATGTGAGACCGGGGGCCATCGTTAGTCATTACTATTTTCTGTTCATATATTTTAAAAAAATCAAACGAAACAATTTTTCTAAAGTCATTTTATAATTTAAAAAAAAACATGGGTAAACCCACGATTTGTGTCCACGTTAACTACATCGTGGGTTTTACCCACGATTTTGCCCAACTCCTTAAAAAAGGAAATAACATAAATGATTAGTAAATGCAATATTATCAAGATTATACCTTTTAAATATTCAATCCAAAATCATCTAAATCCAAACAATTTACAAATAAATCTGATAATTAACGAAACACATTTCTAAAGTAAGTTTTAAAAAAAAAAAATTTACACTGAAGACGGGTCCCGTCTTCAAGCAAAAAACTTTTTTTACTTAAAAACCAGTCCACGTGGCAATAAAACGTATTTTGAAAACCCGTCTTCAGCCCAGTCACCTAAAGACGGGCTTTGAACTCCCGATTTCAGAAAAAAAGGACATTTCCCCAATTACTTCAAACGTTTGGACATATACTTTAATACTTTCAAAAAAAGGGTTAAGTTGCAAAAAAGTCCAATTAATAGGTACAACAACTCACAATTTACTACTTGAAAATTGTCCCGTGGTAATGTGAATATCTGCCTCATGTATATTAGCAAAAATCATAAAAACTCCTCTCACAGGTCCCAATTGTGTAACAAAGCATTTACATTATTATAAAGTATATAATTACATACAAAATATAAAAATTAACACGTGCAACCCATATGCTTAAATGACTAGTTGTGATTATATGCTTATGAGATTTAGATATTGTTTTTTTTTAATATTTCATGCGCATCACCTGTTGATTGATACAAGGTAATTTTATTTTGTACTTTATTAGAATATATAAAAACCTCAATATTACTATTTGTTTGTTCTTTTACTTTAATTAAATATTTTTTTAATTATAATTTAATTTTAATTTTAAAACAAATAAAGAATGAAACTAAAAGCTAGTAAAAGAAAGAACAAAAACAAAATGAAATTCTGAAACTAATCATGGTGATTCTTTAAATGATATCCGTGAGTGTCCGGGCCAGACATGACAATCACACGACCCTACAACACTTGGGGTCGGGAAACTCCCATGACCTCAAAGTTGGAAAGACAACTTCTTAGCCATTGGGCCAACCCATGGTTGGTTATAACCTATACAATATATTTAACTTATTATAAATTATTTTATTTAAATTGAAATAAAGTTAAAAATATGATTATTTTTTTAAAGAATTAAATATACTATAAATAGTTTCATAACTGTTGTAAAAATAAAAATTAAAACTTCATACATATATTAAAATTTTGATAAATTGAAAAGAAAGACACGTACGATTCTAGTATATTATTAAGGGGGCGTAGGCAGCACGTTGTCAATTTTATGATTTTTTTTTTATATATATAAAATTGAGTTTTTAGTATGTTTTTTATAATCTTTCAATTATTATAAAACTACCATACAAAAAACGTGTGTCCCCTCAAAATTAGTTTTGACTCCGCCCGTGTACATTATCAAGGTTGGATAATTTGCAATTTTTTTTTTAATTTTTGTCTATTTCAATGACAGCAAGAAACAATATATATATTAAGTCAATACGCGTGGCGTGAGAAATTTTTAATTTGATTAAAATTCTATTAGTTCAACTATTTGCTGTTCTGTTTTTAAGAGAATATTATAATTTTATAACCTAAAAAAGTCAGAGCAAAGCGTCGACAAAGACTTCACTTTGGTAACTTGTGAGATCCTGCTTGCAATTTTATTTTCCTCAAAACGTTATTTGATAACCAGATTTTGACGCGTTGGTGTTTGGCTCACTCGTTTAAATAAAATTTTGGTGATGACATAAAACTTAACTGATGTATGTCACATTTTGAAACTCAAACTCATCATCTTAACAAATTCATTTATTTTCATAATTTCAACACATTTTACATAAACTCAAACTTAACAAACTCTTTGTTTTATACAATCCAAACACAATTTTAACAATCATCGGCTTAACAACCCTGTCGAAACCCGCGAATCATGAGCCAATAAGAATAGTGATAAGAGTCGCGTATCCGCCTCCGACGATCCTTTTAATATTAAATCAAACGGCATCAGCATCCTCATTGTCAATCTCTAAAATTTTACCATACAAACCTGTGAGAAGACCAAACATAGTTAGAATAGCAACACTCTAATCCAAACTTAACTAGAAAATTAGTTTAAAAATAGTAACATATCACTAAGGCCCAATATGGTAACATTTTGTAATCAGCTTTTGCTTTTTGCTTTTTAGTTTTTAATTTATTTATTTATTTATTTATTTATTTTGTTGGGAAAACAAGGTTGTAGATAACCAATTTAGTTTGTTTTGGAAAACATGTTTCAAAAATGAATAAATTTAAAAAACCACCCGTAACCTAGGTCATGGTTTCTATACCGTTATGTCATGAAAGGCACCGAGGACAGTTTCATGTTATACTATTATGTCACGACAAGCGCCGAGGACGGTTTCATGTTAATACATATAAGTATAACACTAGTGAATTTAAAGTACAAATTTTCTCATATAGTAATTAATTGTAGGGTAAAATACCATTTTGGTCCCTATATTTTCACTCAAGTTTCATTTTCGTCCCTAGACATTCAAAATTGGCGTTTTTAGTCCCTCGACTTTTGAAAACCTACCTTTTTGGCCCTTCTGTTAAGTTTTCCGTTAGTGGACCGTCAGTCAGCCGCTGACGTGGCATTATTGATGATGTGGCAGGATGACATGGCACTTCAATTTTCCACATCAGCTGGCACATCATTAATGCTGTCACATCAGCAACTGACAAGAGGACTAAAAAGGTAGGTTTTTGAAAGTTGAGGGATAAAAAACGCCACTTTTGAAATTTCAGGGATGAAAATGAAACTCGTGTGAAAGTTTAAAGACTAAAAGTGTAATATTTTAAAAAGTGACGTTTTTTGTAGGTTTTTAAAAGTTAGGGGACGAAAACGTCACTTTTGAATATTTAGGAATGAAAATAAAACTTGAGTGAAAGTGTTGGTACCAACATTATATTTTACTCCTTGTTAAAATTGTTATTTGTCATTAAACAAGGATATTTATTTTTTTTAATATTTTTTTGCATATTGTGGTTATTTATCCCCTTTAATTTTCTTAGGAATTGAAGGTGGGTGGAAAAATATATATACTAGATAAATAACTACACTATGAAAAAAAAAAATTTAAATACATCCGATGACTATTTTTTAAAGATAGGGTAACTTTAATAAACATGCTTGATATACATTCGATGACTATGACTAATAAAATTATCTAAAAATAAAATAACTTTAAAAAAAATATCCATCAGATGTATATATATATATATATACACTATCAGAGTAACAAATGATTGAATATATATATATCAATGAGGATATTATTTTAAAAAAAATTTGCGTAGTGTGGTTATTTATCTACTATACATTTTTCCACCCACCTTCAATTCCATCGAAAAATTAAAGAAGATAAATAACCACAATATGCAAAAAAATAAAATAAATGAATATCCTTGTTTAATGATGAATAAATTATTTAACAAAGAGTAAAATACAATTTTGGTACCTACACTTCCACTCGAGTTTTATTTTCATCTCTAAATATTCAAAAGTGACGTTTTGGTCCACCTAACTTTTAAAAACCTACAAAAAAAATGTCACTTTTTAAAATATTACACTTTTAGTCTCTAAACTTTCACACGAGTTTCATTTTCGTCCCTGAAGTTTCAAAAGTGGCGTTTTTCGTCCCCCCAACTTTCAAAAACCTATCTTTTTAGTTATTCTGTCAGTTGCTGATGTGGCAATATTGATGACGTGGAAAATTGAAATGCCATGTCAACCTGCCATGTCATAAATACTGCCACGTCTACGCTGACTAACGGTCAACTAACGGAAAACTTAACGAAAGGACCAAAAAGGTAGGTTTTCGAAAGTCGATGGACTAAAAACGCCAATTTTGAAAGTTCAGGGACGAAATTGAAACTTGAGTGAAAGTGTAGGGACCAAAATGGTATTTTACCCTTAATTGTAATTAGATCTTCTAACTTGTCGCTGTTGATATTGCCGTCTTCAATGACTATCAACCAAAGTGCCAACAAAAACTTTTCCAGCATAAATTCTACCATGCACCCATGCTTGGTATTTATCTAAAAGATTGTTTATAGACAAATTTTCGGCAACAATTTAGAATCCATTAGAGCTCCCAGCAATTTTGATGATGCAGATCTCACAGCTAAAGCACTAAACACATCCCAGGAAGATTATGATGATGAACCACAATTTTTTTTTTGGTGGCATTGAATAACAGAAATGCAGTTAAATAGAAGTTGACCATGGGTGAAGAAATGGAGTCTTTTTAGAAGAATCATACATGGGAACTGGTTCCAAGACCAAGTGACAGGAAGTCAATTGATTCGAAATGGATTTACAAAAGGAAATAAGAAGTTGCTAACCCTCGAGAAAACCAGCTATATGGCAAGGCTAGTGGCCAAAGAGTTTTCACAGAAAGAAAAAGTTGATTATAGTGAAGTCTTCTCACTAGTGGTCAAGAAAACTGCAATCAGACTGTTGATGTTAATTGTAGCTCAATACAATTTCCAACTGGATATAACAATTACCTTCTTACATGGTTACCTGAATGAGACAATATACATAAAACAACCACTTGGATTTGACAAGTAGGGAAGGAAGATCACGCGGTATCTTTGTTGAAGAAGTCTCTATATGGACTCAGCAATCACTAAGGTGTTGGTACTTTAGGTTTAGTGAACTCATTACCAAACAAGCTTCAGAAGAAGCAAACTTGACAACTCTGTCTATTACAAGGTGGCAGAAAATGAATACATGATCTACTTGCACTACAAAAAAACTGTTAAATTGTGACCAAAGATTTGCGACCAAAGGTATTAGGTAGTTTTTTTGGTGACCACGCTGGTAGTAAATATGAAGTTTGACTTAAAACGACCATATGGTCACTTTTTTGCGACCAAGTAAAGAATTAGTCATAAAAAATGGCGCGATTTTTTGGCTCGAAGAAAGTGACCATATGGTCACTACAAAATTACGACCAGTAGGTCGCAATTTTTTGACATGGGTTATCATTTAGTAGCAAAAAAAGGCGCGTAAATTTGGCGGGAGAAAGGCTACTAAGTGGTCACAATTCAAAGTGACTATATGGTCGCAATTTTGGTGACATTGAGTGACCAGTGGTAGCTTAAAAATTTGGTGGGAAATAAGCTACTAGGTGGTCACATTTTGAAGTGACCAGGTGGTCGAACTTTTGGTGACCTTTAGTGACCAATGGTAGCTTAAAAATTTGGCGGGAAATAAGCTACCAGGTGGTCACATTGTGAAGTGACCAGATGGTCGCAAATGTTGTGATTATAAGTGACCAGTGGTAGATAAACAATTTGGCGCGAGAAAAGCTACCAACTGATCACCAAAATAAGTGACCATGTGGTCGTAAATGTTGTGACTTGATGTGACTCGGGGTAGTGAGGAAAATGGCGGGAAATTTTGGCGAGAAAATGCGACCATTTGGTAGCAAAAATACGACCATCTGGTCGCAAATAAGCAGAGAAGTTCATTATAAAATCCCCTCCTCCCATTGTTTGTTAGCATTAAGAAAAAAGAAAATGAGAGAGTGGATGTATGTTCGTTTGATAGACGGGTATTTGAACCATGAGTTCGTGGCCGGGGTTGAACAGTTTGTTGAGTTTTGCATGACAACTTTCTATTATGAAAAGTGTGGTGGAAAGCTACGTTGGCCGTGCAGAAAATTCGACAATAGGAGAATCATACCAGTTACAGATTTGAAGGTTCATTTTTATAGTCGGGGATTTGTGCAGAATTATTATCATTGGGTGTTTCAGGGGGAAACAAAGGAAATGTTCGACGCTGCATTACAGGAATCGAGACGATACGAAAGTAGCAGCTCGAATATAGAGGTTGTTGCCGAAGAACGGAATGATGAACAACAGTATAGTCAGATGCAACAAATGATACTTGATGGTGCGGGGTATGGGGGCAATGAAAATTTCCGTGAAAGTTTAATCGTAGATAAAGATGAACGGGTTGTTGAAGAGGAAATGAATCCGAAAGCACGTAAGTTGCACGAGATGCTAAAGACTGCCAGCGACCATTGTACGATGGGTGTGAGGTAAGTCAACTTGCTGCTGCTGCTACAGAACTTTTAAATATAAAGACGCAGTACAACATACCTGGTAGAGGATTTGATTTGATTGCATCGTGGTTTCGTCGATGCGCTCCAGAAGAAAATATTATGCCCCACAGTTTATACAACATGGAAAAGCTAGTGGAGGGACTTGGATTACCCGTGGAGAAAATATATTCGTGTCGAAACGGATGCATGATTTATCGGGATGTGGATGAGGACCTGCATCACTGGAAATTCTGTTTTCTTCCAAGATATAAATAAGGGAAACGCAGTCTCATTCCGTACGTCTGCATGTTCTATTTATCGCTGACCCCACATCTGCAACGGTTGTATGCTTCGGATGTGCTAGCTTCTCACATGAGATGGCATCACGAGCATTCACAGGATGAAGGTGTTATGAGACATCCCTCATATGCTGCGGCATGGAAGCATTTTAATAATTGTCATCCTGATTTTGCACAAGATCCGAGAAACGTCAGATTGGGCTTATGCACGGATGGTTTTAACCCGTTCGGGGCATCCAGGACACAATATTCAGTTTGGCCAGTCATGGTAACCCTGTATAACTTGCCTCCCTCGATGTGCATGTGAGACCCGGTGATTTTTCTAACAGTGATCGTATCTGGGCCGAAAAGTCCAAAACAGAAACTGGATGTGTATTTGCAACCACTTATTGCAGAGTTGAAAAGGTTGTAGACTGATGGTTTTATGACGTACGACATTTCGAAGAAACAAAATTTCTTGATGCGCCCCGCGTTAATCTGGACGATCAGTGACTTCCCTACGTATTCAATGTTATCAGGTATGTTGCTCTTTAATTGCTTTCATATATATTTTTGAGTATGTGTTTAGTTTTTGTTATTGCTTTGCTTAGTTAGTAGTTAATTGTGTAAACCTCAATCTCGTCCTCTTAAAGGATGGAGTACCGTAGGGAAATACACATGTCCACATTGCATGCTAGACACAGATGCATTTTATCTTATAAACGATTGGAAAACTTGTTGGTTTGATTGTCACCGTCGATTTTTGTCGTTGAATCATACGTTCCATTCAAACGGTAGTGACTGGAAGAAGGGTCAACGCGTAAGAAAAGAAACCCCTCCCCCCCGACAATGTATAGTGGAAGGCAGATTCTTCATGGTATAGATGCTATAGGGATGCAGAAGATTATAGTGGACGGTGCAGAGAGTGCAAACAATGCGGCTGGGAAAAACACGGGTTGGAAGAAACGGAGTATTTTTTGGGATCTACCGTATTGGGAAGTTCTACTGATTAGACACAATCTGGATGTAATGCATATCGAGAAGAATTTCTTCGACAACATTTTCAATACGATTTTGAACGTTCCGAGAAAAACAAAGGACAATCTGAAGGCACGTTATGATATACGGGAGATATGTCACGGTCCTGAGTTAGAGCCTGACGACAATGATAATTACGTAAAAGCAAAGTACATGTTTACGACGGATGAAAAGAAAACATTATTTGAGTGGATCAAATCCATTAAATTCCCGAACGAATACATTTCGAATTTGAGTCGGTGTATAGACAGTCAAAAACATATCATATTCGGGATGGAAAGCCACAACTGTCATGTATTCATGCAACGATTGATGCCTGTCGCGTTCAGACCGTTCCTAGAAAATAGACATTGGGAGCCGCTTGCACAGTTGAGTGTTTTTTTCAAGGACTTGACATGTATAGAGCTGACTGAAGCTACTGTCGCTTCAATGAGTTTAGAGATCGCTGTTATTATTTGTAAGTTGGAGCGAATGTTCCCACTGGCTTTTTGACTCCATGGAGCATCTTCCAGTGTATCTTCCATACGAGGCATTCTTAGGGGGTCCGGTATATTACCGCTGGATGTACCCATTTGAAAGGTAAGCACAGTTAATTTGTAATGTACACGTATAAATGATCGAATGTAAATATTTTTTACACATTCTACCCACAGGTACTTACGTCGTTTGAAAAAGACGGCCGGAAATAAAGCAAGAGTAGAAGGTTCTATCTGTAGTGCGTACCTGACGCAAGAGACTACCACATTTTGTTCATACTACTTTGATCAACACATTGCAGAGCAGTTTCGACCAGCGAAACGAAACATTGTCGAAAATTTACTTGAAGGTGTTGACATAAACGACTTGCCGATTTTTACGGAACCTGGCATAACAGTTGGAAGATCCGTGCGTAGTCCGTTGACCTATTCTAAGTATCACGTAATGCAGACATACGTGTTATACAACTGCGCAGTCGAGCCTTACATAGCGTGAGTTCGTAACTTAACATTATTTCATCGCCTAAACAATTATAAACTATTTCAAACCTTTGCCAACTATTTTTGTAACATACAGATTATTTCTAAACTTATACGTTCGAATGACACGAGTTGGTCTTACAGCCACTGAGGAGGGGTCAATAATCGACAAAGAGTTTCATTCTTGGTTCAGTGCATACGTGAGTTATTTTAAATTGTCAAAAAAACCATGCCAATTTGTTGAAAAAATTACTATCCTTCTAACATTACTGTATGTGATCAATGACAGGTTGACTCCCCTACATTACTGGTAGATGATTCTCACATTATTTCTTTGGAAAAGGGACCTGGACGGATTGCAAGTCGTATACTGGATACGTCGGTAACAGTTACAGATTTCAAACGAAGGCGCATTCAGTTAACAGGGCAACAAACAACAGTGGTGTTTACATAAAAGGTCATGTGTTCGGCACAAACGAAGACGATTACTTCAGAGTAATCGATGAGATTCTTGAGATTCAATACGCAAGTCCGACGCTAAAACACATTGTTCTGTTTCAACTGCACTTGGTTCGAGACAAACAGACGAGGCGAGTCCGTAAGATTGATCATTTACAAATCGTTGAGGTAAACAAGTCTAAGCATATGCGCACCGCTGATAGGTTTGTCCTGGCTTCACAGGCGATTCAAGTTTATTATCTGAACTATCCGATTAATAGACGAGATTTGACAGATTGGTTAGTTGTTTGTAAAGTTAAACCACTCCAGGTAGAAGAAAACTTGTCCGAGAAAGACGACCATGCAGAGGAAGCTGGTGCTTTTCAAGAAGATGAGATAAGATGTTGTGCAATCGACGATGGTCAAAATGCAAGTACTGTTCGTCCTTTGAATGATGGAATGATAACATTGCATGATGATGATACAAATGCTTCCACTTCTCACGCACGTGACATTGATGCTGAATTTATTCGAGACGAGGAATCCGATGAAGAAACAGAAGAAGAAGAAGAAGAAGACTTTATATGAAGGACTTCTTTGAGACGATGAATCCGACGAAGAAATAGAAGAAGAAGAAGAAGAAGAAGCGACGACCGAAGAAACTGAGGATGATGAATGAGATATTTTGTAACTTTATGATTCACTGTGTATGTTTTATTAAAACTATTTCTTTAATGAAGGTTAAAAAAAATATTAATATTTGCGACCATATGGTCGTAATTTAACACAAAAGGTGACCATATGGTAGTAATTTAGAAGTGAAATGCGACCACCTGGTCGCAATTTTGGAAAAGTAGACTTATGTTTTTCCAAAACTCTAAATGGTTCAAGTTAAATGACGACCAATTGGTCGCCAATATGAAGCGGGTAATTTAAATTTTCGTGAAAAGTTGGCGGTGAATTTCATAATTGCGACCAGCTGGTCGCAAATTTGAGCAGTAAATTAAAATTTTCATGAAATTTATGGCGGTGAATTTATAGATTACGACTAGATGGTCGCAATTCTTGGTGGTGAATTTAAAGATTACGACCAGATGGTCGCAATTCTTGGCGGTGAATTTAAAGATTACGACCAACTGGTCGCCATTCTTGATGGGACGCGTGATATGATAGCTGGTGTTGATAATTACAACTGTTCGACCATCTGGTCGCTTTTTTAATAAATGCTACCAGTTGGTCGCAAATTTGTATGAAAATGCGACCACGTGGTCGTAATTTCCCCCAGCACGCGCGACCTTTCGTTTCTAGTCATAATTACATATTTGGGACCACTTGGTCGCAAGTTCTGATTTAAACTCAGAATCGGTTTCCCCCCCCCCCCCCATTCTGTTTTCACTTTCTTTTTCTTTTTCTCTTTTCTTTCTTTTCTCTCTTTCCCCCGTTCTGTTCCCCGTTCCTACTCTAAACCTAAGAACCCTAAACCTCGAATCCCGGTTTCTATTACGAGGTTAGTTGTGACGACCCGACTTCTTTTAAATCATTTAAAACTAAAACACAGCGGAAGTCTTAGTATTGAAAAAAAAAACGGCGTGGATATGTTTGAAACTTAGGCTAGCCAAAACCTGTATACATTTTTCACATCAGGAAATTTAAAAGAAAGGAAATACAATTCCTTTTCCAAAGTTTAAAGAAGTTTATAATAAAAAAAATTAAGACGAAAAGCTCTTATGAGCTTATAAACAAATTTACATCTCAAAGACACAAAATAAAACAAAATAAGTCCATGGACTTTAAAATACTTCTAGTCCATCTCAGCATTATCATCCATCGATCAAACTGCACCAGCTCCTCTCCCACGACCCCGAGCAAGAGCGTTACCTGAAAATGTTTGTAATATCATGAGCTAACAACAAGCCCAGTGAAAATAAACAGAATAAAAAGTAACAATAGACACCAAACTTGTATTCTTATTTGTGTCCAAGTAACACTTACTTATTCTTTACTAAAACTCCCAAAATTTGGAAGAATGTTTTCATATCCAATACTCTTTCTGGTTCATCCTTTTAATACCTCTTACTATATATAAAATTTACCCTTCTTTTATGTTTAATCAAATAATATTAATCACGTTCGGACTTAACATAACCAACAATCACAATTACGATAATGACGATAATGTTAGCATACGAGTCTAAACATTATTCATTAACTCATTAAACAAATAAGAAAAAAAGGCATACTACCTTTATATCAATATAATCATCATAAGCGAATAATGTCAGGTAATGAAGCTCCCGTAGGCTAAGTTCATTCACCTCATTAATCTCACTTTCCATAATAAAATATATAAATTCTTTTCAATAATATCTTCCCACGTCTAGTGAATAATGACAGGTAATGAAGCTCCCATAGGCTAAGTTCATTCACCCCATTATCTCACCCACCAAATACAGGTAATGAGCCCCCGTAGGCTAAGTCATACCCTGTATCTTCGTATATGTATCATAGTAATTATGGATAATACCAGATAATGTGAACTTGCATAGTTCCATCATTATCTCATTATCCATCTCCTCCGATCATGCAAAGTCCCGCAGTCCTTTAGCATTCCTCATGTACATATATGGAACATAAAACGAATAATACCAGACAATGCAAGCGCATTCAGTCTATGCATTGCCTCATTATTCCTCCCAATAAACGATAATGCAATATGATATGATATGAATGTCCTTTAAAGTGCAAGTAAGTAAATATAAATATTCAAAGTAAATGAAAGAACATAAAGGTAAATGGATCACGTAAAACTCTTAAACATAAAGTAGGAAAGTAGAAACTTCTGATAAGAAAAACAATAAATAAATCAAGCCAAACGGCCTTTAGTTAAACTTACGTATTAACTTTATCTTAAAATCCTCAATTTAAATGATTCTAATTCTTCCAATAAGTACTTGCAGTCCCTAATCCAGTTCCTTATTCAATCCATTATGCTCGAAACCTTCAAATTCCGATAATCATTTTAAGCATCGGACCTAACCTAAACTTAGAATTTCCAAGAGTTAAACATTTCCTTCGAAATACTTATGAGTTCTCTCCACTCGAAATCAGAACCAACTCCCAATTCTAACTAGTTAGCTCACTTTCTTTTATCCTTTCGATTCAAACCTTCAGCTCAACTTCCGATCCTACAAATCATTCTACTTATTCGATTTCTAAAGCTACTTTAAATTCTATTTATTCTCACCTTAGCAATTCAAGTTCAATCCAATGGTTCAACGAGGCGTCAATGTGCAACCGACACCTACAATACATCAACCGAAAACATTTTTATAAATCATAACTAAAATGATAAAAATTGTGATTTTCGGGTGAATAGTGATTTCGGATGAATAGTATTTTTCGGGTGAATAGTGTTTTTCAAAAATCCGGGCTCCAAATCTTCAAATTCCTTGACAGAAATTCATGATTTCAACTTCAAAACTTATTTATAATAAAAAACGAACAAAACCATGTAAAAAGTTTTGAAAACTCACTTTTTAAGGCTTCCCTTAAGGATCGAGAAACGGCACAAGGTTAGGTGGGATGGATAGCCCTCGTCCCTAGCAATCTAATGCAACGGACCTCATCGAAAACGGTCGAGAAACGAAGAAAACCCAAGAAATTTTCTTCTCATCCATGGATGAGTAGCTCCACGGCTTGAAGAGGAGAGGAAGAGAAGAAAGTTGGTCAACCTTGGTCAATTTAAAGAGATGTGAATAGTGATTTTAGATATTTTAAGAAATTAGAAATTACGGATACGTCCTTTTAATGATTTTAGCTTATAAAACGAAATCCGAAGTTGTTAAACTAGCCCAATAGTGATTAATAATTATTAATTGGCCCGTTAATAATTATTAATACGACCAAAACTAATTTAAGCTAATAAAACGATTAATAGAGTTTTCGAATGAAATTAACTACTAAATTCTAAATTACTAAAACTAAAATTAATCTAAATACTTTAATTAAAATAAATAACTAAAATATTAAATTAAAAAAAAATTTCACTTCATAAATAACGGGACGTTACATTAGTTTTCTTATAGATTTTAAGTTTTAAGTTAGTTTTAGTTTTAAGTTTTAAGTTAGTTTTAGTTTTAAGTTTAAATTTAGTTTAATTAGTTAATTTAATGTAGTTTAATTAGTTAATTTAATCTAGTTTAGTTAATTAATTAGTCTAGTTTACTTTAGTTCATTAATTAGTCTAGCTTTTAATTAATTTTAGTTTAATTTAGTTAATTTAATTAATTTTAGTTTAATTAATCTAATTTGCTTTCATTCATTACTTAGTTTACTTTAATTAATTTTAGTTTAATTAATCTAATTTTAGTTTACTTAATTAATTTATTAGTTTAGTTAATTAATTAATTTTAGTTTAATTTTGTTAATTTAATTAATTTTAGTTTAATTTTGTTAATTTAATAAATTTTAGTTTAATTAATCTAATTTAGTTTAATTAATCTAATTTTAGTTTACTTTAATTAATTAATTAATTTTAGTTTAATTAATCTAATTTTAATTTAATTAATTAGTTTAGTTTAATTTAGTTAATTTAATTTATTTTAGTTTAATTAATCTAATTTAGTTTAATTCATTACTTAGTTTACTTTAATTAATTAATTAATTAATTATAGTTCAATTAATTTAATTTTAATTTAATTAATTAGTTTAGTTTAATTTAATTTAGTTAATTTAATTAATTTTAGTTTAATTAATCTAGTTTAGTTTAATTCATTACTTAGTTTACTTTAATTAATTAATTGTAGTTTAATTAATCTAATTTTAGTTTACTTTATTTATTTAATTAATTAATTAATTAGGTTACTTTAATTTAATTAATCAATTAATTTAAGTAGTGTAATTAATTACACTACTTAAATTATACTAAGTAGTTTAATTAATTATACTAAGTAGTTTAAATTAATTAATTACACTACTTTAATTAATTAGTTTTGTTTTGTTTAATTAATTAATTATTTTTTTGTAGTTTAATTAATTTACTTTACTTAAAATTATTTAATTTAGATTAATTAATTAATTTAATTTAGTTAAATTATTTTAATTTATTTAATTATTTTAATTACTTAGTATTAAATTAGTTTTGTTGTAGGATTATGACGGGCAGACGACGTCCTCCCCAGTCAGACGAGCCTGAGGATGAGATTGACGACGCGACTCCTCAGCTGCCTACTGCCGCTGTCATTGATGGGGATTTGACCACAGATGAGTTGGACAGCCACCTATTCGTTTACGAGGCGGGAGTTCCTGCCACTCTCGATAATGCAGTCCCTGAGTCCCAACTTGTGATACCACGTTTGGCCCAGGACTCCCAGGCCACGACTTCCGCAGGAGCATCAGGGTTTGCCACCTAGCCCGATCCAGTTGGAGCATCAGGGTCTGCCACCCAGCGGGACGATCCACTTCTGGCACGCAGCCTCCTCGGGCCGCAGACTCTACCCTTCGGATCGAAGGGAATACGTAAGTAATTTTGTTTATTGTTATAATTAATTAATTTTTAAATCTTTAAACATTTTAAATTTTTTTTTTTTAATAAATAGTTTTGTTTAATTCTAATCTAATATCACAATATTTTAAATGTTTTTGCAGAGTACAACCGCATACAACCGTTTCAAAACGGTTTTGCAAAGTTCTCTAGAGCATGCCTCTACCCAGCGAGCTTCGCTGGCAGAAGATTCCGACGATGGAGAAACGTCAGATGTATGACAATTGGAAGGTAAATAACATCAATTATTTTTATAATTAATTTATTTTTAAATTTTTAAAAATAAATTTATTACTTTAACAATTTTTTATTTGAATTTTTTCAGGGAAAGTTTCCTATAATCGATTCCGATATCACGAACGATAGATTGTCCCCCCTATGGGACAATCACATCCAGGATTGATTCAATGACCTCATTTACCGGGCACGCAGAAAGCAAGCTGCAAACCGACCCGTGTGGATGAGCGAGGAGGACCACGCGCGGCTGATCGCGAGCTTGAACACTCCCGAGGGCAAAGCAGTGTCAAGGAGGAATAAGGCCAACTGCACGAAGAATCACACCAAACACACAGGTGGGGCCCAGACACACGACGAGCACTATCGTCGATTGGTAAGTTTTTTTTTGTTCTTTTATTTTTTCAATTAATTATTAATTTATTTTTTCTTTTTCAATCTCTAATATTTTTAGGAAGAGAAGCACGGTCGTCCTGTCCCGCCCATTGAGCTGCACCTCGTTCTTCACACGAAGAAGGACGGGACGATCATCGACGAAAAGGCGAAAGAAGTTCAGGTATTTAATAATTTTTTCAATTATTAATTTTTGTTTACAATTTTTTCTAACTTATATATTGAATATTTTATTTTCTTAATTTTAAATATTTAGGAACGTTTCAAGGAGTCTTTGAGTCAGCGGTTGCCCACACTAGACTCGCAATTGACTCAGGACGACCGTAGAGAGGCGTTCTTGGAGGCTGCTGAAGGGGTTCGGTCTGATGGATCAGTTCCTGGACTCGGCTCGTATGGGAGACGACTATACGCCGACGTGCCTCGGCCTCAACGCAGCGGAGCGAGCAAGAGTTACGGTCCTTCTCTGACTGAGCAGCAGCTGCGAGAGGAGGTTCAGCAGCTGCACACCGAGATGGACGATATGCGCAGCAACTTCGATTCTTGAGTCGCTGCGATTCAAGCGGATGTTCAGGCCCAGGTCGCAGCTGGATTGGCCGAGTTCTTCGGACCCCGAAATCCTGGTTCATCATCATCGGCACCGCCTCCACCACCCCCCGCTCCTCCGCAGTAGTTTAGATTTCTTTTGTTTTGTATAGTACATTCTTTTGGAAATTTATTTATATATATTTTTATTTTAATTCCATTTTTTTATTATTTAATTTAAATAAATAATTAAAATAAATAAATTAAATTAAATTAAATAAAAATAATATTTACAAATTAAATAATTTAATTTAAACAATTAATTAATTTCTAATTAATTAAATTTTTATTTACATTGGCGACCATCTGGTCGCATTTTACAAAATATAAAACGACCATTTGGTCGCAAATTTATAAAATACAAAACGACCAGATGGTCGCCTTGGTCTGATGCTCAAACGACTGGATGGTCACTAACATAAACGACCATGTGGTCACCTTTTTTGTGGGACCAACTGGTCACTTGTGTACAACTTAAATTACGACCAGGTGGTCACTATTATAGGCGACTGTCTGGTCGTTTTTTAAAATGTTGACTTTTTTGCGACCAAACACGTTTGGTCATATTTTGGTGACCATTTGGACACACAAAATTCCAGGACGACCAGCTTTTTTGTCACGCTTGGTTTGGTCACTTTTCTGGTCGTATTTGCCTTAAAAACGACCTGATGGTCGCAATTTTTTGGTCGCAATTCAGTTTTTTTTGTTGTTGTAGTGTTGCTATTATATGTGGATGATATGTTGTTGGCAGGAAAAAGAAGATAGAAATTGAAAGAAATCAATTCAGAATTTGAAATTAAAGATTTAGTGGAAGCAAGCAAGGCTCTTGCCATGGATATCACGAGAGACGGGAATAAGGGAACTCTGTTTAAAAGTCAAAAGTCCTATACTCAAAAGCTACTGAATAGAAAATCTAAACTAGTGAAGACACCATTTGCACCTTATTTCAAATTGTCAGCAAAAGACTCCCCTAGTGAAGATGACAGAGAACATCTCAGGTTCATAAACAATATACCATATTCTAATGTTGTTGGTAATATCATGTACCTCATGGTTTGCACCAGACCGGATCTGGAATATAGTGCAAGTTTAGTAAGTAAATATATGGCGAATTCGGGAAAAAGACATCGGGAGGCTGTCAAATGGATCATAAGATATTTGAAAGAGTCCTTGAACACAAGATTGTGTTATTCACAAGCAGAACCAGAAAATCAGAAGGTGCAAGGCTATTGTAACGTTCAACTATTTTACAAAAAAAAAAATTATTATTATTTTTTTTAATTATTATTATTTGATGTAGAGTAATTAATTTAATTTTAGAATTGATTAATTTAACTTTTAGATTTAATTAGAATTTATAACGTAAAATTTACGAGTTAATTTCGTTCAAAAACCTTTTTAATCGTTTTAATAGCTTAAATTAGTTTTGGTTGTATTAATAATTATTAACGAGCCAATTAATAATTATTAATCATCATTTGGCTAGTTTAAGAACTTCGGGTTTCGTTTTATAAGCTGAGATTCATTAAAGGGACGTAACCGTAATTTTTTATTTTTAAAAAATATCAAAACACTATCCATTCTTCTTTAGAAACCTCAAAGTTGACTAAAATTGACCAAACCATTTCTCTCTTCTCCCTTGAAGCCGTGGGGCTCTTCTCCCATGGAGGAGATCTTGGTTTTTCTTTGATTCTTGATGGATCGACTTGATTTCGATTACGTTGGACAGCCCTCGATCCAAGCATCATTTTCAACCTATCAATCGAACTTTTCCTCCGTTTTCTAAAGGCCTCCAAGTATGACAAAGTTTCTAAATTTTCCTTCAGATAGTGTTTTAATGGAATCCATGTTAGGAATCTTCGATTTCTTGCCGAGAAACTAGAAGATTTGAATGGAGGATTATGTGTTTTTGGGAATTTACCCTAACCCCAAAACCGAGAATGAGCCAAAACCTGTCCCATTTGAAATATACCAATTGTGGGCTGTTTTGGGATGTTTAATTATTTGTATGTTGTAATTAAATTCGGGAAATCGATTAATGTCCAAAAACCCTAATTACGGTTACCCATTGAAATTGGGAACTTCCAAACTACTTGAAACCAACCCGAAACACCTCTAAATTACCTAAAAGCCGGAAAACCAAACCCGAGACCCATTTTACTTGTAGATGCCGAGAGCATCCTTTGGGCTTTTCCTGGGTTTTTCGTCATTTTATGCTTTTAGATGTCGTTTGATCGATGTTTGGTTAATTAATGATTATTAGATGTAATTTAATTGTAGGTGTTTTTGGACCATTGCTTGACCGCACTTTTGGAGTATTGGAGCAAAATCCACTTTTGCCAAGGTGAGAATAAATAGAATTTAAAGTAGTTTTAGAAACCGAATAAGTTGAACGATTTGTAGGATCGGAAGTTGAGATTAAGGTTTGAATCGAAAGGATAAAAGAAAGTGAGCTAACATGCTTAGGCTTGGGAGTTAGCTCTAATTAAGTGAGAGAACTCATAGGTGCTTCGAAGGAAACAAGTAACTTTTGGAAGTTCTAAGTTTAGACTTACTTCAGAGTTTCCTAATGTTTATTAGAAGATAAAGGTTCCAAATATAATAAGGATTTTGAATAAGGAACTTCATATGTTTAAGAATAATGGAGCAATGAATTGGAGACTTTTATGTTAAAGTCAATAACTCGAGTTTATTAGAAGGCCGTTTGGCTTGATTTATTTATTGTTTTACAAAAGTTCCTAATTGTTTGTTTTATGTATAAGGGTAATTCATGATCCATTTATCTTTATGCCTTTCGAATTACTTTGAATGTTGATATTTATTTTACTTGCACTTGAAAGCATATTCATATCATATCATATTGCACAGTCGAAATTGGGAGGAATAATGAGACAATGCATAGACTGAGTGTGCTTGCATTATCTGGTATTATTCTTTTTATATTTACGTATATGTATCATGAGGAATGCTAAAGGACTGTGGGACTTTGCATGATCGGAGGAGATGGATAATGAGATAATGATGGAACTATGCAAGTTCACATTATCTAGTATTATCCATAATTACTATGATACATATACGAGGATACAGTGTATGACTTAGCTTGCGGGAGCTTTCATTACCTATATTTGGTGGGTGAGTTAATGAGGTGAATGCTTAGCCTACGAGAGCTCATTACCTGTCATTAATCACTAGAGGTGGGAAGATAATATTGAATAGACTTCGTATATTTTATTTTGGAAAGCGAGATAATGAAGTATAGTCAGCCTGAAGGAGCTTTCATACTGTCATTATGAGCATGTGATGATTATATTGATATAAAGGTTGTGTGCCCTTTACACTTGTTGAGCGAGATAATGAAGTATAGTTAGCCTACGGGAGCATTCATACTGTCATTATAAGCGTTATTTTGGAAAGCGAGATAATGAAGTAATGTTAGCTTGTGGGAGCTTCATTACTGTCATTATAAGCATTTGATGGTTATGTTGATGTAAATGCTGCATGTATTTTATATTTTTTGAGTGAGTTAATGAATATGTTAAGACTGAGCGAGCTTAACATTATTTATGAAAGAAAAAGGAAAGTAAACTTTTTATAGCCTAAGTTGCTATGAAGAAAAGAATTGAAACATTATGTATATCATACATTTCCATAGAGAAAAAGAATGAAATACGATGTATAGCCGAGTGCTATAGGAAAGAGGAATGAGATTGAATTGATAATGAGATAATACAAGGGTGTATTAAACCTTGTATAAATATCACACACACACACACACACACACACACACACACACACACATATATATATATATAAGAGAACTAGATTCTCAATAAATTGGAAGATCTTGAAATTGGAGATTAATACTTGATGCAAACCTTATGTATAGTATAAGGTATTTAAAGAGAATGAAATAAGATTACTATGTGTATTATGAAACATGTCAATCTAATGTTTGGAAGTTCCTCAATTATATGGGAGATTTGGTAAGTAAAAGTGGATTACTTGATACAAAAGCCTTTTGGTGGTTGAAAGGTAAGGGTATGTGATTTTTACTTGGACACAAATCCGGATGTGGGTTTGGGGTCTAATGTTACTTTACTTTCTATTTATTTTCACTAGGCTGGCTTTTAGCTCATGATGTTACAAACATTTTAGGTAATGCTCGGGGTCGTGGGAGAGGAGCTGGTGCAGTCTGATCTAGTTGATGATGATGACGGGATGGACTTGAAATACTTTTAAAGTCCATGGACACATTTATTTCATGTTTTATCTTTGAGTTGTATATTTGTATATAAGCTCATAAGAGCTTTTGTTTTAACTTTTATCACCTTGAACTCTTTTAATCTTTACACAGGAATTGCATTTCCTGGCGTTTAAATTCTCTGATTGTGAAAAGTGTAAACAGGTTGTGGATAGTCCAAGTTTTAAACATATTTACACTAAAATTTTATTAAATATTAAGTCTTCCACTGGAATCCGATTTTAAATGATTTAAAATGAGTCGGGTCGTCACAACTATGTAGATTCTGATTTTGCTAGAGACTTAGACAAGAGAAGATCAATCACATGCTACTTGTTTACATTCGACAAGAATATAGTTAGTTGAAAGGCTACACTCCAGTAATTATGATTTTATCCTCAACTGAAACTGAGTTCGTGGCTTTGATAGAAGTAGTAAATGAATCAATATGGCTAAGAGGCATCACTAATGAACTTGGATTTAACCAAAAGACTGTGGAAGTTCTTTATGACAATCAAAGTGCCATCCAGCTTTCCAAGAACCAGCAATTCCATGATAGAACGAAGCATGCAGATGTCAAGCTTCATATTAGAGAAAAGACAGAAAGTGAGAAAGTAAAAGTTGTAAGAGTACATACAATTGAGAACTTGGCTAACATACAAACCAAACCAGTAGCAACACAGAAATTTGAGTCCTGTCTCAAAGGTGCAGGCATAGTCGAGTCTGTTTGAAAGAACATCTTGTCTGTAAAGAGGAATTGAAGCTATCTTCAAATTTGATCAAAGGTGGAGAATTTGTTAAGCTAATTGCTGGTTGATGCAACTTGAAGGAAAGCCACCCTAGCTGAAATGTTATTGAGATTGTAGTGACAGTTAAAACTTAGTTGTTGCATTTCCTTTGTATCACAATTTGTAAACTTCATTCCAAGTAAATAAACTTTTGATTTATTCTTCATTTTTCTTAGATTTCTTGGTGAAGTTCATTGATTGTTCTTGAATAGTTAACAAAGTGCATGAAAATAGTCTCAAAATGAATTAGGAATTTCTTTATTAAAAAAAAAAGAGAAAAAAAAAACTCATTTCCTAGATCTTTTGTAGAGGCTTTCAAAAGCTATTGTTGAGATATATATATGATTAAATTTACCTTTACCTATTAGCTTAAGCTTTTGGGTATAGTAGGTGATTTATCATAATTAATATCGTATTATAGTAGAAGGTCTTGAGTTCAAACCTTCATTGTGTTATTTGCTCTTATTTCCTCCCCATTTAAATATTCAATATGTTTGAGTCTTGTGCAAATATCCAAACTCACATGTGGGGGGGGGGGGGTATTGATATATATATGATTAAATTTATCTTTACTGATTGGTTTAAGCTTTTGGGTATAGTAGGTGATTTATCATATTTAATAGTTATTTCAAACTAACACTTACTTGAATTTGATGATGAGACAAAACTTAGAGCTATTGATAGTTTAACAGGTTAACCATGGTAATAGCCAGTTTGGAATGGAAATAATAGTAATTGTCCATGAGAAATTTTTTTTTATGTAAATAGCCTTATTATTTCAGCTACGTAATAAGAGGGAAGTTGAAATTTTGAAGTTGCCCCTCTTATTGACAAAATGAAACTCACAGTGTATGTAGGCGCACTATACTAGACGTATACATCAATGCAGACTAGGGAACCGAAACGTCATCAAATTTAAGCTCATTAATACGGTTTCTGGCCACGTGCAGTAGTGGTTATCCCCTTTACTTTCAAATTCAGACTTTATTTCCCTTCTTCAATCAATCTACTCTCTTTTTCGTTTTTTAAACTCTATCAAAACCCATTTCGTCTGAAAACCCATTTCTTCTTTAAAAAACAATTCGTTTTTGCTAAAAAGGGGAAGAAGTAAGACACCTTCCTATAGATTTTTGTGTTTTCTAATGTTTTTGCTTGAAGATTTTGAGATTTGTCTTCTTACATGTGGCTATTTGAAGGAAAAAAATCATATTTTTCTTGGTGTTCTGGAAAAAACAACCAATATTTTCGAGTTTTGGCAAGATATCTGGTGTTTGCATGTTATTTGTGGGGGATTTCTTTGTTTATGAAAGATTTATGGCGTTTTGCATGTTGTTTGTAGGAGATTTCAAAGTTCATATATGTGGCTATTTGAAGAAAAGACTTGCATGTTTTACAATTTTTTATGGAAAGCATGCATGGAGTTAAATTAGTTTTGTAAATTTGTAAGATTCATTCTTCATATTCTGATTAAAATTGGTAACATTTATTCTTCAATTATTTTTGATAGATGGCAGATTCAGAGGGTGGTGAGTCAGATACTTCAATAGATCATGATTCACAGAATCAAGTACACGTGGTATTACTTGTACATATAATAGTACTACATGTCCTTTGACTTTCAAATTGAATTACATCTTTTTGATTTTCAGACAACTGACTCTATAGTCCAGGATAAAACAAATCAGAGTGCTAGGAGGAAGTTTGGAATGAAAGGTATTCAAAAAGGGGCTGCTTCTAAATGAGAGGCGAAGAACACACATAAGGTGTGCGTTGACATGTTGTCTTTGATTTGGTATAATATGAGCAACATATAATCAAAAGGGGTATAATACGTATGGGTGGTATAATATATTTCGTATACTCTGTTTCTGACCTATTGTGTATACTTTGTTACTGTTTTTTTTATCAATATCATGTATAACATGTATATGCTGTTTCTACGGTGTCTTGCATTAGTCATTTGTGAAAATAACTATATATATCTGAAGGGATGATTTACTAAATTAGCGGAATTTATTTAGTAACACAAATTAACACTTAATTTAGGATCTATTAATATCATGCAATTTGTGATAAAAACATGTAGATTCATGCTCGTTTTTCGAAAATTAAAACCCTTTACTTACATTGAGTAAAATATGGAGAATCGGTTGGAGGTTTCTTTACAGCATCAAATCCTCAGCAACACCGGATCTTCTACGCTATATCCCGATCGATCAAACGAAATCTGATTGTGGGATCGAACTTAAGAAGAAATTGGGAAGAAGAAAAATATTTTATTCCCAATAACACTAGGAATTTCGGCCAAGGGAAGGAGAAGGGAAGAAGAGAGAGTTCCAACTTTCTATGGAATTGAATTGTGTGATTTATGAATGACCCAACCCTCCTATTTATAGAAAAATAGGAATCCTGATCACATTAGGATTAATCTATAGAGATAAATACAAAAAGAAAAAAGATTATCTCTTTCCTTTATCTAGCAATTTCGAAAATGCCTTGGATAAATAGGAGATTATTTTATTTTCTTTATTTTTTATTTATCTTGGGTAAATAAATCTATGTAATTATTTTAGGATATAATTCAAACAATTATCTCCTCAAAATACATGTCATGACCAATTTTATCATCATAAAATAATAAATAAATACAATTTATTTAATTAATTATTTTGGGCCAATTCCAATTGGGTTCATTAATCCAATTGGGCTTGAAATTCTCTCTTAAATTAATAAGTCCAACTTAATTAATTTATTTATTAATTACCATTTAAATAAAATATTTTATTTAAACAATTAATATTTTCTCCCGACTAAATATTATCCAATTAATATTTTATTATTAATTTAATTAATTTTAATTATTAATTTCCGTTTAAATATAATTATTTAAACAATTAATAATTGTTAATTAATTTCAAATTATTAATTACCATTTAAATATACTCAATATTTAAATAATTAATAATGTATAATTAATAATATTTCATTATTAATTTCATGTTTAAACAAACTCATTATTTAAACAATTAATAATGTTTATATTAATTCTTGTTTAAATATACTCAATATTTAAACAATTAATATTGCCTATTTTAAGTAATTCACTTTACTTAAAATTTCCATTTCTTCTACTTGATTTCGCGACTACGATATTTGGGCTAGCATAGGGACCTGATGAACCTATAGATCATGGGCTTAATAATTAGTCAATTAAGTGATTAACACATAATCGATTAATTACTTATTATCTAACTATGAATAATTCCACTATAGATTCATAGCTGAACTCCCCTCACTATAGATGAGTTATGTCCATTTAGTTTATCATTATTTATATCTCGTGATATTATCCTTCACGTGGAACCCCCATAATTACGGTGGATAAATTTACCGTTTTGCCCCTGTAATTCTTGCTTTATCCTTGTGTTCCCGCTGATTCTCCAATGAACTTTATCTTTAGTTGAACTAGAGATAAGATACTTCGTGATCAATAGAAGTCATGACGTCACTTGTTCATGTCTCAAATCGAGACATCAAGGGAGTTTCCTAAAGTTCCTAAAATGTTTAGGTATCGCACCGATACCGGTTAATTTATAGGAAAGTTATGAATTCCATCTCGTGAAAATGAGTTCCCACTACTTATCTAGTCATGTTCCCAAAACAGGAGTGTATTGAGCGTTCTTACAGATCGCTCTCAACTATATGAATCAAAGAACATAACTCCACAAATAGGAGTCCGCATTTCACTCAGGATTGAGATCTATCACGGTTGATAAACTTAGTTTGATATTCGATTATTTCTCGTAAACGATACTAATGAGAAATTTGATCGAACATCGTGGTCCTGTCTTATACAATCAACATTGCATATGATACTTCCATTTCATGTCTCCCACATGAATGATCAGGATTCGATCATTTGTCTATAAACAAAATGCGAAGCTATCAACAGTGTTACCAGGATAAGGTTCCCAAACGTTATCCGTTTACTGTAGACACGTTTAAGTTACTCATCTCGACTTTAATCCTCTCGTATGACTCACATACTAAGTCGTGATTTCATAAGAGTGACTCAGGGTTTTACTATTTGAATGTTTGATATTTATATATTTCCATATATTCCTAATATCATTAATTGAATCAATCTAGATAATATAAAGAACTTATGTTTATTTATTTAATTTATTCTTAATAAATTATTATTATTAAATAATTACAAGTTCTAGGACACCATTCCTAACAATATCATGTACAATTATACTACTTTTACGCAATATTGCTTGTAGCATGTTTATAATATATCTCAAGCTTCATATTATCCCCATTTCAACATGTTGTTCTGTGTATTTTGTATAGTATGTAACGTATGCCGTATTGTACCTTTTATAACATGTTATTCACCCCCACATGAGCACTATAATGTGTATAACATGTATAAACTATTTAATGTATATTTATAATAAGGGACTGAATTGATACATCTGAAAGCAGTTTGGATGCATGACTAACGCATGAACGTTTACTGCAAGACAAAAATCCTAGAACTCCTTAAACTGAAAATGCATCAAAGCAACAAAAAAAAAAGCTCTTCATTAGCAATTTTCTTAACCTACCCACATCAAACTTCCCCACGCAACTCTTGCTCAAGATAATAAGAAGGATAATTCCTAACACCATTAGAGGCGTCTTGCTGTTTAATATAGAGGTGAGTGAACTAGATTCACACTAGCAGACTTCAGGTTACTAATACGACTAAATTGTGGTGAGGTGAAGTACGTTAACATAGAGAAGATTACAGCTAGTATAATAATAGATGCATTCTTCAAAAAATATTCAGCCTTAAAACTAGTAACACTAAGGGAGAAGATAGAGGGATACAAATTCAATGATGACATGCTTTCTGTGAAGTAACATAGAGAAGATTACACCTAGTATAATAACAGGTGAATTCATGGAAAAATATTCAACCCCAAAGCTAGTAACACTAAGGGAGAAGATAGAAGGATATGAATTCAATGATGACATGCTTTCTGTGAAGTTGGAATTTCTAGAGAGCATAGTGGTTGCTAAAATACATACAAATAAATTAGAACCCCTCCACTTGAGGTTGGTGGAAGACAACAATCTGTTTAAATCGTATCTGTGGGGGCATGTCGCTTATAAATTACTTGTTGACAGTGTCGTTGGATCGGTAAGTAGCCAGTTACCCTCATCAATGACAATTTCTGGTTTTACATACACCCTTATTTATTGGGCGTATAAGATCATACCAAAGTTGCCAGACAATGAGAGGTACGACAAACAAATTACAAGATCAGGGATGCTGCGAATCATGAATTGGGATCTTCACAAATTAGCTGACAGGAGGAAATTGGAAAGAGGGATTTTCAATGAAAAGGTATCAAGCATAGTTGAGTTTGAATGTTATTCTTAATACTTATGGTATAAATTGTAAAATAAAATGTATTGATTGAATAGATTGTGATGGTTCCCATTCAGCCTATCGAAGAGGAGATGAATATGGAAGCTCTTGCCCCATTAGTTCCATGGTAGTAGAGGGAAGGATAAGGTGTTGGATGATGAAGTGGAGTAGGAGAATGAAGCAGGTTCAAAAGAAGATTTGGAAGAAATGGACTAATTTCTCAACCCTAATATGAATGAGACAAGACACTTGGAAAAAGGGAACTACACTACCGAAACAAGCTTGAGTGAACTTAAAGGAATCCTTGTTGTCGGGTTGGCATCCCTCAATGCAAAGGTGGACTCTGGGTTCGATGAATTAAAAATTAAATTGATGAAGATATCTGAAGGACAACATATAGAAGATGATCAACTTCCTTTCTCATACCCAACAGCCACACATTCGGTATGTACATGTAGTATCAACATATTATAATAAATCTTTTAAATTGGTAACTTATAATCTGTACTACATGTATTATCAGCAGCGATTTACGAGTAAGGATGGGGAGAACAAACGTACTTCGCTAGATGAAGATGATTTTGTTGACTTATCGTGTTCAACAGATGTTGTGGTGGAGGTATGTACATGTTCTAATTTCTATAGTACATGGTATACAAATCATGAAAAACGTAAGGCTCTTCTCGATGTGACATCATTTTAGATGGTGACATATAATATAAAACAATGTACACGTTATATATCTTATAAATCTGTTAAACATTGTGCAGAATTATGATACGTATATTTCGTATAAAGTGTTAATGACATACTAAAAATTGTAGGGACATGAAGAAGTTGATACCCAAGTAACGTTGCATTCAAAGGGGGCTTTGGATGCCCAGTTCCCATAATCCCTAGACCTTTCAGGGGGAAAGACCACCAAAGATGCATCCCCTAAAGATGTAGTTACCGGAATCAATCAAATAACCTTCATATGAATCATTAAAAATTGATTGTACATCATATAATGTTTTTATTGAACTAACCCACAATAAATACAGGATGACAACAAGCCAATACCCAAATGCCCCCCTAATGCTAAAGAAGTGAGAAGGATACTAATGTTGGAGCAACAGAGGTAAAATAACAAAAATTGTTTGAACTAAATTGAGCACTATATTTCCACTACAAATTGACTGTACATTGTATAATGTTTATTCACAAGTCGCAAAGAATGTGAGGTCAACAAGAGAAAAAAGACAGGACTCCAATACAAGGAACCATACACAAGCGCCTTCGGGTCAAAAGAGGACAAAACAAAAAAGGGAGTGTTGAGACAAGAGCAATAGCAAAAAAACGAGGACGGGGGGCAGGAAGAGCACAACTAGGAAGACCAAAGAGGAAGAAGGTTGTGGGAGAAGATAAGGAATCAACAAAGCAAGCTAGTGCAACTAATGAAATCAGTAATGAGAACAATAAGTAAACAATTGGGATACATGGTCTATAGTGTGAACTATACATAATATGCGTTACATATTCTATGGATATTATATAATGCTTTTGTTTTTAACTAAACTACAACTTATGCTTGGAGGATTAACTATCGTACATATTTTGGGTATTTTTCAACTGATACTTAATTTTAAATAACTACTAGTATCATGTATATACGATGTGTATAATTGGTAGAATTTGTATTGCATTTTCGTACTTATATTATTTTGTTAACATATTATGAGCATTTTGGGACTGGTACTTAGTTTTGATAAAACACGTACTATGTGTGTATAGATGGTACAATGTGTATTTCATTTCATAATTATATATATTTTTAACATATTTTTGTATTTTGGTTCTTGCACTTAATTTTAAAACAGTATTATCATGTGTGTACGACATGTAAAGTTGGTACAATGATTATTTCATTTTATATGGGGGTGCTTGTACCAGTTATACACGTCGTACACACGATACTAATGTACCATGTTTTGGTCATTTTGGGACTGGTTCTTAGTTTTGAAAAACATTAGTATCATGTGTTTACGTCATGTATAACTGGTACAATGTGTATTTCATTTCATGCTTACATATGTTTTTAACATATTTTTGGCATTTTGAGCCTGTCACACAGTTTTGAAAAACAATAGTATCATGTATGTACGACATGTACAATTGGTACAATGAGTAAACAAGAAAGTTTAAGTGAACAACATCTATTAGAAAAAAAACGAGAAATTTATGAATGGCGTATATTCAAAAAAATTTGAAAATAAAGACGTTTCAGTTTAACAAAAAATATATACTTATGTATTTGAAAGAGCTAATGATTACATATTTGCATCATGTATATATAATACTACGCATATGATATATTGTACGAATACGTAGTGGGGTTTGCCAGGAAAATGTGCGTCTGGTTTACTTCTTAACTAACTCAACGTCACTAATTGAATTGACACGCCATTCGATAAAGAGAGCGCAATTATATATATCAAAAGCAATTTAGTATTTTTGTGTTGTGTTTTATAGAGCGGAAAATAACAAGTACGGTGCATTTTGAATCGTCCAATTCCGAGCTAAAACGAAAAAGTAATCAAAAAAAGAAAACTAGATTTTAATTATAATATATATATATATATATATATATATATTCTATTTTTTTTTAAAAAGAAAAAAGAAAAATTCAAACACGCAGCAGCCATCAGATCAATTCCTATCTCCATCCAACGGTCGTCGTTCGTCCACGTTCATCATTTATATATATATATATATATATAAAAGAACGCTTTTCAGCCGTTCGATCTTGCCTAGTCGCATTTGACGCTCCCTGATTCGCCACATCGCGCGCGTGACTCCCAACCGCCTGAGGCCACTGCTGCCGCTGAGGCAAGCCGGCCACACTCAACTGAAGCCTCCAGCCGGTGCTCGTCACATGGCCTTTGTTTTCCCTATGCTTACTTTTTCTTTTTCCAGATGCCCTGAATTGACGTATCTGCCCCTATCTTTTAGTTTTATTCCCTCCACTTCTTGACTCTTGTTTGGTTTACTTGCTAACCGAATTTGAAGCTCCACTCACAATGTCTATGCTGCCCGTTTTACCCCTGTGGCCATTGAAGTTTTTCATGTTTTGTTATTAATTTGAAATTCAGATTTCTTCAGCCAATGACAAGCTGCCATGGATCAACGGTAAAAAGATCTCTTCTTCCTCTTCATATGGCCGAAATCAGTGAAGAAAATCTAATTTTTGGCCTCCAATGTTGAATCATCTTGAAGCAATATTTATATTATTTTGGGATAAATTTGAGTGATTATTTAGGCTATTTTCAAAGCCATTATTGTAAGAGCCTTAAATTTCATATTCAATCTTTTGGAGAGTTTTGTAATTGAGTGAAAATTTATAATTCACACTTGAGGTCGGTTTCCTAGCCCGTAAATAAAAACGGTTTTAGGTTTGATCTTGCTCCCGGTAAAAGGATCGGGTTTGTTCTTGATCCCGAAAAAAGAACGGTTGAGTTTGATCTTGAGCCCGATAAAAGGATTAGGTTGTACTTTCTCCCGAAAAAGGTATACAATTCCCGAGAAGCTCTCAGGGAGTGGACTAGGCTGGATTTTGGCTGAACCACTATATATCTTGGTGTTATTTTCTAACTTTATCCTCTTTAATTTATTGCACTCTTATTAATTGTTAAATATTTATTGTGCATATTAATTGAGATCATTAATTATCAATCATTGGAAATTAAATTGATGCTTCACATATTTGAAGCATAATTGATTGTTAGAATTTGTTTATGATTAAATATTTCCCATGTTTATTAAAAACCAACATACTTTGTTAGAGGGAATTTTAGTATAAAATTCATATTGATTGCTTAAGTTTAAAAAGTCGAAGTCATTAATCGAAAAAGTTTTTAAATTAACCTAAAACCCTATTCACCCCACTCTAGGGTACCCTACACCGGTATTGGGCTACCATTTCCTGCGCACACCCTGTGTGCCAGTGATTGTAGCCTTTAAAGATATATTGCCAGCGCATAGTGTATGCGCCGGCAATGCTGACATCAGTAGAGCTTCGGATTCTTGTAGTGGATTGCCATACCAATCCAACAATTGGTATCAGAGCAAGTTTCTCTTCTTTGTGAAAAAAATTTATATTGCTATATCTTTTTACTTGAAACACTAACAATGGGTATCAAAGCAAGGTTGCTCACTTTGTTAATTTTTAAATTTGTATAAACTTAATTGTTTGAGCAAAATGGAAAATTTAGGTTTTAAAGTTAATGGTAATAGTAAAGGTCAATCTCCATCTAGGCCACCATTCTTTGATGCTTCTAACTATGCATATTGGAAAGCAAGAATGAACATTTATTTTCCATCTATTGACTATGCTTTATGGCTTGTCATTTCCAATGGACCATACATCCCTAAAAAGAATATAAAAACAATAAAGTGCCAAAGTTAGAAAGTGAGTATGATGAAAATGATTTAAGAAAATGCTCTTTGAACTCTAAGTCTATTAATTGCATATATTGTGTTTTAAATAAAAGTGAGTTTAATACAATCTCCATGCGTGAATCGGCTAAGGAAATTTGGGATAAATTAGAAGTAACACATAAAGGAACTAATCAAGTTAAAGAGACTAAAATTAGTGTGCTTGTTCATGAATATGATTTATTTAAAATGGATGCTAATGAGTCTATTACCGATATGTTTGCTCGTTTTACTAACATTATAAATGCCTTAAAGAGCCTTGGTAAAGAGTATGCAATTTCGGAAAATCTAAGAAAAAATCTTAGGTGTTTGCCTAAGGCTTAGGAAGCAAAGGTGACGACTATCCAATAAGTTAAGGATCTCACTAAGATTCCTTTGGATGAATTAATTGGCTCCCTAATGACTCATGAAATTACAATGAAAGATCACACAGAGGATAAGTCTAAAAAGAAGAGGAGCAGTGCTTTGAAGGCTAAATATGTTCAAGAGAATTCAAGCTTAACTGATGATTTTGAGTTGGATGATGAAGAACTTGCCTATCTCACTAGGAAGTTCAAGAATCACTTCAAGAAGAAGCAGTTTTCGAAGAAAAATCACCGCAATGATTCAAAAGCACATAGTAGCAACAAAGAGGAAACTTGGTATGAATGCAAGAAACCGGGGCATGTTCGATATGATTGCCCTGAATTGAAGTTGATGGCTGTCGAAACCATAAAAAATAAATACTTACTCTTGGAATTTATAAATGTGTAGTAGTGATGAGTAAGGTCGATCTCCATAGGGAAAATGAATTAAATTAAAGTTAAGAAAAAGGAAGGTTTTGAGTTTTAGAAATAAAACGAAAAAAAAAACTAAAATGAATATATATGAAGAGAAAAACATCCAACTAAAGGTTAATCTCGGTTATGGTTCATGGATCAGATCATCGATTACTAAACATGCATTTCTAAATTCTTCTCTAAATTAGTTGGTTGTCGCTGAAACAACAAGTGCTCTTCCTTAATTTCTCGATAGCCAAGATACGATCTAATGCCTACTTCCTTAAGTAATGGATAACCCTAGAATACCGATAATAAGATTTAACCCATTAACAGCATTAAGACGAGAAGAACCCAATTCTAACTAACAAACACGGTACGACCGATTCACTTAAGTTAGATCATAAATTCCTATAACATAAATTAAAAAGTGTTCTTAATCAATTCATGCTATTATGCTACTTGTATTAAAACAATTAAACAATTAAGGATTTAAACGTTCTAACTAGCAATATGATAAATTAACAATTGAACATATAGTCACTATGCACAATAATTAATCAACAATAAAATATGTAAAGAGAAAATATGAATAAAGAGAAATAGGAATAAAATTAAGGAAAAACCTCACAAATTTATGCACCAAAACTCAATAATCCTCTAGTTGGAATAAAGAATTTAGCTGGAAAACATATTTAAAACTACCTAAAAGTCCTAAGACGACACACGCATGCGAGCAAGGGAACTCTAACTGCCAACGTCTACACGAGCACTCCCGTCTTGCAACATTCACAAAAAAATCAGAATCGGCATCGTTGACCATGAATTTTGCAAAGTTCGATTGGTGAACCTGAAACATGAGAAATTATAGTACAACATGTATGATAAGTATATTGTGTGTATGTTGAATAAATTATTATACCTTCAACCGACGACCATTATTGAGACAAGATCGAAGTTCACTAGCAGTCCAATTCAATAATGTCTACTTATTCCTTGCAACAGAAGATCTACGATCTGAAAACCATGATTGCATTTTTAGTAAAGCTTCTTCGAAAACTCTCTGATATGTTCGTTGTCATAATGTTAAAATGAAGACCACCAAAGAACGCACGCGCCCATCTTGGAAAACCAATCCCTTCCAAATATGATTCCAACCTAGGTTCCATTATGAACATCTATTCCTCATGTTTTCAAATTCATCAACCGAAAAAGCACTAGCAGCTCGTTTGAAAACATCACTTAGCTTTCTTCTGAAAATGGCTCTTTATATTGTTTGAAATATGAAACATACATGTATCATAATCAGCTTGGGGAAATACCTTCTCGATAGCCTTCATTATACTACCTTGACGATCGGATATAATCGAAAGTTTGGAGAGTTCATCACCAATCACATTCTTTAAGTTGACGAAAAATCATTCCCATGACAAATCATTCTCCGAATCCACAATATAAATGACAATAGGAAATATTTGATTGTTTGTATCCATGCAAACGACTACAAACATCGTCCTGCCGTATTTGTTTCTTAGAAAAGTACCATCCATTGATATAACCGGCCTGCAATGCGGGAAACCTTTTATCGAAGCATCAAGAGCAATGAACACATACTTGAAACAGAATTCTTCATCATATTCGTACTGATTGTATGTCCCTATAAATAATGAGTATTATTAGTGTTCACTGTATCAGACGTATAGTCTCATGCGTTGTACAATTTGTGTCACAAAAACATAACAAAAATTTACACACGTACCAGGATTACGCTGCTCTACTTCATAGCAAAATCTAGACAAATAAAGATACGAAGATTCAGGACTGCCACACATTTCATTCATAATCATTTCCCTTGTCGCTTGTGCCTTGGCATAACTTATTAAAAAGCCGTGATTATATCGCATCATCTCTATGATGTCTTGAGGCTTCATGATTGCCCAAATAGGGGAATAGACTTGTTTGACGAATAAAGCAACAACATCGAATGATGCTTGCGTGTGATCATTCTTAACAATATCAATCAGACAAGAATAACAATCATAATAGGTATCCACATTGAAAGCATTTGAAACCTTGAACTTGGATGCACGTAGGTACCACCCACATTCATCATGCAAGCAAGCAATGTAAACCCTAGACACATTAGACCGAGCTGAATTGAAAGTTATTCTTGAGTGCCAATACCTTCACAGTCAACTTCAATAACTTCTTCAATGCATATATATCCTTTACAAAAACATTGAAGTAAGATCGATAGTCTCGCAAGTCAAGTGTGTCTATGAAACGATAGTCATCTGGAATATATACCTCGTTAGATTCACATGTATTTATATCATCATAATATTGTTCCTTATTCACAATCTCTTAGCCACAACCTCCATCAACTAGTACATTATGACCATCGTCTTCCAAGAGATCTTCATCTTCTTCTGGTATTGTTGGTAATGGTAGTACGTCTTGTACATACGTATACTCAGCGTCTTTGTTGAACTAGTGCCATCTACACCCTGACATTGATCATGTAATTCGGCAGTGTCCACGTCCACTTGACACTGATCCTGTGACGTATCTCCATGATCTGAGACTGGTATACCATGTGGTACTCGTACTACCATTTCAATTTCAAGATTGGTATCCTCATCAACCTCCATCTCGCATGTCCCGTGCTCGATAATAATGGCGCAAGCTAGGATTTTAGAACCCAAACAATGAAGAAGATACGTAAAATCTTTAAGATTCTCCATCAGCACATATTTTGCGACGTTCAAATAAAAAACTATCTCAATAAAAACCCAGAAAACGTTGATGCTAACTAAAATATCCGTCTTCTCTTCAACATGTTCCAAAAAAAACCCTCATAATCAGAAACATTATTCAGGTCTGCAATCTCCCAAGAAAACCAACGAACTCTTTGTGAACGTCACAATAGCCTCCATACTTAAGCACAACAAATTTAGAATCTTTGCCTACAGAGAATAATACATAAGCCAAACTAAATACACATGTGTATGATAAAAAAGGTATAGGATATCCAACACGTACTAAAAAATAACATGACTATACATGGGTTGTTCATGCTACAATGTTAACACGAAATAAACGAGAATCTTCGTATGAATCTGAGAATATGAACAAATGGTACTTTGAGGTAAACCTTAAAAATATGAAGAAGATGATATATATAGAAAAACATATCTGAAATTGAAATAAATTTAGAAAAAGAAAGGGAAATCAAAATTGAAATTCCGAATTGTGGGAGAGGAAATGAAGGAGAGATATGACCAATATTCCAAGAGAATGAACTCAAAAACCTTAGAAATCTGTGCACAACAGGTACTATGCCTGATTGTGACTGACAGCCTCACCTACTACCACTGTTTTCCTTAGACATTGGTTTTGCAAATGATGATTCAGATAAGGGGTATAATAGGTATGGACAATTGATAATGATGATTCCATTAGCTATATTTTCTAATCTCAAAAGTGGTGGATATATTTTTGTACATGTTACTAAAAAGTGGCTATTTACATCATTGTCTTTGGTCTAATTAATTCATCTTCCTTGGATATAAAAATCTAGGTTAAATATATAGATTATGGGTGAAATGGGGCGGGACGGGGTGTAAAGGGGGTACCCCGTTTACACCCCGCCCTGTTTAAGGTTTTTTTTCCTCACCCCACCCCACCCGCCCCAATTAACTCTATCCCTCGCCTCGGACTCACCCCATTTATTAAACGGAGTGGGGGAAATTGTTAAAAATGCATGTTCTCGTATATCTTTTTATATTCAAAGTTCAAATTTTCAATGATAATAGTGCCTAATAAAGCATAAATTAAACAAATAAAACTCTTCATTGTAATCCATATCAAAATAAATCTAGAAACATTAAAGTAGATAAACGGAACGAGGAGGGGTGTAAACGAGTGAACAAAATTCCCCCGCCCCTGCCCTTTTTATAAAACGGATGAAGTAAAATTCTCCAGCCCCTGCCCCGTTTATTATACGGGTCTGACGGGGTAGAACGAGGAAGCAGGGTCGGGGTTTTAGCTTTCACCAATAATATAGATAGCCACATTTCTTCTCCCTTTTTTAACAAATGTCCACCTCGATGGAATTTTATGTTATATAAATAGCCATAAGAAAAGAATTAAAATACTAAATTTCCCTTATGTCAAATCAGCACATCAAATCAGTTTTTTTTTAAAAAATATATAAAAAAATCTCTCACCCCCCTCTCTCTATTTACATGCCCAAAACAACTTTCCCGCTTTTTCTTTCTTTTCGGATTTTCTTTCTCTCTCTCTCTCCCTCATTTCTTTTTCTTTTCTCTCTCATTTCCCTCAAACCTCCATTGATTCCCTCTTTTTCTTTCTATTTCTTTTTCAAAAATTCACCATTCTGGAGATGTGAGATACCAGATTTTGATAGAATTTGCTGATTTTTAAGGGTGTTGAAAGCTGGGAAGCTTGGGAGCAGCAAGAATTTCTCTAATTCTTTCTGTTTATCTATCTATATCTTTTAGAATCATCTTGTTAATTTTAGTTTTATGGATTGCTAGTTTACTTTTTTTACTTAGTTTTCTTTATTCTATTAGTTTAATTAAATATAATTAAATTTTGATTTCTAGATAAAGTTTGGTTAATAATAGAACAGTACTTAGGTAGTAATTAAAATCTCAATCCTAGAGGACGAACCTTATGACCTTTTTCACATCACTATATTAAAACTTGACCCCGTACGCTTGCAAGTATTGATATTTTCGTCAACAAGTTTTTGGCACCGTTGTCGGGGATTGACAATTTTTTATTTTTACTTTGTATTTTTTGAATTTACCTGAGCTTTGATTTAGAATTTTTATCCTCTTTATTTTTCTTTATTTTTATTATTACTTTATCAGCCTTATCTTTTTACTTGCTTTGTTGGTAAGTATGGATTTAATTTATCAGAGGCCTAATGAAGAATCATTGCGTCAGGAAGTGGATAGAATTTAGATTTTACTTCTTTCAAATCAAATAGCAGTACTTTTTTGCCAATTGTCCTCTCTAACAGCCCAATCAAGAATACCTCTTAATAGATTTCATTTTCAGTCAAATATTTCTCATCCTTAACACTATCCCATCTATGAAAATACGAATATGGCTTTCAGGGAAATCATGTACCAAATTATTACCAATCAGAGCCTTTTAATCATGTAAATCATTATTATGGTGATAATTTGAGTTATATGCACTCACCCATTGGTTATTCCAACCAAGTTGAAATGAAATCCCTTAGAGGACCAAATAAAAACATTTGTTTCAGTTTCTTGGGAAAGGTTTAAATTCAATGAAGCAAAGAGACCAAAGTTGATAGTATGAGGATTGCTTTGAAAATTTTAGAAACTATAGTTGGTCATTTATTTACTTCTATAAATACATTATAAGAGAATAATTCTCCCAAAGATACTAAGATCAATGTTGGAGAGCCATTTGAAGCTCTATACTTAGATAGAGATGAGGAATTTGAAGAACAAGAGTTTCAAAAAGAAGAGTTGTTTGAGTATATATAGGAAGAACAACAACTAAATTTCCAAGAAGAGAAAAATCAGGCTTAAATTCAAGGGGCTAAAATGCCTAATATCTTTTGTTTACCTGATGATTCTCCCAGTCACAATTTCTCTCTTCCTGATTCTCAAGAGTTGTTTTACAATTTTGATTTTCAATTTGATGATATGTTTGAAATTTCTAACAAAATTGTTCCTCTTTCAGGTTCCCAAGAAGACCAAAGAAACTTAGTAGATATACTGGGTAAAGTAGGTTCAAGGAATAAGGGACTGGAAAAAATTGATGAATTTCATACTCTCTGATAGAATTAGAGAGATATAGTCTAGCTATAGACTATAACTAAAACGCTTATGTAACGTCCCGTTATTTTGTGATAAATTTTATTTATTTATTTATTTATTTTAATTTAATTCAAGTAATTAAGTTCATTTATTTATTATTAAATTAGAAATTTACAATTTATTTCATTTTAATTCATTTTAATGGCTTTATTTATTTAATTACGTTTTAATGGTGTTAATAATTATTAACGGGCCAATTAATAATTATTAATCACCATTGGGTTAGTTTGAGATGTTCGGGATTCGTTTTAAGCCAAAAGTCTTAAAAGGGGCAAAATCGTAATTTCCAACTTCCTAAATATCTATTTACTATTTGTCATCTTCTTTAAATGAGTCATTGACTCATTTTTGACCAAAACATCACCATTTTCTTCTCCAAACCCGAGCAACAAAGGGAAGAAAAGAGAAGAGGAAGAAACGGTCGCCCGGGCTCGTTTCTTGGCCGTTTTGCGTGATTTCGGATGCGTTGGAAAGCTCTCGCCGAGACCTTTCTACCCATTCCACTCTTGGAACGTTTCCAACTCTCTAAGGTAAGCCCTAGATTTCGAATTCTCATTGAACTTCCATGGAAATTGATTCAAGCTTTTGTGTTCTTTCGATTTCTTGCCTGTGAAACTCGGTGTTTGTCAATTCGGGAGTAGTTTTATGTGTTTTTGGAAACTATTTCATAACCCTAAAACCGAGTTTCAATCGAAACCCTTTCCGTTTGAAATTTACCCTTTTGGGATTGAAAATGGGTTAGAAATTAATGAATGAATGTTTATTTAAATTCAATTCGGAAAGGGATTAATGTTCAAAAACACTATTCATCGATACCCATTGAAATCGGGATTATCGAATTTGATTAAAACCAACTCAAAACGTATTTTGAATTGCCAAAAAGCCGAAAAACCAAACCCGAGACTCGTTTTTGATGATAGGGCCGTGGGCCTCTTTGTGGGTTTTATTGGGTTTTCGTTGCTTTGTATGTTTAGTAATTGTTTGAATGATAGTTGGTTTCATTATTGATTGTTACGATGTAATTCGTTTGTAGGTGTTTTTGAACTTCGTGGTTGATCGCTCCTTCGAACTTAGGAGCTAAATCATCTTATTAATAAGGTGAGAATAGTTAGCATTTAAATTAAATATGGAAAGCAAACTAGTGTGATGGTTTGAGAGTTTGAAACTAAGATTAGAATCCGAACCTAAGATTAGAGGGTTGTGAGTTAGTGCCCTTAGGATTAAGAGTTAATCCTTTAAGTGAGAACTTAGAAATTCCGAGAAAGACTTTGAATCTTAGAAGATTCTAACTTAGTTTCGTTATGAAACTAAGGTTGGATTATTTTGAAGTCAAAATGATCCAACTTGTAATTTAAAACGGTTAATAGAACCTCGGATTATTTGGAAGTATAGAATCCAGGAGGACATAGGTTAATCGTTTAAATTATGATTCTAATCTTATTACTAATATCGGAGTTCGATCGTCATATCGTTCATTCGAGTTTCTCGAGTTATTTTACTTTTTGTCATTTACTTTATGTCTTTACTTATGCCCATTTACCTTATGTGTATTTTAATTACTTTATCATTTACTTTACTTTATTTAATTGTACAAGCATATGCAAGCATATGCATAACATTTTGCACCATTATTTATTATACTACAACATCTCGCATCATTGAAAAGAGAAAAAGAAAAGAATGAAAAGAATGAAAGGAACGGTGGATGAGTGGATTCCCACGTTACCTTCATGCATAAGGTGAATGATGGATGAGTGGATTCCCACATTACCTTCATCATGCATAAGGTTGAATGGTGGATGAGTGGATTCCCACATTACCTTCATGCATAAGGATAAGGGTGGATAGTTTGTAAAAATCCACATTACCTTCATTACATGCATAAATGGCAATTGCGTATCCTATGGATGTACTCATTACTTTTATACATATGATAGATGAGAAAGAGAGTCGAGATGTTATTTTTTTTGCAAAGTCATTTACTTTTCTTACTTTATGTTATAACAAGTTAAAGGATGAACAATTAGCCTAAGTGTGCTAATTAGTTTCATCAAATGGAAAATATGACTTAGAATGACCTAGACTTTGGAGAATTCTAGGAAGGATTGTGTCGGTTTATTGGACACAAATCGGAATGCGAGTTTGAGGTCTATATTTACTTTTTATGCTTATTATTCTCACTGGGCTTAGTTTGTTAGCTCATGATATTACAACCAATTTCGGGTAATGCCTTGGCTAGAGGTCGAGGAGGAGGAGGTGGTCTTGCGTGATCGAGGGATGCCGACCTCGAGATGGACTAATGGTTTTGTAAAGTTTATGTCTTATTTGATAAACTTTAAGGAATTGTATTTTGTATTTGGCTCCTAAGAGCCTAATGTTGATGAATTATGACATTATATATTTGAACTCCTGATTTGGACTTAAAGTCCATGAGATTTGATTAGATTTGAAAATTAGGTTGTAAACAGGTTTTCGGCATGCCAATTTTCAAACAAAACCACGCCAATTTTTCGTAAATTAAAAGACTTCCGCTGTTTTCTCTGATTTTAATTTATTTAAAAGTGACGGGTCGTCACAGCTTATTGGGAGAAAACCCATGTTTTCAATTAGTCGTTATTTTAGTTATTTTTTTGTTGAAGTTTAATTTTATTATTTAACTTTTTTTACAGTTAGATCAACATACACAATCATTCTCATGCAAAAAAAAACAAAAAACAAAAAAAAAATCTAACAGTACAAAATTCAATTAGGATGAAAAGTTGGTTATCAATTTTTGAGAGGGGGTATTTCTTTCTTCTCGTTCTTCTTTTATTTTCATCTTTGAGGACAATACTGAGTTTATGTTTGAGGGTGTGGCATGTCTGCTTTTCTTTTTATGATTTTTCATAAAATACAAATTGGCGTATATTGTTTACTTGTTGTTTTTTTATATTTTAGGAAAAATATAGGACTTAGTTTATTTACTTTTAAGACTCTGTTGCATGCTTTGTTTTATCTATAGTTCCTTGCACTACTTTGAGCACTCTAGTCCTGATTATTTTTGTCATCTTGATGCTTTGGAATAGTTGGTTTGTGAAAAAGTTTAAACATGATTTCTCACTTGTCAAACCTTGAGTTGTTGTTTTAGTATCTAATTAAATGAGTGATATATATGATTTGATACACATTACCTTTGTGTGAGGTTTTTGGGCCAAAGAGTAAAAAATCACTACAACATGCTCTATTTTTATTTCTTAAGTGATTGTCATACATAGTTGGTTTTTCTATAACTTGCTTTGTTATCCATGTCACTACTTCTTTTGTTGAGATTGATTGTTGGGAACAATTTGGGCTTATGTGAAACCAATTTTAACTTGTAAAAGCCTACCTTGAATAAAATCCTTAGAAAGCCAACTTCGAGACTTACCCATTTTTATTGGAAAGTTAACCGCATTATAATGACCCTTATCTTTTTTGTTAACTCACTTCTTTCAACCAGAATTTTTGAATTCTTTATCAGGGAGCTTCACATATTCTTGAGAGAGTGACAATGTTTGAAGTAAGGTTATGTTGTTTGCTTTGATTGCTGAATTTTTGGATTAATATGTGTTGATGTTTGAAAAAAATGAAGAAAAAAAAAGTTGAAAAAAAATGAAAAAAATTAAGAAGAAAAAAAAGTAACAGTTGTATGGAGTGTTTATGGTTGTTGTGGTTGAAGCTCATCTAAAAAGATTCATATAATTCATTGAATTCCATAACTAAAAAAATTTCTTTTTCAACCCACCGTACCTAAGTCCCGTTACAACCTATTAAAGACCCTTAGATTATTGCATTCCAATTCTTCATTGATGGTTATGATGTGATATATTAGCAAGCTTATGGTAATCATTTTCTATGTTTTGACTTGAGAGTCATTTGATATCCTAAACACTTTGAGCGAGTGCATCCAATGTGAGAGTATTTAATCATATATTATTTTGATTTTGAGAGGATTATTAAGGTGACAACTCTAATGTATGCTTGTGAAATTTTTTTACTATTAATTGTTTTAAAAACATTATGATTTTGATAGTGGAAGGATGACAAGGTTTGACGGACTAGTTACACACACGTTTGAGACTGTTTTTAAGATAGAATATGCTCATGAGTTTGATCAGTAAATAACACTTAATGCTTATATCTTTCTTGAAAATTTAAAAAATTCTTTTTGAGGTATAAGTCATTTCAAATTTATGAGTCTTCTTTGATATTTTAAATGCTCGAGGACTAGCAACGATTTTAGTTTGGGGGTATTTGATAAGTGTGTTTTATACCCACTTATTATATATATTTATTCTTAATTTTAATTAGTTTTTGGGTATTTTATTAAATTACTTTCTAATTTTATTTATTTTGTAGGCTAATGAAGAAAAGAGAAAATTTTTAGATAAAAGATAGAAGATTTAAAGAAAAAAAAAAGATAAAAGATGAAGAAAGTAGGCAAAAATAAAATGATACCAAAAATATGGTCAAGTGATGGCTCGCTTGAACTACAGTGATGGCTCATTTGACTATCGAGCAACCCATCGATTGGACATCAACGAGGCATTGCTCGTCCGTTTAATTGAAGGCCAAATGCAAATAAAGTGAGCCATCACTTAGACATAAGCGAGGTGTCGTTCGAGCCCTTTCTCACCCACCGACTTCAAATGCTTATTTAAAGAGGGTTGAACCTTATTTTCACCATTCTAGAGATGCGAGAAACAAGATTTTGATTGAATTTGCTGATTTTTTAGGGTGTCGAAGGCTAGGAAGCTTAGGAGCATTAAGATTTTCTTTAATTCTTTCTGTTTGTCTATCTATGTCTTTTAGAACAATCTTTTTATTTAATTTTGTTATTTTTGTTTTATAGATTGCTAGTTTACTTTTTCTTGAGAATTGATGTAGGTATTCTATGTTATGTTTTGATTTATTTAATTTTGTTTTGAATATTTACTTAATGCCTTTGATCTGCTGGCCATAGATTAATTGATTTTAATCTTGAAATCTAACACTCGATGTTGATGTAAATTATCAATTACTCGTAAGTGTACGAAGTCAAGTTTTAATAAAGTGATAAGAACAAAGGGTTGTCGTCTTCTGGGAAAAAGAATTAAGTCTATCTAAATACTAATGTATGATTAACTCAATTTTATCTAGAAATCGTAAAATAATGATTGGTGAACTTAGTTAATAATAATAAACTAATAAGAAAAGACAAAACTAAATGTAAAAAGGTTGAATTAAATCAATGGAGAAAAAGTCCTAGAGGAATGATTTCACTACTTTAATTTATGGAAATAATATTCATTTAGTTAAGAACAAAAATTTCATATTCTGTAAGTCAAGAACGCTAAAATTCCTAATTACCTATCCCGAGTGTCAAATCAAGAATCACAATTAATTAAGAAACCAATATCCCTATTCAATTTCAGTAATTAAAAGTGTATGAATCACAAGTTCTTTTTAAGACTTCTAAATTAAGATTAAGTTTCCCAACTCTAATCTACCTTCAATTATGTTCCCAAGATCTATCCTAAAACCACCTCTCTCGAGTGTTAGATTTCAGAACTAAAACCAATTAATCTATGGCCAGTAAATCAAAAGAATTAAGAACATAAGAACATAAATAGAATAATAAAATTGTCTTCTAAACTAGAATTAAATACTCAACCATAAAAATAAAGTAGCTACATCAATCCCCTAATAATTATAGAAGCTACATCAATCCCCTAAGAGTTAGAAAATTAGCTATCCATTAATAAATTCAACAAAATAAATAATCTAAAAAGCATAAAAGACTCCCTCGAAAATCGCTGAAAAACTCCAAAAATTGCTCCTAAGTGGCTGTCTCCAATTCTCTAATAGTGTCCTCTCATAAACAATCCAAACACTCTTGCACCTCAGAAAATGTAAGCTCAATTAGGCCTCTTATATGGCAAGTTCAAATTCTGTTAATGATGATCATTGGTTCCCTGACTCTTGTGCTACAAACCATGTCACATCTGATGTTCATAATCTAGCTCAGAAATTGGAATACCAAGGTAATGACAGAATTTATATGGGAAATGGCTATCCTGTTTCAATACATCATGTAGGTTTGTCTACATTTCCTTCCAGATTGAAATAAAAAACCTTAGTATTAAATAACCTTCTTCATGTTCCATCAATCACTAAAAATCTTATTAGTGTTTCTACTTTTACTAGAGATAACAATGATTTCTTTGAGTTTCATTCTGACTTTCGCCTTGTAAAAGATCAGGTTTCCAAGGAAATTCTATTGCACAGGACTCTTAGAGGAGGACTCTATGCTTTTCATCCCTCCTCTATTCCACTAAAGAAAGTATTAAAGCAAGAAGGTGCATTGTGTTAGTCTATTAATAAGGAAGCATGTGTTTTGAATTCCAGTAATTCTTGTAATTCTGTTTTGTCTTCAAATTCTTTATTTAGTCTTTGACATTCTAGTTTGGGTCATTCTTCTTCTCAAACTACTAAAGCTGTTCTTAATTCATGTAATGTTATAATAAAAGTGTTGTTGAATTTTGTTCATCTTTTTGTTTGGGAAAAGCACATAAACTTCCTTTTCCAGTTTCATCTACTACTAATACTGAACCTTTACGGCCCCTCTCTCATGCCTTCTTAAGGTAATTACAGATATTATATTCATTTCATTGATGCATACTCTAGGTTCACTTGGGTTTTTCCTATGCAACAAAAGTCAGATTCTTTCATATATTTTCTTAGGTTTCAAAGGCTAGCTGAACTCCAATTAGGGTATAAACTAAAATGCTTACATTCTGATTGGGGAGGAGAGTATAGAGTCTTTACAAAATATTGTCATGACAATAGTATTATTCATAGATACTCTTGTCCACATACTCATGAGCAGAATGGTCATGCTGAGAGAAAGCATAGACATATCATTGAAATGGCTCCTACTCTTTTAGAAAATTATTATATGTCTTTATCCTATTGGGATGAGACTGTTTTTACTAGTGTCTACCTTATTTATAGACTCCCTACACATGTTCTTGTTAGAATGTCTCCTTTAGAAAAACTATATAAAACTAAACTCGGTTACAGTGGCTTTAAAGTTTTTGGATGTTTGTGTTTTCTAAATTTAAGACCATACAACAAACAGAAGTTTGATTATAAATCTAGACCTTGTCTATTCCTAGGTTATAGTCCCAATCATAAAGGATATAAATGCTTTGATTCTTCATAAAGAATATATATTTCTAGAGATGTTCTATTTGATGAACATACTTTTCCTTTTGTCTCAATGTTTCATCCTGCATCTCCTCCCTTTATCTCTCTTTCTCTTCCATTAGCTAACCCTCCCTTGATATCTCTTACACCTACAGTGTCATCTTTATTATCATCAGTTCCAAATATGTCAAATTCTTCTACATGTATTGAATTACAGAATAGTCATTCTCCATCTATTGATCCTGGACCTTCACATACTGTTGGCACACATTTGGCAGTAGCTCCTTTGGTTACTAATAATGACACTGCTTCATCACTTGTGGTATCTCCTATTAATACTTCAACTGTACAAAATTCCCATGCCATGGTTACGAGAGGAAAGTCTGGAATTTCTAAACCTAGAGTTTTTCTAACATCAAAGGAGCCATCCAATCCAAAACAAGTTTTAAATTATCCTCTTTGGAAGGCTGCAATAGATGATGAATATCCTGCTCTTATTAATAATGAAACATGGTCTCTGGTTCCTCCACCAACTAACAGAAAGCTGGTGGGCTGTAAATGGGTGTTTAGAATTAAAGAAAATTCGGATGGGTCTATTCAAAGATACAAAGCTTGTTTGGTGGTAAAGGGGTATCATCAATGGTCTAGGTTTGATTTCAATGAATATTCAGTCCGGTTGTTAAACCAACTACAATTAGAGTAGTTTTAACTTTAGCATTGACATATAAGTGGTCTATTTGTCAGCTTGATGTCAATAATGCTTTTTTAAAAGGCACATTGGTTGAGGATGTGTATATTGAGCAGCCTTGGGTTTTGTTGATAAGCAATAACTAGATTATGTGTGCAAATTTAAAAAGGCTCTTTATGGACTAAAACAGGCTCCTATGGCATGGTTTGATAACTGACTGCTACACTTTGTTCTCTTAGTTTTAAGGCAACAATATCTGATCAATCTATGTTCATTTTATCTTGCAACAATCTATTTGTGATTCTGTTAGTGTATGTTGATGACATTATAGTCACAAGGAATAATGCTTCTTTTATTTCTATTTTAATTACAAAGCTCAACTCCTCTTTTGCACTCAAAGATCTTGGTCCTCTTAGCTATTTTCTTGGCATTCAGAAAAAATTTGACAGTAATGGTTTGCATCTTTCCCAAGCAAAGTATATTAATGATATGCTTCAGGATCATCCAATTGCTACACAAATGGCTAGAACTGAGAGGTTGTGTAAACATGGTGGCATTTTATTTGATGATGTTCAGTTATATCGGAGTACTATTGGTGCTCTTCAGTACATCACAATTATCGGGCCTGACTTGTCTTTTGCTATAAATAAAGTCTGTCAGTTTATGCAAATTTCATTACTCAGCTATTGGAAAGCAATCAAATGCATAGTCAGATATTTAGCAGAGACTGTAAATCTTGATTAATATCTTACTCCTTCTTCATCTCTTGATTTTATAGCCTATTGTGATGCTAATTGGGCATCTGATCAAGATGATAGATGGTCTACATCAGAATTTTATGTATTTTTTTGGTGGAAATCTGGTTTCTTGGAGTTAAAAAAAGCAGATTGTTGTGTCTAGATCAAGCACTGAGGCTAAATATCGAAGCCTAGCTGCTGTAACTACTGAGCTTACTTGGATTCAGTCACTTCTCTCTGAGGTGCATTTAGTTTTGCCTAAATGTCCAGTGGTTTGGAATGATAACTTAAGTACTTTTCTTTTGGCTGCCAAACAAATTCAACATGCACGCACAAAGCATATTGAATTGGATCTTTATTTTGTTCATGAATAGGTAGCTAATCGTCTTCTTGATGTTTGTCATGTACCATCTCAAGCTCAAACAGCAGACATCTTAACAAAACATTTGGCCAACTCACAGTTTCTTCTACTTCGTTCCAAACTCATGGTGAAGTCCTTTCCAACTTGAGTTTGAGGGGGTGTATTAGAATGTATTCTTGTAATTGTTAATGGTTGAGATAATTGTTATGAGTTGGTTAGGAGGTTAATATTATAGTTAGTGAGTTGAGAGTTTGTTAGATGAGCTATTCTTGTATAAATAGTCTTCATTATCATTAATACAAAGTGTGGAGAATTTTATATATTAATTATACCATAGTAATCTTAGATTCCTGTGAAACAAACAGCATTTGACAGCCACTCTTCTTCTGCTGCTTAAACTACAATGTACGTCACGTCCTACACTTCTTACTGTGAGAGAAATACTTTTAACACTTTTCCTATTTTTACCAACTTAGGATTATTCAACTCTACTCCTTAAAATGCCAAACAAGGACCCAATATATAAATATGATATGATGACCCGTATACTTATTAGTAAAAATTGTCTCAAATAATTAATATTTAATTGGGTAAACTACAAATAACACCGATGTAGTTTCGGTCAAATTCATGAAATGTCTCTGTAGTTTAAAAATGACGAATCACACCCCTATAGTTCTAAATTATGGTAATAAGACCCCTCCATTCCAACATTGCAATATTTCTTTTAGCCATAAATTCTTCGTTTGAATTCTGAGTTGAATGATTCAAGATGTTTTGAAATCCTCATTTTGACCTCTACATTATGGCAACTTCAAAACTTCAAAATCGTCAATAAATAAAAGAGTTTAATATAATCAAAATATTAGATATGATTGAATCCATTAACCCCGTTGTTTACTGATAATTTAAAACTTTTCAAGTGACCATAACGTAATGTTCAAAATAAGCATTCCAAATATCTTGAATTCATTCAAATCGGAGTTCAAATGAAGAAGTTATGGCTAAAAGAACGTTTACAATGTTGAAGGGGAGGGGTCTTATTGACATAAATTAAAACTACAATGGTGTGATTTGCCATTTTTAAACTACATTGGCTATGCAAGAATTTGACCGAAACCACATGGGTGTTATTTACAATTTACCTTTTTAATTAATATATATTTCCATAAATGTCAATACTTTTAATTTTTTATTTACTTGAATATCAAATTTTTTGTTCAATAATTCAAAGCAATATATAATCAAAATTAAAATAATAATTAAGTTGTAACAAAATGAGAGTTTTAGTTCTTAAAAAATCATTTAGATTATAATTATTCAACTTAAAATAATAGTTAAAATTAAAAGTATTAAAACCCAACAATTCAATTATTTGGTGTACTATAACCAATATGCTATTTTAGTAAATTTAATAATGTTTTCCAAATAATTAATGATATAAATTTTTATGTTATTTCGATAAGAGTAATATATAAAGCTAGCCACTTTTTGGATCTTCTTTTCTCCAATAGCCATGACATTTAATTCTTTTTTTTTAGCCACATTTAAAGGTAAAATGTCTAAAATACACCCTAAGGTCAAATCAAAACTCTCTCTCCTCTCTCCCATTCCCTTCCCTCCATCCATTCACTTTCCTTTTTCTTTTTCTTTTTTAATTTTATTTTAACCTCTCCCTCCCATCTCTCTCTCTACTTTATTTTGAAAATATTTTCCCTCCCACTTTCCCCCCCCATTTTTCTTCTATATATTAGAATTTCTCTTTCTTCCTCTCATTTCTTCTTCCATTTCTCTCATTTCTTTATCAATTCTTCCCAAATTCATTAATTCTCTCATTCTTTCTATTTGTTTTTCAAAAATCTATATTTTTTATCTTTTACCAATGTTCATCTCACAAATTTGCTACACTTTTTTTATTTACTAAATCTCTACTTAATTTCTTCTCAATCTCGTTTTTTCATAAATATATTTCAACGTTTTTGGTTCCAAATCTCGAAGATCTAAACCAAAATAAGCATGGATTTGACAAAAGGTAATATACATATTTTGTTTGATTTATGTCTTTTTGTTGTTTTATGTACTATACATAAAGTCTTATTTTTTGTTTTCTGCTATACATATAATGCATGCAATATACGTTTTTTTTTACAATATACGTAATATACATATTCTGTCTCTCGTATGTTTCTGTTTTACACCCACCGTACTACACGTAATATATGATATATACGTACTATACACACCTATGAGTTTTTCTTGATGTACACCCACTTTCTTTGTGGTCTCTCATTTCTGTTGCTGTTTTGCTATACAGTTTGTAATATACGTAATATACTTTTTTTGTGGTCTGTTTAAATTTTTTTTTTTGTAATATACGTGCTATACTTAACTATGTGTTTTTCTTGATATACGGCCTGTACTACACACAATATACGTACTATACACACCTATGAGTTTTTCTTGATGTACACCCAGTTTCTTTTATGTTCGTTCTATAATATACGCAATATAATATATATTTCTTTTTGTTTTGTTTGCATATTAAGTATCTTTTTTTGTACATTTAGTATTATTGAATTAGCACTTTTTTTTTTCATTTGCAGGTTATATGGCATGTATATTATGTATAGCACGTACAAATGAAACACTACGGACGCTATACAAACACTATGGACGCTATACGAACTATACCAAAATAATATACTAAAATGAATATATACTAAAATGAATCTGTAAAATTGAATTAAAAATCGAAATATGTAATATGAAATCAAAATGCAAAAATAATAAAAATATAAAACAAATACTAAATACATGAAACACTATGGATGCTATACAAACTATACCAAAATCTGGGAAAGAAATAATGCATTGGGAAAGAAAAATGTCAGACTGTCAGGCCGTACGTTTCAGATACGTCAGACTATACCTACCATACGAAAAGGGCAAAATAGGTATATTGAAAAATCAAATAGTAAAAGTGGCTATCTAAAACTTTTTTTAAAAAAAGGTGGCTACTTTAATATTTTTGATCCAAAAAGTGGCTAGTTTGATTTTTCTCCCTTTCGATAATTTCAATTAATATATTTATTTACACTTGAGGAAATCTCACCCGTTGAGGAGTAAGTGAGTATTTTTCTTAAAGATTTAGCAGTCGACACAAATCTCTAATCATCCATCAATCCCTCTAATAGGGGGCGTATCAGCGTGTTGTCAAATTTTTTAAATACAAATTTTTAGCGGATAAATTTATTTTTTTTTAATATAAATTGAGTTTTTAGTATATTTTTTATAATTTACCCTTTCAATTTTTATAAAATTTGTGTCACCTCAAAACAAAATTTAGACCTGTACATTATCAAGGTTGAAAAAAGTTGGTATCTTTTTTAAACGTGTCCATTTCAATGACTCAGCGAGACACAATATATATCTCAAGTCAATACGCGTGAAAACTTTTTAATTTGATTAAAATTCTATTAGTTCCACTAGTGGCTGTTGTTTATTTGAAGAGAATATTTTATAACTACAAAAAGTCAGGGCAAAGCGTCAGTAAAGAGTTGACTTTGATCACTTGTAGTTTTATTTTCCTTACAAAGCTATTTATTTTGACGCGCTGGTGTTTGGCTCTCAGGTTCAGATAATAATTTGGTGCGATATAATGTTTTTGGCCCTCTATCTATAATCCTTAATATAAAAAATCATAAAACAAAATTTCTATTAATAAAACACAATAACAATAAAATAATATAATATAAAAAAATTTCAAAAAAATTGATTTTAGAAATATATTCAAGAATGAAAATGAGGGTTTTTTTAAAATAATATTTCATAGGGCTCTTGCACATAGAGCTGAAAAAAGTCTAATATTTACGTGTTTTATGTTATTTGAAAGGGTGTCCTGGCCAAGGAATTCTCCTTCGTAGTGATTTTGATTTTCGTCTCCCTGCATATTGTGATAGTGATTGGGCCACATGCCCTCTAACTAGGAAATTGCTAACAGGATATTTTGTTATGTTGGGTTCCTAACCCATATCTTAGAAAACTAAGAAACATGTTAACTATTTCTCGATCTTCTGCTGAAGCATAATACCGATCAATGGCAACTACCACTTGTGAGCTAAAGTCGGTTAAATCTCTTCTGACTTATTTTGTAATTGACCACTCTCAACCAATTCCCTTATATTGTGATAGTCAGGCTGCATTACATATTGCAGCAAACCCATTATTTCATGAGAGGACAAAGTATATTGAGATGGATTGTCACTTTGTTCGTGATGCACTTCAAGATGACATTATCTTTCCATTGCACATTCGTACTGGGGATCAACTTGTCGATGTTTTGACTAAGGCTTTTGGGAAAAAATCAGATTCTTATTCGCAAGTTGGGCATTTGTGATCTGCATGCTCTAACATGAGGGGGAGTATTGAAAAAAAGAGGGTCAAATTGTGTACATTGTGATATTTGGCCATGTCGTTGTGTGGCAACGGACTTCATCGTCGTGTCCTACAATCGTTTTTGGCTTTCTTAAGCCAAAAACCCGAGAGTGGACGCTGGGGGCGATAGAGGTTCACTACCGCAGTGACCACAATGATGTGTTTTGTTCCATTTCGCATATCTGCCTCGTTGCCGCTGCGATGAAGAGCTCATCGTCGCGGCGACATCACAAATTCTTAATATTTATTTTTCTTTCCTTGCTTATCTTTTTATAGTTTTTATTTTCCTTAACCTAGTTGAACTTGTATAAATATAGGCATTCAGCCATTATACTCAATGAGAAATACTATTCTCTTCAAATTCTTTATGGTGTCAGAGTGGGTCGACGATCTTTAATTTAGATGATCACGCAAGTAGAACTCAATGGAAAAGAAGTAGAAGCTACAATGGGAATTGTAAAACCTTTGGATTCGTCTTCATCGTACTATCTTCATCCTTCTAATGGATCACAAATCACAATTTACCTGATTGTGCTTCGTGGTGATAATTATAATGAAGGGTTAGATCTATGCGAAATAATTTCGTGCGAAGACAAACTTGGGGTTCATTGATGGAACCATCAAAAAGCCGGAATCAGGATCTCAAGAGGATAATCTTTGGGTGATAATTAATTCTACTCTAGTAGGATGGATTCACAATACAATGGATCCGGGACTACGATCTTCAGCTTCTCAACCAGATGATGTGAAGGATATATGAGATGTTATAAGGACGCGTTTTTCGATTGGGAACGATCCTAGAATTCACGAATTGAAAACTCTTCTGAGTATTTGTAGGCAACGAGGTAACACAAGGTTACCTATTATAATGATTTGAGGAAGATTTGGGATGAACTTGAGGGATACACGATCGTTCCAACGTGTACATGTGAAGCAGCAACGATTATTGCTAAACAAAGGGAGAATGAGAAAGTCCATAATTTTCTTGTTGGGTGTGATCCCGTTCTTTATGGAAATGCAGTCTCGAGCATTCTGATGATGGAGCCTCTACCAAACTTGAATACAATTTTCGATATATTAGTCACAGAAGAGCGTCATCACACCATAAACGTTCTAGAGAGAACAAACCAGATGCGGTGAGTTTGCTCCTCAAGGGGCATTTAACAAAGGTAAACCACATACACGTGTTGGAGATCCATCTAAGGTGAATTTATTTTGTTCACATTGCTCTAAGACAGGGTATGATGATTCTACTTGCTTTCAATTAAATGGTTATCTGGACTGGTGGCCTGGAGATAAAGGAAAATGAGGACAAGGGATGGGTGGAGGTCGCTCAGGTAGAGGTGGTGGAAGGAATGGTGGCGGTCGTGATTAGATTGCTAATGCAGCCATTACAACGAACACCGAAGTGCAAGGAAAAATCAACTCCACAGATCGTAGTGGTCTTCATGGTATATCTGATGAACAATGGACTACTCTTGTTCATATGCTGAATTCAAAAGGCCAGTCCTCTTCTACTGATAAACTGAATGGTGAGTTAAAGAATACAGATTTATGGATCATCGATACAGAATGTTCAAATCACATTTCAGGCAATGAAAGTCTTTTTGAAGACTTAACCAATATCATGCCTATCTCAGTCGAACTTCTAAATAGGAAGCAAACCTTTGCAAGGCACGAGGATCAGTGACATTGAGTCAGAATATGAAGCTGCATCGTGTCGTATATCTTCTTGATTTATCTTGCAATTTGTTATATGTATCTCACTTACTTAAAGACTGTTAGGTTTGAGGTCTCTAAAAGAGTTCTCAAACGGAAGTCCCAATGATTTTTCCTTGCAATATAATATATTAAAAAACTAAATGCATCAAAGAATACTAACCCTTGTCGAGAAGTGTCTGGCTCTTCCTCATTCTTCTTGGTTACTATCTTGGGACCACCAAAAAGTTCTTCCTCACTAAGCACAAAAGAGAATTGGTGCGTGAGCACTGATAACTCGTAATCTACGTGTGTTTATTAGTGGTTTTTTCTCCAAAATAATTAAAATATGAATGTTAATTGATTTAAATGTCCATAATATTGTTAATCATTGAATTTCAAGAACGTAGGCAAAAACGGCGCTTAAATCGAACTTATGACGAAGGAATTCGAGCCAAAATAAAATCTGCATGATGACGTCAGCATGCTCACTGAGTGGCGACACGTCGCTCGTTGGCTGGCAAGGGAAGATGGCAAGCTGGTGACACGTCGCTCCGTGTGCATCAAAGGAGCGCGTGCGGCTTCCCTAGTTGGCTCGGCTCGGTGCAGACTCGGCTCGTTCGGCTGGCTGCGGCTCCAGACGGCGGCTTCAGCATATTTTCTTAAGATTTTATTTTATTTTATCTCTTCTTGCCTATTTAAAGCCTCTTTTGTACACTAATTCAAGATTCCTTCTTTCCCTATTTTTCTTAGACCTCTTAGATAGTTTTTAATATGTTTTCTAGCTAAATTATTTATTTCAACTAGAGGATTACAAGGTTTGGTTCATGATTTTGTGAGGTTTTGTTCTTAATTTAATTCATATTTTCTCTTTATTCATGCTTTATCTTTGCATATTCTATCTTTAGTTAATTCTTGTGCAATAGGGCCTGTTGTTCAATTGTTAATCTTACATATCGTTAGTTAGAACATTAAATCCGTAATTGTTTAATTGTTCTAATACAAGTAGCATAAAAGCATAAATTGATTAGGACACTTTTTGATTTATATTATGGGAATTTATGATCTAACTTAAATGAATCGGTCGTACCGTGTTTGTTAGTTAGAATTGGGTTCTTCTTTTCTTAATGTTGTTAATGGGTTAAATCTTATTATTGTATTCTATGGTTATCCATTAATTAGGGAATAATCAATGATCATATCTTGGTTATCGAAAAATTAAGGAAGAATACTTATAAGTTGTTGATTGGTTTTGATGACTTCCAACCAATTTAGAGATGAATTTAGGATTGCATGTTTAGTAATCGATGATCAAATTGATGAACCATAACCGAGATTAACCATTAGTTGGAAACTTTTCTCATTTGATTTCTTATTCTTTTTAATTTTGTTTTCTTTTTATTTTTATAAACAACAATTCAAAACCCCCTTTTTTAGTTAATTTTAATTTAATTCACAATTCCCTGTGGAGATCGACCTTACTCACCACTATTACAGATTTCTAAATTCCAAGAGTAAGTTTATTATTTTTGGTGGTTTCGACACCCATCAAATTTTGGCGCTGTTGCCGGGGAATCGGTTCTAATTAAATTTTTGTTTGTTCTATTTGATGCCCCGCTCTTCTCGTTCAGGTGAATTGCAATTTGATCCAGAAATTGAGAAGACGGTAAAGCATTTGAGGAAGGAAACCAAAAAGAAAAATAAGCTAGAATCCTTATCCTCTTCATCTGACAAAGAGATTTCGCTCCACAATATTTTTTAATCCTCTAGTGATTCTGAAGCCAAGGAAACGATGGCTAGTGGTGAGAGAACTTTAAAGGAGTTGATTGCTCCTACACTTGATCAAGAGCCTTTATGCATTCAATACCCTGCTGTACAGGTAAATTTTGAATTAAAATCTGGACTAATTCATCTTCTTTCTATTTTTAAAGGTCTAGGTAATGAAGATCCCAACAAGCATCTGAAGGCTTTTTATGCAGTCTACCAAAGCATGAAGCCAGAAGGTGTAACTGAAGATCAGATTAAACTGCGTGCCTTCCCGTTTTCATTAATTGATCATGCTAAGGATGGGTTGTTCGATTTACCTTCTAATTCTGTAAGTACTTGGGCTGATTTGGCTGGATTATTTTTGGATGAATTCTTTCCTTCATCTCGAGCCTCAAACATTTAAAGAGAGATTTTTGGGATTACACAAAAGAACAATGAGACTTTACATATATATTGGACTCGATTCAAGAAGCTTTGTGCGAGTTGCCCACAACACGGTTTTTCAGAAAAACTCCTCATTCACTACTTTTATGAAGGATTGACATCGATTGAGAGGAGGTTGATGGACGCCACTAGTGGAGGTGCAATAGTTAATAAGACTCCATCTGAAGCTCGAAGATTGATCACCACCATGGCTGCAACTAGTCAACAAAGTGGCGCACTTCAAGATGAACCTAATTCCAGAAATATTTATGAGGTACGTGATTTATCTCTTGAAAATCAACTTAAAAATCTAACTTCTCTTGTTCAACAATGGGTAGCAAGAAACATTCAACAGGTGAAGACATGTGGGATTTGCACTACTCCAAATCATCCAACTGATTCGTGCCCTACACTTCAAGATGAATCACATGAATACGCCAATGTTTTTGGCGGTTTTCAAGGAGCACCTCAAAGAAGATACGAATAATATCACTCTAATTCGTATAATCCAGGTTGGCGGGATCATTCTAATTCAAATTATGCGCTGATAGCTCCTGAATACCAACCATACTCAACCAAATCAGGTAAGTTTTTAGAAGAACTTATTCAAAGTATTGCTAATAACACGGAACATTTTCTGCTGACCACTCAATTCAAATTTTCAAAAGATGGGAACAAGAATTGAAAATCTGGAAGTTCAAATAGGTCATATAGCATCTTCTCTAAGCAAGATAGAAACTCAATGTAAATTACCTTCGCAAACTGTGGTCAACCGGATTGAGAATGCTAGTGCGATCATGTTATGAAGTGGAACAACTTTGGGAGAGCTATAATGAAAAAGATCAATCGCGTCACAAAAGCTGAAATTGAAAAGGAAGTTGTTTCACCTCCAAAAGCTGAATTGGAGATTTCTAATCACAATAAGACTAAGGTATTGTTGACTCCTCCCTCTTTTCCATCTCGTTTAACTAACTCAAGAAAAAGTGAAAAAGAGGTGGAAGAGAAAGAGTTACTCGAGACGTTTCGAAAAGTCGAGGTAAATATTCCTTTGGTTGATGCTATTAGACAAGTACCTCGCTATGCTAGATTTCTCAAGAACTTATGCATCAATAAAAAGAAATTAAAAGACAATGATAAAATAAGTTTGGGGGAAAATGTCTCAGCCATTATCCAAAAGAAGCTGCCTCCTAAAGCTAAGGATCCAGGTATATTTGCTATTCCTTATCAATTAAGGGATCTTAAATTTGATAAGGCCATGCTAGATCTAGGTGCTTCAATTAATGTTATGCCTTTTTGTGTTTATAAATCTTTAAATATTGATGAATTGAAAGAATCTGGTGTAATACTTCAATTAGCTGATAGATCTAATGTTTATCCTGATGGTCTATTAGAGGATGTTTTAGTTCAAGTAAATGGTTTGGTCTTTCCTGCTAATTTCTATGTTGTTGACATGGGAGAAGATATTTTTACTCTCCCATTAATATTGTTAGGAAGACCATTTATGTATACTTCTAAAACTATAATCAATGTGCATGAGGGAACAATTACCATGGAGTTTGATGGTGAGATCATTAAATTCAATATTCAAAACTCCATGGAACATTCTAGTGTTAATTCCCCAATTTATGCTTTAACTGATTTTGTTGATCCTTTGGCTACTGATATTTTAAAACTTTTTGAAAAGGATGAACAGCAAGTTGTTTCTACTCCTAAACCCAAAATTGCAGGAATTAAAGCTGTAATCAGGAAATATGTCAAATCAATTTGGGATGCTCATTAAAGTAGAAGCAACACCGTCTAGCTCAAAAACGTTAAAGAAAAGCGCTTGTTTGGAGACAACCCAACATTTTAATTCATAACATTTGAATTCTATTACTTTATTCTTATTATTTTTTTTTATTTCATTCTCTCAAAAAAATCTCATCGTCGCGGCGTTGGAAAGCCGCCACCGCGACGGTGGGTCAATTGAAAAAAAAGGCGTATTTTAATGCCGCGGCGATGGCATGTCATCGCCGCCACTAAGACCAAGTGCCCACTCTTGGGCCAAAAATCCGAGAATGGACGCCGCGGCGACAGATTTGTGTCTCCGCGGCAACGAATCGAGAAAAAAAATGGAACGTGTCTCACCCACTGCCGCAGCGGTGGATGCCGGATAAAAAAAAAACTTTTTTTTATTTTTAATTTTACACTCTAGTTTTTATTTTTAATTTTGCTTTAGTTTTTAGTTTTGGTTTAATTTTACTTGTTTGGTTTTCTTTGTTTTGTTTTTATATTTTTTAGGAAAGAGAAATTAGGATCAACGAAGGGATTTTCATGTTGAAACATGAGGTTTTTCCCCAGATTCACTCACATTCCCGAGCTGATAGTGATCCGACTTCTGAGGATTTCTCATTCAGGGAAGTTTCTTCTACCACATTGTTTTTAATTTTATCTCATTGAGAATAATGCTTAGTTTAGGTTTGGGGGTAGAATTTCATATTTTTGATATGTTTAATGCTTTCTGAAAATTATAGAAGTTGTATAATAGTTGGGCTTGTTTACTTTTAATGCTTTTGCAATCTTTGTTTCATGCTTAATCCCATGCTTTTTATGCACTTTAATTCTCGCTTTTTGCATAAATATTGTTTTTAAAAAAAGTATGCTTCCTTTTTCACTTGTCATGTCTCGAGTATTGATCTTACTTTCTAATTGATTGAGAAGTTTATAGGTTGTGATACCATTTAGCCTCTTTCTGTAAGATTTTGAGCCTTTTGAGCAATTATCATAACATATGCTCATTTATTCTTTGTTGAGAGTATATCATACATGGTTGTTTAATTCTAGAACTTGTTCTGTTATGCATGTTAAGACTGTGTTTGCTTGATTTTTGGATGCTTGAAATCTATAAGGGCAAATTAGGGGAAACAATTTTAGCTTTCTAAAGGCCTACCGAACTTAATTCAATAGATGCCAATTTTTAGCCTTAGCCTTTTCTTTGATTTTTAGCCATATGATAAATAACACTTTCCCATTCTTTTTGTCTCCTTTTTCACCCAAGTTGAGAGGTTGCTATGATTTAGAAAGATGTATGTCTCATTTGAAAAAGACGGTAAAAGTGATGAATTTGTGTTATGAGTTGAATGAAAAAAGAAAAAAAAATTGTGGAAAAGAAAAGTGCAAAAAGAAAAAGTTTGTTATTGAAAATCCAAAAAAGAAAATAGAAAGTTGGGAAAAGAAAGATGAGAAGAAGTTGTATGCCTAATTGTGTGAGGTTGTGATTCAAATGAAAAATATGAGTTTTGATTGAATTTATTGAATATGCTCATAGTAATCTCTCAATTATTTTAGCATAAATGTCTTCCATCTACCCCTTTTCCTAAGCCCCATTACAACCTTTAAAGACCCTTGGATTCATGATTTTCAATTTCTTGCACTTACAGTTTGATTTAATATATTTACAAGCCTATGGTAAATTTCTTCCATGTTTTGACTTGAGTGATATTCTTTGACTTCCTTGGGCACTTTAAGCGATTTGAGCGAATATCTCGTGAGGATATCTATTCCTGTATGCTTTGATTTTGAAAAGCTTGTTTAGGTTTTTATTCTTGATATGACTTGTGAAATTTGAGTTAGTATTTGTTCTTCATGGTTTTATAAAAAAAAATGCTTAAAAGTAAGATTGATCGCGCACACACTTGGGGTTTTGCATGAACCTTTGATTGCTTAGGTATTAATTGTTTACAAGCTTGATGGTTACATAATTTTAAAGATTTTCATGATTGACTTTTAATTGTGCTTAATGCTAGAATTGCTAAGGGACTAGCAATTGTCTAAGTTTGGGGGTATTTGATAACTCGTAATCTACACATGTTTATTAGTGGTCTTATCTCCAATATAATTAAAATAAGAATGTTAATTGATTTAAATGTCCATAATATTATTAATCGTTAATTTCATGAACGTAGGCGAAAACGCCGTTCAAATCGGACTTATAACGAAGGAATTAGAGCCAAAATAAAAGAGACAAAATAAAATCTGCATGATGACATCAGCATATGAAGACATTAGTACACGCTGACATCAGCGTGATGTCAACGCGCACATGGGGCCATTTAGGGAGGAGCGACGTGTCACTCACTGAGTGGCGACACGTCACTCGTTGGCTGGCAAAGGAAGATGGAAAGCTGGCAACATGTCGCTCCGTGTACATCAAAGGACACGCGTGCCGCTTCCCTTGACAGCTCGACTCGGCTCAGCTTGTGGCTGACGCGGACAGCTCCTCACACATGAAGGCGGTGTAGACTCGGCTCATTCGGCTTGCGACAGCTCCAGACGGTCGCTTCAGCGGATTTTCTTAAGATTTTATTTTATTTTATTTTATCTCTTCTTGCCTATTTAAAGCCTCTTTTGTACCTTAATTCAAGATTCCTTCTTTCCCAATTTTTCTTAGGACTCTTAGATAATTTTTAATATGTTTTCTAGCTAAATTATTTATTCCAACTAGAGGATTATCGAGGTTTGGTTCATGATTTTGTGAGGTTTTGTTCTTAATTTAATTCCTATTTTCTCTTTATTCATGCTTTTTCTTTGCATATTTTATCGTTAGTTAATTATTGTGCAAGGGCCTGTTGTTCAATTGTTAATCTTGCATATCGTTAGTTACAACATTAAATCAGTAATTTTTTAATTGTTGCAATACAAGTAGCATAATAGCATAAATTGATTAGAACAGTTTTTAATTTATGTTATGGGAATTTATGATCTAACTTAAATGAATCAGTCGTACCATGTTTGTTAGTTAAAATTGGGTTCTTCTCTTCTTAATGTTGTTAATGGGTTAAATCTTATTATCATATTCTAAGGTTATCCGTTAATTAGGGAATAATCAATGATCATATCTTGGTTATCGAAAAATTAAGGAAGAATACTTATAAGTTATTGATTGGTTTTGACGACTTCCAACCAATTTAGAGATGAATTTAGGATTGCATGTTTAGTAATCGATGATCAAATTGATGAACCATAACCGAGATTAACCTTTAGTTGGAAGATTTTCTCATTTGATTTCTTATTCTTTTTAATTTTGTTTTCTTTTTATTTTTATAAACAACAATTCAAAACCCCCCCCTTTCCCAATTCCCTGTGGAGATCGACCTTACTCACCACTACTACATATTTCTAAATTCCAAGAGTAAGTTTATTATTTCTGGTGGTTTCGACACCCATCAAGCACTATCCTCTTTGGAAAAAGAAAGAGGGAAGAAAAATACTTCTTCCCTTACCCTATGGGCGGCGACGACAAAGAGAGATGGAGACAAAAAAATTTCTGAGCCTTTCTTTGCTCTGTTGGTTGTGTGTTTTGGGATCACCCCAATGGTCCTATTTATAGGAATACCAAGGCCTCAGAAAAACTTTGAATATCTTTTTAATTATCAAATAATTGATAGATATATTCTAAAATATATTTTGTATAATAAAGATATAATATCTTATTCCATAATAAGATAATCTCATATCTTTTATTTAAATTAATCTTTATTAATTTAAAATAATTATTTCATATCTTAATCATTAAGATATTCCATATATTTTAAATAAAATAAAATGCAAATAATTGGTTAATATTTAACCAAGGGTCACACGACCATCTTGTCATCCCCATGACAATATTGGGCATTTTATTTTTCTTTTTATTTAATAGAACAATTCCGTTAAATAAATAAACAAATAAAACTCCTTTTATTTATTTCCTCTTTAATTTGACATTACTACTCAATTTAAATCCCCATTAATTTTTGACAACTTCAAAATTAACTTAATTAAATAGAGTCCTCTATTTAATCTCTCTATTTTATAATTAATTAGACTCTTCTATTTAATTTCACCATTAATTAAATAATCAAATAGACTCCTCTTTTTAATTCCATTTAATTAATCAAATAGACTCCTCTATTTGTATTTGCCTTAATTGATTTGACAACTTCAAATCAAATACTTGAACTCATTTTTCCAAAGAAATTAATCATCATTAATTTATGTTCTCAATGTTAGGAATGGTGTCCTAGAACTTGTAATTATTTAATTATAATAATTTATTTCTAATAAATTAAATAAATAAACATAAGTTCTTTATATTATCTAGATTGATTCAATTGACGATATTAGGAATGTATGGAAATATATTAATATCAAACATTCAAATAGTAAAACCTAAGTTACTCTTATGAAATCACGACTTAGTATGCGAGTCATATGAGAGGATTAAAGTCGAGATGAGTAACTTAAAAGTGTCTACAGTAAATGGATAACATTTGGGAACCTTATCCTTGTAACACTGTTGGTAGCTTAACATTTTGTTTTATAGATAAATGATTTAATCCTGATCATTCATGTGGGAGACATGAAATGGAAGTATCATATGCAATGTTGATTGTATAAGACAGGACCACGATGTTCGATCAAATTTCTCATTAGTACCGTTTACGAGAAATGATCGAATATCAAACTAAGTTTATCAACTGTAACGTCCTGTTATTTTGAAGTGAATTTTTTTTAATTATTTAATATTGTTTATTTATTTATTTATTTCAATTTAAGTATTTAGTTTAATTATTATTTTTGTAATTTCGATTTTAGTAGTTATTTTCGCCCGAAATTCTTTTTAATTGTTTTAATACTTTTAAATTCACTTCGGTGACATTAATAATTATTAATAGGCCAATTAATAATTATTAATCACCTTTAGATTAATTTAAGAGCTTCGGGTTTTGATTTAGGAGTCAAAAGTCATAAAAGGACGCAATCGTCATTTCCAATTTCTTAAAAATATCCAAAACACTATTCATATTCTTCTTTAAATTGCCATTGACCTAATTTTGACCATTTGCTTCATCTTTTTCACCTCCAAACCGTGGGCAAGAATGGGGGGGAAGAAAATTTTGGGTTTTGCTCGTTTCTCGGCGAATCGGCTAGATTTTGGTTGCATCGGAAAGCCCTCGAGCCTAGGATTCTTTTCCACCCAACCATCGTGCTTTTCTCCCATGATCCACGGAGTTCTCGGTAAGTTTATTTTCAAACTCTAAGCTCCAAATAGTGTTTTAATGGAGTTTTCTCTTTGATTCTTTGATTTCTTGTCGGAAAACTCGGTGTCTATAAATACAGGAGTTGTTTTAAGAGTTTTTGAAAACTTTCCGTTAACCATAAAACCGAGTTTCAGTCGAAGCCCTTCCCGTTTGAAATTTACCTTTTGGGGTTTGATTATGGGTTAATTATTATTGAAATAATGTTTATTGTAATTCAATTCGGGAAATGGCATATTGTTTAAAAACCCTAATTATCGATACCCATTGAAATCGGGAATATCGAAATTGCTTGAAACTAACTCGAAACACATCTAAATTGCCTAAAAGCCGGAAAACGAAACCCGAGACCCACTTTTCATGGGGGGGGCGAGAGCCTCATGTGGGGTTTGTGAGTTTTTCGTTATTTTGTATGTGTAGATGTTGTTTGACCGTTATTTTGTTAATTATTGATTGTTAGATATAATTCTAATTGTAGGTGGTTTGAACTTTGCTTGATCGCTCTATCGGAGGTTGTTAGCGAAATCATCTTTTACTAAGGTGAGAATAGTTAGGATTTAAAGTAATTTTAGAAAGCGAAAAAGTATAATGATTTGTAGAATTGGAAACTAAGACTAGGATTCGTATCTAAGAATAGAGGGAAGTGAGTTAGTGCCCTTAGGATTAGGAGTTAATCCTTTAAGTGAGAACTTAGGAGTTCTCAAGGAAAACATTGAATCTTAGAAAGTTCTAAGTTAGATTCGTTTCGAAACTTATGATGGATCATTGGAAGTTAAAAGATCCAAACTTTTAGATAGAACGGTTAATGGAACCTCGGATTATTTTTGGAAGTTTAGAATCCTTGAAGGGATAGATTAATCGTTTAATATAGGATTTACTTTTATTAATGTAGCGGAGTTCGATTTACATATCGTTCTTCCGGAATTTCCTATCTATTTTACTTTATGTCTTTTACTTTATGCCCCTTTTACTTCATGCTTGTTTCGGCTACTTTAATATTTGTACTTTACGTTTATTTACTTTTGCGAGCATACCATAACATACTGCACCATAACATCTCGCATCATTGAAAAGAAGGATAGAATGTTGGACCCTTCGAGGAATGTCCGCATCGCCTTCAGAGAGAGAAAGAAAAGAAGGAGAGAATGTTGGACCCTTTGGGGAATGTCCGCATCGCCTTCAGAGAAAAAGAAAATAAAGAGAGAAAGAAAAGGAGGGAAGAGTGTTGGACCCTTCGGGGAATGTCCGCATCACCTTCTTCATTCATAAGGTTGAATGTTGGACCCTACGGGGAATGTCCGCATTATCTTCATTCATGCATAAAGGGCGAATGCGTATCCTACGGGATGTTCTCATTACCTTCATGCATATGATTGATGGAAATATATATCATGGATAAAGAATTGAGATGTTATATTTATGCAAAGTTTATTTATTTTTCTTACTTATGTCATAACAAGTTAATGGATGAGTATTAGACTACGTATGTTAGCAATATCATCCTTTGGAGATTATAGAATGAAATTACCTAGAGTTTGAAGAACTTTAGGATTGATTGTGTCAGATTGATTGGACACAAATCGGAGTACGGGTTTGAGGTCTAACTTTACTTTTTATTCTTATTATTCTCACTGGGCTTAAGTTGTTAGCTCATGATATTACAAAAATTTCAAGTAATGCCCTGGCTAGAGGTCGTGGGAGAGGAGATGGTGCTGCGTGATCGAGGGATGATGACCTCGAGATGGACTAGGTTGATTTAAAGTCCATGGACTATGTTTTGTGAATTTTATACATATTTTGGGTTTGTACATTTGTAAATGGCTCTTAAGAGCTTTGCGTTTTACTTTTATGATGAAAATCTCTTTTGAACTCCTGGATAGGAACTTAATGTTCCTTGTGTTTTTAGATTCAGAATTTAAGATGTAAATAGGTTTTGGCTAGCCAATTTTCAAACATAACCACGTCAATTTTCTTAAAATATAAAGACTTCCGCTATGTTTTCTAATTTAAATTATTTAAAAGTGTCGGGTCGTCACATCAACCGTGATAAATCTCAATCCTGAGTGAAATGCGGACTCCTATTTATGGAGTTATGTTCTTTGATTCACATGGTTGAGAGCGATCTGTAAGAACGCTCAATATACTCCTGTTTTGGGAATATGGCTAGATAAGTAGCTGGGAACTCATTTTCACGAGATGGAATTCATTACTTTCCTATAAATTAACGGTATCAGTGCGATACCTAAACATTTTAGGAACTTTAGGAAACTCCCTTGATGTACTGATTTGAGACATGAACAAGTGGCGCCACGATTTCTATTGATCACAGAAGTATATTATCTCTAGTTCGACTAAAGATAAAGTTCATTGGAGAATCAGTGGGAACACAAGGATAAAGCGGTAATTACAAGGGCAAAACGGTAAATTTATCCGCCTGTAATTATGAGGGTTCCACGTGAAGGATTATATCACAGATATAAATAAAGATAAACTAAATGGACAATAACTCATCTATAGTGAGGGGAGTTCAACTATGAATCTATAGTGGAATTATTCATAGTTAGATAATAAGTAATTAACTGATTATGTGTTAATCACTTAATTGACTAATTATTAAGCCCATGATCTATAGGTCCATCGGGTCCCTATGCTAGCCCAACTATCGTAGTCGAGAAATCAAGTAGAAGAAATGGAAATTTTAAGTAAAGTGAATTACTTAAAATAGGCAATATTAATTGTTTAAATATTGAGTATATTTAAACGGTAATTAATATAAACATTATTAATTGTTTAAATAATGAGTTTATTTAACAGGAAATTAATAATAAAATATTATTAATTAGACATTATTAATTATTTAAATATTGAGTATATTTAAATGGCAATTAATAATTTGAAATTAATTAACAATTATTAATTGTTTAAATAATTAATTTTATCTGAACGGAAATTAATAATTAAAATTAATTAATTAATAATTAAATATTATCAATAAAATTAGAGGCATGGACTCAAATGACATGTTTTATAAAACTAATTCCCCATATAGCACCTCATTTTCATTATTCCCCAAATGACATTTTTTCTAATATAACAAAATTAATTATTTCGTTAAATTTACAAAAATGCCACTGATTTATTAATTCACTAGATTTGTTCTCTTATTCACTAATTAGTGAATTAAAATCTGAACTTTATTAATTCACTAAATTTTCCCTTTTAGTCAATAATTTTGTGAATTAAAATTTGATTTTTATTAATTCAATAAAATTTGCCCCTTCATCAATAACTTATTAAATTAAATTACTACATATAATTGAGATACATTATATTGATTTTAATTCCATAAGTTATTGAAGTTAATAAATTATTAAATAGCGGTTTTAATTTTGCCCATAAAAAAACAGAAAATCTCAAAACTTTACACAAATAAAAATTACATTCATTTACACTAGTATGCAACATCAACCACTAATATTAGTGATTATAAACTTGAAATACAAACATTATTTTCATGTAGTTGTAATATAGTATCAAGATTTTAATTCATGAGATTTCAACGATTAAATGTGTTAATTTTGAATGGTGGAGTTTCAACGTGAACTCGAACAGAGGCTTTGAAATCGCAAGGTTCACAAGATGTGGGCCATAGTATCTTTGAATTGTGATGCTCGATGCTTCTAAGGTAGCGATAGATGGAATAATTTATGTGACGACCCGACTCCATTTAAAACACAAAAAACAATTCACAACGGAAACTCAAAGTTTTTACAGAAAATTCGCATGGATCCATTTGTATTTAAAACAAACTAAAACCTGTTTACAAGTCCCATAACAGAGAAAACTAAAAACAACACGCAAGCATAAGTATTTTCACAATCCACACCCACCGAACACAAATTTAAATAACAAAAGACTAGCTCTTTCGAGCACCAGACACAACCATAATATGTACAAATCAAAAGACACTAAAAGACTAGTAGGCGCCTAATCCATTTCCCTGTATCATCCCGGTGGGTCAAGTTGCACCATGCTCTCTAGCTCGGTCGTTCCCATGAGGCACTCCACAAGAACAATGATCAATTGGACTTGAATGACTCTAAACATGCAATTCAAGAACATGAATTACAAAGAGATTTTTCAAAGCAAAAGCTTAAACCAAAACAAAGGGATTTTCATTCATTGATATTCTGATTTTCTAAAACATGCAACCTAGAACAAGGCTACAAAATGCAAGGTAAAATCAACCAAGCAATAAGCAAAGCAAAGCTATTTTCTATCATATTAATTCTTCATGTTTAGGGTTACAAATGAGGCTTTAAATAGCCAAAGAAAACCTAAAAACAACAAGGAAATTCGGATTTCAAGGAGGCACAAAATCTGCCAAATCTTTCCTTAAGTGCAATTGGTGCATTTTAGGAAAGTTTTGCCCTAGAAGATATTATATCATTCCTAAACTATTCTAAGCATTAAAACTGATAAATAAAGGCCTAAAACATGTCCAAATACATCTCAAATTCGTGGACATCATATATGGCAAGTTCGGGAACAAATATGGAAAGTGGTCCAAATAAGGAAAGTTTGCAAAAGTGATGCAACTTTCCTAATTTGCTCTTCTCTTCATTTCTTATTGAACAAGTCTTCAATTCTCTTCTTCCAAATGCATTTTCCATTGATTAATGTGCATCAAGTCTTCTTTGTTAGCCTCCATGCTCGGATCTTCGAAGCTTATCTTGACTTTGCTAATGTAGGCTTGTAAATGGATGTTCAATGCTTCTCTTGATCTTTGAACTTGTGATTGGTCCTTGAGCTTTTTGTGAGGTTCCATGATTCATATCACGCTAGTGAGAAAACAACGAATAGTAATTAACAATAAGTACTCAAATCTTAAGCAATAATGCATCCAATGTCATGGGTAGGCCATGCTTTTCTTGAACTTATTTCTAGGAGCAAACAACGTTCACAATAGGATTCGATGAAGAACTCGGTATCTAATCATTCGTTCAAGCTACAAAGCTCTAAGTATCTAAATCAAAGGTTCGGGTAGAAAGTAAATCACACTTTTATACGGATATAAAGTAAAACACTTACTTCACGATTACTAAGCAAAACACATGTTTATATAATTACAAAGAAAATCACATGCTTTCTCGAATTACCAAGCAAATCTCATGCTTTATCAACTACAAGTAAATCACATGCTTCCTCGAATTACTAAGCAAATCACATGCTTATACCATTACAAAGCAAATCACATGCTTTCTCGAATTACCAAGCAAATCACATGCTTTTCCGAATTACCCGTACTATTCCCCTTGGATAGCACAACGTAGCGAATCCCATCGCTTAGAGTAAATATGTGTAACCAAAGGCCCTCTGAACATTGTCTCAAACAATCTCTTTCAATGTTAGATAAAATTAAGGAAGCAATCACCAACTCTTCCTAAACTAGCCAATTTCACGTGCGCAAACTCGCTTCCTAAACCATTAACTAATGAACCCACCATAAGATTAACTAGGAACCAAACTCTCATACCTCTCCGACTGCCGAATTACTTAGAGAAGAGTAAACTCTCAACTTCGAGCTAGCACTAACGGTTACGATGTGAGAGCAAATTATTATTTACAACTCGTTCTAATCTCACCTTTTGAGCGCGTAGAGTTCCACCACTCGCCGAATGGGTTAACGGTTGCTTGTGAGCCAAAACCTACATTTAAAATGTATATCTAAAAGTATTAATTTACCACACAACGAACGAACTAATACTAATTAATTAAAATGTCAAAACAGCCCCCTAAATATCCCACAACAATTATGACAAAACAGCCCCTGTTTTAGTATAAGGATTTATCGGCTTTTTGAACGTTTTACAATCAATCCGGGTTGGTTTAAAGTAAGCTAAGATTGGCCAATTCTAATGGGTAACACTTTGGAAATTCCCATGCAAGATACCTCACCAAAACTCAAGACAAAACATAATTTAAACCATGAAAACAACACCTACAATAGTCACAATTCAAAGCAAAGACGAGGGATCGGGTTTTCGTTCAACTTAGGTTCGGGATTAAGGGAAACAAGCTCGTTCCACGGGTTTATCTTAGCTAGATTTCACAACTAACACAATGGGAGAAGGATTAGAAGCTTGGATCAAAGATTGGAATGAAAGAAAAACATTAAAACCAATTTTTACGAAATTCCTTCTTACCTCGTAACTCATGGATCTTGGATGGTTTGGCTCGATTGATGGTCAGAAAAGGAAGTCCTTGTCGAGCTCTTTCCAACGGGACCGGAATCAACTGAAACGATCGAGAAACGAAGTCGGAAACTCTGGATCTCTCTTCCTCTTCCTTGGCCGCGGGTGGAGGGGCTATTACGGGTCTCTTTCTCTCTCTTTTTTTTTTTATTTTTTTTTATTTTGCTTTGTTAAATGGAAAGATGAGGGATTAAATGAGGGGAAAAGGAAAAATACTTAAATGCCTTCTATGCTACTTCCTTAAGGAAACCATCCCGAACCCGTTAATCCCGTTTCCAAAGTGCTCTAAGAAATGAACTAATTAAATTTTAGTAACCCCAACTTAATAACTAAATAAAATAAAATAACACATTAGAGTAAAATAAGGAAAATCACCTCAAAACTAGGGACGTTACAATTTAGTGAATTAAAGGGGATAATTTAGTGAATTAAATGGAATAATGTAGTGAATAAAATTATACTCAAGGTAAGATTTTCCGTCAATCTCTTACTTGAAAATGGCTTGAATGACAATTTTTATATCCCCCAAATTTCATATGGTCGATGTGTTAAAAAAAAAAGATGAAAATGGTATTATTTCTGCATCATGGGGGACACCACCATAAGCTCTTAGTTTTATACCGTGTTGTTCACTAAGTTATTGAATAAAATTTCTTCATAAAGTTTGTAAACTCTGTCATTTTAGTTTTTAAAATAGTTTTTCATCCTACATCCCTTTTTTGTGTCAATTTAGTTTTTCGTTGTACGATTCAATAATCTATACCGTATTGTTCACTAAGTTATTGAATAAATTTTCTTCATAAAGTTTGTAAACTCTGTCATTTTAGTTTTTAAAATAGTTTAATCCTAAATCCCTTTTTTGTGTTAATTTAGTTTTTCGTTGTACAATTTAATAATTTATACCCTATTGTTCACTAAATTATTGATTTAAACTTCTTCGTTTTATTTTGCAACATAATTCATTGAGCTTTTTATTTTACAATGTTGCTTTACATGTGCTAAGGTATATGTGAATTGGAGAAGAAGGCAAGGAAGAAAAAAATGTGAAGAGAGGCCTAACGAGAGTCGACAGATAAAGATGCCATTTTTTTAATTCTTTTTTATGTTTGTTATAAATTTTAATGAATTGTTGATGATGTATATAGGTGTAAATCGATCTTGCTGTTGAGATTTACAATTCAATTATTTATTACGTTGAATTCAATAAATTATTGAATTAAAATCTTGATACTATCTTACAACTACATGAAAATATTATTTTGTATTTCAAGTTTATAGTCACTAATATTGGTTGTTGATGTTGCATATTAATGTAAATGAATGTGATTTTTATTTGCAGAAAGCTTTGAGATTTTATGTTTGTTTTTATGGGCAAAACCAAAACCGCTATTCACTAATTTATTAACTTTAATAACTTATGGGATTAAAATCAATGTGAGGTATCTCAATTATATATAGTAATTTAATTTAATAAATTATTGATGAAGGGGGGAATATAATTGAATTAATAAAACTCAAATTTTAATTCACTAAATTATTGACTAAGGTGGAAAATTTAGTGAATTAATAAAGTTCAAATTTTAATTTACTAATTAGTGAATAAGAGAACAAATTTAGTGAATTAATAAATGAGTGGCATTTTTGTAAATTTGACGAAATAATTAATTTTGTTATATTAGAAAAAAAATGTCATTGGTGGAATTTTTTAAAACTTAAGCTATTTAAGACATTAACTCTAATAAAAGTGTCATTATAGGCAAATTTCATAAAATTATTAATTAAATAATGAGTTTATTTAATGGAAATTAATAATTTAAATATTTATTATTAATTATTTAAATGATGAAAATTATTTAAATAGAAATTAATAACTAAATATAATTTGATAATATTTAGTCGTGTGAAAATATTAATATTATTAATTGTTTAAATAAAATATTTTTTTTAAATGGTAATTAATAAATAAATTAATTAAGTTGGACTTATTAATTTAAGAGAGAGTTTCAAGCCCAATTGGATTAATGAACCCAATTGGAATTGGCCCAAAATAATTAATTAAATAAATTGTATTTATTAATTATTTTATTATGATAAAATCGGCCATATGAGATAATTTGTAGGAGATAATAGTTTGAATTATATCCTATAATAATTATATAGATTTATTTACCCAAGATAAATAAAATAAAGAAAAGAAAATATTCTCTTATTTATCTATGGCATTTTACAAATACCAAGATAAAGGAAAGAGATAATTTTTTCTTTCTTTTTGTATTTATCTCCATGGATTAATCCTAATGTGATTAGGATTCCTATTTTCCTATAAATAGGAGGTTTGGGTCATTCATAAATCACACAATTCCATTCCATAGAAAATTGGAACTCTCTCTTCCTCCTTCTCCTCCCCTTGACCGATTTTCCCTCTTGATATTGGGAAGAAAAATATTTTTTCTTCTTCACAATTTCTTCTAAAGTTCGATCCCACAATCGGGTTTCGTTTGATCGATCGGGATATAGCGTAGAAGATCTGGTGTTGCGGAGGATTTGATGCTGTAAAGAAACCTCCAACCGATTCTCCATATTTTACTCAATGTAAGTAAAGGGTTTTAATTTTCGAAAAACTAGCATGAATCTACATGTTTTTATCACAAATTGCATGATATTAATAGATCCGTAATTAAATGTTAATTAGTTTACTAAATAAAATTCTGTTAGTTTAATAAATCATCCTTTCACTCAATTACATGCATTATCTCGGAGGACTTAATCGACCTATAGGACTAAGCTACAATGATCTAGAATTACATTGATTGAAATCCTTCAATCAATAAATTCTTATTCATTAACTCATAGATAACTCCACTATATATCTAGAGTTGCACTCTTAATACTATAGACATAGTTATGTCCATTGGCTAATATCATTAACTACATTTTTTATCCTTCACAAGTTAGTTCGTATCCATGGCTAGGTATTTACACCGTATTAACCTCCATGATACATCTTGTTCCTTATGCCCAGCTGATTCTCCAATGAACAACCTTACATAATCTCTATTATGCGTCTTTACCTTTTCCTTGATCAGAGGTATATGGGGCCCCACTGTTCAAGATCGAATCAGTCCATAAGGAAACTACTTATCTTTTTCCTATATGGAAAAGAGTGAATTCTATTCTTGTGTAATTACATTCTCAGCTATAAACAAGAAGCAATCCCAAAGTGGGAGGCATATTGAGCGAACTATATCGAGTCACTCTCACCTATGCAAATCAAAGTCTTGTCTCTTACGAACAGGAGTTAGTAATCCACTCAGGATTAAGATCAATCATACATTATCAACCAATTGATAAATGAAGTGTCTTTCTGTAACGGCTTTCCCAGAAGATAGTAAGTTTATCTTAGTCCAGTTTACTATAATCTTTATTACAGCAACACCCCCACTCACATGTGTCTACATGAGTGATCCAGATGAGATCACTTGTACCAATTCACAAGTAGGCCGTGTTAATGGTGTTACCAGAAACAAGGTACCCAACCTTTATTCATATACCACAGACTATTTGAGTTACACTTAAGTGAATCTTCCCACATCATATGTTCACTTTAAGTTATCATAAGTAACTCTGGATCTTATGATGGATCACATTTATTAAACTAATAATAAATGACAATGTAAATATTACTAATCAATCATTCCTTATTTATTTATAGTTTAACTGGATTACATAAGATTTAGGGTAGAAACCTCAGCAATCTCCCACTTGCACTAAAGTTTTACAGAGATTTATCTAGTAATCCTAAACTACCCATATGACGCTTAAACACCTTAGCCAGAAGCGTCTTTGTAAATGGGTCAGCAATATTATCCTTAGAGGTTATCTTTGTCACTACAACATCTGCTCTTTAGACTATCTCCCTTATCAGGTGATACTTTCTCTCTATGTGCTTTCCCCTGTTGTGGCTTCTAGGCTCGGCTACAGCACCACTGTTATCACAGAACAGTGTTATAGGTTTGTCCATGTCTGGTACTACCTCCAGATCGGTTAGAAACTTCCTAAGCCAGACACCCTCTTTAGCAGCTTCACAAGCGGCTACGTACTCGGCCTCCATTGTAGAGTCAGCAATACAACTTTGCTTTATATTCCTCCAAACAATGGCTCCACCACAAAGTGTGAAAGCAAATCCAAACGTGGATTTTCTAGAATCCTTATCCGCCTGGAAGTCAGAATCTGTGTACCCCTTGAGAATCAAATCCCCTTTACCGAACACTAGCACATGTTCTCTCGTTCTCCAAAGATACTTGAGAATATTCTTGACTGCAACCCAATGTTCATAACCAGGGTTTGATTGGTAACGGTTTACTATCCCTACTGCATAACACATGTCCTATCTAGTACACAACATCGCATATATTAGACTTCCAACTGCTGATGCATAGGGATACTGTCTCATACTCTCAACTTCTTGAGGAGTTTTAGGACATTGGTCCTTTGTTAAATAAATCTCATGCCTGAAAGGTAACACTTCTTTCTTGGATTTATCCATCTCATACTTGGCAACTATTTTATCAATATAGGATGTCTGAGATAACGCTAACGTCTTGTTCCTTCGGTTCCTTATAATTTGGATACCAAGAACATATTGAGCCTCTACCAAATTCTTCATTTGGAATTCGTTAGCTAGCCATTTTTTAACGTCTCATAATATCCTTACATTATTCCTAATAAGTAAGATATTGTCAACGTATAGAATGAGAAAAATCACATCTTTGTTGAGTATCATCTTGTAGACACAAGACTCATCAACATTCTGTTCAAAGCCATATGATTTGACTGTAGTGTCAAATCTGTTATTCCAAGACCGTGAAGCTTTCTTTAATCCATAAATAGATTTTAGCAACTAAACTTTTCGTCCTTCACCTTGAACAACGAATCCTTCTGGTTGGAGCATATAAATACTCTCGTCAAGATACCCATTAAGAAATGCGGTCTTGACATCCATCTACCAAATTTCATAATCGAAATGTGCAGCAATGGATAAGAGAGTTCTAATAGACTTTAACATAGCAACAGGGGAGGAGGTTTCTTCATAGTCAACCCCTTTCTTTGGGAATACGCTTTGCTACAAGTCTAGCCTTGAAAGTCTCCACTTTCCCATCGGCTCCTCGTTTCCTCTTGTAGATCCACTTGAACCCAATGGTTTTACCCCAACTGGTTGATCTATAAGTTCCCAGACTAAGTTGGAGTACATGGATTCCATCTCAAGATCCATAGCTTTTAGCCATTTTTCTTTGTCATCATCCTTCATTTCTTCCTTATAAGACAATGGATCCTCCAGATCAATACCGTCATCATTGACCTGAGTTAAGACCAAATGTCGTTCGGGCAACTTAGATGCCCTCCAACTACGACGAGGACTTAACTAGATTTGACTAGAATTTCTCTTTCTATTAGAAGAGATAGGCAGGTCAACAACAATTGTTGGCTCATCGATGATTTTACTTGGAATAATCTCCTCTAGTACTAGTTTACTAGGAGATTTGTGGTTTTCTATATAGTCTTCTTCCAAGAATGTAGCATTTTTTGACACAAACACTTTATTCTTCAGTACTATAAAACAATCCACCACGCGTCTCTTTAGGGTAGCGTACGAAGAAGCATATCTTAAACTGTGATTCTAATTTCTTAAGGTTTGATTTCAGCACATGTGTTGGACATCCCCATACTCGGAAGTGACGCAAGCTTACTTTACGTCCCAACCATAACTCAATAGGTGTTTCTAAAACACTTTTAGAAGGTACCCTATTTAGGATGTATAACGCAGTCTCCAATGTGTAACCCCAGAAAGTTTCTGGTAATGATGAATAGCTCATCATCGATCTCGTCATTTCGAGTAAGGTTCTATTTCTTCTTTCAGCTACACCATTATGTTGAGGTGTACCAAGTGCTGAAAGTTGGGATGAATCCCTTTTTTATCACGTAGTCTTTGAACTTATAGTCCATATACTCCCCACCAAGATCATATCGAAGTGTCGTGATAGATTTACCAAGTTACTTTTCAACTTCAGCTTTAAACTCCTTGAATTTCTCAAGAGTTTCATACTTGAATTGCAACAGGTAAATGTATCCATACCTTGAGTAGTCTTCTATAAAAGACACATAGTACGCATATCCACCTCTAGCTTTTACATTCATCGGACCCTAGTGGTTCCGTGGCTCTAAATCCTTTAGCTGAAAAGGGACACTTGGTCATTTTACCCTCTATACAAGATTCACATACTGGGAGTGTACCAAGTTCTAAGTCACTTAGAGGTCCACTTTTAACTAGTCTTTGAATTCTATTGAGGTTAATATGGCCAAGCCTTAGATGCCATAGAAGGGTCTCATCTTTAGAAATTCTACCTTTATTAGTCTAGACTCTACAGTCTGGAACAACTCGGTATTATAAAGTATTGCACATACTAACTGTGTTAGTATATATAAATTGTTATCTTCTATTCCTAAACAAATAAAGTTTCCATATTTAAAAATATCAACTTTATTTATTCTGAAATCCACGGTATAATGTTGTTTACGAATACAACCCAAAGAAACTATATTCCGATTTAAACCAGGAACATAATAAACAGTGTTCAAGAAAATAAATATTTTATTTAAAGATAACTTTATAGCAGCAACAACTTCATCACCCACCATCTGACCTATGTTATTCCTTAGAGACACTTCTCTAATCTTGATCTTTCTTCAAGAGTCACTTTAGGAACTTTTCCTCTCTTGGAATTATTTGTAGGGTTGGAAACTCCCTTACCCTTCTTCTTCTAGAACCTATACTTCTTATTCTTAGTACCTGAGCAAGAGGCACCATGAGCAACAGCAACATTTGCTTCCACAACTTTCGTCTCCTTACCTTTCAGCACTATAGACTTGAAAGTTTGTAGCTCATTAAGAATACAGGACATGTTCATGTCCACCTTGTTCAAAATCTAGTTACTTTTGAACGATAAGAAGCTATCTGGAAAATTTCAAGAATCATGGTGATCTGGCTTGTCTTGTCTACAATACCATCATTCATCTCAGCCACATTAAGATGAACCATCATGTTAAGGACATGTTCCCTAACCAAAGTTCCTTCTTTCATGCAAGCATTCATGATGAACTTGGGGGCCTCATAATTGACTTGCTTAGATGGCATGCCAAACATCTCTTGTGCCAATTGCACCATCTCATATGCTGCAAGCAGAGGTTCAAGTTTCTTGGATACGACTTCAGTAAGTCCAGCCAAGATATAGACACGAGCTTTCTTGTAGCCTTGACCCAGCGATCATATGCCTTTAAAACAGTTCGAGCGGCATTAGCAGGCGGTTCTAGAGGGCAGTGCTCTAGAATGGTGAATTCGAGATCTTCAATAACCAGAATAGTATTTATGTTGTTTTTCCAAGTGGCGTAATTTTCACCATTCAGTTTTTCAGTAGTAAGAATATCAATTAGAGAGTTTGCTGATAAATAAATAAACACATGCTTTAGTAATACAATTTTACATATCCATTCATTCGTACTTTTGGCATCTATTAAACGTGATGCATAAATGCACATTTAATGAAATTCTAAAACCTTAAAACACAATTTCAATGCCATTGTATATTAGTGTGACAGGAAGTCAAGGTTCCTCCCACTAAAATGAGACTCCTCCCAACTAATGAACATCCCCGGCTATCTCATATCCTACAGTTCTTTAGTTACCATGTTTTGGTCAGGCCAAACATCTAGATCACTTAAATATTAATTTTGATGAGTATCAACGTAGGAAGAGTCAAACATCAAAACTCTTAAGAGTCTTTCTAAATGAATCCTTTTGAGTGTTTCCCAAGTTTTAGATCGCTTAGAGTTTTTTTTTATGAGTGTCACCGAAAGGAGATTCAAATATCAAAAACGCTAAAAAAATCCTAACTTGAAGAGAATCACCCGGGTATTGATCCATACGGTTACTTTCCGAAGGGAATGAGTGAAGAGTTACCAACACCACAGAAGTCTTAATATGAATCTCATTCATTGATTCCAACTTGGAGACCGTAGGACATGTTGTCACTTGTCCTTCTCCCACTCAATATAGCTAGCTAAGGCTCTTAACTTAGATATACCCAAGCTACCTCCAATATCTAAGTTCAATCTAACTTATAATAGCTCTTATAGATTGGTTAAATTGATTTTAATGTGAAGGCCAAGTGATTAATCTCCATTAATCCTAACACATTATGCACCGTCCTAATGAAGAGAATTATTAATAAAATATGACTCACAGATCGCTCCCAGTTAGAGGGGTCCTGTGTTAATGGAACGATTAAATAACCTCTTATCTAGGGCAGAGCTTTCTCGACAGGGTTATATTTAAATTAATAACTTCAACTTCATTAATTTTTAATTAACTCTTTAATTAAAAATAATGACACCTCATCTTTTAGGTTTTTAGTTTCAAATCCTATTTAAAACTAAACTATTAATTAAAATATTGGTTACTGTGTGGGGTATTTCTCGTCGAAGCCTCGTTCCACACAATAGAGCACGTCACGTCACGTGTTGTTCCTTAGCGGTGGAGCTACCTGAAACGTTACAACAGATGACAGTCAGAAGGGCACCGGTGTGGTACCGGCCGACGACCCTCCGACGATCAAGTTAGATGGTGGTAGGTGAGATTTGCCTTGCGCCGCAAGGATTAGGTCAAGACAATCAGGTTATTCCTTCTCTAGGTTTTTTATGTCATACCTGATTTGATAGGTCAAGTACCCTTTTATAGTTCCTTGATCAAGGGCTCATCGACTGGGCTAGCATGAGGCTAGGCTTAATGGGCTTTTGTTGGGTCCAAGAAGGACGAGCTCCTTATGGTGTTGGCTCGGATGGGCTTGTCCCCATGTGAGTCGGCTTGTAGTGAACGAGGCCCATAGGAGGGCGGGCTCCTCCAGGATATGATCCGAATGGGCACGTCCCCATGTGAACTGGCCCGGTGTGAATGCAGCCCATAAGAGGGCTATTTTTACCCTTTACAGTTACTAAACTCTTTTAGACCATTTTAATTAAAACCGAAGACATGCTGCTAGTAATTACTAATTAACCCCTTAATTAAAATTCTAGCACAATAAATATAACATTCATATTCGTATAAGGCATGAGCATAATATCAATAATCTCCATTAATGAAGTATGATCATAAAATTTATGCATTTATGATGGGAATAATTATTCATGCATAAAGATGCATGAATAATTACTATTTAATTATATCTAATATAATAAATAAATAAGCAATTTTGGTTGGGATAATATTGGCCAAATCTATGAAAATTAAAATCTATATCTAAATATAAATTAATTTCCATCTTGAACTTCTCCAGGATCTCCAGAAAAATGAAAACCATAAAAACCGAGGGGAGGCACCAAGGGTTTTAACTCTAGGCTCCGCCGCCCCAAAAAACTAATTTTTTTTTATTTTTATTTTCGTGTATACGGCTGTGCGGTAGCAGCCCGCCGCATTGGTGGTGCTCTTAACCTGCAGCTCTCGGTACCGACTCCTTCGATACCGGCGGGATCCATTTCTCTTTTCTTTCCTCCGTCATTTCGAACGATATCTCCATATGATTAAAACGATTACAAATTTTTCCTATAACCAATTTATGGTTTTACAAAATTTCTAGGAAAGAAAAACCTAGGCCAATAAATCTTAATTCAACCAAAACGCAAAACCACATTTATAAAACTCCTTTTAAAATCGATTTCAATTCCCATCATAAAATTGTGAAAATATTATAAATACAAGACTACTCTGATACAAGTTGTTGGGATTGAGGCCTCTAAAAGAGTTCTCAAACGGAAGTCCCAATGATCTTTTCTTGCAGTATAATATATTCAAAAACTAAATGCATAAAAGAATACTAACCTTTATCGAGAAGTGTCTGGCTCTTCCTCGTTCTTCTTGGTTACGATCCTGGGACCACCAAAAAGTTCTTCCTCACTAAGCACAAAAGAGAATCAGTGCGTGAGCACTATCCTCTTTGGAAAAAGGAAGAGAGAAGAAAAATCTTTCTTCCTTTACCCTATGGACGGCAGCGGCGACAAAGAGAAAGAAAGAGAGAGGGGGGGGGGAATTTTTTCTGAGCCTTTCTTTACTCTCTTGGTTATGTGTTTTGGGATCACCCCAATGGTCCTATTTATAGGAATACCAAAGCCTCATAAAATCTTTGAATATCTTTTTAATTATCTAATAATTAATAAAGATATTCTAAAATATATTTTGAATAATTAAGATATAATATCTTATTCCATAATAAGAAAATCTCATATCTTTTGTTTAAATTAATCTTTATTAATTTAAAATAATTATTTTATATCTTAATCATTAAGATATTCCATATATTTTAAACAAAATAAAATACAAATAATTGGTTAATATTTAACCAATGGGGCGTGTGACCCTACCCATGGGTCACAAGCCCACCTTGTCATCCCCATGACAATATTGGACATTTTATTTTCCTTTTTATTTAATAGAACAATTCCATTAAATAAATAAATAAAACTCCTTTTATTTATTTCCTCTTTAATTTGACTTCTTCAAATTAAATATTTAAATAGACTCCTCTATTTAAATCCCCATTAATTTTTGACAACTTCAAAATTAATTTAATTAAATAGACTCCTCTATTTAATCTCTCTATTTAATAAATAATTAAATAGACTCTTCTATTTAATTAATCAAATAGACTCCTCTATTTGTATTTGCCTTAATTAATTTATGTTCTCAATTACATGTGTTATCTCGGAGGATTTAATGGACCTATAGGACTAAGATCTAATGATCTAGAGAATTACATTGATTGAACTCCTTCAATCAATCAATTCTTATTCATTAACTCCCCCACTAAATATCTAGAGTTGCACTCTTAGTACTATATAAATAGTTATGTCCATTGGCTAATATCATTAACTACACTTTGATCCTTCGCAAGTTAGTTCGTATCCATGGCTAGGTAATTCCACGTATTAACCTCCATGATACATCTTGTTCCTTAAGCCCAACTTATTCTCCAATGAACAACCTTACATAATCTCTATTATCCCGCTGTTCAAGTCCGAATCAGTCCATAAGGAAACTACTTATCTATTTTCCTATATGGAAAAGAGTGAATTCCATTCTTGTGTAATTACGTTCCCAGCTATAAGCAAGATGCAATCCCCAAAGTGGGAGCACTACAAAAAGCAGGAGCATTGCCGACGCCATAACTACCTGCGTTTACTAGTGGCGTCGATAATAAAGTACTATCACCGACGGGGCGTCGGTGATGGACTATTGTCCATCAATTGATGGCCATTACCGACGCGGCATCGGTAATGGTAAAACAATTACCGACGCATCGTCGGTAATTGTTCTACCAAAAATCTCTTTAAAGTTGGCGTCCCTTTACCGACGCCAACTTAATGTACCACCGACGCCCGATGTGGCGTCTGTAATACAAAACCCCATTAACCCTCACAGTGGACGAAAAACCACGAATCCTCTTATTTTCTTTTTTCTTTCTCTCTTCTTCTCCCGCTGACGACAGACCCATGGACCATCTCCCTCGCCATAAAAACGCCATTAACGGCCGTTTTTCATCCGATTTTTCTCGTTCAAGGCCCGTGGTTTTCATTTTCATGGCGTTTAGGTACATTCTCATGCTTTAATTTCTCAAAATACTTAATATTTTGAATGATTTAGAGGGTTAGGGTTTGATTTTTGGATTTTCTTTTTTCTTTTAATTCGTGATTATATTTTGTTCATTTGTAAAATGATTGCTCTGCTACTTCCACCACTCTTATCTCCTCCAATCCCTCAGCTTTTCCATCCAAATCTACTTTTCAGTTCGGGCTTTTGTAAGTTTTGATTTTTTTTCCTCTCACTGTGCAATTTCTTTTCTTTCTTGCATTTTTAGGTTCAATTCATTATACTAGTCATAAAAAATTGAATATTTGTCAATGAGAATTAATGAGCCCCTTTTTTTAGTGTGTTTAAGAAATGGGAAATCTATCTTATTTTCAATTTCATTAGTTTGAAATGTCAGTCTTTTAGACGAACTTTACCGCTTGTCCGTTGTGTGAGATTGCTTGAACTGATTGTAATGTTATTGCTTGAACTAATTAATTGGAGTCTTAAGTGTCCGACTCAACATTAAGTTTGTTGGAATATTGCAATTTGTGATGTTATTTTGCAAGGGATGTTTAAAAAAATAACGATTTGAAGTATATTTTGATAGTTTCTATTTCTTACTTTTTATTTCACTATTATTTTTCAGAGTGAACTGCCTTTGGTGGGAAATGTAGCTCCAGATTTTGAGGCCGAGGTGGTCTTTGATCAGGAAATTATCTAGGTAATTGAGCATTTTGTCAATTAAATAAAAATTGTAATTTCATAGCAATCAGAAAGCTAATTGAGCATTTTGTCATGGGGTGCAAAACTTTCATTGTGAGCATTTACCCCCCACCCCTGATATGAATTTTTGTCACCATGATGATTGCATGTGTACCTTTTTTTTTTATATATCGCCTTCAAGTTTTATTTGAAGTGTTCTGATTTCAGGTTAATTGGTTGTGTCAGGCTTCTTGATCACGAATTGAAAGAAAAAAAAAGCTAAACAGAATAATTGGTCGTGTCGGGCCTCTTGATCGATTGCATTATTAACAATGTCGGGATCATCACGGTTAGTTTTATATTATTTTTCAAAATATTTTATTTATTGTTTGTGTGCATGCAATTTTAGTAGTTTTTTTTTATTGGGAGACGGCTATCCTGCAGCAAAGTTAGTCGTCTCAAAGCATGTTTAATTAGTTTTTATTTTAGCCCGTGTTTGTAGATTTTATTTTTATTGGGAGACGGCTATCCTGCAGCAAAGTTAGCCGTCTCAAAGTATGTTCTTTTTAGTTTTTTATTTAGGGGTATTTTTTATTAAGGTTGACATTGATTTATAAAATAAGTTAGTTTTTTTTTTTTTGAAATATAGGTCGAATGTCAATAGAAGTTGGATGAAATTAAGTGATAGGTTTTGTAAGGATTATATAGAAGGGTTTTGTCCTTTTTAGAGGTTGTGGAGAAAGTTTTGAATGGGAGTGGGAAAACCCGGTGCCCTTGTATTAAATGTTATAACACCATATCAGTGTTTAAAGAAATGCCTCGACCTATCACACGGTTTGATATATTGACTTTGGATCAAAAAGATATCGACAAAGCACACTGATACACACTTCATAATTGCGAAGAAGTATAATCATATTTGCGGTATGTGTCTAATTTTTTTTCTTCAATTCAATTCAAATTTATATAAATATTGTGTATTGAAATCATCTTCCATATAGGGACCACCTTGATTTGCTTGAACTTGAGAGCTTGAGAAATACACATAAACGACAAGAATCACAATTTACCACTTGGTTCAAACGTCGTGTAAGATGTGTTCTTAGACAAAGATCTTAACAATCTATGTATAATGTTAATACACAATTATCTTAAACATGTAATCGTGATATTTGTAGGTTGCTGAATTATGGATACGTAAAGAAGTAAGTTATGATTTTGTATGTACTATCTTTAGGACCTGATTTACGTATTAAATCATATTCTAGATGTTGTGTCAATGGGATGAGATTTCACACATTTGATAAAGCTTCTAGTCGTACTACAACTAGTTGCGGGGTTGCAGTTGTAGGTGAGCACGATGCAGGGTCCACGACTTTCTATGGACTTCTAATTGAAGTTTTAGAAATAAGTTATGTAGGATCACATCGAGTCATTGTTTTTCGTTGTGAATGGTATGATACATCTCCTTCTAAAATGAAGCAGGAGTCAGGTATAACATCAATTAATATATCCCGAAAATGCTTTGAGGAAGAACCTTTTATCCTAGCAAGTCAAGCTCAACAAGTTTTATATCTCGATGATATAAAAAATGGGAGAGACTGGAGAGTGGTACAGACGTTAAGGCAAAAAAACGTGTGGGATGTTCCTGAGTTGGAGGAAAATGATGAAAATGACAAGATATTGCACGTGATTTCACCTTTTGATACACACGTGGGTGACAATTTAGAAACTCAAAGCCTCGATAGAAATGGCATTCCAGGAAATGAAGTTGATGTCTAGGTCATAGAGCGAGTACTGCGTGCTTCAAGCTCTCGTAGAGATAATGAAGAGTTGACAAATAATGATATTAATGAGCTTTTAAACGATAGTAGTGATGAAGAGTTGAGAGAGGATGAGTTAGAAATTGATAGTGAAACGTCAGATAATAAGAGTGATGAGTCAGAAAATGATAGTGATTAAGTCAGGTTTGTGTAGTTTTATTCTATTACATTATATAATATACTTTCTACGTACATTTTAAATTGTTTTGTTTGTTTTCAAAAGGAAAAGTAAGGGGAAGGAGAAGGAGCAGATTCCACCAATTGCACCGGGCTTTAAAAGAACTCCAGCTCATCGTGGTAATGGGATAGAGATCAGAGAGCCATCTTCAGAGGCAACCACACCCACTCTCTCACCGAGAGATCATATACCGACATCGGCATCAGGTGTTTCGGTAGACTCACCGTCGTTGCCAGTATCTACTATAGGTTATAATTATTTTTACTTGTTAACTATGTTATGTCTTCTCTATTTATATGTAAATAATATGTAATTTTTTCTTTAGTGACATCTCAAAGCAAAGTGCCGGGACAAGGCATTGCGAAAAACTTGGCAATGAGAAAAAGAAAGCAGAGTGAGGGCAAGAAGAAAGTCATCATATCTCCATTGCTTAACAGGGTGGTTGGAGAGGCTGCAAATAATTTTATCACAGAGGTAGGTGTACTCATACGCCAGCTCGTACCTCCGAGTCATAAGCGATATGATCTTGTGCCCTTAGAGATTCTAAACTCGATCAGACATCGGATTGCGGTAAGCTTTTGAAAATGTGCTTAAATTTAAAATTAAATTTTTACTTCTCACAATAACATATTATGTTTCAATGTGGCTAGGACCAATTTGATCTGGATCTCACCATTAACGAGCATTACGAGGTTGTGGAAGCTCAAATGAAAGCTGATGCGAGAGAGTTTCGATATGAACTCCATCGAGACTTCAAGGCAAATATTGAAGAGCATGGGGAAGATGAGGCATGACGCATGAGGCTTCCAAGAGTACAGTGCGACGATGAGTGGAAACTATTACTCCAAAAGTTTGATGATCCCGCATTTAAGGTAATTAAAATTGTAAACCACTAAATTAAATAATTAAATTTCATCATTATTTACCTAACATATAACTAATTTGTGTTCTGTAGAAATTTTCAGAGCAAAATTCTAAATCTCGAGCGTAGATGTCGTACATGCATAAGAGTGGTTCAAAATCCAATACAAAGAAGCATTATGAGATGGTATATGTAACTATAGTTAAATGATAGTTAATTTCATTTTAATGTTCACAATAAGTAGGTTTAACATGTTTTTTATGTAAACATATGTTTAGACTCAAGCAAATCTGGATACAACTTGGGTGGATGTGTTTGAGAAACAACATTCATATAATCCAAACCAATGAGTGAGCGATTTGGCTAAGGAACAACATGTAAGTTTACTTGGTAATTTTGAAGTGATTTAATATAATTTTACAATTGTTTTTAATTATTAACCATATAATTTTAAATTTAAATGTAGGAAAAAATGGTTGAGTATATTACCCCGCTCACGGATAGTGAGGATGGTGGTGATGATTCAGATACTGTGGAGTCAAGACAACCACCCATTTCAGATACAGAGGCCATGCAGGGGGTATTGGGTCATAGACCAGGTTACATGAGAGGTTTCGGTCGGGGACCAAAACCTTCCCCGTTGTCAGGTGGTTCATCAGGGTCAGTTAGATCATCACAAAATGAACTAATTGAAACTCAACACAAAGTCCATCAACTGGAAGAGGAGACAAAGAAACTCCCGGAAGACATGGCACTTCGGGCACAACATGAGGCTGAATGTGAGGCTGAACGTGATGAGGAAGCAAGGAAATGCGATGAGGAGAGAAGAAAGCTTCGAAAGACTTAGCCATTCAGATGGCACAATTTCAAGAATTCATGAGAAATTGTACGGCATCTCAAGGGCGAGGGGGTGGGGGTAATGTTTAGCTTAGATGTGTCTTAATTTTTGAAACTTCATTATTTCACGTTTGAAAACTTTGTTATTTTACATTTGGATACATTTAGAACACTTTTGTATTTGCTCAAACACTTATAAAAAAAGTGTTGATTTATGCCTTTTAAACTGTTTTGTCTGCTGGGAATATGAATTGTTAAAAACAGGTTGCTTAAAAGGGAGTTAAAAATACGCAAAAAAGTTTTTAAAAAAAAATATAGTTTTACCGACGCTGTAGCATCGGTAAAAGGGTTCCATGGATAGCCCAGATACCGACGTTATGTCGTCGGTATAAAGGGCACCTATAATTTAAAGGTGCACCCATTATCGACGCCGCGCAGGTAATATATATACTCATTACCGACGCCGTGCAGGTAATGCGTACACACATTACCGACACCGCACAGGTAATGCGTATACCCATTACCTGCGCGGCGTCGGTAATACTTCTGCCGATGTAGAAGATATAGGTCGGTGATGGTGAAGACCATCACCGACATCGCGTCGGTTATGCCAGAATTCGGCATTGCCGACCCAGAGTAGCCGACGTTCTTATCGACGTAGAGAGGACGTCGACAATACTCATTACCGATGCTTAGCTTAGTATTACCGACGTAGGCCGGAGTCGGTAGTGTTAACGTGTCTTGTAGTGGAGGCATATTGAGTGAGCTATATCGAGTCACTCTCACCTATGCAAATCAAAGGCTTGCCTCTTGCGAACAGGAGTTCGTAGTCCACTTAGGATTAAGATCAATTGTACATGATCAACCGATTGATAAATGAAGTGTCTTTCTGTAACGGCTTTCCCAAAAGATAATAAGTTTATCTTAGTCCAGTCTACTACAATTTTTATTGCAGTAACACCCCCTTTCACATGTCTCTACATGAGCGATCCAGATGAGATCACTTGTACTAATTTACAAGTGGGCCGTGTTAGTGGCGTTACCAGAAATAAGGCACCCAACCTTTATTCATATACCATAGACTATTTGAGTTACACTTAAGTGAATCTTCCTGCATCATATGCTCACTTTAAGTTATCATAAGTAACTCTAGATCTTATGATGCAATACATTTATTAAACTAATAATAAATGAAAATGTAAATCTTACTAATTAATAATTCTTTTATTTATTTATAGTTTAATTAATTGGATTACATAAGATTTAGAGCAAAAATCCCAGCAAAGACTTGTTTTAGTTTATTACATTTACTGACCCCGTACTTTGAGGATTATGATTGGAGCGGGTGAGCAATGTGATGGGGTTTACTAGTTTCGTCCTCTAAAACAACAACGGGCTTGTAAGATAACTGTGGAGTTTATGGCATCGCTGTCTTGGGCATCCTCCAAGACAAGTAGAGACGTCTTTATCAAATTTGTTTGAATCTAATAGAATGAATATGAGTATTTCTATTTTAAAGGACTCTTGTGATATTTGCCTTCGTTCTAAACAAACGAGATGTACTTTTCCTTTAAGTTTTAATAAAGCTGATGATCTTTTTGAGCTTATTCATTGTGATATATGGGGTCCTTACAACATTCCTTCTACTTGTGGGGCTCATTACTTTCTGACTATTGTTGATGATTGTTCTAGGGGAGTATGGGTTTTTCTTACGAGTGTTAAGTCTGAAGTTCCAATTAGTTAGAAATTTCTGTACGGTTGTAAAAACTCAGTTTGACAAGAAAGTCAAAATTTTACGAAGTGATAATGGTGGAGAATTCACATCTCTACATCGGTTCTTTAGGGAAAGCGGTATCATACACCAAATTTCGTGTGTGTTGATACACCTCAACAAAACGGGAGCGTTGAGAGAAAACATCGTATATACTGAATGTTGCTAGAGTTTTACTTTTTAAAGCTAACCTCCCTACTACTTTTTGGGGTGAGAGTATTATGCAGCTGTTCATTTGATTAACTGAACACCAACTCATATTCTTACTAATAAAACACCCTATGAAGTACTCTATGTACCGTCCCGTTAATTTCAAGGTAAATTTTTTTTTATCTATTTTTATTATTTTTAGTATTCTTAATTATTTAGTTATTTATTTTAATTAAATTATTTTAGGCTCTTTAAATTGGTTAACTTAGTTTATCTTATTATAGTTAATTTAGGACTTAATTAATTTCCTTAGTCTTTATTTTTGCTTTTAATTAAATTGTAGCATTGAAGTTTAGTTAATAATAGTATAATTTAATTCCCTCTGTAATTGGCTAAGTAATCTCTAATTGCAATTGCAATTTAATTAATTGGAGACAAGAGTGGGTCCACCTTATACTTTGTCTGAATCCTAAAAACTAGGGAAACTATCCTTTGGATATTACATATGAAGTGAGAGAAACCATAAAACCAAAAATCCTTATTCTTCTTTTCCTACCGCTGCAACTCATCTCTCTCACATACTGTTTTTTTTTCATTTCTTCAAGGAGAACCTCCTCCCCCGTGCAGCTCTTCCCATGCCTTGACCCTACATATTTTTCCTCTCATCTTCCACCTCTCGAACTCAACAAGGTCACCATGAAGCTCGCCAGAATCTGGGAACAAAGTTCGCTGGAAAATGCTTCAAAAGCTTGAGGTTTCTTTGATTTCGACAGGTAGTTACCTTGTGTTGTTTCAGATTTTCATTTTAGATATTTTGAGTCATTTCTCTAGCTAAACCTTACTCAATATTCTCAAGTAGCGTCGGACCTTGAAGCTCGCCGGATTCTGGGAAACTAAGCTCGCCGGAGTATGGAAAATTGACGTTTGGAGTTGGGATCTTCGTTTATGTTCGTTTCTCTTAAACCATTCATGCATAACCGAGCTCCCCAGCCTTTTCCATTCCTCAGAACCCCTCCTCACGTCGCTGGAAAAGAAAGAAAAATGTGAGCTTCATTTCTGTTACAGATTTGGTCATAATTCAAAAAACATATTCGGAAGAATTTTCCTTCATTCATTCTGTCTTCCTTTTTTATGAACTTATTCAATCTCTGTATAAAATATGCTAAAAGAAGCGGCTGTCTCTCGGAGAAGACTGTCCAGCTGAACCAGTTGGCTGGTTCACCTGAAGCGGTTCAGTTAGTTTTTCTTGCAATTGATGCTGGTTCTCGCTATTTTGATTCGATTTTCTCGCTAATTAATTGTAATTAATCTTTTTCCAGGTTCCAGGTAACTTTAGAGGCGTTGTTCTTGTTTAATTTGAAGCCGGTTCTTGGTCATTGCATTATTACTAAGTGATGTGTGTCGAAACTACCAAAAATAATTAATTACTCTTGGAATTTATAAATTTGTAGTAGTGGTGAGTAAAGTCGCTCTCCACAAGGAAAAGAGAATTAAATTAAAGTTAACAAAAAGAGGAGGTTTTGAATTGTTGTTTATAAAAATTAAAAGAAAATAAAATTAAAAAGAATAAGAAATCAACTAAAGGTTTAATCTCAGTTATGGTTCATGGATTTTATCATCGATTACTAAACATGCATTCTTAAATTCTTCTCTAAATTAGTTGGCAATCGCCAGAACAACAAGTGTTCTTCCTTAGTTTCTCGATAGCCAAGATACGATCTAATGACTACTTCTCTAATTAATGGATAACCCTAGAATACGATAATAAGATTTAACTCATTAAATGCGTTAAGATAAGAAGAACCCAGTTCTAACTAACAAACACGATATGACCGATTCATTTAAGTTAGGTCATGAATTCTCATAACATAAATTAAAAGTGTCCTTAATCAATTTATACTATTATGCTACTTGTATTAGAACAATTAAACAATTACGAATTTCGTTTTAACTAGCAATATGATAAATTAACAATTGAACGTATGGCCACTGTGCATAAAAATTAATCAACAATAAACTATGTAAAGAGAAATCATGAATAAAGAGAAAATAGGAAGAAAGTTAAGAGCAAAATCTCACAAATTCATGAACCAAACCTTGATAATCCTCTAGTTGGAATAAAGAAATTAGATAAAGAACATATTAAAAACTATCTAAAAGTCCTAAGAAAAATAGGGAAATAAGGGATTTTGAATTAGGGTTCAATTTGAGCTTTAAATAAGCAAAATAGAGATAATTTCATACAAAATATGCTAAATAATCTTCCCAGTCGTTAAGCCGAGCCGTGAGCTGCCGCCAGTCGATCTCGTGTGTGTCTGGAGCCGTCAGGAAGCCGAGCCGACTGACGAAGCCGCAAGCCTTCTCCTTTTGTTTCACTGAGCGACATGTCGCTCTGTCTTTGACTGCCAGCTTATGCTAGTGCACACTAACGTCATGCTGACTTCAGCGTGCACTCAATCCTTCTTGTGGATAATGTCAGCATCAGTTTTTATCAATTTTTTATATTTTTCTCATGGCCGCGGCGACGAGTCTCGCCGCTGCAGCAACCACTCTCGGGTTTTTTGCCTGGATTTCGATTTTTCTGCAGGCCGCAGCCATGGATCTCGTCGCTGCAGCGACGGGCCGTTTTCAACATTAAAATGGGCATAACTTCGCCGTTTTAAGTTCGATTTGAGCGCCGTTTTCGCCTACGTTCATGAAATTCAATGATTAACAATATTATGGATATTTAAATCAATTAACATTCATATTTTAATTATTTTAGAGATAAAACCACCTATAAATAGGTTTTAACTACGAATTATCATTAAGCTTCAAAAGGTGAGGATAAATAGAATTTTACAGTAATATTAGGAACTAAATACTTGAACGATTTGTATGATTCAGGAGTTAAGATAAAATTAGAATAAGTGATTTGAGCATGCTAATTTTATGAATTAATAGGAATCGAGAGTATAGAATTGATATGGGGAAATTATGGATTTTACATGTTCTTGGAAGTTAAAGTATGGAATTATTGGATTTAAGTTTGTTGATGCTTAAAGTATGATTATCATGTGTTCTTGGATGATTAATTTACGATATCAAGATACTCTGATTACTTGGAACTTTTTACTGAGATTGAGCCTTCTCATCAATGGTTATCTTATGTTCTTAGACATTATTTACGATATCGAGGTTTTCTGATTACTTTGGACTTTAACTTAGACTAGGCCTTCCAGCATTGGTTTTTAATACAGAAGTCATTCGATGATTTCAGTATTGTTGTGATCGATAAAGTATGGGCTTATGACCTTACACATTCTCACGTTCTTGATTATTATTTCTCTTATAAGATGTTCTGAAATTAGTTCTCTGTTTATATTTTGATTCTCGAATTTCTGATTCTATATTATCACACTTGTTTTCATGGTGATGAATAATGAGATAATGTATAGACTACGTGTGCTTGCATTGTTTGGTATTATTCATGGTTTGCTATATGTATCATGAGGAATATATAGACTACGTGTGCTGCATGAACGAAGGAGATGAATAATGAGATAATGTAGTTGTGTGAGCTAGCTTTATTTGGAATTATTCATAATTACTATGATACATATATATTCTAGACTGCTTAGACTACATGAGTTTTGCATGTCATTGGTGAGATAACGGGATCGTGCACTAAATGTGTGTGCTTGCATCATCTGATGTTATTCACCCAGGAGATTCTGGTTCTGGTTTTGGTTCTATAATGTAAAGACTACGTGAGCTTGCATTTGTTCTTGATAAGAAAGTAAAGGCTTTAGGAGCTTTACTTGATATTGGAGTGAGATAATGGGATCGTGCATAGACTATGTGAGCTTGCATCATCTGACATTATTCACAAAATATTTGTTCTATGTTCTTTAATCTTGATCTTGTTATTTGTTAAGACTACGTGAGCTGACTCGTTCTTTTTATATTCCTAAAAGATTTAATGTATGATTATGTGTTATAATCGTTACTAGCTTGGGAGACTTGACTATTTGCATGATCTTTACTCTTGATCTTAATTTTATGTTCTTGGGAGAATTGCATGACCTTACGTTCGAAAGTCTGTTTGGGTAGTCAAGAGACAATAGGTTTCGTTGGAGACAAATCCGAATTTAGATTTGGGATCTAAAGTTACTTTCTATTCAATTTATCTTCAAAGGGTTTCCCGCTCATTATATTATACTTTCAGATATGGGACGTGGTCGCGGTCGTGGTCGTGGCACTGGTGAGGCATGATTCCTTGATCGATGATAATGCATGGACTTGAGTCGGTTTGGTCCCTGGACTTACGTTGTCTTGTCTTTACTTTCTATTTAGTTGTTGAGCTCTTTGAGCATATTTTGAGACATTGTCTATCTTGAATATTTCTATCTTTATGAACTTTCCTTACTTTGGGTTTTGAACTTATAAAAAGGGAAGCGCTTCCCATATTTGAATGTTAATGTAACGACCCGACTCAATAGAGGCTAGGCCGTGAGTACTCTCAGCGAAAGCGCGAAAAACATAAAATTTCAAAACACACTTAAAACAAAACGCAATGAAAGGTAATAATTTTATGAAAAAATCGTGTGGTTTCATTTAAAAATTGAACTGACCAAAACCTGTTTTACATGGTCCCAATAGAAAAGGCGAGAAAAGTACATTTCTAAAATAAAGGAATTTTAAAATGACATCATGAAAAATTAGATATGAAAGCTCTCGTGATCTCAAGACACAATATAATCAATTTACAAAATTGCTACAATATCCTCCTCCAAACACTTGGTTGATCTAAGGACCACGTTCTATCATATCATGGACTTTTAAATTGACCAAACATTAGCCCATGCTAAAAGATATGTACTCTTTCTCATAGGTCACTTTCTCTAACTCGTGGGTCAATCGTAACTCCTTAAATCCCTTATTTCCTTACAAAGCAAACAAGTGTCTCTCAAGCACCTTATTGATCCCTTAATGTTCTGTCCTTATGACAATGGATTCACCTCAAGGGTCTATCCCAATGAATCATTCGTCCAAGCCACGACTTTCGGGTTTGAAACTCATAATCCCAATTTGATGGTCAAACGCCATATGTTTTACAATTTACCAAACTATCGATCAACTCATAAAAGTCACCAATACCACGATCCGACAACATTTCCTCCACTCCTCGAGTAGAAACGAACACTCAACACTAGTGTTAAGTTAACCCATACATTTTTCCAAGGGGTGATTTTTTATAACTTGATCTCAAATATTCCAACTCACATCAGTACACTCATCATGTAATAGCTACAAGATTAGGCCGATGATCAATAATACATTCATTCGTTGGGGATTGCATCTTGCTTATAGCTGGGAACGTAATTATACAAGAATGGAATTCACTCTTTTCCATATAGAAAAATAGATAAGTAGTTCCGTTATAGACTGATTCGGTCTTGAACAGCGGGGCCCCATATTCCTCTGATCAAGAAAAAGGTAAAGACGCATAATGGAGATTATGTAAGGTTATTCATTGGAGAATCAGTTGGGCTTAGGGAACAAGATATATCATGGAGGTTAATACGGTGCAATTACCTAGCCATGGATATGAACTAACTTGTGAAGGATCAAAGTGTAGTTAATGATATTAGCCAATGGACATAACTATGTCTATAGTACTAAGAGTGCAACTCTAGATATTTAGTGGAGTTATCTAGGAGTTAATAAATAAGAATTGATTGATTGAAGGAGTTCAATCAATGTAATTCTAGATCATTGGAGCTTAGTCCTACAGGTCCATTAAGTCCTCCGAGCTAACGCATGTAATTGAGAACATAAATGATGATTAATTTCTTTGGAAAAATGATTTCAAGTATTTGATTTGAAGCTGTTAAATCAATTAAGGCAAATACAAATAGAGGAGTCTATTTGATTAATTAAATAGAGGAATCTATTTAATTATTTATTAATGGTGAAATTAAATAGAAGAGTATCTAATTATTAAATAGAAGAGTCTATTTAGTTATAAAATAGAGAGATTAAATAGAGGAGTCTATTTAATTAAATTAATTTTGAAGTTGTCAAAAATTAATGAGGATTTAAATAGAGGAGTCTATTTAAATATGTAATTTGAAGAAGTCAAATTAAAGAGGAAATAAATAAAAGGAGCTTTATTTATTTATTTAATGGAATTGTTCTATTAAATAAAAAGGAAAATAAAATGCCCAATACTGGCATGGAGATGACATGGTGGGTATGTGACCCACGGGTAGGGTCACACGCCCCATTGGTTAAATATTAGGGGCAGTTACTGAAATAGCATATTTTTGCATACTAATTACTGAAATGTTAGAACTTTTCAAGAATTACTCAAATAGCATAATTTTAGTTCAATTGAAATATAGTTTAATAAATTATTAAACTAAAAAAATTAAAAAATTTAACGAATTCATTGAAAATAATAATAAAAAACGATCAAATACTTCAATAAATTATTGACCTTGAACTTAAAAAACCAAAAAACAAACAAATTCGTTAAATTTTTAAAAAGTTCAGACATTTTAGTAATCAGTATGCAGATTTATGCTATTTGAGATTAATTCTTAAATATTAACCAATTATTTGTATTTTATTTTATTTAAAATATATGGAATATCTTAATGATTAAGATATGGAGTAATTATTTTAAATTAATAAAGATTAATTTAAATAAAAGATATGGGATTATCTTATTATGGAATAAGATATTATGTCTTAATTATTCAAAATATATTTTAGAATATCTTTATTAATTATTTGATAATTAAAAAGATATTCAAAGATTTTCTGAGGCCTTGGATTTCCTATAAATAGGACCATTTGGGTGATCCCAAAACACACAACCAAGAGAGCAAAGAAAGGCTCAGGAAAAATTCCTCCCCTCCCTCTCTCTCTGCCGCCGCCGCCCATAGGTACAGGAAGAAAGAATCTTTCTTCCCTCTTCATTTTTCCAAAGAGGATAGTGCCTACGCACCGATTCTCTTTTGTGCTTAGTGAGGAAGAACTTTTTGGTGGTCCTAGGATCGTAACCAAGAAAAACGAGGAAGAGCCAGACACTTCTCGACAAGGGTTAGTATTCTTTTATGCATTTAGTTTTTAATAATATTATACTACAAGGAAATATCCTTGGGAATTCTGCACTTTATAGAGGCCTCAATCCCAACAAAGACAACATCAGAATAGATGTCCAAAATAGTGGGAGAAGAGTTAGCTTGAAAAGGAAACAAGTCTTCAAAGAAAATAACATCCATTGAAACAAAAAATGTGTTTGGAAATAAGATCATATAGACGATAACCTTTAGTTACAAGTGGATAAGCAACAAAAAACAACTTTTCTAGCACGAGGATCAAACTTCTTCGTAATTGAGGATATAGTGGAAGCAAAGGCTAAAAACAACCAAAAACCTTGAGATAGGAGAAATCCACTGGTTTGTCATATAAAAGCTCAAAGTGAGTTTTATTTGAAAGTATGGGAGATGGTGTTCTGTTGATCAAAATGGTGGCACTTAATATACAATCTCCCCAAAAAGAAATAGGAACCCTTGACTGGAAAAATAGATCCATGGCTACATTCAATAGATGTTGATGTTTTCTCTCAACCACTGAATTCTTCTGAGGGGTCTCAATACAAGAAAACTGATGAGAAACTCTTTTTTCTTGAAAAAATATTTGTGAATCTGAGTTCAGGGGCATTATCAAACCTAAAAGTCTTGATGTTCTTTCCAAATTGGGTCAAGATGAAAGCAAAGAAATTGCGTATAATGGTTAAAGCATCAAATTTGTGCTTTATTAAAAAAATCCAAGTGAATCTAGTGCAGTCATCCACCAAAGTAAGAAAATAACTATAGCCCTGATAAGTTGGTATATGGTATAGACCCCATGTGTCACAATGTATAAGGTCAAAAGGAGAAGGTGACATATTGCTGTGAGATATAAAAGACAATCTTCGTTGCTTTGCATGTGGACAAATACAACAAGGGTCTAAAAAAGTACTTTTATTATAAAGAGAAGAAACAGCCAATTGACTATGTGATATGAATTATCCCAAGCCCAAATGTCAAAGAATTGAAGATATTGAACTTCAAGGTTTCATTCAAGAAAAGATAAAGAATCTGAAGACTAAACGAGGAAAGATAGACTTTCTTGGTCATTTGCAAGGATATTGGGTTACATACTGGACTAATGAATAAAATGAGTTTAAAACACTATTAAACTCATGGGATATTTGTTTTAAAGAGCTCCAGAGAAAATCGCACATGAAAACATTCAAACGAGTGAAAATGACATAAAAAACGGCGAACGACATTGTTGTTTTGTCTATGTTAATCATATTTTGAATTTCAGCCATTTATTTAGGTTTTATTAATTTAGTTTCAATTATTATTATTATTATAAATGTAATAGGGAAGAATTTACTTTGTTTCCTTAGTTTATCAAACTTGGAGCCCAAGTTTAGAAGATTATGAGAATTTTCCTAATTTTAATTAGGAAAGTTTAGTTTTTGTCTTTTTTTATCATTTGGTCTTTACTGTCTTCCTAATTTCGAACAAGGCTAGGGTTTGTTGGCTATTTAAAGCCTTATTTGTAAGGTTTACAATAAGAATATCAATGAATGAAAATCCCTTTGTTTTGGTTTAAGTTTTTACTTTGAAAAACCTCTTTGTAATTCATGTTCTTGTATTGCATGTTTAGAGTCATTCAAGTCCAATTGATCATTGTTCTTGTCTAGTGCCTCGACCTTAATTAAAGGGATTGATCAATTAGGTCACCATCTTCCCAACCTCGCCTAAAGGTTGATTCAGATCGTTAAGGGTTTTCAAGCTTTTCCGTTCAAGGATCCATCATTCGGTTCTTGAATCTGTCAACGTTTGAGGGTTCGTATCGCTATGTAACAAATAAAGTCTCTTAAAAGATAAATGTCAAAATCTCTTGTGCCACACATGTAAAGACACATTATTACATGCCTTTTGTAAAGAATCAGCAACAAAGACACATAAAGCAGCAGGCAAAAATCTAGAAGTTCCAGATGTGTAAACATATAGTCCATGATTAAGCTCACCCTTGCCAATTGTCCTCAAACATTACTTGTCCTAGATGAAACAAGTATCAGATGTAAACGCAACAAATACTTGAGAGTTCTTAGTCAAGGAGCTAACTGAGACGAGATAAAAGGAAAAGGTAGGAATATAAAATACTCCATATAAAATGATAGAATGAGACAACATAATTGTTCCTATAGCAGAGACAACCACTCTTTGTCCATTAGAAAGTATAACATAAGTGTTAGGTGTCGTATGCAAAGACTGAAAATGATCACAGAACAACATATGTGGTTTGATACGCCAGAATCTATTTCACATATTTATAGGACTAATTGCAGAATTCACAGTCATTGAGAAAGAATCATGTGACATGAGTAGTAATAGGACCATTATTATCAATAGGAGAAGAGCCCACATATGAAGACAGAAGTGCCATCAATTGGTTAAAATGCTCAGGAGTGATAGAAGATGGAGATGCTGGAGCATGAAGAGTGCCATGAGAAGCAACAGTAGAACTAGAATCTCTCAAATTAAACAGCCACATTATTGATTGAAGAAACAGGACAAAGCTTGAATTTAAAACCAGGTGGATAGCCATGAAGCTTATAACACTTATCCACAGTATGGCCAGGAATATTGCAATGTGTGCAAATTGGTCTGTCCTTCTTGAAAGTTTTGTTGAAAGGAACAGAGGAACGAGAATTTGGTTTATAAGTAGTAAAAACAAGAGATACATAGGAAATAGCCATCTCTGAAACTTTGAGTCGCCTCTTCTTTTCTTCTTGGATAACTAAAGGAAAAACTTTGTTAATGGATGGGAGAGGATCCATCAGTAATACCTGAGAAATGAGTTAGGAATAGGAATCATTTAGGGTTTTTAGGGTTTAGGGTTTCACTCTGAATGTATTCATTCTGATAAAACAGATCTATCTTCTATAATCCTCCACATGAACACACACATTTAGGTCTATACTCCATCAATTCATGCCAGACAGTCTTCAATTTCGTGAAATAACAACTAACAGTCATGTCTCCTTGATGAATGTTCATCAATTCTCTTCGAAGCTCAAATAAACACGAACCATTATCTTGTTCCAAACGATCTTTCAAATCTTACCAGATATCTGAAGAAATATTGGTATACAACAAGCTTGCTGAAATCTCCTTTTCTACAAAATTGAGAAGTCATACAACAACCACATCATTGTTGATTATCCAGGCTTGAACAAGAGGACCTTCCATAGGACATTCCAATAATTCATCAATAAAACTTAACTTATTTTTTACTGACAGCTAGGCGAACATATCTGCTCCATGAATGATAATTATCACCATTCAATAGAGGAGAAACTAAGATAGATGAAGATCCATCAGAATGATGGAGATAATATGGATTGCTCTGAGAATAGGGAATTGAATCTTATGGAGGAATAGCAGTTGAAGTTGCTATAGAAGAATCAGAAGCAGCCATGGATTAAGAATTGAGAATTTTGAGAAGAAATTGGATCAGAAAGGAAAGGATTCGAGGGGAAATGGGCAGAAAACGAGGCGGAAAAATGGAAGAATCGAGAAGAAAAAGTTGTAAGCGATGGGAAAAGTCATCTGCTACCATAATAGGAATGTAGAATATTCTCGGGATATTTGTATATATGACCTCGAAAATAGAGCCATAATGAACCATAACCTCACCTTTTTATTTCTAATATTTTAAACCCTATGCTGATGTCATCCCAGCGTGAAAAGACTAAAAACCCTTTATAATTAATGTCAGCTCTCATGCGTGTGCACGCAACCCAAAGACAACTCAAACGTCAGATCTTAAACGAACGGTAGAACTAAAACGTCAGATTTCAAACGAAGGATAGAACTCAAAGGATAAATCTCAAACCCACGATCATTTCTTTTTTCTTTTCTAACCCACGATCTCTTCTCTACCAAACGTACGATCTCTTCCAAACGAACTCAGCTAATCCTCAAACGATAAAAGGTATGTCTTTATGTCTTTTAGATTCAGCTAAACCTCATTCATGCAAGATCTGTTTGATTATTATGATCGGTCAGATCATTCATGCAAGATCTGACCGATCATTAGCCCTAGAAAAGACAATAGGCAATGATTGGTGAGATTTTTGATCGGTGAGATCATAGAACATGATCTAAACGAACTTTGTCTATGATCTGACCGATCATTGACTATGTTGTCACCGATCATTACCTATGATCTTTCATATCATACATCTGACCGATCATTGTTTATGATTGGTCAGATCATATGTAATGATCTTTCAGATCATTGTCTATGATCTGACATATCATGGCATATGATCTGACCGATCATTACACATGATCTCACCGATCATTAGCGATCATTAGCTCTTAATCTGACCTTTTTTAACTATGTATCCTTCAGGTCAAATGGCTATTTTAAAATGTAGTCTTAATTATCATTTTCCTGCCACTGTAACTGGGGTCTCACACTTGACTGCCACTGTGAAACAAATTAAGGAGCGGCTTACTCCAACACAGCTAGCAATGTTGAGCTAAACATTCATTGGGCGTTTAATCGATGTAGAATTCAAGTTTTGTGGCCCACTCATTCATCTAGTTCTACTTAGAGACGTTGAACAACCGAATGAGAAAGAGATGAGCTTTTTGATCAGAGGACGGGTAAGGACATTTACAAAGGATGATTTTGCACGTATTACTGGATTGCCACGCGGGAAACCCTTTATATGTAGGGACCATTCGATTAGACTAAGAGAGTTCCTGTTTAAAGGTCGTTATGGTATAAACAAGTATGATTTAGACGATAAGTTCCTTGATCATGGATTGACAGATGATCGGGACATAGTGAGGCTGACCTTGGTGTACATTGTGGAGCTAGTATTGATAGGTGGATTGAGAAGAAAACATATTGATACTAGTTTTTTTTCATTGGTAGAGGAAGAAGAAATGTGGGAAAGTTTTGATTGGGTTGACACTATTTATGCAATCACGCTTAGTTCGCTGAAGGAAGCAATTGAAGGAAAAATTAAGGGGACAGAAAAAAAATGGAATTACTGGATGATGCAAATATCAAGGATAAGAAAAAAAGCAACAATGATGCGAAGGTATTGGGTGCAACATACTCACTAGCCAGGTTTCCCTACATATTCCAGGTAATGTACCAAAAACCTTATTTATATTACATGTGAAAGTGTATAATTATATGATATTTTACATTTGAAACTATTATTGTTGGCATGGATTTTTGAACAAATACCTGAGCTTGTTGCTGAGAATTATGTATCGAGGGTGGATACAGTTCTACCACCAGTATGCTCGTGGCGGAGTGAAAAAGCCATGACACAGGCTAGCCTGGAGAAGAAAATCTTTTCTCAAATAGACAAGGTACTTTGTTAAATTTTTGAATTTTTGTGTGATCGGTCAGATCATAGTGTCTGGTCGGTCCGATCACAGTGTATGATCGGTCCGATCACAGTGTATGATCGCTCCGATCACAGTATGTGAAGTTTGTCTGAATGATCGGTCCGATCACAATATACACTATGTTATGTCTGAATGATCGGTCAGATCATTGTCTACGATTTCACCTCACCGATCATACTCTATTATCTGAACGATCATTCAGACAGACTTCATATATTGGTTCTGTCTGAATGATCGGTCAGATCATAGTGTATGATCTGTCAGATAATGTTCTCACCGATCATATACTATGATCTGACCGATCATATACTATGATCTGACCGATCATTCAGACAGACTTCACACACATATGGGCTGAATGATTGGTCAGATAATGATCGATCCGATCATATACTATGATCTGACAGATCATGGTGTATGATCTGACCGATCATAGTGTATGATCTGACCGATCATTGTGTATGATCTGACCGATCATTATGTATGATCTGACCGATGAACAAAAGTAACGTGCTTAATTGTTTGAATGTTCAAGGTAAAACCATCAAAAAAGAGGAAGATTGAAGAAGATTTGGAGGTGAAAAGAACTAAGGGTGAGGAGGGTGGTAGTGTAAAACTTGTGGAGGTGAAGAGGTCGGAAAAAAAAGAAATGAAGAGGCCAATAAAACAAGTGGAGGAGAGGCAAAAGGATGACAAAACCGAGGATAAAGACAAAAAGAAGAAAGGACACGGTTTGTCATCCAAGTACAAACGAGCAATTTTGAGATGCGAGGCTCGTATTGAACGGGTGGAAAATGATGTTAGGGATATGAAGTCCATATTATTGAACATCGAGACGTTATTGTTGAAGGTAATTGTTTCTTATTGTGAATGTTTTTAGTGTTAATGAATATATGATTATAATGTCTCTATATGAATCCGATATTACAGAAAAAAGATGACCATGATTATGAGCACGAGAATGTGGATGAGGATGGGCTTAGTGCTTTTTTTGGAGTTCGAGATGAGAGGATGGAGGAGGAGGTGGTTGAGAATGAAGCTAAAGAGGAGAAAGAAGAGGGGAAGGAGGAGGAGAAGGATGAGGAGGAGGAGGGGAAGGAGGAGGGGAAGGAAGAGGGGGATGGGAATGAAGAAGGGAAGGAGGATGAGGAGAAGAAAAAGGAGGGGAAGAATATGGAGGATAGGAAGGAGGATGGGAAAGATGATAAGATGGAGGGGGATAAGGAGGGGAAAGATGATAAGATGAAGGAGGAAGAGGGGAAAGAAGTGAAGATGCGGGAGGGGAAGAATGTAGAGAATGAGGAAGAGAATGAAGAGAAGGTGGTGGAGGAGGAGATAGAGTCAACTTCAGACATCGTTATGATGTCTGAAAATCTTGAATTTAAGAAGCGTCCACGGGGCACTAGAAAAAGGAGGGTCGGGGGGCCACTTCAACAATCTCCATTCATTTCGGAGAAGAGATTGAAGTTAGAAGAAGCAGGCATAGAATTATATGACCCGCTCTATCTGGTGCCGGACGATATACTGGATAAGTATAAGAATTACTTATCCAATAGGAGGAATGGTAAAGCTTTGGTGCTTTGTCAGTACTATGGCCCAAAACAGAAACCATTTTTCCAAGATTGGCTTGGGTTACCAAAGGCAGATGCACATCTTGGCTGTGAGGTTGGTGAATATCTTTCAATTCATGCATATAAATTCTAATACATCGTCTTACTCACTAATGTTTTCTTTGAAAGCAACGTTTCATAGTTGTTGACTCGTACTTTGCGGTATGTATTTTGTTTTAGGGAATTGTTTTGCTCTGTCCCCATGATCTGTCATTCATGGTCCATGATCGATCCGATCATAGATTATGATCGGTCAGATCATAGTCTATGATCTTACCGATCATGGATCATGAACCGACCGATTCTTCGGACAGAGCCTTAAAGCATACTTACGAATGAGCCCATAGTGTATGATCGGTCATATCATAGTCCATGTTCGGTCAGATCATAGTCCATGCTCGGTCAGATCATAGTCCATGATCTGACCGATCATACACTATGATCTGACCGATCATAATCTACGGTCTGACAGATCATACACTATGATCTGACCGATCATACTCTATGATCTGACCGATCATAAACTATGATCGGACCGATCATACACTATGATCGGACCGATCATACACTATGATCGGACCGATCACACACATCATTTGTAAAAAAAACTTGTGTTTTTAGATATTCTTATGCACTAATACTATTTGTCATAGCAATATTGCGTCAGGAGTTGGACCAAATATGAAAAACCTGCGAAGAATAGTAAAGCATATGATTGGCAGAAATGTTTTGAACTCCTGGATTATGTCATAGGCAAGCATGGAGATTTCAATATCCCATGGTGTGACTGCGATTACGTAAGTTATACTCTATGTTCTCTTAATTTATGTTTTGTTATCAATTTCTTTATTCACTAACCTTAGTTATTCTTCCACTAGGTATATGCTCCAGTCAATATAAAAAAGACACATTAGATATTGGTGGCTATCAATCTCCAACGGCGTTCATTTATGTACTACGATTCTCTTCCAACGTACACAACTGAGGAAGAGATTGCAGCGATAATGGCGCCAGTTCGTGATTGTGTGGCACATATTTTGTACCATACTGGCTTATCTGACAACGTGGAGCGATGGCCATTACGGCGTGAACGTCATACCCCGATACAAGACAACGGAATAGATTGTGGTGTATACACTATTAAATTTTATGAATGTCTTGTAACAGGCAATAATTTAGATATTTTATCCCCTTCCTTATTTAAACAATTTAGACTAATCTTATCTGTCGAGGTGTGGTCTAACACACCCGTTTTTTGAGTAATGAGAAATTGTATTTGTTCTTACATTCTTCCTGTCATTATTCTAACAAATAATACATATGCTCATCGGATAGATCATATGATTGTGCTCGGTCTGCTCATATGCTGTGATCGGACCGATCATACTCTATGATCGGTCCGATCATACGCTGTGATCGGTCAGATCATATGCAATGATCGGTCCGATCATATGTTATGCTCGGTCTGATCATATGCAATGATCTGACCGATTATTCGGACAGAGCCTTAGGCCGCTCTACGAATGATCGGACAAAGCATGATCAGTCAGATCTTTGCCTATGATTTGACCGATCACAACATACGATCTGACCGATCATTATGACAGAGGCACTAAATTTTGTTCACACAATTACATAAAATTAAAATGTTACACAATTTACATTTACAAGTGATACGAAAGTGGATTACGACATGTTTTCCTGTTATGTCCAACAGAACCACACCTCCCACAATGTCGTGTCTTAACAACAATCTCTCCTGATGACGGGACCCTTAGTTTTTTCCGACGTCCAATACGTGCCACCATTTTAGGTGGTACCACAAGTACTGACTGAAATCCCTCCGAAGATTTATATTCTGACTCGTGGGGAGCTGGGTTTATGGGCTCGGCATATACATTCAATAAGAATTCAGATGTAAAATAGTCGGAGCATAATGTATATGGGCTGACGTTCCGTTCTCTTGCTGCTGCGAGCGCATGTTTACATGGCAATCGGTCTAAATCAAATGACCGACAACTGCATTCCATGGTGTTGAGATCAACAGTCGTAATATAATTGTTATCTCTCACTCTGAAACGGTAAATCTTAATAGTCGTGACAGACAATGTCACTGACTTCGCATGAGATATTCGGAGTTGATCCTTTGCATGTTTTGTTAGAATTCCTGTCGACTTTGATGCTTCAACTCGACGCTCAAAGAACCATTTTTCCAATTTCGAACGAATACCCTCAATCAGTGCAGTAATTGGTAATTCCCTGTCATCCACGAATACACTATTGATAGATTCTGCAATATTGGTGGTCATTATACTATATCTGTTTTTTGGGGAAAAAACCCTTGCCCATTTATGTAAACTAACTTCATTTTCCAAGTACTCACAAACACCGGTGAACAACGATAGGGCTTCCCAGTAACGTTGGAAAACAGACTCTCGATACGCCTTGGCAGCAAGAAAGAATATCTTATTGATATTTTCGTTTTTAAACTTTTGTGTCAAGTTCATACTAAGATGGTGTATGCATATCCCATGACTCGCATTTGGGAAGACACTCTCAATGGCTTTCTCGATGCTTTTATGCATGTCCAATACAAACACCAGATCTGCGATGTCTCCAATTGTAGACTTCAGTTTTTCCAAAAACCAACTCCATAATTCATCAGTCTCTCTATCCACGATCCCAAAGCCTAGTGGATAAATTTGATTGTTTCCATCTAAGCATGTGCTCACTAGCAATGTGCCCCGATATTTTCCCTTCAAAAATGACCCATCCAAGGCAATCACCGGTTGTATACATCTAAAAAATCCTCTAATACAAGGACCAAATGCTATGAAGAGATATTTGAAGTGGTGGTCATATTCTAATTGTATATGATAAATCGTTCCAGGATTTTCACACTTCAACGCTTCACAATACCGCCACAAGAGATTGTAAGACTCTTCATGTGAACCTCTCACAATCTCATATGCATCCTCTCTTGCTCGCCACGCTATATCATAAGAGATGTTCACATCGTACTCTTTCTGCATGTCGTCCATTATATCTCTTGGTTTATATCTACGACTACAATTTTCAAGTTTCATCTTAATAATGTCTCCAACCACTTTACTACTCGCTTGCCTATGATCGTGGTTTAATACGGAAAGCGAACATGAATGAACATCTACAAACTTTGTAACATTGAATATGTTGGTACCCTTTAAGCACACAGCCCGTAACCTCCACTCGCAATTTAGATCAACACATCCTACAGAATATAGGGTCTTAGTCGATTTTTTCACTTTCCACTCAAAACTTCTTCCGATCGCCAACCTAGACAATCTACTTATTAAATCTTGTTTGGAAAGGAATATGCGGCCTACTTCAAACTTCTCTGTAGAAACCGTTTGCATTACATTCATCAATGAACTACTCTTTAGTTCATAATCATCGTTATTCAACTCAAGAGGTTCAACTTTGGCTTTCCCCTTCTTATCGCGTACATCTACGCGATTACTCGGTTCACATTCATTGACAACATTCCTCTCAAGTTTCACTCTCACGGTATCCCTTTGGACATCCCGGAGGTCGAATACGTCATCCAATCCTGGAAAAGTATCATTGTCATGCTTATCGTTATGAAAATCATCGTTCATCTTATCCCAATCCATCCTTATATTATCATCGTTTGCTAAATCATATGGAGCTATAGTATCGTCCAACGGAGTCATAGATGCAATATTCCCCAATCCATTACACTGATTTAAGTTAACATTCATATCCTCCTTTTACTTCCACTCCTCGTGTCTCTAGGTTCACAAGATACACATATAGGATCGAGAGGTTCAGAACCCATAATGTAAAACTGTAACTCCATATCATTTCTAATTTCAAAAGGGGGACAAATTGTTGCAAACTTGTATATGCACTTGATTTTTATAGTAGTCGATGAAGGGTCAGATCCTACAACTACATATAGCCGTTCTACTAAACATTCATACCTTATACCCTTATCCACAATTATTCCTCCCAATGAGCCACCAATATAATTGTAACCATCAGCATCCCAATGTCCACCATAACGAACAAATATTCTTACAAGTGGCATCTACACAAATAGTAAAAAAAAATTATATCTGAGAAATATACTAAATGATCGGTTAGATCATATGCAATGATCGGTCAGATCATTGCATACGATCGGTCAGATCATAATATATAATGATCGGTCAGATCATAAAAATGAAGTGATCAGTCCGATCATAAGAGGAAATGATCGGCCAGATCATAATAGGAAGTGATCGGTCAGATTATAATAGTAATGATCGGTCAGATCATTTTAGGAAATGGTCGATGATATCTTATACGCAATGCTCGGTTTGATCATCAGGCCGATCATGGCCTATGATCGAACCGAACATGGGCAATGATCTGATCGATCATTGCATATGATCATACCGATCAATTCCTCCTATGATCTGAACGATCATTTCCTCCTATGGTCTGCCGTTCATTTCCTCCTATGATATTTCTGTTTTCTAAAACGAATATCATAACATGAATAATTCTTACCTTCTCTTCTTCTTCCTTGCGCAACTTTAGAGAGAGAAACTCTAGAAAGATAGACAGAGAGACTTTAGAGTGAGAGAGAGAGAGAGAGAGAGAGAGAGTAAAGTGGAATGTAAGAGAGTAGGTAGTGACAGATAAAGATAAAGAGAGTTTTTAAAGGGTTTTTGGTCTTTTCACGCTGGGATGACATCAGCATAGGGTTTAAAATATAAGAAATAAAAAGGTGAGGTTATGGTTCATTATGGCTCTATTTTCGAGGTCATATATGCAAATATCCCAATATTCTCTCACATTTATTTATGTAGTAAACAAAGTTATTTATATAAGCTAATGACCTCAACAAATTGACTAACAAACTAACTAAAACTTAACTAAATAAGAATAATAAACTATCGTTAATACTATCCCTTACTTTAAGTCATTTTTTCTTCTAAATTCTGTAAAGGTATTATTGAATTATTTTCCAATTTGTTAATATAATTATATGGAATATTATAAAAAAATTTAATAATTAATTAAGTGATGCTTTTTTTCCTATAATTTGTTGATAAAAGAAAAACAAAGCAAAATATTTTCTAACGTTTTTTATTTAAAAAAAAAATATTGTTAATTTAATGACAATTTAATTTATATTATCATTAATTTAGATGATAATTTATATTCTATTTATTCATTTAATTTGATCTTGTATTATTGATTTCTATTATTTTTAAACTAGATGATCCATTTAATTTGTAAAACTAGTTCGAGTAAAAAAAAAAACATTTTGTAACTTACAAATTAATGTGATTCATTACGAGTTAGATGGGAAAATTACATTTATGATAATTGTATAATTTTCATAGAAAATTTTCACCACATGAAACTTTTTGGATTAATATTTTCAAAAATAGGAAAATTTTCAACCATAAGACAAAAAGATAGTTTTTGTTAAATTATTATGATCGAAGAATATTCAATTTTGTATGAAAAATGCTAAATTCTTATACTTTTTAATCATCTTGCTTTTTCTCAACTAAACAACGGAAAAAAGTTAGTCTTTTTACCCAACAATACGTGGGTAACTAACATGTTGACCGTTATAAAAGGCCTAATTTTAACCTCAAATACTGAAAATAAAGATTAAAAAAAATTATATATATATATATGTATGTTCCCATTAAACACATCCACAACAATTAATGCTGCAAAAGTTCAGGACCTCAAAGAAAAGAATATGAAATGTTCTAAATTTATTGTAAAACATGACTTGGTCTTTGAAGTATCAACATTATTTATGCGATTTAATTAGGAATACAAAACTCCAACAATTTTAGAGTTTCTCAATTGACTGAGCAAAAATAATACAAAAGAGATTGAAGGGTGGCATCCATAACTTTCACTGTTGAATTTACAACACTCCCTTTTTGGATGCCACCACACACAGGAATATGTTCGTTAATAAAACCTTAATAGGAAAAAAACCCAATGGGGACAAAAATTTCCTAGTCAAGGAAAAAGAGTAAATATTTTCTTGTGTGTATTCTTAAAAAAAACTAACACCTCGTAGTAGTTGTTGATGTTTGCTAGTGAAGTTTGTAACTAATTTCTTCATGATCCGTTGCCTTGCGCCAAAAGTTGTAGTTTTCTTCATGATTCGCTGCTTCGGGCAAAGCTTGTTCTTTAGGATTCATCAACTCCAAAATCTTAATTGTAGGCTGCTTTTTAGCTATTGAATTTTTTAAAAAAAAAATAGAAAATTAGTTTCGGTCTTCTGTTTTCTTATTTCATGTTATGTTTGTCTCTAAAAAGTAATTAGAAAATTGGGGATCATTAATTTGCAAAAAGAAACATACCATCTTCAATACGTTGATAATGCTTTCTAAGTTTCCTTTTTGAGTTTTTAATTTTCACACCTTAAATCATATTTGTTTAAACACGAGGATTCCTGATTTATCAAGAAAGAAAAAAAAGAAGTAAAACAAAGATCATGCATTAGATTTGAAACAAAGAAGAAAAATAAATCGAGAACAGTTACTAACTCCACTGTAGATTCTTTCACTAACACTTGTATCCAAATTAAATAATTGCTTTCCTCTTCCACATTTCTTTCATATCGGATTTTCTTTCTCTATTGTTGTCAAGCATCAATTTTTTATTAATATTGTAGATATCGTCAAAGAATTGGATAGTGAAAAATAAAGAAATTGAAAAAGTTAGATTAAAAAAAACAACAAAGAATAATTGAAAGGGGAAAAAATTGTGAACAACTACCTTACATATTGTTCATTAACTCCACAACAGATTCTTTGACAGTATAATTGCTTTCCTCTTCTACATTTCTTCATATCAGATTTTCTTTCTTTATTATCATCAAGAATCAATTCTTGATCAATATCATCGTCATCGTCAAAGAACGTGATAGTGAAAATAAAGAAATTGAAACAGTTAGATTTCATCTAAAAATAAGAATATAAAGAATATTTGAAAGGAAAAAAATTACTTACATATTGTTTATTAACTCCAGTACACATTTTTTCCAAAATAAATAATTGTCGTCCTCTTCCATGTTTCTTCATATCTGATTTGTTTTCTTTATTTTCCTCATGCATCAACTTTTGCTCCATATCATCCACATCCTCAAAGAACTTGACATTTAAAAATAAAGATATTGAAAAGGTTAGAATTCAACCAAAAAAATAACAAGAAAATAAAAGAAAACTACCTGCTCCAATTCTGTTATAGTGGGTACGAAAGAAAGTGAAATATTGAAGTCATCCATTGGAGGACATGTGCAAGCCCTTCTTCAAACTCATGCTGTAAAGACCCGACTTTTCAGAGTATAAAACAAATATATTTAAAAGCAGCGGAAAACTCAATAAATAACATTTATTGAAAATATGAAAATTCACTTAAATCAAATGAACATTTATTTAAATAATAACTCCGGAGTTAAAATCTTTAAAACAAATATCAATGAATTAAAGCATAGTTCTTAAACCATTCAAAACAAATAAAAGTAAGAATTCTTAAAATCAAATAATCCAACTAAAACCAATAAAAATCCAATACTTTATTCATTATCAAAATGAATAACGAATAAACAATAGGTGGCCACTACGACATGAACCATCATCTCTTCCACATCATCAACCGTCACCTCTCAGTCCATTATTACCTAAAAAAAATATAGCACTGTGAGGCTAAAGCCAGTGAGAAAACGACTTAATCAAAGATGAAGTCTTAAATAGTCTCTAACATTTCAAACCGAGTCCCAAGCACTCGAACACTCTCCAATAACATCTAAGGCACAAAATCACTTAAAACTTCAAGTCTCACTCGCTTACATGAATAGGCAATTCTCACTAATTCCATATTCAATACCTTTAACTACTAATCTCAATTAGATCAATCTTTCCGTTCTCATAACCATAGTAAATATCCACACTTTTCATAATCTCATTCTCATACATGAATAGGCAACTCTAACTAGCTCCATATTCAAGGCAATACATAATAATTACATACATGAATAGACAACACAACCGGGTTCCATATTCAAGGTTTCTCGATAAAACTCACTTTACATTAGGTAGACAACTCTCACTAGTTTCATACCCAAGGTTTTCATTCACAATCTCCCAACATCGATACTTAACACTCTGAACAACTAGAATTTTTTTAAGTTAACAAAACAATTAATTTCACAAACTACTAAGAAGGCGGTCCCTCAGAACTACTATCACTTCTTAGTACTTGTTTATAGCCTCAACTATAACTGATAATCCCCTACTGAATCTTTCATACGAGCAATGATCATTAGTACTCGGTTATGGACTATTCCATAACTAAAATGACTAAGTGTTGAGCTCGTAGTCTCAACACTAGTAAGCATAATCAAACCGGTTATCAATATCATCACAAACAACATTATACACATGATAATGTTCATTAAAATTCAATTTTAAACATTTAATTACAGCAGCCCAAACATATAACAATAAGATTCTCAAAATTGCCTCAAACACGAAAACTGCCGAAAAACCAAAATATGCACTTTTACACTTCCTAACTCAAAACTCATGGAAAATGAACCTAAATAACTTCCAAAAATTCCAGAATTAAGTTCATTAACATTCAGAATCGATTCGAAACTAAAAACATCAAATTCCGCCGAAATAAGCCTAAACTAGTTCTAACCGAAAATTATTTTCTCCCAATTGTTTTTCGGTGTTTCCAAAATCATTTCTCATCCTAACATTCCAGAATAATATTTTTAAATATATGGAAGCAAACAAACTACGGTAAGAGCCTTAGATTTCTCTAAAACTCCACCGTTGACTAAACCGTTAACTCACCTTGTCTTTGCTAAAATTTCAATTCTCAAGCTACTTTCCACCACCAATAAGACCTGAAACAAAGGTCCTTAACAATTAATTTACATACTAAAACAGTACCAAAAGGTGTTAAAAAGATTGGGATTCAACGGCTCGAAGAACGGGAAAAAGACAAACGACGAACGGCTGCCGTTTGAAGAAGACAGCAGCTACGGCGCTGCTGTCTTTTACCGTGGCTGAACTGTGGCCTTCAGGTCATGGTTTGGTCACGGTTTCGGGTTCCAGATGATTGGTCTTGATGGGTTTTGGTTTTAGGTAAAGGAAATCATTACCGATTAAAGTTTAGGCTATGGATTAGGAAATTGGAATTGATATGGAATGGTTTCAAGGCTAAGTTCTTGAAAAACACAATTTTAATATTTTATAAAAATTTCCAGATTTGAAAAGATTATAAAAATGATCTAAATTGCTTACCAACAATTAGGAAATCACGGAAAACACCTCCAATCTTTCCCAAACGATCTACCACGAACAAATCGATATCCTACAACTCAAATTGACGGAAAAATCATCACTTTGAAATCCCTAGGAGCGGCGGCTTCATGAAGAAAATGAGGGAAGAAGAGAATTTTACCTTTTGATAAATTAAGGATCTTCCAACCATTCCAAATTTATGGTCACACCTCGAATCGACGAAAGAATGACGAAGGAAATTAATCGGAACCCAGATCTTCTCGAAGGGAGGCGGCGAGAGGGAGAGAAGAGAGAATGAAATCTGAAAAATGGTAATGGGAAGTCCTCTCTTAGGTTAAAAATCCCGAGTTGCAATATTTACGAAATTGTCACTCACCTTAAAACTATAACTTGATCACCGGGTCTCAGAATGAAAAACCGTCAGTTGCGTTGGAATCGTGACATCGAGACGATCAATTTCAAGTCAAAATATTAATCAAATCACAATTGGTTTTTCAGGAAAGATTACCATAATACCCTTTTTGAAATAACACGGTATTTCTGTTCTAATTAATCGATCAAGCCTGATTAATATTATTTAAAAATAATAATATTCATTTTTAACTTTCTTATGATGGGGCGTTACACATGCGCTATCATCTTGTCCTATATTTACATTATTAGAAGCGGAAGAAATATTTAAGAACATTGTCAAATTGAAAAGAAATTTAAAAATATATATCTAGATTAAGTAAATTAATTAATTTACTTGCATAAAACTCTGATAAATTAATTATAAATTACTAAACATATTTATACCATTCATATGTTTAGTTGAATCAATCCAATCAACCACCTTCAGTTTCCACGCTCTGCAATACACAAAGTTTCATCCTAATGCTAAATAAAGAGGTTTTTATGATCTATTGGAATATAAAATCTCAAAAATATGATATTATATGGATGTGATCAAATATTTTTTTTTTTTTCTAGAGATTGTGAAAATATCATGAAATGTTGACAAAAGGTCAAAACTATCAATAAAATATCGTAAATGTTGATATAAAATGTAGACTAAAGTGGCAAAATGATATATATATATATATATATATATATAATATTATGACAGAAACAAAATTAATTATCCTTACACATCCTTATTTATCTCTCTATTATTTATATGTAATTGTTTTTTTATAATCAATATCTGTCTATTCACATATACATTTTTTAATAAAATATTCACATATACATTTAAATTTCTTATACATCAAATGACATATTATAAAACTTACCAGTTAATTTACTATCTCTTGTTCCCATCCATCAAAATAAAAAAGGAAGCTAATAATCCCAAATTTAAATAAGTAATAGTTGAACGCATTGTAAGATCATTTTTTCAAAACCTGAGCTCATTCAATATTGGAGGAATAAACGTATATGAAACCAATTATAAATCAAACATTGTAAACTCTTTTCTTTTTTTTTAAATAATAAGAAGATAAGTTCAAAAAAAAAAAGGAGATAAGGTTAGGCATGTGGTTGTCTCGGATTTTTGACACATGGCAGTGAGGTGCTTGTTGAGATATATGATTATGATTAAATTTACCTTGAACCATAGGTTTAAGCTTTTGGTTCAATTGGTGATTTAACATATTTAATAGTGCTTTATTAAAAAAAAATTAAAACCAAAACAGATTTTGGTTCAGCAAGCCGTGAGCAGAGAGGAAAGAAAAGTAGGGAGGAAGAAAAAGGGGAAGGGAAAAAAAAAAGGAAAATTGGAAATTTTTCTTGGAAATTTTTATAATAACATCAAATTGTGGATTTTTTAGCTTCAATTTATGGTGAAATAGCTTATTGGTAAGTAGTTGTCTCAACCCAATTCTTCTATTTGATGGATTTTGATAGTTTTGCTATGCTTCAAGGTTGGTTTATGAGTTTTATTGTTTATTTTTAAGAGAATTGATTAAAAAAATTGAACCTAATTGAGAGGTTTGTGTTTAAGATTAATTAAGAATGGTGCAGAAATGGAGTTTTTCCATAGTTTGATGGAGTTGTTATGGAAAATTGTATGAATTAGAAAGAGGATTATGTGTGGGTGTTCTTCAATTTGAGTTGGGATTATGTGTGGGAAGAGGAAGAGCAATAAAGATTGATATTATTTGCTTTTGAAAAATATTATGAAATTGTAGTTATTGAAGGAAAGTTGAAGCTCTAGCCATGTGATAACCACAATTTTTATATTATTTTCAATATGATTTTCTAACATTTCAAATTACTAAGTAGATGATTGATACGTATTTCTTAAATTACTATTTCAGGTGATATTGAGACTTTAAATATTTACGATTTGGAATGTTCACAGCAAAAGTTTGTGAGTGGATTCTATTTTCACATTTAAAATTATTATTAGTATTGAGCTTTTAGTAGTTTACAAAACTGATATGAAACCCTAGGAAATTGATAAAGAAACCCTTTGATGAACAAAGAACCCCTTAGATGCAAATCATAAAACCCCATGAACAAAAAGGTAAAACCTTTGGAAAAACAAGAAAAGAAGATTATTCCAATGATCAAAGACCTTAAAATAAGAGAACTTGTTCTTATTTCAAGATTGAAACAATTCACAAACAAACTAGATCAAGGTTTGCTTGAATGTTCCTAAAACATGCAACCTAAGAACAAGGCTACAAAACTAAGCAATTTTAGCAAAGCAAAAAGCAATATTATTATCATATGAATTCTGAGTCTTTAGGGTTACAAATGAGGCCTTTAAATAGGCAAAGAAACCCTAAAAATAAGCTAGGAAATTCGGATTACAAGGAGCACAAAATCGCCCAAAACTTGCCTTATGTGAAATTGGCGATTTTGTGGAAAATCTTTTCTAGAGAATAATATCTTTCCTAATCCTTTCCAAACATATAAACTGAATATAAAAGGCCTAAAACATGTCCTTTGGCCATGGAAAACATTATTCAAAATCCCTAAATGCATAAAATAAATAGAAGACTCAAATAAGGAAAGTTGTCAAATATGGAAAGTTTGCAACTTTCTCTCTAAGCTTCATTCTTTGAATCGATTGCACAACTTGTCCAAATTCTTCTTCCAATTGCACATGCCACAAGTTGAAGTGCTTTAAGTCTTCTTCCTCAGCCTCAATTTTCCAATCTTCAAAAGTTTCCTTGAGTTTGCTCATGTATGCTTGACAATGGATATTCAAAGCTTGTTGCAATTTCTTGGTCTTGGATCTTGTCATTGGCCCTTGAACCATCCTAAGCTTGTCTATCTTGTCTTGTGATCCATGATTCATATCATCCCCTCCCTCTTCAAAAAGATTTGTCCTCAAATCTGATTCATCACCTACATCAAAAGGACTTAAGTCAGAAACATTAAAAGAAGCACTCACATTATACTCACCTGGAAGATCAATCTTGTAAGCATTGTCATTGATTCTTTCTAGCACTTGGAATGGACCATCTCCTCTTGGATTAAGCTTGGATTTCCTTTGCAATGGAAACCTCTCTTTTCTAAAGTGAACCCAAACCCAATCTCCAGGTTGAAAAACAAGTCTAGTTCGACCCTTATTGATTCTAGAAGCTACTTTGTTGTTTTGCTTCTCAATTCTTTCTCGAACCTCCTTGTGTAGCTTTTGAATCCTGTCAACCTTAGTACTAGCATCAAAACTCACCAAATCAGTAGGTAACATGGGCAATAAATCAATAGGAGTAGTTGGATTAAAACCATAAACAAGTTCAAAAGGAGTGCATTTAGTAGTACTATGGACGACCTATTATATGCAAACTCTATGAATGGCATGCAATCTTCCCAAGTCTTATGGTTTTTATCAATTATAGCCCTAAGCAATGTAACCATAGTCCTATTGACAACCTCGGTTTGACCATCGGTTTGGGGGTGACAAGTAGTAGAGTACATTAATTTAGTCCCAAGCTTACCCCACAAAACCCTCCAAAAATGACTTAGAAACTTAACATCCCTATCACTCACAATGCTTTGAGGAATGCCATGCAATTTAACTTCTCTAAAGAACAAGTCAGCAATGTGTTTAGCATCATCAGTTTTAGTACATGCAATGAAATGAGCCATTTTGCTAAACCTATCAACAACAACAAAAATGCTATCCTTTCCCCTTTTTGTCCTCGGCAAGCCTAGCACAAAATCCATAGAAACATCTAACCAAGGTGCTAAAGGAATAGGTAAAGGAGAATACAATCCATGTGGTTTAACCCTAGACTTGGCTGCCTTACATGTAATACAATGAGAACAAATTTTAACTACATCATGCTTCATCGTAGGCCAATAAAAATGTTCATGCAACATGTCATATGTCTTAGCTACCCCAAAATGTCCCATTAAACCTCCACCATGAGCCTCTTTAGTCAAAAGCTCCCTAATAGAACATTTAGGAATACAAAGTTTACCTTTCTTAAAAAGAAAATCATTACACATCACATAGTCATCAAAAGAAGTCCCTCGGCCAATGGAAGCATAAATCTCTCCAAAATCATCATCAAGTGCATAAAGTGTCTTAACATGCTCAAAACCTAAGAACTTAGCATTAAGAGAATTGAAAAGAGCATACCTTCTTGACAATGCATCAGCCACAACATTATCCTTACCTTTCTTGTACTTGATAACATAAGGAAATGTTTCAATGAACTCTACCCATTTTGCATGCCTTTTGTTGAGCTTGTCTTGTCCTTTCAAATGCTTCAATCTTTCATGATCCGTATGGATGACAAACTCTCTTGGCCATAGGTAGTGTTGCCATGTTTGCAATGCCCTCACCAATGCATACAACTCTTTATCATAAGTTGGATAATTCAATGAAGCTCCACTCAACTTTTCACTAAAGTACATCACTGGCTTCCCATTTTGCATCAAAACAGCCCCTATGCCTATGCCACTTGCATCACACTCTATCTCAAAAGTCAAATCAAAGTTAGGCAAAACAAGTAGTGGTGCATTACACAATTTATCCTTAAGAGTTTGGAAGGCGATTCTTGGGCTACTCCCCATGCAAACACAACATTCTTTTTAACCAATTCATTTAAAGGAGAAGCAATGGTGCTAAAGTCTTTTATAAACCTCCTATAAAAACCAGCAAGCCCATGAAAGCTCCTCACTTCACTCACATTTGTTGGGGTTGGCCACTCTTGGATGGCTTTAATCTTTTCCTCATCTACTTCTACCCCCTTATTAGCACAATGAACCCTAAGAACTTTACTCTTTCCATGCAAAAAGAACACTTTTTCAAATTAGCATACAACTTTTCTTTCCTAAGTGTTTCACAAACAGCCCCTACATGCTTTACATGCTCATGCAATGATCTAGAGTAAATGAGAATGTCATCAAAGTAAACTACCACAAATTTACCCAAAAAATCTCTAAGAACATGATTCATTAACCTCATGAATGTGCTAGGTGCATTAGTTAATCCGAAAGGCATTACTAACCATTCATACAATCCAAACTTTGTTTTAAAAGTCGTTTTCCATTCATCCCCCAATTCCATTCTAATTTGATGGTAACCTGATTTTAAATCAATTTTAGTAAAGAGTGTGCAACCATGTAATTCATCAAACATGTCATCTAATCGAGGGATAGGATGTCTATACTTAATGGTGATCTTATTAATGGCCCTACAATCAACACACATGCGCCAAGTACCATCCTTTTTAGGAACTAACAAAACAGGGACGAGCAAGGAGAAAGACTTTCTCTTACATATCCTTTAGCAAGCAACTCCTCAACTTGCTTTTGAATCTCATTTGCCTCGGTTGGATTTGATCTATAGGCTGGCCTATTGGGAATTGAAGCTCCTGGAATGAAGTCAATCTTGTGTTCAATACCTCTGATTGGTGGTAATTCATTAGGCATCTCTTCGGGAAAGACATCTCCATATTGCTGCAAAAGATCAACAAAGACACTAGGCAATTCTTGGTTAAGTTGGTTAGTGATAAAGCAAGATCCTTTGCACAAAAGTACAAGGATTGTTTTGTTTGAAAACAAAGCTCTCTTAACCTCACTAGATCTTGCAAACAAGCTCACTCCTTTCTTTTGCTCTCTTTTTTCACTCAAAGTGTTTTTATCACTCAAATCTTTTGAATCACTCAATTTCTTTTTGTCACTCAATTTTTTTGAATCACTCAATTTCTTTTTGTCACTCAATTCTTTTGAATCACTCAATTTCTTTTTCTCACTCTCAAGCTCTTTCCTTCTCTTTTCTAACTTACATTGATCAATGTATACTTGAGCTAGTTAATGGTGTAAGTGTGGTCTTTCTTCCATTCAATGTAAATGAGTACCTATTTAGATAACCATCATGGATTGCCCTTCTATCAAACTCGCCAAGGCCTTCCAAGTAAGATATCCCCAAGATGCATTGGAACTACATCACACTCCACCTCATCCTTATACTTCCCAAGAGTCATAGAAATTAGAGTCTTTTTGTTCACTTTCAACTCTCCACAATCAGTAAGCCATTGTAGTTTGTAGGGTTTTGGATGGGGTTTGGTTGTTAGGTTTAATCTAGTGACAAGGGTAGAACTCACAAATTTTGTGCAACTCCCACCATCTATGATGACACTACAAGGCACTCCTTCTACATAGCATCTAGTATAGAATAAGTTCTCTCTTTGGTCTTGGTCATTCTCTTTCACTTGTGCACTAAGTACCCTCCTAGACACTAGAGTAACTTTGTTTCCCTCCTCAACACTCCCATCACTTTCCTCCTCAAACTCCATATTTTCATGTTCACTCTCATCATCCCCCGGATATGTATTCCCCATTCTCAATAAACATGGTTCTTTTGTTTGGACAATCTTTCATGACATGCCCTAACCCTTGACACTTCCAACATTTGATGTCCCTAGTCCTAGCTTCTTCTATTTTACCCTTACCCTTGAAAGAACTCTCACCCTCCCTCTTTTTATCAAAAATAGTTTTGTCTTTTGGAAATTGGTCCCCTCGACCAGGATATGTGTTTTTGGTGTCTTTTCCCCAAGGTTGGCTAGAAGTGGGTTTAGATGAAGTAGGTTTGGATGAATAGGGTTTAGAATAATACCTTGACTTAGAATCTTCTTGCATATGTGACTCAAATTTAATTGCAAGGTGTAACATTTCCTCCATGTCATAGCAAGAGTGAGCATCAACTTTGTGCCTTAATTCTCTATTCAAGCCCCCCATAAACCTTCCCATGGTAGCTAATTCAGTCTCCTCAATTCCAGCCCTTGTCATCAAGATATCAAGCTCCTTGTAATAGTCTTCTACACTTTTTGAGCCTTGATCAAACCTTTGCAACTTGAACACTATATCTCTTTCATAAGTTGTTGGAATGAACCTCTTCCTCATCATGCCCTTAAGCTCAGCCCATGTCTCTATTTGAGGTTGCCTCTCCCTTCTAAGTTTAGCTTTTAACTGAATCCACCAAACGAAGCATAATTAGTAAATTCAGGAATTGCTAAAAGTACCTTCCTTTGCTCACCTGAAGTTGTTGCAATCAAATATGTGCTCGGTTTGTGCCTCCCATTGCAAGTACTCCTCCTGGATCGGTCTTGCCTTGGAATGGTGGAATTTTGAACTTGATTCCCTTTAAGTCATCATCTCTAGCAAGAGGAAACTCCCTGTTTGGTCTTTGAACTTGGAACCCCGAGCCTCTTCCTCTTCCTCCTCCATGATGTGCTCTCATTTGATTTCTAGGTTCTTCCTCATAATCATAAGGATCCCACCCTTGTTGTTCATTATGTGCCTCAGCCCCTTGCACAATTTGTTGCTCCCTAGCCTCATTTGGAGCCACATTTGGATTGGCTCTAGGTTGGTTTAAGAGCAAAGCTTGTATTTGAGCACTTAGGTTGGCAATCTCCCTTGTTTGAGCCTCCATCTTCCTATCAACATCCCTTTGCATTTTCAAGATGTAACCTTCCATTGTTTCAGTTTTCTTAATCTCCTCCTTCATATTAGAACAATCTCCTTCAATATTCATGGCTGCAAGAGAAACAATTTAGTAATGTAAAAATAGGACCTTTCAAATCACTCCCTAAGTGTTTCACTCAAAAAATGTCAATCCACTCGTGTTTGCACTCAAAACAGATTTTACACCCTAAATGAAGCCTTGAACTCTTAGCACACTTTAGTAACTATCAAACAATTAAGATACTAAGAAAGTTTATAAAAAGTAACAATAAAGAAAAAAGAACAAGCAATTTGGTTGGTTAAGAAAAATAGGATGATTTTGCAACTATGGTGTATTTTAATAACAAGGAAAGAATAATAAAGAAAATATGCAAGAATAAACTTTCCTAAAAGAGAAAAATTCGAAATTAGACTTCCCTAATGTGTTTTGGATCAGAAAAAATGACTTTAATTGAGCAAGATATGCATATATTTGAATATGGGACAGAATTGATACTTTCCTAAAACTGTTTTGGCTATTTATGGTAAGTTCTAGCTTTTTAGGAAATAAACAATTCTAGCACAAATCCTTTGTAATTTTCAGATTCAAGATGAAGATAGGATGAGTTTAAGATGAACTCTTCAAGAACAATACGAACAAAAACCACTTTTTCCAGAAATTTCAACAAATCAAGCAAGAACAAACTTTTTTTTTTTTTCAATTTCTGCACAAAAAGACAGCTCGGAAAGATCTATTTTTTTTCTCGATCTTCCAACTTTTTTTTGACAAACTTTTCTGAATACGAAATAAACTAGACAAAAAAATAAAGACTTTTGTAGTTGGTGATTTTCTGAGAATCGAACGGGAACTATATGAAAAAAATTAAAACAGTACGCAAAAACAAATAAGGAAATTCTGGAACAGTTTTTTTTTTTTTTTTTAATGTGTTTTCTGGTTTTTTTTTAGATGAACTAAGAACAAAACAAGAATAAAATTGAAATAACAAGAAAGCAAGTAAGATAGAAATCTTCCCTTGAGCCTAAGCTCTGATACCAAATGATATGAAACCCTAGGAAATTGATAAAGAAACCATTTGATGAACAAAGAACCCCTTAAATGCAAATCCTAAAACCCCATGAACAAAAAGGTAAAACCTTTGGAAAAACAAGAAAAGAAGATTATTCCAATGATCAAAGACCTTGAAATAAGAGAACTTGTTCTTATTTCAAGATTGAAACAATTCACAAACAAACTAGATCAAGGTTTGCTTGAATGTTCCTAAAAACATGCAACCTAAGAACAAGGCTACAAAACTAAGCAATTTTAGCAAAGCAAAAAGCAATATTATTATCATATGAATTCTGAGTCTTTAGGGTTACAAATGAGGCCTTTAAATAGGCAAAGAAACCCTAAAAATAAGCTAGGAAATTCGGATTACAAGGAGCACAAAATCTGCCCAAAACTTGCCTTATGTGAAATTGGCAGATTTTGTGGAAAATCTTTTCTAGAGAATAATATCTTTCCTAATCCTTTCCAAACATATAAACTGAATATAAAAGGCCTAAAACATGTCCTTTGGCCATGGAAAACATTATTCAAAATCCCTAAATGCATAAAATAAATAGAAGACTCAAATAAGGAAAGTTGTCAAATATGGAAAGTTTGCAACTTTCTCTCTAAGCTTCATTCTTTGAATCTGATTGCACAACTTGTCCAAATTCTTCTTCCAATTGCACATGCCACAAGTTGAAGTGCTTTAAGTCTTCTTCCTCAGCCTCAATTTTCCAATCTTCAAAAGTTTCCTTGAGTTTGCTCATGTATGCTTGACAATGGATATTCAAAGCTTGTTGCAATTTCTTGGTCTTGGATCTTGTCATTGGCCCTTGAACCATCCTAAGCTTGTCTATCTTGTCTTGTGCTCCATGATTCATATCAAAAACTTAAAAGTTTTAGAGTTTATATTATCGTATATGATTATTTATTGATATAAATATATATAAATGAAAGTTTTTAGATCATCATTATTCAGTATATATGATTTATGCCAGTTACGAAAGTTTCAATTGCAATTTTACAATAGTTTGGATATTATGATATTATTTTCAGTGGTTTATTTTCAAACCGCTAGAAATAGTACCCTCAGTTATCAGTTTTCAGCAGGTCTTTGGGACCCACTTTAGCATACACATAGGCTTTGGGTCGTATGTTAGGGTGCGTAGCCCTTTGGGGGTAGCTTTGCGCGCGTATGACTAGTTTCAGTATTCAGTTGCTCCGCTGCATGCATAATTTCACTCTACATGCAGTATGACCAGTTAATGATACATTTTTAGTGTGGTTTTTATCACTATGATAGAGTATATGAACAGTTTTTATTGTAAATATATAATTACGTACAAGTATTGATGGTTTCGACAGCTAAATATTATAATTATTAAATTACGACTATAACCAGTTTTACGAGTTTTAGTTTTGAATATTATGATTATTAAGTTTAACGAATATTAGTTTTGAACAATTTTATGAATTTGGAAACTACTATATATTATGTAGTTTTGAAGAAAATTTTAGTTTAATAAAAATTCCACTCACTGAGCCTTTTTAGCTCATTCTTTTCAAATGTCCCCCCCCCCCAAAGGTAGCTTTCGGGTTTCAGAGACGACTGAGCCTACGACGAGCTTATCCGCCACCCATTTCGTTTTAGCTCAGCTAGCACATGAATCATTTTAGTTTATAATACTTTCTTAGCATAGTCATGTTTAGTTAGCCTTGATGGTAGGTGTTGGTATTTAGCTAAGGGTTATCTATATTAATAGCCACTTAAGCCTTTGAGATAAAGCTTTATATCCACCATCAAAAAAATAAAGCAATCTAGCCACCTGGAGAGAGAAAAGAGTGAAAGAAAATACTAAATTAACCTTACACGAATTTAGAGGCTGACAGAAAAATGGGCTGATTTATTTTGCACAATAATCAAGATTCATGCAAAAAAAATCTTTCATTTCTCTCTCTTTTTAATTTCCCAAAAATATCTCTTATCTCTCTCAATTTCCTATTTTCTCTCTTCTTTTCTCTCCCACCTTTTCAGATTCATCTTCCAAAGCCAAGAAAATCAAGCCAAATCTCCATCGTTTCAAATTCAAAAGCTTTCAGAAGTTTTTCAAAAATGTCAGTTTCAGATTCAAAATGGAGAGAAGTTTGTGAAGTGCCATGATCAGATTCAATGGAGATAAATTTTTTTAAAGTGCCATTTTCAGATTCAAAATCCTTGAATATCTCAGAACACTTCAAGCAAAAGTAAGTAAATCTTTTCAATGTCCATATATATCATCTTTTCTAGTGTATAAAAATTTCACTTCTTTGAAATCTATCTATGCATTTCAGATCTAAAAAAATGATAAACGATGAAGACCAACTACCAGTGATGGAGAATAATGAGATTGATGAACATTATGAAGAAATAAATGACGACGAACAAGAAAAAATAGCCACGATATAGATGCTGAAGAAAAAACACCAGAAAAAAAGGTTTGAATACTTTCTTCACAACATTTTTGTTATTTCGAAAAACTGTATATGTCAGATCTGTAAACCTCTAAATCATATGTTGCATATACTGGATATTTGAAATCTTAGGGAAATAGGAGGAAGATCATGACTGGAAAGGGGTGGGGACGTATTTTAGATTTATTTGAATATGAAATCAATGCGATACTCTATATGGAGTATATGTTTTATATTAAGCAATATATATTTAGTAAAAAGAACAATGTTATTTTAGATTTATCTAAATTTGAATATGATGGCATGCTCTATTCTGTAAACCCTAACCCCTATTTGAAAATTCCCAATTAAAAACAAAATCTGTGAGATACCGTATATGGAGTATATATTCTATATTTATCAATACATATTTAGAAAAAAGACACATTTGGAAAAGTGATATGTTATATATTTAATTAGTTCATATGTTGTATATGTCAAATATGAATATTATATATACAAATGATACACAATATATTATGAATATGTAGGGGCCTTAGTTTATCCAATGATGAAGTATGTTTATTGAAATTGATAAATATGTTGTAGAATATATTCTGAACATATATATTATACATGTTATATATACAGGATGATAACCTAGAAGACCGTGCTACACATAAAGATGGAGTGGATACAACAAGGACAATCGACAAGAAAGCAGATTATCATCCTCTATAACTCATACACAAATAAAGATATGGGAAAAGACAATTAGTTAGACTTGCAATATTATAATTAACTTATTAATTTGTAATTATTTGGCTTTTTGGATGGATAAACTTAATGCTTGGTTATGTTTTTTTTAATGGATAAACTCAATGCTTGCAATATTATAATGAACCTTATTAATTTGTTGTTTAATTGTGTAATACGATATAATATAATACAATATATACAAACATATATGTTTTATCTAGAAATTTTAAAATAAGTGATAAGTGAAATAACAATATTATTTAAATAAAGCAATCAGATCAATTATTGTATAATAGATAATGAAAACATCAGCTATGATCCAATGTAAATTATGGTATATCTGTTAATGATATAATACAATAAAATATATACGCCATATATGATTAATAACCACAAATGTAAAATTAATATGTTTTAATATTAAAACACTTGAACGAACAAAAATTAAAAAAAAAAATAAATCTAAATTTTTCATCATATTCATAATAATAATAAAAAAAAGATCTTGCATAAACAAATAAAAAAAAAGCTAAGAGCACTGGATAATAAATAATGTTAATAGAACACTAAATATGACGTATATATTATGACCGTATCATATACCAAATATATAACAATTCGTCCGCACTGACAACATCAGAGGCTAAATCAGGACTGCTTAGTATATGTGATATATGTTGTATATCAACATACTCATATACAGGAATATATTCATTAGCATCTTCATACTCAGACAAACTTCTGACATCTGATAAACTGTCTTCCTCTATAACATCTGGAATAATTTCCATGTGGATGTTTGCCATCAAAAGTAATGTACTTTGCTGTACTATCGTATTTAATGTCGATAACAAATAACTCCATCAATGGCAAGCAAAAGAAAACAAACAAACAAACAAATGAAAAAAAAAAACAAAAAAAAGAGAGAGCACAACTTGAAGAATAAAAGTAAGAATAGAGATGAGATAGTTGTTACAAACTTGAAGAAAAAAAAAAAAAAAACTTGGAGAAAAATAAGGGGCAGACAAGGGGTACACGCATGCCGGAGAGAGAAAACAATATTAAATGATGCCAACTATCAGAATTAAAAGGAAAAAGGGTAAAAAAGGAAGGAAAAAAAAGATATGCTTTGGAATCTTAAATTGTGGCTGAAAACCTTTATTTTTTTAATAATGGCTATAAACCTTTATGACTATAAGAAAAGTGGCTAAATATATAATTTCCCCTTTAGCTAATACTTGTCATCAGCACACGACTCGTCACGGGTCTATAGGGAGATCTCGAGTCGGGTCGTGACAAACATTATTCAAGATTTCCTGCGTGCTCTTTATATATTTTGCAGTTCATACTAGCTTATAAAGTGGCTAAAAAACACTAGCTTAAAAAAATTAAGATCCCGATTGATTAACCTTCCAAGTTTCTGTTTTATTTCTCATTGTTTGGTAACACTTTCTTATTTACTATTTTTTTTAATAGAAAGAGAAACATGTTTAGTAACTATTTTTTATTTCTGTTTTTCATTTTTTTTTAAATAAAAAAATTATTTGAAAATTAATTTTTAAAATAATTTATTCAAAAATATTATATAAATTTTGGATATGTATATTATATTTTAAAACCAAAAGGGAATAAAGTAACGATATATTAATATATTGAAAAAATTAGAAACAAGAAGCTAGAATTTATTGTTTCTAGCCAAAATTTCTACACGATTTTAACAAGGGTTTCTAAAAAAAAGAGAAACAATCAGAGTTACCAAACTGTATTTCTTAAAAAAATAAGAAAATGAAATAGAAATTTAGAAGGATATCAACCGTACTCTCCAATTTAAATTCATACAGGTTGGAAGTGTCTTTCTTGCAGCCTCCAAAGTTTGAGTTTTATGATCCAAAGACTCCTTTTTACACATCACCTAGATTCTTACCTCCTTCTAAAGTTGAGAAATGCACGGTATGACATCGAACTTGATTCTGGTTCTTTTGACGTATCCGTGTCTAATCCTTGTATCTCACAATTCATTGCTTGAATTGTAGATGCAATAATATCGCATGGTTGCTTCCTACGAGAAATGTATATCGAACACTCTGTCGTTGGCGTGCGCTCTCGATTGGAGTATGGTGTGAAACTTAAGGTGCAACTGAAAATTTTCTTTTAGGTTTTTACCTACCTCCTAAGTGTTAGGGAATTAATAGGTTCGCGACGCCTAAAATTCACACAAAGAACTATAATGCGGAATAACAATAAAGTAAAAGGGAAGAAATACGACACCGAAATTTATACTGGTTCACCCCAATTGTTGGGCTACGTCTAGTTGCTACCGCTGCAGATTTTATTATGATGAATCAAAGTTACAATAGAAATATCCAATGCAATATTTCACACAACTCTCTCCCTCACTGTTTTCTCACTCTCGGATGAAGCTGCCGAAGACGCCGTCACTTTTCTTCAATCGTGACTCTCGGGCAAAACAAAAATAACAAAAGCTTCTATTTATACTGGTTCACCCCAATTGTTGTTTGTTTCACGCTTCTTCGAATTGAATGAATCCACCGCCTCACCAAATTGGTCTCAGCCAAATTGATTCGTAAATCCCACCGCCTCATTATTTATATGAAGTCTGTTGCCCTATTACTTTAATCACGCTCCACGAAGCAAGATGAGCCCAAAGTGAATTCTTTTTCTCATCACACTTCACGTAGGCAAAATGTTGATGGGTATGACATTGGGCCATGGGCTTTAAAAAACAAATAGGCTTTATTCTTTTATTTTTACTTCACATCACATAACACTAAGACCATGGAAATGTCCAAGAAGAAATAAAGTCTTTATCAGTTAAATGCAGTTACAGAAGAAGCTGCTCATATAGATGCCAATGACCAATTTCCGCAACCTTCTACACTTGTGTCTTGTTGTTGCATACCATGAATGTTAATGGTATTTGAATTTGTTGGTTTTGAATTCTAGGATACTATAATTATGGGTGCAAATTTATGTTGAGAATCTCATTGAAAAGATTAGGGGAACTCACAATAAGATACATGAGTTACTCCTCTCATTATCAATTTCAGACTAAATCTGAAATTTCATCTCTGCTTGCGGAAGGAAAGATTCCAATTGGCATCATGTGACATTTTATTTTAGCTCTACTTTTGAATTTATATGAAAGAAAGATGTGCAAGAATGAAATGCTACTATCAAGACATCAATTTAATATAAAGCTTCACTTCAATTCCTGATCGGTTACTCTATAAAATATTCATCCACGACTCTGATGTTGGTTTCTAGTTACTTACGACGACTTCCGCAGGAATTGCATAATTGAGGTTGTTGCTGTGCTTCATTTAATGCGCTGCAGTATTTTTGTTCATCTCTTTGTATTCCTCTATTTTCCCCTATTTACGTGGCCGCTTGTTTTACACGGTTGCGTAAATAAAGTAACAGGTTCCTGCTTTATCAATCTTGTTTTTCCCTTTTTTATAATTTTGAAAAATGCCTAGTTTTACAGAGTGAGATAACACAGAACATAGTAAAGAGCATGGAATATTTCTGTTTCAGAGATGAAACTTTTACAGAGTTAGAAAACACCATAACTGTTGGATAAACCTGCCTAGTTTTTCTTCCACTCTACCATGGATGCCCGTCTTCCCTCGATCAGAAATAATTACAGGAAATCAACATCTCTATTATGGTAAAATTACATTATACACAATGACAGCATCAATGTTATAAGACATCTACAAATAAACAGTAAGTATCTGCAAATAGACTGAAACTACTTGGTACTAAATGTTCTATGCCAGAAAACATTTTATTACAGTTATTTGTAAGATTAGTCGGTCGGGGATATGTCTATCTCCGATCATGTCAATCTCGAGACAAGCGAGGTGTCTCCGAAGCGCCGGCTAGCAACTCCAAGTCTTCTACTCTCAGTTTCATATCAGTTTTAATGTTTGCATTGCATTCTTGATACCTATAGCAATTGACAAGATGGTCATTAACGATTCCAGTCACCTGCATGAAGGAATAAATTACAGTTGGTCCGACGCAACGTAATCCTCTCTGCATCAAATCCTTGCTCATTATGTCTGCTTTGGGGGTTTTGACAGGGACTTGACGAGTATATCGAAATCTGTTTCTTATAGGCTTCTTGTTAACAAAGCTCCAACAGTAGTCGCTAAAAGAACCAAATTCCTGCTGAATCTGCACAAGAGGTAAAGCCAATGAAAACGTACAGATTCAAGGGGATGGGAGTTGAGAGACCCTAATGCCTTGTGGATGATAGTTTTCGCCCTATTTTAAATACCTTAAGTATTTGCTTGGCGTTCTCCACAATTGCACAAAGCTTAGGTTCAGATAGGAGCTGGATGCCATTGACTTTTAGTTTTAGAAACTCATTCTCGGTATACTGTGCGATGGAAGACGGGTCGAAGTTATCAAAAACCTTCCTGCAGACAATGAGATATAATACACCATTTGGCAAGAGATTCTGATAGGCATTTGCTATAATCAAATCAATTATAAGTTATGGGGAAAAACATACCTAAATATATCCCTCTTGCTAAGAATTAAAGGCCAAGTAAGTTCTGCTAACGCTTGTGATAAAACAAGTAACTCAAACAGCTTCTTGTCATCATGAGTTGGAACTCCCCATTCTTTGTCGTGAAAATCAACGTAAAGTGAGTCTGCAAGAGACATGTATGACCCAATTAACTCTATCAAGCCTCGCATCATATGTTTTTTTTTTAATACGACACCTTATAAGGCTATTTCATTGATAAAATGAAAGAGACAAGGAAAATAAAGTACAATATAAAAGTGGCAGAAACCAAAAGCCACGAGAGCAAGGTATACTGTATACCCCAAACTAAAAAACCCATACCGCCACCTAATTACAAGTATGTGGGCCATCTATTAATAATTTGTCCTAACGAATAATTACAAAAAGCTTTAGAAGTTGACACCCAAAAGGATGCATTTACGTGTGTCAACTCCCAAACGTAATCTCAAGATCTATCTTTCCCCCTAAAGATTTTTCTATTTCTTTCTAGCCAAACACCCCATACAATTGCGCAACACCCCGCAATCCATAATCCTTTCCCTTTATCAATAGGGGGGGGTTGGAAGACAAGCATTTCTTCTAAAGAATGACGAATAGAGTTATTCATCCAAGAAATTCCAAACAATTGGAAAAATCTTTGCCAAATAAACCTCAAGAACTTGCACTTCCTCATGATGTGATTTAGATCTTTAGATTTATGATTGTAAAGACTACACCAATTGGGATTTAGTGTGAAGGGAGAAGATCGCTGAAGAAACTAAAAAGTATTGATCTTACCCAGTGCAACAGACCAAACAAAAAATTTGACTTTCTTCGGAATCTCCACCTTCCAAAGTTTAGAAAAGATGAGTGGTGAGGAACACAAGTGGTTGGGAGTGTTAAACTCAAAAAAAGATTTACAAGAAAATAAGTTGGAAGAGTTTAGGGTCCATAGTCTACTATCGCCTACACCATCTCTCACCATGACACCCTCAAGGTTTGCAATGAATGAAGATAGTCTGTTAATTTCCTATCCCGGATCAATCTACGAAAAATGGAGATCAAGATTCACACCTAACCCCTCTTTGAATAAAAACATAAATTGGTGAATTTTTTGCGAGGGTTAAAGAATATAACAAGGGATATAGGCCTCGCATCATATGTTGAAGAGATATATAAAAATATTTACTCTAATCAAAATGAAACATTTACTCTAATCAAAATGAAATATTTACCCTGATCAAAATGGAATCAGGAGCTTATTTGAAATTAGAGGTTTTAATTTATTTATTTTTATAAAAAGGTAGTACTTGGTATGCGAAATTCATTCAGTATATTGATTTAAAAGAAAAAATAATTGTAGAAGAAGCAAAAGAAAGACTAATCGTCAACAACCGTCACCACCACACGAAAAAAAAGTTTTTTTTAGCGAAATTTATCCAGTATATTACTTTAAAAAAAATTGTAGAAAAAGCATACAATCAGTAAGCAACCACCATCAATAAGAACAATAAGAATAATATTTCTTATTTTTAAAAAAAATATTTATTTATCATTTTTTTAAAAAAACAATTACTTTTATATAATAAATAAATAATATATTAAAAAACACGGTGAGGACTTAAGTATCTTCCTTTACATATATGTTCAATGATTGAGGTCAATCTAATAATAAATGTCTTCAGCAAATCTCAGCCTCATCAACTTAGTGACCGCAATAAATATTTTAATCACGAGTCTTTCTCCTAACCATCTAGCATAGAATTAAAATCTACAAATAATTAATGATTCCAAATCCATAACCAGCTAACCTGTTGAAATGTCTCCTATCCTCCTCTTAATAAAGTAATAATAAGAAATTAAATTTTCTAATTGCATAGAAACAAACATAACTATAGATACAGTGCTACAGCTAGAGCAAATTGATACTGTTAATAATAAATTTTAAAGAAAAAAAGATTAATTTAATCTTACATAGCTTTCTCAACAACCAAAAGATTCCATTTAATAAAAGAAGAATATAAATTGGCAATTAGCTAATTTACCAGAATATGGCGTTATCCAATCACAGCGTTTCAACGAATCCGAAACCCTAGGAGACGTCGTGGCTGCGGCCAATTCGCCGCCGACAGAAAAAACCTGTACATGTTTCACGGCGATAGGTTTAACCTTAGGAAGATTCAACAACTTGCCGGAATTACTACTTGAAATAGAATCAGAAGAACAGGAGCTCTCGACGGAGGCATTATCTCTAATAACAGATTGAGAAATCACTGAAAAAGTTTTCGTTTCCTTCTTCTCTGTCTTCCTCAAGGTTTCGTGTTTGCATTTCGGCTTCTCGTTCACCTTAACTCTGTTCTCTCCGGGTCCGAAAATCGTTCGGGGCTCCGAAACCGGTTTAGCGTGTGATTGAAACTTCGTAGCTACAGACATTGCTCTGAAATGGAAAGAAAAAAAAAACTTCCGAAATTAAAGCTCTTCCGTAATCGAATTCGGTTCCGAATCAACGAATTTCAACGACGAGATTGAAAAATTCAACAATTTTTTAGAAGAGATGAAAATGCAGAGAAGATTTTAGGGTTTTCCGCAGGGAGAAATGTGGAGAGGAAAGGGGGAGTTTGAGCAGTGAGAGCAGTGAAGGGGGAGAACGACGAAAGAAAACGGGATGATTGTGGGAGGATTTTAAGTTGAAAGAAAAGCTCGTTTTGGATTTGAAAATTTTACCTACAATAGCCGGTGATAATGCACGCGTGGCAATGGCTTTTATACCGATTTGTTCAAATGGAGAAACAAGCAAACAACGACTGTTCCCAAATTACCACCCCAGCCATTGTTGTTTTACGTTTGGGCCATTGTTTCAGATCGTACGGGTGTTGACGATTTGATGGACATATTAAGGGCTTGTTGTGTAACGGTTGTAAAAGTTTTTTTTTTATACATATATATATACTTGAATTAATATAACTAATAACCACATTAAATCACATTATTTCATTATTAACGGATTTTTTTTTATTATCAATTCTACCCTAAAAACAAATGTAAAAAAAAAAAAAAAAATCTACCCTGAAAACACCATATCTGGCGGCGATATGGTTTTTTCTGATTGCAACGTTTACTTTTTTACCCCGTTTTTAATGTGTTGTTGATTTCGGTTTCATATCTTTTTTATTTCCTTAAATGTATTATTTTAATTAGTCCTTGATTTATGGTACATATCTTTTTTTATTTCTATTTTCATTTCTATTTCTATTACCATTTTTCTTTACTTTTTCTTATCAAAACGGATTGTTTTCCATCATTTTTTTTAGGGTTTGTCTTCTTCTTTGTTTTCTGATATTTCATTTTTTATCACACAATGCGTACTTCATCGATTGATATTATGTATGATGGATAATATATATACAATGTTTCTTTTTTATAAACGTTTTTATTTTTTCTTCTTTTGTGTTTCTTAATTTTTTTTTTGTTTTTTTTTCATTATTTTCAGATACGGATGTTTTTTATGTTAATCATTGTTGGATTTTTAGTAAACATATCCAGTTCTATTTTTTTATTTGTAGTTTTAATTAAGGAATTTTTTTTTTCCCGAATGAAATCCCACGTTTTGCCTTATCTGACATTTTTTCATAATTAATGACGTTTTTCAAGGGATTTAGACAATTTTTTTTTCCAGTGCACGTCTTTTCAATCCTTTCGTGGTCGGTGCGTGGAGCTAAAATGGGTAGTTTTGCTATTTATTCAATCTGCACGGTTTTATTACTATAAACTCTAGTTATATTGGCTACATATGAAATTAACACTATATTAACCAGAACAATTTTTTAAAAGGAAAAATGTGGTTTTTTTAGTAAGACAATAATTTAAATACGTTTTCAATAAATATTGGGTATTTCAACTCAAAAGAGACACTCAATTTATTAGATGACTTGTATTAGTTAGTAATTTTATTAGTTGATTAGTTTTTTAATATTGATTAGTAAGATGGAATACATATGTCACCATTATTCTTTTCATATATTATAAATCAATGATCTTATCAATTATACACGTAATTTCTCTTTTATTATTGATGAACTGAAAATAAAAATAATTATAAACGTTTGAATAATAGTTTTTTTATTCCAAAAGGAAAAAAAAAACACTCATATATAAAATAATTCATATTTTTTATATTTTAGTATAATGAAAATTTTTAGGGTAAAATACGTTTTTGGTCCCTATAGTTTCACGTTGGTTTCATTTTCGTCCCTGTACTTTCAAAACTGACATTTTTCGTCCATGTACTTTTCAAAACCCACTTTTTTAGTCCTTCTGTTAACTTTTCTGTTAGTTGACTGTTAGTCATTGGTGACATGGTATTTTTAATGACGTGGCAGGTTTACTTGATTTTTTTATCAATATTTTTAAATGATGTGGCATTTTAGTTTCATCCTCTCTCTTTCCTTAAGCATCTCTCTCTCATCTGCAATTTCTCTCTCTCATTTTCTTTCAAAAATGGAAACAAGATCCATGGAAATCAAAATCCGAATCACAAGCTCGCAAACCAACAGATCGAAAGCTTCGAATGACATTAATGATAAATTTGAATCACGAGCTCGCGAATCAAATGACAAGGCGATTAGATCTGCGACGGTGGTTTGTGGTTTTGATTTTTGATGGATTTGGGTTTGTACCGAAACTTCACACAAAAACGAAAAATGAAAATGATTGTGGTTTAGTGAAGACGACGAAACCCACCAAGCGCTAAAACAACATATCGTAGTTGTTGATTACCAAAAAAACAGAAAAAATTGTAAAGCCCAGATTTGTGATTTAGAAAAATTTGTAAAGCCCAGATCTCAACCCCTTCTATAAATCTGTTTTGATTCGAGTCAGCTTCTTCGATTTCTCCCTCCATTGATATAGATACAAGTGGTGATTGGGATGAACAGAGCTGACTAGGGCGATTTACATGGGTTTTTGCTTGAATTTTCTTCAAATCTGGTCTTCAATTTGAACACGAGGGAGGTGAATATTGGTTACCCTTGCTGCCTGAAATCTCGATGAACAGCCGCATGAGGAAGAAGAGAGCGTATGTAGCTTCAATATAAATCAGTCAATTTGATTTTTCCATGAATTTTTTCGAATTAAACAGCAGGGGTTCTCACTTCTCTTCACTCTTCCCTTATGGATTTTCCCAGCTAGAGAGCAGGTAGGAGAAGATCAAGAGCTGATTCGTGACCACTTCTTTTCACTCTTCCCTTATGGATTTTCCCAGCTAGAGAGCAGGTAGGAGAAGATCAAGAGCTGATTCGTGACCAACTGGTTTTCGTTCTCACGTCAAATTTTGTAGCTTCGATTTGCTTCAACCCCGATCTTCCATGGCTGGTTCATGAGGAAAATGAATAATTTTTGTTTTTGATTTATCATTTATAGATACCCATTTGATTTAGGTCCATTGTTGAGGATTCTCGAAACAGGATCGATGAATTCGAAGGAAAAAGCTGCGGATAGAGATAGAGAGGAGAGAGAGAGATAGAGATAGAGAGGAGAGAGAGAGTTGTGAAAGAGATGAGAGATGATAATTTTAAAATCAATAAAATGCCACATCATTTAAAATTTACCATGTCAGCTTGTCACGTCATAGAAAATACCTTGTCAGCGAGTGACTAACAGTCAACTAACAGAAAAGTTAACAGAATGACTAAAAAAGTGGGTTTTGGAAAGTACAGGGACGAAAAAAGTCAATTTTGAAAATACAGGGACGAAAATGAAACCAACGTGAAACTATAGGGACCAAAAACGTATTTTACCCAAATTTTTATATTCATTATAATTTACTTCATATAGATTGAAATCAAGAACAAATATCAATTAAAATGTTTATTTTCGTCTTTTTTATTTTAATATTAATATTAATGTTCAGAAATATATAACTAAAGAAACGTAATGGTATTTATAAGGGCTTGTGCATAATGGAAGGGTATAATGGGATTTAAAAATATTCAGGGTGAAACGGAAACCGGGAGGTAAGATTTAGTTTTGGAAAGGAAAAGATTAAAAGGAAAGGCGAAGCTTAGGCAGAGGGTCGACGTCAGTTGGTGATGTGGAAGAAAAATGGGTATGGTGTGGATTTAAATATGAAAAAAATAGTTCCTTACCGTTTAGAAAAAGAATCCAAAAAGTCCTTTACCTCACCAGACAAAACAAAACTATTACAAAAAAAGAACAATAGTGGGTAACTAACGGCTACCTCCATTTTCTTCGCCAACTAATTTGTTTTCTTGGGCCTCATTGGTCCATTTGATATGGGCTTCAATTCTGTGCATCTTCATTTGGAGCTGGCCCATTTTTATGCCCATTGTGGAATTGGGTACGTTTTTTTTTTTTTTTTAAAAACAAATGTTGGTGGCACACGAATTGAAGGAGAGGGAAATGTTTTATGTTTATGTTGATGAAAATAATATAAATTTCAAATAAGGATTCCGTGTTATTTAAAAAATCAGATCATGTTTACCACGTCATTTTTTTAACCGTGGTTAGGGGTGTTCAAATTATCCATGAAGTGCGGCTCGTAGGAATCCGCCCTAACAGAACAGGGATGGAGAATCCTAGTTTTAAACAGAGATGAGAACATTTTTTCCGTTTTAATTTATGGAATGGGAACGGAAATGAGAATGCATTGCCCACCCCAATCCAAAAAATTATTTGGTTAATCAATTTTTTTTATCAATATTTTAATTCATATAATATTAAAAGTTTATAATAATATATGTTTTAAATCTAAAATATATCTCATGGTACAAAAATATAATCTAACTAAAGATATTTATAAATTTAATTAATATTTTAAAAATACTTCGTAAATGGAGAATTTGCAGGGAACATGACCCTTGCAAATTTTCTGGGGGATTGCTCATCTACGACTTTTTAAAGCAAAGATTTTAGTCGGGGTGGAGAACGGTTTAAGAGGCAAGAACGAGGATGGAGAATGCATTCCCCACCTTATAAACACATCTAACCGTGTCTATTACATCATTTAATAACTTGGACCAAACCAATACATTTCTTAATCCGTGAGAGCTAAAATATCATGTTTTTAATTATAGTTTCTATATAGACATTTTTAGTTCAAAACATTTTTAAGAGAAGTTGTACTAGACGAACCTTTACTTACGTTTCAAAAAACGTTTTTGAGTTCTTAAAAAAAAAAAGTTTTTGAAATATTTAAAATTAAAATCTAATGTAGTTATCTAGTAGTTAAAAAAACAGAAATATGAAAATGAATTAGCTATCTAACACGTTTTTATCAAATAGATTATGATATTTAAATTAATAGTTTAATCTATGAAGATTTAATTTGTAATTATCTTGTTGTAATCATATAGTTATCCTACACGTCTCACATATATCTTTATATATATTATAAGAAACCTATCCAATCCAAGTAGTGTGTTTTTGAAATTTTACCTAAAAAAACAGACATTGTTTTCATTAATTTTTTTGAGTGATTACACCATCAATCCACATCACAACTATACATATAGAGAAGGATGATTAAATAAAGTCAAAACAGGAAATTAAAAAAATAGAAATAAAAAATTGGTCACGATGACAACTTATATCCAATCAATCAAACGGTTTAAAAAGGATCCTCATCCATTTTACCATACACAGCGCCGTAGCTGATCCATGCTCAAATGGTGGGCATCGTATTTCATGGAAAATACACGTCATCTTAAACTGTCACAAAGATCACGCCGATGAGCTTAGCCTCAAGAGGCGACGGACCTTAGATCTACAGAAAACTTGAAGCTCATAACAATGGCGGCCATGGAATTAAAGCACTGATTAATCAGTTTTACATTTTCCACTCAGAATTCCCGATAATGGAATCTGAGCTCAAAGACCTTAATTCCAAGCCATCAGAGACCCAGCCTTCAGAGCCTAACCACGACGAAGCGACTCTAAAAGATGATCGACCGCTTCTTAGGCCCGATTCTAACTCTGTTTCTCAAGAGACTCTTGAAGAGCTAGAGAAGAAATATGCGGCGTACGTGAGGCGCGATGTTTATGGTCCGATGGGACGCGGAGAACTTCCGTTAAAGGAGAAGGTATTGCTGGGAGTGGCGTTGTTGATTCTGGTCCCGATTCGATTGGTGCTGGCGATTAGTATTTTGGTCCTCTATTACTTGATTTGCAGGATTTGTACGCTTTTCTTGACTCCTTATAGGGAAGAAGATGAACAAGAGGATTATGCGCATGTTAGCGGTTGGCGAAGAATCGTTATTGTTCGGAGTGGAAGGTTACTTTCTAGGGCAATTCTTTTCGTGTTCGGTATTTATTGGATTCATGAAACTCGGATTTCTCAGGTATCCTCGAATTTGAGAATAACGAGTAAAAGCTTTAATCTTTCGTTAGGGTTTGAAGAATTAGCTATTTCAGTAACTTTGTTTATCTATTGTCTTTGATTGATTTCAATATTGTTGTGTTTGATGATGTTTTTTTTCGTTTTTACTTCAATTGTTAGAATGAAAGCGAGGATGAATCTCAGGAACAGGAACTTGAAAATCCAGGAGCAATTATATCGAATCATGTATCATACTTGGATATTTTATATCACATGTCTTCTTCCTTCCCCAGCTTTGTTGCTAAGGTTTGTTTTTGAACAATGTGAACCATTACTGATTGAGTTCTAAGCTTGAGTTCATGATTTATGTAACTTTTTCTGAGTTATTTGCCACTGACGCTTTTCTGCCCTTTGACCTGCTTCCTGGATTTTCTTGCTGAAGAGATCAGTGGCTAAACTTCCTCTTGTTGGTATCATCAGGTTTATAAACTTTCTGTGCCTTCTTTATGTGTGCATTGTAATATATCTGGATGTGATCAATGTGATTATTATCCTTATCGCACTGACTTTATAATATCGTCTGTCTGTGTATAGTTTGAAAGTTTCTGTTATTTGTTCTAATTGTTGTGTACGCTTATGACAGCAAGTGCCTTGGCTGTGTCTTTGTGCAGCGGGAGTCAAAATCGGCTGACTTCAAGGGGGTTTCGGGTATGTTTCTTTTCTATCGTTCTTCCATCCTATATAATATCAGCATTTCTTGTTTCATTAGGAAAATAGAGAGAGACAAAGAGATTGTTTGATGAGCTCCTCCTCTTTGTTGGAGCTTTATAAGAGCTGATATACATATAGAAATCCTTAATTAAATTACCAATTTATTCTAATGGGACATCAAGTTTCCGTATATTTATGCCACTGTTGCTTTCAGGTGTTGTGACTGAAAGGATTCGAGAAGCTAATCAAAGTTCATGTGCTCCCATGATGATGCTCTTTCCAGGTTACCATCTTCAACCTACTTCGTTTGGTGCTGTGCTTCTAAGCGCTACTGCATGATTTGTTATCTGAATTCCATTAATTGCTTCATATTTTACCATTAAGAACCATAATTTTCAATGCACCTTGTTCCTAATTTTGGCTCAAGATAGCTTTTAGTCTATTCACCACATATATTTTACTCTCTGAAAAGGGATTCCATATGTAGATACGAGAAGAAATAAACAATGTATCAGTTACGCCTTTTTTGCTTCTTTACTGACTGTGAAACAACGCTAATAATAATAAAGTGTTCATGAAGCAGTTAGATAAGTTGGAATTTTGTGTTTAATATACTTTTTCTGTATCTTAACATTAAACTGTACTACAGAAGGCACAACTACAAATGGAGATTATCTTCTTCCATTTAAGACGGGTGCTTTCTTGGCAAAAGCTCCAGTTCTTCCAGTGATTCTAAGATATCCGTACCAGAGATTCAGTCCGGCCTGGGACTCAATATCTGGGGTTAGTGCTGCTCAACTTATTTAAGTCGCTATGTTGGAAGCAATTTCAGTGATGCATGCTGAGCCACTTCCATTTTATCACAGCACAAAATATTTACCAACTTGTAATGAAAATATTCTTAAGAGAGTAAGACACACTCCTGATATCACGTAAAATAATCATTACGAGTTTCCAACGGCAAGTGCATCACTTTTAGATATATTATGCTTATGTTCTCTAATTATCAGTGGTTAGATATATAATTTTCAATCTTCTGGCTCCATAACCTGCAGATGCGCCATGTGATTTTTCTTCTCTGCCAATTTGTAAGTCACATGGAGGTCATAAGGTTACCTGCTTACTACCCTACTCAACAAGAAAAGGATGATCCCAGACTCTATGCTAATAATGTCAGAAAACTGATGGCTAGTGAGGCATGCTCTCTGGAACTTTTATCATCACATTTCCCAATATTCCATTTCATTCAAAAAAATCAAAATTAAAAGCTACCACTTATTTGTACAATGTTTGATAGTTAAGAAACTTGTTTAATATTTAATATCTTATGCAAATCCAATATTTGAGAAATTTAAAATATATGTAAGCAACGTTCAGTTATCATCCAATACATTTTTTAATTTCCCATTTAAAGAGTTGGCCTCCGGTCTAGTGGCATAGTTTAAATGGCCTATCTCTCAAAGAGGGAAGGACTTCAGAATCTGATCTTCTTCAACCCTCTTTTACTAAAATAATTAGAATCATGGCTGTTCGTTGTATAAACCGTCAACAACTTAGTGAATATACTTCTAAAATAATTAAATCATTTTTTTGATTTTCATATATTAAACACACTCCCTCCATACTGACCACTAGAATCAATTTTACTTCCAACTTTGAAATGTGTGAACATAGAAATTCATCAAGCTGTTTTTGTTTTGCAGGGTAATATGGTACTCTCAGATATCGGACTGGCCGAGAAGAGAATCTATCACGCTGCTTTGAATGGTAATAATAGCCTGCCTAGTGTTTTGCATCAGAAAGAGGATTGATAATTTCATGGCCTGGCCCCAAAATGATGTCTGTCTAGTTCCAAGTTATATTTCCTAGTTTTTGACAAATACTTGGTAAATTCATACACAGCTAGATGATTCGTGACCGTGTATTAATATTTAGTGTGGGGATTGGGGGTATGAGTTAATTTGCTGGTGGTTAAAGCATACTATCTAAAAGCTTAACGATCTTCAATATCGCATTCCCTGAAATATGAAAAACAGTATTAGAATCTGTAACCTGAACCATCTATTTCGTGTTCATGCAGGTTTGTTTTGAGCTAGATGGATTCGACATTTATATATTCTCATGTTTGTGAATCTATTATTTGAAGAAACAAACTAGAACAAGGATATACTACGTGCAGAAGAGGGATTTTTTTTTCCTCCCTTTTCATCTTCATGTTTTTTTCGTCCGATAGTTTGTGATATCGCTTTCTTTGATTACAAAGATAAATTATAAGATAGTTACTTTCCCTATCAATAGAATGTCACATTAGGGCTTGTCTCTCTCATATACACTTTCTTCTCGTATATAGCAATAATGAATATTAGTCTCCATGGATTTTCGAAATACAAATGTAATTATATTAATTTGAAAGAAACTCACTTTTGGTCTCTCTCCCAACTTGGGATCTTAATTTGCATGGATATTGAATTCACTTGAATCAGGAAGGATGCACTATGATTGTTTATAACCAATTGACTAAACTTTTTTTCTTATAATTTAAAAGCTAAAAAAACAATTGGTTAAAAAAATAAAATGATTATCAGATTGAGCTTAAATTATTTACATTCAAGATTCGTGTCAAATGCGAAATGAAAAGAAACTATGAATTTATTTAAAACGAATTAGCAATAGTATCATGATAAGATATTCTATTGCTTTTGTTCAAATATTCTAATCATGCTGTTGCTTTTGGATCCCTTTATTCGTTGGCCCGCTCTCCTCATTAATCACATCATTCATCATGATATATTGTCCACCATTATATTCCATTTCGTTGATGAATTTGTGAATAGAGAAAATATATTTTTCTTTAATTGAAAAAATATATATATAATTCTATGTATACGCTAATCACACTTAAAAAACGCTTTTATCGACACTAATTTTGTGCACCTCATTTCCTTCCATTCTGCAAAAAACGTCATAATGCTCTGTAATTTCACAATGCACCAAGTGTGTTGAAATGAGTCCAGGCCTCCTAGAGCATGCAAAGCAAAAGTCAAAGTCAAGCTCTTGTTACAATATTCATTTTTTTTAAGTTCCAAAGAGAATCATAAGTCAAGGGACGTTTGGATTGTGGGTTTATTTACTGGTCTCCATATCTTTTTAATGTTTTAAACTCATGAGTTTACTACAATATCATAAATTTTCAAAAAAAAAAAATTCTAAACAAGTTATACAAACTCTTCATAGTCCCAAACTACACAAAGTTAAGCTTCTCAAACCTGCAATCCAAATGCCCAACAGATGCATATGAACAAAACTTACTCAAACTTACTTGCTCCCCATGGAGTAGATACCCTTATATCCATACTCACAATCATTAAATTATTAAATAAAGAAGACATGAAAAAGTTGAAAAAAAAAGTCAGAGTGAAGATGTGGCTAAATTGTAGCCATAGAATGTAGGGGTGCCTACTTCTTAGAGAGTAGGTAAGTTTTTTCCTTACTAGATAGAAAGGTCAATTTGAAACTTTGGCATATGCTTAGACTCTTCAAAGGAAGGGAATGCATATCTGGTTTTGAATTTTCTTTATAGAATAAACTTGAATACCTGTAATATATCAAAAACTTTTTCTGCTATATATTTTTGACTTGATGAAGCACCCTTCTGTTGTAGCTTATCAGGGTGTAGGTATAGCAGAGTTTTTTGATAAGATCTTTTTACTGCATTTCCTTCAATTATATCAACGAGAGGAACTGGTTTCCATCCACTCCCGGGCCAAAGAACCTATAGCATACAATCAACAACACTTTATAGATAACGAAGAAAAACCAAGATTAAACCTTGCGAGGGAACTGAAAATGCAAGAAATATTTGGATTGATGGGAAAGGTTTTTATCGAGTAAAAATGTGAGAGATGAAACAAAGCATCTCAAAATATGCAAAATGCTTTCCTTGCAAAAGAGAACATAGAGAAAAAAATGAAATTAAAGATAACAGTCTCACATTTTGCAAAGTCGACAAAAGCGAACGTATATTCCCTTCCTTTCCTTTCGACCATTGTCGTATTTTATCATCAATAACCTGAATCATGAGAAGTTATTAACTGTTTATTTCATCACATGATGCAATAACAACATATTTAATTTGAAGTACGTTACTTTGAATTCTTCAAGACCATTGTCTGTTTCTTTCGGATCATCATAATCTTCTGGTAATTCTTGTATCTGTTTGAGTCATTGACAAACCAACAAAACCAGCTCAAGCAACATTGAATAACCAAGGATGTGACCGTTACAAAGCATTCAGTCATATTACATGAAACATACTCTCCTTCATCTGGTGAGTTCAATACATAATTTGGTTCTCTTCTTTAGTGATCAAGTGTGGATAGAAACACAAACCATGCAAGATATAAACATTTGATGTGCAAGACACTAGAGAACGAACGTACCGAGAAATTATCTTGGAAGTGCTCGTCCACATCTTGAATTGTATACTTTGGCCCATCTGGAACATGGACTGGCATTCAAAAAAATATGTGTTCCCATTAAAATCTTCTATAGACAACATGGAAAAGAATACTCGTCCTCACAAGTCACACCAAGGAATGAATTATTAGGTTCACAGCACAGTCAAATAAGATGGAAGGTAAAAGCTCGCTAATTGAAAAAAATAAGAAATTACATAAACTAATAACTTTCATTTAAGAAAAAATATTGCTTCCATTAATAATAGATGGAAAATTTCTCCATGAAAGACTCGGACAAAAATGCTTATATGCAGATATGGACCCGTTGAATCCTTTCAAATGCAGAATTAACATTTTAGTTACTTGATAATAGCAGACACGGACGCAGACTTTGGCGTATGCTATTACGGAATTTACACCGACTCTTCTACTGCATTTCCCACCCACTTTTACTTCATTTATGTTTGGATGCTATTGCTGATTAAGCTACAATACATACATGACTAACAGGACATACCTGACTTTGATGCTAAGCTATCCTGTTCAGAAGTAGAGCTACTCATGTAGCTAGTCATCTTTATAGCAGCATGATCATTAACCTATAAAGATTAAAAAATAAATAGAAGTAAGGTTCTTCATCTGGAATTAATATGGTGTAAAAGAAGTAGTAAAAAGAGTCATGTGAGAATAGTAGAGGTGCACCTAAACTGACCCGGAGACTCACTGATATATAAAACAAATATGCAAAAGAAGGTGAATATCATACCCGCTCGAGATTGTCAAATTTTTCTAAGTTGACTACCTTGATGAAAGCATCTATATTATTCAACTTCGGCTTCTCATCCATATTTATTTTATCAACAGTTACTTCAATGTCAGCTTTAGTTTCTTTCTGTTTCCTTTTAGTGCCATGATTTTCTGAATCAACTACATGTTGCGGTTTTGATGCAGGTTCTTGGTTGAAAATCTTAACAAATGCCGATACTTTTCCACCAACATTCTTTCTTCCAATATTATGTCCAGAATCCATATCTGAACTTGGGAAACTAGCTTTTTCCACTTTTGAATTTCTTGGTGAAGTATCTTTCTCCCGTTTCTTTGAACTGTGACTGAAATTGGATGTTCTAGATGATTTCTTGTCGCCTTTCGCCACGATTTTCCCCTTGCTATTCTTTCCAGATATCTTTTCACCTGCATAAAAGAAAACTTGTTGGCTGAGAACCACATAATATGAGGATCAAAGAGAGCAATCTCGCGATAGGGCATACTTTGTGTACCATCATTGTCAGAGAGAAAGGAACTGACAGTTTTCGAGTCAACCTTTTTAGCTTCTTTTGTGAGTAGAGTCATCTTTGTTTCTACTTTTTCACTCAAATCATTCTCAAGCAAAGAACGAGGTTTCAAATTTTCACTAGTTTGGAGCATGATAGTATCATAGCCAACATCGTCAAGAGAACTCTGGTTGCTCTTGTTTTCCGAAGGTGGGGCTGAAATTGTTTCTTCAATAATTTGGTGTTGGTTTTTTTGATCATCAATGCCTATATCAGATAATACATCATTTCCTTCTCTATCGCCTTCTACTCTGAAGATATTAGTACTTTCGGTTTCATGAAAAAGGGAAGGAAAATCAATATTATGTATAGTAGATGTAGGGGACTGCCTCTCATTCTTCTCCTTCACAATAGTCTCCTTTGCACTTGAGCTTCTCTGAAGTAAAGTTTTTTCTTTTGATCTCAATCCATTTCCTCGTCTCAGTGGCATCATTAGAGGCACCCCTTTGCTCGCCCATTTGTATATTGAAAAATGAAACGGAATTGGACTGCCCCTGATTGGATCATCTAAATTATCTAGTTCCTTTGTTAAATTGTTCCTGCTGGATGTATTATCAGACCTTATAAAGGATGGTGTTTCCTCATTGCTAAGATGGAATTCAGATGACAGAAGCCCGGTATGATACGATGGATTATACTCACTTTTAAGATCCTCCTGACCTTGACCATGACCTTGGCTTGATGATATGCTAGAAAATCTAGAAAGAGTAAATTTAGGAGAATTTGTATGGCTTCCATTTGAAGCACTGTCTCTCTGTTTGTATGTACTAGAAGTGGTCGATCCAAACGCGGACAGGTCAGTTCCCTTGGCCAATCTTGATGGCAGGCTGGGAAATCAGAAGAACTAAAAATAAGATGTCAAAAGTATTACAATCAAGACACAGCCTTAACTACAAAAATATCATGACTAGAAAGGAAAAAAAGCCAATTAGCAAAACGTTTATTCAAAAAATCGGCCACTAAGAAATTTCAAAGACAAAACAGATACACATATGATCAAGCAAGAGACAAGTTTTTTTTTTCATTTTATCTATCAATTCAGTTCTTGGAAATTACTCTATTGATTCCAAACAAACAAATGGAAACAGAACCTTAATGGTGCAGGAAGGGAAGAACTTCCAACGAGCTCTGCTGCAGGAGGTAAAGGTCTAGAAGGACTTATAACCAGAGAAGAGAAAAAATCACGATCATGCTTTCTAGGAGAAGACATAATCGATTCATCGCCTTTAAAAATGTCGTCGAAAAAGCCGTCATTCGAGTGTCGTTTCCCGTAAACACTTTCTTCTCCGAACACCGGTTTCTCATTCCAAGAACTACCACGACTCGCTGGTGCAGGAGTTTCATTGTCTCCTTTAACTGAAAAGGAATCCATTGACTCCGTGAAGCTGTATCGCGATTCGTTAATCGACGACCGCCTTCTCGGAGGACCTCCAAACACATCATGAAAATCAATATCAGAATTTTCACTTGAACCTCTAGGTGATGGAGTTGGGTTTGTGAATGATCTCTGAAGAGGATAACCCAAAAGCATGTTATCTTTTTGTGACAATTTCTCCATTGCTAACTGTTTTCTTATTCACAAACCCATTTCAACAAGCAGAAAATTCAAATTACCCATTGGCGGGAATGGAGAATCAATGAGTTTTTCAAAGAGAAAATTCTTAGTTTTCATGAAACAGTTGCAGAGGAAGTAGAAGAAATAAAGAAATGGTTTTTACTTTTAGTAGATGAAAAGTAGGACCTGGAAAAGGAAGAAAACATTAAAAAGGAAAAGACGGAAGTGGGGGTTGACAAGATGAGTTTGAAGAGCCACACATGATATGAAAGAAGATCTGTTTTTTGTGGATAAGAGGGAAAATTCCAAATGAGATAAAAGAAAGGTCATTAGGCTGGTTTTTTGGATTTCCTTTGAGAATCTTCCAATTAAAATTTCTCATGGTTGCTGTTAATCTGAATTTTTTGTGATATCTATTAATTTGAAAGTCCCTACAAACATTGGCCATTGCTAATAGTTAAGAGAGAGACAACCTGTCCATCTTACACTCAGATTTTCAGTGGCACATCATTTTGTCACTTTTTGAGTTTCTATAAAAGTTAAGTTAGGAACATGGTCTGTTTGAGAATTGCTTAAAAGAAACAAATTTCTGTTTAAATAAAAACAGTTTTTGTGATTTATAAAAGTTAAAATTATAACCAATTAATCGCAAAATATCAAATTTTATAATATGGACGAACTTGGAAACAACTCAACTAATCTCACAGGTGACCCTACAACACTTGATGTTAAAAAATCCTTGTCACACATGGTTTGAGCCCATGACTTCAAGGTTTGAAGGAAAATCTTTTGACCATCGCTCTCGATTTAGGGTCCTGCCCATCCTATCAACTGACAGTAAAAAGTTGTTTTTTAGAACGTTCATAAATAGACGGACCCAAGTTCATCAAAACTTCCAGATAGTTCCCTGTTTCAATTACATCATTACAGATGTTATTACAAAAATACATTAACAGATTGTGAGAGTAGAAACCTCAGAGAAGGAAATAACAGCTAAAATATTTCAACACTTTTTTTTTTCTGAAAGAGGAAGTCAAATATATTTCCTTGTAGCAGCTGAATTGTACAGAGCTTGTTCCTGGGGTTCTGCAATGACATGCTTCTAAGGGATGGTACTAACTATCATTCAGAACCATCAGGGAAAGAATCCAATGCATTTTGTTTTCCATTGACATAAAATTCTACTATTGCTTTCATCCTAGGAAATTTGTCTGGATGATAATTTACATGAACAATGACTGGTTTCAACTGCTTGAGTTTTGAGTCCTTCCTAACCGTCTTGAAGAGTACCTTACTGTTCATGAAGAGATAAATATCCATCGTTCTCTTGGATGCATGAAGCCCATCACGTCCAGGACGAGAAGGGTAAAAGAGTTCCTCATTAAAAACAGCTTGGTCCCATGCCTTTTCATGAGATAGTCGATCAGCCACACGATCCAAAAGCTCAATTGAAGCAAGTGTGGGTCTAATGAAGAAGAAACCAGAGTTGTAAACCCATATTCTCATTGTGTGGGCAAATCGAGCCCAACCCATGGCAGGTTCATCAAACACATCATTGTATCCATAAGCTGTCATGTTGTTATGACCATCGCTCATGGACTCCACATCTGAATCCCGGTAAAGATGATCGAAAGGGTTCTGTAAGTATACTATATCAACATCTGAGAGAAGAACACTATATCCAAGTTGCAAAAACTCCCTCAGAATATTAAATTTCAATGCAGAGACAGCATGATTGCTTCCTTGCTTTCCAACCGAATCAATGGTCTTGTTTGGATCTCTCATATAGACGGGAACATCGTGGGACATGCAGAAATCTTTAATATGGTCATCCAGAGCCACAACTAAATAATTGCGTATACCGACCTTTTTTATGTTGGTAAACCAGACCTCCAGCATGCTTTTGACATTAGAATTTGCAAGTGTAACAATCAGCTCTGTCTGAACGGCAACTTCCTCCAGGAGCTTTGCCAATCGAGGATTCACCGATTCATCAGGAATTAAGGTTGGGTTAGTTCTTAAGCCTTTGACAGTACCAAAAGGACCGGCCTTGTGATTTTCACCAAGCGCCAAATACTGCTTCTGTGCGTGATCTTTCACCTGTTCGACTATCCTCAGCTCCCTCGAAAGATCCTTGACACGCTTCTCCAACTCGATGTTCTTCTCTGATATTGAAGCAATATCAGATTTAAGCATCTTGATCCGCTCCGAAGATTCACATGTAGAAGACTGGAAAGAAAAAGATGGGAATTCAGATTATACAAAAATCTCCTTTATCATGTCCTCAAATCTCTAAAAGATCAAAAATTACGATAAATAATAGTCCACTCAACATGCCGGGAGCAAACACCCATCATAAGTCAACAATTAAATTAATTCTCCATGAACTCTCAAGATTACTCAATTAAGCTCATAACACAGTATACTAATGCTACATATTAACAGGATTAGATCATTAAACAATGCTATTTCTATCTTCTCACATATACAAACTAACGATCTTAATCGAAAATTTTAAATTCAGTTCAACCTCAATCGACTATAAAAACAATTTCCACATTTTTGTCCATTTGACAGGCAGATAAAAACAATCTTCCAACAAACAAAAAAAATAATAATAATTGAAATCAGAATAAGATTCAGAAAAAGAAATTAGGGCAAAAAAAGAATCGAACCTGAAATTCCGATTTACGGAGTTGAGGGTTACGGAGATTCGGATCAGTGGTGAAAAGTCCATGAGGATAAAAGAAGGCAAAAACGCAGCCAAAAGAAACTCCGATAGTAATGGCGATGGCAATTCGAGAAGCACGAGCTGATTGAACTTTTTCCCTACGACCAGCCATAGCTTTCATTCTTTCAACGAAATCAAAGGGCAGTTTTACTAACAGATTTGAAGTGTGATCGAGTGAGAGAAATAGCAAAAGCAAAATTAAGGAAAATACAAGAATTCTGATTCTTGTTTAAGATTTAGAGTATTCCTTAAAGTAGAAGGAATTGAAAATCGAAAGATACAGAAATGGAAGAATTCTCTGTGTCTCAGTTTCTGGTCATCGGCCGACGAGAAGAAGAAGGATTTGGTTTGACTTTTATTTGTAAATTTGATTTTGGTAATGGGAATCGAAATGGAGATAGAGACAGAATGCAGGTTGTGTTTTTTTTTTCTGAGTTGCTTTCGTCATCAGTTGCCTAACCTTCGATGGCTCTGACCTTGTACTATTTTGAATTATTGTTTCTGATAATTAACTTTATTTATTACAAATTTCTTTATTTTTAACTAATAAATTATTTTTTAAAACTGAGTTTTGTTTTCAAAATTTGGCTAAACTACCTATGTTTGGATCCCAAGAAAGTATGAGAAATGATTTTAAATTTCATGATTATTTTAAATTCTTAATTGTGTTTGGAATCAGTATGATTTTAAATGAATTTAATTTCTATTTTGTATTTGGATTTTTGTAAGAAAGTAAAGATATTACAGATTTAACCTTTTTTTGTTTTTAAATAGTTAGTGGGAAGTTAATAGATGGGAGGGTTAGACAGATAATTTACTTTGAAATCCTACCATTTTGGTAGGAAATTTTTTTAAGTGAAATATGTAGAATTGATTTGAATTTTTTTTGTAGTTGAAATCCTATAAAATCCAAGGAAACAAACAAAGCAGGGTTCAAAAAAGATTAAAAAAAAATAGTTATTATGAAAAATAAGTTTTATTTTTTAAATTAGAAAGTTAAAAAAAAAATTAGGTACTATTCTTAGAAATGAATGTTAGATTTATACACGGTCTTAATTAATTCCTTTTTCACATTAAAATTTTGAATGATTGATTTTAGTCTTTTTTTTCAATCCTACAATTATTACGGGGCAATTACTGAAATAGCATATTTTTTTATACTAATTATTGAAATGTCAAAACTTTAAAAAATTACTCAAATAACATAATTTTAGTTCAATAAATTATTGAACTAAAATAAATAAAAAAATTTAACGAATTCAATGAAAATAATAAAAAAAAAATGATCAAATAGTTCAATAAATTATTGACCTTGAACTTAAAAAACCAAAAAACAACCAAATTAGTTAAAAATACCTATGAAAAATAATTCAATAATTAATTGAATTATAGTTCAATAATTTATTGAACTATAATTATGCTATTTAAGTACTTTTTAAAAAGTTCAAACATTTTAATAATTAGTATGCAGATTTATGCTATTTGAGACATTCTTATTACTAAAATCTCCCTTTTGATCCTCAAGCTTTAATTAAATTCCACATTTAATCCTTACTATTAAATGGTAATCTTGTATTTTAAAAATAAAATAGTAACCTAGATTTACCACAAGGCTAATGAATAATGTTTCATCGTGTTTTCACATTTAGATTAGATATTAAAAAAAACCAATTATTTTCAAGTAAATTACAACTTTACTTTGTATTAACTAAATGAAAACAAAACTAAAAAAGAGATGCAAGAAATCAAATCTAACTGAACAAATTAAAAAGACACATTATTACCGTAAAATGGAGAGAACACTCAAAAGATAAACCTTTGAAGTTTTGAACTTCAATCTCGTTTGCTACGCAGCCGACGAGCACAAATATATCAAAATGGAATACAAAGCAGATACAACTGCTCAAACTTGGGGGAAGGACGGCTCACGTCTCTAATTTTCGAGGCCAAATGAGGGATCAACCACTCTTCAACATGTGAAAAGTTCAAATGGTCCAACAAAATGCCTTAATCCAATAAGATTGCTAATGATAATACGGAGGGAAAGATTATATATACAAGAAGCATGTGGGGGCGAATTTAAGGGGAAAGATTTGACAACAATCATACACCTTTGGGACCGGTAACATATGATACGACGACAGTGATGTCATCAAGCTTGCCACCATAATAGCGAAACCCGGCATCTTGCGCAGCAGTGGAAAAAGGTGTTTGTCGGTCTTTATCTTGAGCTCGCTGCCGTGCTAATGCAGCTATCTTCTGCGCAGTTACCTGAGACCCTAAGCCTGCTCTCATGGCATGAACCACCACTGCAGTGATCTCGTTGTTGTACAAGTTATCAAATAGTCCATCGGTGCCGGCAATAATAACATCTCCAGGAGCAACGGGCACTGTGAAAACCTGAATCAAGATAATGCCAATTGATTCAATTCGATAATCATTCCATCATTATCAAGCTAAAGTCATTTTTCAGAGTCTCAAATTATTTCGTTCGCTCGTTCGCTGTGACTGTGAAATCATATATCATTTTTTTTTTAAAAATCAAACTATTTAAATCTTCTATAGACAACATGGAAAAGAATAATTGTCCTCACTAAAAAGTAAAAAAATGAAACTATTTAAATCTTCTGTTACAGAAATAGCGGAGTTCTGGTTAAGTTTCAAACAGTCAGGGGGGTAATCTAGACTAGAAATATAATTTCAACATTAATACATAATATGTTTGTCAACCCAGTACTACAAACAACTACATACGAAAAAGAGGCTGGTGGCACTAACTCACCTGACCAGAACTAGGCAAATCTCCATTATTTCCACTCTCCAGTTGAAAGGTGAAGTTAAAATCATGCTGCTGCACAGGAGATCTAAAGACAGTGCATCCGTCCCTAACCACCATAAATCCACTGTCCCCTAAATTGATTGCATGAAGACCCTGCAATAATATAGCAGTGACAAAACATAAAACTGCTGAACATTTCTTATCCTGCAGAATTTTCTAATACATAAAAAGTTTTAGAAATATCTCATGTTATATGGAGGGAAAATGCTCTAATCAGGACAAAATGTTAGTATGTTACTACGAATAAAGTACATAAATTCTGCAAAATCAGCATTGAACTCGCATAGTAAGTTCCTGTCAAGTTCATTTAGCCACCTTGCTGTTCTAGATGGCTTCACTTCACTTCGTGTGCATAAACATATAGTTCAATCAACATACTTTTGAGAAAACTTCTATAAAACAAGCCCTGCTCCAGTCTATGGACATCATTTATTGAATGAAAGACAAGGTAATAACATTCCATAAAGAGAAGAATTCATCAAACCATATAATAGAAATGCACGGAATATTGATTCCCAATAATTCTACTACACAAAGTTCTCATTCGCATCTCCCCTAAACCAACAAACCTGTAAGCTAGATGCATAGCAATCTTTTTTTTTTTTTTGAATAAAAGCACCTCAAAAGGCCATTTCATTGATATAATGAAAGAAAAACAAAACAAGCAAGAAAAACGAAAAAAGTGGCAAAAACAACCAAACTCCACACCAAACGCTATACCGTATACCCCACAAAACAACCCACCCGCACCGCCACCTAATTACAAGTATGCGGGCCAACTATTTATAATCAAACCTAAAGGGTAATTACAAAAAACTTTAGACGTTGACACCCAAAAGGATGCATTTACATGTGCCAACTCCCATATATACTCCCACGATCTACTTTCATCCCTAAATATCCTTCTATTTCTTTCCAACCATATCCCCCATGATATGGCACAAAATCCGGCTATCCAAAGGCATTTCCCCTTTTCTTTGAATGGTGGAGATAAAAGTAACTCCTCCAAAGTTTGACGAAAGGAGTCATTAGCCACCCAAGCTATCCCGAAAATTTGGAAAATTTTTTGCCAAATTTGCTTTGAATAATCACACTTCCACATGATATGATTTAGGTTCTCTCAATCACGATTACATAAACTACACCAATGTGGGTTAAGCGTGAAGGAGGAAGATCGCTGAAGAAACTCAAGCGTATTAATTTTACCAAGAGCCACTGACCAAATGAAAAACCTAACTTTCTTCGGGATCTTCACCTTCCACAATTTGAAGATTGAAGAAATGCTAAAATATATAATTTACAAATTAGAAGCTTCAAGAAATTAAATAATTAAAACCAGGAAATTATTAATCATCAAATCAAGTGACTCAAAATTTGATAAAGAGAACTTGGTTGACATAAAAGAGCAATCAGGATTCTATGTTCAATTCCTTTTCTTATTATGGTTTCCCCTTTTCAGTATGCTTTTTACTTGATCGAACTACTATCCGTTGACCATAAAAATGGGAAACATAAAACATGAGTATAAGGATACGGTGCGAGCACAGGGTAAAATACAATTCGACCCCATCCTACTACATGAGCAAACTCCACACATCCCAACCCAAACTCTGGGAATCAACAAGGATTTTCTCTTATACAATTATAATTAATCAAGGGGTGGCTCAAAATTTAATTACAGGGAAATTAATCATTCAAATCCTTATCTGTTTCACATTTTAAGTATGTTTTTGTTTTTTTACCTGATAGAATTATCACCAAGTTAACCTCATAAAAAGGAAAAATACAACATGACAACGAAGGAAACACAGGAGCAATGTGGGGAAAATACTAAATTTCAAACTAGAAAGAACGATGGCCTTATTTGAAACAACATACTTGGTCTGTAAGTGCTATGATACAAGCAGTGGAGGAACCTTTGGCTTTTGTTTTCGAGTGAGCCTTCTCCAGCACTCTAGCTGGATCAATAGACCCCTTAGGCTCCTCTTGAACTGCGTTTACTGAGTGTGACATGAGTTCACGGGAATACTGTCCAGCATCAACACCAAGATCAGCCCAACCACCCACACCATCAGCTACTCCAATCGCTTGTTCATCCACACAGATGAAGTGAGCATCCTCCCCTCCAGTGTCTTCTTTATCGGGGTGGGGCAGATAGCATGATCCAGAAACTAGTTTCAAGGTTTTTCCCGTCGCAATCTTCCTGTTAACAACATAGAAGGAATTAACAGGAGCACTTTGAAAGTAAAAACATCACTGATATACAAAAGGGGAAGTTTTTTAAAAAAAAACTTAAAAGCATAATTCGGGTCAACAATATTGAGCAAGTACAAGAGAGCAGCACAATGAGATCAAAGAACTGTAAAATACCTTACAACACAATATTGGGCTAGGTCGGATGTTTTCAAAATTAAAGATTTGTGAATAGTGACTTCGAATACACAAATGTCCAGCTATTCAAATTTTTTATAGAAACAAAAGCAAAAAAAAAATAGTTTCTTAAAGTTGTGACAAACAGGCCCTTGGTTTCTTTATAAAATCATAAATTATTTCAATCAAAACATAACCATAAATGTCAATCAAGAAAAAAAACAAGTTTCTAATTACATTTTCCCTTAAAAAATGTCAACAAGAATTAGATGACCAAATAACTTACAGAATGTGGCACATATCTTTATATCATTCAAGTCCAGGGAATGATGGAAATCCCTGAGTCAAAAATAAGTTCAATGGACCTTTTGACAATGACATTCAAAAGCATACAGTCTAGATTAGTTAACCCCAAAGTTGAGATAAACTCTAAATTAAAAATATAAATTGCAATATTTAGAATTTAGATACAGAACATACTGTTCAGATGAATCAGCAGAGTTGGCAAGTTGTTCTTCCCGCACAGAATTATCAAATGACACATCAGGAGCGGCAGCAAAATAAGAAGATGATGAACTATGATAATCTCTTGCTCCTAACCCAGTATGTAGGTAAGCACTCCAAAACCTTTTTGCAACATTGCATGCAAAGTATCCATAAATCGTACTATTGCTATGATGCTCTTTATCTTTCAAACTCATGCAGGCTTTTCGACAACAGTCAACACTTTTGTTGTTATAACAAATATTGCCACTGATTGCTGCTGATGACCGGTGTGCATTCCTAAAACTTAGATTATCAAAAGAGCATTCACCAAATATAGCTTTAGAACCGGAAGCAGCCATAGGTTTATCTTGAAACTTGCTGCAAGTTGAATATTGATTGGATTCAGAAATGGCACAATCAATATGATAACCACAAGTCTGAAGTGCAGGACCCGACACAGACGGAATAGAAAATGTGCGGGAAAGTGCTCCAAGAACCGAAAAGTTCCTCCTTCGATTAACTATCTCTGAACTATCTCCAACAATAGTGCTTGGTCTTAAGAAAGTTTGTAACTCTACAAGTGAAGAATACGGTAAGGAATGAAACAACCTCGAATTGCCAAACAGTTTCTGATGCCCAAATAGCAGCTCTAATGAACTTTGAAACCCCCCTTCCCACCCTACCCGTAATTTCGACAAATAAGTAGGAGGCATCTTATCCCCTTAAACAGAAGGGCCTCTCTTTGATTCTTCTCTTTCGCAGATTGAAACCACAACAACTTTGTAAAAGAAAAAATACCATTCCTTCCGGCACATCTATTCTCAAACTAAATGATACAAATTACCCCGCCTGATAGTACGTTTAATATGTTCCAGGAAATTAAAACCTGCTTTAAAAAAATAATCAACTAAATGAGAAAAGAAACATGAGCGTGCTTATTTCATACTTAATCAGGCAAAAACAAAACTAATCTATAATCACTGAGCATAATATCACGCTAACACATAGATATTCAAATAAGATATTCATCGACGATTCATTAACAAGTTAAGACGAATTAAACTAATCATGTAAGAACGTAATACACTTTCTACATAAAAAAATCAGATAAAAACTACATCGGAATCGAAACCCTAGAAACTTGGAGAAACGCCGACACCATTTCAAGACCTATAAAAAGCGAAACCAATAACGAACCTTGGAAATTAGGTAGGAAATGAGCCTTAGTGAATCAAACAACTTTTCCTTCGGATAAAATTGGCAAAGAAAAAGAAAGACGAATCGAGAAATTTCTTCGCAAACTCAAAACCCTAACCCTCGAATTTATTCGAAATGGGATTTTTATGATTATAATAATAATTAAGCCGTAATTTATTAACACGTTTGGCGCGAGATCCTTTGACCGGATTGACGATGGAGTACAAAGGAAAGCGTGATATTTACGAAAATGTCTAGGGTTTGTTTCCCTCAGTCAAGGAATATATTGAGGGTAGTTTGGTCATATCGATCAGGTAATATTTCTAAATTGACTGAACGATCGTCTTCTATTGCTATTTGTTAGTGGTTGGCATTCTGGATGTTTGGGGAAACCAGAAATGAGGCATTGGTCAGTATCGTTTGGATACAGCCGACCGTACAACAACAGTATTTTGCCAGTTTGCAATCTGGACCTCGGTTTCTATTATATTTATAGATTTGCGTCTTATTTTCGTTTTACTAGTTAAGAATTACCATGTGATTATTATAATTTAAAAATAATTATCAACACAAAATTGGGATTTTTTTTTTTTTTAAATTACCAACTGCCATAAAAAAAAAGATGTGTATTCTAAATTTTTTATTGCGGAGGTTCGATTCCACCCTTATAATATGTGTATAGAGAATATAGTTTTTAATTTTATAAAAATAGATTATTTTTTAAGAAATTTTACTGGGTAGCCAATTTTAATGTAAATATTTATAAATATATCATAACTTAAAATTATTTGTAACTATAGTAATTTTTACTATGTTAATTGGTGATTAACAGTGACTAATATGTATATCAATGATAAATTTATTGTAAAAATATGTAATTAAATGTTTATCATTGATTCACATAGATCAAAATTTGTTATATTTATAAATGTTTTTTAGAACTGCTATTTTTACAAATATTATTAAAAAAAATTGCTAGATTTGTAAACGCCTCTTATTTTTTTAAGGCATATAACTGTTTATATATTATAAGAAAATTATACTATTAATAAGATAAAATAAATTTATTCAATAACAAAATTACTTATAAATAAACAAAATGGCACATAAGGGTAAAGATACCAAATTACAAAATTACTTAAAAATGTACAAAAGGGCAATTGCCACACTATATTAAGTATTAATACACTCTACATGAAGAAATAAAAAACAATTAGGGACGTATGGAATTAGATGCTTCTATATTTTAATTCGAATCCAAACACTAAATTCTGCATCACACAAAGGATAACATCCTGATCCATCACACTATAACAAATCTTATCAGATTAGATTTATAGACTCCTAACTAAGAGTTGAGCACCGAATTGAGGCTGTAAGCTTACAAATAGCATAGGGGCATGGGCGTAAGTTGGAGAAACAGTAAGAAAGAATCGTTGGATTATCATAGCCAGAACCACTCTTGCCTCAACCAACGCCAAGTTTTGGCCTATGCATATTCGGGGTCCTAACGAGAATGGCAGAAACGAAGCCGGCTTTCGAGATTCGCTGAATCTTAAAGGGTTGAAGCTATTTGCATCCTCTCCCCAAATCTTTCTGTCGTGGTGAACTGCTGTCAATGCCAAGTAGAGTTGTGTGCCCGTCGGAATGTCTAAGGTTCCGAGCATCAACCGTTTTGCAGTCTGCCTCATCAACATAACTGCCGGAGGATAAAGCCGAAGCGTTTCATTGATAATCATACTTACCTGATACAAAAGAGATCCAAGACATATAATCAAGTGTTTGGTGAGTTTGTTAGCTAATTTGTATTCATGTACTATGAACTTACAAGTTTGAGTTCACTCAGATTCTCTGCGGTGGGAGGCGTTTTGCGGCCACAAACGCAAAAAACTTCTTCACGAGCCTTCTCTTGCCATTCTTGATGCTTTGCCAAAAGGAGAAGGGCCCAAGTTAGAAGATGAGCGGTTGTTTCCATTCCTGCAAAATAGAAGGTCTTGCATTCATCTATGATTTCTTCCTCTCCAAGTCTCTCTTCTTCCCCATTCTGATTCTTATAAGATGACATTAAAAGGCTGAGCAGATTGGTTGAATTTTCCTCCCTTTTGTTGTTTTTTTCAATCAACACCTTTATCGAATCTCGAGTCTCTTTCTCCAAGCTCCATCTTTCTCTATTCTTCTTGGTTGGCAAAAATCTACGTTAAAAACTCTCAAAATTGAAACTCAATGCCAAGGTAATGAAAAGAGCAGAGCGCGGCTTGAAAATCTCAGAAAGCAGAATTGAAAATGAGAAATAAACCTGAATCCAGGAATGTAAATACTTCTGATTGCCTGAGAGAAAAGATGCATTTGCTGTTCCTGCAAATTGAAGATCCGTTTGCCTTCTTCAAAGTTGCTTCCAAATGCTGTTCTTGATATTATATCGGCTGAGAGGTCGCGAAATTCTTTATGCACATCCAATTCAAATTCCTCCCTTTCGCCCTTTGTCTCATCCCATCTATCCATCATATTTAAGGCACTAACAACAATTTCAGGTACCCAACCCTATAAAATTATAGATTAACCAATGCAATAAATCAATATTAATCAATTCATGAATGTTAGTTTACAAAAACCAGTTGGTTTTGTGCATGTTTGATAACCATTTTAGTTTTTGTGTCATGGTTTTAAAAATAAACTCATTTGTTAACCACTCATTTATTTTGTAATAAAAAAAATCAATTTTGAAATCTTAATCAAATTTTTAAATTTTAAAACCGTTTTTATAAACTTTTTTTTTAAATCATTAGAATTTCAAAAGAATTCTTAGCAAGTATAAAAATAAGGTGGAAAAACATTGATTAGTATTTTTTTTTTTAAAAATAAGTTAAAAAAATAAGGAATTATTGCAAACCTAGTAAATGTTTTTCTAATATTTTTAAAAATATCACAGTTTAAAAATATTTGTAAATATAGCCAATTTTGAGCTAGTCTACCATTGATTAACATTGGAGGACATATATTGTACAAGAAGCGAATTATTAATTCACACAGTAATCACAGTTAATCAATGATAAAGCAATAAAAAAAATTATTTTTCCAATAGTTTTAAGTGATAATATATATACACAAATATTGCATCAAAATCTAATACCCAATAAAATTTCTCAAAAAATAAATACCAATAAAATGAATCAAGGGGCTCTTGCGAAAATAGCAAAAATATGTCCAATATTTGTAAAAATAGCAGTAAAAAAACATATTTGCAAAAATAGCAAAAAAATTAAATTCGCAACTAAAATGTTACAAAATTGCCACTAGTAATCAGTGATTAGTAATAACTAATTTACTGATATCCTGATATTTTGTGCAAGAATCACTGATTATTTTATAAGTTATCACTGATATCTCTGATCACATGAATGAAGTTTTTAAAAATCTACTATATTTGCAAATATTTTTTAAAAATGCTATATTTATAAATATTGCTAAAAATTCTGCTACCCAATGAAATTTCCCATGAATCAATGAATAAAAATATAGATAAATATAAATAATATAAATATGATTAAAGATTTGAATCAGGTAAAAATTAAATTCTCCGGTTTGTTTCAAAATTTTAATTTATTAGGCAAAAGAATAATTTTTCTAATCATTTGCTAATTTCATATGGAAAAAAAAGGGTGGGCTTAAGGCCCATACCTTTACACGCTCCATGGTGAAGGCCTGGTTTGCGATCCTCTTATGTGCGGCCCATTTTTCTCCGTCAAGCCCAACAAGCCCTTGTCCAAAAAGTACCTTTGACAACGGGTTGAACCCGACCTTTCGAAAAGACCCACCCGTATTCATCAGCACCTCCCTGATCAAATCCGGGTCGGATATAGCCAGTCTCGGTTTTGCCCCGAACCAATACAGAAACGTTTTCCCATACAATCCAGACCACCGGAAATAAAACGGAGCGACCCGACATAGTATGTCGTGGTGAAAGGGGATTGGTTTAGATTGTGCCTCGGTGAATAGACGGCGGATCTCGACCGAGTTCCCTGTAATCGGACGGTAGCGAGGGCCTGCTACGCCTTGGTTTTGAAAGTGGATTTGAATTCTCCATGGGACCCATAAAATTGAGTAAAGGAATTTGAGGATTATGGAAGAAAGAAGGGAAATTATGAGTGTAACGAGAAAGAGATTCATAGGGAAATTCAAATGAGGGAGACGTTGTTGAGTAAGCTTGACCGTTTTGGTCTATGATCGTTTTTTGGGACTTTCTTATTTACTTTGGCAAGACTCAAGAGGAATAAAAAGTAGTGTTATTATATAATATTAAATATATATAAACAATTTGCTAATGACAAATGACGTCTCAAGTTTTAAAAAAAACATTATAAAAATGACGTCTCAAGATTATGATGCAGCAGTGTAAGATAATTCAAATCACACGAGTGTTTTTTTTATTTTTTTTAATAAGAATAAATCGCATTAGTGTTAGTTATAACATTGGTGTGATTTATGAAATTTATAATCTATATACTATTGTGTAAAATACTTTTTCTCATTGAGTTTGGACGTTTGTGTCTATCTAGTCTTTCAATTTTAAATTTATATCTATTTTATCTTTGATTTTAAAAAAAAAATAGACCAGTTTAGACCTTCTTGTTAATTTTTTTTAAGTGTATAAAATGCTTAATGATGGTTAGAAAACTAATTTTATGGACTAAAAAGACATTATTTTTCAAAACTTGGGATGAAATAGATATAAGTCTCAATACACAAGGAACACGAAGATACTTTACCAATTTTTCAGCATATACATCAATTTTGTTAAAATTAATTGATAAAAGGTTATTATTTACTATTTCATAAATCATGTAGATGTTAAAAATCGTGTTAAAAATATATAGATATTATTTAAGGGGCATTTGCAAATCTAGCAAATTTTTTAGTAATATTTGTAAAAATAAAAGCTCAAAAAAATATTTGCAAATATAACAAATTTTGATCGAGTTTATCAGTGATAAACATTTAATTACATATTTTTACACTATGTTTATCACTGATAAACACATAAATCATTGTTAATCACTGATAAACATAATGAAAATTGCTATATTTACAAATACTTTTTTGAGTTGGCATTTTTACAAATATTGCATAAAAATCTGACACCCAATGAAATTTCTCATTATTTAAAGTATTAATTTGATAATAATTTTATTTTATAGTTTAAAAACTAAATTTTATTATTATTATTTATTTATTTTTTGAAATATTGGTGTCATTTTAAAAACTAAAAAATTAATTTTCAAAAACCAGTTTTGTTCCTTTATGAAAAATAAAAACTGAGTTTTGTTTTTAAAATTTGATCGAGGTGTCAAGGTTTTAAAAAAGTTTGAGAATAAGATCAACAAATTATTGTTGAACCCATTTCTTAATAACAAAAATTGAAACTCTAATAAAATAGTTTAGGGCTCTATATAACCATTTCATTTCATTAATTTACAAAATAGGAGGAAAAAAGAACTCTTTTAAACTAAGAATGAAAAGGGAAAACAAAAAATGGAGAGAGAGAGAGAGAGAAACTGGATTTAGTCACAAATAATATATATGTTTAGAACCACTTTCTTACCTTTTTTTTTTTTTAAATATAGTATTTCTTTTCTTCGTTTTCTTATTACAAATGCTAATTTAAGAGGTAAAATATTATTCCACAAGTGTTAAAAAGTTCGTATATACCTGAGAGAATGAAAATGGAGAGGGTGTGTAAACCCTTGTCACCCTTTTAATACACAGGAAAAAAAAAACGCTGAATTTGGGAATGTGATGTTAAAAAGTTCGTATATACGTGAGAGAATGTAAATGGAGAGGGTGTGTAAACCCTTGTCACCCTTTTAATACACGAAAAAGAAAAACACGCTAAATTTGAGAATGTGATGCCTATGAATATGATGTCTGAAAATAAATAGTGATAATGATGTGAGTGTGAAACTTATTCTTAAATAAAACTAGTGGGAAAAAACACATGAGAATGAATTGTGAAACTTATTCTTAAATAAAACTAGTGGGAAAAAACACATGAGAATGAATTGTGAAACTTTTTTTATTCACATTCTCATTTCCAAACACCCAAACCCGTACCAAATACTAAATTATGCATCACACAAAAGATAGCATCCTGATGCATCGCACTATAACAAATCTTATCAGTTTTATAGACTCCTGACTAGGAGTTGAGCACCAAATTGAGGCTGCAAACTTACAAATAGCATAGGGGCGTGAGTGTAGGTTGGAGAAACAGTAAGAGAAAATCTTTGGATTATCATGGCCACAACCAGTTTGGCCTCAACCAATGCCAAAGTCTGGCCTATGCATATTCGGGGTCCTAACGAAAATGGAAGAAACGAAGCCACTTTTCGAGCTTCGCTGAATCTTAAAGGGTTGAAGCAATTTGCATCCTCTCCCCAAACCTCAGTGTCATGGTGAATTGCTATTAACGGCAAGTTGAGTTGCGTGCCCTTCGGAATGTCCAAGGTTCCAAGCATCAAACGTTTTGTTGTCTGCTTCATCAACATCACCGCTGGTGAATAAAGCCGAAGCGTTTCATTGATTATCATACTCACCTGTTAAAAAGTGGTTAAAAAACATAATAAACAATGGACTCCTAACTTTCATATTATAATCAATGAACATAATTATGAACTTACAAGTTTAAGTTCGCTCAAATTTTCCACTACAGGCGGCTTTTCGCAGCCACAGATGCGAAGAACTTCTTCTCGGGCCTTGTCTTGCCATTCCTGATGCTTTGCCAAAAGGAGAAGGGCCCAAGTTAAAAGATGAGCAGTTGTTTCCATTCCTGCAAAATATAAGGTCTTGCATTCGTCTATGATTTCGTCCACTCCAAGTCTCTCTTCTTCCCCATTCTGATTCTTATAAGATGACATTAAAAGGCTAAGCAGATTGGTTGAGTTTTCCTTCCTTTTGTTGTTTTTCTCAATCAACACCTTTATTGAATCTCTAGTCCCTTTCTCAAGCCTCCACCTTTCTCTATTCTTCTTCGTTGGCAAAAATCTGCGTTATAAAATCTCAAAATCTAAACTCAAGTCGAAGATAATTGAGAAAAAAAAAAAATCTTCTTAGTTAAAGTGCCCGTTTGTTATAACTTTTAGAATTAAATAACCAATAAAAAGCACTTTTAAAAACTATCCACACGAACTCTAACCCTCTGTTTGTTGAGAAATTATTGCAGTCATATGTGAAGTGAGGTACTTTAAAAATAAAAATCTCTTTTAAATATTAATTTTCCTCTATTTCATTGGTTAGATATAATAGAATTTATCACATGTCACACATGTACCAGACAACCTCCTCCTGCTCCAATAATTTCTTTTGACGGTTTCCTCTAGATTTTAAATCTAAATTGAATTCAAATGAATTTCATTGTTTGTTTTCATTAAAAATATTAGCATTTTAAATCATAAATGATTTCAAATCTAATTTTTACTTAAAAAAATTTCTAGACCAAAATGGTAGGATTTTGTAAAACTTTAAATTAAATTGCATATTTAACCCTCTAACTTTTAACTTCCCACTAACTTGTTAAATTAGTAATATCTTTTCTTTCTTTTTATTTCCTACAAATGTCCAAGTACATAATGAAAATTAAATTTATTTCAAATCTTACTTATTCCAAACACAATCAAGAATTTAAAATCATTTTTAGTTTGATATCACGAAATTTAAAATCATGTATCATACTTTTTTGGATCCGAACATAACCGTGAACAGTTGTTTTTCGATAAAATGGGATCCACACCGTCTTTTTTTCGTCTAAATTGAATTAATCCCATAAAGCAAATATTGAAAATGAGAAATGAACCTGAACCCGGGAATATAAACACTTCTGACTGCTTGGGTGAAAAGATGAAGTTGCTTTTCTAGCAAATTGAAGATCCTCTTGCCTTCTTCAAAGTTGCTTCCAAATGTTGTTCTTGAAATTATATCGGCTGAGAGCTCACGGAATTCTTTGTGCATATCCAATTCAAATTCCTCCATTTCACCTTTGATCTCATCCCATTTCCTCAACATATTTGATACACTAACAACAATTTCAGGTACCCAGCTCTGCAACCGTGTATAATATTTAGATATCAACCAGTCATGAGTGACCGTTGACAAAATTAGTGAATTTAATCTCTGTTTATTTATGTTTTTAAAAATAAAGGGGCATTTGCAAATCTACCATATTTTTTTTACTAATATTTGTATTAGAGTAAAATGTAAATAACACTCATATGTTTTTGGTCAAATGCAAACACACATTTTGTAGTTTGAAAATGAATGTTTATACTGTTTTAAAATTGTGCAAATTGACGCCTCCTCGCTACATTGTTGATTTTTTTTAGCTATAATTTTTTCATTTGAAGTCCAATTTAAATGATTCAAGAGTATATAAAATAGTTATCATCATCAAAATATTCGATCGGGTTGAAATCGTAAACACTTTTATATATTGATGATTTAGAATTTTTTTTGTTATTAAAACGTAGAGCTCGAAACTAAGATTCCATAACATCTTGAATAATTCAAATCGAAGTTCAAATGAAAATGTTATGGCTAAAAGAAAACAACGGCGTAGAGAGAATGAGTCAATCTGCACAATTTTAAAACTATAGGGTATAAATATTCCTTTTCAAACTATGGGGGATGTGTTTGCATATGACCAAAATCACATGAGTGTTTTTTGCATTTTACCCTTTGTAAAAATAGAAAGTCTAAAAATTTTAAAAATTATTTATTTGATAATAGTATTTTTTTTGAAGGAAAAGTAAAAAAATTATTATTAAACTAATTAGAAATATAGATATAAATAATATAGGTATTATTAAAGATTTGAATTAGGTAAATTAATTATTTGGGATACTTTTCATAACTACCCTTTTAATTTTAAAAATTTTCAAAAATAATATTTTTCCCTTTATTGGCTCAAAGCCGCTTAGTTAAAACTCAACTTACACATATCTTTTTGAAAATCCCATTTTAAATATTTTTAAAAAATAGTTGCTATTTGGGATATATTGGTAGATAGCCCACCAATTGAAGAAATAAGACTTTGGGGCCCATTAAAATAAAATAAAAGAAAATAGCCCTTTCTTAACCAAATGAAAGATGAAAATGACGAAAAAGGGGCGTGCATAAGATGTGATGTGGCACCAGAAAAACGAAATTTAAAAAAAAAAAAAAAAAAAAGGGGGCGCGAATTACGGGGAGAAGATTTGGGATATTTTGAAATCTCTAAATTAAGCAGATTTGCAAAATCGAAACCATAATTCTAAAAGAAGAAAAAAAAGACGAAACGGCTATTGAAAGTTGAAGAACGAAAAGCTTGGAGAAGATTCAGAAAAGGGAGAGATTTCGAAGATGAAGGTATGAATCTTTTTTGAAAAATATCAAAAACATAAAACAAAACGAACATGCAAACCCTTCGATTGTAAAAACAAATGAGATTCAATGTTGGAGAGGAATAAACGGGTCAAAAAATAGAAGATGGAGATGGACATCCTAAAAATCCAATGGAAGAAGACAAAACAGATAATGATAGAGACGTTCTAGAAAACAAGATAGATAAAAATGAGGTAAAATTAGATTGAGAAAAAAAATTAGTAAATGAAGAATGATGCTAATTTGTGTTAATGTACAGTATATAGAATATTTTAATGCTGCGATGTTAAACATTTTAATGTATAGTACAGAAAATAATGTGAGAATGCACCATAAGAATCTATTGTACAGTACAGTATATAAAAAATAAAAATAGCATTGTTAAGTATGTATATTAACCACAATATATAAAAAATAAAATATTAGTATATGAAGAATGATGCTGATTTGTGTTAATGTACAGTATATAGAACATTTTAATGCTGCGATGTTAAATATTTTAATGTACAGTACAAAAAATAATGTGAGAATGCATGATTCATAAGAATCTATTGTACAGTATAGTAAATAAAAAAATAAAAATAGCATTGTTAAGTATGTATAGTAACCATAATATATAAAAACAATTAGTAAATGAAGAATGATGCTGATTTGTGTTAATGTACAGTATATAGAACATTTTAATGTTGTGATGTTAAACGTTTAATGTATAGTACAAAAAATAATGTGAGAATGCATGATCTATAAGAATCTATTGTACAGTACATTATATAAAAATATAAAAATAGCATTGTTAATAAAAAGTGAAAAATATAAAAAATGGAGGTAAGAAATAAAAGAATGAAACCCTAAAAACAAATGACAAATTAAAAAACGAAAAAAAAAAACATAAATAAATGACAAAATAAAAAAGATATAGAAAAAAGAAAATTAAAACCCAAAAAATCAGTACTTTTTAAAGATGATACCTAAAAAACGTAAAATGATTTTTTTTTTTAAGAAAACATTAAGATAATTGCTACTAATTAGGACAAGTTGAAACAGAAATAGATATAGAGAGAGATTCGAGGAAAAAAAAGAATAAATAAGGGCAAATCTTGTTTTAAAAAGGAGTGAATCAAGAAAAAGTAAAAAAAAAATCTAAATAAGATAACATAATGAATTATTTAAGTCAAAATAATAAATATTAAAAAGAGGGTAAATCAGGTATATTAAAAAATATCATATCAGAAATGGGCTAAAAAGTTTTAAAAAAATTGATGGGCTAGAAAAACTTAGTATTTTACTAAAATAGGCTATATACTGGATTATCCCTTGCTATTTTACAATAACTTCATTCAAGGGTTTTCTCCATTAAAAAACCAGATGCTGATTAATTAGAGACTTTACTATAACTTCATTTAAGGGTAAAATCACTAATATATATATATATATATATATATATATATATATTGATCAAATGTTTTTGAAAACGATGTTGAATTTAGGGTACATGTGATAATTTTTCTGATCGTAAACTAATTCTGGGCTTAAAGCCCATTACCTTTACACGGTCCATGGTGAAGGCCTGGTTTGCGATCCTCCTATGCACGGCCCATTTTTCACCCACAAGCCCAACAAGCCCTTGTCCAAAAAGCAAATTTGCTGACGGGTTAAACCCTACCTTCGGAAATGACCCACCCGTATCCATCAACACCTCCTTTATCAAATCCGGGTCAGATATAGCCAATTTCGGTGTTGTCCCGAACCAAAACAGAAACGTTTTCCCATACATTTCAGACCACCGGAAATAAGACGGAGCGACCCGACAAAGTATGTCGTGGTGAAAGGGGATTGGCTTAGATAGTGCGTCGGCGTGTAGACGGCGGATCTCGGCCGAATTCCCAATCATCGGACGGTAGCGAGGGCCTGTGACGCCTTGCTTTTGGAAGTGGATTTTAATTCTTAATGGGACCCATATAATTGAGTAGAAAATTTTAAGGATGATGGAAAGAAGAAGAAGAGAGATTATGAGTGTAAAGAGAAGAAGTTGATTCATAGGGAAATGCAAGTAGGATCGATCGTTTTCTTTGCCTATGATCGGTTTTTCGAACCGTTTGACTATTATAGAAAAGCAGGTAGCTTAGAGGGGGAATTGATTTTTTTAAATAGTTTTTTTTAAGTAAATTTTGTATAATTTTTTTTTAAAGATATTATATCAAATTGGAAAAGCGCGAGCTTTTTTTTTAATATATCATGTCTATTTCGCTGACCTCTTAAAAATAATTTTATATGATTTTTATCTTCTTAAAATATATTTTTGGTTCCAGCATGATGTGGGGTGAGGCTACAATGTTAAAAAAAATAAAAATAAATAACAAACAGTATTATTATTATATAAATTAAATATTAAATACAATAACGAGGCCGTTGAGAATGTTGAAGCAAGGTTAGAGGTGACTTTGTCGGTAAATTAAAATTGATTTTGGTGTTTATTCAATTTCTTATTTTATAATATATAATAAGAGAAGAAAGTTAAAATCTATATGTTGTTAGTAGTATTTCACTATTGAAACCAAATTTTACTGCTACGGTTTCTGGAACATTTTATATATTGATTTTAATGCCTAGATTTATATATACAATATATATTAGACTAGAAGTAAAATGCAGTTTAAAATGAGCTTGTATGTATATATAAAACCAAAAGCATGAAATTTGAATCATGGCTTCAATTCATTAATTTTTCCGTTCGTGTGAACGCTTGGAGGGTGAAATTGTATGTGAAAGTGAATATTAAAGATCTTGTCTATTAGTCATACACAGAAAGCGACCATGTTTTTATATATCTTACAAATAGAATCGATTTCTATTTTAAGGGAAAAGAAAAGGCACCGAGGCTTCAACCACTGATATGGAAGAACTTTAAAATTTTGTTGTGTAAAGTTTAATTCAATTGATAAATAGAATCCATTTCTATTTTGAAGGAGAAAAAGAATTAAAATATATATATATTATATTACTCAATTAATATAAGATGTAACAATTGAAAAATTGTGTAAAACACTTGCAGTATAGCTCAGTTAGTGTTGGAAGTTAAGAAATTTCTTGAGGGAAATTCTTAGAATTCAAATTGATTGATATCAAACCGGTAGTCAATCAAAATGAGGAGCTTCAAGTCATAATATGTGATTTACATAGTAAAGGAATGAGGATCAGTGAACCCTTCCATACGACAACTAAAATTGAGAAGTTGTCACATTCCCTAGAGTGGAGTTGCAAGTCATTTCATTGACATGCATGGTAAAAGAATGATCATCGTGAATCATTCTAAGTGGCCGTTATGATCGAGAAGTTGTCTTCTTCTTAGAAAGAATTCGAAACTATCTCAAATACAAGTGATGAAGTATATCATAGAAAATAGGGTACTCAAACTTCAAAGTTTGGGTAAGAGAGTCCCAATCCAAAAGAATGTGAATTTTGGCTAAAGTGTATTATCTAAATGCATTCGAGGGTATGTTATATCTATGACAAGCCTAGACAAAACAGCTAAGTGCAAACATTGCAAGAGTTTAAAACAGAGTTTAAACCCAAAACCTGAGCAAGCGATCATAGTCAATGAGGACAGTGATGATGAGCTTTTGCAAAATTATATAAGCAGAATGTAATAGCTCAAGTTTCAATAATATCAATAAAGAAATTTTCCTTTACATATATTATTGAGTTGTGGCTTTAAATTTTTAAAGCATGTGAATTATCGCTCTAATTAGAGAATGATAATATGAAATTGATAATAGACATAAATCAAGTTTATGTTGAATCAATTATTAGCTGGTTGTTAGTAAAAATTGTCAAAAATTATTTACTACGTAGTTGATGAAGCCTTAAAAGTTTTAAGACTTATAAAGCTAAGAATGGTAATCAACTTGAGAAGGAAACAACCTTCTATTTTGATTTATTGAGAATTGAACTTTGAAAGACAACAGTTCAAGTTTACCACAGAATTGTGGGGGGAGGTTTGTTATAGCAAATCTAATATACATAAGATTTCTTATGATATGAGAATTGGAAAAACGCCTACTTTAAAAAAACGCTAAAAGTGTAGGGTGTTTAGAGAAGGTACAAGTATTATCTAAAATGGATCAAACTTGAACCTAAGATGATAAATTGTGTATTATAAGCATTGTTTTACACAATGATAATTATAGATTTTTTATGTGTAATTTAGAAGTATCTGGAATTAATGAAGAAAAGAATCTATATATATATATATAATGAGTTCGTTCGTTAAGGATACGTATCTTTAAAGAACATAGAGGTGGAATCAAATGAATTATAAAACAAGTAATTCAAAGTGTTAAGTTGATCAAAAGACTGAACATGAATAGGAAATTAATCAGTCCTAGTCATGATCAGGAAATTGATCAAATTGATACTAAGAAAGCTACTTATTTTATCCACATTTTTTACCTACATGGTAGAAAGGTGAGTCTCAACCAGAGACTAATGTTGTTCCACATGATCGATAATGAGATCGAATTCATGATGCAAGACAATAGTTGAGTATTGGTTGACTTTCATCTTGGAAGCAAGTCAATTTGATTGTAAATTGATCTTTATGAGAAAGCTTAAGGCTAATTGATCAATAAATATGTAAAGCCAGTTAAGTGGCTAAAGGTTGTAAACAGAAAGATGAAATAGATTTCTTTGATATCTATTTTAGTGAATAGAATCATATCCATTAGGATGTTGATTGCTATAGCAACTTTACATGATTTGGAAATTCACCGAATGAATGTAGAGACTTATATAAAGAAGTCTAAATGGAACAACCGAAAGGGTTTGTTTGTAAAAGGACACGAGAACAAAGTTTTTTAACTTGTCAAGTCCTTACATAGGTTGAAACAAACACCCAAAAAATGACATGAGAAATTTGATTACACATTGATATCCAAAAGATTTAAAATCAATGAGTGTGACAAATATGTCTATTACAAGGTTATAAATAATGACATATCATTATATGCTTGTATGTGGATGACAAGTTAATGATAGAATCAACAAAGAGAATGTTGAATTCAAACTTTGATGTGAAAGACGTGGGTCTTGTGATTTATTCAATGAGAAATCCTAACAGGTATGTATCAGTCACGCTATATTGAAAATGTGTCGAAAAAACTTGGACAATATGAGAGTAAACTTGTAGTTACTCCTTATAATCTAAGTATTAATAATGAGGGTGTATCAATTTTGGAGTATTCCAAAGTGATAGGAAATCTCATGTACATAATGAGTTGTACAAGACCTAATATTTCCTATTAAGTGAGTAGATTGGCAAGATACACCGACAATCCTGAAAGTGATCATTACGTTGCACTAGTCAGAGTACTGAGATATCTTAAGTATACTCTGAACTATGGATTGCATTATACACCGTATCCACATGTACTCGAAGGATTTAGTGATGCTAACTGGATATCAGATAGCTTGGAGACTAAATCAACTAATGGGTATGTCTTTACCCTAGCTAGAGTAGCTGTTTCTTAAAAATCTACGAAACAGACGTGCATTGCACGGTCTATGTTAGAATCCAAGTTCATTACACTAAATGTAGTGAAGAAGCGAAATGACTTAGGAATTTTATAAAAGATATTCCTTTATGGTCAAGGCCTATAAACTCGATATGTATGTATTGTGACAATTTAGCTACTAATGTGAAAGCTAAAAATACTGTCAACAATGGAAGTCAAGACATATTGGGCTGAGGCATAATTCGATAAAACAATTGCTCACTAATATTAATTAACTATGGTAAGTCAAAAGAGAATATTATTGATCATTTAATCAAATGAGTGATGAATGAGGAATTGTCATATACATCGAGGGAAATGAGATTAAAAGCCTATCAAATGAACTATCTGGTGGTAACCTAACCTTGTTGACTGAAGATCCCTGCTGGGGTTTCTGCCCTAAATCTTATGTAATCCAATTAAACTATAAATAAATAAAGGAATTATTAATTAGTAATATTTACATTGTCATTTATTATTAGTTTAATAAATGTAATCCATCATAAGATCCAGAGTTACTTATGATAACTTAAAGTGAGCATATGATGCGGGAAGATTCACTTAAGTGTAACTCAAAAAGTCTGTGGTACATGAATAAAGGTTGGGTGCCTTATTTCTGGTAACACCACTAACACGGACCACTTGTGAATTGGCACAAGTGATCTCATCTGGATCGCTCACATAGAGACATGTGAGTGAGGGTGTTGCTGCAATAGAGATTGTAGTAGACTGGACTAAGATAAACTTACTGTCTTCTGGGAAAGCCGTTGCAGAAAGACACTTCGTTTATCAATCGGTTGATCATGTACAATTGATCTTAATCCTGAGTGGATTACGACCTCCTGTTTGCAAGGGACAAGCCTTTGATTTGCATAGGTGAGAGTGACTCGAATAGTTCGCTCAATAAGCCTCCCACTTTAGGGATTGCATCTTGCTTATAGTTGGGAACGTAATTACACAAGAATTGGAATTCACTCTTTTCCATATAGGAAAATAGAAAAGTAGTTCTCTTATGGACTGATTCGGTCTTGAACAGAAAAAGGTTAAAGACGCATAATGGAGATTATGTAAGGTTGTTCATTGGAGAATCAGTTGGACTTAAGGAACAAGATGTATCATGGAGGTTAATACGGTGTAAATACCTAGCCATGGATACGAACTAACTTGTGAAGGATCAAAGTGTAGTTAATGATTATAGCCAATAGACATAACTATGTCTATAGTACTAAGAGTGCAACTATAGATATTTAGTGGAGTTATCTAGGAGTTAATGAATGAGAATTAATTGATTAAAAGGAGTTTTAATCAAAGGTAATTCTGGATCATTGGAGCTTAGTCCTATAGGTCCATTAAGTCCGCCGAGCTAATGCATGTAATTGAGAACATAAATTAATATGATTAATTTCTTTGGAAAATGGAATTAAATAGAGGAGTCTATTTGATCAATTAAAAGAAATTAAATAGAGGAGTCTATTTAATTATTTAATTAATGGTGGAATTAAATAGAGGAGTCTATTTAATTATTAAATAGAAAAGTCTATTTAATTAATTATGAGAGATTAAATAGAAGAGTCTATTTAAATTAAATTAATTTTGAGTTGTCCAAATTAATGGAGATTTAAATAGAGGAGTCTATTTAAATACTTAATTTGAGATTGTCAAATTAAAGAGAAAATAAATAAAAGGAGTTTTATTTATTTAATTATTTAACGGAATTGTTCCATTAAATAAAAAGGAAAATAAAATGCCCAATATTGTCATGAGATGATGATAGGGGCGTGTGACCCATGGTGGGGTCACACGCCACCTTGGTCAAAGGGTTGACTAAGTTTTGAATTTTATTTTATTTAAAATATATGAATATCTTATTTTAAATTAACGTGATTAATTTAAATGGAAGATATGGAATAATATATTTAAATTAATATTGATTAATTTAAATAAAAAATATGAGATATTTTATTATGGAATAAAATAAAATATCTTTATTATTCAAATATATTTTAGAATATCTTATTTAATTATTTATTAATTAAAAGATATTCAAAAGATTTTCTGAGACCTTAGTTTTCCTATAAATAGGAACCTTGGGGTGACCCCAAAACACACAACTAAGAGAGTTAAAGTAAAAGGCTCAGGAAATTCCTCTCCTTCCTCTCTCTTAGCCGCCGCCCATAGGGTGATTGGGAAGAAAATTTCTTCTTCCAATTTTTCCTTTTTCCAAAGGAGATAGTGCCCACACACCGATTATCTTTTGTGCTTAGTGAGGAAGTACTTTTTGGTGGTACCAAGATCGTAACCAGCCAAGAACGAGGAAGAGCCAGACGCTTCTCTACAAGGGTTAGTATTTCTTTTATGCATTTAGATTTTGATTATATTATACTGCAAGGAAATATCATTGGGACTTCCGTTTGAGAACTCTTTTAGAGGTCTCAATCCCAAAGTGGGAGGCTTATTGAGTGAACTATTCGAGTCACTCTCACCTATGCAAATCAAAGGCTTGTCCCTTGCAAACAGGAGGTCGTAATCCACTCAGGATTAAGATCAATTGTACATGATCAACCGATTTATAAACAAAGTGTCTTTCTACTACAGCTTTTCCAGAAGACAGTAAGTTTATCTTAGTCCAGTCTACTACAATCTCTATTGCAGCAACACCCCCACTCACATGCCTCTATATGAGCGATCCAGATGAGATCATTTGTGCCAATTCACAAGTGGGCCGTGTTAGTGGTGTTACCAGAAATAAGACACCCAACCTTTATTCATGTATCACAGACTTTTTGAGTTACACTTACGTGAATCTTCCCGCATCATATGCTCACTTTAAGTTATCATAAGTAACTCTGGATCTTATGATGAATTACATTTATTAAACTAATAATAAATGACAATGTAAATATTACTAATTAATAATTCCTTTATTTATTTATAGTTTAGTTGGATTACATAAGATTTAGGGCAGAAACCCCAACAATCTCCCACTTGTACTAAAGCTTTACAGAGATCTATCTAGTAATCCTAAACTACCCATATGACGCTCAAACACCTTAGCGGGAAGAGTCTCTGTAAATGGATCAGCAATATTATCCTCAGAGGTTATCTTTGTCTCTAAAACATCTCCTCTTTGGACTATCTCCCTTATCAGGTGAAACTTTCTCTCTATGTGCTTTCCCCGTTTGTGGCTTCTAGGCTTTTTGGTGTTGGCTACAGCACCACTGTTATCACAGAACAGTGTTATGGGTTTGTCCATGTCTGGTACTACCTCCAGATCGGTTAGGAACTTCCTAAGCCAGACACCCTCTTTAGAAGCTTCGCAAGCGGCTACGTACTCAGCCTCCATTGTGGAGTCAGCAATACAACTTTGCTTTATACTCCTCCAAACAATAGCTCCACCACAAAGTGTGAAAACTGATCCAGACGTGGATTTCCTAAAATCCTTATCTGCCTGGAAGTCAGAATCCGTGTACCCCTTGAGAATCAAATTCTCTTTACCGTACACTAGCACATGTTCTCTTGTTCTCCAAAGATACTTGAGAATATTCTTGACTGCAACCCAACATTCATAACCAGGGTTTGATTGGTAACGACTTACTATCCCTACTGCATAACAGATGTCCGGTCTAGTACACAACATCACATACATTAGACTTCCAACTGCTGATGCATAAGGATACTGTCTCATACTCTCAATTTCTTGAAGAGTTTTAGGACATTGGTCCTTGGTTAAATAATTCCCATGCTTGAAAGGTAACGCTCCTTTTTTGGATTTATCCACCCCATACTTGGCAACTATTTTATCAATGTAGGATGTCTGAGACAACGCTAACGTCTTGTTCTTTCGGTTCCTTATAATTTGGATACCAAGAACATATTGAGCCTCTCCCAAATCCTTCATTTGGAATTCGTTAGCTAGCCATTTCTTAACGTCCGATAATACCCTTACATTATTCCCAATAAGTAAGATATTGTCAACGTATATAATGAGAAAAACCACATCTTTGTTGAGTATCTTCTTGTAGACACAAGACTCGTCAACATTCTGTTCAAAGCCATACGATTTGATCGTAGTGTCAAATCTCTTGTTCCAAGATCGTGAAGCTTGTTTTAATCCATAAATAGATTTTAGCAACTTACAAACTTTTTGTCCTTCACCTTGAACAACGAATCCTTCTGGTTGGAGCATATAGATACTCTCGTCAAGATACCCATTAAGAAATGCGGTTTTGACATCCATCTGCCAAATTTCATAATTGAAATATGCAGCAATAGATAGGAGAGTTCTAATAGACTTTAACATAGCAACAGAGGAGAATGTTTCTTCATAGTCAACCTCTTCCTTTTGGGAATAACCCTTTGCTACAAGTCTAGCCTTGAAATTCTCCACTTTCCCATTAGCTCCTCGTTTCCTCTTGTAGATCCACTTGCACCCAATAGGTTTTACCCCAACTGGTTGATCTACAAGTTCCTAGACTGAGTTGGAATACATGGAATCCATCTCAAGATCTATAGTTTTTAGCCATTTTTCTTTGTCAACATCCATCATTGCTTCCTTATAAGACAATGGATCCTCCAGGTCAATACCGCCATCATTGACCTGAGTTAAGCCCAAATATCGTACGAGCAACTTGGGTGCCCTCCCACTACGACGGGGACTTAACTGGATTTGACTATAATTTCTCTTTCTATTTGAAGAGATAGGCAAGTCAACAACTATTGTTGACTCATTAGTGGTTTCACTTGGAATCATCTTCTCTAATACTAATTTACTAGGAGATTTGTGGTTTCCTATATAGTCATCTTCCAAGAATGTGGCATTTGTTGACACAAATACTTTATTCTCTTCAGTACTATAAAACAACCCACCACGCGTCTCTTTAGGATAGCCTACGAAGAAGCATACCTTAGACCGTGATTCTAATTTCTTAGGGTTCGTTTTCAGCACGTGTGCTGGACATCCCCATACTCGGAAGTGACACAAGCTTACTTTACGTCCCGACCATAACTCAATAGGTGTTTCTAAAACACTTTTAGAAGGTACCCTATTTAGGATGTATAACGCGGTCTCCAGTGCGTAACCCCAGAAAGATTCTGGTAATGATGAATAGCTCATCATTGATCTCGTCATTTCGAGTAAGGTTCTATTTCTTCTTTCAACTACACCATTCTGCTGAGGTGTACCAGGTGCTGAAAGTTGGGATGTAATCCCATTTTCTATCAAGTAGTCTTTGAACTCATAGTCCATATACTCCCCACCACGATCTGATCGAAGTGTCTTGATAGATTTACCAAGTTGCTTTTCAACTTCAGCTTTAAACTTCTTGCAACAGGTAAATGTACCCATACCTTGAGTAGTCGTCTATAAAAGACACATAGTACTCATATCCACCTCTAGCTTTTACATTCATCGGACCACAAACCTTTGAATGGATAAGCTCTAGTGGTTCTGTGGCTCTATTTCCTTTAGCTGAAAAAGGACACTTGGTCATTTTACCCTCTATACAGGATTCACATACTGGGAGTGTACCAAGCTCTAAGTTACTTAGAGGTCCACTTTTAACCAGTCTTTGAATTCTATTGAGGTTAATATAGCCAAGCCTTAGATGCCATAAAAGGGTCTCATCTTTAGAAATTCTACCTTTATTAGTTATAGACTCTGCAATCTGGAACAACTCAGTATTATAAAGTGTTGCACATACTAACAGTGTTAGTATATATAAATTGTTATCTTCTATTCCTGAACAAATAAAGTTTCCATCTTTAAAAATATCAACTTTATTAATACCGAAATCCACGGTATAATGTTGTTTACGAATACAACCCAAAGAAACTATGTTCTGGTTTAAACCGGGAACATAATAAACAGTGTTCAGGAAAATAAACATTTTATTTAAAGATAATCAACAACTTTATAAATGAACCAATACTTATTTTATTCATAATAACCTAATGTTTCCATAAACATAATAATAGTAACACTAGTTACTAAATAGTTTCTATAACATAGATACTACTTAATGGTTCATAAATGACTAGAAAAGCTTCTTTAAGCTCCAGAGCGCAGTCTTCATGAAATCTCTATTTCCTTTCCATTCTTCCATTGTCAAAAGAAAAGATTAATGATTTAGAATTATCTCATAATTCATCACTGAAAACAAAGAACATTAAATCATATTTACCATTATTGATTTCCATCTTTTTTTCTTTTGAAATTATCCTCTGAGCTGAATTCACGAACTTTCGAAAATTCGCCTGTCTGCAAAAAAGAAGTTGAGTTAGTGAATTGAATTTCCTCAAATTCAATAGGATCATATCCTCATTATCTCATAATGTCACTAAGTAAATCATATTTACCAGTGTTAGGAATGGTGTCCTAGAACTTGTAATTATTTAATAATAATAATTTATTAAGAATAAATTAAATAAATAAACATAAGTTCTTTATATTATCTAGATTGATTCAATTAAACGATATTAGGAATATATGGAAATATATAAATATCAAACATTCAAATAGTAAACCCTAAGTTACTCTTATGAAATCACGACTTAGTATGTGAGTCATACAAGAGGATTAAAGTCGAGATGAGTAACTTAAACGTGTCTACAGTAAACGGATAACGTTTGGAAACCTTATCCTGGTAACACTGTTGATAGCTTCGCATTTTGTTTATAGACAAATGATCGAATCCTAATCATTCATGTGGGAGACATGTAATGGAAGTATCATATACAATGTTGATTGTATAAGACAGGACCACGATGTTCGATCAAATTTCTCATTAGTACCGTTTACGAGAAATGATCGAATATCAAACTAAGTTTATCAACCGTGATAGATCTCAATCCTGAGTGAAATGCGGACTCCTATTTATGGAGTTATGTTCTTTGATTCACATGGTTGAGAGCAATCTGTAAGAACGCTCAATACAATCCTGTTTTGGGAACATGGCTAGATAAGTAGCTGGGAACTCATGTACATGAGATGAAATTCATAACTTTCCTAAAAAATTAACGGTATCAATGCGATACCTAACCATTCTAGGAACTTTAGGAAGCTCCCTTGATGTACTGATTCAAGACATGAACAAGTGGCGCCACGACTTCTATTGATCACAGAAGTATATTATCTATAGTTGGACTAAAGATAATGTTCATTGGAGAATCAGCGGGAACACAAGGATAAAGCGGTAATTACAGGGGTAAAACGATAAATCTTATCCATCTGTAATTATGAGTGTTCCACGTGAAGGATTATATCACAAATATAAATAAAGATAAACTAAATGGACATAACTCATCTATAGTGAGGGGAGTTCAGCTATGAATCTATAGTGGAATTATTCATAGTTAGATAATAAGTAATTAACTGATTATGTGTTAATCACTTAATTGACTAATTATTAAGCCCATGATCTATAGGTCCATCGGGTCCCTATGCTAGCCCAAATATCGTAGTCGCGAAATCAAGTAGAAGAAATGGAAAGTTTAAGTAAAGCGAATTACTTAAATAGGCAATATTAATTGTTTAAATATTGAGTATATTTAAACGGTAATTAATATAAACATTATTAATTGTTTAAATAATGAGTTTATTTAAACAGAAAATTAATATTGAAATATTATTAATTAGACATTATTAATTATTTAAATATTGAGTATATTTAAATGGTAATTAATAATTTGAAATTAATTGACAATTATTAATTGTTTAAATAATTAATTTTATTTGAACGGAAATTAATAATTAAAATTAATTAATTAAATAATGAGTTTATTAATGAAAATTAATAATTAAAATATTTATTATTAATTATTTAAATAATGGAAATTATTTAAATGGAAATTAATAATTAAATATAATTTGATAATATTTAGTCGGGAGAAAATATTAATATTATTAATTATTTAAATAAAATATTTTATTTAAATGGTAATTAACAAATAAATTAATTAAGTTGGACTTATTAATTTAAGAGAGAGTTTCAAGCCCAATTGGATTAATGAACCCAATTGCAATTGGCCCAAAATAATTAATTAAATAAATTTGATTTATTAATTATTTATTATTAATTTTGGCCATCATAGATAATTTGTAGGAGATAATTATTTGAATTATATCCTATAATAATTATATAGATTTATTTACCCAAGATAAATAAAATAAAGAAAAAAAAATATTCTCTTATTTATTTATGACATTTTAGAAATACCAAGATAAAGGAAAGAGATAATTCTTTTTTCTTTTTGTATTTATCTCCATGGATTAATCCTAATGTGATTAGGATTCCTATTTTCCTATAAATAGGAGGCTTGGGTCATTCATAAATCACACAATTCAATTCCTAAGAAATTTGGAATTCTCTCTTCCTCCTTTTCCCCCCCTTAGCCGATTTTCCCTAGTCCATTGGGAAGAAAATATTTTTTCTTCTTCCCAATTTCTTCTAAAGTTCGATCCCACAATCGGGTTTCGTTTGATCGATCGGGATATAGCGTAGAAGATCTGGTGTTGCTGAGGATTTGATGCTGTAAAGAAACCTCCAACCGATTCTCCATTTATTACTCAATGTAAGTTTTGATTTTAATTTTCGAAAATATAAGCATGAATCTACATGTTTTTCACAAATTGCATGATGTTAATAGATCCGTTATTAAATGTTAATAAGTTTGCTAAATAAATTTCCGCTAATTTAGTAAATCATCCCTTCAACCGGTACATAAACTCTTCTTTTCCTTGCATATTTCAGCCCAGTAAACTTATATTGAGGGTTGTCTCGAGTGTCGTGGATGATGTTTATCATCTCTCGTGCAGTGGCAGCCAATTCTACCATCCTGTACATGTGGAAAAAAAGTCTTTCTAGAATGTACATCTTAGCTATTTCATCGCTCTGCATCCATCTCTCATATGGATCCCACACGCCTCAAAGAACTGGGTTTGGACCCTCAGGACAATCAATGTAAAGAACAAAATGAACGTGCTCATTGACCAGAATATCAAATAGTTCTGATTCCCAAGTGTCATAGTTCTCATCATTCATTGTAGGTTTGTTTTTCCAAGTCAAGAAATTTTTATTCGACATATTGCTGATAAATAAATAAATACATACTTTAATAATACAATTTTACATATCCATTCATTCATACTTTTGGCATCTATTAAATGTGATGCATGAATGCACATTTAATGAAATTCTAAAACCTTAAAACACAATTTTAATGCCATGGTATATTAGTGAGACAGGAACGATGCCTACGTAGGCAGGTCAAGGTTCCCTCCCACTAAAATGAGACTCCTCTCAACTACTGAACATCCCCAAGGTATCTCATATCCTACAATTCTATTAGTTACCATATTTTGGTCAGGCGAAACATCTAGATCACTTAAATATTATTCTTGATGAGTGTCACCCAAGGGAGAGTCAAACATCAAGAGTCTTAAGTATCTTTCTAAATCGATCCCTTTGAGTGTAACCCAAGTTTTAGATCGCTTAAAGTTATCTTGATGAGTGTCACCGAAGGGAGAGTCAAACATTAAGAGCTTTAAAAAATCTTATTCCAAAGAGAATCACCCGGGTATTGATTCATACGTTTACTTTCCAAAGGGAATGAGTGAAGAGTTACCAACACCACAGAAGACCTATATGAATCTCACTCATTGATTCCAACTTGGAGACCGCAGGACATGTTGTCACTTGTCCTTCTCCCACTCAATATAGCTAGCTAAGGCTTTTACTTAGATATACCCAGGCTACCTCTAATATCTAAGTTTAATCTAACTTATAATAGCTCTTATAGATATGTTAGATTGATTTTAATGTGAAAGCCAAGTGATTAATCTCTATTAATCCTAACACATTATGCACCGTCTCAATGAAGAGAATTATTAATAAAATATGACTCCCAGACCGCTCCCAGTTAGAGGGGTCCCGTGTTAATGGAACGATTAAATAACCTCTTATCTTGGGCGGAGCTTTCTCGCCAGAGTTATATTTAAATTAACAATTTCAACTTCATTAATTTTTAATTAACTCTTTAATTAAAAATAATGACACCTCATCTTTTAGGTTTTTAGGTTCAAATCCTATTTAAAACTAAACAATTAATTAAAATATTAGTTTCTAAACTCTTTTAGACCATTTTAATTAAAACCGAAAATATGCTGCTTGTAATTACTAATTAACCCCTTAATTAAAATTCTAGCACAATAAATATAACATTTATATTCATACAAGGCATGAGCATAATATCAATAATCTCCATTAATGATGCATGATTAATGTGTTTAATTTGCATTTTATTTTATTTAAAATATATGAATATCTTATTTTAAATTAATGTGATTAATTTAAATGGAAGATATGAAATAATATATTTAAATTAATATTGATTAATTTAAATAAAAGATATGAGATATTTTATTATGGAATAAAATATAATATCTTTATTATTCAAATATATTTTAGAATATCTTATTTAATTATTTATTAATTAAAAGATATTTAAAAGATTTTCTGAGGCCTTAGTTTTTCTATAAATAGGAACCTTGGGGTGACCCCAAAACACACAACTAAGAGAGTTAAAGTAAAAGGCTTAGGAAATTCCTCTCCTCCCTCTCTCTTAGCCGCCGCCCATAGGGTGATTGGGAAGAAAATTTCTTCTTCCCATTTTTCCTTTTTCCAAAGGAGATAGTACCCACGTACCGATTCTCTTTTGTGCTTAGTGAGGAAGTACTTTTTGGTGGTCCCAAGATCGTAGCCAGCCAAGAACGATGAAGAGCCAGACACTTCTCTACAAGAGTTAGTATTTCTTTTATGCATTTAGATTTTGATTATATTATACTGCAAGGAAAGATCCTTAGGACTTCCGTTTGAGAACTCTTTTAGAGGCCTCAATCCCAAGATCAGGTTCAATAGGCAACTAAGCCGAAATAGTTCATAGCAACACACAAGGACGTTCAATCCTAGCTCGTTTCCATAAACCGTGTGTAAATGTGAATGTTAAGATAATATTGATAAATGAGTATTTTTAGAATACTATAAATCAATAGTTATCTATATGAGAGTAGAATTGGGTCGGTTCTTTGAGAACAACATAGGCTTGTGTTATTTAAAAACTCTCATGAATGCGAGATCGAATCCAGGACCAAAATGGACTAAAACGTATAGAACTCAATAGAATGAGTTAGGTTATGTGTGATAAATTGTTATTTTAATTTACTAATAAAAGGATAGTTCAAGAAATTAATTTCACTATTTCTTTAGTAAATTCGATAGTTTATTACAAAGGAAGGTTCAAGTTCAAAAGATACCTTTTTCCTGATGCATAGCTTAATTGGTGCTCTCCAACTTTTACAATTATTATATTTTTCATGTTTTATGAGTGGGGGATTGTTAGAAATTTGATATAATATATATAAAATGGAGTTTGAAAGTAATGTATGATAAGTTCTATTATAACTCATATATGATATGCTTTGAATTTTGAAAGTAATATGTTGCAGACAAATAATAAAATCACAATTAATTGTGATTGGAATTTTAATATAAATTGATTTGAAAAGTCAAAGGCTATAATGAAATGGAAGAACAAAAGTTAATGAATTTTGTGAATTCATGTGGATGGATTTATTGGCTGTGCTCTACGAAACTGAAACTTATGTTTTAAGTTTTAAGTTTTGACGTTCTTTACCGTTTTTCTTCTATTTATTATATGATTTTAATGGTTCAAATTTATTTATTTGAGCAGTTTCAATTTCAATTTGATTATTATATTGAAATTTGATGTGGGAGTTACTTTGGTATGTTTCCTATAAATAGGAGCTACATTCCATCATTTCAAGGGTCCAAAAAAATTAGATTCATATATCCAATTTCTCTCTTTCATTTTTTGGTGCTCATCGTGTTTTCATTTATTTTTGTATAAGTTTTGGAGAGCTGTTCTAAACGGTTCTGTCAGATTCGTGTGTATCTGGTTGTTGATCACACGAAACACGTCGTTGTATCTTGCGAGTCGATATGCCATAGAACTGCAAATAACCGGAGCAGGGCAATATCATCTTAAGGACAGTGCAACTGCACGCTTCGACGTCTATCATTTTATGTAAAAGTTATTATAATTGTGATTTCGATTCAGTTAAATTCTTGTTATTACTAATATGTTTGATTGTGTATTTCAGTACTGATATCAATAAAGATTTATATATTCATCTCGATTGTTGTTATTAAGCTCCGGAACCAACAATGTGTTGGATATCGAGCTCAATAACAACAATAGAATAAGCATCAGTAATGTATATCGATATTGGCACTTACATAATCAAAATAGATTAGTAATAAGAATAATTTAATTATAACAAAATAAAAGGACAATTTTACAAACCATAAATCTTCAAAGCAAAGTCAAGCCGTTGTCCTCAAGTCGATAGTGCCCCGTGAGAACGACAATCAGATACTCACGAACCTGACAGAACCCCTCAAGAACAACTCTCTAAAAATTTAACAAAATAGACTCAAGAAAAGAAGAACACACAATGAAGAAGAAATAAAATCAATATTATTCAATTGATTTAGGATATCTTCGTAGTACAAAATGAATTCCTATTTATAAGAACCAAAATTGTAACTCATGAAATTGGAATAAATTCACGATATAATTCCAATATTAAACTTCAATAAATGGCTATAAAAATTGAATGCTAACGTCTCAAATTAAATATGAAGAAATAAATTTAATTCTATTTAGAATTAACTGAATTGATTTTGTCAGACGACTTTCAAATTGAAAGTATTATAATAGTATTTTTGTCTATTATATATATATATAAAATCAAAACTAAATGTGATTTTAGTTTTTGACTTAACACTAACTGACTTTCAAACATTATTTTATATATATCACATTATATATAAAATTTCCAACATTAGACCTCCATTTTTTTGACATCTAAATTTTCTTTTAATCAATATAGTTTTTATTGTACATCAAAATCCACGTGTCAAAAAAAGTATAGGTTCATATCATTAGGAAGTATATATTCAGGGTCAGTCCTAAGAAAATGGAGGCCCTGAACGAAAATATATTTCAGACCTCTATAATTTAATCCTTAATATAAAAAAAATATCGCAAAAAATTATAAACATAGTAAATATATTTTTTTTCATTTAATAAAACCCACTTTTGGGTACAGACTAATTTAGAATTGGAATTTTACAAAAAAAAAAAAAAAAATAGAATTGGGGCTTTATAAAAAATTACATTTTAAGAATTGATATTTTAAAAATTAGCAAAACTTTTAAAAAAAATTCAAAAATGGAAATCTCATACAAAATTTTGAAACTATGATTTAGAATGTCAGACTTAATTGGTCTAATCATATTATGAGATTCTAAAATCTCAGATTTAGTGTGAAATGACATTTTTGAAAATGAGATTTTAGACCCCTATTATATAATTTTTAATATATACTAAATAAAAGAATACAAAAATATATATTATCAAACAATGATGGTTAAACGAAATAATATAATTCAATATGTTATTTAAAAACTTATTCTCAATATCATCTCTTCTTTCATTTACATGAGTGTCTTTTCTGATGAACTTATCAAAGGCTCCATTTTGAGATTTCAATTAATTATTATTATTATTATTATTATTATTTACGTTTCTCAAACCCAGATAGATATTTTCTAAAAGACATATTTATACTTTATCTATCATTAAAATAAAAATTATTTGGTGTAGATTGCAATTAACTCTAAATTAAAAAAAATCTAAGAAATAAAAAAAAATGAAAAATTTGATGACCCAACAAACAAAAATATAGATTAAAAAATATATAAAGAAAAAGATTTAAAGGAAGAAAATTGATAAATAAAGACAAAGATTTAGAGGAAGAAAATTGATAAATAAACTAAAAGATTTAGAGAGAGTGAACAATCAAATGGTTGGAATGGCTAAACCATTTTACTTTTTACTATAATATAGAGATTGTAAAAAAAGGGGGGTTGCAAAAACATTTTCAAACCTGCATAACTAATATGTAAAAAAAAAATTGAAAAAAAGAAAAATGTAAAGACTTTAAAAAAAATACATGTTGGGGCCCCTTAATCTTAGGGGCCCTGTGCAATGGCCCTGGACACACAAATCTAGTGCTGATGTATATGTTATACTATATACATACCGATGTGTATAGAAGAATAGTTCTTTAAAATCGTTTTAAAGATTTATGGAGTAGTATTTGAATCGTTTATTTGATAATTTTGTTTTTTATAGTTTAAAAACTAAGTTTGTTTATCATCTAATTTATCATTATTTTTAAAGAAACGGTCTCAAATAACATATTTTTGCATACTAGTTATTAAAATGTAAGAATTTTTTAAAAATTACTCAAATAGTAGTTTAATAATTTATTGAACTATTTTGTTATTTTTCATTGTTATTTTCAATGATTTTTGTTTGGCTTTTTTTAGTTTAATAAACGATTATCGATAATTAATTGAATTTTTTTGGTTATTTTTATAGTTATTTATCGATGAATTTATTCATTTTCCACTTTTTAGTTCAATAATTTTTCAAATGCTATTTGAAAGTTCTGACATTTCAATCATTAATATATAAAAATATGATATTTCAATAGTTGCCTCTTATTTTTATTTCATCATGTTTTACCTTTTGAAATCTTAACCAAATTTAGAAAACTTGAAAGGTTATTTTATAAATCTTGTTTTGTTTTGAAAATTTGATTAAAAACAGAGAAAAATACATGTCTGGTCCATGAGTTTTCATCTTGTTTTATATTTGGTCCTTAAGTTTTAAAACTCGACATTCCAACTCTGTTAGGTTTCATTTAATGGTCAGATTAGTCCTTACAATTAAAAGTCTATTAAATAGATATCTCACATGGCATTAAAATATTTATTTTGTTGTTTATGTGTCACAATTTAAATGATTTACCATGATTAATAATTGTATATTAATACATTTACTTATGTGGCATTTATCTCCTTCCTATATCCTCTTTCTCTCTCATCCATCTTTATTTTTGTCTTCATCTCCTTCTCCCTTGAATAATATTTTAACGACGAATAAAAATCCTTCATGAAAAAGGCAAAAACAAAACAACCAAATAAAAATAAAAATTATGTTGGCTTTTTGGGTCTATTAATCTCGCTTAATTATGTTTTGATGATAACAAACACTTAGTACTAATTATTTTAGTATTTTAATGTTTTGTAGAGCGTAAAATATTGAGCACGGTGCAATTTGAATCGTCTAATTCCGAGCTAAAACGAATAAGTTATCAATAAAAGAAAATTAGATTATATATATATATATATATATATATCTTAAACTTCGATTGGACGATGGAAACGATTCTAATTTTCCTTTTTCTTTTTCCATTTCTTTTAAATCCGAAAAAATATATATATAATTAAAAAAAGGGAGAAGAGAAAAAGAAAAGTTGAATGAATTTTATCCGTCTGATATTGCCTGGTACACCATCCAAGCGTTGTTGATATGCCACCTCTCCACGAGTGATGACACTCGCTAACGCACTCTAACGTTGCCTGCACGTGTGGGTCCCATGATAGCTGCTTCCTCCATCCGTTAGTCGACACGTGTCTGCGCACGTTTCCCATGCCATCTGCCCTATTTTCTTCATGCAATGAAATGACTCTCCAACCCCTAGTGTTTTGGTTTAAACCCATTCATGTCCTGATCATTTATTTTGTGCTCATGCTGACCAAACCTAAGGCCATCTCTCCAACGATCTGCTACCCAAATGCCTCGGCTGCCCGTGAGGTTTGATAATTTATTATTTAATTCAACTTTTAGAATTCATCAGCCAATTAGAGATTGACACGTGGAAAACGGCTAGTTGCTCTCTCCCTCCTCTTCAAATGGCCGAAAATCAGTGGCTAAAATTGCAACAAAAATTCAGATTTTGCCTCCATTGTTGAATCAATTTCAAAGAAAATTTTTACATTATTTTAGGATTTATTTTGAGTAGTCTATAAACCGTACTCTTTTACTTATTGCACTAATATTAATTGCTATATATTTAATGTGCTAATTATTTGGGATCATAAATATCAATCATTGGAAAATAAATTGATTATTCCTTAAAAGAAATTGTTGTTAGAATTTATTGAAGAATAATTGATTGTTGGAATTTGTTTATGAAGGTAGTTGCCTTGGCAAATGTCTCATGACAGTTGCAAAGACCCGACCTTTCAGAGTAATAAATATACTTATTTAAAACAGTGGAAGACTCAATAAATATTCTTTATTAAAAACATGCAAATTTACTGAATTGAGAAATACTAAGATCAAAACATTAACTCCGGAGTTCAAACTTTTAAAATAAAACAATAATCCAAAAACATATTCTCAAATCCCACAACTCAAAAACATATAAATAAAGTCTCGATAACCAAATGAAACCCAGATAAAAATCTGTATTTTATTCATAAATAATAATGAATAAATAAACCGGCGCCAACTCGACATGAACCCTCATCTCTTCCACTTCATCAGCTGCCACCTTTCAGTCCATTGTACCTGAAAAAAAATAGCAGATAGCACTGTGAGGCTAAAGCCAGTGTGAAAATGACTTAATCAAAGATGAAGTCTTAAATAGTCTCTAACAATTCAAACCGAGTCCCAAGCACTCATCACTCTTCCAAGATCTCTTACACTCTAACCGTCACTTAAAACTCAATCTCAATCATTTACATGAATATGAAATTAACTTTGATTCCATATTCAAGGCTATTCAATAAATTCTCACTTTACATGGATGGACAACTTTCACTAGTTTCTTACCTAAGACATTTCAATCATATACTCTCAACATCTTATTATTAATATCCTGAACTACTAGAATTCTTTACTTTAACACACAACTTAATTCACAAACCACTAAGAAGGCGGTCCCTCAGAACTACTACCACTTCTTAGTACTTGGTTATAGCCTCAACTATAACTCATAATCCCCTAAAGATTCATTCATACGAGCAATGAACATTAGTAAGCATAATCAAACCGACCATCAATATCATCACAAACAACATTATACACATGATAATTTTCATTAAAATTAAATTTTAAACATGGAAATACAGCAGCCCAAACTTATAACATTAAATTCTCAAAGTCGCCTAAAAACGGGAAAACTACTGAAAACTACCGAAATACCAAAATATACACTTTTTGCACTTCCTAGCTCAAAACTCATGGAAAATGAACCTAAATAACTTCCAAAAATTCCAGAATTAAGTTCATTATCATTCAGAATCGATTTGAATCTAAAAACGTCAAATTTCACTGAAATAAGCCTAAACTAGTTCTAACCGAAAAATATTGTCTCCCAATTGTTTTTCGGTGTTTCCAAAATCAATTCTCATCCTAAAATTTCAGAATAATACATATAAATATAAGGAAGCAAACAAGCTACGGTAAGAGCCTTAGATTTCTCTAAAACCTCACCGTTGATTAAACCGTTAACTCACCTTGTCTTTGCTAAAATTTCAATTCTCAAGCTACTTTCCACCACCAATCAGATCTGAAACGAAGATCCTAAAAAATTAATTTACATACTAAAACAGTCCCAAAAGATGCTAAAAGGATTGGGGTTCAACGACTCAAAGAACGGGAAAAAGACAAACAACGAACGGATCTTCGTTTGAAGAAGACAGCAGCTACAACGCTGCTGTCTTTGCCGTGGCTAAACCATGGCCTTCGAGTCACGGTTTAGTCTCGGTTTCGGGTGATCGGTCTTGATGGGTTTTAGTTTTAGGCAAAGGAAATAAATACCAATTAAGGTTTAGGCTAAAGATTAAGTAACAAGTTGCATTATGGAATGAGTTTTTGGGCATGGTTCAAGAACATCATAATTTACTAATTAACCATGAAATCCATAATTTAAAAAGACTCTAAATCGATTCTAAATACTCACCCAAAGATAGAAAAATATGGAAACAAATCACTAACTTTGTCTATCAACCAACCACGATCAAGAAGAGCACCTAACAACAAGATTTGATGGAAAATCATCACTATCAAACACTAAGGGGGGCGGCGGCATTAGGTATTCAAAAGGAAGAGAATTTTTACCTTCTTGATCGAAAGATGATTCCCAAACTCTCTAATCCACAAATCGAAAAGCAAAAGACGATCAACTGGCAACCAAACGAATGGAAATCCGAAAGTCTCTAATGGGGGAGGGGCGGCGGCGTGAGAGAGGAGAAGATTGGAAAATAATTTTTTTTTTTTTTTTTTTTGATAAATGAAGCAAATCCTTACTCTCTTCATTCATTCTTTTCAAAATTAACCCTTCATCCTTTCTTCCAAACAAATTGTTGAAGAGTCCTTCTCTCGTAATTTGTCTTCCAACAAGCATATGGATGCAAATAAGAAATTTTTAAATAGAAAACTCAAAGCTCGGTAATATTAAATGAAAAATTAATTTTTAACCGAAATTTCAAATTACCTTGTAACAGGGCGTTGCAGCAGTACCATATCTGCCAAGCTATGGGAAGTTGTATTTCCCTTATCAAAATAAGTATGTGAAAAAAAGAGAAAACACGTAAGTGAAAACATCTCTCTCAAATCTCCCTGTCTTAATCTCTCTAATTCAATCACTCAATATAGAAGAAAAGGATCTAGGCTGTGAATAATAAAGCGAGTCCACTCGGTGATTAGCTTTCGATCGATACTTTACATATTCGAGATTCGTGATTTCCGCTGTATTTGTCTACAAGAGGTTAGTCTTCGAATTAACGTATCCCAACATTGGTATCAGAGCGTAGGTTTAAAGTATCAAGAATTGTTGGGTTAAATGCACCAATGACCCCTACACTTTCAAGCTTTTTCAATTTACACCTGTGCACTATCAATTTAGATTTTTTCACCCCTACACTTGTTATTTTCCAATTTCTGTCAAAAAAAGTGTTAAAATTAACAGACATTTTATTTTTAATTTTTTCTAATATTCAAGGTATATGAAAAGACATTTTAATCCCCTTCTTCATCCTCTCATCTAGACTTTCTGCTTCACTTTCTCTCAGCTCCCTTTTTTTAATCAATCCCCATCTCCTTAATTTCCTCAAGAATTTATTCAAGCTTTTATTTGTTCTCCATCAAATATTTAGGGAAATGAGTTGATACAAAATTAATAAATGATTCGGAACACTTTCTTCTCTTAAAATAATAATATTTGGCATCAAATTCTTTAAATAATCTTCCAAGAAAATCCAAGAAGTACGTTTCAAACCAACAACAACAACTTCACATCAGTTAGCAAAGCACTTTTGAATGGATGATTTGATTTTCTAAGCTTCGAGTAAGACTTGTTGGGTCAAAGGTAAAGGTCTAGCAAGATCTAGAGTTGAAACACTAGTGGAGTAGAAAATTGAAGCTTTGACATTAGAAATTTGGCTGGGATTGGATAATTAAAGAGAAGGGCATTTTTTGATGAGTTTTGAGACTTGGGTTTTGGAGAATCCATCGTTTCTCATAAGGGTTAAGAAGAAATTAGGTTTTTCTGGCTTATGGGGTTGGACTTTTTTTGATTGTAATGGCAGTTTCTGGGAGAGATTCACATGAATTATAAGGTAAGAGATGGTGAAAGAGTGTTTTTCTTTTGAGCATTTGGAAGAAATAGGTCTGAAACTTGCTTAATTTTAGAATTGGCGGAAATATTTTTAAGGAAGAAAGGAATGGAAATGAGAGGAATTGTTGAATTTGAGCAACAAAGGCCATGGAAATTGTGGAGGTCATTTGAGTGGCGGTGACTTGACAAGAGTTAATTGCCATGAAAATGGAGGAGAGAAAGTGAAGGAGAGAGATGAAGAGGGGGGATTAAAATGTCTTTTCACATACATTGGATATTAAAAAAATATTAAAAATAAAATGGCCGTTAGTTTTAACACTTTTTTTGACAGAAATTGGAAGATGACAAGTGTAGGGGTGAAAAAATCTAAATTGAGAGTGTAGTGGTGTAAATTGAAAAAGCCTGTATGTGCAGGGGTCATTGGTGCATTTAACCCAAAGTTGTTTTCTTTAAAATGTTAAAGAATGACAAAAAGCTTAGGTATCTAATGACAACTTTGTAGATAGTTCATCATTCTCTATGTTGTTTGGAAAACGACTTAACCCAGAGTCGAACCAAGTAGCTTATATACAATTTTAAGGAGACTAAACCAACTGGGCCATTAACAAACTTTGAAATGCTCTCAGCAAGGTTTTGAACCCAAGACATAAGGGTCAAATATTAGATAGGCACGCCCATTAGGCCATGAGCCCAACTTCAAATTGTTTTGGTTTTATATATATATATATATACAATAAAATCAAATGGATTTTACTATAATTTATAGATTAAATTTTATAAATTTTTTTAAGTACTTTATTTAAAATTCTTGACAAAAGACACATAATTTTTTTTATTTTTTTTAAGTGTCATAATCATTTGTTGATTATTTTTTTTCTGTATATGTTACGGATAAAAAAAAGGGAATTTGTCAAGAATGTATAAAGTACCGATGGCTACTAAGACAAAAGCACAAAGAAAAAGGGTTGAGAAAATGATAGAAGATTTATCAGAGATAAAAATCGAAGATTGTTTTCAATCTAGCTTAGTTCATATGATAAAGTTTATTATAAAGTTAAACAAGCACTTCCAAAACATAATATGGAAGGGAGGTTTACGTGAAGAAATCCAACAAATTGAAAAACTGAAGTCCTTTCTACCTTTTCAAGGACACAAGGATTTAGTTGATCACATTTTGAACACAACTAATGGAGTTATAAAATACCACAACATCACTAAAGAATTCCTTAAACAACTTAAGATTCGTGGTGTGAAAAGGTAAAATTTTAGAACATATGGACCCAAATATCGTCTAGTGAAGAACAATGGACCATAGATTCTTGTTACTGATATTAAAACTTCATATGAGCTTATGAATGAATTATATTTTTCATTCCCTATTAGGAAATTATTGTAAATATATATTTTTTAATTTCCCGTGTAATTTTTATTTATACTTGTATAGGAATTTTTCCTTTTATTCCATTTTGTGTAAATTTTTGTTTATGAATGTTCATAATTTATGTTTATAATAATGAATAAGTTTCATTATAACTTAATTACTTAATAATGATTGATGTATCATTATTTATTTTACAAGGCTATATTTTTTCGATAAAGTTATTTAAAGACCATTGACGATAATTTTGAAACTAAGCGACATTTCGACTCAATGTTCTTTCAAATAACTGTAATCGAAATTATCTAGTTCATGTAAAATATAAAATGTATGATAAACTATAATGTAAATCATCTATGTATGTTTTGTAGAATTTTGTAAGATGACTTATGTTTCTAAGAACACAATAGCTGAATTGAACAAAGGGGAAAAGCTTAATGGGGATAACTATGAAATTTGGGCAATGAAAATTCAGTATGTCCTGGAAGAGCAAGAGGCTCTTGAATTACTGAATCATGTGTTGACTGAGCCTGAGGAAGGCAATACTGCTCAACACAAAAGGGACCGAGAAGCTTATGAAATCTGGAAAAAGAAAAACTCACTAACTCGCATTACATTGCTGAGTAGTATGGGAAATGATATCATGTGTGAGTTTCGAAGCTATGACCTTGTAATAGACATGTGGGCTGCTTTGAAGTTGAAGTTTGGTGGAACTTCTATGACCAAATTAAGGCAATTAATAATTAAGTTTGACACTTTTAAGAAGCGTGTTAATCATAACATGCGACAACACATGAGGAAAATGTCCAATATGACTAGTGAGCTTAAGGAAGCTGGCCACATCATCAGTAATGAACAACAAGTTCAAGCTGCCATCCGATCACTTCCCCATAGCTGGGAATACATGAAAGTGCACCTATCTCATAATGAGAGTATTAAAACTCTTGTTGATGTTACACGTCACTTGGAACTTGAGGAAGATCGCATTGAGGCAACAAGGCCTGAAAATACTGACGTGTATATGGCTTGCCCAAGCTCTCATGAGGGTAAAGGGAACAAGCATAAGTAGGCCTCATCATATGGATAACGCCCGTGGGCCGGCCCAAGTCCAGCCCAAGCCCGGCCCGGCCCGTAAGTCAACGGTTGAGGGCCAGGCCCGGCCCGACCTATAAATCTTAGGACTGGATATGGATCATGCATTTGAGCCCAAGCCCGGCCCGTGAGCTTTATCCATAGGGCCACCATCAGGCCCGGCCCGAAGCCCTGTTCGAAGCCCGTTAAAAAATTATTAAAAATAAATAAATATATATAGATATATATATATATATATATATATAAATTTAATATCTATAATGTTAATAATTTATATTATTTTTTATATTTAAATATAATCTTATATATAATATTTTATTTTAAAAAAGAAATGGAATAATCTTTATATATAAGAAAATAAAGTATAAATAAAAAAAAATATAGTAACAAAATAATAAATTAACTTCATCACTTTAGAGTTAAATTTAAGTTTAATTAACATATAGGAACAAATATGAATAAATAATAAAATAGTAAAAATTTAAATTAATTTTTTTTTCATCACTTTAGAGTTAAGTTTAAGTTTAAAAAGTTAAAAAAGATTTTTAAAAAATACAATTAATAATTTAATGGAAATTTAATTAAATGCATAAAACTTTAAACGGGCTGGGCCAAGCCCGCAAAAAAGGGCCCGACCTGGCCAGGCCCGTATTTTATCTCATGGATCCAAGCCTGTGGACTGAACTTAGGCTTACCATTTTAAGTCAGGCCCATTTATATAGCAGGCTTGGTAGGGCCGGCCCGGCCCATTGATGAGGCTTAAGCATAAGTATCAATGGGGAAATAAGGGTAAGAGTTGCAATTCCAAATTCCTTGTAAACAAACGGTCGGGGCAATTCTAAACTTTCACATCCATTAATTATTGATTTACGTGTGGGGTCAACTGACTTTTGTGAGAGGGCGGACGAAATTAATTATAGACAATCTTATCATTATATATATTAATCACCAACATAAATTCTTCTATGTCACTCTCACCTACCAATCTAATTCTATTAGTGAGGATTACTATAATAAGATTCTAGTAGCTAGAAAGGCTCATTACATAAAAGTAATGTGAATTGAAAACTGTGGAGAATATTATTCTCCTTCTTAGTTAGTAACTTGTTATTTTTCAAAACCATATTCTTTTCCGCCTTCCCTACATACACTGTCTATGTTACCTCTTTTGATTTTGCCTACATACATTGTCCTAGTTAGTAAGTTAAACTTGTTATTTTTTTATATATTTTTTTTTGGGTTGCAAGAGAGAGCTTTGTTTTAAAAGTGGTTAATGTTAAAAAATTGAGAGAAGAAATTGAAGAAGAAATATAATCAAGGTCTAAATAACAAAGGAAAAGGTCCTATGGTTCGTCCAAAGAAGAACAAGGCTAAGATCAAGTGCTATAACTGTAAAAAAAGGGTCATTATGCTCACGAGTGTATTGAACCTAAGAAGGTATCAACTTTCAATTCATTTAAGATTCGTTCTTTTTATGAAAGTAGATCATATGTTTCCAGCTCTATTTTTTTAACTGATTCTCATCCTTTGTGGACTGTAGACTCAGGAGCCACGGACCACGTAGCTAAAGAGTGTGGGTTCTACGTGGAATTTCGTCGGATTCCACAAGGTGTAATATGGCTATATGTTGGAAACAATGCAAGAGTACCTGTGAAAGGGATTGGATCCTGCAAATTAAATATGCGAAATGGACGTACACTATTTCTGCATGACGTTTTATATGCATCTGACATAAGACAAAATTTAGTTTATGTTTCTGTTCTTTTAAGACTTGGTTTTACTTTCGTTATGTTTGGTTTTAAACTACTTTTAAGTTTGAACAACGTACACTATGGTAGTGGTTATTTAATGAATGGTTTTATTATGTTAGATGTTGTTGATATGATATCTGATAATTTAGCTAGTTTTTCCCTTATTACATCATCTGTTGATGCGAATGTTGATATTATTATGTGGCATGCTAGATTAGGTCATATAGGTCAACATAGGATAGCTAGACTAAGTAAAGAGGGTTTGTTAGGCCAAATTGATAGGGTCGAACTACCAACATGTGCGAGTTGTCTAGCGGGAAAAATGGAAAGAAAACCATTTTGTAAAGAAACTAGGGCTGAAATTCCATTACAATTAATTCATTCTGATGTTTGTGGGCCTATGAATGTGAAGGCACGACATGAGGGTGAATATTTTATCACTTTTATAGATGATTTCACACGTTTTGGTCATGTCTATTTGATTTCCCACAAGTCTAAAGCATTAGAGTGTTTTAGAAATTTTTTATCCTAGTGGAAAATCAATTGGATAAAAAGGTTAAGTCTTTAAGGACAGACCATAGACGTGAATATTTGTCTAATGAGTTTAAACAAATGTGTGAAGAAAAAGGAATACATAAGCAACTAACCATTCCCCGAACTCCACAGCAGAATGAGGTTGCTGAAAGGAGAAATAGAACTCTTTTAGAAATGGTTAGGTCAATAATGGCGCAAGCAAAATTGCCAATCATTTTTTGGGGTGATGCCTTATTGACCGCTACTTATATTCTTAATCGTGTACCTTCAAAATCTATTGCTTCTACACCCTATGAGTTATGGACTGACAGAAAACTAGACCTTTGTGTTTTGAGACCATGGAGATGTGCTGCTTATGCTCATGAGCCGTCTCTTTTTCGATAATGACTTCTAATTAATAAGTTAATTAGACTTTTTAAGCTCAATCAATTAAAATAAATTTTATACTAAAATTCCCCCTAACAAAGCATGTTGGTTTTTAATAAACATAGGAAATATTTAATCATAAACTGTTGGGATACGTTAATTCGAAGACTAACCTCTTGTAGACAAATGCAGTGGAAATCACGAATCTCGAATATGTAAAGTATTGATCGAAAGCTAATCACAGAGCAGACTTGCTTTGTTATTCACCGCCTAGATCATTTTCTTCTCTACTGAGTGATTGAATTAGAGAGAGTAAGACAAAGAGACTTTTTCACTTCTGTGTTTTTTTTTTCACGTACTTATTTTGATATGGGAAAAACAACTTCCCATATCTTAGCAGATATGGAACTGCCAAGGTTCCATAAAACTGCCATGAGGCAGGCCTTCATCTCCCACTCACACATTATAGGTTACCCATCATGGGCGTACCTCTAACATTGTTCCGTTTTGAACGAGAAATTCTATCACTCATCAATAAAGGAGAAACATATTCTTTTTCATCAGCGTCTAAGTCATACAATAAAATAGGCCATGCGACCATCATACTTTCAATTCGAGAACTTGTTACTTTACAACTGTTAAGTATGTAATGTAACTCAATTGCGTATTTATGTAGAGTGTATGATGTAGTTCCCTAAATCATTTAGTCACATTTATAATTCCAAATCTCTTTTAAAATATTATCTTTGTATTCACAATTATATTACAAAAATACAATTGGTCGACCAGTGAATACAATGCAATATGACACTTAAAATAATCTTGTCTTTTCCTAAAACAAAAATTCATTCCAAAACGATTGCTATCTAGATAAGTCCCATTAGATCGAATCTTTCATGACCATTGGTAACTTTCCAAGATAGCTAAATCGCAGTGAAACTTCATGATTTTGGTCAAAGATCTTAAGGGTACTTGAAAGACTTCTTAGTCTCATGGGTCTCACATTATTAAGAAGTAGAGATCTACCTTTTGTTACCCATTTAGGTTGGTTATAGCAAATGTGATATCAAACACATGATACAGTATTCTTCTCCATTTTTATTGGAGTGTATGTTTCAATTTATACTATAGACACCCATTTTCGTCCGACACTATCCAAAAATTAACTTTTTGCTTTCAATTAAAAAATTATTTTGGTTTGGTTCAATTTTGTTCCAATAATAAAAAAACAAAAACAAAAATTTAGTTTTAAAAATGATTTTTGAAATAATTCAATTTTGAAATTTGTCATTAATTTGGTGAAAATATTAGGAGATTTGATTTGGTGTGATTAAAAAACAATTTTGGAAGAAAATGATTTGATCATTAATTTTTAGCACAAGCTTGGAAATTTCATTTGATTAATTTGATTGAAAAACAAATTTGGAATAAGTAATTAGGACCATTAATTTTGGGTCTGATTTGAACAAATTTTGGTAAAATTTAATTTCAAAATATTTTAACCATATTTGTCTTTCCAATTGGACTATAAATAAGAACCATTTCTTGATCTAAAGGAGGAAGGATCCTTAAAAAAAAAAACACCTCACTATATTGATCGGCTCTAAGTTTCTTCTTTGTCATTTTGTCTTGTTCTCGTTCGTTAGAGATCTCGACGACACCCAGTTGCCCTAAAAGAAATAGACCCCCTCTCTATCATCCATTTCAATATATACGCCGCAGTCACAAATCATCATACAATCTCACTTCTTTTTAGTTATGTTGGAATTCGTTCTTAGAAAAAGAAGTCAAATTTGGATAAAGCGATCGTTTGGTTAATTCATTGATTTTGTTTTGAGAAATCCTTCACCATTTGATTAGGTATATATATATAGTTTGATTATAAATGTTTATTTTTATATGCATCACCCTCTGAGTATACAGATACATAAACATAAATATAAGTCATTTGCCTTATATTTCTTTTAATTCAAAATAATATGATGTATATATAAATATAGGTGATATATGTCAGCTTGTATCCATTAATTCAAATTTTTATGACATATACTAGATTACAAATTTTTTTTTTTTTGTGTGTGTTTGTTTAAAGTAGAAATTAATTTATATCAATATTATCATTTTTTAACTTATTTTTTTCAATAATGACCGAATAATATGTTTTTTGAAACTTCGATAAGTGCGTGGAAATCATCACGTTTGTGAAGACTGCGTAATATACTTATCGGGGTTCTCATATAAGTCTACAAAAACCCAGAAAATATAGAATAGAAAAATCCTTTAAAAATAAATAACATTACATATATTATTTCAAAAATAAAAAGAAAGTATTTTAAATATATTTCAAAAAAATAAAAGAAAAGTTTTTTCAATAAAAAAATGTTTTTTTAAAAAATATAAATACAATTCCTATGATAAGATTTTGGGAAGTAAAAATTCTCAATTTCTTTAGGTGAGGAATTTTTCTAATTCCTATATTGTTCAATTAATGGTCGTAACCCCATCCATTGTAATCTCAATTCTTACTTCATTCTTGAAGTTAAGAAATGATTAAATGAAACATTTGTTTTCACAAATTAAAATCAATAGTTTTTAATTATTTAAATAAGAACCATTTACTAATTAGGATAATATAATATCAAATGTGGTAACCGTTTTTAACGGGTGTTGTAGGGTGCTAATACCTTCCCTACACACAAATGACTCCCGAACCTAATCTGGTTTTCGTAGACCGTTTTTCATTTTTAAATCAATTTGGTGATCAATCACACCCTAATATGATTGATGGCGACTTCCACTTCATTTTTATATAAGAGACCCCTCACCATTAGGATGTCGGCCGCTCCGCGTCGCAATGACGTTGTGACATATACTATACAAATGATAGTTCAGATATACTCAATATCTAACTTGAGTCCACAACTCTACTTTATCAACTTATGACTGTAGGACTTCCATTTGGCTCATAGACAGTTAGGTGAATAGTGAGATCTATTCACCTTCGATTATAAATATAATCTCATCTTGATTCTTTATCAAGGTGATATCTAGGTTAAGCATATGCTGGGGTTTCTGCCCTAAATCTTATGTAATCCAATTAAACTATAAATAAATAAAGGAATTATTAATTAGTAATATTTACATTGTCATTTATTATTAGTTTAATAAATGTAATCCATCATAAGATCCAGAGTTACTTATGATAACTTAAAGTAAGCATATGATGCGGGAAGATTCACTTAAGTGTAACTCAAATAGTCTGTGGTACATGAATAAAGGTTGGGTGCCTTATTTCTGGTAACACCACTAACACGGCCCACTTGTGAATTGGCACAAGTGATCTCATCTGGATCACTCATGTAGAGACATGTGAGTGGGGGTGTTGCTGCAATAGAGATTGTAGTAGACTGGACTAAGATAAACTTACTGTCTTTTGGGAAAGCCGTTACAGAAAGACACTTCGTTTATCAACCGGTTGATCATGTACAATTGATCTTAATCCTGAGTGGATTACAAACTCATGTTCGTAAGAGACAAGCCTTTGATTTGCATAGGTGAGAGTGACTCGATATAGTTCGCTCAATATGCACCCACTTTGGGGATTGCATCTTGCTTATAGCTGGGAACGTAATTACACAAGAATTGGAATTCACTCTTTTCCATATAGGAAAATAGATAAGTAGTTCCCTTATGGACGGATTCGGTCTTGAACAGCGGGGCCCCATATTCCTCTGATCAAGGAAAAGGTTAAAAACGCATAATGGAGATTATGTAAGGTTGTTCATTGGAGAATCAGTTGGGCTTAAGAAACAAGATGTATCATGGAGGTTAATACGATGTAAATACCTAGCCATGGATACGAACTAACTTGTGAAGGATCAAAGTGTAGTTAATGATTATAGCCAATGGACATAACTATGTCTATAGTACTAAGAGTGCAATTCTAGATATTTAGTGGAGTTATCTAGGAGTTAATGAATGAGAATTAATTGATTAAAAGGAGTTTTAATCAAAGGTAATTCTGGATCATTGGAGCTTAGTCCTAGAGGTCCATTAAGTCCTCCGAGCTAACGCATGTAATTGAGAACATAAATCAGTGATGATTAATTTCTTTGGAAAAACGATTTCAAGCATTTGATTTGAAGTTGTCAAATCAATTAAGGCAAATACAAATAGAGGAGTCTACTTGATTAATTAAAAGAAATGAAATAGAAGAGACTATTTGATTATTTAATTAATGGTGAAATTAAATAGAAGAGTCTATTTAATTATTTATTAAATAGAGGAGTCTATTTAATTATATAATAGAGAGATTAAATAGAGGAGTCTATTTAATTAAATTAATTTTGAAGTTGTCAAAAATTAATGGGGATTTAAATAGAGGAGTCTATTTAAATATTTAATTTGAGATTGTCAAATTAAAGAGGAAATAAAAGGAGTTTTATTTATTTGAATAAATAAAAGGAGTTTTATTCATTTAATTATTTAACGGAATTGTTCCATTAAATAAAAAGGAAAATAAAATGCCCAATATTGTCATGAGATGATGATAGGGGCGTGTGACCTATGGTGGGGTCACACGCCACCTTGGTCAAATGGTTGACTAAGTTTTGCATTTTTATTTTATTTAAAATATATGAATATCTTATTTTAAATTAATGTGATTAATTCAAATGGAAGATATGGAATAATATATTTAAATTAATATTGATTAATTTAAATAAAAGATATGAGATATTTTATTATGGAATAAAATATAATATCTTTATTATTCAAAATATATTTTAGAATATCTTTATTAATTATTTAATAATTAAAAAGATATTCAAAGATTTTCTGAGGTCTTGGTTTTCCTATAAATAGGACCTTTGGGGTGACCCCAAAGACATACGGTTAAGGAACCAAGAGAAGGCTCAGGAGAATTCCTCTCCTTTTCTCTCAGTGCCGCTGCCGCCCCCCTAGGGTAAAGGGAAGAATATTTTTCTTCCCTCTTCCTTTTTCCAAAGAGGATAGTGCCCACGCACCAATTCTCTTTTGTGCTTAGTGAGGAAGATCTTTTTGGTGGTCCCAGGATCGCAACCATCGAAGAACGAGGAAGAGTCAGACACTTCTCGACAAGGGTTAGTATTCTGTTTATGCATTTAGAATTTTGTTAATATTATACTGCAAAGGAAAGATCCGTGGGACTTCCGCTTGAGAACTCTTTTAGAGGTCTCAATCCCTAACAACATATGTTCTCATAGTGTTGTTATCAATTAACAACAATAATGCTTAAAATATCTCATTTTTATTCGACAATAAGTCATAGAAGTGATTACCTATGTGAGAATGTCAATCTACTGTCTGACATACTTTAATTTAATGTACTGAACATTCTATGTATGAAAAATTTGAAAAAATAAATTTTATTTCATAACCAAAGTAAATTAATAATACAATTTTCATGTCATGTGAAATTAAAATCTACGAAAACCTAGAGATTAACATGGCCTCAAAAAACGTCTCTAGGTTTGGGCTTTATAAAAGGATCTGCAACCATATCACACGTAGATATATATTGCACATTCATTCCTTTCTGTGCAACTTTATCTCTCACAAAATTGTATTTTGTATCAATGTGTTTTGTCTTAGAATGATACTTGGGATCCTTTGTGAATGCTATAGCAGCTTGACTATCGCAATTCACTAACACTGAGTTAGACGTAATTTCAATGAAACCCAAGTGACTTAAGAATCTCTTAAGCCATACTGCTTCTTGTATTGCTGATGGTAGGGCCACAAATTTAGCTTCCATTGTTGATAAGGCTATACAAGTCTGTTTTTTACTACTCCACGATATTGCTCCACTATTTAGTAATAACACATATCCAGAGGTGGATTTTCTTTTGTCGAGGTCTCCTCCCCAATCAGCATCTATGTAGCCTTCTAATTTTGGATAGTTTCCTTGATAACATAATGAATAATCCATGGTGCCTTTAAGGTATCGAAGAATTCTTTTTACTGCTTTCTAATGGGTTTATCCTAGGTTTGACTGGTATCTACTTACCATACCTACGACAAAACATATATCTAGTCTCGTACACATCATGACATACATTAGGCTTCCATTAGCACTTGAATAAGGAATTTTTCGCATTTGCTCTATTTCCTCTGGAGTCTTTGGACACAATGTTTGACTTAAGCTTTCGCCTTTTGTGATGGGAGTATCAATAGGTTTGCAGTCTTGCATTTTAAATCTCTAAAGGATTTTCTTGATGTATTGACCTTGTGACAAGGCTAACATCCTTTTGGAGCGATCTCTTTCAATCTCGACTCCAAGTACATAAGCTACTTCACCCATATCTTTCATTTGAAAGTTTGATGATAGTCATTCTTTAATGGCTAATACATACTCTTTGTCTTTCCCAGCAAACAGTATGTCATCTACATATAATGAAAGAATCACAAACTTATCTTTATGTGTTTTGACATACGCACAGTGGTCTTCATCAATCATATGAGGTGATAATTTGGTGAAATCTGATGTACCACTGTCTGGAACATTGTTTCAGGCTATAAATTGACCTCATTAATTTACACGGCTCTTGTTTTTGACCTTCGGTAACAAAACCAATGGGTTGTTGCATGTATATTTCTTCTTCCATTTTACTGTTTAGAAATGCTGTTTAACATCCATTTGATGTAATTTCAAATCTAAATTGGCAACTATGGTAAACCTCACAACAGAAGAGAATGTCTTTTCATAATCAATTTCTTCTTGTTGTGTGTAACCTTTGGCTACAAGTCTGACTTTATATCTTTCGATAAAGCCATCAACTTTACGTTTGATTTTTAGAATCCACTTGTTACCAATTACTTTGCGTCCTTTAGGAAGATAAACTAGTTCCCAAAAACTATTTGACTTCATTGACTCCATTTCTTCTTCTATTGCATTTATCCATTTATCCTTATTAAAACTTTGAAGAGCCTTTTGAACATTATTTGGCTCTTCATTGTCTTGAGGCGTAATCATTAAAATTTCATCATCATAATGACGTTTTGGAATTCTGCCACGATTACTGCGCCTTATTTGTGGTTCTGAATCACGGGTTATTTGTGTTTCTTCTGAATCACGCAAAGTGTTCAAATTTCTCTCACTTGGATGAGATACTGTTGATAACTAATTAGGAGTATCTCTCAATTCATTTGTAGGAATCAAACCATATAGAATATTTAATTCATAAAGAGATGTCTCCTGATTAATCTCACCTCTTGATGGAAAATTATTTTCCAAGAATGTAGCATTACATGATTCGAATTATGTTATATTCCCATTTGATTGTTCTCCGATGAAAACGTACCCTTTTGAAGTTTTTGAGTATCGTATAAAAATACTCTTTTTACCCCCTTGAACTTAGTTTTCCATTAACTTAAAACCCTATTCATCCCCCTCTAGGGTTGCCATAACGATCCTACAAATTATTCACACATCCACGTCCCCTCCTCTTGCCTTGCATATCCCTTCATCGCTCCATCATCTCTGTTTCTAAAGTTTTGTAAAGGGAAATTTGAGATTTTCTCTAAAAATGAATCGAGATTTGCCACAAAAAAAAAAAAAAAAAAACTTGATATAAGTTGGAGATCTGTAAATATGGGCTCAGAAGTTGCAAATCTAAATTGTGCAAATATGAGATTTTTTGTTTTTGCACAAAAAAATATATGAGATTTGTACTGATGAGTTTGAGTTTTGGATCTGAGTGGTGGGTTTCGAATATCTCTATATAAAAAGAAATATGGGTATATGAATTTGAAATGGAAATCTTTATAAAAATTTGTTTAATAATAATTCTTCATGACATAAATGATGAAATTTTATATACATAAATTTGTTTGGAAATCTCTAGGTAAATCACTTCGAAAAATCTAGGTAAACAAATATGTTTACTAAATCCCTTAAGGTCACTTAAAAACTTCAAAATCGTTTAAAAATAAAAGAGTTTATTATCCTCAAAATATTAGGTGTGATTTACACTATTAACGTTTTGAGTTACTAATGATTTAGAAGTTTTAAACTGACTGTAACGTAGAACCCGAAATGAGGATTTCAAAATATCTTGAATCATTTAAATCAAAGTTCAAATGAAAAAGTTATGGCTAAAAGAAAATTATTGACGTTGAAGGGGATGAGTCTCATGGGAATAATTTGAAACTATAGAGGTATAATTTGTCATTTTCAAACCATAGAAGGTGTTCATGCATTTGACAAAAACCAAATGGTCTTATTTACATTTTACCCTATAAAATATATATTAACAATCAATAAAAACAAAATGTAAGTAAACATATTAATATAAAAAAAAAATATACTTAATATGTCACATCATTTAAATTCTTCCACGTAAGCAATATAATCTCTATCTCTTTTTCACTATTTTAAAAGGCCGAGAGTATGGAGAAATATTATCTTCCTATATTACCCTTTATTTTATTTAGCATACCCATTTTACCCTTTTATTCATGTTATATGTGTCTCATGTATGTAATTAACAAATAATGAGATACACGCATTATTCATGAATGATTAATTGAAGAGTACTAACCTTTAATATTGCCCTATGAATTTAAAAGGGCTCAACTTTAGAATCTCAACCATTACTACCTTACTTTCTATTTATTTAAGCAAACCAAACTAAACCCCCTACCCATAATTTTGCAAACTTCCAAACAACCTTCTCTTACTCTACGAAGTCTGTGGAAGCCCTCTCTAATTTTTTATTTTTTATTTCAAATATGGATAAGTCAGTGACCAATACAATAGATTATCGTGTGGGTGGTTCTTAAGAAATTGGAAATGATATCATACTTTTACCTCATCTTTGAGGATAATAATTACCAAATTTCAATTTAGTGAAGTTGCATGAGTTTGATGTTGGTTTATCGATTTTTTTTTTTTTTTTAACTATTCTCGAACATTTTAAATTACTGCAAATATCAAACTAGGAACTCAATTAAAGATTAACTTTTAAACATTTCTTTTTTATTTTTATAATAAGATAAGTCTTCAACTATACATTATTAATTCATAAAAATATATATTATATGAAATTTTATAAGTTACCAAATTTTTTTCAAATATATAACATGAAAATCCATAAGACATATGCAACACACGTATTGACCTACTAGTATTTATTAAATTAATAGACTAATGCCACCTCATATTTTTGTTAAGTATTTAATAGAATTTTGACGCTAGGGGCTAAAATGACAACTAAATCAAAATTCAGGGGTAAATTTGTCTTGTTTTGAAACACGAGGACTAAATAGAAAGTAAAGTCAAAATTTAGGGACCAAAAATATTTTTTTACCTTAAAAATGTCAAAAGAGAGGAAGAATAAGACTAAAACAAATCCCGAGAATGTAATCAAATAGTCTAAGATCTGGTTTGATAACCCTTTTATTTAATGTTTTAGTTTTTAATTATTGAAAAATACACTTGTTGGAAAAAATTTAAATTATTAATTTTTGAATTTTAGAAAACAATTTAAAATAAATAAATAAAAGGGTTTTCTAAAATTTAAAAATTAGACTAATTGATAATTAGTCTAGTTTTTAGAAAGTCTCTCACCAAATTAGAAACAATTAATTTTAGAGTAATCTTCGTAACCACCCTTTTTGATAATGTAAATTATAAAAAAATACCCCTATATTATTAGTCATTTCAAAACTACCCTAACATTAACACGTGTCATCTATTAATTATTGAGATACTACTACAAATCATGTAAAAACTATCCATTTAGAGTAAAAAAGAAACTAAATTTTTTAATAGCTTAATTTTGATTTCTAATTTTGAGGTACATTTCATTTTCTTCCATATGGATGGCGACGGGGCAGGTGGGTCCCCTAACCCGTGGGGATTAACAATCCCCTAATAAAAAAATCAGGGGCGGGTTCAGGGATTCCCCATTTTATATTTTAATTCTATGGAATATAAAAATGAAATTTATATTTAAAATACACGTTTTTAAGACAAAATGAAACACGATATTAAACATTTTATAATTTATTAGTTAATATAATCATACTATATTTTTTTTAATAAATAAAGATAAAAGTAAACAAAAATATATGAGATATTATTAAAATATCGGGTTCGAGGTCGTGGGCGGTAACGAGGCGGAGAATGTATTCCCATCCCCGTACCCTAAAATAAATCGGAGGAAATTTTCACCCCTAACCCTAACTACTATAAAATGGGGATTCCCCGCCCTTATAGAGGCGGGACCCCATCCGCGGGGAATTTTGCCGTCACTATTCTTCCATTTGAGAATTTTGTTTTCAAAAATTTAAATATTGATAATTTAGATTTTTTTTTTCCAACAATTATTAAAAAAAAAATCGCTAATTGACGAAAAGAACCGGGAAAAATAAATTAAAAAGTGGAAACAAAGCGGCGATTTCAGTTTCATCGGTCGGTTCTAAGTGCACTGTACGTGTCCCTCTATAATTGGCCACTAATCGAGCTCTTATTTAAGCGTGTCGCAGAGAAACACTTCCGATCCAGAATCGGAAAATAGAACCAAACCACCATCTCTCTCTCTCTCACCATTGCAGAAACCGGGATTGAACGGTGGAGCAAAAGGAAAGGATTCTTTCTCTCGTGAATTAGGGTTTCCATTTTCAAACCCTAAACAAGAACTCATTCTCGATATCATAGAATCTGCAGCAATAAACAGCCATGGAAAGCGCCTTCGCCAGCGCCTCTGCTATCTCAGATCAAAGGCAGAAGATCGAGCAATACAAACTCATTCTCTACAACGTTTTATCATCAAATGATACACTTCAAGCAAAGAAATTCATCGATCACAGTAAGTTTCATCATCTCTTTACTGTGTTTTTCTGATTTTTTTTCGAATTGAGTGTTGAAAATTAGGGCTAATCATTTTCTAATGATCTTTGATATGCAGCATTGTCTGATGAAGTTCCTCTAGTAGTATCGCGGCAGCTTTTGCAGACTCTTGCGCAAGAATTGGGGAAGTTGGAAGGAGATACTCAGAAAGATATTGCGCATTATATCCTCTCTCAAATTCAGCCTCGTGTTGTTTCGTTCGAAGAACAGGTTTACTTTTGGCATTATTAATTCTTATTATGATGCAGCACGAATGATATTGAATATTACTGCTCATACACTTAAATGCCGTCTGATTGTCCTTATCTTAGTGGAATTCATACCTACTTTGTCAAGTTCTCAATTGTTTGAAAGAAACGGGACCGTGATTTTTCCTGATTACGTTACGATTTGAAAATTTAAGCGTAGTTCCTTGTATTCATATAGCTTTCAAATTCCTGTCCAACATATAAATGTCTGCGTGCAGAATGAGTGCACATCACATCTAATCGTCTGCAAATTGTCTACCGATGGTGTATTTTGAGAGATGCATTATTCGAGTGTTTTCTTATTGAGCTTTTGCCAAAAAAAAGTGTTTTCTTATTGAGCAATATCACTTTCTATCAATTGATACTTGGGGTGTAAAATAACAATGTTCCCTGCTGGGCCTTCTTACATTGAGTTTTGTTTCTATTTCAGTGCACTTTATTTTTCTTTTGCAATATTTTGAGTTTGGAAAGGCATTACAGTTTTAATTACTTATTTTAGGAAAAGATTTTGACTTGTGTTGGTCTAGAAAATAATTTTTTGCCTACGGTGGGGTCGCAGGTGTTGATTATTAGAGAGAAGCTTGCTGAATTGTATGAATCAGAGCAGCAGTGGTCTAAAGCTGCTCAGATGCTCAGTGGTATTGATTTAGACTCTGGAATGAGGTATAACAATGAATTCCCTTTCATTTTTTTTTTCATGGAAGCGTGATTAAGAATTTTTGAGTTGTCTCATTAGTTAATAATTTAATATTTTCATGGTCCAGAGTGATTGATGAGTCATACAGGTTGTCGAAATGTGTTCAAATTGCTCGTTTATACCTTGAGGTACGTAGATTTTATTTTTTGTAATTATTGTTTCTCATGATTTTATTTTTCTTAAATCATAAATGGTTTAAAATGTGAGTTGCGGCCATGTGGATATTGTTGTGTAAAGCATCATATTGGACTCTATTATGGTGAGAGAGAGATTGTGTGTTGTATTAGATATGTTCTAGTCTAGTAAATAAGTGATAAAATGGTGCCAGCACTTTTTAATGCATTGGATGCAATTTAACTAAAATTGGTTAGTTACTGTACACACACCGGAATTAGTAACTTTTGTTGTCCAGTGTATTTTTTTCATGCGTTAGAAGTGCTCAATTTCTTCTCTGATAGGATGATGATGCTGTTAATGCGGAGGCTTTTATCAATAAAGCTTCATTCTTGGTTAGCAATAGTCAGCATGAAGTACTCAATTTACAATACAAGGTTAGTAATGCTTTTATTATTAATGACGATATCTTCATAATAGTGGTATGCTTTTTTTTTATTTCATTTCTCATTCCTTGTTGCAGGTTTGTTATGCAAGGATCTTAGATTTAAAAAGGAGGTTCTTGGAAGCAGCACTGCGTTATTATGATATATCCCAAATTGAAAAGAGAAAAATAGGAGATGAGTATGTGAATTGAATTTTTTTATCACGTGGAATGAATCATCGGTTGATATTCTTATGTCTTTGGATGAACATCTAGAACATTTTTACCCTACTGAAAATTCTTTATTGTTATGGGTCTTCAAGGTCTTATGCACCAAGTTTCTGCATCATTTGACTTTTTTATTGTACCTATCAATCACCGCAGGAAATGCGAACTTCTATTTTTTACACAGCTGATAATTATGCCTTAAACTATTTAGACAATTATGTAATGAATATGTCACTTGATGTTAATAACTTGAGTTTTTAAGTGTCTGTGCAGAGTCCTTTAACCTCAAATGTTTTAGAAGTTCGCAATATGCATTAGCCAGAGCAAGCATTCTTTATTTCAAAATAGTTTCTGCAATTTCATTGCTTGGAGAATATTGTTGAATTTACAATAACATGTTTTTAATGTAAAACATATGAGATCATTCATGCCAATGCCTGTGCCTATTTTCTGTGAAGTATATCCCTTATTTCAGTCTCTCTCCTAGTAATATAACCATTGAAAGGATGAGTAATATTATTTACTTCATCAATTTTTTTTACAGAGAGATTGATGAAGAAGCATTGGAACAAGCTTTATCTGCTGCAGTGACGTGCACAATATTGGCCGCTGCAGGGCCACAGCGGTCACGAGTTCTTGCCACATTATACAAAGTAAATACATCTTGTTTATAATTGTATATAACATTTTGGAGGGATATTTTTATTAAGTATATCTATGTGTTGACATATGGTTTAGGATGAGCGTTGCTCAAAGTTGAAAATCTACCCAATTCTTCAAAAGGTTCTTTCTATCTCTTTCAATGAAGACAGTGGTAGTAAATTTCTTTGTCCAGTAGTGTTAATGAGTTGAAAATTAAATTATTAGGTTTACTTGGAGAGAATTTTGAGAAAACCAGAAATTGATGCGTTTTCTGAAGAGCTGAAGCCTCATCAGGTCATTACATATTTACCTGTTTATCTTTTTTACTGATGCCGCATTGTATCATGTTTTTTATAAACCTTTGCTTTTATTTTTCTTCAACAGAAAGCCCTTCTGCCAGATAACTTTACTGTGTTGGATCGTGCTATGATTGAGCATAATCTTCTCAGTGCAAGCAAACTTTACACAAATATAAGGTTTAATATATGTATTAATTTTATTTTCTTTATTCCTTTTGGAACGATTATGCTATTTATATTTGTCATTCCGCGTCAGCTTTGAAGAATTAGGCACCTTGCTGGGCATTCCTCCTCATAAGGTGGGACTTATTGCTGTTCACTGCGTAAAAGTTGATTTGTAAATTACCTTTTCAATTATCTTGCTTCAGTTACATAAATTATAGTCTGTGAAATGTCAAACCTGTTTACAGTAAATTGTAATTTTGCCGCTGGTCCATTGCTTTTCTTCTCTCTCTCTCTCTCTCACATACACACACACGCTCCTTGTTTTATATGTCCCGCCACAAGCCAGGATGTAGACAGATGTTCACTTTGCTCATTAAGTTCATCACTTGCTTGCTAATTCTATGCTGCTTTTAGGCTGAGAAGATAGCATCAAGAATGATCCTTGAGGACAGAATGAGGGGATCTATCGACCAGGTATATATTTACTAAAATGTTATTGTTTTGCTCATAGAATTTGTAGTTAATCTGTAAATGAAGTTTTTATTTGTTGCTTCATTTGCTGAAATTCAAACTAAAAAGAGTTGGGTAATTTTACAATTTCATCTCTCCTGTTTCCTTTAAGAAATGATCTCTATCTGTCACTTGTTTCCTTTTCTTTCTGTAAATTTGATTGTTAGAAAGTATCTGCCCATTGATCCATGTTGACCTCAAGTTTGTATCGAGACTTTCATAACTAAAGAATTGAACACAAATGATTTTATATTAATTTAGCTTCAGAATTGTTTGCACAATATATTTACCTAGATTTAACACTTTCAGGTCGAAGCTGTTATTCATTTTGAGGATGATATAGAAGAGCTGCAGCAATGGGATCAACAGGTATTTTCTACTTCTAGGGTTTTGATTGGTATCCTGTTTTGCTTAGTAGTAAACTAGAATGATAAAAGAAGATTATTAGCGAGACTTGCATGATGGATTTGCCTCTCTCAAATTACATTTTATGTTTGGGAAATTTCATTGGGTGACATATTTTTATGCAATATTTGTAAAAATATCAACTCAAAAAAGTATTTGCAAAATATAGCAATTTTTATCATGTTTATCAGTGATTAACAATGATTTATGTGTTTATCAGTGATAAATATAGCGTAAAAATATGTAATTCAATGTTTATCAGTGATCAACCAGATTAAAATTTGCTATATTTACAAATAATTTTTTGAGCTTTAATTTTTACAAATATTACTAAAAAATTTACTAGATTTGCAAATGCCCCTTTATGTTTCCATTATTATTCTTGATGGATTTGCCACTTCATAATTATTTGCTTGCATTAATCTCTATAGATAGTTGGCCTCTGTCAAGCGCTCAACGACATCTTGGATGGCATGGCAAATAAAGGCGTGTCGATTTCTGTCTGATTTTATGCTGTTACAAAAGCCTTGAGCCAGTGATTTTGCAATGTCATAAACTTATAATCTTTTTCAATTAGTTTGAGGCTATCATAGATTTTTTTTGAGAGGTCGAACATTCTTCAAACTGAGTCATTTTTGTAATTGGTGTAAACTAAAGAAAAGGAAAGGAAATTACAAGTAGACGAGGGAAATGTAGTGGGGGTGATATTCAGACATGCTTTGCAGGAAAAAAAAAATTAAAAAGAAGATTGATTTTAATGTACCCAAATGTGTTGGGGCTTGTTTGGTAATGTTTGTGAGAGAAGTGTTCATAATTGAAGTACTTTTATTATAACTTACAAAAAATCAAACCAACTCACAAGGAGCATCATGATAGTAAACCAACTCTCAAGGGTACATAACACTCGCAAATCACGTGTTGGATTCTGAATTGATTTGGTTCAAGTGCTTTAGGGTGTGTTTGAAAGTGTTTTTGGCCAAGTCAGAAGTGCAATTAAATAAGTGAAAATACTTTTTAAATATAGTATTTATATTTGGCAACATTTTGTAAGCACTTTTTGTAGAAGTCAAAATCACTTCAAAGTGTTTTTTGAAGAAGTAATATGTGATTTTTGAAATGCTTTTGATTTTTTACACTTTGTATCTCTAACTTCTCTGGAAAAATTGCGTAAATGATCTTGAAATGTGAGCTTTAATGAAACAAAACATAACTATATTTAAAATTTAATGCTGAAGTCATCCAAGCGTGAAAAAAGTACCCTTTATAATTAATACTAGGGGTGAGCAATGGATTGGTTTGGTTTGGAATTTACTAAAATTTCAAAACCGATTGGATTTTCTTTCCAGATTATAGGAACCAAACCAAACCGTTCACAATACAGAAGCCAAACCGAACTGGGCCAGATTGGTTTGGTTCGGTTTGATCTTGCATATTTTTTTTATCTCTATCCTTTTTAAAGACTTAATTTACATCATGAAAAGTTCTATAAAATCTAAAAAATTAATTCCACAAATCTTTAGATGACTAATTTCATAACAAAAATTACAAACATAGTCATAATAAAATTCATAAAATCTTGTTATAATTATACAAATATAACACAATAGGGTTCAAAATTCTTCCTATTTTTTCATTTTATTAGCTTTTATTTAATATTTAAAAATTATATTATATTATATACATAACATAATATATATTGGTTTGGATCGCTACAAAAATTGGTAAAACCGAACCAAACCGTTATTTATTGGTTTGGATAAATTGAAGTTTAAAAACCAAACCAAACCAGTTTGGATTGGTTTGGTTCAGTTTGGACAATTGGATTGGTTTGGATTTGTTCACCCCTAATTAATACTAGCCCTCACGTTTGGGCACGCAACCCAAGAGAACTGAAACGTCAGATCTCAATCGGTGCATTGAACTCAAACGACAGATCTTTAACCCAAGATCTCATTTCTTGCAAACCCATGATCAGATCTGTTTTTTCTCCTAACGCACGATCTCTTCCGAACAACAAAACCACCCACGATCAGATCTGTTTTCCTCTTTAAGTTCCGTTTTTCATTTTGTACAATTCGCTCAAACTCATACGAACGATCTCTACTAATCATCAAACTATGAAAGGTAAGTCTTTTCGATTCTTTCAACTCGTAAAGTGTAGGGTTGATGATCTGTCAGATCATTCATACAAGATCTGTCTGATCATTGCCTAGAAAAGACAATAGGCAATGATCGGTTAGATCATAGACAAAGATCGGTCAGATCATAGACAAAGATCGGTCAGATCATAGAAAATGATCTGACCGATCTCTACATATGATCTGATCGATCATACATCTCATCGATCATTAACTATGATCGGTCAGATCATATGTAATGATCATTCAGATCATTGTCTATGATCATTCAGATCATTGTTTATGATCTGACCGATCATTAGCTCTTAATCTGACTCCTTTCATGACCTTTTTGACTTTGTATCCTTCAGGTCAAATGGATACTTTGAAATATAGTTTTGATGATCATTTTCCTGCCACTATAACTGGGGTCTCACACCTGACTGCCACTATAAACAAAATTAAGAAGGGGCTTACTCCAACACAGCTAGCAATGGTGAGGCAAACATTCATTGGACGTTTAATTGATGTAGAATTCAAGTTTTGTGGCCTACTCATTCATCTAGTTCTACTTAGAGAGGTTGAATAACAGAATGACCAAGAGATTAGCTTTTTGATTAGAGGACAGGTAAGGACATTTACAAAGGATGATTTTGTACGTATTACTGGATTGCCACACGAGAAACCCTTTATACGTAGGGACCATTCGATTAGACTACGAGAGTTGCTGTTTAAAGGTCGTTATGGTATAAATAAGTATGATGTAGACGATAAGTTTCTTGATCACGGATTAACAGATGATTAGGATATATTGAGACCGACCTTGGTGTACATTGTGGAGCTAGTATTGATAGGTGAATTAAGAAGAAAACATATGGATACTGGTTTTTTTTCATTGGTAGAAGAAGAAGAAGAAATGTGGGAAAGTTTTGATTAGGTAGACACCATTTATGCGATCACGCTTAGTTCGTTGAAGGAAGCAATTGAAGGAAAAAGAAATTGACAGAAAAAATTGGAATTACTGGATGATGCACAGATTGAGGATAAGAAAAAAAACAACCCTGATGAGAAGGTATTGGGTGCAACCTACTCGCTAGCCGGATTTCCCTACGCATTCCAGGTAATGTACCAAAAACCTTCTTTGTATTACATGTGAAAGTGTATATATATGATATTTTACATTTGAAACTATTGTAGGCATAGATTTTTGAACAAATACTTGAGCGTGTAGCTGAAAAGTATGTATCGAGGGTGGATACAGTTCTACTACCAGTATGCTCGTGGTGTAGTGGAAAGGCCATGACACAGACTAGCCTTAAGAAGAAAATATTTTCTCAATTGGACAAGGTATTTTGTTATTTTTTCTGAAGTTGATTGTTATATGTTAGATGATACACTATGATCTGATCGATCATGGTGTATGATTGGTCATATGAACTAAAATAACGTTCTTAATTGTTTTCATGTTAAAGGTAAAACCATAAAAAATAAGAAGATTGTTGAAGAAGTTGAGGTGAATATGACAAAGGGTGGGGAGGTTGAGAGGGTAAAAGCTAAGGAAGTGGAGGTGAAGAGACCGGAAAAAAAAAGAGGAAAAACAAGTGGAGAAGAGGCCAAGGGATGACAAAACTAAGGCTAAGGACAAAAAAAAGAAAGGCCACGGTTTGTCATCCAAATACAAACGAGCAATTCTGAGATGTGATGCTCGTCTTGAACGGTTGGAAAATGATGTTCGGGATATGAAGTTCGTGTTAATTAACATCGAGACGTTATTGTTGAAGGTAATTAAAGATATCTATGTTGTCGTTTCTTATTGTGAATGTTTTTAGTGCTAATGAATATAGGATTATAATATCTCCATTAATCCGATATTGCAGAAAATAAATATGCATGATTATGAGAACGAAAAATAACCATGAGGATGAGCATGACCATGAGGATGGACTTAGTGCTTTTTTTGGGCTTGGAGTTGAGAGTGAGGGTGAGGGTGCGGGCACAATTGAGGGTGAAAGGATGGAGAAAGAGAAAGAGAAAGTGGAGGAGGATAAGGAGGAGAAATGGAAGAGGTGGTGGAGAAGAAAATGGAGGAGAACGAGGAGAAGATGGAAATGGAAGATGTGGTGGAGGCTAAAGTTGAGGAGAAAGAGGAGAAGAAGGAGGAGAAAATGGATGAGGTGGTGGAGGAGAGACTAGAAATGGAAGAGGTGGTGGAGGCTAAGGTTGAGGAGAAATAGGAGAAGAAGGGGGAGAAAATGGAGGAGAAGGTGGAGGAGAAAGTGGAAGAGAATATTGAGGAGAAAGAGTCAGAGTCCACTTCAGACATCGTTATGATGTCTGAAAACTTTGAATTTAAGAAGCGTCCACGGGGCACTAGAAAAAGGAAGGTCGGGGGGCCACTTCAACAATCTCCATTTATTTCAGATAAAAGATTGAAGTTAAAAGAAGCTGACATAGAATTATATGACCCGCTCTACATGGTGCCTGATGAAATAATGAAGAAATATAAAAATTATTTTGCCAATAAGAGGAATGGTAAAACTTTGGTGCCGTGTCAATACTACGGTCCGGAACAAAAACCAATTTTCATTGATTTGCTTAGGGTACCCAAAAAAATATGATTCAAATCTTAGCTGTGAGGTTAGTGAATATCTTTTAATTCATGAATATATATTCTAATACACCGTCTTACTCAATAATTTTTATTTGAATATATAGCACGTCGATACATCCATGCTTTTTATTCAAGACAAGCTGAGGAATTGACTTCTACTTTATGGTATGCATTTTGGTTTAGGGCATTGAAACTATCTTTCCAAATGATCGATCAGATCATGGTCTTGACCGATCATAGTCTATGATCTAAATAAACTGATATACTTAGATATTCTTATGCATTATAATACTTATCACAGCAATATTGCGCTAGGAGTTGGGCCGATTATGAAACTACTGTGAAGGAAAATAGAACATATGATTGGCATAAATGTTTTGAACTCTTGGATCATGTCTTAGGAAAGCATGGCGATTTTACTATCCCATGGTCTGACTACGATTATGTAAGTTATAATATAGGTTCTCTTAAATTATTATCAATTCATTTGTTCACTTACCTTAACTCTTCTTCCATTAGGTATACGCTCCAGTCAATATAAAAATTTCACATTGGATTTTGGTGGCTATCAATCTTCAACGGCGTGAATTTATGTACTACGGTTCTTTTCTAATGTACACAACTGAGCGAGAGGTTGTTTCTATGATGGGGTCATTTCGTGATTGTGTTGCACATATTTTGTCCAATGTCGGTCTATTGGACAGTTTGGAGCGATGGCCATTCTCGTGTGCACCGATACTCAGATACAAGACAATAGTGTAGGTTGTGGTGTCTACACTATTAAATTTTTTGAATGTCTTGTAGCAGGAAATCCTTTAGATATTTTAACACCTTCTTTATTTAAACAATTTAGACTAATGTTATTTGCTAAGGTGTGGTCTAACACACCCGTTTTTTGAGTAATGAGAAATTTTATTTGTTCTTTCATTCTTCTTTTCCTTAGTCTAACAAATAATACCTATGATGATGATCGGTCAGATCATGGTCTATATGCCGTGATTGGTCCGATCATAGGCCATGATTTGACCGATCATTTGGACAGAGCCTTAGGCCTCTCTACGAATGATCGGTCAGATAATGATCAGTCAGATCATAAGCCATGATCTGACCAATCACGGCTTATGATCTGATCGATCATTATGACAGATGCACTAAATTTTTGTCACATAACTACCCAATACACATCATTTGCAAATAAACTGATTCATTAAAGTAAAATTTTACACAGGTTACATTTACAAGTGATACGAAAGTGGATTACGACAAGTTTTCCTCTTACGTCCAACAGAACCACATCTCCCACAATGTCGTGTTTTAAGTTTTTTCCGACGTCCAATACATGCCACCATTTTATGAGGTACCACGAGTACTGGCTGAAATCCATTAGAAGATTTAAATTCCGACATGTGGGGAGCTGGATTTATGGGTTCCGCACATGCATTCAATAAAAAGTCGGCTTTAAAATAGTCTGAGCATAATGTATATGGGTCAATGTTCCGCTCTCTTGCTACTGCGAGTGCATGTTTACATGACAATCGATATAAATCAAATACTCGACAACTGTATTTCATGGTGTTCAGATCAACAGTCGTAAGATAATTATTATCTCTCACTCTGAAACGGTAAATCTCAATGGTCGTGACAGACAATGTCACTGCCTTCACATGATTTACTCGGAGTTGATCCTCTGCATGTTTTGTAAGAATGTTCGTCGCCTTCGATGCTTCAACTCGACGCTCAAAGAACCATTTTTGCAATTTCACACGAATACTTTCAATTAGTGCAGTAATTGGTAATTCTCTGTCATTCACGAATACACTATTGATAGATTCCGCAATATTGGTCATTATACTATATCTGTTCTTCGGGGCAAAAGCTCTTGCCCATTTATGTAAACCAACTTCATCTTCCAAGTACTCACAAACACCGGTGAACAATAAAAGGACTTCCCAGTAATGTTGGAAAACATACTCTCGATACGTCTTCGCAGCAAGAAAGAATATCTTATTGATATTTTCGTTTTTAAACTTATGTGTCAAGTTCATACTAAGATGGTGTATGCATATCTCATGACTCACATTTGGGAAAACACTCTCAATGGCTTTCTCGATGCTTTTATGCCTGTCTGATACAAACACTAGATCTGCAATGTCTCCAATTGCAGACTTCAGTTTTTCCATAAACCAACTCCATGATTCATCAGTCTCTCTGTCTACGATCTCAAAGCCTACTGGATAAATTTAATTGTTTCCATCTAAGCATGTGCTCACTAGCAATGTGCCCCGATATTTTCCCTTAAAAAAGGACTCATCCAAGGCAATTACTGGTCGTATACATCTAGTAAATCCTCTAATACATGGACCAAATGCTATTAAGAGATATTTATAGCATTTGCTCACTAGCAATGTACGCCGATATTTTCCCTTAAAAAGGACTCATCCAAGGCAATTATCGGTCGTATACAACTAGTAAATCCTCTAATACAAGGACCAAATGCTATGAAGAGATGTTTGAAGTGGATGTCATCTTCTAATTGTATGTGATAAATCATTCCAGGATTTTCACACTTCACCGCTTCACAATACAACCACAAGAGATTGTAAAACTCTTCATGTGAACCTCTCACCATCTCATATCCATCATCTCTTGCTCGCCACGCTTTATCATAAGAGATGTTCACACCGTACTCTTTTTGCATGTCGTTCATTATATCTCTCTGTCTATATCTACGACTACAATTTTTAATTTTTATCTTAATAATGTCTCCAACTACTTTGCTACTAGCTTGCCTATGATCATGGTTCAATACAGAAAGAAAGCATGTATGAACATCTACAAATTTTGTAACATTGAATATGTTGGTACCCTTTAAACACAAAGCATGTACCCTCCACTCGCAACTTGGATCAACACATCCTATCGAGTATAAGGTCTTAGTCGATTTTTTCACTTTCCACTCAAAACTTCTTCCGATCGCCAACCTATACAATGTACTTATTAAATCTTGTTTGGATAGGAATATGCGCTCTACTTCAAACTCCTCCATAGAAACTGTTTGCATTACATTCATCAATGAATTACTCTTTTGTTTATAAACATCATTATTCAACTCAAGAGGTTCAACTTTAGCTTTCCCTTTCTTATCACGTACATCCACGCGATTACTTGATTCACATTCATTAACAACAATCCTCTCAAGTTTAACTCTCACAGTATTCCTCTGGACATAACAGAAGTCGAATATCTCATCCAATCCTGGAAAAGTATCATTATCATATTTATCGTTATGAAAATCCTCGTTCTTTTTCTCCCAATCCATCCTTACATTATCATCGTTTGCTAAATCATATGAAGCTATAGTTTCGTCCAACGGAGTCATAGATGCAATATTCCCCAATCCATGACACTGATTTAAGTTAACATTCATATCCCCCCTTCCACTTCCACTCATCGTCTCTCTAGGTTCACAAGATATACATATAGGATCGAGATGTTTGGAACCCATTATGTAAAACTGTAACTCCATATCATTTCTAATTTCAAAAGAGTGACAAACTGTTGCAAACTTATACATGCACTTGATTTTTATAGTAGTCGATGAAGGGTCAAAACCTACAACTACATATAGCCGTTCTACTAAATTTTCATGGCTTATACCTTTATCCACGATTACTCCTCCCAATGAGCCACCACATAATTGTTACCATCAGCATCCCAATGTCCATCATAACAAACAAATATTCTTACAAGTGGCATTTACACAAATAGTCACAAAAGTTTATATCATGATTCAATATTTCTTACATAATGATCGGTCAAATCATATGCAATGATCGGTCTGATCATTACATACGATCGGTCAGATCATTACATACAATCGGTCAGATGATGATAGGAAATGATAGGTCAGATCATAAAATGAAGCGATCTGACCGATCATAAGAGGAAATGATCGGTAAGATCATAGGCACTGCTCTGTTGGATCATCAGAACGATCATGGCCTATGATCAGACCGAACGTAAGCAATGATCTGACCGATCATTTCCTCATATGAACTGACTGATCCTTTCCTTCTATGATCAGACGCCACTTAGAATATCATAAGACGAAATATTCTTACCTTCTGTTCTTCTTCCTTGCACAACTTTAGAGAGAGAAACTCTAGAAAATGAAACTTTAGAGTGAGCGAGAGAGTAAAGTGGAATGTAAAAGAGTAGGTAGTGACCGAGAAAGATAAAGGAGTTTTTAAAGGGTTTTTGGTCTTTTCACTCTCAGATGACGTCAACATACGGTTTTAAATATGAGAAATATAACGTGAGGTCATGTTTCATTAAAGCTCAAATTTTGAGGTCATATACGCAATTTTTTCAACTTCTCTCTACACATTTTATTTTTCTAATTTATCTCTAAATATTTTATCTCTTTAACTTATCTCTACATACTTTTCCTCTCTAGCCTCCCTCTACATACTTTCTCTTTACATTACACTTTCTCTCTCTTCTGAGTTCTCTCCATGCATTTTCTCTCTCTAACTTCTCTCTACACATTTTCTCTCTTTAATTTATTTTTCTACACTCTCCCTAACTTCTCATTGTACACTTTCTTTCACTTTAGGGTAAATGTTAGATCCAAACAATAAAATAATATTCTACTAAACATTTTTTTATCATAGTACTTAATAAAAGTACTTTGATTAAAAACACTTATTTTATAAACACTCCCAAACAAGCCCTTATTTGTATAAGTTTATTATTCTCCGTTAGTGATAGCGGCTAACTATACGACGTTTTTTTAATTGTTTTTGGTTGGCTTTTTGATATTTTCATTTATCAATCAAAAGTGTAGTTTTTAAAAAAAAAAAATTAATAGACCCCGTTTTTATTTACCTATTGTTGTGAGTGAAAATAATCATTACACGTGGAATTTCTTAACTTGATCAAGAAATGCACAACCGACATGTCTACGTGGAATTTCTTAGCTTTATCTTTCTAGGTGACGTAGACATGTTGATTGGGCATTCTTTGATCAAGTTATGAAATTCTACATGTAATGATATATTTTCACCCACATCAGTGAAAAATGAAATAATGGGGTATCTTGATATCATGGGGTTCCATCTCAAAGGAAATATGAGTGAGGCAATATGACATACCATGTTTGTAAATCAACGGTAGGGAATAACATCTAAAACCATGTGATCTAACCTTATTGCCTCGTCCCTTAATATTTGTACCCCTTCTGAACACGTGATTTTTTTATTTCCATGGAAATATTTTAATTTTAGGGTAACCTGTAAATAAGACCATGTTTTTTCGTCAAATGCATGAGCATGACCACCTCCTAGAGTTTAAAAATAATAAATAACGCCCGTGTAGTTCCAAATTATGCCAATGAGATCCCTCTCATTCCAACACCGTTAACTTTCTTTTAATTATAACTTCTTCGTTTGAATTTCGATTTGGATGATTCAATATGTTTTGAAATTCTCATTTCAGGCTCTGAGTGGTCATACTTCTAAATTGTTAATAAAAGAAAGGGTTAATGGCTTCAATCATACGTAATATCTTGATGATAATAAACTCTTGTAATTATTAACTATTTGAAGTGACCGTGACGTAGAGCTCAAAATGAGAATTTCAAATCATCTTGAAACATCCAAATTGGAGTTCAAACGAAAAAGTTATAACTAAATTAATATTAATGACATTGGAAGAGAATGGTCTCATTAGCATAAGTCGAAACTACACAAGTGTGATTTGCCATTTTTAAACTACATGAAGTGTTCATGCATCCAACCAAAACCATGAGAGTCTCATTTGCATTTTACCCTTAATTTTAATATAATTTATTGTACACATTATTTTTTATATATTAACACTAATATATTTTATCATTAAATTTTGAATTGATCTCATTGATTAATTAAGGGATAATAAACTAAATAGATAGTTAAATGTCATCAATTATTTAATCGAGCTAAAAAAAATTGGTTCCTCTTGTTATCGTGTAGAACTTGAAACAAATGGTCCTTAAAATATCTATCTTGATTTTTTAGTTCGAAATTTCCTTCCTCAATTTTCCAAAGAAAAAAAGAGTTTTTAATGATATGTACTAATTACCATACTCCATAACAAAACTCAGATACGACAGCAAGTATTTAGACATTATTCCATTGGCGTTTATTATGAATTAGAATCTCCCTTCAGTCTTTATTGGCTTCTTTAAGTGAGTCTTCTCCAATTTGAATGTCATGAACACAGACTTGCAATGGCTGGACTCATCATCCAACGTGTATTGTTTGGGTTGCAGTTGAATGGAAGACTGCCTTAATATATCAAACAGTGAAGTACCTGACTTCGTTTCGGAAGCAGTGTTCTGTGTACTTGATCTCACTTGAGAGTAACTAAACTTCGCTGTAGCTATCCTTGTTGATTTATTTTCATTCTGACCCTGCAAAACCAAGTTATTGTCATCGTTAATAATCTCGATCGGATGGTAAAAAATTGCACACAAATTTAGCATCAAACAACAATCAGTGAGAATCATCCCTTGCCGCTAAATTATCTGAAAATAAGATATGTAGAAAAACGTCAAAAGGTTTCCGGTTAGAGATTACCGAATCAGAAGGTTCCTCTGTCGTCGTTATTGCACTCCTGCTGTTGCTATCATCTCGACCAAAAATAAAAGAACGACTGTTGCTTGATCCATGCTTACGGGATGATGTAATAGATTGATTTGAACCTCGCCCTAAGAAAGATGACTGCAAAATTTATGTCAGCTTTACAGCAGATGAGATCCCTAACTGTAGAACTAAATCAGGAACAGATTAAATTGTTAGGACATTTCTGTAGTAAAAAATGTGCAGCACGATTACCTTTGAAGACGTGTTCTTTCTTTCACCAGTCAGCGGAGTGTCGAAAAAAGCTGCAATAGAACAATACACGACAATTAAATAGTCTAAACCATGCCAAATTGAGCAGACACTCAGAATATGCTGCAGATCTTACATGGTGCTCTCTGTCTCTTCTTAACATCAGGTACAACATTCAGCTTCTTTATAAGGCCAAAAACTTCTCTAGAACTCCCATCCTCTGCAGGTGACAAGAATGTGGATTCTCCCTCCTGTTTCAGATAACGTTCAGAGACAACATCATGAACTATATGGTCATTAACTACTAAATACAAATAAAGACTTAGCCAACTAGTGAACAGGATCTCACAGCTTTGCTCAATACACGTTGTTTGGCTAGTATCTTCTCTGTTTCCTCATCATCGGACATGTATTGATCATCTTGATCTGTAAACACATGAGGAAGCATTTGCTTTACTTTTCTTATGTTCATTCGTGCCACATTCAGATTCAGCGGAAGCATATCATCTCCAGTAGCATCACCATATTCAGAATCATCGGTTTCTACCTCATTATTTTCTTCTTCTAAAAAATTTGGTTTTCTAATCTTTGAGCCATATTTTAATTTCTGCAGAAGATTTTCTGTTCCAGAAGCGTCCTGCTGTTCAAGCCACTTTTGGTGGAGTTCGTTGCGCCTTTCACTGTCTAATGGATTATCTTCATTGCCAGTTGCTATCATATCATGAAGCTCTTCTAAATCAGTATCCTCATCTTCTTCATCATCTCCAAAGCGCAGATCATGGTCACTGTCATCTTCTTCCTCAGCTTCATCATCAACAAAAGCTTTAACAGGATCCCCATTTGCCAATGAAGGCGGGTTTGACAATCCATGCGGACGGGGGTCAACATTCTCCTTGTCGTAATCCTCTTCATCAGAACTACTACAGGAAGTAATGGGCTTAAATTATATCAACAGATACCCAGCGAGGAAAAAATACTACTTTAAAACCTAATAAACTCCAATGGCAAACAATTAGAAGTAGCCCCAGATGATATTAATCAGTTTCCTACATCAGGATTCAGGGAGAGTAGGAGAGCAAACCACCATGCAAATCAAGTATCATGAATATAATCGATGAGAGTGGGGTGGGTTACTAACATATACAAAACCACTGAACTTGGCAAGCCTAGGGTTTCAGAAAATCTCTGTAATAGTACCATCATTCTTTCTTTGGATATAATAAACTAGTAAGTACCTTACTATTCACACCAAAACATGGCTTCCTATAAAGGACATGAAATCAAATTTATAATAACACAACATTCTTACACGTCATCAAGGGCAGCAGAATCAAGCTCTAAGTTCATTGCCAAAATGGATGGTGTGAATTTTTCTTGCCGAAGACTGATGGATGTCATGTCATCGAGATTAGCAGAATCAAGTTTTAAATTCATTGCCAAAATGGATGGTGTGAATTTTTCTTGCAGACGACTGCTGGATGTCTCATTTGACATGTCATCATTGATGCTTGTTTGGGAATCAGAAAAAAGTTCCTTAAAAATGAAAAGACAAAGTAATTAAGTTGACAATACAGAGATAAATGAAATATCATCAACTCACTGAATGATGAATACCTCAGTATCATGAATAGGAGCCCGAAACGCTTCTGTGATCTCATCAGCAGGCTGTAATTTATAAAGAAGCAACTACATGAAGTCAGTTGCACATTAAAAACTCTAACTTCAATGAATGTGATATCTCACAATCCTTATAGCAGAAAGTGAAATTGTAGTTGAGGTCAAACAGTCAAAGATATATAGAAAATGCCGGGTCATTCATCTTCCATAAAGCCTTCGTTATTCAACAAACTCAATGAGAACTAGCCAAACTATTCATCTCTGTCATACCAATAAAACCATCATTCCTAAGCATGCTATAGAATTCAGGCAAGCTACAAGCCAACTGCCCTTGTTATCACAAACCGTATTTGTGCCATGTTTAATTGGTGTGTCAAAAAACAATATCAGCTTGTTCAAGCTGACATTAATTCAAAGGTCTAGTTCATCAAATCCAAATAAAAATAAACTCAAGTAAAGTCACAAGTGGCACTAGTGATGTATCTAACCCTTTCAGACAACGTGATCTCACATCCTGCCAAATTTGTCCCAATAGTACATCCATCTACACACAATGAATCTCTTTTTTGGCTCTCCACATCTCCACAACGCTGGTCTTTATCTTCACATTCTTTATCTAGAGTGTCTTCCCTTCCTTTTGCATCCGACCTATGCTTCATCAATACCTCTGTCAATAAAGTATCACCTCCATTATCGTCTATAATGGTGTTCTCGATAATAATAGATCTGCACATACAAAATGCTCCATAAGTTTAGAATAGAGCATATAGATGTAAAACATAACAAAAAGTATAAACGAAATACCCACTTCCTAGAGAGCTCAAGCTTCCTTTGCCGCATCTTCTCCAAAACTGAAGATATTGGCTTTTGAACAAGTGGTATGGGCCTGAATGCTGCTCCTCGAGTTTCTAAGGATAAATAAAATCAAAACGTGAGAGCGTAAATGGAAACAATGCTTGAGCATGGCCAGATCATTTCATATGATGATGAATTATCAGTAGAATTGATACATGATTATGATGTGCTACAACTTACCTCGCAAGAGTCTCTGGGACTCAGATCGGAGTTGCTCTACATATTTTTTTCTCTCCTGAAAAAGATACAGGCAAAACATCAAGAATTCTTCAATAACATCGATAATCGAGGCAAATATCTACTTAAAGTATCGCAGTGCATAATCAATAACATTGAGAGTCATAATACCTTCTCGAGAATTCTTCCAGAAGCCGCAGTCTCTTTGGAACTTCCACCATCACCACTGCTTTTATGTTTTTTCTTCTTCGAATCGTCCTCTTCAAATGCATCCGAACTTTGCCGTTTCTTCTCCGGTTCCTCTATTAGCGGATCATTAGTTTCCTCTTCTATTCCCGGACTTAGATCATCGCCTTGTTCATTAATCTCAGACACAGAATCAAACTCCAAGGTTCTCTTAACCCTGGAAACATTTCCCGCTCCATCCAAACCAAGACTAGATTGATCCATTTCATCTCCCTCATCCAAAACCTTAGGTCCTAACTCCAATTGCCGGAGCTTATCAGATTCATCGAAATCTCGGCTATTCAATTTATCGTAACCTTCCGCTTCAAATTCAGACGTATTCAATTCCGGGAACGGACAGCTTTCATTAGACTGATCCTCGATCGTGAGAAAATCTTCCGATACTTCACTTGCTTTCTTCAAACGCTTAAGCTTTCTTCTCGATACAGGCGAGGACGATGCCTTGGGAGACTGAAGAAACTGGAAATCGTCGTCACTTTCCATTTCTGCTATGAATTTTTTTTCTCTCTCTCTCAATAATCGAAGGCGGAAAGACTGAGATTCGTGGAATTATTGAAGCTTGAATCTGAAACCCTAATCAATGAAATTACATGGAAACCGTACTGGAGTTTTGGCGGCAAAGTGAATTCGAAATTTTTCTTAAAGCGCAATAATGCGTTTTGTTCTTTCAACCAGATTGGCAAACAAGGTTTAACCCGCCAAAAATTACCGGGTCGTTAGATGACTAATGGAAATGGCATCATGTGATGACCTGTCAGTACGGCAATACATGTTTTAAATAATTGTGTCGGTCGGGTCAAAACGACATGTCGTTATTAAGGAAAGTCGTGCTGTGCTATTATGCTTGAGAATGAGTGTGATTCAATGATATTATGGAGTAGATGTCACTTCTCAAATAAATTACGGGTTGTTAATTTTAACATAATTCAACTAATTAAATATTAGTATTCATTCTTTAACGAAGATTTTAACATAATTCAATTGATTAGAAGATTTGAGATTATGATTAGAAGATTTGAGTAACTTCTCTTCAATTTGATGTAATAATTGAAAGACCAAAAAATTATCTCCCTCTAAAAAGAGAATTGACGTGATTAAGGCCTGAATTTATGATAAAATTAGGGACGTAAGTAGATTTAAAATTACACCCAACCAAACAATTTAATATAATATGGTCAGATTGATTAAACTCACTCACAGTTCCACTTCCACGACTTGGTCGATTTTTTCAATTTAAAATTGCACCTTAGCAATGAACTATGAAGCTTTGAAAATATCAAATGGTTACGAAAAACTAATTTTCAATGCAATTAAGTAGAAATGTCTTTTTTTAGGAGAAGAAAAAACAAGTTTTATAGTCATCATTAATCAATATTTGATGACTGTTAAGTAGCATTAACACAGTTTTTGATACACCTTCACTAAATATATCATTTTACACATTTATTTCAAATGAATTGGAAAAACTGATTTTCAACTTTCTAATATTTTGCCGCTGAATATTGAAATAAGAACAAGTTCCCTCTTGAATAGATATATGCAATAAAAAGAAATAAAAGGAGCATATGCAAAATGAAAAGAGAAGTGACAGTAAAAGTAACAATTACTTTGAAGAAATAAGAACCGCTTTTTCGCTTAAAAAAAAACCACTTTTACGAGTATCAAGGTTCCTACAAGAACAGTATGTAAATTTTAAATGCACAATACACTTTCAATGGAATCAGCAACGGGTACTGGAAACTCCATGTCAACAGCCAGAAATCTCAAATATGAATGTATCAGGAAGATTTATTCAAGAAAAATTATGCACCAAAGTTCCAAGTTGTTTCTGCACTTACTTTTGGAATTTTTGATTCTCCTGCCAGATTCACTGAAGCTAAAACCTGTTCAACAGAAAAAAAGGATGAAACTTTTAATATGAAGAAAATAGACAAAAAAAACGAAGGCTGCTATGACCTCGAGTTGTGGACCGACCACAGAAGTCGTGCTACTACACTCGTATCCCAGAATGTTAAAAGTTACCATTGCCTCTGAAGATAAACAGTCTAGTTTATAATTGATGAAACTAGTTCCAAGGAAAATACACAACAGGTTTCAAGATCACAACAGACAGAATCTCAGCCGAAACCACCACCTTAACCTTGCCGCATTCTCCCACTTCTCAAATGCTACATACTAATGTGTAATGTGTTGCCAAGACTTCTTATAGTGAATAATTCTCTCTAATGTGCTGTTAAAGAATGTGTCTCATTTCAAAAAATTACTCTTAAATGCATAGGCAAACTCAACCTCATTTATTAACTCCTTCAGGAGTCGTTTGGGTAGTGAGTTGGGGGTTACACTCCCCTAATCACTGTTTATTTCCCAGTTTTGAAACCCAATATGATAGGGTTGTTAACCGGCTCTTAACAAACCTATTTATTTTCACAAGTTCAACATATTTTACGCTTAACAAACTCAGTGTTTTATACAAACCAAACCAACCCCCTGCTTAACAACCAAACAACCCTTCAAAGTTCAAACCATGTCCTAGTACCAATTTTAGATATGAAGAGCCTAACTCAAAACCGGTTCCAATCATGTATGTTTTGTACTGTGCACATGTGGACGGCCCAAAAAAGCACGATGCAAATGATAATAAATTGAGCATACTACAATAGCTATTTAAATCTAACTAATACATATGTCCTATAGTTGTCTCAAACCCAATAAATCAAAAGATTAAAGAACAAAATGCCCAATATTTCTCTACCACAAATCCGAACCAGAAAATATTTCCAAAAAACGAAACCCCAATTTCAAATGTCAGAATATTGCCCCAGTTGAGTATCTAGTAATTCCTATAGGAAACCCCTCGTTTCAATTCCATATGTTGAGTCATTGACTCAAGGGAGAGATCATTTTTATTATAATACAGATAACTATATTTTCATGGTAAAATTCAAAATTCTCATAAAACTCCCATGGTTGTCAATTGTCAGCAAGTAAGGTTCCTTTCGTCCATTATTAAGAAGTAATGAACTGGTTGCTAAATGTTTGATTGAACAAGTCAGGTTGAATAAAAAAAATTTCACGACCAAGTAATCCACTTCCAGGGCAGACTAAAGGAATTATTTAATAGAACAAAACTAGATCAGATAGATTCATTTCATAAGCCCATCAATTAAAATAAAATCTGCATAAAATAATTATGAGTAAGATGCGTGTGATACCACGACAAATGATGTGCACGGATATGATTATAGACAGTGAGTAGACGCAACATTAAATCATACTCCTAAATAGTAGTCTAATGAGTAAGAAACTGTCCTTTGATATTAGGTTCTTGAATTATCAAATCATAACTACTAAAATGTAATTTCAGTGAGTAATCAAAAACAATTCAAGATTCCTACTAAGCTACTAACATGCAATATCCATTCAAGAACGATATGATCCCGAAATAAATCATCTACCTTAAAACTTCCATCCCCCTTCAAATTCTTTGACCATTCTAATCCCAGTGCCTTGCTAGTGGTTTGATAAGTAGCCTTGAAAACATCATCACCATAAACCTTGGTAGAAACTGAAAAATCCCACGCATTCTTTGCAACATCATAGGACGGCTCAAAAGTGGTGACTCCTCCATGGACATAAGTATACTTCCATTTACTATTTCCAGAACCAAGAACATGATTAGCAGACACCTTATTAGCTGAATCCAAAACTAGGGCACCTTCCAGAATTGTTCTATTAGCTCCCGAACTATGAATATAGGTCAAATTCAACGGTTTCTCCGCCACTTTAACAGTATTCATAAACTGAAATCGAAAATCCTGAAAAATAAACATGCAATAAATCAATTATTCAGCAAGGATTTTACACTCAATTCCGACAAGGATTTCCAGCAATCAAAATAAAACTTCCATTTTTGAATTGGAATAATTGAAGTACCTTTTTGGGGACGTTGTAATCGATGATGAAGAAGCCTGGTTTTTCAACGGCGAGAGCTAAGCCGTTTATGCTAGGGCCATTGATAATGGTAGCATCAGTAATGGAAGCTCGGAGTTTGACGTTACCGACGTTAACGGCAAGACTGGCGCCGGAACTGTTATCGTCGTATTTGGTCTTGACGGTCGTCCTCATGGTTAATGACGGCGGAGGAGGAAGAAACAGGCTAGTCCGCAATAGGAGACCGTACCCGATGTCTTCGTTTTTTTTTCAATTCGATAGTCGTTGCCTTTCTTTTTCTTTTTTAACCAAATTGTGGGCCTTCGAATGTGGGCTTTTCATTTTTTTAAGATTTAAAATTTATCTGAAATGTGATGGAATTTTTAAATTTGATTTCGAAATAGTTTTCAAAACTACTTTGTTTCTAAAATATATAATATTGTTCAAATCTATAGTTATGTACTCATCTTTTAACTTCTATGATTATTTTTAAAGAAATTTGAATATGTTGTTGCGTAAAAATGGAGAGCTTCCACGTAGGCAACGAACTTAATATATGGGACGAGTCAAAGGTAGTGTGCTGTTTCGATGGCGTGCTACATAAGTACATGCACAGGAAAGAAAAAGAGCATCAGTGTGGTGCCGGCCTAACACCCTCCGATGCTAAAGTCAGAGAAAGCAAAGCTAGTGTGCCGGAGAAAATAGTGGTAGAATTAGTTACCTAATGAATGAATTTATTCTCCTATTTATAGGTGAATATGTTGATGACATCATCGTGCCACGTGTCGCATCAGGATTGGACCCGCGTTGCTTCTCAATTACGTGCGCTTGCGGGTTACGTCATGTGTCATTTCCTAATCGGACAGTTGCATTCGGTTTAAATATGTAGGTCTTTGCTGGAGACTGCGTAGCCAGGTCTTTTCAGGTTCGTAGACTTTATGACTAGGCACTGCGGTCAGACCAGGTGTCCAAGTACTGCGGTCAGACCAGGTGTCCAAGTACTGCGGTCAGACCAGGTGCCCGAGTACTGCGGTCAGACCAGGTGCGTAGACATTTTTATCAAGTTGTAAAATTCCATGTGTAATCCAATTCCACCTCATAACAGAATACGTAACAAATTTTAATAATTATATGTCTCAAATTTATTAAAACTAACTGATAAAAGATTATATTTTATAAATTCATAAATTCTAAGTTTTCCCATATAATTATATCATTTTTTTAGTTAAATTATATCATATTTTATTCACTTTATCACATTTCATGCATTCAATTATTTTTTATTTTTTTTTTTGTGAAAATACACCAAAGTACCAAGAGATTAGTTAAAGAAAAATAAAAACCAGAGACTAAAATTACACACACAAAAAAAAAATCAGTTCGCAATCTCTTCGGAACATACATCATGTGCGCCTGATTCTTAACATTTCGCTGGAAAAGGCGGTAATAACAGTAATTTACCTATGGCGCGTAAATACCATCAGCCCAAGAAACAAAACCAGAAACAAAACAAAAAAAGCTCAATAAAAACCAAACATTCATTCCCATTTCAAATAATTGCAAAAAGAAAAGAAAAGGAAAAAAAAAAAGCCAAACATTCCTCAAATCGTGCCCTCACGACACCTACGAACAAGGACAACCTTTCTTTTAAAGTCTTTGCATTTTCATCCTCTCTTCTCTTCTCTTCCAATCAAACAGAATTCCATAGCCTCACCTCTCCACAGGGGAGGAAAAGGGGTAAAAGAAAACTACCCCTTTTTCCCTTAAAAAAATTAATTAATTTAATTTTTCTATGAGGAAACTTTGTCCTAATTTTGACAATGAAAATGGGCTGGAGACAGTTCTGGAGGTGCCTATACCGGAGGAGATGTTCTTGAATATGGGCACCAATGCGGCGCTGCGATGGCAGAATCTACGGGCTCTGATGAAGGCTCAGGCTGCTGAAAATAATAATAACAACAATAATAATAATAACAAATCTTCTCATCTTTCAGCAGCTTGTAATAATGAGTTTATGGCTTTGCTTAAGCTTGTTGGTTCTCCTTTGATTCCATTCCAGGTCCATCTTGATCTCACTTTTACCCGCTCTTTCAGAGATTGTTCCATTGTAAGCACCCTTTTCCTCATCCTCTACTTTACAATTTACATTATTTTTGTTGGGTAATTTTTTTTTTTAATATTTGTGAATATAGGATTAATCAATTTTACAGGATTGTCAACCATACTAATACGTTTTTGTTTCCTGTTTCTAGTTTTTAATTTTTTTTAAAAAAATGTATGTTTAGTACCGTTCTAATTTATCTTTTTGATTTTAAAAAACATTTCTAAAATTTTATAGTGTTTATTGGAAAAAAAATTATGGTTTATTGTTCATCGTTCTTATTTCCATTTTTTACTCGTTTTTCAACATAGAAATTACGTAATAAATATAAAAAAAAAGCTTTCAAATAAAATTACTATTTTCTAATTAGATATTTTAAAATCAATGAAAAAAATATATTATCCGACGTCGAAAAAATAATGATAAATAAGAAACAATTTATCAATCTAAAAAATAGAAAAATCGCATATTTTAAAAATCAACAAGAATGCGTAAACTACGTCATATATGTGATTGATTTGAATTCGATGAAAAATGAAACATAGGAATAGTTTTCAAATAGAATTAGTATTTTCTATTTAGAAATTTTAAAATCAATAAAAAAAAAAGATAAATAAGAAACAACTAATTTTAAAAATCGACAAGAATGCATAAACTACATCATATATGTGATTGATTTGAAAAATGAAACATAGGAAGCGTCGACGGCAAAATATATAGTACAACAATACGTGGCGGCGACCGGAGGTGCGGCCGCGTTGAATACGGTGAACAGCATGTATGCAGTGGGGCAAGTGAAGATGGTTGGATCAGCAATGCAGCAAGGAGACGAGAGTGTGCAGACGAAGGGGAAATGTGAAGTTGGTGGATTTGTGCTATGGCAAAAGAATCCAGATTTATGGTATCTTGAACTTGTAGTTTCAGGATTTAAGGTTAGTGCTGGAAGTGATGGTAAACTTGCTTGGAACCAATCCTCCTCTCAGCCTTGCCATGCTAATAAAGGCCCCCCTAGACCCCTCCGTCGCTTCTTCCAGGTATTTTCTTAATTACTATTTTCTTTAACTTGAATGATTTATACCATGGAAACAAATATTATCCGAAAAATCTTCATCAAGCACTTTCAATTTATTTCAACTTTTTTTATTCGTTTTTTTTCCCATATAAATATTAAGCAGTTTTTTAAATCCTCATTAATTTTTTTTACTTTTTATTTTGGATAACTGCAACATCTTTATAGTTTAAAAATGATTTTCAACATTATTGTAATCTGTAAAATTGTTTAATACACTTCAAGAAAGGGTTTACAAAAAGGAGAATTATTGATTAGGGTAGAGTGGAGTCAACTAGATGTATTGAATTAAATTACTACGTATGATAAACACGTGCTCCAAATTGATTAAAAAAAATTAAAGAAATGGTCTCATATAACATATTTTTCCATACTAATTATTGAAATTTCATGAATTTTTAAAATTTACTCAAATAATATTTAAGCAGCTCAATAATATTATTGAATTATTATTTGTTGGTTTTTTCTCTCTCTCAATTAGTTCGGTAAGTTTAATGAACTACTATTTGTACCCAAATAATATGTTCAATAAATTTATTGAACTATTATTTGTTAGTTTTTTTCCTTTTATCGGTTCATGCTATTTAAATAATTTTTTAAAATTTCTGACATTTTAATAATTAGTATGTAAAAATCTATTATTTGTGCATTCAATTTTATACATTACAAGGATCTTTCAAATCTTTACACTATAAGAATGTGATGTATAGGTAAACTATAGAGGCGTGATTTAATATTATATATAAAATCTTCTATTTGTGTGTGATAAATAATAATTAGTTTAAATTTTGATTTATTTACTTTTATCTTTGGAAAAAAAAAACAGGGATTGGACCCAAGGTACACGGCAAATTTATTCCAAGGCGCCGTATGCATCGGAGAAAAAGCGATAAACAACGAAGACTGTTTCATTCTAAAACTAGAAACCCCCTCCGATTTACTCCGTTCCCAAAACACCCCTCACGTTGAAATCGTCCACCACACAATCTGGGGTTATTTCAGTCAAAGAACAGGCCTCCTAATCCAATTCGAAGATACGAAATTAGTGAGAATGAAATCCCTCAAGAAAAACGACACCGTTTTCTGGGAAACGAGCATCGAATCGACGGTCGAAGATTATCGATATGTCGAAAATATTAATATAGCTCACAGTGGTAGAACGACAGCGAGGTTGCATAGATATGGAGAAGCTCATAATCACAGAAGGAAAATTGAAGAGACTTGGAGAATTGAAGAGGTTGACTTTAATATTTGTGGTTTGTCTATGGATTGCTTTTTGCCACCGTCCGATATCAAGAGGGATCAATCTGACGGTGGAGATCACGCTGGGATTTTAGTTTAGGATGCCTTTGCTTTTTATACGACAACATTAACATTTAATCATGATTTTCTTTTATATATACGTGTAAATAGCCTTATTAATATAATATAGTAGGGATTTACATCAATTCTATTCTATTCTATTTGTTATTTTTCCTTTGTTAAGAATTTAGTTTGTTTATTTACATTTCAATCCTGTTTTTTTCAATCTCTTCAAATTTTGTAGCTTATTTTTTTTAACAACAATAACCATTTCTCGTGAGTCTAAAATTAGGAAAATAATGGATTCACCTACTAAATTATTAAAAAAATTATTGAATTAATAAAAGGGGTAATTTCATCAATAATCAAAGCACTATGTCTAATTACATCAGTGATTGGTAAACATAAAAAATTACAAAAAAAACCTAGCACCACCGCATGCGCCAGTCTAAAGATGGAAAAGACCCTCGCCTAACAACCGTCATAATTGCACAGCTATCGTTTGGAAAACGTGAAAATTAAAATTAAAAAAAAAAGAGTGATAATCAAGGGAGGTAATGAAAATCTTGGATTTTTTAAAAAAGGAAAAAATAATAACGTTCTAACATTGGAACAAAAATTGAAAATTAAAATAAAAAACAGAAATTAAAGAACACGGTGAGACACAGAGGTACGAAGAAGGAAATGGAAAATCGAAGCAATATGTGGAGCAAAAACAAAATCTTGGAGGAGAGATCGAAGATGATAAACAAGTACAACGAAGAAAGACATAATCAAGAAAAAACAAAGAAGAACGAGAAGGAACAACATATTGGCGAATCGAAATCCCTAGAAAAGGTATGTTCTTGTTTTTTCCAGTAGATATGTTATTGTTATTGTTTTGAAGAATAAGAGACAGAATACATGAACAGAAAAGATGGAAGTGATGAAGAACAAGAAGATGATGATGAAGAACCAAAGGATATGAAAATTGAGGTAACAAAAAAAAAGTTTATATTTGATAAATTAACTAAAACATTTAAATCTACAATCTTTTATGAACTGTTTATAAAAATAAATCTGAGAACTAATATTCATTGCCTAATTCCTACGATTTTGAAAAGGAAATTGAAAGTGAAGGTGAAGAACTCTTGAAGAATAAGAGGTGGAAACTTGGGAAAAAGGTAAGTCAAATATATATGTCAAAAAAACCTTACTAATTTCTCAACTAAAATTATAAACAATCTTAAATTATTGAAAACACATCTTGTGTTTAGGCAGAAGTTAACAGGGGAAACATTGATGAATAAAGGGAAAAAGCATCGTGAACACAAGGTATGAATATGTAAATCATGTTTTCGAACATTATTCGGACTATATTAAAATAAATGAAATTAAGTATGGAAAATGAAAAATTTCAAGGTCCAAAATATATAGTGAAGCTAGAGAATTGGTATCGTAACAAGAAATATCAACCTTACTGAAAGCATGGGACAATTGTGAAGATGGTAAAGAAATTGAGTAAAGAGCAAAAGAAAAAATTCAAGCAAGGAGGAAAACATGGAGGATGAAAAAAGCGTTGAAAAAGAACACTCATACAAGGAAGAAGACCCAGAATATTTATATTTGTTAAACATTGCTAAATTATCATCTACATTGTAAACTGTCGTGAATAATAAAATAATTTTATTTTATTAATTTACATGTTTATTCAATTTAAGATTAAATTGTGTCGAGTTTATAAGAGATGATAACATTTTTATCAACATGAGCTCATTTAGTAAGATAAAAAACAAAGCTACCTTAGATTTAGGTCCAATGCAAACAATATCATATATGACTGATACAAACCTCATAAGTTTGCAAATTCTAGTTATGTTGATTATCAGTCTTCCTCCTTTCGTTGTGTTAAAAATATTAACCTCATAAGTTTGCAAAAATAAATTGGTGATGGAATATGATTTCTACATTAATACGCACGAAATTTATATGGACGACGATGTATCTTTTTTTTGTTACTCAGTTTGTGATTCTTTTTAGAGGTAATATCTATGAAATTTAAATTTGTGAACAAAATTTAATTATTTACGTGTTTATTAAAAATAAATGATATTAAATATTTACCTTTTATAAATTCAACAAGATTTTCATTTATCAATTGGATTTAAATGCTTATTAAAAATAAATATATGGTTCGAACATCGCTTATCCATTTTTTTTCCTTCTGGATTCTTCTTTGTCACTATTTTTTTCTTCTTCAAATTACTAAAATTATAAATATTCATTATGAGCACAAAAAAATGTAGTTAAATATTTATCCATGTTTAACAAAAGTAAATATGTATTTAAATTATTCATGATAGTTTACAATGTACATGATAATTTAACAGTGTTTAACCAATATGAATATTCTGGGTCTTCTTCCTCGTATGAGTATTCTTCTTCAACGCTTTCTTCATCCTCCATGTTTTCCTCCTCGCTTGAATTTGTAAAGTATTCAAATTCTTCCAAAATTTCTTTTCCTTTTATCGTCGTTTTCTTTTTTCTACTACGAGATTTTGATTCCTATTTCATGATGAAAAAGAATAATTTTTTTAAAGACTTCGGACTTGTAGAAGACGTAAACAAATTATCGTCAAACCGGCCACTGTGATAAATAAGAGTTTCAACATATCAACCCATCCTATTATGAAAAAAAAAAACAAACAAACAATAAAAAACGATAATCAGATGAATTTAAAAATTAACAAACTGAGAGTGTAAAAAAAAACGGAACGGAGCAAACAAACCTGATGAAAAATGGAAGCAAAACAATGCAGATATTAAACTCGGATGGATGAATAAAAACACAGAAAATAGTTCTTCGTAATAAGAATAAAACGAGAACACTAATAAAATCAGAGAAAAAGAAAAAACACAAATGGAAGAACCCGTGAGGAGATCAAATTACAAACGAATATTAATGGCAGATAGGCGTGAATTAAGGGATATCATATCAAGAATTTAAAACCGTAATATTTGGTTTTAAATTTAAACGAAATTTTTAAAAACTGAAAGAAAAGGCAAGTAGCAGATTCTATGGGATTTCAAAAACATTAAAAATCTGTCATAAAAATGTAAAATATTGTAAACAGTTGTAACATGGGTAAAGTCGTCTCTAAAAATTTGAAAACCACCATCTACGGCCTGTAAAGTTTATTATTATAATTAATTGTGAAATCACATTATGGTTGTAATTAAGGCCACCGAACTGATATAATATGTAAAAATTTCTTTATGAAAAGTTTTACAATATGTAATGATTAATCTTTTGATTATTGGTGACTGGCGTTTATATATAAATATAATCAATTTATAATAAAAGATGATATATTTTTCAATACAACAAGTTAATAAAAGGTTAAAGCTAGAAGTATAATAAAGTTAAATGTTAAATCCCCACACATTAGATGTTTTTGTTAGATATTAATATATTAAAATTGAGAGAGGGAATACTTGAATCTCCGACCTTATGGGAATGAAACCAGTGTTCAACTGAACTATGCTCATATTCCACACATTAGATATTTAAGGGCATGTTTGGTTTATGATCCAGATCCAATTTTATGGATATGGATTCAAGGAATAAGGTGGATTCTTCTGAATTGTTGTTTGGTTGACAATTCTTTAAAAAATGAATCCAGATACAATTTTTTTAAGCCAAATTATGAATTCTTCATTTTTATGAATTCCTCATTTTTATGAATTCCAAGAATCTAACCCATTTAACTCAGAAAATTGAAAACACGGGATTTACATTAAATGAAATGCAATCCCGTCAAAAAATGTTCGGACATGACTACGATGGGTTGTTGACAAGAATTGTTTAGCATAAAAAAACTAAGAGAAGAGAAGTGTGAGGGTTGATGGAGGAGAGAGAAACTTATGGGTTTGATTGAGATTGATATGGAGAAAGATAATAAGGAAAAAAGATGGAATGGACATGAACTTGAGTTGAGATTTTACATATAATGAAAGAGGGGGTTTTTAACGTCTATTTATCAAATTAAAAGGCAGGAGATTGATTTTTTGGTTTTGGAGAAAGAAGAAGATTATCTTATTTAGGTTGAATTTCTAATCCTTAAATAAGAATTATTAAATCAAGGAAGATTGATTTGAATTCAAAATTAAAAAAAGTAAATTATAAATTAAATGATAGGTTATCAATAAGATATAGTTTTTAGGAGAGATAAAGGGTAATTTGATAAACTATAAAATCAGAAACTACCAGATCACCACCAAAAATGGTGTTTCTTGGGTATTTTTTATTTTGATTGTAATTTGCTATTAATTTTGAAATTGAGTGAATTAAAATGGTTATATCTATAATTAATTCTTTTACATTTATTAAAAAAAAACTATTAATGGGAAAAACTACCGATTTTTTTATGGGCTAATAACATGATTAGACGTATTTAAGTCCTTAATTACAAACAAAATGGAAGAGACCATTTAATTACATCGATAGACGTGCACCACTTGTTGTCATTGTTAAAGTACGGATATGCCCCTGCACGTGATGGACCTGTCACACGCTATATTCTGATAATCGTGCACCGCCTAAAAAAAATTGCATTTATTATAATATTTGAAAAGAGGGCGGGAAATTAGGTAAAAAACTGAGGGCGAAAAATCTGGGATTTAGGGGGGGGGGGAGATCCGTATTTTTCAATTCAAAAGCGGATTCTATATAGAAAATGAGGACAAGAAAATCAATTTTGGGAGAGAAATCTAATGATCAAATCTGGAAAAGCGGTAACCATGAATGATAGAGAAGAAGATGAGATTGTGAAAGAAATACACAGCGATGAAGAAAACGAAAAGGTACGATTATATTCTTTAACAACTAATGTCGTATTTTTGTTCATTACTAAGATTATCTCTTCAATGAAATAGAAAAAATCTACTGATAAGAATGAAGATTTCCTAAATGAAATTGAAGACATTGAAAAAAAGGAGTCCGAAGAGATGTCAGATATGGAAAATACTGAGGAAGACGAGGTTAGAAATAAATGAATTGAATATTGATTTTTCTGAGTAAAATGAATATAAGCAAGAAAAATTACCTACTTTTATTTACAAAATTTGTATATTTTTGGGGAAAACAGGATTTTGATGGTATGAATGAAGTGAATGCTGATGAAGAAGAAGAAAACCCCAAAAAATGTGGAAATAGGAAAGTAGGGGTTTCAGAAAAAAAAAATTTCAAAGGTATGTAAATATAAATTGCATTATTGAAAGCAATATCATAAAAGAGAATATAAATTACAATTTGATAGATTTTGGTTTGCAATGGCAGGGGAAAATACAATCTTCCGAAATGACACAAAAAAAAGATCACAAGGTAAGCATCTAAACCTTTATCTACAGTTTTATATCATGTCATGTGTTTTATAATTTGATTTTGTTAAATTTAATACTACAGAAAATACTGTTATATGATCGGAAATATGATTTTGCTAAATTTCAACTCTACAATTGTATAATGTTATATGAGTTATGTGATTTGATTTTGTTAAAATTTATCTCAACAGTATATAATATTATACGATATCTGAAATTTAATTTTGTTAAATTTAATAATACAATAACATATTGTTACATGAGTTATGTAATTAGATTTTGTTAAATTTATAATCAATTTATATTAAAATTATGGACAGGGGCTTGCTTTCATTGTGAGCCTGAAGGACTGGCACAAGGACAAAAAAACACATCTTTACACAAAGCAATAAAAAATAGTAAGTATGCTTAAAAGACTTAAACCAGGGCCCATAAAAAGACTGAGAGAATGTTGTTTCAAAAACATCTTAGAACTAGGTATGGTCAACTTCCCACCAAAATTGATGCAACATTTGATAGGGAGGATAGTCAGCAATTCAAACCCAGACATGCTCAGTTTCAATTTCGATGGCAGAATCGAGACCTTCGGTATTAAGGAGTTTTGTATCGTCACTGGTCTTTAATGTGGTGAAGAAAGGTATATTAATCCTGCCTCCCTTCCTAAGAGCTCCATAATAGAGCAATTCTTCCCTGGTAGAAGTAACATAGACCGGGGTGATTTTGAGAAGACCTTCAACCAGTATGATTTTGAAGATGAAACAATGTCTGAAAAAATGGCTAATATATATGTCCTTTATTCAATGTTGCTGCCAGTGGCTAAAACAACAAACATAAAAAAGTTGCACCTAAGATTGGTAGAAGAAGAAGATGATTTCGATAGATATCCATGGGGAAGAGTGAGTTACTATGTGACCCTGAACAGTATCAAGAAAGTTAGAGACTCTCCATAGACAAAATTTCATGCTTTAGACGGTTTCCCACATGCATTAATACTTTGGGCAATTGAAGTGTTGATAGCTTTATCAAGGGACAACTTATTTGCAACACGAATTGACTCAAAATACCCAAGGATATTGAATTGGCATTCATCTAAACAAGGGGATTGGAAATTGTACGAAAATGATGTATTCAACTATAACGTCCCGTTACTTTTGGGGGTAAATTTTATTTATTTTTTATTATTATTTTATTTTTATTTTTATTTTTATTTATTTATTTTAAATCAAAGCTTTTAAAAAAATTAGTTTAAATTCCGAAATTTCGATTTTAATAGTTATTTTCGTCCGAAATTCATTTAAATCGTTTTAATACTTTAAATTGGTTTCGGTGATATTAATAATTATTAATGGGCCAATTAATAATTATTAATCACCTTTAGATTTATTTAAGAGCTTCGGGTTTCGTTTTTAAAGTAAAAACAAAAGAGGGACGTAGGCGTCTTTTCCCAAATTCTTAAATATCTAGAAAACACTATTCAATCATCTTTTAAATATCAACCAAAGGCAAATTTTACTCAAATTTCTTTTCCTTTCTCCTCTTGATTACCGTGGGTATCAAACCCTCTCCAAATTTTGGTTTTTCTTTATTTCTCGGTGGATCGTATCGATTCTACTTCCGTTGGAAAGCCCTTGGCCCGAGGATCATTTCCAACCTACCGATCGAGATTTTCGCTCGTTTTCTCGAGGCCTTAAGGAATGTCAAAGTTTCTAAAACTTGAAGTGAATAGTATTTTAATGGAGGTTTTGAGTTGGAATCTTCGAATTCATTCATCGAAGCTTGAAGGTTTCAATCGGGGAAGTCTTTTTAGTCAATTTTAGTAACTTTCCCTAAACCCTAAAACCGAGTTTGAGCCGGAAACCCGTCCCTTGTGATTTTTCCTCTTTTGGCCTTGTTTATGATGTTAGGTTTATTGTGTTTTTGCTTTTTACTTAATTTTTCGGAAATCGATTGTTGATCAAAACCCTAATATACGGATACCCATTGTAGTTGCGAACCTCCAAAGTATCCGAAACCAACCCGAATCACCTCTAAAGTGTATAAAAGCCTGAAAACCAAACCCGAACCCTAATTTTCCTAGTATGGCCGAGAGCACCATAGGGAGGAAATCCGGGATTTTCGTTGTTTTATGCGTTTAGATGTAGTTTAAATGTTTTCCGGTTAATTAATATTATTTAGGTGTAATTCGTTTGTAGGATTGTGATTTGATCGTGGAATTGCAACCTCGGATTGAAGGAACTATTTACTAAATTTGCGGAATTTTCTTTAGTAAATTAATTAACGATTAATTACGGATCCGTTAATAACATGCAATTGTGATCAAACCGTAATATAAATATAAGGTTTTTCGAAAACTTACATTGTAGATCTATGGAGAATCGGTTGGGGTTTTCTTTACAGCATCAATCCACTTCACCAAGTCTTCTATGCTATATCCCGATCATAAACCAACCCGACTTGTGGGAATCGAACCGGAAGAACAAAAGAATAAGAAGAAAAATTCTTCTTATTTTTCTATGCCAAAATCGGCAATATGGGAGACTAAAAGAGAGAACTTTGTGATCAATATCCAGTGTAAAATATGAGCACCCAATGGTCATATTTATAAGAAAAATAAGAGTTTGTTTCCTAATCAAATTAGGATTCTTATTTCTTTTAATTTAAATAATCAAATTAATTAAATTAAAAAAAATAAAATAAATAAAAAACAAAAAAGCGTCAGCCACATTAGGAAAAGAAAACAAATTTTCTTTTTAAAATTGACATGTGGCGTGGGCAGATAATGCTTTATCTTTCCTTTTTTTTTTATATATATATTTATCTTTTATCTTATATGTATTTATGATTTAGAAAAATATAAATAATAAATTCTAAATAAATACATAAATGCCAAAAATTCATATATTAATTAATATTGAACTAAATCAATTTAATTAATTATTTTGGGTAAAATACTAATTTGTTTCAAAAACAAATATATTTAATTCTCTCATTTTATTATTAAATTAAATAAACTAATTATTTAATTAATAATATTAATTATTAATTTCTATTTAAATAAACTCTTTATTTAAACAATTAATATCTCCCTTATTTAAGTAATTTAATTACTTAAATATAATTATTTCTTCCTAGTTAAATTAATAACTTGGTTAGTTACAATGATATATGGACTAGCATAAGAACCTGATGGACCTATAGATCATGGGCTCCAATAATTATTAATTTACTAATTAAACTCATTAATTAATTAATCATAATTATTAACTTAGGGTAATTCCACTATAAACCCTAAGTTGAACTCCCCTCACTATAGATGGGTTATGTCCATTTGTTATTAAGTTTGTTTTGACATATCCTTCACGTGGTAATCTCATAATTACAACTGGGTCAAAATTACCGTTTTACCCTTGTAATTATCTCTTTTATCCTTGTGTACCCGATGATTCTCTAATGAACATTTTTCTATAGTTTTCAAGTATAGAACGATCCTTCTCGGGCCAGTGAGAAGGTGGGGCCTCATGTTCAAGTACCGAATCATTACAACAAGGGAGATACCTAAAGTTCCTAAGTTAGAATAGTGTCGCACTAACACTTTCATTTGTTTTAGGAAAGTTATGAATGTCATCTTGTATAGAAATGTTCCCAAGCACTATTTTAGTCATTTCCTCGAAACGGGAGTTTATCGAGTGTATCAACAGATTACCCTCAACTATGTGAATCAAAGGAAAAGACTTCATTAATGTGAGTTCACAACATACTCAGGATTGAGACGTATCAATCTTAATAACGTAAATTTGATATTATAAATCATTTCCTATCAACGGTGTTATTTAGGAATCGATTTATTATCCTGGTCCAGTCTTATATAAACTCATTATATATGATGTTTCCACTTGCATCTACATCATGCTAATGATTTGGATCAAATCAGTGAACAACATCAACATTGTTACCAGAATAAGGTTTCCTAACCGTATTCGTTTACTGTAGACTATTTGAGTTACTATCTTGGACTAGATCCACTTTATATCTCATAGTAGTCAAGATTACATAATTAGTAACTCTGGAATTTTCTATTAATGTTTGAATATATAACGAATATCAACATATAATAAATTGCACAAAATTCACTAAAATAATACTTTTATTTATTCATAAAATATTCTATTACAAATTACGAATTCTAGGGCATAAATCCCAACAGTATAGTGATTTGGCCAAAATCCGGCTTAGTCCACTCCCGAGCGCCTCTCGGGAATTTATTACCTTTTCCGAGAGCAAAGTATAACCCAATCCTTTCACGGGATCAAGATCAAACCCAACTCTTATAGATGGGATTAGTTTGATGACCATGAATAAGAAGGTTGAGAGATTAACAAGCTTGGTTGAAAACTTTATTGGCTCAAATCAAAATCCAATAGATGGCGATAATAACAGTAAATAAGATGATGAACAACAGGTAACAAGATTATTTATTACGCATGATTTCGTATAAATTTACTATTTTACATTATAAAATCAGTACTGGAATAACTTTTATCAAATTTAAACAATAGGAAAGCCGAAAGGAGGGAAGTGATAATCAAAGGGATGATGGAATTATAAGAGAAACCAGTGAACAAGTTTTATTAAAAAAATAAAATGTGTGTATCTGAATCAAATATATTTGTTTTTCCTATTTAATGGAATTTGTAAATTGTTTACACTATAGGGAGAACATGGAAATAATGAAAATGAGATGCTGAAGAAATCATTTGACAGAGATAATGTTGGATTCATATTTACAAACTCTTGACAATGAAGAGGTATTAATCATTAAAAAATGCATTCATTACAAAAAATTACAATATATAATTATGATATACATTTGCAGGAGATTGAAGGGATACACAGGAAGAGGAAAAAATGATGAAAAAATGGGAAGACTGGAAAAGAAGACTCCGGAGATGTAAATGCTGGAAAAAAAAGATCTGAAAAGAAAGGGTTAAAAATAAAGAGGTAATGTTTATTTATGATTCTCAAAAAGTATGACATTTTTTATAATGTTCAAAACTGATAGACTATTAAACATTTCAGGAAATTGCACTTAGACCAAGATCCCAACGGCAGAAAAAGAAAAACCAATCAACTACAGCACCTTACACAGAGGCTTTCGGGAGGACAGATAAACCTCAAAAAGCCTTTACTCAAGAGATGAGAGACAACACACCAATATATTGTTGGGGATTGAGGCCTCTAAAAGAGTTCTCAAGCGGAAGTCCCACGGATCTTTCCTTGCAGTATAATATTAACAAAATCTAAATGCATAAACAGAATACTAACCCTTGTCGAGAAGTGTCTGACTCTTCCTCGTTCTTCGATGGTTACGATCCTGGGACCACCAAAAAGATCTTCCTCACTAAGCACAAAAGAGAATCGGTGCGTAGGCACTATCTCCTTTGGAAAAAGGAAAATTGGGAAGAAGAAATTTTCTTCCCAATACCCTATGGGCGGCGGCCAAGAGAGAGGGAGGAGAGGAATTTCCTGAGTCTTTACTTTAACTCTCTTAGTTGTGTGTTTTGGGGTCACCCCAAAGTTCCTATTTATAGGAAAACTAAGGTCTCAGAAAATCTTTTGAATATCTTTTAATTAATGAATAATTAAATAAGATATTCTAAAATATATTTGAATAATAAAGATATTATATTTTATTCCATAATAGAATATCTCATATCTTTTATTTAAATTAATCAATATTAATTGAAATATATTATTCCATATCTTCCATTTAAATTAATCTCATTAATTTAAAATAAGATATTCATATATTTTAAATAATAAAATGTAAAACCCTTAGTCAACAATTTGACCAAAGTGGCGTGTGACCCATGGTTGGGTCACACGCCCCTATCATCATCACATGACAATATTGTGCATTTTATTTTCCTTTTATTTAATGGAACAATTCCGTTAAATAATTAAATAAATAAAACTCCTTTTATTTACTCCAATAAATAAAACTCCTTTTATTTATTTCCTCATTTAATTTGATAATTTCAAATTAAATATTTAGATAGACTCTTCTATTTAAATCCCCATTAATTTTGGACAACACAAAATTAATTTAATTAACTAGACTCCTCTATTTAATCTCTTATAATTAAATAAACTCTTCTATTTAATAATTAAATAGACTCCTCTATTTAATTCCACCAATAATTAAATAATTAAATAGACTCCTCTATTCATTTCCAATTTTCCAAAGAGAAATTAATCGTATTAATTTATGTTCTCGAGTACATGCGTTAGCTCGGAGGACTTAATGGACCTATAGGACTAAGCTTTAATGATCCAGAATTACCTTTGATTAAAACTCTTAATCAATTAATTCTCATTCATTAACTCCTAGATAACTCCACTAAATATCTAGAGTTGCACTCTTAGTACTATAGACATAGTTATGTCCATTGGCTATAATCATTAACTACACTTTGATCCTTCACAAGTTAGTTCGTATCCATGCCTAGGTATTTACACCGTATTAACCTCCATGATACATCTTATTTCTTAAGCCCAACTGATTCTCCAATGAACAACCTTACATAATCTCCATTATGCGTCTTTAACCTTTTCCTTGATCAGAGGAATATAGGGCCCCGTTGTTCAAGACCGAGTCAGTCCATAAGGGAACTACTTATCTACTTTCCTATATGGAAAAGAGTGAATTCTAATTCTTGTGTAATTACGTTCCCAGCTATAAGCAAGATGTAATCCCCAAAGTGGGAGGCATATTGAGCGAACTATACGAGTCACTCTCACCTATGCAAATCAAAGGTTTGTCCCTTGCAAACAGAAGTTCGTAATCCACTCAGGATTAAGATTAATTGTACATGATCAACTGGTTGATAAACGAAGTGTCTTTCTGTAACGGCTTTCCCAGAAGACAGTAAGTTTATCTTAGTCCAGTCTACTACAATCTCTATTGCAGCATCACCCCCACTCACATGTCTCTACATGAGCGATCCAGATGAGATCACTTGTGCCAATTCACAAGTGGGCCGTGTTAGTGGTGTTACCAGAAATAAGGCACCCAACCTTTATTCATGTACCACAGACTATTTGAGTTACACTTAAGTGAATCTTCCCGCATCATATGCTCACTTTAAGTTATCATAAGTAACTCTGGATCTTATGATGGATTACATTTATTAAACTAATAATAAATGACAATGTAAATATTACTAATTAATAATTCCTTTATTTATTTATAGTTTAATTGGATTACATAAGATTTAGGGCAGAAACCCCAGCACATATCACTTGTTGAGTCAGGAATGACATCTGAATCTATTGCGTTGTTTTATTTCCTACAAACTCTATTTATCTTGAAAAACTACTGTTCAGGAGCTTTAGGTTTTTGTTTTTAGAAAACAATGCATGCTTTTGTCAAACATTCTCATATGTTGATGAAATGAAACTTATTTTGAAGTAAACACAGGTTGTACATTTTCTTGTTAGGAATATTTATTTTTGTTCAACGAATTGTTTATTAAACAATGCATGATTTTGTTAAACATTTTATATGCTGATGACATGACACTTATTTTGAAGGAAACACAGGTTGTACATTTTTTGGTTAGAAATATTAATTTTTGTTCAACGAATTGTTTATTAAACGATGAATGATTTTGTTAAACATTCCAAATACTGATGAAATGACATTTATTTTGAAGGAAACACATGTTGTACATTTTTTGGTTAGGAATATATATTTTTGTTCAACGAATTGTTTATTAAACAATATATATATATATATTTTAATATTGTTAAATAAAAAAAAGGAAATTACTTTATTCAATATTGAAAATCTTAAATTTGTTATAGTATTACATAAAAACTTAAATATTATCTTAAAACTGAAACTTAGTTGCTTAAAAATCATTATAAACAACTAAAAACATTAAAAAAAAACTTAAAAATATGAAAAGCATGTATTTTATTTTGTTAAATATAACGGTGTATATAATTTTATATAACATCCGAATAAGTGTAATTTTTATAGACACTCATGCATATTTATGGAAACTTAAGTAAATATTAATTTTACATTGTTAAATATATGGGTGTACTACATATTGTGCAATATCAAAATTAGTGTAAAATATGAAAAAAAATATAAAACAGTAATATGAGCATGAAATATAACTTCATAAACAAAAAACAAATTGTTCTTAAAAAAACTATATAAAATCCTTCAGAAAAAAACAAACATAAAAGTTAAAAAAACCTAACAGTTAAAAACAATTGACATCAAAATAAAAAGATAAAAAAAAGAAATAATAATCCAGAATAACATTTAAATTAGAAAATTAAGACAATATTTCAATCCTTGCAAACTAAGATGATGATTCAACCCTTGCTCGAATAGCATTCCTACAAGCCTTGCGATTATGACCTTTCCCACGACAACGAGAACACTTCTTTGGTTGAGATAACGATGATTCAATAGATGATAAAATTCGTTTTGTTTGTGGAGGAAGAGTAATAATGTAACTAACTTCATTAGGAACTTGCCACTGCTTCCTGTTTCCAATGGGATAAACACTTCTAAAGTACGTGCATCTCAACGCTTCCGTAGTGTAAAATCTGTTAACATAATTGCTCGGTGGTAAATTTTTAGACAAAATTACCGCACATGCATGAGTACATGGAATCTTCAACATGTTCCAACATCTACATTCACACATTTATTTTCAATGTTGACAACATATTCCATGTCAAAATCAATTATACTCATCCTCATTAATCATCCGAACCTACAACAACAAAAAATGTAAGAATAAAGTCAAACACATATATGTATTGGATAAAAATAAATGATTGTACAATTGTAAACGTTGAAAAATATAAAACACATAATGTAGAAACTTACCATCATCTTTCTACCAAAATTAATATTCCTATGAACAATACGATCAGCCCATGGTGTAAGTTTAGATTGAATTTGAGAAACTGCATGTCGGCGATCGTTAAACCATTCTTGGAGCTTATATCGAATTTCATCAAGAGTAATGACAACAAATAACTCACGAGTTGTAACTTTCAGAGATATTAGTAGTCGTAATGTTATATCTCATACAATGAAAGTGTGCACGTGACCACATCTGAGGCCGAATATCATTGAGATAAGGAATGATCCCAGGTTCACTTTATGCTAAGTCATTCATAAAACCATCGTACTCATACTTTGTATAAGTTTCAGCACATTTTTTAAACAATTCAGCTCTACCTTTCCTTTTAAAACAAAGCTTGATATTTGCAGCAATGTTTTGCATACAGTACCCATAATGACAACCAGGAATAACTCTTTCCAATGCTTTATGAATACTTGGATGACGATTAGATATAATAGCAAGGTTCTGAATATGACCATAAACATTCTTAAAATGCATAAAGAACCACTCCCAAGAAGAGTTATTTTCAGAATCTACAACAGCAACAGCTAATGAAATTTTTTGATAGTTAGTGTCGAGAGTGCAAGCAGTAATTAGAACACTTGCATACTTCAATTTAATGAAAATCCCATCAATAGAAATTACAGGTCTACACGCTATGAATTCTGAAATCGATGACCCAAGACTCATATACAGATACTTGAACCTGTCTATATCATCTAGCACGTATCTTACATATGATCCTGTATGACAAAATTAAACATTATTAATAAATTATAAAAATAGACTATTTAATACAATTAAACAATATATTAGATTGAATAAATATAAACACGTTCCATAATGCAGAGAACCATTATTCTTATCATAAACAATAAAATGTGTAAAAAATAAATATTTAACAATAATAAACAGTAAATGTTATTGAATTAATATAAACCCATTCATTTTTTGCTTAGTACCTATATTCAGATCAGAAAACAACTAAAAAGGTATGAGAAAAAAGGGTTAAAAACATTAAACATTTTATATTGAATAAATATAAACACGTTCAAGATTGGCAAAGTACCTTTGATCTTATCAGCAACAACATAGCAAAAACTTGGTACCATTGCATACGACTCTTCTGGATTCCCTCTGATCTCATTCAGAACAATTTCACGTGCTTGTCATGCCTTCATGTAGTCAATATGAATAACATGTCTTGAATACATGTAGCTTTTCACATCAGTCGGAGTCATAAATGTCCCAGAACCAACACAGAAATCGTCTCTTTTAAAATCAGCAATGACTAAAGCAAGAGCTTGTGGATGAGAACCCTTTATGATATCGATATCGTAGTTATACTTCAAACAATATTGGGTAATAGTCCATGCTTCTGTACAGGCATATCGATTTGCTCTAACAAAAAAATAGCATTTTTCATCTTTGCAACAAGCGAAACACCTTTCATTGTCATATTTTTTTGTAATGAAACTAAAATTATATTTCAAGGCAAATATGTTGAGAGCCTTTGATAAAACAGTTTTTGTTACATACAGTTTATCCTTAACTTTAAAATGATAGTTATCCCTTGGGCAATCTACATTAAAAAAAAGTAGCATATTCAAACCCCTCTGGTGTGTCATACAGAAACGATTCATCACACCTCTTGAGCATTACGTATTGAAAAGAATGAGGTGTGTCGATCGGCTTTACTACATTTTCAATAATTTGTTCATCAGATTTCACTTCCATAATAATAGCAACGTAGAGGCAAGAATCATCCATATAGTAACAAAAGTAGGAAACTGAATCATTAGTAGTAATAGGAATATAATCCTTTTGATTATCAGGAAAACAAATTTCCATATAAAGACAGTGACAGTGCACATTGAATCCAACCTCTCTCGACAATTTTTTTTGTAGCGTAATGTTCTTTGCGATCTAAAACGTGAACGACTGATAATCTACATATACATCGTTATCATCAAAACACCCTCCATGAAATAATGATGCTTCAATTGTCCTTCCCATAGTAGCAATGAATGAAGATGAATTGTAATTCCAGAAAATAGGAGAAAAGATGAGAAAAAGAGTTAATGTCTTACGTAGAGTCACAAACGTGAAGAATATTGAAAAGAATTTGTTTTTGAAATTTTAAAAAATAACTGACAAAGATTTGATTGGAAAAAAAAAAGAGATTAGTTCCTACAATCACAAACGTGAAGAATATTGAAAACAAATTGTTTTTGAAATTTAGAAAATAACTGTCAAATATTTGTTTTTTGACAAATCGTAACTGATGGTTTTTGAAAAAAATATAGAAACTGATGTCCACCACGATTTAGATAACATATTAAAAATAAAAATAAACAAATCAATATATATTTTAAAAGATACGTAACAATCAGGGCTGACAAACCATTAAAATAGATAAAGGATAAATAAGACAGAAAAAAATATTAAGTAACCACCATTAGGGATGAAAGCAAAACCCCCCCGCCCCGACCCTGCCAACCCTGCTTCGTAAATGGGGCAGGGGAAAAAATTCCCCCATTTACTAAACGGGACCCTGCCTCGTTTAGCAATTAGTTTTTTTTTTTTTAATTACATACATTGTGTTTGAGCTTGGATTAATTATGTTTATCGTGACTTTGAAATACCAAATTTGGATTTGGATTGATTTGATAATATTGGAATAAAACGAAAATTGATTATGTATGTTTATAAAAATTGTGTTTGCATTTTAACTTAAGACTTTATAATGGAAATATAGATTATGTTTGAAACTTTTAGTTTATTGTTAAATGCATTGTGTATGGAATATAATGAAATAAAAATATGTATATTAGATAAGATTTATAATTGAAAATATTAAAATTTATAACAAAACTTAGAATAAAGTCATACATTTTTTATTTTTTTTTAAATATTGGCCTGCTCCGCCCCGCCCCACCTCTATCTCATACACAGGGCGGGGGAAAAGTTATTAGGGGCAGGGGCAGGGGCAGGGGTGGGATTTCTCCCTTAAACGGGGGACCCCACCCCATTTACACCCCTAGCCACCGTACGTGGAGAAATTATTCCAGGAGGCTAGAATAATGAGGTTGGCAGCTTTCCTTTCGACACGTGTCTTTCTTTTAACTCTTACTTCCCTTCACGTTGAGAATGTAAACTGACGGATGTTTTTAATTTCTTTGACGGCAAGAGACGGAAAGCAATTGAATTTAATGGACAAATAAATAAAAAAACGAATGGACATGGGTGGACAATTTTGTAACAAAAATCATTGACTGAAGGTCATCTCAAAGGAAAAACTAGCTAAGAAAATTATTGCAAATTATTAAATTAGATGGGTTTTATTCTACTTACAAAGATTTTTTTTTAGTTTCTTTTAATATTAATGGATAGAATCCATGAAATTAAAAAATAAATTTTATAGAGGAGAAATTCTTTTAATTTCAATGGAACAAACAAAATTCTATCATACAAACTAAACAAATATTTTATAATTTCTTATTTTTCCATGAAATTAATTATAGCCATGGAATGAAATAAAACTTTAATTTAATACCAACAAGGTAGACTTTGTTTAATAATTATTTTAATTTATTAAAATCATGATACACAATTGTTTTTTTATTTATGGTGAAATCAAAATTACAAATCTTTTTTAGTAATTATTTTGATATCAAGTACTATTGATTTTTTTTCCCATATTTAATTTAGAAAGTAAAATAAAAAATTTGATAGAATCTATGTAGTAATATGTAAACTTTAATTTAAAATCTAACAAGAGTTAACAACTTAAAAAAGAAAAAAACTAAAAGAAATTAGGTTCATTGTATTAGTAGACAGAAATTTATAGAAATAGAATTAATATGGTGAATATTTAAAATTAAAAATTAACATTAAACTTTTCAGCCACCAACTACTCAGTCGCCTTCAACAAATTATGATTGTTGTATGCCCCATTGTGAAGATTACGTTGCTCAATGAAGTTTAATTCCTGTACAGGTCCACAAAGATATAATATTAGAATACAAAACATCAAAAGTGAAAAACGTTAATTACTATAAAAATGCATACCTGACTTCATAAGATAAATCTTCATTCATATGGTTAATTCTTGCATTAGATAAATCTTCATTCATATGGCTAAACCCACTACTTGATGATTCCTGATTTAACAAAATCAATAATTATAGAATTAATTAAAAAAAACTTTAATTATATTTAATGTATTTAAATATAACTTAAAAAATACCTGAAATATACTCGGTAGTTGTGTACATTGATGCATCAAAGATGTAAAACTTGAATGTGATAACGTGTTGCTAGCCTGCATTATATATATATCCATAAAAAAAAATATGCACTATAATAAATTTCAAAATACGAAACTTACTTGGTTATTCATGAAATTGATAGTATCTTCATGTGGAATTTGGTAATGTGACACTTGACTTGAAAACATAACATTTTGTTGCTTCGCCAATTCTATTTGAAAAAAAAAAATATTATAGCACAAATTTGTAAAGCTATAAATTATAATTGAAAAGGGATAAAATAGAATTTCACTTACTTGTTTTCCCTTCATTTGAAACTTTCTTCTTATTCTTTCCCTTTTCCATATGATTTTTCAATCTTGCATTTGATATGCCCTTTGTCCTTATGAATGGAGGATCTAATATAGGAATTCCTTGGGAATATGAAGGCAACTCACTGGATAGATTATTCAGGTTACTTCCGCTAAGATTGACGTTTTTCACATTCAAACTATTCATTTCTTTTTCAAGCAAACACATTGCTTCTGATATTTTTTCCTTCACAATTTTAGCACCCATAGATGTCTGCTCGGAATGAAACCGTTTTATAAGCTTCACGCATCATCTCATTGCGTCGTAACGTCTTCATCATTTTTTCATCTGCTTCAGATCTCAAAGGACTTAACTCTAGTATACTCTGTTTTGCTAATTTAGTCCATTTTAGTAAGATATATTGAGGAGGTGTTGTTTCAACATTCTTTATCATCAACACTCTCAATGCATGATGACACAATATTCCTAAAGATTCAAACATATAACAAGAGTAGTTAACAGCCCCAGATGATGGATTAAACAAAACTTTCCCTACCTTAAACCGCCCATATGATCCAACTTGAAAAGAATAAAGTGAATCAGACACACTCTTTATCTATAAATACAGATAAAATTGTTGATATCTCAGTTTCAAATCTCTTAAACATTGTACGAGTATATAATTTTGCTGCTTGAGCAATCATAGGTCCTCGTTCAACTACACGTGGAGGCATAACTTGATTGCAACGAAAATCTTCTTCTAATTAAGTTTCTCTCATTTGCTGATAATGTAATACAAATTCAATGAGACGCATCGTTTTAGTTGGAATATTATGAAATACATTGTTTAAGCTTTCACTTATCTGAGTCGACTTAATTCCTGCAGAAAATGTATCCATACTAAAAGCAGGGCACTATTTTACTTGTAACTCATATAGACTTTTCAACCATCTATGGTCTTGAAGGTTAAATTTAGTAATCATAGACTCCCAGGCAACCTTAAATTCCTCAATTGATTTTGAAAAATATAAGCATTCATTGAATTTTTTCTTGAACTCTTGATTTGCATATAATGATGAGAGATGTTGTGCAACATTTTTTGATATATGTCAAATGCAAAGATGATGCCTTGATGTACTAAAAATTTGAGAAATAGCATTAGACATAGCTTGGTCTTGATCAGTAAAAATGGTTTTAGGTTGTCGATGACTCATTGACTCCAAAAATGACTCAAATAACCAAGTAAATGAGGCAATAGTTTCATCTAGTAAAAATGCACATCCAAAAAGTACATTATTCCAATGATGATTAATTCCTACAAATGGATCACATATCATGTTGTACTTATTTGTTCGATACGTAGTGTCAAATACCACAACATCTCCAAAATTATCATAATCAAGTCTGGATCTACCATCTTTCCAAAAAATGTTTGTCAACCTATTTTCTTTAGTGAATAAAAAAATAGTGGATCTTCTTCTTGTCTATTTCTAAAGAGGTTCACTAGGCTTTGGGCATCACTCGCCTCGATCAATTGTAATATTTGTGAATTAACAAAATAGTAACAATCCTTTTTAGTAAAACCGACGTTCCCAAAACCTCCAGATTCTTGAGTCATAAATGAGTATGTTTGTATTGTTCTCATGCCTACATCAACCATTGTCTTCATAAAACCTTTTTGTGTATCAGTAATTTTTCTACTAGATCTCATAAAGTGTAATTCTTCGGCCTTCGCCAATTCATGATTATGTTCCGAGACAAAATTGATAATTTTTCAATGCCCAATCTTATCAGATTGAAATCTAATACTCGCCATACATCCAGTTCTAGTATCCAACCTCTCTATTTTTCTCTCTTTTAAAGAAATATTATGTGTAGTATACCCTTCTTTTGAACAAGCATAATTAACAATGGTTGGATTACTAAATTTGTCAAACCTCCTCTTTGTTTTTCTAATACTAAATCCCACACGAATGACATTTATTATAAAAATCATAACTTTCTTCTATACTGTTCACAACAAATCCAATATAAGGCTCACTAATACAAAAGTCGTCTTCTTCAAATTCTATATGCTTTTGATTTTCGGTCCTATCATAAATGATAATAAAGCAAAAATATTGGTAAAAATAAAATATTTGTAAATATTAAAACAACTCATATCATTAAATAAATAATTAGATTACATATACTCACTTGGAAAAGAATTGATCTCCCTCCATGTCCATAGAAACGTTTTCTTTTGAACTTTCAGTCAAAAAAGTTTCTTTGGCCTTAAACATATTAGGGTTTTGTTATAAAATTGTCCACCACGCCGTCCATTAGATTTTTTGTTAAAAAAATTCTTTGGTCTTAAGCATATTACGTTTTATTTATTTATTTGTCCATTAAATTCAATTGCTTTCCGTCTCTTGCCGTCAAAGAAATTAAAAACATACGTCAGTTTACATTATCAACGTGAAGGGCAGTAAAAGTTAAAAAAAAGACACGTGTCGAAAGGAAAGCTGCCAGCCTCCTAGAATAATTTCTCCCATACATGGCCTTAAAAGTCTAAATCTGTAATTAAATGGTACCCCAAATATTTTTGTAAATATATACTCAGATTTGGTTTATGAGGTAAAAAAATTCTTTTTCTTTTTTTATTTTTATTTTAATTATTGGTATTTTTATTTTTTATAGGAAAAGCGTAAGTTTATGGCAGCTTTAGTTACCCTGCCCCAAACCCTAATGCCCGTGAATACTATAAATACAAGAGCCCGGGCATTCATCTTCTTCAATCGCCGTCTCTATATTTTATTGAAATTTCTAGGGTTTCTTTGTTTTAGTTTCCATTCTTCCTTTACTATAACCTTCGATCGATCATGTCTTGGAAATCTTCATTACACATCTAAGCATTAGCCTCTGTCAATTTTTCTTTTATATTTTCATTCAATTTCATCTTCTAAACTGTGGTAGATTTCGATCGATTTTTCATCTTCTTTCGATTCAATGCATCTGTTACCCTCTCCAGATCAATTTATCAAAATTATGGAGGTAAAACAGGTGCAGAAATTGATAGGTTGGCTTACCAGCTCATTTCATCTTTTTCTTTGTCTTGGAGTCAAATGGACCTACCGAAATTTCTCTAATTTTAATTATTTACCTCTTTTTTCCTTTTTAATGGTAGAATTGAATCATAATGGCATATGATGATTTAAATTTTATGCTTATTGATATACTGATCCTCTGTGATTATACAACTCCGCTTATTATCTGATGCCATTAAGATTTCTTGTTCTGTTTTTTTTTTAATTGCAGAATTTCAAATGGTTTTTTTTTACTTATGATTTTTAGAATTGAATTAAAGGGAAGGCAAGTGATGAGGAAAATGTTCTTATCCTACACTCTGAATTTTTAATGTTGATTAACTACTCCGCTTATTATCTGATGCATTCCCTTAATTAATCTATCTTAGGCTTGAATTGTTTTTCCGGATTGGTTTTTTTTTTTGAATTTTTTTTATATTGATTTTATGTTAAAATTAATCAACCAAGGATGAAAAAAAGCAGACGGGCGGTCTGAATCTGATGCTATGTTGATTGTCTGTCCCATTATTTTGGGTTTCTGATGGTTTATTAATTTTTATCATTTTTTTTGAAATCTCATATCTTTTTGGTTTTTAAAGTTAATTTTTTTTCTGGAATGAACAATTAATTTTTTTTGTTATTTGCTATGATGAATTTGCTCAATTTATGTCTGGACGTATGAGATTACTCTATGATCAGAACTCAAAAGCTTCTTCTGAGCAAATTCGAATTAATTTTGTTATTGTTTTTCTTGGCATGTTTTCATTTTATTGATCCACCGTGGTTAGTGTAATTTTAATAGGAGAAAAATAACACTAATGGCTATTGAGTAATCTGATGATTAATTTTAATCTCATTGTTACCAATTTTGAAGAATCATGATGTTCCATTTTCAATCGTGATACGAAACCTTAGATAATATTCATTAATATTATATGCCTAATAATAAATGTAGATCCCGTTCAAAGTTAAAAAATTTAGTAACGTGGATGCCGCACGTTATGAACCTGTCTGCAATTGCCGTTAAATAGGTTTAAATAACGCCTAATTTTAAATAACTATTATATCTGATCTGATAAGACAAAAGATTTTAAAGAACACCTAATTGTGGTTTTATACAGCACTACAAATATAAATTAATATTTAGGTAAAGTACCATTTTATTTCTAGGTTAAATTAAGTAAAAATTAAACTTATTTATAATAATTTTTGAAAACTTTGTGATCAAATATATAAAAGAGTTAATTTCACTAATAAAAAAAAAATATGGATATATCAAATATACCTGATGTTAGCCAAATTAAATTACAAAAAAATCAGATCTAAACAAAAATAAAACTATAACAAATAATAAAAGAAAGATCTTCAAACTTATTCTTCAACCTCCCGACTTTTCTTTCAAGAAATTTTGAATGTTTTTCTAGTTCGTCATCCTAAAAAGTACAGATATAAAAAGTAAACAGTTTATTAATGTGCATTTAAAATTGATATCGGACACAATTTGATGAAATAATTTTGAAAATATATGTAAATAGGCTTTTAAAATAAACATTGAATAAAAATAAACATTTTACTAAAAAGTAAGAATTGAAAGGTACAAATTTTTATAAACTGTTTACTTTTAGTAAACATTTATTGATGTATACTCAAAATAATGGATAGAAGGCACAAAATTTAAGATGGAAAATAGATGTAACAGTTTCAAAGATGTGTAAATAGAAAATTAAAATAAATATTGAACAAAAATAAACATTTGATTAAAAGAAATAACCATCAGTCAGACAAGAAATTGATCGTAAAAATGTTCTACACGAGATTGAAGATGAAAAAGAGGTAATAGTTTTTTAAAAATACGTAAATAGAAAATTAAGATAAATGTTGAACAAAAATAAACATTTTAATAAAATCCTTCAAATCTGGATTAAAAAAATCAAAAAAATCAACAAATATACAAGCGAAAAAACGATAGATCTATCACTAGAACCCTAGATCCGACTCATCCTCAAGAAAAATCAATAGCAAGATTGAAAAACAAATAGAAACTGAAAGAAAAAACGAACGAGAAAAACGATTCATTCAGAGAAGAAAAAAACATCGTCTCTGATCCCTACTGGAACCGGATCATGAATATCAACCGCCAACGAGATCTTCAATTAATTCATTGAGAAATCGATTCAACCTCTGAACCTTTCATTGCCGGAGATCGGGTAGGATGAAGATGAAAGATGAAGATGATGATCTTCTTAATTATCCAGCCATGGAGGAATCTGATGATGATGAAGAAGAAGATTCGGAAGAAGAAGAAGATTCGGAAGAAGAAGAAGATTCGGAAGAAGAAGAAGAAGAAGAAGAAGAAGAAAGAAAAGATGAATACGGCCCATTGACGTGACTTAGGGCTTTTATTTTGACCTAAAAAAATCAAGTTTTTATTCTATTTAGTTAAATTAGTTTTAATTTAAAAAATTCCAATAATTAAAAAAGATTTGATTTGAATTCAAAATAAAATAAAATAAATAAATTATAAATGAAATGGAATGAATTTATTAAGATATATTTATTAAGAGAGATAAAAGGGTAAAAAAGACAACTTTAAAAATAACAACCACCATATCACCACAAAAATGGTGTTTTATGGGTAAAGATGAAATAAAATCATAACGACCAGTATTATTGTAATTGGGTGATTTAAAGTGGTTGTTGCTGTAATTAATTCTATATAAAATATTCAAAACTCAAGAACTAGTCTGAAATTGAGGGATCATTTTGATGTAAATTGAAAACATGGGATGAAACAGACAGAACATCTAAAACTCAGATAATTTAACCTGCCAATCAGGGTATAGCCCATTGATTGAAGCATAAGTCCACATTCAATAGTGTGGTTCAATCTCCACCACCTTAATAATTTATTAAACTAAATTAAAATTAACTAATCTATCCTACATCATTATGGCATAGTCTTAAGCAGATGAATCTCACTTTATAATTTTATTGCCTAGTTCCTAATTGGCACGGCCGATTCTGTTATTCTATCCTGGATTTTCTTTTATATTACTTTAGATGTAGTTTCTTTCAATTTGAATCACCATATTAATAGATAATTATTTTGTAAGTTCTATATTTCTAATGCATTGAATCCGGGTTCAAACAAATAGTAAAAGATGTCTGCAATTTAATTAGATGTGTGATTTGGTATATATATTTTTTATATAACTATGAGATTAGATTCATAATGATAAAATGGCTTAGGTGGGCATGTAAAATGGTGTTCAAAAACCACCATAAAAATGTAAAATTTGCGCATCCGGGGAATCGAACCCCGGTCAGTACCGTGGGAGGGTACTATGATACCACTACACTAGATGCGCTTACATACATTCGGCAGAATATTTTATTTATTACAACTTAAATTATAATTTAAGAAAAATGCACAAAAGTTTCCGTTGCCGGGAATCGAACCCGGGTCTCCTGGGTGAAAGCCAGATATCCTAACCGCTGGACGACAACGGAATTTATGTTCAATTTTACTAGTTTAAAAACTTATATCTAATATACCCCTATACCCTTTACTCTGCTTTTGATGTTGGTTATTAGGAGGTCTATATTCGTTTTAATCGTGCGATGTGAGATCTAATTCCAGTTATATTGTGAAAAGTTCTCATGATTTCCTGTGAGCAAAGTAATGGGTTTTTATGCATTGATTGAAATCCTCAAGAATTCAATATCCAAATTTTGAGACACAGAATCCATGTTACTCCATGTGGGAAAACATATACAATTGAAAAATAAATCTCCCCTTCCTAAAAGAGATGAGCTCAAAGATCAATATGTCAAGAAAAATATTAATATTTTTGTTAATGTTTCCTCCTGTTGTTTGTCTGTTTCTAAAGAATTTGAGCTACTTCAAATCTGATGCACTAAAAATCTTGTTTTCCAAAGTTTGGATGATTAAAACGGCTGCATATCGAGGATAGTCGATTCGGTTGCACCCCATTCTGAATGGACATATGAAATTTTCCAAGTCACCATCATCATGCCATACTTTTGGTTTTGCAAAGTTTTTCCATTCCACCTGTTGGAATGGCTCCTGCATCCACCGTGGACAGTAATTGGGGTACCGACATTCCTCCGGAGATGACAATTTCTGCATCAGAAAACCAAACATCAGGTCAAAGTCCATGATCATTACAAACACATTGGAAAAGAAAAAGGTATTTTGCTCTTTCTAAATATCTTGTTTCATTTTGGTCAGAAAGATCATTACCAATTCCTTCTCTAACAGAAAGATTTGGCCTCAGGATATCCTTGGAACTCAAAAGAAATATATCTCCAAGATAAAGATGATTGGTAGGCACATATACGCAATAAAGCTCTTCCTCTTCCATCCTGCTCTGAAGAACGACGGAGGAAGTGATGAATCCAAAAGCATACTCTCCAGCACGCGGGTGCCTGATGATTGCCACCTCCTTGAAGGCATTTGAAGTTTGATCTAAAGGTTCATCAGATCAGATAGTCAAATACTATGTAAAATGGATGTAAATAAGAGTGAAGATTTCAATCTAGTTCATTTACCAGGTGATATTGCAGTACTTATTTGCTTCGAAGCCGTATAGATATAGCTTACAAGTGGCATTTTCTTAATGAACCACTCACCGAGCGTAAGAACAGAAGCTCCCAACCAAGATGACATGAAAACACCAACTAGGAAGATGAATGTGATGGAGGTAACAAATCCAAGGCCTACAAAAAGAGAGAACTCTACTAAATTACCACTGCAGAAGAATTCTACCTAAAAAATGTTCAATTAGTCTTTTAACTCACCAAATATATTGATCCCCAAGTGATTATATATTGGAGAGAAGAAACCATCAACAAAACGAATGAAGCCCCACGTGATATAGAATGTAATCGCAATCGGTAGAAGAATGACACTGCACATAAAGCACCGTAAGCCGAAATAAACAGTACAGTTTTTTATGATAATCTCCATAAATTAGTTCGTGATCGTATAAGTGAATGTTTGGGATAACTTTTGAAAGTGTTTTTGAATAAAGAAAATGTTTTTATTTCCATTGAAAAACACTTCTATCGCCAAAGAAACCTCATTCGTTTTAAAAGACGATCACTTAGCTCCTTCTTTTTACAATCACATAATAAAGATGAAAACTTTGATCTCAAAAATTAAAGAAAAAGTGAAGGATTCACGAAAATGACAGCATATTCTGACAAATTATAGAACCCTAAAAGAGAATTACCATCCTGTCACAAACTTTTTCGAAGCCCAGCTGCGAATGACTTTAGCAAATGCCTGAAAAACCCATCAATCAAAAGAAAAAAGTCTGATAAAATTCTAGATTGGCTAAAACAGTGAAGAAGTTAGAGATTTGGATTAAGATGAAAAAGAAGAGAGAAAAAACAGACCTCACGGCCAGAATGATGATGAGATGAAGAGGCCGGAGGGGGAGCGGAGGAAGATTTGGAGGCTCCATTTTCAGAAACAGTAGTAACTGGGATCAGAAGCTCTAGATCTCTTTCTCGACTTCCCATTTTTTTTATCTCTCCAATTTTTTGATCTTTCGATTCACATTTTTTGGGGGTTTTGAGTTTGACACTCCTTCCTCTCTCCCTTCCCATCCCCGCGATTATTAACGAACTATTCGGAACTTCTAACGGTTTTCATTTCAAATTACTCTCAAGCCAACCCGAAATCGGTTTGGGCGGGTACACCGACCCGACTAACCACTTAATCGGTGGCCTGAATTTAAGATATTATATTAAATTAGAGAATATGATCCAACATCTAATTTTATTAAAGATAATACTAATATCTAATTAGTTGAAAAATAAACATAATTAATTCCACTTTTACAAATATAAAGAATGGTATTTTGAATGTTATAAAAATAAACAAATATAATATATTTTTGGATGGAAAAAGTTTATCACAATTTTTATAACAGTAAGTTATATTATTCTTACTGAAATCAATAAATTTTATTTCAAATAATCTTGTTTTTATCATTCGTTAAAATTTCTTAAACTTATTGACCTTAAATTCGGTTAAAATTAATGTCATTCTTATTATGTAGACATATTTAACTAAATAATATAGATTAAAATGTCTAAAAGAAAATAAATATTTAAAAAATCAAATAGACATAGGCGGTAAAATATATTTAGACCAACTTGAGTAGAGTAATACATGCTAAAAAAAGAGAGAGGAAAACTTCATAAAATAAAAGTTAAAAGCAAGATGGAATGGGTCACTTGCATTTTATATTAAAATTACCCATTTAATTTAACATTGCTTCAAAGGCATGTCATACAATTACAAGGCAAATTTTACAACATGCTCTCATTTGCTTGTAACAGATATACAGAAAACTTCCTTTCAAAACTATTTATAGGGGGGAAAAATATACATAGTAATGGAGTTAGAATCTTGATATTCATCCTCCATATTTGAAACTTCTTTATGGATTTGAACAACAAATATACATCAAATGCCGCAGCGAGTGATCACGTGCTCCCACCGGGATAACTGCAGCCATTGTAGCCTGCATAGGTTCAAAACAAAAGGGAGAAGATTCAGTTGAGTAGTTTCAATCTCATCTAATTAAACTGTATAATTCTCTTCACATCAAGTTTGAAAATTTTACAAAATCAACCCAGAAATCACTCAAAATTTAACTAACACAACATCCAAACACTGAAGCAAATTACAACAATGAAACAAAAAAAGTAAAATATGAAATTTTGAAACGACGAAGGCTCGATATCGGCTTACTTGGGTTGTTCGAAGTAAGTGTTGCTGATTGTGAGAAATCACAAGCCAGCGGAGCACAGCCTGAACTCTGGTAGAATAGATTCATTGCATATGCAGCGTGTGAGGCTATATTATTTGGTTCAAAACATGCCCCGCCAGGTTGAATTGGACTACAATCAGGCCCTCTTCCACACGCATAATCCAAGTTCGCCTGAAGCTGTACCTCAGACACTCCACCCTTAGGCACACACCATGTTACCCCTCCTTTTGGCTTCGGACTCGATGGAGTAGTCGGTGTTTTCGGAGTCGCTGGAGTTACCGGAGTCGTCTAAAGAAAATATACATTGTCATAAACTCCCTATATCTCATAAGAAATCTATATACATATTTGAAAATTTTCTTACCTGGCTACTGCTTTTGGAAAGACCAATGTCATAAGTCATGGTGAGATCAGGCTTGAAGAGTCCGAAAGCTCTTTCGGAAGAAGGGCCGGGCTTTAAATCCTCATCGTAGAGGGCGAAGAGATACGTATCAACTGATTTTCCGGGCATCAATGGGGTACCGACCATGGAACGAAGATGGGCGATGAGATTACCATTGAAGGCTTTAGCATTGTCAACACTAGGGCCAACTTCATTGCTATCTCCTTTGTATGGCCAACCAGTCTCAGCCACCACTATCTCTACGTTCTTGTATCCCATTGAGTTTATTGCAGATCTTACCGCATCCACCTCCATCCAAAATTTAGTGAACATGTTAGTTTTTTTTTAGGGGAATTATAACATTCCTATTTCAAAAAACAACCCTTTTTTTTTTTTGAATTAGCTACTAAAATTCAAGGAAAAAACAACAACAATAGAGTTTGGTCGGGAGTGTTCTTTATAAAAATAAATTAAGTGACAAGCCTGTTTGAAAATTTTTTTCCCTCAATAATTGCTTATTCTTGAAATTTTTTTTTGGCAAATTACAACCCCTTCTCTATTAAATTGTATATCACAGAGCTCTGTGTAGTGTGGCTGTGACTATGTAGTCGTGTGTTCCAATTCCAATAAAACATATGAATTTTTTAAAACAAATAAGTACAATTCATAGAATATATCATTATTTACATCTTACACTTATTTTAAATAACAAGGGAATATGAACTAAGTACCATACTTAAGTTTTTCCTATTCTCAAAATGGCAAGGATTTTAAAAATTTATATGGGCAAATTACAACCTAATAAAATTGTAAATCACAGTCTCTATCAACATATTTAATCTTCGTAGTTGTGTGGACCAACTTCCAATTCTCTAAAAAATATATGATTTTTTTTAAACAAATAAGTATAACCGCTAGAATATGTCATTATTAATAAAGTATAAAATCTATAATACATACCTCCTTAGTTTCAAACTAGTGTATTTACGTTACACATGTATTTTAAAAACAACGGAGAAAAAAACACATCAACTCATGTATTTGAGTATGAATTACCAAGTAGCATACCTAAGTTTTTTTCTATTCTCAAAAGGGCTAGGATTTGAAAATTTTAGAAGGGCAAAAAATGAAGGATTTTTTCAAATTAGCTAATTGTTTAGACAATTCTCAAAATCAATAAAACAATCGAAAATAAAATGATAGATTTCTTTAAAAAAAAATAAATTAAAATTCAAACATTGATCTCAAAATATACATACTACACGTGTGAAAGGAAAACCTGAGCAAACATAGTTATTCAAGTACGAGGTTTAAAAACAGAACTCACCTGAGCATCAAACATGTTCATATACTTGATGTTTGTATTCGTATCAAGCCGACCGGCATTTGGCTGAAACAGACAGAAAGCCAAAGTCTCCGGCCTCGGATCACTTCTGTAAGCGAAATACGGGTACGGATTGATCGCGAAAGGCGATCCCGTCTCGCTATTAAACTCTAAAAGCCCCTTCAATACGCCCATATAATTCGGATGGAATTGTCCAGCCGACGGCGGCTCCGATTGTCGAAGCACCGCCATGTAATGGACTGTTGACACCTTGATTTTACCCCCTAATGACATCGAATTGAGGGCATTTTGGACATTTCGTATTGCCGGTACGAGTTGATTCATCAGATTCGGATCACCGGCGGTGATTACCTCGTTTCCGACCATTATGAGGATGATATTGCTGGCTGGATAGAAAGGGGCTACATTGGCGTTGATCCAGTTTTTGGCGAAATTCGGATCCGATGCTAGAGCCGGGATATCGCCGTTTGCTGCGCCGATCACGATACCGATCCCGGTGTTGGCTAGGGCTTTGATTATGGCTGGATCGGCACCGTAGAGGCGGACTTTTTCGATGGAAGTTGATTGGAGTAGCTTCGCCGTCGATGAAGGCGGCGGGAGGTTGTCGGCGACTTGGCCGTAGTTGATTCCGATGAACGATTGTGAGTCTGCAAAAACAGAGCATGTTAAAAAGAATGATTATTTTTTTCTCTTTGATTTTTAAAATTATTTTTGAATTGAAAGAAAACGCAAACTAGTTTTTTGTTATTTGATTAAGCAAAAGAGAAAAATGAATCTATCTTTCTATCTTTCATTTTCTTACGAATCTTGATCAAAATTCACAAACAAAGAAATCTCTAAGACTGATATATAATTAAAAAGAAAATGGAAGAAAAGATCAAACGTGAAAGATGACAAAAGATTCTCTGTTATGAAAAGAAAGATAATTTGGGATAAAGAGAGAAACCCAGAAAGAAGAAACTTACAAACGAAGTTAGAAAGAAGATTAAGAGAAAGTAGAACGACAGCAACACGAAGAATTAAGACGGCCATGGCGTTTACTGTCGGAAGATGAAAGGAAGACTGAAAAAATTAGAAATAAATAGAGGGAGGAGAATGGAGAAGAAGAGAAGACAGGGGTAATATTGTCAAATGGATATTCGGTGGGGGCCAGAGAGGGGACATGGGTAATTTTGTAAATGAATTCTACCGTTAGAAAAGTGGAACCAAACTAGCAACTATTAAACGGAAACAAAATATAATGTTTTTTTTTTTTTTAAAAATTATATGGAGTGAAGAATATTTTTTTTAGTGTAGAGAAATTTGAATTTTCAATCTAAAAAAATGAAGTAATCAAATTATGAGAGTAGAGACTAAAATTTCAATCATCTAAATTAAGTTCATGGGGTAAAAGTGATTCTTTTTAGCCATTTGTAGAATGATTTAAATTCAACTATTAATAATTAATACATATGTTATTATTAAAGAGAGAACCATAAACGTATATGATATAAAATAATTAGAATTTATCTAAAATAACATAAATTTGTATACTAATTATTAAAATGTCAGAATTTTTTTAAAATTATTCAAATAGCATAATTATAGTTCAATAAATAATTGAACTATACTTTATTTTTTATGGGTATTTTCAATAAACTTATTTGTTTTTTTTAAGTTAAGTTCAATAATTTATTGAAATATTTGATTATTCTTTATTATTAATTTTCTTAAATTTATTGGTTTTTTTTTGTTCGATAAATTATTAAACTATAATTAAACTATTTCAGTAATTTTAATTTTTTTTAAACATTTCAATAATTATCCCATAAACAAATATTGGAGAAAAAGAATATTGTACTTACTCTTGTTGGAGAGGTTCCATGTGTTGCGCGAGTGAAGTTACATGGTTTATTTGGGGAAAAAAATTTGCCATCATCCAAATTCCAAGTGCATGTGAACTACCCAAATGCCCCTTGTTCCTGACCGTTACGATTGTGCGGGCAGACCACGCACCGCTTGGGAGGGACATAAATTATTACATCTTTTCCCAAATAACGTATTAAAAAATCTTATATTGAAAGATTACAAGTTCGATCAAGGTAGTGAGTGAGATTATACGAATGTGATCCCTTCCTACGACCTGGTTGAACTATCCTTATTTTCCTTTATTTAACTCACGTTTTTTATATTTAATAATAATAATTTTAATACACTATTCAATTTTCGTATTTGAATTCAATTGATTATTGGATCAAATTTAGAAAAAGTAGTTTTTATATTATAAAAGAACTCTTACATTTTACATAATTGTTAATAAAAAAGGGACAATTGTAAGTGTAGTAAATTTTTAAATAATATTTATAAAAATAACAATTCTAAAAAATATTTATAAATATAGTAAATTTTGATTGAATAAATCAGTAATAAACATTAAATTAAATATTTTTACCATAAATTTATTATTAATACACACATTAATCACTTATTAACATAGTAAAAATTGTTATATTTGTAAATAGTTTTTAGAGTTGTTATTTTTACAAATATTACATCAAAATCTGCTACCAAATAAAATTTCTCAATAAAATATGTAAAACAAAAACAAAATATACAACAACAATTTTTTTTACTTATTTTTTAAAATTCACCCTTTTCTCGAAGAAATTTTTAATTCTAATAGATATTCTAACAAATTATGGTGTAATTCAATTTTTTTTTTAAAAAGAAAACACAATTTATGATGCAGTTTGTCTCTGTTTTCCATAGAATCCTATATCGAATAGTTTTCTATATATAAATATAGTATTTTAAAAATTACCATTCTAACCATATTTTTTAGAAACAAACCAATCATTAATTAATTGAGATAGATGATAATCATTTAATAATTGAATTACTTTCCAACATAAAATTAGACTCAAACCCAATTAAAAAAAAAACAGAGCCAAACTCTCATAGTTATACTTCGCTATTAAGAAACAACAACACTCAAATTTCCACAGACGTGACCCCATTTTCAACGTGCAAAGGTGCTTTGAGCATCGACAAGGCAAAGCATTTTCCATTAAAAAAGCCAAAAAAAAAGAAGGAAGGATTCTCATTTACTTGTTAAATAATGCTCATTACTTTACGATCAAAAAGCATAAAGGAGTATAAGCTTTTAAAAATGGTGGAATTGATTAATTGGTGCAGAACTGAAGCAACCTCAATCTGCGTATTTGGGACTTTTAATCTGACTTGTCTTCTCTCACCTTTACTTTACCCATTAAATTAAGACCATTTTTTTTTTCGAATTCTACGGATTTCGTACGGTCACTCTGTCTCTTATGACAATTGCTTGTGAGTTTTAAAAGGCTAATTTGTTTTCCATTTCCTTATTGTTATCTTATTGTCGTTTATGGAATCTCTCTCAACGTTCTGAGGAAGGAAAGATTCATTATTTAGTTTAGAGTATTCATCATTTTTCAACTTTTTCATGAAATTAAGAACGTTTGAATTGCGAGTTCGAGAAACTTGAGTTTATATAGTCTGGCCGTAAAACAAGAGTTTGTATAGCCATCTCATATTGAAAAAATGAAGGAAACTATAATATTTATAAGATACATAAGTAACTCCTCTTATTGCTAATTGATTTTGAGACGCAACCTTGCGATATTAAGATGGTATCAGAGCATGGAGTTGAAATGCAAATATCTAAAACCACGAGGGGAATGTTAGAGATATATGATTAAACCTATATTTACCTATAAAATTAAGTTTTTGGGTCCAGTGATGATTTAACATATTTAATATGGTTTATGAAGAAAAATTACTTGTAAATTCACTAGCTTAAAAAATAGAATACGTATTGTACTAACCTATATAAGGTAAAAACCCATAAATCAAACCAACTTCTTCTTAATAAAGTATGGATAAATCCCAATAATTATTTTAAAATGACATAAATTTTCGATGACGGGTATTGATTTTATCAAAACCTATGAAATTGGGTTGTGTTTTGTTTTCACAATCACTATCATTCAGGACCCAAGTTAATGGATCTGCTTATGTTTTTCCTAGAAATAAGAATTATGAACATTATTTTGGCTTGACAATGTTAAAATAACCAGTTGCTGTATAATTTATCTGTTACATATCCACAATAAGTTAATTTTTATTCTTCTATTGGCTTTAGCAGAATTTGAAACCAACAAATTGTATCACACTTCAAACCATAATCTTCTCAAAATGTAGAATTCTCAGACATGTAAAAGATCTCTGAAAACCTCATCAAGCAGTCCGCATAGAACACGCTTCTCTACTTCCCTTACAACTTCCTCTTTCTCGAGAAATACGAATTCGGTATCGTTCCATCCCAAGTCCCACATACTATTCAACTCAGGTTCTTTGTTATAGATATCAATCTCAAGCATTTTGGGCAAGTAGAATTGCAACTCACATTCTATCCTGCCTTTCCTGCCATAGAATTTCAATGCCTCAAAGTCTTTATGCAACTGTTTAATCAAGTCATCCAAAGCTTCTATCTTCTTAGACCTCTTAGAAATGTTTGTGCAAGGATGATTGTTGAGCTCTTGCCTTATTCCCTTCCGCTTCATTACCTCGTAACTACAATCTATTATAAGATTTCTGCCATCCTTTTGATGGATATGACCACTGTCATGAAGAATGAAGCTGGGAATGTTGAGCTTGAAAAGTGCCTCTGCTGCATTGAGGAACCGCTCGCTTGTTATAAGTCTCTGCTTAAGGTGGTTTTCACTTTCTGTCAGCGTCTCTCGTTTTCTCGACTTGGAAAAATTGTGCAGGTGCTCCAAATGTTGGGGGTAAAAGATGCCGTTATCGTATTTGCCTGCTTCTGCACCTTAAAGTAAATTCAATAGGAAATACTCATTATTTGTGCGATAGCAGTATCAATAAAAGTATAGTATGTATGCACGATGCCTAGGATATGTCTATTTTGGGTTTTGGTCTTTGTGCACAGCAGATGTTATAGCTTCCTCTAGAAAATTTTGTCATCTTCGAGCTTAGACTATGCAAAAGTAGTTAGATTTTTTTCCTTCTCTTTTCTTCTTCCCTCATAGAAAGAAAATGGTGATTAACATGAAAGATGTGGATCAAAATAGTAATATTCAGGACATAAAGAGGATGTCATGGAAAAGTACCAACGATTTACATTATCATGAATATGGTTGAAAAGTAGGAAGACAAGTACATCTCTTGCTTTCTTGGAATTGAAAAGCATCGATTACCTTTTACTGTTTTCGTTACAATTTTGGAGCTGTTGACTTCAACTCTGCCAAAATCTGCTATCTGATCTTCCTGATTGCTTGAACTTGTCACGATTGTTTTCTGACACTGCATATCCTTAAGAAAAAAGATCAGACTTATATACAATATCTTGTTAGTGTATTGAACTTAAATTTGATAACTCAAGAGAAGTTCAACTTACACCGTCATTCAGAGCTGAAATTTTTGCCTCTTTCAAGGTATTGGATTGATCTTCAGTGGGATAGGACGTTGCCATATCCTTCTTAGTCTCTTTGTGTGGATCTTGTGTGCTATTCGGTTGTTGAACACTCACAACTGTTTTTTTGGATTCAATAATGTGAGCCTCCAATTCTTCGGATCCATCGGCTCCTAGGAGTTTAGGTCCATCAAATACATCTAATTTATCATGTCTGTTTTGTTCCACTTCCTGAAACATTGGAGTTTTCTGTTTATTTGGAAACACTTCATTAATATTTTTAGGCCCCTCACTTTCCTGCATTCGTGTTGACTTGACATCATTCTGGACTGGTACATTAGCATGTTGCTTTTCTAAAACTGGTCGAATAAGCAAGTCTTCTTTTCCAAATTTAGTTTCCGAGTCCCTTGAAGAGGAATTTTGTTCTCTGCTCTTGTAAGTTATATCATCTGGTTTGTCATTTCGGTCATAGCAGGCATTTTCTCTTGGCATATCTTCAGGACATCTATTATTAGGAGTCATGTTAGATTGGTGAGTTACAACAGTTTCTTTATAGCTCTTCTCACTTTGTCGAACACGGTTCATGTCCTGCTGCTTCTTTGAAAGAGTTAATGCTTCATGAGTTGGTTTTATTAAGATCTTAGACGTCGTCGCACTTCCCTTTTGATTTCTCTCCTGCACCCTTTGTTTTCTGCTCTTCTGTTTCTTCTCGTCTCCATGATGCTTTATCTCTCCTCCCGCTGCTTTATGGAGCATGAGTGGCTGTTGGTATCCAGGACTGCTAAGGATCTTTTGCTGTCTACTTGATTGAAGCTTGTTTGAATATGCCTTTTCTAATTTGAGTGTTCTTTCTTTATCTCCTTCAAGTATGATTGCACTTTCGGACTTTTTATGCATCTCTGCTTCCGTTTTCTGTATTCCGCCAATTAACCTTCTCTTTTCATCCCATTCAGTGGTTTTTGGCTCCCTGTGCTTTAAATGCTGCTGCTTTGCATTTCCTTCGAAATAATCCTTGTGCTGGATCCCACTTTTTATTACTCCTTTATTCTCATCCCTGCTGATGGCTTTTGGCTCCCTGTGCTTTAAGTGAAGCGTCTTGGTAATTCCTTCCTGATAGTCTTTCTGACTTGTGACTCTCTGCCTCATTTCATCTTTGTTTTGTTGTTGCTTAAATATTGGGATGGTCGATGGGCTTGTTTTCGGTCTTATTCCTTCAATGGCTTTCCAGGATGGTTTTCCACCAATATCGATAGTCTGGAGATGTGCATCATTGGTAGGAAAGTTGTTTTTGTACATTCCTTGTGAACCAAACATGGGGTTCACGACAGCCGAGTTCTTGTCAGATTCTATCAGTCTTAGATTTTTGGGATTGAACCTACCTTCTTTAATTATAGTCTTTGGTTCCACTTTTCTGGTGCTACCCCTGGCTGTTGGCTGTATATCTTTTTGTGTGACTTTTTGCTTGGGACCCGAGTCTAGACGTGTAGAATTTGATTTATCTGCAAGATTATCTAGCCCCATTAGTTTTGCAATGACGTTTGAAATTCCCACCTTCCCTGGTGGGGAAGAGGTTTTGACATCATTACCACCATAGCTTGCTGATCTTCTGTGGGAACTTGATTTTAAAGTAGTCAAAGGTTGCTCTTCATGGTTGAAGTTTCCTCTCTCTGCACTGTATCTTAGAGTTGCTAACTTCTGCTCGAGACCGTTCCCTTTGACTTCTCGACTGCTGCGTGAATTTAGTGAGAATTTGTCCCAGGAAAACTGTGGCTGGTAAAGTTGTTTTTGATCAGGTGTTTCAACTTCATTTTCTTCGACATCTTCGTCCTCTAAAAGTACGATCCTATTCTTCTGCTGTGGACTGATCATGTGCTCTGACGCCTCATGCAAGTTTACAAGCATCCTCAAAGACTCCTCCAAATCCTTGGCTCCCTTCAATAGTTCTTGCCCAATTTCAATGGAACATTTACCAAAATTAAGACCATTAGAGCAAGTCCTTAGGATCTGATTTAATTTTTGGGCACCTTTTGATATCTCTTTAATATGAAGATGTGAGATGGTGGGGAAGTAGCCACTCGTGCCGTGGAGCCTGTCTAGACCGCTTCTTTTATTCATCTTCCCAATTTCAAAAGATCCTCTACTGATTTGGTGCAGGAAACCCAACATCAAATTGTTTCCTGATGAAGTATTACTTCTTCTTAGTTTGCCTCCGTTTTCAAGTGCAAAAGCCAATGCCATGGACAAGTCTCCTATTTGTACCGAGTTTCGACTTCCATTATAAGGAACAAGCTGATTAGAGTTATCTTCAATCTTCAGTGATTTACTGCTCCCACCGTACCTAGCGTTTGTGGCTTTAGGAACACTCTGCATCATATCAATACTATGAATTAGGTAAGTTAGCAAAGTCAGCTTCTCAAATTGAAGTAAACTGACTAAATTTACTTAAGTTCTGCATACCGATCCATTTGTTCTTGTATTCTTGGATCCTCTATGAATTTGCTTCGAGTAAGCATACGCGTCTGCAAAAACACTCAGACACAGAAAAATCAAATTTCCAACCGCTGTTCGGGCAAATGCCATTACATTGATCACCTGTGCTATACATACTTGATTCATTTAATGATATTGGTAACTGGACAAGATATAATTACAGCGACATGCCATTAAATCAATCACTCGTGCTACACCACGGGAGAGATAGATAACTACTTTATTGTCATGCAGCACACACATATACTAATAGTCTCAGTATGATTATTCTTTTGTTATAGCATGTTCTTCATTTTTAAGTCGGCAATGGGTGGCTTCAACTTGAAGTTATCCTTTTAACAAAAAGCAATCCATTAAAACTTTTAATTTTTCACTTCACAGGTTTTAGTTTCTGCTCTTTTCTTTGCAGGATTTAAATTGCCAAACTCTTATCTATAAAATTTTAACAAAAAAGACAGCATTCAAGTGAAAACTCAATAGAGTTTACTAACCGATCGTAGTTGTTTTCGAGCGGTTGGAGTTTTGGGAAGCAGCCATTCGCTCCTTTCTTAACCTGAGATCATCTAACAGCTTCTGAGCAAAATCTGATCTCTTCGTCGCCATCTCAGGTTTTCTACGAGGCCAATTCAATGTAGGAGGCAATTCTCATGTACCGAACGACGGAATGTGTCTACATTGTTTTTTAGGCTATTTCAATGGAAGATAAGTTGAAGAAGAATAGCTGTTGATTTATTTTCTTTCTGGTTGAAATGGTTCTTTCAAAGTTGGGTGAGATGGGAAGTGTATGTTATGAACTTGAAATCAATGCAAGTTTGAAAATTTCATCCTTGAAAAGGTAACATTTTACTTCCATTACAATTAAAGCAACAACAAAGATTTCTATGGGGCTTCCTTTCCAAGCTTTTTCTTTATTACCAATCTTTCTTTTTCTTCAACATTTTTCAAGAATCACTTCAAAATTCTTATCAAGCAATGTGTTGTAGATGGCTGATATTGAAGGGTTGCCCATTTTTAAAAGTTGGTTTTTTTTAAGAACAAAGATCTAAAAGAGTTGTTAACAGACGTGGCACAATATGAACCATTAGATCAATGTTAGTTGGTGATGGAGTATGCTTCAATTCTTGTCTGACTCTAGCACTGTGATGTTGACTCTTTCTTAGATTTTGTAGATGCTGGAAATGGGAAGGATTATTGCTTTTTATTTCAGTTCTTTATATTTTATTCTAATTTTTATTTTATTTTAAATTTTATTATTTTCTCTGAAAAAGATATATAAACCATCTTACTATTTTCACCTAATTCATTTTTACTCCCAACTTTCCAAAACTTCCCTCTCTCCCCCCATACCTCTCTTTTTATATATTGCTTTCAACCATAATTTTCCAAAATTGCTTTCTTTTCTTATGAATGTTATCTAGGTTACGAACTTACGAGGAGTGTGAAGTGGTTAGCTTTATTTTTCTAAACATTTGTAAATGTGTTTAAAAAAAATCATTCATCGCTAATTGTAATTAATCATTGAAATTATCTTTCACTTTTTGTGATAATCAATGATTGATTTATATTTGGGATATACCAGTGTATAGCCCATTTTTAAAATATATAAGACAATTTGGCCCATCCAAAAAAATAAATAAAACAAACTAGCCATTTCCGGATCCCAAGCCGTGTTTAAGGACAAAAATACCCTCTATGAAATATGGGTGAGAGAAAATTAAAAAAAGGAAATAAATATTGAGGGCGTGATATTCGGTAGAAATCATTACCGATTTCTTGGGACACGAAAGAAAAAGGAATTTTATCATATCTACCCCAAATTTAAGGTGTGTTATAAAAAATATTTCCTCTCCTATGATACTTTCATTTTTACCCCGTGGTTAGTTATAATAATCCAACTAACTTTAATTGGCTAGCCTCCATGCATAAAATTAAGGGTAATTTTGATAACTTCTACATACATAAGGTAAATTTGAAAACTAGTTTTTCTAATGGGGTAGTTATGAAAATTCCCCAAAGAAAAAGAAGAAAGGGTTTGGAGAACCGATTTTTTTTTTTTTTTTGAAAGGGCAGTCGAAAAGGATCAAATGAAAAGCAGAGACCCTAGCAAGGTATTTTTTTTACAGATTAATCTCCAAAATCTTCATTGCATATTCATGCAAGATTATTCTAAAGGTATTCTAATATTACTATTTCATAATTTTTCAGTTTTTATAATTTTTTTTTCAGAATCAAGACGACATGGAAGAACCAAAACCATTAAAAAAACACCGAGGATGTATTGGAAAATGAAGGTGTTTTGATCTTTAAATCAGATTAAAAAATTGATGTTCATGATGGAAAGGATAAGACGAAGAGGTAATATTTTAATATTCCCAATTTTTTTTAAAACATCAAAATCAGTACCACATACTTCTTCTTACTAACAAGTAACAACATAAAATTGATTGTCTCAAAAAAAGGCTAGTCAACGAGGAAGAAGAAGAAAAGAAAGCAGATGAAAAATGGGAGGTATGTTATATTGTATCCTAAATTTTTTTTTCAAATTTTTTTTTATCAAATATATAATATACTGTACAAAAAATATAATAGTCTTTAAAAAAGTACAGTACATCATAAAAAATAATTATATGGTTTAGTATATTATATTTAGTTTGTTTTAATTTTTTTTTGATGTATCTTATAGAGTAAGTACAGTATGAAATTATATAAATCATTTTATTATTATGCTGAGAGAGAATGAAATAAAAAATCAACATAATTTGTGCCTTTTCCAAGTAGCATGTGTAGTATACTAAAACAATTACATATTACAAAAGTGATATTATATTATTAAACATGTTGTATTACTGTTAAACCTTTTATCATAATATTGTACAATATGGTATAATTTTACACAATAATATACTGCAGAATTTAGAAAAACTTTAGTGTACAGTATAAAATTACACAATACATTTTATTAATATACTGTAACAAAATGAATTAAAAAATGAACATAACCATCACCCTTAAAGTGAAAAAAATGATGATTTTTAAGATTTAACAGCTTTTGACTCTATTTGACTTTTGAAACTTGTTGGTATTGATTTTGGATTTTTTGTTTAAAATTTCGTATTATGGATTATGATATTATAAGATGACAAATATTTTTGTTATTAGTCTTAAAACATAAAACAAGATATCTGCAATACAAGTTAATTATTTTTTAGAATTGCAAAAAGTTATACTATACTTTAATATATGATAGTAATGTAAATTGTTTTTTTTAAATATTAGCTATACTGTACATCATTGAAAATTATAAATTTATTAAACTGAAGCTATACCGTACATAATGTACTATAGTTTTATATATGACATGAATGTTAATAATTTTAAAAATATTAGCTATACTTTACATCATGTTTTATAACTATTAACAATATTGTATAATGAGACCAATGAGAAAAAAAAAATTACATATATTGTACAAATTATAATGTTTATTACACTGTACTATGCTTAAAATATAAGACTGATGAGTTATAAAAATTACATATACTATACAAATTATAATATTTATCAAACTGAAGCTATACTTACATAATGATATACAAGGGATATTTAGAAACACATAGTTGTTAATCTTAAAATATAAAAAAGTAATCTCTTAAACAAATGACGTATGTTCTAAAATGATACCATTAAGATGCTGGGGTTTCTGCCCTAAATCTTATGTAATCCAATTAAACTATAAATAAATAAAGGAATTATTAATTAGTAATATTTACATTGTCATTTATTATTAGTTTAATAAATGTAATCCATCATAAGATCCAGAGTTACGTATGATAACTTAAAGTGAGCATATGATGCGGGATGATTCACTTAAGTGTAACTCAAATAGTCTGTGGTACATGAATAAAGGTTGGGTGCCTTATTTCCTGGTAACACCACTAACACGCCCACCACTTGTGAATTGGCACAAGTGATCTCATCCTGGATCGCTCATGTAGAGACATGTGAGTGGGGGTGTTCTTGCAATAGAGATTGTAGTAGACTGGACTAAGATAAACTTACTGTCTTCTGGGAAAGCCGTTACAGAAAGACACTTCTTTTATCAACCGGTTGATCATGTACAATTGATCTTAATCCTGAGTGGATTACGAACTCCTGTTCGCAAGAGACAAACCTTTGATTTGCATAGGTGAGAGTGACTCGTATAGTTCGCTCAATATGCCTCCCACTTTGGGGATTGCATCTTGCTTATAGCTGGGAACGTAATTACACAAGAATTGGAATTCACACTTTTCCATATAGGAAAATAGATAAGTAGTTCCCTTATGGACTGATTCGGTCTTGAACAGCAGGGCCCCATATTCCTCTGATCAAGGAAAAGGTTAAAGACGCATAATGGAGATTATGTAAGGTTGTTCATTGTGAAGGATCAAGATGTATCATGGAGGTTAATACGGTGTAAATACCTAGCCATGGATACGAACTAACTTGTGAAGGATCAAAGTGTAGTTAATGATTATAGCCAATGGACATAACTATGTCTATAGTACTAAGAGTGCAACTCTAGATATTTAGTGGAGTTATCTAAGAGTTAATGAATGAGAATTAATTGATTAAAAGGAGTTTTAATCAAAGGTAATTCTGAATCATTGGAGTTTAGTCCTATAGGTCCATTAAGTCCTCCGAGCTAACGCATGTAATCGAGAACATAAATTAATATGATTAATTTCTCTTTGGAAAATTGGAAATGAATAGAGGAGTCTATTCAATTAATTAAAGGAAATTAAATAGAGGAGTCTATTTAATTATTTAATTAATGGTGGAATTAAATAGAGGAGTTTATTCAATTATTAAATAGAAGAGTCTATTTAATTATAAGAGATTAAATAGAGGAGTCTATTTAATTAAATTAATTTTGTGTTGTCCAAAATTAATGGGGATTTAAATAGAAGAGTCTATTTAAATAATTAATTTGAAATTATCAAATTAAATGAGGAAATAAATAAAAAGAGTTTTATTTATTTAATTATTTAAAGGAATTGTTCCATTAAATAATGAGGAAAATAAAAATGCCCAAATATTGTCATTGGATGATGATAGGGCGTGTGGCCCAAGGTGGGGTCACACGCCCCCCCTTGGTCAAAGGGTTGACCAAAAAGTTTGCATTTTTTATTTATTTAAAATATATGAATATCTTATTTTAAATTAATATGATTAATTTAAAATGGAAGATATGGAATATCTTATTTAAATTAATATGATTAATTTAAATGGAAGATATGGAATAATATATTTAAATTAATATTGATTAATTTAAATAAAAGATATGGAATGTTTTATTATGGAATAAAATATAATATCTTTATTATTCAAATATATTTTAGAATATCTTAATTAATTATTTATTAATTAAAAAGATATTCAGAAGATTTTCTGATGCCTTGGTTTTCCTATAAATAGGACCTTTGGGGTGACCCCAAAACACACAACCAAGAGAGTTAAAGTAAAGGCTCAGGAAATTCCTCTCATCCCTCTCTCTTGCGCCGCCCATAGGGTGATTGGGAAGAAAATTATTCTTCTAAATTTTTCCTTTTTCCAAAGGAGATAGTGCCCACGCACCGATTCTCTTTTGTGCTTAGTGAGGAAGATCTTTTTGGTGGTCCCAGGATCGTAACCATCGAAGAACGAGGAAGAGTCAGACACTTCTCGACAAGGGTTAGTTTTTCTTTTATGCATTTAGAATTTTGAATTTATTATACTGCAAGAAAAGATCCGTTGGGACTTCCGTTTGAGAACTCTTTTAGAGGCCTCAATCCCAACATAAGAAAAAAATAACAAATAAAAAAAGAAGGAATGAATCATATATTTTGTTTATTTTGAAAATGGAATATTGTAATGTGTTTCAAAATTTGAGTATAAGTATAATATATTTCACAATAAAAACATAGCATAAAAATATGAAATTATTATGACAGGTATGAAAGTATTCTATTTTTTAGTTAAAAATGATTAAATAAAAAACCAGATATTTAGTTAATAATGATATAATAGAAAACATTATATTGTACATTATAAGCACGTAACAAAAATCCTTGACCGAAATGCAAAAACTTGAAACGAAAAGCTGTTGAAATACAAGATAAAGAGAAAGAATGAAATAAAAATGGAAATCCTAATAATTAAACATTTGTGAATAATGAAAGGAGAGAGAAAGAAATCGTTATATGATTTGAAATTAATTCAAAATGAGAGGATCATAAACCATAAATCGTGAGAGTAATTGCTAATTGTTGAGAGAAAATTTAAAACATAAAATAGAAAAAATGTAATTAAGGGGAAAATCAGGAATATTAAAAATATCAATATCAAAATAAGGCTAAAAAGTATTATAAATTTCAAATGGGTTAAAAAGTAAAAGGGATATAGTCAAAATAGGCTATTTATTGGATTTTCCCTAAAAGGTTCCCTCATATCTCCAATATGTGTTCAGCCCATTTGGAGGGCCCCTTCCTCCCACCAGGCTCGACCTATAAAATGAGAATTTAATTAGAGAGAAAAATATCAATAAGCAAAGCAAGTAGTGAAAAGAGAGAGAAAAAAAGATATGGAGAGTAAGAAAGTTGTGTTGATGGTTCTAATGGTCATGGTTGTTCATCTCGCCGTTGAAGCTCAGGATAATCTTATACAACTTCCCTCTGGCAATGGCATGATTTGTTCTTCCTATGGTTTTTCTTACACAAGAAAAGTAATGAATCATGGAGAAGTCGTTGATCTTTACCAGCCCTCCCCGAATTCATGCACTCCATATCCATATGCCCGTGCATTTGGATATCATACTTGTACATCTGGCTGTAAATGCTTCACAAGTTTTGGAGTAGGGCTATGTGTGTGATTAGTAATAGTAGATTAAGTCTATGTTGCAATAAAAAAATTATACGATATAATCTCGATAAAATTCGGGTCATATGTCGAAATAGTATCGATCGTATCATGTCGTGTGTGTCTATGTTGCAATATAGTACTAAGTATGTGACAATCTCAAATTAATTGTCTTTTGAATTCAATAAGAAAATTAGGGTGATAAAAGTATCTACTTCATTGTGATACTTTTTTTTCTCCTAATATGTGTGTCATTTTGAAGGTATAATCTCAACAAGGTTTCTTAGTATTTTAATTTGATGGTTTACTTTGGATTCTCTAAACTGTGTTCTATTGTTTGTAATTTTATGACGTTTCAAAGCAAACAAAAAATATTGAATGCAGTATAGTTGAATATGACGAGCCCTTACAAAAAAATTATTGCATAGGATCACGAGATAAGAGATCGTTCTTACTAAGCTAGTTTCAAAAAAAATATATAATTACATATTATTAACATTGAAAAATAGTATTTCTCCACTTAATCTAGTATCTTAATTTACATTAAGAATAGATTGATCAATAACAATGAAAAAAAAGAGGAAATAAATAAAGATAAAAAGATAAAAAAAGATTTGACAAACAATATTAAAGTGCCACATACAATTGACCATGGGAGAAGACTTGTTGTGGTAAATAAATGCCGACATTTGGTATTGTTTGCCCTAATGCTTTGTTTGTTGTCATCCCAAAACAAAGGCACACTGAGAATTGTTTCCTTTTAAATTTAAAAGGATAGCCTTCGTCATTTGCTGGACTCAAAGGAATACGCGGAATGAAGACATGTCTACCGATATGTTGACCCATTGCTATCTCTGCGTATATCACATGATTGCGAAATTCTCGACATACCATTCTCGTACCCTTACAAAGTCCATTTGATGGGTCCAAATTTCTGAGGAGCATGATTGGACAATTTTTTTTCAAAACCATCTTATGAGGAGGTAGACCATTTGGCAATAATGAGTTTAGAAATTCTTGTTGGTAGTAATTATTTGTATCATCAATTGCTTCATCGAAACTCAAGAACTCCTTCTCTTCTCCAGGAAATATGTGACAACCCGAATTTTCACTCAAGGGCATTTTAGTCAGTTCACCAATTTTGATCCAAATAACGTTATTTTTAGTTTTCCAGAACCGTCACGTCGATACAAATTCAACGCAATTGACTACGCTCAATTCCGGGCCCCGAGTAAAAAGTTATGGCCTAAATACCAGATGTGCCCTTATTTCTTATATTTGCTACTAAGGGTATTTTAGTCTTTTCCACCCAATTCTTAACATTTAAAAAAAACACAAAACCCTAGTTCTCTTGGACTCTCTCGCTCGGCCGTGTCTACGAGTTTCGTTTGAAAACAAAGATCCTTCGTGTTATCATCGATAATTTCATCAGGTAATCAAATGACCTCTTTTCTTATTTGTTTTCGATTAAAATTCAAGTTAAATTTGGACCTTATCGTCATTGTTTTCGCAAGCTTGAAGCTTCGCCGGAATTCAAGTTATTTCGCCGGTTTTTGAGTCGTTTTACGTTAGGTTTTGTTGCACCTCTATTCTAAGATGTTTTCTTGATCTTCCAGTCATTTTCCCAGCCTCCAAAACGCGTCATCTCACCGTTCGTACCCTCGCCGGAATCTGGGCATTTACCGCCGCTGTTTTTGAAGCTTTCGGGGGAGATTTGATTTTTGTTTACGTCTTATTGTAGTGGCATTTCGTTTTCTAGCATTTTTATTCAATTCCTGGTTGTTTTTCCGTCACCACGAGCTCGAAACCACCTCGTCGGAAAGCTATTAAGCCGCCTCCCTTTTGCTGCGTTTTTTTTCCCTCGTTTGGGTGTTGGCTGAAGGTTGGGGATGAACCGGTCCAACTGGACCGGCTGGACTGGTCGAATTGGACTGGTTCAGCTGGTCCAGACTGGTTCAGGGTCAACTTTTGGTCAAATTGAGCCGGTTTTCGCCCCGTTAGTTTGGTTCTCATAAAATTGACCTTGTATTAATGTTATTTCAGGTCTTGGGCAACTTTAAGAGTTTATTTGGATTTATTTCAAGCTCGTTTGCTTGCTCAATTTGCAAATAAGGTAGGTTAATTCCTACTTAGAAGTTAAATTAAATTCATTGTGCTTGCTTGTTGGTTAAGTGATTAGTATGATATCTTTGGGAGGTAAATCATCGATTTTAATTATTATTATTATTGTTGTTGTTGTTGATTTTAACTATTATTATTATTATTGATTTTAATTATTATTATCATTATTATTTTAATTATTATTATTGTTTTTATTATTATCATTATTATTATTGTTATTATTATTAATATTATTATTGTTTTTATTATTATTGCTGTACAAATTTAATATTAAATAAGAGATGTTGTAGGTTAAGTACCTACCTAATTAATTATAAAGTGTGGAAATGGACGAGTATCCATAAAGTATAATGATGATAACTCTTTGGATTTAATTTGCTTATTTGAGTTTGGTTTTAATCTACTGAGCTAAAAACTCACGGTATTCGAATGCCCTGCAAATTCTTATTTTGCAGGTATCACCGATTAGAATGGAAACCATGACGATTGACGAGGATGGCGCTACACTGAGAGCCCTTAGGAGATGTCATTTATTTATTTCGTTTATTGACTATTTTGTTAGACTTTATTTTTTTGGGATTTCATTTTCATTTGTTTTAATTATTTAAAATGGCGCCAGAATAAAGGTTTTATTTTGAATATATTTTGAGGTTATTAAATAAATACTTCCGTTATTATTTTGTTTAACTCTGATTTAATTATATTTAAAATGAGCCATTTACTATTTATTTACTTATTTTCGGTTTTTTTGGGTCAAGTCATTACAAAATATTTTGATCATTCTCTCATTGATGTGATCAACGTATTCATTTGTTGTTGTAAGAATTGCCCTTTCTGTGATATATTCTGCGAAGGTTGAATTGATCTGCAAGTTTGGAAACACGAAGTTTATTAAATTCAATTCTGCCGATTTCATATCTTTTCCTTTGATCACCATCTCATTTGGTAAGGAAATGAGATCCTCTTCAATGATTGTTTCAGTCCCATTACCAATTCTAAGTAGGAATTCTGCAAAATGGTGGTCATTTTTTGCCCTCATATTCTTTGTTAATCTCACCTTTTCCATTTTCTCCCATAAGTATGATTTTACTAAACTTTGATTCACAGTTTGTTGTTTAGTTGCCCGTGGTACAACTGGAAACACTTGTCGAAAATCTCCTCAAAAGACAATTACCTTTCCCCCAAACGGGTCATCATTCTCCATAATATCTCTAAGAGATCTATCAACAGCTTCAATTGTTGTTTTCTTTGCCATTGGTGCCTCATCCCAAACAATGATTTTGGCTTGATGAATTAACTCTGCTTTTCCACTTTGCTTCGACATTGTGCATGTTGTTGATTCATTTGTTTGCAGAGGAATACTAAACCTTGAAGCGGCTACTCCTGATGTTGCTGTAGCAAGAGCTATCATTCTTTCCGATCTTATTGTAGCAAGCAAAGCACGATAAAGGTAAGTTTTTCTCGTTCCTCCCGGTCCGTCTACAAAAAATATTCCAGATTTGTTGTCTTTCACTCTTTTAAGTATGATATCATATGCTTGCCTTTGTTCCTCATTTAGATGTATTTTTACCAAAATATCTTCATTTGGTACTTGAACTGCTTTTTCATCTAATATTTCCTTTTTCCAAAAGTTGTTTCATTATATAGCAACTATTCTATTTTTGGTAGATCGTATCCATTAATATTCTTCCCCATTGATTCAAGTACTGCCCTTATATCGTTCAATGTTCTTTGTTCCTCCAGTTTTGAACCCTCCTTATTGTCTTTTCTATAGTCTTTAGACATTGGATCAAAGTAGTTATCCCATAATTTTCTCACATCAGTAGGCTCACAATATACTAATATCATTGCAAAAAGTTTTCTTAACGCCTGTGGCATTTGGAAGGTAACGGCCTCATCTAAGCATTCAATGACACTTTCATCTGACTCAAGAAGTCCCCTTTCTTGTGCAACTTGCTTAAATATTGAACATTGTTTTCCATCTATATTCATCAAAAATTGAAAAAGAAGTTGGGCCCTTTTCATGATTTAATAACAAACGTAAGTAGTATCTTTCACCTTCTGCTGGATTTGCGCCGGCTATATGTGCGATCACTTGGCCTTTTTTCCTTTCTGTCCATGTTCGCAATTGCTTGTCCCATACATAATGTTCAGGAAATTCCTTATACAAATATTTTCTGGCTTGCTAATTGTTTTTACATGTTTCGAAAAACTATGTTAGCATTGTCTTTGAAACATGATCCCATGTGATTACCTTGTTTAACTCTTGGTTATCCTAATAAGTAACCAACTGATTATTCGGGAGGTGTAGTTGTAAGCTGATAATTGGGGGAGATATCTCGTTCATCTTAAATTCATATATTCTCCATAACGCCTCTTGTGCAGACACCCATCTAACATCTTGGAATTCTTTTATTTCATCGATGCCTTTTCTTTCATCATCATGAGATATATAAACAACCGCTCTGTCATGTCCTTTATATATGTACTTGTATAAGTATTTAACTGCTTTTAATCCTGAGCGAATTTCAACGTTGATATGGCAATTATATCTTATGAGCAAGTATGGATTGTAAGGGACAACCCATCTGTTATCATACGTTGCATTCCTGACTTTCACCTTCAGTTGTATATTTTTTTTTAAAAAGATTGTCAATATCACATTAATATATATTTTTTTGACTATGAATATAGTTTGTGTTAAATTAATATTATAATATTGAAATTTACCTCGTTTCCGTTCTCCCGTCGTCTGTATATCGGATATGCATCTTTCCTTGAGTTGTCTTTGTAGAAAATGATCTTGGGTAGTGAAATCTACAAATACCATCAATCATGCATGGGCTCTTTTTATTATGTTGTCCGCAAGGTCCATGAAGCATATGTCTTATAACTGCTTCGTAAAGAGGGGGATTTTCTTGTTTTTGCGGTATTTCAGCTCTAACATGCTTGTCATAATGATCTGCATTAGTAATCTTGTATCCATTCTTGAATATAATTAACATGTGTGCATGAGGTAATCCTCATTTCTGAAATTCAATGACATATACAAAAGCTGCCACTTTTCCAAAAACTTCTTTCTTGATTATCTGATCTTTTAAGTCCATCAATTTTCCTCTGAACACTCTTGAGGTGAGGTTTGGTCTATCTGGTGGATGTTGTCCTTCCCCCAATTCTTCTTTTATCTCTTTCCATTCTGCATTACATGTCATTGTGATGAACAAGTATGGTTTTGTAAAATATTGCACTAAACTCATAGCATCCAAATATCTACTCCGCATGTCTCTTGGTCCTCTGACAAATGATGCTGGAAGCACTATTCTCCGCCCAACTTTTTCTCCCTTGTTTCCCCAGCATTGACAGTATCAACTTTTTCTCCCTTGGTCCTCTGACAAATGATGCTGGAAGAACTATTCTCCGCCCAACTTTTTCTCCCTTGTTTCCCCAGCATTGACAGTATCAACTATTCCTTGATACAACTCTACTCGGATATGTGATTGTTGATTCCTATAATAGTCAAGTCTGGTTGCCTCTAGCTTGATGTACATGTCAACTACATATTGTTGTAACAACCAACCAGCTTGGAGAAGTATTGATCTTCTATTCTTTCGTATTTGGAACTTGTAACAATAGTACTCTCTGTAAGACACCCTTTTTTTTACTTCTCTTTGATACTTCTGTGCAGTTTAAAGATATCTTAATAATAAATCAATAGTGAAGCATTTTTGTGTGTTTTGTTTATTTTTTTTTTATATTTTTAATCTAATGATTCGAAGTTAACGTAGTTTTACGTTCAATTCTGATGACATCCTCCGCTGAAGTTGCTTTTTGTATTTTTGTAGATGTTGCATTGTTTGGGGAGTTCCTCATAATATCTTGATGCGAACCTGATTCTCCTTGGGGGAAAAGTAGAGGATATTGGAGTGGATCGTAACAGTTGAAGTAATGTTGAATTGTATGTCTAATTCCTGAATGATCATGAACCATTATATGTCTTTCAAAGGGTATATTGTTATCATTTCCTTCAATCCATATGGGGCTGCTACTTGATTAGTGGTTGGTAGATTATAGACCCTTTGATCAATCTTTACATTGCTTGCTAGATGGACATGTAAATCTTCAATGTTTTCTACGTTTCCAAGACTTCGAAAAAAATTTGCATATGGATTTTTCTCTATTATTTTCATCAAACTCGCAATATTCTTTTCTTTCAATGGAGAATCCTTCAATATATCCATTCTATTATGTATTTCATTTGAAGTGTCATAGAAATACAATTGAAAGAAAATAGGTTTTTTTTTCCGGTATGAGAGCTGGTAGGTGGTGATAGATTTGACCTTGAGCTTCAAACGTATATACTCCTTTATTTGAAGATGTCAATCCTTCGTCTAATTTCACTCCCATGGACGTGAATGAAAATATACTATTATATGCTCGGATGTTTCTTCTAAATAAAATGGCCTCTTCCGTTTGAGATGTATACAATGAATATATCTCATTTGGTATTTCAATTTCTGCCAGATGAACCTATTGACAATTCATTAAACACCAAAGTTTTTTAAATCATTTATTTAAATTTAAATAATATTATTTCATGTATATTTTAAAAAATATACCTGTCCATTGTAGCAACAGAATGTGGGTGTTTCATGCTTAAATTTTTCTGCATTACAGTAAGCACATGAGACTATCTTTTTAAGTTCGTGAATTGGAGATTGAAACAACTCATTCAAATTTAGTCCTGCAAGAAAATTATCTTTATTATTAGATTTTGATTTATTAATCTTCTATTTGTATAAGAGAAATTCTACTTTATATAATTTGTGTAAAGATAATTTGGATTACCTTGTTGTTCTTCCAATAATCTTTGTGCCATTTGAGGAAAATTCGGTGTCAATTTTTTTTTTTTGCTATTGCTACTTTCTCCATCTTGTCTCCTTTTTCTCATCTCTTTAGGTACTTGTTTTTCAGGTCGTTCTTTCTCCATCTAGAATTTGAATGTAACAATTGGTAAACAACAATTTTGTTGAATTTAAATTAATGTATTTATCCTAGATAATTTATATTGATATTATGTTTTTTTCTATTTAGTTATGCAGGTTATTTCGTTTTCAAGTTAGTGTCTTTGTTTGATTTTTTCATTTTTCTTATATATGGTCTTTTCTGTTAATCATGCATACTTCTACATCAGTTGGGATTGATATTGATAATTTTATTGTGGTAGAATCTCTTATTTTCTTCATCTATCAATAAATGGTTCATTAAGAAAATTGTTTTTTAGTTGATCTTTGAATCTCATTGTAGTCTTTTGTGTCTAATTTTATCTATCTTTTTCTTTAAAGTCCCCATTTTTTTTTTTTTTTTTGTTGTGATTTTACTATGATTTTTTTAATGTGTTTTTTTAGACATTTTTTCCTAGTTTTATATTAATCATTAAAATATATTGAAATATCACAATTATTTATTTTTCTAAAAGTAAATGAAAATATGTGTCGAGTCTATTATTGTCCACTCTATTAGATAAAAATGTTATAGTGTGTAATCATTTTTAAGTATTGGAGGTTTATCTAATTTTTTATGATTTTATGTTTAAAGTTATAGTTTAGTTGTGTTTTTACTATTTTCATTTTGATTGTAAACTATTATAGTTACATATATCTATGAATATAGTGTCATTACAGATATGAATTAAGCTGTCAATAATGAGACAGGTACGATATCCCAATTTTTTTGTTTAAAGTCTGAATTTTTCTTGTTTTTAACTTTTTCTTTTTCTTTTTATCTTCGGTATTTTGGGTCTTTGTTTTTTCCTTTCTCTGATAATTGTTGCTTTTTGTTGTTCATTTATGTTTCGTTTTGAGATCTACATCTGAGTTTTATGTTGTGTCATCTATCAATCGTGGGTTTGTATTCCCCAATTCCGTGGTGATTTTTTTGTGGTTTTTAATTCGATTTAGGCCATTGTAACAGATTCCCTATTTTATCTAGTTTGGCCTTCTAAAAGTTTTTTTTTTATTGTTTTTTCTTCTAAGCGTGTCTCTAGAAAGATCTAAATTCAAATTTGAAGGTGCTGGGTGTGTTCTGTTAGAACGTATTTTGTTTTCAATCAACAATTTTTTTTGTATTGTTTTTCTCAATTTTCAGTTTTTTTGGACTGCCATGAATATATCAATCTATCTTCTGGATGGAAGAGTCCGTTTAATGTCATTCATGCAAACAATAGAGTGGTCAATTTCTAGCCATTTAGAAGTGTTATTGTTGAATTTCAACACTTTTAAAGAATTTATCCCCCAACATAATATTTTTACCCATTTTTTTTTGTACTTTTAGTCATCACAGCCTATGTTTTTTCTCTCTGTTCATTGTCAATCTTCTTCTCTTTTCCTTACTCCATGTCTTAATATTCTCATTCTCAATAATTAAAGTGAAGATTAAATCACGCTCCACTGCTGAATTCACTCAAGAACGAAGTCAGGGTCTTTAGGTAATTGACTTTAGATATTATTATTATTTTTTTTTTCAGTTTTTTGGTTTTTTTTTGCTTGGTTACTAATGATTTGATTTATTGTGTATGTCATTATAGTGTTTCAGGACTTTAATCTTAATCTCCAAACGCATGTGAATGTTGATTTGTGTGTTCGTTGTCTTAACGCCACAATATAAGATCACGTAAGTTTGTTATTTGTAATTTTTGTCTAATCGTATGTAATCTTGCTGTGTTTTTGGGCATTAGAGTTCCATTTTTTTTCTTCATTATATCAGATGTTTGCAAAACCATTTATACGAGCAATAGATGCCTATTTTTATTTTTATTTTATGTTTGACAATGAATCACAATTAGTTGAAAAGGATATTCTCTAGCTCAATGGATGGAGGTAATTATGATATATCAAGTTAAATTTATAGTGCGCCCTTTTTTTAACTATTATTAATCTATATGATACTTGGTTTTGAAGCTCGACACACCGTAATTCATAATACTTGTATTTATTCTAGTTAGTAATATGAACCTTAAACTTAAATAATACACGTTCTATTATATACTCTGACCCTATGTAGAGCTAATCGTGCCGGGAAATAGCCTCTTTACACTCTGCAATTGTTTTTCTAACACCTGCCAAAACCTGAAACAATTCAGCAGGACATTTGTTGATGAAATACTTTTGTATTATCCTAACAGTTCAAAATATTTTAAAACTTTGTTTTCATGAAGGATGATTAAAGTTTAATTGTCTTTCTTTTTATGAAGTCTACTGTTTTTTATTTTCTTTGTTCTTCTTTATAGAGTGTTTCAAACTATTGAAGCTACTCTCCGAACACATGAGACGACTGTTGAGTATGTTTGTGCTTTGTTTTTTTTCACTATTACTAATCTATAAATAATATACGGTTTTAAAATAGACACATGGTAATTCCTAATGCTTGTATCTAATAATCATATTGTATAGAAACTTATATCTTGGAATAATTTTAAATAACAAAACATGCTAAAGAGTAAAGAGTATATCTATTCGTGGTAATGAAATCAAATTATGAAATTTAATTTTTCTTTTATGTATTTTTTTTCATTGTTATTTTAATTACTAATTTGAACCTTAAAATTCCCCCACTGCTACTTTGTTCTCTGATCATTCCTGCGACTGATTACTATTCTGTCTATTTGTATGCAAGAATGCTAATTCTCGAATTACAACTTACAAACATGAAACACATTCACATTTAATTTCATTATACAACAATTCATAAACAGTTCTTACACTGAAATAAATAATGCTCGTAATATAACATTATACTTTTACCTGAGTTTTCCATCATCTCATTTTTTAAAATTTAGATCATTACTTATATATATATATATTATTTTTTCTAATAATTTATCTTTTTTACTTACTCGTTTTTTTCATGTTGTGTTTACGGTTAACAATATATTATAATGAAAGAAGAGAGAAGTTTGGAAATATCCACCTTCAGCCTTGAGGGAGCAGCCAATTTGTTTCGTCCGATTTCTTACAGGTCAGTAGTTTGTTCTTCTTTGTTGTTTTCTTGAGCCCTCTTGCAACAAATGATTTAAAAGAATGTTTAAAATACTTTGTTTTAAATTTGAAACAAACAGGTGCTACAATATACTTCTATACGTGGTAATGAAACTTACTTTCATCTTCAAATTGTCGGCTTGGTGGGCTTTGGTCTGTTTTCTCTGCTTTCTTGAAGGTTAGAAGTTTGGCCTTGTTTTGTTGTGTCTTGAATATATTTTTTATGGAAATTAGTTATGATAATTCAGGTGATATTGAAAAGAAAGTATAAGATTTAAAATTTTGTGGGTGTCGAAAGTTAGATACTCACTGATAATTTGATGATGTTTGTTCTCTGACTCTTATAAATATTGTCCTTGCACCATGAATGCTTTGTTTTATATCTTCTTGTGAGAATATGCTTTTGGTTTTCTTTGAGGAGTAGAGTGGTAGGAAATCGACTTATGAACTCCTATTTGACTGTTTTTTTTATGAGAAGAGTGGTAGGAAATTGACTTATGAACTCCTATTGGTCTGTTTTTTTGTATGAGAATAGTGGTAGGAAAATGATTTATGAACTCCTATATCACTGTTTTTTTTACAATCATGATTTTTAAAAAGTTACGTTGGTGGATGGTTAATGTTCTTTATAAATTTAATTTTAAGGAAGGTTATAATTTCTAAACTTAATTGTTTTTAATAAGACAATTTATTATGAGATTGCAAGATGTTACAAAATGCTCTCTCTTTAAAAATTGTTGGATTGTCTTCTTTAAATTCATATTTTAATTGTGAGTTAAATTATTTCAGTTGAATTAAAAAAATGTTAAAGATATATTTTTTATTTTATAGTTTGAAATTAAAAAATTGTTTCATGTAGAATTAATTCATTACTCAGTGTGTTTTTTTATTTTAATTTTGACAATGGAAACTGTTTTTTCCTCTAGTGAGAATATTGGGTGGGAAAACAATGTGGTGTTCTATTGGTATGTTTTTTTAAACCATCATTTCAAAAAAAAATTGTAAATCATATTTGAATATATATATTATTAGGTTGGTGGATGGTCGATGTTTTTTTTTTCTTGAAAAAAAAATTATTGAGAATCTAATTTATTTCTATGAGTAAAATCTAATTTATTTCTATGAGTAAGATCCAATTCGATTTATGGTATGCATTTTTTTAAAAAATCGGTTCATATTATTATTATTATTATTCTAACCAAATGCCATATCTAAATCTCAACTATTAATAATGATTTTTTAAAATATTTACATTTAGCTTTTGAATATAGTATAGATTAACAAAAATATGTTTGTTTTTACATAGAAATAATTAAATTAAATAGGAATTATGAATCCCCGGAAATTATGAGACATTTATTTTGTTACCCTTATTACTTTTGTATGATCAATTCTACATTTTGATTTTTCAAAAGTCTGAACTAAATTTTTTAAAATAAATATTTTATACTTTATTTTATGTGATTGCATAAGATTATTTTTTAAAACTGCTTAAAAAACAATCTTTTCGTACATAGCTCTAAGTTTTGAATATTATTTTTATTTAATCCTTTTCTTTTTAAGTTTTATATTGAGATTGTTATTTTTATTTTAGAGTTTTATATTGAGAATGTATTTTTTTGTTAATAGTAGTACATTTAGTTTTTTTTTTAAATAACATTTTATATTATATGTTATATTAAGTTGAATGATTAAATAATAATAATAAAGAAATAAAAGAAAATAAATAATTAAAAACATGTAACATTATCCAAAATTAAAATATAAATCCAAATCCAAATACAAATAAAACAAAGATCCAAATCGAAATATTTAAAGACAATTTTTTTTAAAACATGTAACATAATCAAAATCAAGCAACTAAATATCCGTTTTTGCTTTCTTCTTGTTGTTATCAGAATCACACATTAATCTCTTTCCGTTGTCCTTCTTCATTGATCCTCTTTTTTCAGCCATTGAACTAACCTTGCACACCTTTTGTACAACAATTTTTCGTTTTGCTCTTTCTTGTTCTCCCTTTCTATCCAACCTCACCAAAAAGAAATACTTTTTGTCTTGCGCCAGGACCAGCTTTTTGTAATATTCACTTTTCTCCTTCTTTCCAACCTATAAATTGAAATAATCAATGGGAAAATATTTTTAATATATAAATAGGTATTAGTTTATGGTGTTTGACAACGTTAATTCAAGTTGGGTATATATACCTTTAGAAGGTCATTATGATATTCTCCAACATTACAACCAATAAGCAATTCAGTAGCATCAAACATGGTGGTTAAACCTTCCTTATCACCATCGGTTACAGTCATTTGTGAACAATATTTTCTCACAAAGGTAGCAGATTTGTTGTTGCATTTGGAGCAATAAGTAGTAAGTTCATCATCATTAGGATATAAACTATTGTTACGTGAAATACATTTCACAAACCATGGTCTATCCTTATCTTTGATTGTGATAATTCTTCCAATGAAACAACAAAACTCTTCCTTGATTTTCCCATAGATAATATCGGTTAAAGATACTTCAGGGGCTTTCCAATAGCCTTTTTGATGGTGTAAGCATCTCATTAATTTTACTCTCCACAAAAAGATTTTCAAACCTTAAGTACATGTGAAAATAAAATTGTATAAGGATAATGGTTACAAATTAAATTCACAACAAATTAAATCATGAATCTTAAACGTACTTTTGTTTCAAAACTTCCATCTCCTCAATTGGTGGATTAAGCACAATACTACTCACAAAAGTTGTTGATATGCTAACTTCGCCTGTTGCAAAATGATTATTATATACTAAGAATTATGGTATTTTGTTGATGGAATTGATTGTGTACTTTAGACTCGTAAATAAATAAATAATTAAAAATAGTTTAGATTAATAATATTCGTAAAACCTCCATAATAGTTGACGTTGGCATTAGAGATGAGAATTATCTGACATTCTTTCATATTTTCTTCTAAAATTTTGCCTTCATTCTCAGCCAAATATGCACAAATTGTCATCTTCATGGTGTTTTGCACTGGTAAAAAATAAAAGTGTAACATTTTTTTTTAAAGTTATCATACTTAATAATTTGTCTAAAATATTTAAACTTTTTACCTCCCGTCTAAAAGAACAATTTCACGATTTTTTATCAAAGTTCCTTTTTGACTTGTAGTAGTGTAGACTGGCCTTACGTTTACAACAACTCCTATAACATCTGTAGACGGTACAAAATAGGTTAGAATATTGCAAACCAATTTTTTCAATTACAAATATTTTGTATGGATAGAAATGATTACTGAAAATATTAAATGAATTCATTTCCTTGTTGATTGTAGTGAAATCAACAAAATTATGAGCTCCTTGATAAAAAAAAACTCTTTTATCAATATCTTCCATCTTTTCCAGTTCACTTTCCTCGGTTAATGATATCTGGATATCTTTATGAACATTAAGATACCCAGTGACGGATCCAGGATTTAAGTTCAGAGGGGGCACTCAGTAGAGTTGCAACTTATAAAAATCGTCAAATCGGTAGACACTAAATCGAAACCGACTAAAACTTATAGAAATCAATACCTTAAACCGTCTATGTGTTCAAAACCGATTCGACACGTAGGTGGTTCATTTTCAATTTGCACTTCTTTTTTTTCTTTTTAATCGGTTCAGTGTCGTTTTTTAAATTGTCATAAACCAAACTTAAGACACCCCTGACACGCAATACATGCAACTATATAACATTAATAACTACAAAAATAAAATATATATATTCACCATTGGTATTTAATGTGGTGAAAATTAAGTCAAGTAAATTTTAAAATATTTAGTTTTTTATGTTAAAAAATCACTTCATATTAATAATTATATATAGATAAGATAGATAGATAAAAAGTGAAATTTTTTTATTGGAAATGATATTTATAATATATTAAAATTAAAATAAATTTAAATGTAATTTATATTTTGCTTATGTAAATTTTAAAAATAGATTTGATAAATATATTGAACTATTTTATTTATATATGAAATTAGAACATAAAAAATACAATACTTTAAAGGGGTAATATATATATATATATATAATAATAATAATAATAATAATAATAATAATAATAATAATAATAATAATAATAAATAAATAACGAATAGCAATAAACAACTTTAAACGTTGAAGAAATGGCAAAAGGTACGGGCTGGAAATCGAACCTGGGATTCATATGTGGAAAGTCTATTTATAACCAATGAACCAATGTATATGGGTTGGAAAAATTTTAACTTATTATTTTATTTGTTTACAAATTAGCGGCACAATTATATATATATTTTTAATTTTTCTACAAATCGAGGGGGGCATGTGCCCCCCCTGGTCCTACTGTAGATCCGTCCCTGAAGATACCTACAATTTCACTGTATCAATTTTTTCATTTTGAAAAATATAAGCTTTTTCTTTCTCTATAAGATCAGAGAACCTCTCGATCAAAGTATTATATATGTTGATTTGAATCTTTTCTCCCTGGAAAAAATCAAATAGTCATAGATTTGAATATTATATAATTGAATTGTAAAAAATAATTAAATTTGTGATTCGTACCTGTTCATCACAATCTATGAGCTTCAACACATGCCAAGGTTTTCCTTTCTTATTTTCATATGTCTCTATTGAAAATTTACAGAGAACAATACATTTGAAAAGCCATTTTTCTACAAATGGTTCAAGATCTTTTACCAACATGTATTCCATCTTCTCCAAAACTATAATAAAAAGAAAGATAATTAAAAATAAATTTCAACTATGAAGATCGAAAAATCAAGAATATCTGAAATAATATAAAAATATGTAAAAAAGAATATCTAAAAATAAATAGGAGATATCAAAAAATGAAAAGAAATACTAATAAAGGATATCTATAAATATGTAAAAGAAATACTAATAAATTATATATATATATATATATATATCTTACATATATATGTAAGATAAATATGAATATCTAAAAAAATACACTGAGGAAAATATCTAAAATCATAAAATGTAACGCCTCAGGTTTTTGGTAAGTTTTTGAATTAATAAATATAAATATATATATATATATATATATATATATATATATATATATATTTTCACTATTTGAATCTCTTAAATTGTATAAGAATAAAGTGTTTAAATTTAATTCTTATTATTAAGAATTTATTTTTAAATAACTTAAGACTTAGATAATTGAGAGATTTTTTTTTTTAAAATTAATTATTAAATGATTTTTTTTAAAAGAAAAGAGGGGTGGGGCGTAAAAAGGAGGAAGGAAAAAAAAAAGAGGGAAGACAGTCATCATTCATCCTGCTTCACGTGAAAGACCTAGACAGAGGAAAAGGTAAGGCATTCTCCTTCTTCACCTTCTTCTCCTTTCGTTTTGAATGAGAAATTGATCGATTTCGGGTTAATCGATTCAAGAATTTTGCGATCTATAGGTGTGTTTTGCTTAGGGTTCTCTTTGGTGGAGTTGTGGAGAAATTTGAGAATAACCTTCTTTCAAGATTGAATTGAGGTAATGATTCCTATTTTGAAACCTATTGTAGAATTGATAGATAACGAACGAATCGAACCTCAAAATTCTTCCTCCATCCTACGTTCGTCCTACGCTGTCCTACATCCATCCTACGCTGTCCTACGTCCGTCCCTACGTGTCGTCTTACGTTGTCATCGCCGTCCCCTACGCCGTCCTCACGCCCGCCCTACGTCCTGTCCTAACCTGAAGCCAAACTCGTAGCCTCTGTCCTAACCGTCCTAACCCGAAGTCGAACCCGTCACTCTCCTGGTCCTAATCTTGTCCTAATTGTCCTACCATCGTCCTACCCCGTAATCCCTCTGTCCTACGTTCAGTTTAATGTTTTTGTTAGCATAAAGTTAGGTTTAATTTATTTTAGATTGTAACTTATGTTTCAGGTCGTAGTTGTGTTGTGAAAGGAAAAGAATTTGGAAAAATTATTCTTGTGTACAAGGTGAGTAGAAGTTGTTAAGGCTTGAATTATACCATGTTTGTTTTCCTTTTTCTTTAACAGTATAACCTCTTAAATTTGGCATTGACCTTGGATGTTTAAAAGTATAAATGAGGTTATTTGGGTTGAATTAATAACTTGGAAAATAAATGAGAAGCATGCTTAAAAGATTGAGATGTTTAAGACGAATTCTTGGGTAATTTTTTTTTATTTATAAATGCCGTTTTACATGATAGTGCCCAATTAGGAGAATTTAGGTTTAGGTGGCTAGTAGAAACTGATGCTGGAATTATTTTGTGCTTCGATATATTGTTTTTGGATATACAGGACTATTTGGGAGTTAGAAATATAGTCGTTATGCCGCCGGTTTGTCTTTAGAAACTTTAGATTTTAAGTTTTGAATAAGGGACGGACTGGTGTAGGTTTAGGCTAGTTTCGTCTCTAGATTTGTAATAATGATTGGAAGTGACTGAGACTGACCCAAAGTGTATAGTTGGATGTGAATGGGTTGTTTTGAGGCGAATTTAAGATTAAATTCCAAAGGTTGTAATTTAGGGAATCTTACCCTTTCGATTGGGTTAGTTGAGGGAAGTACGATTGTTGGACCGTCATGGTTGACGTTGTGGGAAATCATATTACTTTAAAATACCTTGGGTAATATGGTTGTAGGTTCACATTAGGCAAGGCCTTGTCTAATGAAGAATAGCCGTTAGGGGAGCTTATTTAGTGTGCACAACTTAAATAACACCTAACGGGGCAGGTTCATTCCATCCGTACAATGGAAAAGAATATCCCTAAAGGATTTAAATTGTAGAAAAATTATGTTTAAATTCCTTATGGGCGTAGTCTCTCTTTGTTGGTGAATAAAGAGGAGATTAAAGGTATTAAACGAGAAATGATTCGATTAGTTTTAAATTGTAGAAAAATTATGTTTAAAACTAATTCGAATAGAGATAACTTGAATAAAGAGGAGATTAAAGGTATTAAACGAGAAAGGATTCGATTAGTTTTAAATTGTAGAAAAATTATGTTTAAAACTAATTCGAATATAGATAACTTTTAATTTGTTGAGAAAGTATTTATGACTTCTTTGGGAGTGAGTGACTAATTGGAAGTCGGTTAGGACGTTTATGGACTTAAAGTCTTAGGAAACCTCTCATTGGCATGATTCTTTCTTTAACAATTTTCTATTCACCGGCGTAGCCTCATGATGCTACAACTTTTTTTTTTTGGAAAGGAAAGAAGAAATTCGGTGGCTGATGTGGTTCGCGGTGGTGATTGGTTGGCATAGATTTGCCGGCGAGATTGATCGTTCTTAATAATTTGGGGATTTGTCATGTTTTGATTTTGTTGAACTAAGTTTAGTAGTTCGGTTTTAAATTCGAGTATATTGCTCGTTAATACTTTGAGATTTGTTTTAGTTTAAATGGTTTTATGGTTTTGAATTAAAATGATCGATCAATAATGTTTTGATGTTTTGTTTAAACTGAGGAAAAACTCTGATTTGGTTAATAAATGCTTCCGCTTTTATTCTTTTACATTTATATGTATTTGGGATTTTTCGGGTTGTTACAGAAAAAATTTAAAATCCATAAAAATTTAAATTCAATAAACTGGAACGCATTTGAAGAGGATAAAAGTAATATCTAATATATATAGATTAATATGAATATATAAAAATATTTAAAAAAATACTGGAACATATTTGGTGAGGATAATATCTTCTAAAATCTAAAATCTTAAAAAATTTAAAATCAATACTGTAGTTGAAGAGGATAAAAGTAATATCTATAGATATTAGATAAATAATAAATAATGAAGCAGATAGAATAGATTATATAGACTTACCTTCAGAGTATATGCTCTCAATGGATAGTAGTTGGGTAAAAAATGATGGTGTTGAGTTGTGTTTATATACTAATAATAAAAAGTGAATGTTTCAATTTTGAAGAATACTATAGGTCTTTTTTCATTATGAGTACTTATTTGTACTTATTATTCTTCACTGAATGTTCATGAGTTACAGAAATTGATGGTTTGCAATTAGGATTGTGATGATTAATAATAACCAATGAAAATTGTTTTTAAACATTTTATGATTGTTCTTGTTCATATTCCTGAGTTACGTAAATTGACGGCCAACAATTAAAACAATAAATAAATAATATAATGTGGGAAATTACTATGGTGGTTCATGTTCTTTAAAGATTTGATCTTTAATCTAATCCCACGTTTTTAATCTACTCCCATAGCTTTAATCTAATCCCTCATACCCTCATTATATATGTACATATATTATTAAATATAATAGGTTGAAGGTATTAATGGAATTTTTGAAATTAGATCAAAAGTAGAAGGGACAAAATGGTCCAATTTTTTTAAAAAAAACATCCCCACTTTTAAGATATTAAAGATAATCGATGATTGATTTATATTTCAATTAATAATATTTAAAATAATTGTTGATATATATATATATATAATACATAGTAAAATATAAGTAAGACCCCGAGGAGTTTGTCAAATATATGAACACCCTTATAGTTTGAAAATGGCAAATCATAAGATTTTTTTTGCAACTTAGCCTCTTTTTTCCAAGTAATTAAGTATATGTCCAAACGTTTGAAGTATTTGGGTAAATGTCTTTTTTTGTAATGCCTCAAAAGAGTTAATGCCTCAAAAGGATGAAATCCGGTCAAGGTGCAATAAATTACCCCGATGGTAGAAAATTTAATTGAGCAATATAAAACAGAAAGAAGCGATAATGAAAGCCAGAGGCAAAGCTTCAAAACATCCTAAACACTTCCTATATACATGTTTCCCTTGATCTCCATGTTTAGTCATGACTTCCTTTTAACCATAGACAGAAGTGCATTATTAAAGACAAAGAAACGATTGTGAGAAGGAAAGCCGCCAACTTGTTGGAAGAGAAAGAGGAGATCTGGAAATTGGCTATGGATATCACCGACAACGACAACGGTAGGAGTAGGAGGAGTAGGAGGAGTGGAGTGATGGTCATCGAGGATTCTAAGACAATTAGGTTCTTTGAGAAGGTTTTAGAAGCGTAGAGGATAAGAGAATCGAAAATATAAACGGGGAGAAGGGAAGGAAATTTGGGAAGGAGGTAGATGTTTGGAAGACCAATTGAAGGCAGAGATGAGATTGAGAATCCATGGGATGGAGAGAAGGGAATCAGGAGGCCAAGAGAGAGGGAAAAAGTGAGTAGATATGAGGTTGAAGAATCGGTTGGGGTTTATTGCGCAAGACCAGACTTCATCCTTTTTTGGATGTCATCCTTTTTTTAATGTCCGGTCCCAATCCAACGTGTACCAACAATTTTTTAACAACGAATTTTAATTTGCCACATAGTCAAAGACGGGTCTTCAACCCTGGATTTCAAAAAAAAAGAAAAGACATTGACCCAAATACTTCAAACGTTTGGACATATACTTAATTACTTGAAAAAAAGAGGCTAAGTTGCAAAAAAGTCCCAAATCACAACCATGTAATTCCAATGAGACCAATCCCCTTCAACGTCATTAATTTTCTTTTAGCTATGAATTGTTCGTTTAAACTCTGATTTGGTCAATCAAGATGTTTTAGAATTCTCATTTCAGACTCTACGTTATGGTCAGTTCAAAACCTCTAAATCACCAGAAACCAAAAACGTTTATGGTGTAAATCATACATAGTATTTTGATGATAATAAACTCTTTATTTATTAATGATTCTGAAGTTTAGAAGTGACCATGGCGTAAAGCTCAAAACTAGGATTCCAAAATATTTTGAATTATCCAAATCAGAGTTCAAACGAATAATTTATGGCTAAAAAAAATTTATGTCGTTGAACAGAAGAAGTCTCATTGGAATAATTTGGAACTACATAGGTATAGTTTGTCATTTTCAAACACATAGGGCGTTCATACATTTAGTAAAAACCACAAACGTCTTATTTGTATTTTACCCATATAGTATAATATATATATATATATATATATATATATATATATATATATATATATATATATATATCCTAATTGTTAAACCCACAATCATTCTTAAATATATTAAAAATACATCACACGTGTCAATTTAAACATAATTAGATTAGTAATTAGAAAACTAAAAAGAACATTTTTTCATTAATTAATAAATTGTTTTCTCTAAATTAATTTATTAATTTTTTTTTTGTATTATTAAATGATGAATCTGATTTTTTTTTTTTATATTTCTTATTAGAATGTTTTAAGGTAAAATTAAGTAATTTTTCAAGTTTTAATAGTTTTTAAGACTTTTAATAATTTAATCATATAACAATTCCATTAATTAGATGATGAAAGTTTTAAAAAGTGTAATTTCAATTTTTTTTTAATGTTTTTAAATTTACAAATTTGATAAATAAAATTTTTAAAAATTAACCCTGATTCAAATCAGTTATCTACCCCTATTTGAGGTAATATTTTAAATAAAAAAAATATAAAACATACGATTGGTTGAGATCGGGTCACGATCTTAATTAAAATTTATCGCAGAAAACAGATTTTATGTGTTATAACTTATATTTATGAGATAAACTCAGTAATATTAAATTTCATAGAGATAAAAGCATAATTACATCGTAAGCCTCGGAGAATCAAGAGTGCCTTGACCTGTCAGGAAACTCCTTTCCTTCCCGCGTTGTTTTAGAAGGGGAGATTATTTCGCGCCTTCGTGGTATAAGAGCCGTCGATCATTTAACCGACTTTGATCCGTTTCAAATCTAACCTTGTTCATTTTTTATCTGCAAATCATTAATTGCCTGGGATTTATTTTAATTTATCTATTTAAAGCCAATCACCGTTTCTTCGCTTTATTAATTTCTAGGGTTTTCTTCGATCGCGAAATATGATGATCTTCACTAATTCATCCCCTTTCTCTTTCCCTCTCTTTCTCCAAATTCTGATTCAGATTACAATAATAGACGGCTTTGCTTTAGATTCGGTTCTAGTGGTTTCTTTTCGGTATCGCCGGATTTGAATCTGTGATTTTTTCGTTGATTTTTCCTTATACGATTAACGTTTCTTGGATGATTTCTTGGTTAACGATTGCTGAGGCTTTGTACTGTAAGAATTTTGCTCGTCAAGATCATTAATCGAGGTAAGAGAGAGTAATGGAATTGAAAAATTTCTGCCGGTTTTCTATATATTACTTGAGCTAATCATTGGATATCACATTATTTTGCAGAGTCTCCATGTCGAAAGCTTTTGAGATCTTGGATTCGGCTTATTGCTCGCGATTGTTCGCAATTTCGATGGAAACGTTTCATGCTCACTTATACACGGGAGCGATTCTATAATCTGAAGTCCTGAATGAGTATCTTGATCACATTCACAATACAATTATTTGACAATATCTTATCAGTGAGAATATAGATGGAAGAACGTGTTAGGGTTTTGTGGAATCATGATAAGGTATAAGTTTTGAAATTGTGTTTGTCTCGGCCTATGCCATGACAGGTGCGCTTGCATGGCAGGTCAAAATATCGTAATAAAATTTCATTTTCTTGGGTGTTTGGGAGGAGATGGCACGGGCTCTGTTTTTAAAGATTTTTTGCCCGGCTCTCCTTCCAGGCTGTCTTTCTCTCTCCCTCCCCTTCCACCTGTCTCTCTCTCTCTCTCTCTCTCTCTTCCTTTCCTGCTATTTTTTTTCCGCATTGTGTACTGGAACTGTGAGGTTGTTTATACTTGACTCGTGAAGAACGCGCTTTGTGAGCAGCAGATAATCATTCATAAGAATTCATTATAAGGTACTAATTAGGCACCATATTCATTCACACAAGTCGTTGTATTCTCTATTCCATAATCCCAATTGAAATGTCAATATTTCGGTTTATGTTTTCTACATTCAAGCATAATTTTCTGTAGAGACATCATTTGAGTACCTAGATAATCAATGTTAGTCATCATCATCACATTAAGAATGGTAGATTTTTCAGATTCAATTGTAAATTCTTTGTTATCACTCGAGGTAATGAATAACTTAATGTGAATCAGGCTGTGTATCGAGGATAATACAATGAATTCCGCAACTTCCATCAATGGGGATATAAATGAAATAATTTTCTGGAGATTTGAAATTAAGTTCTAACTATGTATGAGCTGAATCGTCTTCTATCTTTTCCACTGGAATTTCCTCAAATCGTGGTTAGCTGTACTACATATAATTAAATTAGGACTTGAATATTCTATTTATTCGCTACTTTCTGAAGGCCAGTGATCCAGTATTAGATATATGTGGTTATGCCTGTATGTGCATTTGATCAATATTTGCGAGTGTCACCAGAGCTGCAGCAGCATCGCCAGGGACTCTGGTCCGTCAATCAATTGTGATTTCTCTGTGCCAGTTTGGTCTGCTGAATGATCTGTATTGATGCAGGGTTCGGCAATAGTTTTTTTGAGCTCCAGCATCAATCAAAGGTTTTTTTTTTTTACATTTAACAGTAGGTATTGAATTCTTGCCTTTCATATGTAACCCCTTAATTGAAGGGATGTTGGAATAACTGTTTAGTCTTTTGCTCTTGAACTGAATATGTTCCTTCCAATACTGCTGACTTGGAGGTGATTGTTTTATCAAATCAGAAGTCAAATTGTGGTCAATTTAAATGTCAAGTTTGTTGTATTTTATTTTATTGGCATGTAGGTGCCTTTCTTCAGCAGGAAGCATATGAATTTTTATATTGGTGTTTTGACGTGTTCTTGTACACGAGGTATACAAATTGGTTTATTAGATTCAATTATCATATGGCTTGGTAATGACATTTTATCGTGGCATCCTTAATTTCTTGTTGGAACTGTCTCAATACTTTTAGCACTTGAATGCAGAATTTCTTAGAGCAATTGTTCTTGAACTGTTATGTTCCTTCCAAAAGTGCTGACTTGGAGGTGATTGTTTTATCAAATCAGAATTCGAATTGCAGTCAATTTAGATGAAGTTTGTTGTATTTTATTTTATTGGCATGTAGGCGCCTTTCTCCACCAGGAAGCATATGAATTTTTATATTGGTTTTTTGGCGGTGTTGTGTTCTCGAGGTATACAAAGTGGTTTATTAGATTGGATTATTATATGGCTTGGTAATGACATTTTAATCGTGGCATCATTAAGTTCTTGTTGTTCAAGTAAATTTCTTGGAAAAACAATGATAATTTTTCATATTATTTCAGCTCATTGTTCTGTGTATTTTTTAGCTTTATTTTATTGTCTCATTCTTGATAATTTATTATATGTATGGAAACTGATCAATTGCTTATTTTGTTGATTAGTGTTGAATGTGGATCCAGTAGCTCAGTCATGGTAGAGCGCTCAGATTCTGTCTGGGAGTTATGGTGGTTTGAGTCCCCCTGGGTCGGTTATTGAATTGAACTTCTTTTTGTATATGGGTCATACGGTTTTTTGTTTTTGGTTCTTTTTTTATATTTATGAACTATCACGAAGAAATTTACATTTTTATTCTTGTCTTGGTATCTCATCTGTTCTACACTTTGCACAGCCTTTGTGCCACAATATATGCCAGTCTTTATTGTAGCTTTTCTTTTGCTGCTCTGGCACAATCAGTCTCTACCATTACACCTTAAGTTTGTTTGAAATTTGAGTTTGTTAGTTAAAAACATTTGCAGGGTTTGGGTTTGGTTTGGTTGGAAGTGATTTGATTTTGGGTTATGGTTTTGTGCCGGTAAATAATGCTGTAAATCTGTAGCTGCTATCTTTTCCACAATGACGGATCAATTTTGCCCCTTCTCAATTCTTAAATTCTTATGTATCAGATATTGGCTCAGGATTGTGTAAGGTTTTTATTTCCTGTCATTTGTAGTAAATTTTACGGTGCAACTACCATTGAGAAGTGTGGTTTTGTTCATTTTATTTATTATGTTTACTATCAGTTTCCTACCAAATCAATTTATGAATCTTAATAGTTTTACCACTTGAATGCAGAATTCCTTGGAGCAATTTATGATTGTGAAATTCTTGGAAATGTTATTTTAGTCCATTGTTGTGTGCATTCAGTTAGTTTTATTTGTCACATTCTTTAAATTTTTTGCTATATAACATTTGGAAAACTGATTTAATACTTAATGTTTTGATTGTCGGTGTGCGTAGTTCGTCTTAACATGGATCCAGTTGCTCAATCATGGGAGAGCGCTCAGATTCTGTCTGGGAGTTATTGTGGTTCGAGTCCACCTGGGTCGGTTATGTATCAAACTTCTTTCGTACGTGAGTCTTTTTTCGTTTTTTTGGTCAAATCGTACATGAGTTTTGCAGTTTTTAGTTTTAGTTTTTTTTTTGAACTTTCATAAAAAAATTTACGTTTTTATTCCAGTATGGGGATCTCTTCTGTTCTAAGCGTTGCATAATATGTTGCAGAAAAAAAAACATTGCATAATATGTTCCAGTTTTTGTGCTAAAAAAATATATTTTACTCTTCATCCATCGTAGCATTTCTTTTACTACTCGGTACTTGTTAGCTATATATATTTGCAGGGTATTTGGTTGGATTGGATCTTGAGTGATGTTGCTGTGCTGGTAAAATAATGCTGTTAATCTGTAGGTGCTATCGAATTCCACCGCATCTTCAGGACTCGGATCGAATTTTCTCCTTGAATCTTAAATTCTTATGTATTGAATTTTGGCTCAGGATTGTGTTAAGGTTCTCGTTTCCTGTCGTTAGTAGAAAATTTTCTCCTTGAACAACCATTGAGAATTGCGTTTTGTTCATTCTGTATGTGATGTTTACTGCAGTTTACAACAAAATTGGAGAGAATATGTAATATTTTAGAATGTCTATATTTTGATTATTTTGTGAAGATATATATGAACCAATAATAAATTCTTAAATCAATATGTTTTTTGAAGTATCTCATCTATTTTTCTTGTATTGAGCTAACTATTTGTACTAAACTGTTGTAGTTCAATTTTATATTCTGAATTGAATTTATTTAACTTCCTATTAATATTATTGAATTCTTTGTTATGTACGTGTTCATGTTTCTATGGATGTAACAATCTTTCTTAAATATCTTAAATTCACTTATGTTTGTAATGGAATTTGAAATTACTGACTGCTATTTTGTGGTAAATGTGTCAACTCCGTTATTTTCCGGATTAACAATTTTCATTGTCATTTAAAAAATTAGTCAACTTTAAAAAAGTAAAAGTAGTGTTTAATAACTGATTTTAGGAATAAAAATAATAATAAACATATGATATGATAAAAACATGGGTCAAACTACAGTACAGGGGATAAAAGTCACTGTATGGTACAGAGACTTTTATAAACCCTTAGATCTAACTCAATTGATCTCATCCCTTTATTTTTTTTACCCTTTTTACATTAACTATTTTATGAAATCTAATTTAATTTTAACCATTAGATTGTAATATTAAATCTCAACCATTAATTTTCAATTACAAATAAACACATTTAAATTTTTTTTTTGTTAAATCTAACTTACAAATATTTAGATTATGAAACTTCATACTCTGAAATATTGAGATTCCTGATTCACTGTGATCACAACTCTTTCACTGTGATCGTTGCTATTCCAATGTTTGATTGTCATTTTATCTTTTGAATGTGATCATTCTTAATATTATTTAAATATGATCTTGTTCGTAATTGATTTTTTTTGATGTGATTAAATGTAGTTGTTGTCTTTTGAATGAGATCGTTATTTTTTAAACGTGATCGTTCTTTATATTTGTTCGTTATTTTTTAAATGTGATCGTCATTCTTTATATTTGTTTGTAATTTTTTTTAATGTGATTAAATATGTTTGTCGTTTTTGGAATGTGATCGTTCCCTTATAAATATAATCGTCATTTTTTAATTGTATTTAAAATGTGATCGTTAGATTGATTCAATTCACATATAAAATTAGATATGTGTGTCAGATTGTCTATTTGGTGAAACTTTTTGTGATCACTATCCTATATATGTGATCACATACTTATTCAAAATTTATATGAGTGATCAAATCATTTATACATGTGTGAATCCTATATTCTTATAAATATAATGTTGTGATCGATGATGTTGTGTAAAAAAAGGAGTCAATTGATTGAGGGAAACCAAAAAAAATCTTACGAAAGATTTCTATTGATTACAACTGTATTTTTAAAATTTTAATTTATTTAAATAATTAAAATAAATACACTGTAAAAAAAATTAACCACTTGTAACTGACTCACTGTACCATACAGGGATTTTTAGTCCCTGTACTGTAGAATTTTCCTAATAACATATATAATTTTTTTTTTTCAGGTTTAAATTAATGAAATTGAGTAAAAAAATAAAATTCATTCCCTAAAATTAGGCACGTGGGTGAGTACGCAACCGTCGGTTTGGTTTGGTTGTGGTCAGGACGTGTATTGCATATGTCCACTTAGAGTGAATTGCTGTACTAAATTAACAAAACAAAATATATGGCCCGAATTTTTGGAGCTTTCTTTCTCTCTCTCTGTTGACTTTCGAGCTGCTGGTTCTTTCCATTTCTTAAAATTTATTTCTTTCCTCTTTAAAACTTAAGACTGAGCTCTGGTCGACTTTTACTTTTGGATTTTGCTATGAAAATCATTCATTGAATTTGAATATAATTCACCTTTTGAAGCTGTACGATGTTTGGTCGTGGTGATAATTCTCCTCATGATGAAGACAACGATCTTGAAAATAACACATCCAAGGTATGTTAATTAATTCCCTGATCTCCAATTCAGTGTGTAGATTTACCTTAAATTGTTTCTAATTCTACTATCTACTGCTTCCGCTGAGCCTAATCAGATACTTCATTAGTATATTTTTACGATTTTTCGGGATAATGGATTTTTCATGATATATATATATATATAAGCAATAATACTACCAATTTTTCATTCAGGTCAATGAGTTGAAAGCTAAACTAGGACCCTTGGTTGGACACGATTTAATATACTGCAATGATTCGTGCTTGAAAAGATATCTAGTTGCTAGGAACTGGAATGTTGACAAATCAAAGAAAATGCTTGAAGATACGCTTAAATGGAGATCCGTCTTTAAGCCCGAGGAAATCCGTTGGGTAAGTATGGCAGTAGTAGTTGTAGTAAAGTTTTCTTGCAGCTTAATAATGCTTATGGAATTAAATAAAAGAGTAATGGTGATTTGGGGTTTTGTGTTGTATACCTCATTCTTAGCCTGAAATGGCATTTGAAAGTGAGACTGGAAAGCTATATCGAGCGAGTTTTCATGATCGAGATGGGAGACCTGTGATTATAATGAAGCCGGGAAAGCAGGTCTTTTATCTTTGTAAATTTTTCTTTGCAGTAATATTTTAAGTTGGACTTGTCACATTTACAATTTTTTTTTTTGTACAGAACACGACGTCAGTAGAGAATCAGATTCGTCATTTGGTATATGTTATGGAGAATGCTCTTCTCAACCTACCGGAAGGACAAGAGCAGATGTCATGGCTGGTCGATTATACTGGTATGTCGCTAAGTACCAACGTGCCAATCAAATCTGCACGAGAGACCACCAACATCTTGCAAAACCACTATCCTGAGAGACTAGGGCTGGCATTTCTATATAATCCCCCGAGGATATTTGAAGTATTCTGGAAGGTAACGGTATTTTCTCTCGAAGATCATGTGATGTCTCCTCTGTTTATTTGAAGATTATTCTAGGGACACAAGCACTTAGCTGAGCATAAATAAGTTTTCTATGTAGCCTTAGATCGAGTAGTGCTTGAACATTAGCTTGAATCATTATTTCATATCAACCACCCCCTACCTATAATCATGTTCATCTTTTTCTTTGATAAAGATTATTCTGCTTTTATCACTTTGCAGGTTGTCAAATATTTTTTGGATCCCATTACATTCCAGAAAGTGAAATTTATATATCCCAAGAATCAAGAGAGTGTTGAGCTCATGAAGTCATATTTTGATGAGGAAAATCTTCCAATAGAGTTTGGAGGAAAAGCTCGAATGGAATATGACCATGATGAGTACTCAAGATTAATGGCCCAAGATGATATAAAATGTGCTGCCTTCTGGGAATCTGGAGAAAAGAACCATCACCTTAGCAATGGCTGCTCGAGAGCAGCGGTGGCTCCAGAATGAGTGTTCGGATTATCACTTCTTGTTGCAGCAGGCTAACTTTTCTTTTATGAAGTCTTCACGGATATGCAATAATTTTACTGTTCTAATTGGTCATTGTAACTTTGGTTGAACCATTATGAATTTGTTCTGTTAAAGATGGATCAGTTTGGATTGAAAGATTTTTAATAGCTTGAGAAACATTACTTTTGTTTCCTTCAAGCTTATCTCGAAAACAGATTATTTGCAGTAAAACGACAAGCGATACAGCCTTATAAATACATAGAACATCGTCTAATACTAGACTCTTCCCCATTTATTGAACCAAATCACAGCTTCTATACATACACATGGGTCGATGAAAAAAAAAGATCCTAAGGGCATGATGCCTGTTATCTTCACGACGTCTCAGCAAGTTTTGTTGTTAGGTTACCATTGTTATCATATTATTGGAACTCAAAGGCAAATGGATCAGAAGCGATATTAGTAGGAGGAATCTTATCACATTAGCTGCCTTTTAAAAGTTCGGGTGGTTGCCTGGTAAGTACGCACAAGTAAGCCAACTCCGACACCGATTCCCAAGCAGATACCTAGCCCAATTCCAACACCAACTCTTACGCCGGAGGTGAACCACGATAGTTCTCCATCTTCATTGTCAATGTAGTCTGTTCTCCAAAACATGTTACTAAAATAGTCATCGTCATTTTCTTGTCTGTGATTTGAGTAATCTGCAACCTATATAAAAGATAAACTAAACATGTTATAAAGAACTGGCATGAACAGCACAGGCAGTGAGAAATGTCAAAGCAGGAGCTAGAACAACAACAAAGAGCTTCCCATTTCATAGTACAATAACTGAAAATTTTTAATAATCTAAAATTCACACACAATTGTTAAAATTTTCAAAAATTCGTTTAAATTAATTAGTAGATGGGTGTGATTCGTAATTACCAACTACAGGATATTTAAGATGAAATCAAATCAGACAATAGCAAATGATAATCTAAAATTCACACATAACTGTTAAAAGAGATTCATTAAAATAAAGCGGCAGATGGGTGTGATTCGTAATTTTACCAACTACAGGATATTTATAATGAAAGCAAATCAGACAATGGCAAATGATTTATATCCCACGTTGAATAATGCCATTTTTCAAGGAAGAGACAAAAGAAAGGACAAAACAAAACCATATATGTAAACTCAAGAAAGAATGGGACCCCATTTCACACCATACTCAAACGTGTCCTCCTGTGAGTGAGGCTATATTTGTCATATAGCCTCAAGTAAGGACAGATCATAGACAGCAACCTTAAAATAATAGAAACGCCAAAGTAAAAAGGTCATGAATAATGAATATGATGATGAAATGGAGGATCAATCTCAGGATTTAGGAACCCATACTTATTTCCATTGGTTTATGTGCTGTGGATAAGACTCAATCATCCGACCAAAACAACAGAATGGAAACTTTTTGGATCACAAAAGTACGTTGCAGTACAGGAAACAGTACTTGTTCATGGAAATAATGTTACAAATTACCATTATTTTGATATAATAAAGGACTGGTTTAGCCTCAAACAAAGCACTCAATCCATCATAAATTGATAGATTTTTTTGATGGGTTCAATTGTTTTTGCCCCGTTTGATAACTATTTTAGTTTAGTTTTTTTTTTTTAAAATTATAAAAAGTTGAAACAAAATTGTTTAATAACTGTTTTTTTTTCTTTCCATATTTAAAAAAAAATTGAAACATGTTTGATAATATTTTTTAGTTTTTGAAAATAGAATCAAAATAAAAACACAGAAAATCTTTTTGAATTTTATTGGAAGTTTTAAAAAACATTTTTTGAAATTTAAAACTGAAAATTAAACTGGTTATCAAACGATCCCGTTTTTTAAAATTAAAAACCAAAAACAGGAAATGAAATGGTTAGGATGAGGAAGTAGAGAAATCAAGGACTCAATTCTTTTCACACTCAAAAACCAGGAAGTAACAAAACCGAATCAACAATTAGAAGCAATAAGAATTATAAACCTTACTTGAAAATCACATTCAGGAAAGTAGTCTTTCTGGCATTCAGTTGTCTCATATTCAGGTATAGCATCCAACATTCGTTTCTGGCAATGCTTCTTTCTGAAGCCAAGTTGCAGAGTTTTTGTCAAGATAATAGGATTTCCAGAGAAGCAACCAGCAATGTAAATTTCAATTATAGGACTGAAAAACTCTTGTCCAGAAACAAGCTTTCCCTTAAAAAAACCAGCACCAGATGCAATATCTGATGATTCACAATCCATACTCCATTTCTTATGAGACATTTCCAAAACCCCAGATAAAATCAAATCATCTTCATTAAAAATCTCAAATTTCAAACCCCCAGTTAGCCTAATTGTATCAGTACTCACAAAAGTTGATTCTTCAGATTTCTTATCAATTCTATCCCTTCTAAGAATTGAAGAAACCCCTTCAGAGAAATTTCTGTTTCTTACACCATTCACATCCAAATGAGTGTTTGGGGTTAGAGGGATATGGTTAAGAGTTAGAAATTCTGGGGTCAAATCATCAACCTTGAAATTGCTAAATTTGACATAAAAAACCTTTAAATCAAAACAAGCTGATGATGACATTTTAATGCAAGATGATGGAAGAGAAGAGTATCTATAGATTTGAAGCTCATGATCAGGTGCTTCCCCATTTGTTTGAGTTTCATAAGGAAACTCCATAGCTCAAGAAGCTCAATTGTCACAGAGAAATTGCTCTTATGGTAACTGAAAAATCAGTGCAAATGTGAAGTCTGTTTTTGAAATAGAACAAGCAAATAGATAATTAGAAAGAGATTATTACATTGATTTATAAAACTAGTACTGAATATTCTAATCAGAAAATACAGTCAAGAAGATAATCATAATTAGCAGCTTAAAAATCTTTTTTTTTTCTTCTATTGGGGAAGGAAAATTTTAATTTTTATAAAAACTAAGACATACCCAGAAAAATTCATGACCCTTCGACTTATAAAAATCACTTTCAATTTCATACTATAAAGCTGGATCCTTTGAACTTCGTGACAAAATACGAAAACGTTCGTGGGTCAGAAAGTATATTTCTCTTCTCTCTCTCTCTAAAGGAAAAGGAAGGCTTCAATGAAAAAAAAGGTGGAAATGTATTTGTTGGGAGGGTATGAGAAAAAGTAAGGGATTAAAATTTGTCTTTAATGAGAAATGTATATAATATGAGTTATGGGCGTATTTGAAACGTTAGTGTCTGTCTGGCTTTTGTAGGGAAGAAATTTGTAATTCTAAAAAAAATAAATAATGGGCATTTCTGAAGGGGAGAGATGCCATGCAGTTCTCTACTCCACTGGTCTTATCCAATTTCAATTCATACGTGTTGTTTTTGGGTATGAGTTGGAATATGTACAATCGAATAAAAATCGGACGTATATGAATGTAAGTATGAACTCATAATCGTAAATATGTAATATATTTTGTTAGTAATATAATGACACATGAAAAATTATAATACTCTAGTGTAGGTACTACTCTCACTCGTTGGATCTTATTACTTATTTATTAGGGTAAAATGTAGGGGTGAGAATTGAAACCACAAAACCGATCGAACCGACCAAACCGAACCGACAAACTGAAACCGAATCGAAACCGCCAATTTCAGTTTGGTTCGGTTTGAAAATTTATGAGACCGATTAGAATCGGTTCGGTTTTTATCCGAAAGTGGTGAAACCGCACCCAAACCGAACCGAACCGAACCAAACCATTTTTTTTTAAAATAATCTTTCTTGCCACTACACTACCCACTGCCCACCCCTCACCTAGCCCAACCCACTGCCCACCCTCTAACCCCCACCCAATGCCCCTTCCCAAACCCACTGACCCTTATATATATAATTTATATATTTGTATGTAATCTGTATCTTTATATATATAATTTATATATTAAACTAATTCATCATATTTTTTTACAATGTTATATATATCATTAATTTAATTATATTAGCTAACTACCACCTAGATTATTAATTCTATTTTATCAAAATATTCTATAAATAGAATTCTACTTTTATTGCTTTTGGATTAACATCAAATATAGATTAAATATTAGAGTTATTTGAAAGTCAAAATTCAATATAAAGTTATTTAAATATCAAATTTGACATAAATCTCATAGTTTTGAATATAAAAACAATTTAAAAAATGTAAAATATATGATAGAACATACCTAATTAGTGGAAGAGAAAAAAAAGACCGAAACCGAAACCTTATCGGTTCGGTTCGGTCCGAACAAAAACACAAACCGAAACCGATTTCTCACCCCTAGTAAAATGCACCACTGACCCCTGCACTTTTAAGGCTTTTTTTTATTTACACCTCTACAAGTTCAATCTGATTTTTTCACCCCTACACTTTGCATTGTCTAATTTCTATCTAATTAAAGTGTTACAACTAACCGACTCTATTATTTTATTAATTTATCATTTAAGAACTATGTGAAATGACATTTGTACCCCAACTCAAACCATAATAAGTCTCATATCCTCTAACTCTAGTTAATTTAGAAATTAATCCTTAACCTAGTAAAAAAAATCAATCTAATTCCAAAAAATTATTAATCTTTTTCCTCAATCTTTGTACATTAACCTCATCTAAAAGAACGTGTCAAAAAAAATCGTTCTTCCTTTTTTTTAACCTTACTATTTGCACATAGAACTCTTTAAATGATGGGCCAGAGTAAGACATCGGTGATTTTCCAATTCCGATGAACAATAACCAAAAACATTCGCCACCAAATTCACCAGCTTTCTTCTCTTCTTCTCTCGGTTTTCATAACATTCTCGAACACAGAAACTTTACACACAAAAGCTACAAAACGCAAGTCTGTTAAAATTTGAATTCATCAGTCGATTCCTGGAGCAATATTTTGACCGTTAGATGACCTAAATACTGAGTCATAATAACTAATTGTTTCATCTCCTCGCCGATAGTCATCGCCACTACGGAGCGTCATCGCCGGAAGTTTTTGCAACATTCCTTTGATCGTGAAGAAGATGGAAAGAATTTGGGGAAATTAGTTTTACTAGGCTTAATGGTTAATTTCTACATTAACTAAGGTTAGGGGTAGAGACTTACTAGGGTTTAAGTTGGGGTACAATTGTTATTGCACACAGTCCTTAAATGAGAAATCAATAAAATATTAAAATCTGTTAGTTTTAACACTTTAATTGGACAGAAATTGGACAATGCAAAGTGTAGAGGTGAAAAAAATCAAATTGAAAGTGTAGGGGTGTAAATAAAAAAAAACCTGAAAGCGCAGGGATGAGTGGTGCATTTTACCCTATTTATTATTAATAAAAAATACATATGACTTCATATTAATTGAAGTAGTAGTATAAGTATACCGGGTGTTGAGAATCCCACATCGAAAATATGATGGGAACTCACAAGATTTATAACATATATGGGCTATTCCTCTCATTACCAATTGGTTTTGAGAAGAATGTTCATAATTATCAAGATAGTATAAGAACCTAACAAACTCAAACGGGCATTCGGTCTAAAAAGAGGATCCGACCCAATAATGGTGAGCCCAAAAGAGGCATCATCTTGAGGGGGCATGTTGAGAATCTCACATTGCAAATATGATGGGAACACACAAGATTTATAAGATATATGGGCTACTCATTTCATTACCAATTGGTTTGAGATGGATGCCTATGATTATTAAGAACAGGGTACCATAAATTCCCACTTAGAGGTAATGAGGCAGGTTTTATCACTATTTATACAAGTAACGTAAAAGAAAAAGAAATCAAAAGTCGTCTTTTTGACTTGGTTAGCTAGCTAGCTTTTGAGCTTCTTTCATTATATAATTAAAAACTACTCATTTCATTAATTCATAATTCATGGCACTTTTTTTATTAACTAAACTAAACACCGAGATATATGAGATAAAAGGAATCTGAAAATATTTGAATCTGTGTAAAAATTTTGATTCATTCAATCAGATTGAAGATAAGATATGATGGGAAAGAAGAAGCCGCGAAAAACGAAGCAACTCTCGGTAGCAAAAGCAGAAGCTTCATCAACAAGCAGAGAAGAAATTCAGCAACAACAACCTTCACCTCATCAGTCTCCAACTCCGAACTGAGGAAAAGAGGAAGACCTCGAAAGATAGTCGATTCGACTTCAACAGAAAGGAATAAATCAGATCGTGAACAGGAAGGGAGAGAAGATATAGAAGAAAGTAAAGCTAAAAACAGAGAGAAAGAAGAAGAAGAAGTGGTAAAAGAGTCTCTTAGAAGTAGAGCGAGTCGTAAAAGCATACGAAGAAAGAGTTAACGTTCAAATCGTGAGAGGGGAAAAGAAACATTACTAAAATTGTTATAAATAAATATATTATATAGATGTTTATAACTCCATAGGTTACAAATTCCACCACAATTCAATTGTATAACCCCCACAACATTACTCTTGTAATTTACTCTTCATATTTATGTCACTACAAAAAAATTGTCAATTTGCGACCACGAAATTGCGACCAACTGGTCGTTTTTTACCTAAAATGCGACCAAAAATGCGACCAAATAAGTGGTGGCCAAAAAGCTGGTCGGTCCTGAATTTATGCGACTGGATAGTCACAAAAATACGACCAAAAATTTTTGGTCGCAAAAAAGTCAACCTTTTAAAAATGCGACCAGATGGTCGCATTAAAAGTGACCATATGGTCGTAATTTATCTTCAATAGAAGTGACCAAATGGTCGTATTTTATGTGACCAAATGGTCACTTTTAGGCTCAGTTAAAATGCGACCAGATGGTCGCTTAAAAAGTGACCATCTGGTCGTAATTTATGTGAAAGATAAGTGACCAAATGGTCACATAAAAAAGTGACCAAATGGTCGTATTTTATGTGACCAAATGGTCACTTTTAGACTAAGTAAAAATACGACCAGATGGTTGCTTTTAAAGTAACCATCTGGTCGCATATAAGAATCTTTTTTTAAAATTTAAATTTCAATAATTAGTTAATTAATTATTAATTATTAATTATTTATTTAATTAATATTAAAATTTCATAAAAAAAAAATTGGAATTAAAATAAAAAATATATATATCAAATATTAAAAAAACATTTTATACAATGAAAGAATCCTAGAACTACTCGGAGGGGGGGGTGGGGGAGGAGGCGTCGATGATGAAGGGCCGCCGCCTAGAGATCTGAAGTACGCGGCCAAAGTGGATGCGACCTGGGCGTCGACTCGTGCCTGCATGTCGGCCTCAATAGTAGCGACTCGAGTAACGAAGTCCTCGCGCATAGCCTCCATGTCCGCGCAGTTCTTCTTTCCACCAGGAGAAGGGCCGGAGCTAGTGCTCGCTCCGCTCCGCTGAGGCCGGGGCACATCTGCATAAAGGCGTCGCCCGTACGAGCCGAGCCCAGGAACTGACCCATCAGGCCTAACCCCTCCAGCACCCTCCAAGAACGCCTCTATACGGTCCTCCTGAGTCGGTTGCGAGTCTAGTGTGGGCAACCGCTGAGTCAAGGACTCCGTGAAACGTTCCTAAACATTTAAAATTCAGAAAATAAAATGGTTAATATATAAGGTAGGAAAAATTTTAAAGAAAAAATAATAATTGAAAAAATTATTAAATACCTGAATCGCTTTAGCCTTTATCGTCGACTTAACGCCCCGTCCTTCTTCGTGTGAAGAACCCGGTGCTACTCATCGGCGGACTGGGCGCGCCCGTGCTTCGCTTCCTAAAAAATTAAAGAGTGAAGAATAAAACATAATAAATTAATAAGTAATTGAAAAAAGAAAACGAAAAAAAGTACGTAAGTAAGAAAACAACGAAAAAAAACATACCAATCGACGATGGTGCTCTCGTGAGGTCCGCGCCCGCCGTGTGTTTGGAGGGATTCTTCGCGCGGTTGGCCTTATTCCTGCTTGACACCGCCTTGCCCTCAGGAGTGCTCAAGCTATCGGCCGCGCGCGAGGTCCTCCTGGCTCATCCACACAGGCGGTTTCTTCTTGCTTTTTTGCGCCGGAACATGAGGTCCTTGAATCGATCCCGGGACGTGGATCGTCCCATAGGGGGAACAATCTACCGTCAGTTGATATCAGGATCGATAACAGGAAACTTGCCCTGAAAAAATTGAAATACAAAATTGTTAAAGTAATAAATTTATTTCTATAAATTTCAAAATTAATTAATTATGAAAATGAATGATGGTTTTACCTTCCAATTGTCGTACATCCAAGCGTTTCTCCGTCGTCGGAATCTTCGTCCAGCGAAGGTCGCTGGGTAAAGGCATGCTCTGGAGGACCTCGCGAAACCGTTTTGAAACGGTTGTATGCGGCTGTACTCTGCAAAATCAAAAAAAAATTATTGTGCTATATATTAAAAACTATTAGTTAAAAGGAATAAAAAACACTTTGAAAAATAGTAAACAAAATTACTTACATATCCCCTTCAATCCGAAGGGTAGAGTCTGCGGCCCGAGACAGCTGCGTGCATGAAGTCGAGGGGCCAGCTGGATCCGACCCTGATGCAGACTCGGATGCTGACCCGGACGCATACCCTGATGCAGACCCTGATGCTAAGGCCGGAGTTGTGGCAAGGGAGTCCTGCGGTAGTCGTGGTGTCGCAGACTCGGTCTCAGGGACTCCATCATCGAGCGTGGCAGCAAGTCCCGTCTCGTAACTAAAGAGGATGTCCAACTCCTCCGTAGTCGTCCGCATCAGGGCAACGCCCGATGGCGTCAAGGAGACCCCTCGTCACCGCGTCGTCAGGCTCGTCTTGACCGGGAGGACGCTCGTCTGCCCGTCATAATCCTACAACCAAAATAAACTAATTTAATACTAATTACGTAAGTAAAATATTGATTAGTTTATTTAATTAATTAATTAATGAAATAATGTAAATTAAACTAATATAAATTAAGTAAATAATTTAAAATAAACTAATCAAATTAATTTGAATAAAAGTAAATTAAAATTAGTTTAATTGAACTAAAATTAATTCAATTAAACTTATGATTGATTAATTAAAACTAAAATAAACTAATCATTTAATTTGAAATAAAGTAAAGTAAAATTAGATTAATTGAACTAAAATTAATTGAATTAAACTAAAATTCAATTAATTTTAGTTTCAATTAATCTAATTTTAATTTACTTTATTTCAAATTAATTGATTAGTTAATTTTAGTTTTAATTAATCAATCATAAGTTTAATTGAATTAATTTTAGTTCAATTAAACTAATTTTAATTTACTTTTATTCAAATTAATTGATTAGTTTATTTTAGTTTTAATTAATCAATCTTAAGTTTAATTGAATTAATTTTAGTTCAATTAATCTAATTTTAATTTACTTTTATTCAAATTAGTTGATTAGTTTATTTTAGTTTTAATTAATCAATCTTACGTTTAATTGAATTAATTTTTGTTCAATTAACCTAATTTTAATTTACTTTAATTCAAATTAATTGATTAGTTTATTTTAGTTTTAATTAATTAATCTTAAGTTTAATTGAATTAATTTTAGTTCAATTAATCTAATTTTAATTTACTTTTATTCAAATTAATTGATTAGTTTATTTTAGTTTTAATTAATTAATCTTAAGTTTAATTGAATTAATTTTAGTTCAATTAATCTAATTTTAATTTACTTTTCTTCAAATTAATTGATTAGTTTATGTTAGTTTTAATTAATCAATCTTAAGTTTAATTGAATTAATTTTAGTTTCAATTAATCTAATTTTAATTTACTTTAATTCAAATTAATTGATTAGTTAATTTTAGTTTTAATTAATCAATCATAAGTTTAATTGAATTAATTTTAGTTCAATTAAACTAATTTTAATTTACTTTTTGTTAGAGTTTAGGACACAATTAGTTTATTTTAGTATATTTATCTTTGTTTTTATGCTTGTTATTTTCTATCAATCATGTAGTGACATGTGTATTTAATTTCCCTATATAATGAAAGTTTTGACCCTCAACACATTTATGTTGAGCCTTCCCATTTCTCTTCCCCTTTCAATTTCCTTCTCTCTTTCTCTAAAATTGACATGGTATCAGAGCTTAAAAGACCATTAAAATGGCTTCTGATTCTGGGAATGGGTTTTTCATTTCAAAATCTTTCTTGCTAAAATGGCTCAACATCACAAAAAAAAAAAAAAAAAAAAAAAAAAAAAAAAATTAGGGAAATGTTCATCTTCTTCTTCACGGTTGAAGAGCAATTTCATTCACAAATCTTCTCATTCTCTCTTTATCTTTTCAGAATTTTAAATCCAAATCCATGGAAATCATCTCAAATCCATGGAAATCATCAGATCTAAAAAAAAAAAAAAGGATCTCAAGTCAAATCCCTCTTCTCAACAGTGCTGAGCCTTTCCTTCCACTTTTCTCTTTTCTTCCTTTTTTGCTTTTCTCTCAAATCTTCACATGTCTAGATCTGTCCTGTTCTTCATTTCTGTCTTTCTTTTCTACTTTCATTTTCCGCACTGTTTTTCATTTTCTGCTTCTTTTCTGCTTTAATTTCTGCTTTCTGCTCTCTCTTTCTGCTTTCTACTTTCATTTCTGCTTCCTATTTCATTTTCTGCTTTATTATCAAAGTCTTTCATGCTCGAAAGAAAAAAAAAAGTTCAGATCTAGATCTTGATCTAGACGTTTTCACCATTCTCATTTCTTCCAGTAAATCTCTAATCATGTTTTTCTCTTTCAAACAAATCCTGTCTCTCCTTATTTTCAGCAAATCCTTCAGATCTAAAATCTCTCTTCTCTTATGTTTCATTTCCCAGCCTTCTCTTTCTTAAAATTTATCTCTTTGCATTTGCTTTTATCTCTTTCCTCTACTCTCCTTGCTCTCAAATTTTTCATGTTTTGATTATGAGATCCAATAGTTTTCTTTTTAAAAAAAAAAAAAAAGATCTATTAGCTTCAAGAATGACAGACATTTCGATGACTCCTCCTTTCGCTCCAAGCTCACCGTTCATCACCGACCGATTCGCTTGCGGGGGGATGTTAGAGTTTAGAACACAATTAGTTTGTTTTAGTATATTTATCTTTGTTTTTATGCTTGTTATTTTCTATCAATCATGTAGTGACATGTGTATTTAATTTCCCTATATAATGAAAGTTTTGACCCTCAACACATTTATGTTGAGCTTTCCCATTTCTCTTCCCCTTTCAATTTCCTTCTCTCTTTCTCTAAAATTGACACTTTTATTCAAATTAATTGATTAGTTTATTTTAGTTTTAATTAATCAATCTTAAGTTTAATTGAATTAATTTTAGTTCAATTAATCTAATTTTAATTTACTTTAATTCAAATTAATTGATTAGTTTATTTTAGTTTTAATTAATCAATCTTAAGTTTAATTGAATTAATTTTAGTTTCAATTAATCTAATTTTAATTTACTTTAATTCAAATTAAATGATTAGTTTATTTTAGTTTTAATTAATCAATCATAAGTTTAATTGAATTAATTTTAGTTTCAATTAATCTAATTTTAATTTACTTTAATTCAAATTAAATGATTAGTTTATTTTAGTTTTAATTAATCAATCATAAGTTTAATTGAATTAATTTTAGTTTCAATTAATCTAATTTTAATTTACTTTATTTCATATTAATTGATTAGAATACTTAAACAAAATTATTCTAATTAATTAATCTAATTGTACTTTACTTTAATCAAATTTAACTAAAATTAAGTAATTAAACAATTTTTATTTAATAACTAAACTAAAATTAATTAATTAAATTAGTGTAATTCATTAATTTAAACTACTTAATTATAATTGAAGTTAAACTATTTAAATTAATTACCCTACTTTAAATTAATTGATTTAATTAAAGTAATCTAAATTACATTAATTAAACTAAAATTAAAAGTTAAACTAGTGTAATTATAAATTAATTTAGTTTAATTTTATTAAATTAAAGTAAACTATCTTAAATAAACTAAATAAGTAATTAAACTAAATTAGATTAAGTAATTAAATTAATTACTACTTAAATTGAATTAAAGTAAACTAAGTTAGATTAATTAAACTAAAATTACTTAAAGTAACAAAATTAAAGTAAACTAATTAATTAGTTAATGTAAACTAAAATGCTATGAATTAAACAAAAGTAAACTAAGTAATTGATTACACAAATTTAGATTCATTAAACTAAAACTAATTAAATTAACAAAACTAAACTAAACTACTTAATTAAAAACTAAAAACTAAAACTAAGTAAACTAAATTCTTAAACTAAACTTCAATTTGATACGAAAACTAACCTCGTAATCGAAACCGGGATTGGGGGTTGAGGGTTTTAGGTTTAGAGTAAGAATGGGAACGGGAACGGGAAGAAATAACGGGGAACGGGAGAGGGAAAAGAGAGAAAAGAACAAAAAAAGAGGAAGAAAAAGAGAAAGGCAGAAAAGAAGAAACGGGGGAAGAAAAGAAGAAACGGGGGAAAGGAAAGGGATGAGAATTTAAATCATAATTTGCGACCAACTGGTCGCAAATATGTAATTATGACAAGAAACGAAAGGTCGCGCGTGTTGGGGAAAATGCGACCATGTGGTCGCATTTTCAGAGATATTTTGCGACCAAATGGTAGCATTTATTAAAAAAGTGACCATTTGGTCGCCAAGTCACCATTATCAAGAACCGCTGTCATATCACGAGTCCCATAAAAAATGGCGACCATCTGGTCGCAATAATGGAATTCACCGCCAAAGATTGCGACCAGATGGTCGCATTTTTTAAAATCACCGCCATAAATTTCATGAAAATTTAAACTTACCGCCCAGATTTGCGACCATATGGTCGCAATTTCACTTGTATTTTAAAAAAAAATATAATTATACTTTTCCAAAAATGCGACCATGTGGTCGCCTTTCTCTCCAAAATTACTACCCTAAACCCTAAATCCTAAAATGCGACCATTTGGTCGCCTTTCCCTTCTAAATTACTACCATGTGGTCACCTTTTTTGTGAAATTGCGACCACCTGGTCGCAAATATTAATATTTATATACTTTTTTTTTATATTGGGTTACTTTCATTATTTACATATGACCAGGAACTCTTGTTTCCATGTTGTTATATTTATTGATATTTTTCTTCATGATTTTCGAGATAAATTTTTGTAATTCTTGATTTGGAACTATTTGATTCTATTTAAGAGTTTTTTTTAATAGATATAGATAATTTTATTCTTGTTTTTCAAGATAGAAAGTGCTAGAAGGGAACCAAATAGACTATTGAAGATGTACATATTTATATATAATTTGCATCCACATATTCATTCGAAGCAATTCCACTGCAGAATTCGATATAAACATCTCAAAGTTGAAATCAAGAGGAATCTTTCTTATAATAAAAAAAAAAGTTAATTTCATTTTCATCGTATTTCATCATCTTTTGATTTTAAGTTTGGTCTATTGCTTTATTCATAATTGTAAATGCTTTACTTGAACAAAAAAGAGTCAAAAGGACTAGATTCAACTAGAGGTTTAAGGAAACTATAATTCTTCTCTGTACAATATTATTGTTCTCTCTTTGTATGAAATTCAGATATTTCAAGACGAGGTTAAATATTATTATTTACTCTACACAAATTTTAGAAAAATCTAAAGGCGTTTAGATAGCTTCTTGATCTTGAAGAGTTTTATATTAATTGAAAGTGAATAATTTTTATTTAATTGACATTATTATTATTGTTAAGAAATGTAATCAATAAAATTAACCACATCTTGAAATTTTGGAATTATTGGTAATTTTTTCAATCATCTATTCTTATTTTTATTTTTTCTTTCTTAAGTTTATAATGTAATTTTCCTTTTACTTTATCTATTTTACCCCATAAATACAGTGGGAAAATATCAACAATCATTAAATATTTTATTTGTTCAAAATAAATATAATTTAAAAATTTATTAACAAACATTTTAACTAATACACATAAAACTCTTAAAATATAAAATTGAATTGTAAAATAAGACTAATTTACCCCACTTGGTCATTTTGTTAGGTGACCAAGTGGTCGCTTCTTTTGCGCCATAATTTCGCGCCATTTTTTATGACTACTTCTACTTTTGGTCGCAAAAAAAGTGACCAGATGGTCACTTAAAGTCAACCTTCAAAGAAAGTGACCAGGTGGTCACCATAAAACTACCATTTTTTTTTTGTCGCAAATTTCTGGTCGCATTTTGACAGTTTTTTTGTAGTGTGTCTTGTAACTCATGATTTTCCTATACCATTGTAAGCCTATAAATAAAGGTTGTAAGAAGGGTTGATTTCCATAATTGAATAACATATCACTTCTCTATTCTCTTGTCTTCTCCTTGTTTCTCTCTTATTTGTTGCTCTTTTGATTTAGTTTATAATATGTTATCACGAGTCTCTATCACTTTTGTTTTGCTAATGCTTTCCCCAATTCATTTCTATTTCTTTGAACTCGAGGTAATATTTTATCTATCATCGATTCATTTTTTTTTTTTACATTTTTCTTCTACACTACCGAATTGATATTTTTGTTAGATGGGACGGTTTTGTCCAACAAATTCATTTGAATTGAGTCAAATTTTAATTACAATTTGTTTTAGTTTAATATTTTTTTTTTCGTTCTTTAAGTTTATTATGTTTTTACTATATTATATTTCAAAAATTTAAAATCTCATATCTATTATTGATTTAGTTTTGTTTTAAAAACAGTTTATATGTCTAGTTTATATATTTGTGATTTTTTTTTTATTTCTAAATAATGTCTATCATAATAAGAGCAAATTAACAAGACGTTTGGATTTTGTTTATCAATTTTAGTTTATCTGTTTATGAAAAGTAAATCAATTTTATAGGTTGTTTGGTTTACTGATTTTTAAATCTTACCCTTTTTTTTTAATTAAAGGTTTAAATTGGTTGCTTGTTTTTGTAAGTTATTATCTCATTTTTTGCATTGCAATTTTTTGTTAATTTGGTGACTATATATTTTTCCTTTTTAAAAAAAAAAATAGTCTAGGGTGGCTATGAAGTTACAGAATTTCTTCCTTTTTTACTCAACCTTTTCTTTTCTTCTTTATTATTACTAATAAACCACACTTTATTTTATTAGGTTCTATTGGTATTTGTTTCAACAACTTTATTTTTTTTTATGGCCAATTTTTTTTATTGAATAAGGATTTAAGTTTTTCAGACTGGTGATTGATCTTCAATACTGTTTTTTTAATTAGTTTACCTTTTGTTTTGTTAAAATTAGTATGATTTTTAAGTCAATGTATTTTATATTACTAATGATAATTAATTAGTAATAATATTAGTATTTCTTTTACTGTTTTAGTTTCAAACTTTAAAATTATGGTTTATGTTATGAAAATTGGTAGCTAATTTTTTATGTTATTTTTTTTGTTACTGATTTGTTAATTTAAGATATATTATATAAAAAAAATGTTAAAGTTCTTGTTTATTAATTCAGTGATTCAATATTGAATCTGACCGTATTTTTTTCAATAAATTCATTTACTTTTCAAAGTTTGTCAAATTGATGATTTGAGCTTAAAAATAATATTTATTAGTATTATTTTAAGAACTTGTGATTAGTATACTATATCATTTGAAATTTATATTAGAGCAAGTATTATGATATTATTGTTTTTGGGTTAACCAGTATATGGTCAGATTATTTTAACATAATTTATTGTGAAATTGATTTCGGTTCTTTTTACATGTTTACTGAAATTTACGTTTTTTAAGTCTTTTAAACAAGCCTTTACGTATTTTTATTTTTTATTTTGTGCTTTTACTACTGTGATCCTATCTTTTTGACACAAACATTATTTTTCTTGACTAATTGAAATGTTTAATTTAATCTTGGATTTGTTTTTTAATATTTTAGAATATAGTTTGGGATGGTCTTCATTGTTTCTAGCATTTGATTTATTCTTTTACCATAGAAGTTTTTTTTTTTTTTAAATCATAGTTAGAGAGTTTCGTAGTTTCTTTCTGACATTGTATTATTATTATTATTATTATTATGAATTTTAGGCTCGCCCTTTAAATATGTTGTTTTAGTTGAGAGTTTTTTTTTTCCCTTCATTTGAGATTAGGTCATAAGAATGAATCATGTGGTTGAATGAGAGACACAAATCTGTCTTAATTAATATATGGTTTGTGTTTCAATTAATTTAAATTTTGAAATCTTTTGAGGAAAAAATTATTGATTCAAGAAATAATTTATAGTTCCATGCCTCAAATATATTCTTCAGTAGTAGCAATATCAAGAAAGTTGATTTAAAAATATTATGAATTTATCACATGTTTTAGTGTGATTAAGTTAAACAATAAGCTTTTGGTAAACCAAAAAAAAAAGATCATGAGTTTTGATCAACTGATTCAACATCATTATCTGAAGTGAACGAATGATATAATATTCCAATATCTAATTATCAATTGTCAAAATCAAGAGCCGTGATCATTGGTCGTACTTGAGGAAGAAATATTTTATTTTATTGTGGTGGTCATAATGATAATGCTTAGTATTTTAAGAACCACACAAAATTGAGAAAAGAAATGCTCCAGAAAGTAAGAGCTTTCAAAATTGAGAAAATAGATTTTTAATGTGCGGTATAAAAGGGCAATAATCTTGTACCTGTCGTATATCCAAGTATTTAGTCGACTTTGATCAAACCTCCTTGAAAGAAAAATGGAAGAATTTGGAAGCATAATTTCTAAGATAAGATGATGATATATTTGTTATATGAATCATGGAGCACAAGGGACACAAGGCAATCTTAAGATGCTTCAATATTCAATTACAAGATAAAATGCCAAGAAGCTTCAACAAGCCTTGAATATCCATTGTCAAGCATACATGAGCAAAGTGAAGACATATTTTGATGATCCAAGCTTGGAGGCAATGGAAGAGGATGAAATGCACTTTAATTTATGGCAAGTGCATTTGGAGGAGGAATATTAGAGACGTGCAAGGATTTTTAAATTTAAAGTCATTTTAGGAAAGTTTCCTAAAATGGGAACTTTGCCTTTTGCTTTAAGCTCTAGTTGCTTTATACTTTGCCTTTTGCTTTAAGCTCTAGTTGCTTTATTCTTTCCTTAAATGTTGTTCACATGCTCAGATTTTATTATGGGCTGATTACTTTTGGGCTTTTGTTTTAGGGTTTTTCTCTTGACTATTTAAAGACTTTTTGTAACCTTAATATTCAGATCTGACGAATTGAAAAGTTGTCTCTTGGCTTGAAACCTTTTGCTAGGATGATTGTCCATTGCATAACTTAGTAGTCTTGCTTTAGATTACTTGTTTAGAAACAATCAAACACTCTTGATCTAAAGTGTTTGTGGATTGTTTCAATCTTGAGATAAGAAACAAGTTCTTCTTATTTCAAGATCATAGATCTAGGAATAATCTTCTTGACTCATGTTCCTTGGGTTTTGCTAAATTGTTTTGGGGGGGTTTAGATCTTGGTGACTCAAGGGTTCTTCAAGGGGTTCTTGATCCAAATCTAGGGTTTTCATATCATTTGGTATCAAAGCTTAGGTTCAAGAGAAGGTTTTTATCTTTCTTGCTTTCCTTTTATTTCTTGTTGTTCTTTGTTTTTAGTTATATAAAAACAGAAAAATCACAAAAAAGCATATTTCACCCGGTTTGTTCTATCTATTTTTCTTAGTTTCATTCCGAATTCTGGAAAATAGAAAACTACAAAACTTCTTATTTTTCTCTTATCTTTAATTGTTATTAGGCATTGTAGTCAAAAAATCAAAACAAAAACAAAAGTTTGATCAGTTAAAATTTATAACATTAAGCTTCAAGATCCATTTTTTTTGTAAATTAGGATTGTATTCAATAAAATGGATAGACAGTGAATCATTATAATGGATTTCTCTTATACTTAATTGGTGTAGTATCAGTACCAAAGAGAAATTTCTTATTGAAAATTCTAATTGCACTGGGATGAATAAATATAAACCCCTTTGCTTTATCTACAACTAAAAATGTACAATGAAAAGTTTCATACCTTTCTTCTAAGCTATTTTTAATAAAATTTGATAACAAATTAGAAGCCTAACTGTTTTGTTAGCAGATTGTAAGCGTTCTTAAATGTGAGTTCTATTCTTCGATGTCAAGATTAGAGTGTGTGATCCTTCAGAAATTTAAAGAAAAGTATAATGAATTGAAAGTAATCTTTAAACAATTTAGAGTTAATTTCACTACTAATAAAAAAAATATGGATATATCAAATATACCGGATGTTTTTATTAAATATCAAATACCGCCACGGGCCAAATTAAATTACATTGTGAAAGGACAAACATACCTCCGATTTAATTTCTCCTTAATTTGTGTAAAATTTAAGGAAATTTATAAAAATCCCTTAAATTTTACAAACTTAATGGAAAAATCAAATTTAAAACAAAATTAAACTATAAAAAAAAATAAAAGAAAAATCTTCAAACTTTAGACTTCTTCTTCCAGGAAAATTTGAATGTCTTTCTTGTTCGTCCTCCTACAAAATACATAGATAAAAAGTAAACATTTAATTAAAAGTAATTTATTCTACAAAAATACAGAGAAAGCGAGTTCGCCGGAGAATTGAGTTTTTAAAGATATGTAAATAGAAAATTAAAATAAATATTGAACAAAAATAAACATTTTAATAAAATCTTTCAAATCTGGATAAAAAAAAAATCAAAACAATCATCAAATATATAAGCGAATAAATGATAGATCTATCACTAGAACCCTAGATCCGACTCATTCGCAAGAAAAATCACTAGCAAGATTGAAAATAAATGTTGAACAAAAATAAACATTTACTTAAAAGTACCTTCTGTTGTTGCTTTCTTCATCGATTGAACAACAACTCGAGCCACAACAACGATCACCTTCGTCGATTTCTCGGATACAGATGAGGCCGATTTCGTTTCGGAGTCGACAAAATCGAAGAAGGAAAAACGAGGATTTGAACAGAGAAGGAGATTGTGAAGAATCCAGCAAATCACAATCACAACTCCGTTGATTTCGAGTATATTTCTTTGATTGTGACGACGAATAAGGAGGAGATCATGAGGATCTTCCTATACTCAAGAAGGAAATCACAATTGAAACTTTATTTGATTGTGATGACCATAACCTCACCACTATTTTTTTATAAATGAGGATCTGAAAAAAAATCTCCATTGATGGCTGTGGTCAAATAAGGATGAGGAAGAAGAAGATGATGGGAGATATTTAGGTTAAAGATCTTTTTCATTAAATAAGAATTCAATTGATTTAAATTCAAAATAAATAATTAAATAAATTATAAATTTAAATGATTTGCAATTAATAAGATATGATTATGAAAATTTAAATGATTTGCAATTAATAAGATATGATTATGAAGAGAGATAAAAGGGTAAGATGGTAAAAAAAAGAAATCGGAAACCACCAGATCACCACCATAAATGGTGTTTTTTTGGGTAAAAATGAAATAAAATCATAACCACCAACATTATTGTAATTGAGTGAATTAAAGTGGTTACTGCTGTAATTAATTCAACAATTTAAAACCAATGCTTCAAAAAATTGAACAAAGCCTTTAATATCCTTACATTGCACCTCTGCATAATACTTCATAAATTTTTTGTCCATCACTACCCGTTGTATTGTCTCCACCACTTTACTTCAATCTCTCTACCAATAAAAAATAATGGAATTTGTTTTTTAGATGATTACACTCAGTCATTTTATGAAAAGAAACATATCAATTATAAACAATAAGTGGTAGTTGCTTCCATTAGTTTGTTACTAAAGTGATCTATATGGGTAGTACATAACAAAAACTAATGACAACTTCCATTTCTTCAATATTTTACAAAGGCAACTAAAAGTTGTACTTGGATTATGTTTTTAATTTACCTCAACATAATCAAAATTTAGTACTTATGTTAGGACCTACTTCTTAGATTAATTTCGTTTAAGGATGCAAATTAACAATGTTTTATTGATTTGATTAAAACCCCACGGATTGCACTGTTGCAACAGTGTGTGCATGTGACAAAAAGGCAGATTTAATAAGACCAGTGAGAATAAGAAAGAGATCGACAACGAAAATGATTAACGTGAGAAACCTCCATCAGGTAAAAACTCACGGGGCCTCGCCTATAAAAACTCCACTAGAATCGTTAGTCGTTCAATACAAATATAAATCAAAAAGCACAAAATAAAAAGAACTCCCTTCTTTGATTTTTGTCTTTGATTTCTCTTTGCAACGACGACGTCTACAATGGATTCGATCACAAGCCCCCTTGCGGATTTAGATCAAGGAATTCCTTGATGTGTAGCAAGACGACTTCTTCCTCCCAAAGAATCAAATCACTCTCCAAGCAATTACAATATAAAATCTTTGAATGATAAACCTTACAAAATGCACTCTCACATAAATATTATAATAAGCACAATAGGCTACTAAAAGTGAGAGCAAATATAAAAAGCTTGATTTCTCAAACTAAAAGAAAAGCCTTCATCTTATAGGCAAAAATGAAGAAAACTCCATCAAAAGTAAATCTATCCAAAAACAATATGCTATAACCGTTGCAACATCTTTGGCTCGAATTAAGGAGTGACAAAATTATTCTCATTTAAATCAAAGATTTTCCATTTCGAAAATCTTCCATAAGAGGCTGCTGCTAGCTGTTCAAAAAGCCAATTCTATGCAAGGAGACAACTAAGAGATTCCATAAACAAAAACAATCAATTAAACAAATCACATATTGGTGATTTGGAGGTTTGAATAAACATACCTTATGTGAGTAAATTAATGGCCAAAGAATCACCAAAACAGAATAGGTTTTTGTCAAATTAAATTGCCATCCATTTAAATTTAAATCAAATAAAAAGGAAAAAATACATTTATATTTTCCAACAACTTAAATCTCTAAATCTATTAGTTTTCCTTCACTTTAAATTAAAACTATTGAATTCAAAATCAAATTTATTAAAATATAATGAATTATCACCTACTTAACATAGTGCAAAACAAATTATAAAATCTATTTAATTTCAGTTCTTTCCATGACATAAAAAATTGAAATAACAGAGCAAGTTATAGTCATTTAAATTACAATAGCATTGAAATATCTAAAAATGCTACTTGAAATAGCCAAAACTTGATGCCCCATGAAAATAGCAAGAATGTTTCAACTTACTTTTCCATTATTTGAAATCGAAAATTCCTGAAAAAGCCACATACCCACCGCAATTAAAGTTCAAACCTTACTTGAAAATCGAAGATGAGATTTACAATACCTAGCTCGTCGGCTTTCTATCTACTAAACAAGAGTGCAATAATGCTCACCAAGACCAAATAAAGATGAAACCCTAACATTTTCTAAATTTCTTCTCTTTCTCAAAAGAAAAATGTTAGGGTTTCTTGAGAGAGAATCGAGAGGTAGAACTAGCGCTTCGTGAGAGAGAAATCGAGAAAAGATACATGGCATATCAGCTAGAAGAAAAATTGTGAAACATAGAAAATAAAAGTCGAGATAAGAAAAGGGTCATTCTTTTCTGTAAGTCAAAAATACCAATAAGAACGGGAGAGGGAGAAAAAAAGAAAGAAAAAAATGGCGCTTCGATTTGTCTAAACATTTATAGCCTTTTAAAAATATCCTATTATTAAAGGTTATTATATCTCAAATTTGTTGTAGGTACCTTTTCTAGATGAGGCAAGATTCTTGTCTAAATTTACTCCAAAAGAAGTGAAAGAAAAAAAAATTGTTGTAGGCCCTTATATTTTTTCTAAACATAATCCCATCCTCATCTTGCAATGTAAGTAATTGAACTAATTCATTCAAAACTCCATCAGTCGAAAGTTTAACTTCTCCATTGTAGCAACAAAATGTTGGGGTTTCATATTGAAATCTTTTCGCATTACAATGGAAGCAAGGAGACATTTGTTTTAGTTCATGTATGGAAATGTTTTCATTGTTGAAATTGACATCTATTGAAAAGGATAATAAAAATAATATTAATATGGTTAAAAAATCGTACGAATATTATTTTAAACTGAGATCTAATAAAATATTGTATGTATAGATATTACATTGTATTTAAAGATTGGAGAACATACCTTCTATTGTTCATGTTGAGTTATTTTCGTCCGTGATGTGGTCTAGTTCCATGTTCTCCAAATACTTCATCGTAAAATCCAGTCTTGCTTTTTGCTTTTTTTTTTTTTTGCCTTAGATGCTTTAATAATTTTGGTTCTGTGTTCTTCCATGGATAGTTCGGCATATTTCTTCCTCTTTCTTTCTTTATCCTCATTAATTTTTTCTTTACCTATAAAATTTTCTAAAATTATTTTAGTATGATAGAAATTAACTTTGGTTATTTTTAGTAAGGATTACTAAACTTAATTTACCTTTCAATGACGAAGTGTTTCCTTGTTTGTCAACTTTTGTGTTATTTGATTTCCGGTTCATTGTATATTCTGCATTTGGTTTTAATAGTATAAGTCGTACCTTATAAATTTCATACGCAAAAAGTTGGTTAGCGATGTAAGGTATAACTCGGATGACCTGGAATATTTTGAAGGAAACTAAAAAAAAAAAAAAAAAAAAAAAAAAATAGAACTCAATAAATCTTCATCACCACTACAGGGGAAAGCAGAAATATATACCACCAACAAATAACTTGAAAACAAATACCTGAGGTAGATTGCCTTTTCAGTAACCATTTTATTCCTTCTTCCCTTACCAACTGTCGTTATTTCTTGCTTTCAATCTCGAGGTAGGGATTAAGGGAATCGAAAGATATAACTATTGGTAATCACAATTGGGGACTTTCTAGACAAAAAATAATAATAATTAAATGATCAAAAAATTTAAAATTGTTACTTTTAAATTCAAATCAAACTAATTATTACACAACTAAATGTATTTATATATCTTGTTACATTTTAGTTAGTTAGTTATTTTGTTAGTTGCTTAGCTCTTTTGTACATAAATACTTTAACCATTATTACAATAGTAATAAGAGATTCAGATTTCTTATTTTTAGTTGAATACTAATAACTATAAGAAAATAATTAAATTCGTTCTACATACAAAATAATAATAAAATTTGTTATAATGTTACGTAAGGAAAAAAGTAATAAAATTAAATGTATTAATTAAATTTAGAAAACTATAAATTTAAAAAAAAAAATCTAAATTTTAGTATATTAAAAAATGAAGGTTAAAATGAGTTATATTAGACATAACTTATCGTTTTGTTAATAGTCCTTATTTACAGACAGAAAATAATAATGCATAAAATTGACATTAGTCTTTTTTTACCCGTCAAAGTCTTAAAAAATTGATATTGAATAAAAAGAATTCCCATGTATATGATTGAAGTTATTTGGCAAAAGGAATGTAAAACTTCTGGGATCAAAGTAGACAGATTTATTACAGTTTTATAGAAAATAATATTCCAAAAGTAAATAATATATATTTTAAACTACATAATTTTTTTAATATACTAATAGTACACCTCTAACCTTGAATGTTTGCAGCTGAGGACCGTAGAAGAATTGGAGTTTGTTTGTCGTCGAAATATAATCTACAAAATAAAGGTAGAAATGTGTTGTTTTGACCAAACAATATTGTAATTATAAATAGTTTTCTTATATATACTTACAAAAATCTTAATCTTGATTTTTCTTAGATATGAAAGTAACAAATCATCAGAAGGATTTCATCTAACGTTTAAGGAGGAGAGTTATGTCATTTTTTTATGAATATATGTTTAAATAGGTTACATAGTTAATTTGTACATTGAATTGAGAATTCTACCGTATAAAACTTTTCATATGCTCAAGGCCATTTTATAACAATTAATTTGTTCAATTAACTATGAAATAAATTCTACAAAACTTTGAATTGGAATCGAAAACATAAGTAAAATGTAAAGAATATCCTTGGGAAATTAAAAGGGTTTGACATATTATTTTGGCCAGTTGGATTTATTTTTCGGGTCTTGCATGAAGGGCCATGATTGAGTTTCGAATGATGGTACGGTGAAAATGACTGAAGAAAAATAACAAAGAGGTTCAGTACATCAACTTCTATGTGCTTATTAAAAAATGAAAGGAAAATAATTTTTTAAATATGATATCTCAATTCTTAAAATCTATAAACGTGCAATTCAATTGAGCAAATATTAAGGCATTGTATATTTTTTAAAAATAGCATGTAAAAAATGTAAATATAGTTGTAAATGTTGAGAATCCCACATCGGAAAGATGCAGGGAACTCACATGGTTTATAAATATAAGGACCCCTCCTCTCATTACCAATTGGTTTTGAGATGGATGCCCACATTATTAATATGGTATCAGAGCCCAACAAATCCAAACGGGTATTCAATCTAAAATGGGATCCGACCCAAGAATGGTGAACCCAAAAGAGCATCTTGAAGGGGCATGTTGAGAATCCCACATCGGAAAGATGAAGGGAACTCACATGGTTTATATATATAAATGCCCCTCCTCTCATTACCAGTTCGTTTTGAGATGGATGCCCACATTATTAATAGTAAATTATTGTCTAACAATTATTTATACCATAATTTTAATGTTGGTATAAATTGTTTTCTTATCATTGTACAAACTTTTTGTCAGTTAAATGCCTAAATTACTGAATGAATATTGAATGGTTACCCTGTTAATTTCTGTAAATTAAAGGATAGATCATAATAATGACTAACAAACTTATAATTTTCTATAGGTACAATGATTGTAATTTGTTTAAACGATTTAATAGTTAAATATTTATATAATTTCATTAATTTAAGTCTAATAATAGTGAGAGGTTATAATTTGTGTTCTCTAAATTTAAATAATGTATTTAGTTTAAACCACTTTAATAGTTGAGTTATTATTTAGTTTCATCAATTTAAGTCTAATTACAGTGTAGAAGTCATAAGTTATATTCTTATATGTTTGTGATTGTAATAAATTATTTTGGCATAAATATTGTATTTCTTTCTTCTAAGCCTTTATATTTTATTACTGAAATTTCCAAACGTTAATGGTTTTTTTTTTCTTGATTATTCTTTTCAATTTTTCCCCACATGTTTAGAAAAATGTAAGGGACCTAGAACATGTATGTGAAACAGTAAGTTGTGTTTTTTTTAAAAAAAAATCCATGTTTTTATTTTAAAAAAAATCTATTATAATTTTAATTATAGAAATTATTTAACTAAAAAAATGAAAATGTATCCTATTAAATTTTTTTTTCTCATAAGACAGAATATAATATTAATATAAATTTGTGTTAATACATAGGACTTGTGTAAATACATGGTATCTCTGGACCATTATGTGGACAAAAGTAAACATTCTCCGTAACAAACAAAAGAGAAATACTTAAAAATTGGTAACTATTTTTCTATCTTAATCCTTTTTCTTTCCGGCGAAATACTAAACTTTGAATTATCTTCTATTTTCTTGATTTGTTGCGCAATAAATTTTGTACTCTTTGCATTGTGCACTACAACAAAAAAGGCTTTTTATAGCGTCTAAAAAACGCTATGAATTACATATCATAGCGTTTTACCAAACGCCGTGGTTGCTCACGTAATTAAAAGTATGAGACTTTTGATAGCGTTCATCTTACGCTATTGTATACGCTATAATAATATCAATTTGATGGCATGTATAAATTGTTATGAAAACATACCATAGCGTTTTTCAAAACGCTATAAAAACATATAACAATAGCGTCGGATTCACGCTATGAGTTATATTTCATAGCTTTTTGAACACGTCATGGTTGCCCACGTGATTAAAAGTCTTAGTCATTTGATAGCGTTGGATACATGCTATCACATACGCTATAAACGTATCTATATGTATTGCATACTTTGATTGTTATGACAATATAACGTAGCTTTCTAATAATGCTATGATAACGTTTACGATAGCTATTTTAAAACGCTATTGTATATTTTCTTATATTTGATAACCATTTATATTTTATAGCGTTTTCAATAAGTTATCTAGTTTGCTATAAAAAATAACCCTGTAATCAAGAATATTTATAAAAGAAGGTATAAAACTAAGCTTTTTGAACTAGTACACACAAAAATTATCACTACAAAATATATGTAAACATATTTTTATTCAGACACAATAGTAATCGAACTTGAGTTTCAAATAATAATGTAATGATCCAAAAAGTATACCATTTAACTCATTAAAGACAACATATAAAGTTCAATAATAAAAAAGTACTAAATTGATCAATCCACTATCTATTACATTTTCAAAAGTACTAAATTTGAAAACAAAAGTCATTGAACCCAGCGATTGCGGACCTCTTTTCTCTGTCTCTTGTTCATGTACCTATAAAAAGTAGCATGAAAATTAATATTCAACAAACCATGCATCTATAAAGCCCCATAGATACATAATCTCTAAACACTACCAACTAGGCTAAAAAATGTAGAGGAATGATACATAAGACCATAGCCATCATCTTTGTCATTCCAGGAAAGAAGACATTGAAAATAATAAACAATAAAAGGAAAAGAAAACATTGAATTCAATCTCATGTTTCTAAAATAAAAAGTTTATCAACTAGGAAGAGGTTATGTTTTGAAAATTGGGATCAAATTCAATATCTAATAAATGTCATTGCCAACTACTAGAGATTTATCAAAGACATTTGAACGAAGAAGTAGGAGCTTATCGAAGTGCTTTAACAAATAGTTAAGACCATAAATGAACATAAGAACATTTGTAGGAAAAAATATTCCATGAAAACATACTTATGTTCTTTAAGTGCTTTCAGGGTATTGCTACCATTAAAAAAAAGACTAACTTTGAAACTAGCAATAACCAAATGATCAAAAAAGGATTATAAGACATCAAAGAAAACTTATAAAAAGATAAGGTTATAGCATTATAAAAAGATAAGGTTTCATCAAAGAGGCATAAAAGAGAAAAAACAGGAAACTTAATATGAATGACCAACTAGTAAAAAAAAGTAGATTTACCTAATTGTTCCATATTAATTCTTGCCTGAAAAGCAAGACTCTACTTCTAAGCATTTTATATCTTCTTTATACATTAAAATACTATTATAAATAATAATAATAATAAAGATAAAAAAATTAATAAACAGATGGAAAAAAATGACTTACAGAGTTTTCTAACCAGACTAAAATTATTTCCTTTGGAATTTAAAAATTTCCATTCCATAGCTAATTAAGAGAGTTTGATCTATATTAGAAAATAAACTATAGCCAATAGCCACACAAAGTAAATTTACCTTCTCTACTCAACAATTATTATACGTCACAATAATTAGATTTAGTAATTTTATGAAAGCTCCTTCTACAAGAAAACAAGAAAATAAAAATAATTAGTTTAGAAATGACTGCAATATAACTTTAGAAACCCAAAATATTGTCATATCTCTCCATCTACAAATTGTTTCAGAGTTTCTATAAGTTGACAAGAATTAGCAACATTCAGCCATATCTTAGAAATATTAATCCTAATCAGAGTATACATAAAAGTCATCTAGTGATATATGAAAGGTAAAGTACATAAACACATCCCTATGAGTCTCATCTTTCCAAACTTTCTCAAACAAACATAGTTTTTAGTTTAATCAAATGAGACCATCACAAACCATCGACAAAGTTAAGAGTAAGAAGAATGGAACGACAAGATTTAACCAATTGAAAGGACACGTTTTATTAGTTTTTTTTTCTCTATCCCTTAAGAAGGGAAAAAAATTTCCTATTCAAGAGTTAGTATGATTGCAAATTACAATGAGTCAGTTGTGAGGAGCTTTCTAATTAGCTCCAACAAGAAAAGATAAAAAGGGTTAAAGCTTTGAGCATTATCTCTTCTTCTCAGTTCTCAAACTCAGAACAAACTAATCTTAATAGGAGAAAGAGTCGTAGCATCACACTATGAAAAGAAATCTTCATATAGTATAAAGCTTTTCAAAACGTTACCAACAAATATAATGAGACCATGAAAAGAGATCATTGCCAATTCTGGAAGAGTTTTGTTCAGGTACTTGGGAGAATTATAGAAAATATTTATTTGGATATCAAGTAAACTATTGTAAGAAAACTTTTCCTTTAAAGAATTATAGAAAAGAAACAAAGTTAGAACAATGAAAGGGAACTAAGTTAATGATTCTAGTAAATTTGATAGTTCACTTCAATTGTAGACAACTAACTCCAAACGTAGGATAGACATGTTACTAGTGGGAAACTACCTAATATATGAGATAAGGTTCAAACATCTTCTAACAAAAATGACAATGTTAAATACTGCTTCTAACTAATAAGTAAAGTGTTTCAATATATTATGTCATATATGTAAAACACAATCACACGGATTTTGTTAAATTTTGTAGTACCTTGCTTTTTAATGAAATTTATGTTTCCTATAGAAAAAGAGCTATCAACATGACCACAGCTGTCAGTCGTCATTCCTTCAATCAAATATTACCATAACATCACTTGTATTTTTTCTATCAAGATTTGAATACCCTCATCACATAATGTATAAAAAACCAAACAAAAAAACAGCCAAAATATAGTGTTACAAAAGCCCAGAACGTCAGGAAGACTGGAAGAAAAAAAAACAACAAAAAAATACGTATGTGATTTCATGTAGAATAACCACTTAAGAACATTTAACTTCTTTTACTCAAAAGATGCTAGAAAAAATATAAACATCAAATAAATAACTAATTAAGCTATATTTTCTAATGAAATAAAAAATGTGAGGGGAAATGAAGATAAATTCCTCTTTCTCTTTGAAGGATGACTTCAATTTCGAGGACTAACTCTTCGAGAGAGAGAATAAAAGGAAGAAATAGACCTTGAATGAGAACGAGAGCGAGAGATAGGAACAAATTGAGACCTTTAGTTAGAAAAAGAGAGAAGTGGAGCGAGTAGCAAAATTAGAGTAAGAGCAAGAACATGATAAAGATCTTGATCCATGAAAGAAATGAGTGTACTTTGCACCCAAATTACACATTTCCTATTGGATAAAAAGGTAGCTGAACTTTTGCATTAAAGAAAAGTGCTATAAAATATTGAGGAACTCTTTTTGGAAATTAAAAAGTCATATAGTATGAGACAAGTTATCAAAAAAAAAACAATAAACAACACCCTTCTGTTTCATTACCATTCATATATCAAATGATGTAAAATAATTCTTTTTTATATGAAAGATGTAAAAAGTTCCTTAGAAAATATTTAGATGGTGTTGTTCAAATTTGAAACCAAACCACTAACGCCTTTTACTCAATGATTGGGCCAAGCCCCATGTTTTGTTTTGAACTAAGCCCTTGAAACATTTATAGAGTTGTTTTTGTTTTCTCCCTGTGCATTAGGAAAATAAACCAAGTTTGTTTTTTTTTAAATGTAGCATTTAAGCACACATAGGTTTCCATGAAGGTCACACTATTATTTCTTAGTTCAATAAATTACATATTAACAACAATACATTTATGTTTTATTACAAAAAAAAAAACAATACTTACATTTATATGCAAAGGTGATGTAGTTAAAATTAATAAGATGATCTTTTTCCAAGAAAAAAATCAGGATCCTTCTCTAGCAAAGGAAAATTGAAAAGAAAAACATAAAATAGGAAGTTCTCATGATTCAAAGTCATGGAAATTTCATTTTCAAACTATTTGATATTGAGCTAGGAAAAAATACAAACATCTATAAGGCATCAAGATGTAGCTTCAAAGCTTTTCTTTTTTAAATTTTAGCTAATAATTCAAAAGCAGCTGATTATTCAAAAACATAAAACAAAAATATATACTTTAGCCTACATTGCTCATAAACGAGAATGGAATTATTGCAAAAACAAAAAAACGATGAAATACCGAAAATCGAATGTTTTTTTTATTTAAAAAGAGATGTTTGGTAATTTTGAATGATAGGAAATCGAAGATACTTACAAAAATCTTACTATGAAAAGATTTCTAGAGAGTTAAAAGGGACTTCCTATGAATAACCTCACACCTAGCCTCAATATGAGAAAACTTTAATGGGCATCTTTGAAAAAACCCCAATAAAAATATAAAATAAAAACTGAATTGAATTGTATATATGAGAAATAGGCGAGAGAAGTTCATAAAAGGAAGATGACGTTGATATAGTCTTTTAAACATCAATAAAATTAAAACTTATGGAACAACAAAAGGAAACTGATGAATTGACTAAATAAAGATTGTTATTATACAAGTTTTTTCTTAAAACTATAAACCTGATGCATCATTTGAAAAGTTACCTCGAATTCTTCAGAGAGTCCAACTATAATCAATTTCATGAAACTTTTGGATTTCAGTCTTTGTCGAGGAAAACGAAGAAGATCAATTTATTGTCATCATTCGACTTTAGCTTGGACTTCTTAGAGAGGACGATTGAGAAATGAGAGATCCCTGGAATTGAAGAAGAGTAAGATTAAAAAAAAAAAAAAAACTTAGGGCACAGCCGTGAAAAGAAAAGTCATTTTTGAAAAGGATTATACTGATTCTAATTACCTTGACTACTCTTATAGCTTCCCAACCGACTGAACAAGAAGAATCAAATTGAATAGCTTCCCAATCTATATCCTGTACATTTCTAGGTCATCGTGACTTCAAGAAATCTTAGGTCAGATGAAGATTTTGATTGCTTGGTACAATCATCCAGCTGAGAGAAATCTGAAGCAAATAAAAATTAAATTACCCAAAAAATCTGAAGCAGAAAACAAAGGTGATAAATATTTTTTGTTTTTGGTTCAGCGAAGATTTACCCAGAAAAACAAATAACTAATCGCAAAAAAAAAAAAAAACTGATGAAGATTTTTGGTTCAGCAAAGATTAACAAAAAAATTCGATTCTTTAACCAAAAAATAAGAAGAAGAAGAAGAAGAAATTAAGAAGAACAAACCAGTTGGCCGATTGGAGTGTGAAGAAGAGGAGATGAGGCGAGCTCTGATCTTTTTCAAAGATCAGATTAGAGCTTAGAGACGGGTTGAGCGAGAGAGGGTAGGGTTAGCGCATCGTTAGAGAGAGAGAGTGAAACAAATGGTAGCATATTAGCGATTAGTTAACATTTCAAAACTAAGGAAAAAATGAAGCGGGATTGTTGGGCGCCTAAATTTTAATTAGCAATAATTGCGTGCCCATTAAAACGCTATGTTTAAATGCAATAAAAGACTATATTTGTTGTAGTGGTGTGAGAATCATATTTCGATAAGCCTTGCTATCTTACTTGTTTCAGAGGAGACAAACATCTCTTTTCATATAACTTTTGGATGAATGCTTGTGTGTTACATTAATCACCAATCTGACAGATGACAGGATACCTATAAAGTCTGTTGTTTGAGGAAGTAAACAATTAACTGGGTGAAATAAATAATTGCCAACCTAAAATGTTCATAATTGAATAACGAAATTTTACCAATGAGCTTTCTTGTACCAACTAATGATTCAATCTCTGAAAATTCGCAAAGATTATTTTTCATCATGAGATTCGAAATGGTTGGTTGATCTCTTCAATATTTGTAGATAACGACAGAACGATTTCAATCTCATCATCTTCGTTTGCAAATCTTTTATCGACAAACTTGACATTTCCATTTTCAATAAGATAGGTCTTATTCTTTTGTAGCACATCTCCAATCAAGTGAATTACATCATTGAATATAGTAGCTTGAATTTTTGAACCCTGAGAAAATTTATACATTAATAATATAACATTTAACATTATATTAAAAGAAAAATCAACAAAATACTCATACTAACTTACCTTTTCATCAATTAAAATAAATTTTATAATCTTGAGTTCCTCATTGTTGGAAACATAAGAATTTCCTTTTCGAGCAACAAACACTTTTAACTTCCATACTCTTTCACGTGCAGACAACTCTCGAATGAAAGAATATGATTTAGAATCAAATGACATTTTTCGAATTTGAACACTTTAAGATAATTTATAGATTTAGAGAAAGAATATGATAGTTCATGTATAAGAATTTGAAATGAAAGGTCAGTCTTAAAATTTGAGAAAATTTAAAGTGAGAAACATAGTGAACCTTCAAATTCATCGTACTTACTCACCTAAAATGTGTGATCAATTGTTAGAAAGAAATGTTTATCAAGTATATTTATATTTATATTTTGGGTAAAATACTATTTTCGTCCCTGAACTTTACATCTGGTTTCATTTTCGTCCCTGAACTTTCAAAAAAGATCAAAATCGTCCCTGAACTTTCCAAATCGTTTCGTTTTCGTCCTTCCGTCCATTTTTCCGTCTGGTCATTAACAGAGGCAGATGTGGCATGCTGACGTGGCTTTTTTTTAACAATATTTTAATATATATTTTTATTTTATTATAATTTTAAATGCCTAAGTGTCAATCTCTCCTCTCCCCCTTTCTTTCTCCTCCATGGTCATCTTCTTGATTCTGAAACCGTCATCGCCATCGCCACCGCTGAAGAGAAGATAATTTATAGTTACAGTCGACTCCACTAATTCTGAAACCGCCATCGCCACCGCTGACGAGAGCTCTGAAGCTCCACCGCCGAATTTTCACTCATTTATCTAATCTCTAAACAACATTCTCCCTCAGATTCCTATTTCCCTTTATACTTCTTCCAATCCTGCTTTCGATCTTCTCCATGATTCCAAAAAAGAGGTTCGTAAAGTTCCAGCAAAAGGATCAAAAAAGGGATGTATGAGAGGCAAAGGAAGACCAGAAAACTCAGATTGCAATTTGCAATTACAGAGGAGTTCGTCAAAGAACTTGGGGCACATGGGTAGCTGAAATTCGAGATCCAAATTCCAATAACAACAACCATACGAGGAAGAAAAGCAGCCGTCTTTGGCTTGGAACTTTCCCTACTACTAAAGCTGCTGCTATTGCTTATGATGAAGCTGCTAAAGCCATGTATGGTCCTTATGCTCGCCTTAATTTCCATATATTCAATTCTCCTTCTTCTTCTTCATCCTCAAATGGGTCAACTTCTAAATTTAAGGAAACAATGGAGAATTTGAAGGTGTAGAAGGGAAAGATTAAGGAATTTTATAATAAGAGAACGGGTTAGATCCAGGTTCATCTTCCATTCCAGTTTCCGGTGAATGAACGAGAAATTGTGGCTTCTCCATTTAAAAGGGACCTAACCTCGATCTAAATGACGGTGGTGCAATGAAGAAGACGGGGACCAACGTTGCGATGCTGCTTCTATGATGGGTTGAAGCGGCGGATCTTTGGGAGAAGGAGGTCGAAGGTGTGAACTCCAAATGACAATGTGTAACAACCCGAAATTTCCAAAAATCCCAAAACACGTGGAATTCATAATATAAAGACAGCGGAAGCATTTAAAACAAAAGTCAAGTTCTTCTCATTTGAAATCAAACCAAATAGCATTCACAACCGATCGGTTTTATTTTTAAAACAATAAATCATTACAATCAAGACAATCTCAACCATTGTCTATAAAATTCTCAATCAGAAATTTAACAACTTCACATAATTAAAATAAAACCAAAAACATGAAAGTTAATAATTCCCAAAAGAAAACGAAATAAGAAGAAAATAAATCGCCGGCGTGCAAATCCATGCCAACCAATCACCACCTCGAACCACATCAGCCACCGAGCTTCTTCTTTCTTTTACCTGAAAAAAAATAGTTGTAGCATCATGAGGCTACGCCCAATGAGTAGAATAATGTAAAAAAAAGAACAATGCCATGAGAGGTTTTCTAAGACTTTAAGTCCTTAATCGGCCTCACTGACTTCCGAAAATTCACTTTCACCCAAAACTCTCAAAGTTTAACTCATTCCTCCACATTATCTTTTAATCCGCAAACTAAAAGAATAAAACATTCGAAACAGTTTTAAACTCTCTCTTTCTCATTTTAAAACTTTTCGATCTTTAACTTTCCCTAATACCTCTAATCTTCTCTTTGTCCGCAAACAAAGAGAGACTACACCCATAAGGAATTTAAACATAATTTTTCTACAATTTAAATCCTTTAGGGATATTCTTTTCCCGTTTAATACCTTTAATCTCCTCTTTCTTCACAAACAAAGAGAGACTACGCCCATAAGGAATTTAAACATAATTTTTCTACAATTTAAATCCTTTAGGGATATTCTTTTCCATTGTACGGATGGAATGAACCGCCTGATTAGGTGTTATTTAAGTTGTGCACACTAAATAATCTCCCCTAATAGCTATTCTTCATTAGACAAGGCCTTGCCTAATGCGAACCTACAACCATATTACCCAAGGTATTTTAAAGTAATATGATTCACACATCACTACTATGGTGTTCAAACGAGTCTAAACTCAAACTTCTCGAAATACCCTCGTTCTAGGCCGAAAATTCCCTAAACTTAAATTCTGGAAAAATTCTCCTTTTAATCACTCCAAATAACCCATAATCACCCAACATAACACTTTTGGGTCACTTCCAAAAACTCCCAACAGTTTACAAGTCTAGAACCGAAACTAGATTAAACTAGTGTAGTTTCGCTAATTTTTCGGACATTCTACAACTACTATAATTCTAACTAAAAATCAGCGGCATAACGCCTGATAAATGCCTCCCAAAACAGCCCCTAAACATAAAGAAAACAATCTAAAAAAAATCCAGAGCACAATATTTGTGAAAGCAACTAACCACCTAGGTAAATCTTTCGACTTAAAGGCACTAATCTCCAAATAAGGTATTCATGGACAGCAACTTAGAAACATCTTAAAACATCCAACACATGCATAAATATTCAGTTTCAAGGTCAAAGAACACAAGGAAACAATATATGCAAAACCCGAATCGATAGTCACTTTAAAGCATGCTTTAATACCAATTTTTCACTTTCATTAACCCAAACTTTAACTCCAAAGTAAAACAGCCCCAAACCTCTCTTAACATACATAAAATCACCCAACAACATGCTGTAAATTTAGAGGTTATAACTTATAAAGAGAAAGAAAAACAAACATGGTAATCTTCTAATCTTTACAAGTTCTACTCACCTTGAATTGCATTTTCAATAAGCTTACTTCTCTTTCAAAGTATGAAGGAAATAATCCCCATCTTTTGAAAATAATCTAATTTCAAGAATATCGATAAATACAACCTACAACGATGAATTAGAAAAGAAAAATCGATCAGAGTCAAAAAATCATATAAAACCCAAAAGGTTTTTAATCCATAACTTTTTACATAGAACTGATCTTGCTATGAAATTAACGCTAATGGAAAGATAACGGAAAACCGATCAGAATGGACTACTTACTTGCGTAAATCGGAGTCCGGATGAGGAAGTTATGAAGAAATCAATCTGGGAGATGTCCTTTTAGGCGAAAATGAGAGAAAATATGACAAATGGGGGCTGGTTTGGGATTAGGGAGGAGGAGGAAGAAGGCTTTAGGGTTTAAATCCCGCTTTCAGTTAATTACAAAAATGCCACTATGCAAAAACGGTCATAACTCATTCATCGGGACTCAGAACGACGAGCTGTCAGTTGCGTTGGAATCGTAATGACGAGACGATCCACGTCATCTAAAAATATTAAATTAAACTTCTGGTTTTAATTTAGAGGTTTGAGAAATTACTAAAATACCCTTACTTGGTAACGGGTCGTTACACAATGAGAATGGTTGTTTTGGATGAGAGAGAAAGGAGGGAGAGGAGAGGAGAGAGAGGAAATATTGGAAGATGAATATTAAAATATTGACACCTACACATTAAAATTATAATAAGTTAAAATATTAATAAAATAAGCCACAATAGCCTGCCACGTCATTAAAAATTCCAGTCAGTAAGTTACTAACAGTCAATTAACAGAAAAGTTAACAGAAGGATGAAAACGAAACGATTTGGAAAGTTCAGGGACGATTTTGATCTTTTTTGAAAGTTCAGGGACGAAAACGAAACCAGATGTAAAGTTCAGGGACGAAAATGGTATTTTACCCTTATATTTTTAATAAAAAAAAGGAACTAAAAATAATAAATGACCATCAAACAAATGTTTTTTAAGAAGAGATAAGAAACATGAACCAAGTAATAATAAACAAAAAAATAAATTAAAATAAATTTAAGAGACGGATTCTTTGAAGATAAGAGATGCATGCAATTGGATGGCATTAAATGGGTTTGAATAGTTTACATTTGTTTGATGGTCATATATTATTTTTCCTTCTCTTTTTTTACTAAAATATAAATATAAATATAAATATTTCTTTCTAACAATTGAAAATTTACATTGTAAAAAGAGGGGTATTTTGGGAAGCTAAAGATTCTCCAAACATGACACCTTTTAAAGATACTATAGATTAAGATTATTAGGGTAAATGGTAAATAACACCCCTGTGATTTTTATCAAATGTACGAACATTCCATATAGTTTAAAAGTCGCAAATCACCCTTGTATTTATAAATTATGTCAATGAGACCCCTCCCCTCCAATGTAGTTAATTTTTTTATAGTCATAACTTATTCTGTGGAAGGAGAAAATTCAACCAATTACAATTCGCCACGTAATTATCTAAATTATGATAATTTTACACGTCATTAAATAGAGACCAATCGTAATTTGACATGTGTCTCTATTTTTTAAAATAAAAGATACAAATCGGCAAACAAGATGACGCCACGTGTCTATTTCAATGGTCATTTGATAATATAAGCTTTTCCAACCAAATTGTGCCATGTGGCACTCAGGCCCATTATCAAATTAAACTCAGCCCACCAAAAGACCCATTGAAAACTTTATAAATAGAGTAGGCCATTATTCATAATTCAAAGACAACTTTTGGAGAAGAAGAAGACCGAAGACAATCTTGAAGGCTCTGACGATCCAAGATAATCTCGAAGACTCTGAACATCCAAGACGATTCAAAGAACACGAAGATCCAACACAATCTGAAGAATTCGAAGACTAAAGACTCTGAAGAATTCGAAGATTGAAGATCGAACAACTCGGAGATTATAGAGATTTAAGACGACTTGAAGGATTATTCGAAGACAAATTCTTTGAAGATCAAGATCCCACAAGCCAGGAGAATTATAGTGTTCGAGATAGAATATTTTCATCCAATCAATCCTTTGATATGAGAATACGTCGATTGACCCTCGAGTCAAAGTTTATACTTTTGAGAAAGTATCAGAGGAATATTTATTAGAGATTGTAACTACTCAAATTCATCAATACAAATAATTTATTCCGTATTTATTTCACTACATCAAAATCTCTGTGTGAACAAATTGACATGCCCGGTGGGACCATCTTTACCTCTCATCTCTTTTTCATTCTTACATCAAGAAAACAATAGCATCTAAGAAGACATATTCAAAGACCGCTACCTCAATTGACTCTCAGATGGGTCATATCACGTGTAATCGTTCCAAAGATCATCGATTAACAGAAATCCAATCTCTCTCGGTTGCTGAGAGAAAAATGAAGAAGCAATCGAAAGTACCTGATCACAAAGAGAATGTTAACATCCAAGGTAACCTTCTTTTTTATCGTGAAACTAAAGATATATCTTCCCATCCTCTTGAAAATATCAAAAGACCTACTGATCAAACAAATACTGAGATTATGTCTGTCATGATGGCTGATACCGGAAGTATCGAAGATAAGATGGCTGATATGGAGAAGAGAATTTCTATGCTGACAAAAGCAATCGATGAGCGCGACTCAAAGATTGCTTTTCTTATGAATAAGTTGGAACATTATGATGTAGCTGAATCAAGTTATAATCCTTCACAGGGGAAGATTGTTGAAGATAAAAGGAAGGGTGTTCAAGAAAATCATCAACCTCAACACTCTAATTCGATTGCTTCATTATCGGTCCAACTACTCCAAGATATGATAACGAACTCCATCAGATCTCAATATGGTGGGCCATCTCAAAATTCTCTTATGTATTCTATGCCTTACACAAGGAGAATTGACACTTTGAGAATGCCAATCGGATACCAGCCACCAAAATTTGAACAATTCGATGGAAAGGGGAATCCAAAACAGCATATTGCCCATTTCGTCGAAACAAGTGAAAATGCTGGTACTCAGGGAGATTTCCTGGTCAAACAATTTGTCCGAACATTGAAGGAAAATACTTTTGACTAGTATACTGACTTGGAGCCTGAATCCATTGATAGTTGGGAAGAATTAGAAAAAGAATTCATGAATCGCTTTTATAGCACAAGGCGAACAGTTAGTATGATGGAGCTCACCAATGCAAAACAAAGAAAGGGTGAGCCTATTGTTGAATACATCAACCGCAAGAGAACTTTGAGTCTCGATTATAAAGACCGACTCACTGAAATATCTGCTGTAGAGATATGTATTCAAGGCATGCACTAGGGACTGCTTTATATCCTGTAAGGTATAAAACCCCGTGAAGGGATGATTTACTAAATTAGCAGAATTTATTTAGTAACACAAATTAACACTTAATTTAGGATCTATTAATATCATGCAAATTGTGATATAAACACGAAGAACATGTAGATTCATGCTTTATTTTCGAAAATTAAAAACCGGTTATACTTACATAGAGTAGTTAATGGAGAATCGGTTGGAGGTTTCTTTACAGCATCAATCCTCAGCAACACCGGATCTTCTATGCTATATCCCGATCGATCAAACAAAATCCGATTGTGGGATCGAACTTAAGAAGAAATTGGGAAGAAGAAAAATATTTTCTTCCCAATAATGACTAGGGAATTTCGGCTATGGGGGGGAGAAGGGAAGAAGAGAGAGTTCCAACTTTTTATGAAATTAAATTGTGTGATTTATGAATGACCCAACCCTCCTATTTATAGAAAAATAGGAATCCTAATCACATTAGGATTAATCTATAGAGATAAATACAAAAAGAAAAAAATTATCCTTTATCTTGCAATTTCGAAAATGCCATGGATAAATAGGAGATTATTTTATTTTCTTTATTTTTATTTATCTTGGGTAAATAAATCTATGTAATTATTTTAGGATATAATTCAAACAATTATCTCCTCAAAATACATGTCATGGCCGATTTTATCATCATAAAATAATAAATAAATACAATTTATTTAATTAATTATTTTGGGCCAATTCCAATTGGGTTCATTAATCCAATTGGGCTTGAAATTCTCTCTTAAATTAATAAGTCCAACTTAATTAATTTATTTATTAATTACCATTTAAATAAAATATTTTATTTAAACAATTAATAATATTAATATTTTCTCCCGACTAAATATTATCCAATCAATATTTTATTATTAATTTCAATTAAAATTCATTATAAAAAAAAAAAATATAAAATAATCATAAACATATAATAATAATTTATTGACAATATTTTAATTATTAATTTAATTAATTTTAATTATTAATTTTCGTTTAAATATAATTATTTAAACAATTAATAATTGTTAATTAATTTCAAATTATTAATTACCATTTAAATATACTCAATATTTAAATAATTAATAATGTATAATTAATAATATTTCATTATTAATTTCATGTTTAAATAAACTCATTATTTAAACAATTAATAATGTTTATATTAATTACCGTTTAAATATACTCAATATTTAAACAATTAATATTGCCTATTTTAAGTAATTCACTTTACTTAAAATTTCCATTTCTTCTACTTGATTTCGTGACTACGATATTTGGGCTAGCATAGGGACCCGATGGACCTATAGATCATGGGCTTAATAATTAGTCAATTAAGTGATTAACACATAATCGGTTAATTACTTATTATCTAACTATGAATAATTCCACTATAGATTCATAGTGAACTCCCCTCACTATAGATGAGTTATTGTCCATTTAGTTTATCATTATTTATATCTCGTGATATTATCCTTCACGTGGAACCCTCATAATTACAAGAGGATAAATTTACCGTTTTGCCCCTGTAATTACCGCTTTATCCTTGTGTTCCCGCTGATTCTCCAATGAACTTTATCTTTAGTCGAACTAGAGATAAGATACTTCTGTGATCAATAGAAGTCGTGACGTCACTTGTTCATGTCTCGAATCAGTACATCAAGGGAGTTTCCTAAAGTTCCTAAAATGTTTAGGTATCACACTGATACCGTTAATTTATAGGAAAGTTATGAATTCCATCTCGTGAAAATGAGTTTCCAGCTACTTATCTAGTCATGTTCCCAAAACAGGAGTGTATTGAGCGTTCTTACAGATCGCTCTCAACTATGTGAATCAAAGAACATAGCTCCACAAATAGGAGTCCGCATTTCACTCAGGATTGAGATCTATCACGGTTGATAAACTTAGTTTGATATTCGATTATTTCTCGTAAACAGTACTAATGAGAAATTTGATCGAACATCGTGGTCCTGTCTTATACAATCAACATTGCATATGATACTTCCATTTCATGTCTCCCACATGAATGATCAGGATTAGATCATTTGTCTATAAACAAAATGCGAAGCTATCAACAGTGTTACCAGGATAAGGTTCCCAAACGTTATCCATTTACTGTAGACACTTTTAAGTTACTCATCTCGACTTTAATCCTCTCGTATGACTCACATACTAAGTCGTGATTTCATAAGAGTGACTTAGGGTTTTACTATTTGAATGTTTGATATTTATATATTTCCATATATTCCTAATATCATTAATTGAATCAATCTAGATAATATAAAGAACTTATGTTTATTTATTTAATTTATTCTTAATAAATTATTATTATTAAATAATTACAAGTTCTAGGACACCATTCCTAACAGAAAGCTCACTAATTTGTCTTTTCTCTCTATTTTCTCTAAGTGTTCATACATTTCTTTTTCATTCTCTTTTCTCTCATTGTTTTCACTCTTGCTTTTTCCACTCAAAGCTTTCTTTTCTCTCTCACTCAATTTTTCACTCAATTCTTTCTCTTGTAATTCTTTTTCTTTCAACTCTTTTTCTTTTAACTTAAACTCAAATCTCCGTTGCTCAAGCTTACATTGATCATTGAACACCTCTTTTGAAGATAAAGGTACTAAAGTAGTCTTCCTCCCATCCTTGGTAAAAGTGTACCTATTTAGGTAGCCATCATAGGTCACTCTCCTATCAAACTGCCAAGGCCTTCCCAAAAGTATATCCCCGGCATGCATTGGGACTACATCATGTAGACACCTATTTTCGTCCGATATTATTTTAATTGTGAAAAAATAATAATAATTTGATTTATGTTTATTTAAATTTAGTAAATTGATTTTTAGAGTAAATATGATTGCATTATTTTTAGTGTTTTTATTAGTGAGAATAAAAATAATAATGTGCCAAATTTGTTTAATTTTATTTGAATTAATTTTGTTTAGAAATAAAAAGATTTGAAAAATAAGTTTTAAATGAGAATCAATTTAAACATGGAAAAGATGAATGAGAAATTATTTTTTATGAGTTGTCAAATAAATTAAAATAAAATTTTTGCATGATTTGGGGGTGAATTAAAAAATTGATTTTATTTTATTTTATTCTCATTTATTACTTTCCTAATTTTTATACCCATTTGGCTATAAAAAGGACCCCCCTTCAACCCTAAAAGACACACAAAAAGAAACCCATCTCTAGGGATGGCAAAATTCCCCGCGGGGCCCCGACCCTATAGGGGCGGGGAATCCCCGTTTTATAGGGTTAGGGTTAGGGTGAGAAATTTCCCCCTGATTTGTTATAGGGTAAGGGTATGGGAATACATCCCCCAACCCCGACCCCGACCCCGAACCCGAACCCGATTTTTAAAAAATATCTTATATATTTTGTTTTACTTTTATCTTTATTTATTGAAAAATATATGTGAAATATGATTATATTAACTAATACAATATAAAATGGTTAGTATTATGTTTTCTTTTTTACTTAAAAATGTATATTTCATTTTTATATTTCATTTTTAAATAAGAATTAAAATGTAAAACGGGGAATTTTCCCCTTGGGGAACCCGATCCCCGAATGGAGAATCCCCGAACCCGACCCTGATTTTTTAATTAGAGGATAGGGTAGGGTATGGGGATTAAAAATCCCCACGGGTTAGGGGATGGGAAGTGCATCCCCGACCCCGCCCCGCCCCGCCCCGTTGCCATCCCTACCCATCTCTTTCACGGCAAAGCCTCCATTCCTCTCGTGATTTTATTTTTTCTTCCTTGTCATTGTAATTCCACTCAATTTTTACTATCCATTCATCAAACCAATCCCATATACTCAACCAAAATTCCAATCCGTCCAAATAATATTACTATTCTTCTTCATATCTCACGCTTGACATTCTGTTCATGGTCAAAAGCTGTCTGCAAACTTCAAAAAAATTGTAAGTCTATTCAAAGATATTTGTTTGTATATGTACTTAGTTAATTTTGTTTGTTCTGCTTTTCTATTAGTCATGTTGTTCCAATTTTAATATATCAATGATGGATTTTTTTTTTAAATTAATAATATAATGCATTATTATATAGTCATATATAGTTCAGACTATTCTAGAATAAACAAATAGAAAAGTGTCATGCTTGCGTTGACTTGGTCTAAATTACATTTGATTACCACATTTGATCTATTTTGGATTATTATCATATTAACTTTAGTTTTGTTTTATTGATGTTTTGTATTTAGATTATTATTCTTATATATATATATATATTTGATTGATCGAAATTATTAACATGTTTCACGTTAAAATTTTATAGTATTTGTTTTTGAGCCATTTTAATTAACTTGTCATATTTGATTGTTTTTTGGTCATAATGGAATTGAATTACTTTAATTGATATGTTTGATATTAGGTAAATCTAATTTTATTATTTTACTTTCCTTGTATAAAATATTTATGTTATTTGAATAGGTTAGTAGGTAAGGAATGAAATCGAAAATTAAAAATAAAAAAATAAATAAAGAATAAAAATTGGAATTAATCAGGATACTAATTTTCCAAAGCATAAAAATTAAAAATTTAAATATAGTAATTGGAATTAATTAGGATACTAATTTTCCAAAGCATAAAAATTAAAAATTTAAATATAGTAATTGGAATTAATTAGGATACTAATTTTCCAAAGCATAAAAATTAACAATTTAAATATAGTAATTGGAACTAATTAGGATACTAATTTTCCAAAACATAAAACTTAACAATTTAAATAAAAATATAAGATTTGGAATTAATTAGGATACTAATTAGGTAATTTTCCAAAACATAAAATTTAACAATGAAATTTTAAACATTAATTAAAATTTATTAGGATAATAATTGCCCATTTATACCATAAATGAAAGATTTGTCAAATAAAATTTTCCTATTTAAAACATAGGGGCCAAAAGTGAAACTTACCCTAAACCTAATTTTGAGCTAAAAGATAATTTTAATAACAAAGATAAAAAATTCATAATTAATTAAAAAATTCATTTTTAAAACTTAAACATAAAAAAACAAACCAACAAATCTTTTTCGAAAACTCCGACGACGGAATATGGGGCGTTGGAATACCATGCTCCTAAACATTCTTGAGGTAAGGAATTTTTTCTCGGAATACTGAGTTGAAATTCCCGACAATATTTTTTTCTAATGGCTTTACGCCACTCATACTTATTTAATCATACTTTATTACTAAAGTATTGATTAATAAAACATGAGACATTTAAAAATAACCAAAAAAATAATTTTCGTTTATAGATAAAGGCTTTCATTAATAATACACCAAAATAAAAATAAAAAAAAAACAATCGTTTTACAACGAACATAATAGGGTGCTAATACCTTCCCTATGTGTGAATAAACTCCCGAACCCATTATAAAAAGTTAGTAGACCATCCTTAGTTAATGACTAGGTGACTAATCACACCTAATTTAGAAAACCAATGATTAGTGCCGACTCACCCTTTTATTTTTCCGCGTTGCATTTACGTAGCGACACATCACAAACTACCTCATCTTTATACTTTCCAAGGCTAAAAGAAATGATAGCTTGCTTATGCACCTTCAACTCCCCTCTATCATTTAACCATTGTAACTTATAAGGTTTGGGATGTGGTTTAGTAAGCAAATTGAGTCTCTTGACCAGAATTGAGCTCACAACATTTGTACAACTTCCACCATCAATCACAACACTACATGGGGTCTCATTCACTAAACACCTAGTATGGAACAAGTTGTGTCTTTGTTCATCTTCAAAATTCTCCTTTATTTCAGAATTGAGAACTCTTCTACACAAGAGTGCTACTCTATTTCCTTCCTCCCGACTATCATCACTCACCTCGGGTTCCTCAATATTGTCCTCCATAGAATCACCCTCTTCGGCTTCCTCAAAATATTCTTCCTCAAAGTCACTCTCTTCCCAATCAATTACTACTTCTTCCTCAACATCACTTTCTAATTCTCCTTCAAATTTATCCCTATTTTGTTGATTACTAGCCTTCACTAATCTACCCATACACTCATTAAGCTCCTCTAAAGTTTGAGTAAGTCTAGCAAAAGCTCCCGCTTGTTCCTCTCTCCACCTAACTTCACTAATCTCACCCCCATTTTTTCCCTCTTGTGTCATGATGTTCCTCACAAAGTAACAAGTATTAAGGACCTTACAAAACTCCCCCACTATATTTCAATCAAGGAAACACTCGTGTTAAACACTCAAGGTAGGCCAATTTGAAAGTAGGTGCTTTCGGATATGAACTCACTTTTCAAGCAAGATTTGTGTTTAGAAAGCTACAAAATTAATTCAATTAGTAAAATACAACTAAGTATGAAAAGAAACAATAATAGAATAAGAAATCAGAAAAGGAAGCAAAAAGGTAGGAAAAACGGAATTTAAGACAAGGAAAAACTAGGAAAAAAAGCCAAATATGGTAAGTCAAATTAGGAATTATTGGAAATAAATTTTAAGATGGAAACTCATATATAGTTCAATCAATCAGTTATTAAGAGTGTACAATTGGCAAAAATTCGAAATAATGATGAGAATTAAAGATGCCAATCAAAGAATAGACAAGATCCGGATTTTAAGGAGTTGTCTGCGCATTGTTTTGATTTTCAAAATTTGAGTTATTTACGGATCGAATTTCCTTAAATTTCCTTCTTGACAATGAAATATAACTGATTAAATTAACTTTCCTATTCAGATTGTGAAAGCTAATTTGAAAGATTTCACGCGTTTTAGACAACAAGATAGAGCATTAAATGCGGTAGATTCAAAAATGGAAAGTATGAGCAGGATTTGAATGTCAACATATCTGAATTGAATTGATGCTTAAATTGTGGATCTAAATTAATAAAATAACATTCAAAACTCAGACTTTTTTGTTTTCTATGGATCAAACTCAGAATTTTCAAAGCAAAGCATGAAGAACACAAGATGAACAATATAGTGCTCTCGGATGCAAAGCTCTCTTTCTCACTTTTTTTTTTTTATTTCCAAGATCAGTATGTGATCTACAAGATGGAAACAAGAACAGAACGAAAACAAAAGAAAAATGATGGTTTTGATCTGAAAATGAAAAGATAGGGCAGATTTGAAACAAACAAGCAAATTGCAAGGAAAGAATCAAATCTAGAGTTTGGCCAAGGTTTCGACCAAAGCTCTGATACCAACTGATAAGGAAAACTCAAATGTCAAGTTCAAACACCCTATGCTATTATACTTAGCATGAACCCTTGAAGCATGAATTCAAACCCTCCCTAACTATTCGATTTCAACCATAAGGAAAGGCTAGAAACAGATTGCCCTAGGTGATCTAAAAATCATGAAATGAACGAACTTTTACGTTCCGTCATCTCATGACTCGAAATACTCCACAAGTTAGTTGATCACTCCCTTCTTGAATGTTTCTAAACATGTAATCTAAAGCAAGATTACAAAGGGTGAGGCACAAGGCTCTCAATGTGCATAAAAATGCTACATTTCATTCAATCTTTTAAATCTGTCAAGTCTTACAAGTATTCTTTTCAAAATTGAACACCATTGTGTTACACACGGTGAGTATTATGAGATTTCAGTCTTTAATGTTATTAATTTGAGCCATTTTGATGTAGGAAATGATGATCTTGATTCGAGGACGAATCTTTTTGAAGAAGGGGAAGATGATATGAATCATGGAGGCACTCCAAAAGATCCTAAGCAAATAAGGTTCAACAAGCATTTATTTCACATGTGCAAGGATGGCTAGGCTCGGTTCAAGCTATATTTTATAATGAGCAGCCCATTTCGGATGAAGAATTGGCATATCATTCTTTGAAGATCAATGCGTGCAACTTATAAATCCATAAGGAAGATGTCTACAAAGATCAATTGCAAGAAGTTGAAAACTCAATCTGGTTTTCAAAAAAAACTCTCAATGAGTGACTTGATTTTTATTCAAACATAATCTGTCTTTTACATTGTGTTTCCCATGGCTTTATAAGCCTACAATCAGCAAAAGAAAAGAAAAACATAAAAGGAAACAAAGCATTAAAGCATTCGGTTACAATTGGCAAAAACATAAAAGGAAACTAGAGCCCTTAATGCCTACGGTTACAAAAAAGGAAAGTTTGACTAAAATGAAAATAAAAGTGAATCTTATATGCTTAGTTGTTGCATTCTTTCACTTAAAGCATAGTTGGCACGTTTAATGAGTCTTGCACAAGTTCATCTTTGTAGACATCTTCCTTATGGATTTATAAGTTGAACGCATTGATCTTCAAAGAATGATATGTCAATTCTTCATCCGAAATGGGCTGCTCATTATAAAATATAGCTTGAACCGAGCCTAGCCATCCTTGCACATGTGAAATAAATGCTTGTTGAACCTTATTTGCTTAGGATCTTTTGGAGTGCCTCCATGATTCATATAAACTTTCGTCCCCGATTTCAGAAAAGATAAGAAGGAAGTCAAGGTAGGAAAAGCTCCAAAAATCTCCACTAAAGATTCCATGGTTGTCAACATAATCCAATTTAAGTTTCTTCCAAAAGGAAAAGAGAAGATGGATGAAAGACGACAAGGAAATGAGAAGCGTCGTCTAACTCTAAAGGAAAGAAAGGAAAAGATCTACCTTTTTCCTGATTCTGACATCCCTGACCTGTTAGAACAATTACTCAAGAATCAACTCATTGAACTTCCAGAATGTAAAAGACCTGAAGAAATGGGAAGAACAAATGAGCCAAATTATTGTAAATTCCACCGAGTCGTTAGTCATTCGGTGGAGAAATGTTTTGTTTTAAAAGAAATAATCTTAAGGTTAGCTCAAGAAAGAAAGATTGAGTTGGATCTTGATGAGGTTGCTCAGTCAAATTATACTGCAGTAGCATCAACTAAAAATGATCTGGATTTACAAAATATAGAAGCGACCTTAATTCAATTTGGAACTTTCGAACCAGTTTTTGTTTGGCTCAGATCTAAAATCAAGAAGACCAGTCTACAAGAGGAAATCAAGACTGAAGATAATGAAGATGAAGTCGGATGGACTCTTGTAACCCGTCAAAAGTCACGGAAGCAACGTCATGTTGAGAAGAAATCCCTTCCATTTAGAATAAAGCGTGGGAAGAAGAATAAGCAATCAAGGAAGAAGAAGAGTAAGAAGCCTAAATTCGTGGTGGAAGAAAGCAAAAATATCATTTTTCCTCGATGAAAATTACTCTTGAAAGAATTCTTCCCACGAGATTTCTTTGATGATATTGAAGACGAAGTTTGTGAAATTGTTGCTTGTAATACAATTAACATACTGGGTGGAGATGATCATTCTATAGATGAAGCTCAAGATGTGACGAATTTGAATGATCTATCTTCTTTGATGCTAAATGATTTATTTTTACTTCCACAACAGGTGAAACACACTCTTATTGAAGCACTAAAAGGTTCATGAAGGTTCTGAAGCTTCTCAAACTGTAAATTCTCAAACACATACATGTGCCTTATGTTGTACGTCTATTGCCTTCACAGATGAAGATTTACTATTGGGGACAAAGCCTCACAATAGACCTTTATTTGTTTCAGGATATCTTCGTGAGCAAAGAGTCAGTCAAATTCTTATCGATAATGGCTCAACAGTTAACATAATGTCTAAATACACAATGAAACAATTAGTCATCATAATAGAGAACTTGTCAAAAAGCCGTTTAATGATCCAAGGTTTTAACCAATGGGGACAACGAGCAATATACATGATTCGCTTAGAACTCATTATCGAGGATTTAAAAGCTAATACCATATTCTATGTCATTGATTCTAAGACCACCTATAAGTTGTTATTAGGTTGACCTTGGATCCATGGAAATGGAGTAATAACTTATAGCTTACATTAATGCTTCAAGTTTCATCAAGACGGTGTGAAGAAAGTTGAGGTTGATACTAATCCCTTCACAGAAGCAGAATCTCACTTTGTAGACACGAAACTTTATACACAAAGTAATGTAGTGGAAGATATTATATGCACGGAGATTCCTATGATTGAAAATCCCAAAGAAGTGGAAGTAAAGTCGATGGAAGAAGCATTTGAGGCAAACACAAATACTCCTGAGGTTCAAGATTCCCCAAGAGAAGAACCTTTGCAACCTTCATCTTCTTCTATTTTGAGACATATCCCTTTATCCCAGAGGAAGAAGGGTCAATCACCGTTCACCGAGTGCTCAAAAAAGGTAAAAGTTAAAGATGTTAAAATCTTGAAAGAAAGTTTTACCATACCTCTCACAAGGATGACAAACCAAAAAGTCAAGAATTCATCGGTGGAATATGTTGACGAGAAGGTTATCAACAATGATACTTGTAGTCCTAATGAATGGATTGAAGGCGTGTATGATCCTAAACCGTACAAACTTCTAATAAATGCAGGATATGACTTTACAAGTTGCATGGGGGTAGGAAGTTTAAAGATCTTCAATAATGAAAGACCGGGACTCTCTGAAACACAAAAGAATCTTTTGAAGAAAGGTTATGATGTACCTCATTCCAATGTTGGAATTGGTTATACAAACTCAGAACCAATTCGTATAACTAGGAAGGGGAAAGATAGAGTTGAAGAGGTGCACTATATTCGATAGAAGAAATTTACGATTCAAAGGAAAAGAATGAAGTTAGTGAAAGAATCTCTGTCTTTGATCACCTTGAAGTTCAAACTACTTGTCCATCTGTCTTCGAAAGATTGAATGCAAAAAGAGGAGGAGGATCAACATCATACTTCAACTCATTCTTCAATTTTTCAAAGATTAAATGTATCTTCGACAAATGAAGAAAACAAGGGACAAAATCATGTCTTTCATCGCATGTCACGTGAAAGTAAAGTGAAACCCTTGAAAGAGAAAAAATTGGTTGGAGTAGACGATATAAAAGAAATTCAAAGTGTCATTCCTTCACGAATGAAGAGAAAATCCTCTCTCTTAATAAATACAAAGGTTTCTTTAAGAGGAAGCAACATTTCATTATCTCTACCAATCCAACAAAAGAAGATTATGATGAGAATTATGCAGAAGATAATGTTACTTGTCATCATGTTATTATTGAAGAGACTTCAGACTTAGAAACTTCTGAGGAGGATGCTGATGAAGCTCTAATAACATTAGAAGATGGGATTCAATCAACTTTTGATGAACTTAAGGAGATAAACCTTGGTACGATGGAAGTGCCTCGTGTAACCTTTCTAAGCGCGTTGTGAGAGAAGAAGAAGGCAATTACATAAAATTACTGATGGAATATAAAGATGTCTTTGCTTGGTCGTACAAAGAAATGCCAGGACTTGACCCCAAAATTGCAGTCCATCATCTTGCGATTAAACAAGGTTATCGACCAATTAAACAAACACAACGTCGCTTTCGACCAGAACTTATTCCTCAAATTGAAATAGAGGTCAATAAGTTGACTGAAGCTGGATTTATTCGCGAAGCATGATACCCAACATGGATAGTGAATATTGTTCCCGTGAAGAAGAAAAATGGACAACTTCGTATTTGTGTTGATTTTCGTGATTTGAATAATGCATGGCCAAAAGACGATTTCCCGTTGCCCATCAAAGAAATTAGGTAGACGCTACCACAGGTCATGAAACTTTATCCTTCATGGATGGGTCATCAGGGTATAACCAAATCTGAATGGCTCTTGAAGACGAAGAAATGACTGCATTTCGCACTCCGAAGGGAATATATTGCTATAAAGTAATGTCATTTGGACTAAAGAATGCTTGAGCCACTTATCAACGTGCCATGCAAAGAATTTTTGATGATGTGTTACACAAACATGTTGAATGCTACGTAGATGATTTGGTCGTTAAATCCAAGAAAATGGAAAATCATTTACATGATTTGAAAACAGTCTTTGACCGCTTAAGAAAATATCAGTTAAAGATGAATCCTCTCAAAAGTGCATTTGGTGTGACTTCAGGAAAATTTCTTGGCTTCGTTGTAAGACACCGAGGAATCGAGATTGATCAATAAAAAATTGATGCTATCTAAAAGATGCCAGAGCCTTGAAACTTGCAACAATTACAGAGTCTCCAAGGACGTTTAGCCTATATTAGAAGATTTATCTCAAATTTGACGGGCCGTTGTCAACCCTTCCAGAGATTGATGAAGAAAGATACAAGGTTTGAATGGGATAAAGTATGTCAAAATGCTTTTGATAGTATAAAGAAATATTTACTTAATCCTCCAGTTTTAGGTGCGCCTATAAGAGGAAAACCTTTGATCTTATATATTGATGCACAAGAAGGATCAGTTGGAGCATTGCTTGCATAAGAAAATGAAAAAGGTAAAAAACAAGCACTCTATTATTTGAGCAGGACTTTGACTGGAGCCAAATTAAACTACTCTCCAATTGAAAAAATGTGTCTTTCACTCTTTTTTGCTATTGATAAGTTGAGGCATTACATGCAAGCTTTCACAATGCACTTGGTGGGAAAAGCAGACCCTATTCAATACATTTTATTGAGACCTATTATCTCTGGAAGATTAGTAAAATGGGAAATTTTACTTAAACAATATGACATTATCTATGTTCTACAAAAGGCGATTAAAGGGCAGGCAGTAACAGATTTTCTAGCAGATCATCCAGCTCCATCAGATTGGAAGTTATCTGAAAATTTACCTGATGAGGAAGTCTTGTACATTGAAACCACCGATCCTTGGACTATGTATTTTTATGAGGCATCATGGAGAAATGGGGCGGGAACAGGTGTAATTTTCATTTCACCCGAACAACAAATGCTACCATATAGCTTTGCATTTGTTGAACTGTGTTCTAATAATGTTGCTGAGTATCAAGCGCTCATCATTGGTCTTCAAATGGAGTTGGAGATCGAGATAACACATGTGGACATCTACGGTGACTCTAAGTTGGTAATTAATCAATTATTATTAGAGTACGATGTGAAACATGAGGACTTGATACCTTCAATTTTGCAAAGACTTTATTAGAAAAATTTGAAAGTGTAAGCCTAGAGCATGTCCCAAGGTTAGAAAATAATAAAGCATATGCCTTGGAAAATCTTGATACTGCGCTCACAATTTCTGAGGATGAAATCTTAAATATTTCTCTCTGTCGAAGATGGATCATGCTCTCTATTGAAAATAATTTTCAAGAAGTAAATATGATATCGGTTTAGGTCATTGAAGAGGAAGATTGGTGGCAACCCATCATTGACTATCTCAAGCATGGAAGACTCCCTACAAACCCTCGTCAAAAGAGTGAAATACGAAGAAAAGCAGCTCGTTTGATCTACTATAAAGATACACTCCACCGTCGATCATATGAAGGACTTTTCCTTCGGTGTCTTGGAAAATAAGAATCAATTCAAGCACTGGAAAAAGCTCATTCAGGTATTTTTGGTGCTCATCAATCACGCCCAAAACTCCATTATCAATTGAAGAGAACGGGATATTATTGGACTACGATGGTTCAAGATTCAATGCAATATGCAAAAAGATGTGAAACTTGTCAAGTCCATGCTAACTTTATACATCAACCTCCAGAGCCATTATATCCTACTGTGGCTTCGTGGCCTTTTGAAGCATGGGGACTTGATCTTATTGGACCAATAACACCTAAGTTGTCAGTAGGACATTCTTATATTCTTGCTGGAACTGATTACTTCTCAAAATGGGCCTAAGCAATCCTGTTAAAGGAAGCAAAGAAAGAACATGTAGCAGATTTCATTCGCACCCAAATCATTTATCGATATGGAATTCCTCGTTATATTGTGACAAATAATGGGAAATAATTTTCCAATAGTTTGATTGACAAATTATGTGAAAAATTTGGTTTCAAGCAAGACAATTCTTCCATGTTTAATGTCGCAGCAAACGGATTAGCGGAGGCATTTAATAAAACATTGTGCAACTTATTAAAGAAAGTGGTCTCAAAGACGAAAATAGACTGGCAAGAGAGGATTGGAAAAGCATTGTGGGCATACAGAACTACTTACCGCACTCCTACTCAAGCTACACCTTATTCTCTTGTTTATGGAGTAGAAGCTATCCTCTCATTAGAAAGAGAGATCACATCCTTACGCATGGCAATTCAAGAACTAACTGAGGAAGAAAATGCTAAGATACGTCTTCAAGAGTTAGAACCACTAGATGAAAAGAGGCTCGATGCACAACAATCCTTATAATGTTATCAAGCACGCATGTCAAAAGCTTTCAACAAAAGAGTACGACCTCGATCTTTTCAAGTTGGCGATCTTGTACTTTTAGTTCGAAGACCCATCATAACAACTCGACATACAGGGAACAAGTTTACATCAAAATGGGATGGACCTTATGTTGTGAAAGGAGTCTACACAAATAGAGCATACAAGATAGTCGATAAAGATGGACTGCGTATTGGCCCCATCAACGGTAAGTTTCTTACAAGATATTATGCTTAAATTGTAAAGCTCCTAATCGTAAGAGCCTAAACTGCATGATTAAAAAAAATCTTTGTACTTGAACTGCATTCAACTTGATCCCTATTCATATAAAGGGTACGTAGGTAGCTTAAAGGAAACTGCGAGTTCAGTTAACCAAAAAAAATAATCTCTTTGTACTTGAACTACGTTGACTTGATCCATATTCATATAAAGGGTACGTAGGCAGCTTAAAGGAAACTTTAAGTTCAGTTAACCAAAAAAAAAGATTTGCATTGCATTATAACTTGTTTTTGAGTTATTAAAAGAGATATAAACAACTTGAGGAAACTACAAGTTAAGTTCATTCAATGATAAACAAAGGGGGAATAAATAGTCCATCCAACTGAAAGCAATAAAATAAAAGGGAGATAAGCAGTTCGTTCATAACAAGAAGGAAAATACAAAATAATAAATTTCAACAACTCCTAAAAATCAAAGAAAGAAATATTGGTAGTCTTTCAACTCTTGTCAAGCGCCATCCAATAATTGTGTAACGTCCCGTTAATTTGAGGTGATTTTTTTTATTTACTTAATTTAATTCATGTTAATTTAATTAGTTTAATTTAGTTTGTTTAAATTTTTAGTTATTAATTTAGTTTAGAATTTATTTCTGTCTTGTTTTAATTTAATAGTTTGGGTCATTAATTATTATTAACAGGCCACTTAATAATCATTAATCATCCTTAGTTATTTTAATTACCTTAGAAGTTGTTTGGTAAATTTACGGTCCAAGGGTAAGTTCTAGTTAAAGGAAAGGAGAAAGGAGGGGCATAACCCTAAGAACACTATTCATTCATCTTCCAAAAATCAAAAAGTGGAAAAAACAACTCATTCCCCTCTCCCAAGGCCGACGGGAGGGTCTTGGACTCCTAGGCTCGGGTTTTGTTCATCTCTATTCTGTTTTGCTCGATTCTTGGTGCATTGGAAAGCTATCGGTGAGGGCTTTCTACCCATCCTACCCTTGAACATCATCTCCTTCTCCAAGAGAAACCCCAGAAAGTAAGTTTTCAAAACTTTTCTTATGGTTTTATTTCCTTTTGTTTATAAATGAGATTTTAAGTTGAAATCATCAATTTCCTTCGAGAAATTTGACGATTTCTAGCCCGAAATATCATAAAACACCATTCATCCAAAAATACTATTCACCTGAAACACTGTTTATCCGAGCGTATTTTTTTTTTTTTTCATTGTTTTGTGTTTTTATTTAGGTTTGGGGAGGAAATCTTGTTGCAAAGTCCTAATTAAGTTTACACATTGATTGAAATCACCTAAAAAGTGCCTAAAACCAAGCCCGATTACACCTAAAGTACTTTAAACCTAAAAATTCATCTTCCCTCATTTTCCCTCTCTTGGTCGTGGGCATCAAAGACCCATTACCGGGCTGCTTTTCGTTTTTAATTAATTTTATGTCGATAGTTGTTTGATTTGTGAAATTAATGTATTTTAGGTGAAATTAATTGTAGGTTCTGGTAACCGTGTGCAAATTTGATCCTCCGGCATTAAGGGTCGACTTCTATATCAAAGGTGAGTTTAAGGTGGTGGTGTGTGTTCTATGTATCTTTTTCATGATGATTTTGTTTAATTGAGTTTAAGAGGGAATGTGTGATTTGAGATCCTTTGAGGATTTGGTTGTTTAGTTGTTTTGGAAGTGTGTGTTTACTTTGAGGCTAGTTTCAGAGTTTATATGGATTTCGGTGATTATCTAAGTTTGATTGTGATTTGGTGTCTATTAGAGAGAAATGGAAGTTTCCAGTTAGGTTCTTAGGAGTTAATGGTTCCAAAGAGAAGTTGAGGAAAGTAAGGTATAATTTTTGGGAATTGGATTGCGGTTATGGGTGAACTAGGAGATTGGCCTTGTTATTGGTAGTCAAAGTAGTTCCGGCTTATGTAATTACTTTATGGCTACATGGAAATTCCCCCTATTTTTGCGGAATCGTTAATAATAGTGAATTGTTATTTTTGTGCGTACTTTACTTTTCGAAATGTTCATGATTGAGAAACTTTAGTGGAATCGTTTGAAATTGTGGAATTGTACGCCATACTCGGATTCTTTAGATGGAGTATGTGTGATATGCGAATGTGAATTTACGATATATACTCGGATTCTTTAGATGGAGTATATGTATCGATTAAATGTGAAATTGTAAACATGCTCGGATTCTTTAGATGGAGCATGTGTGTTGTGTACCTGTGAAATATGGATATATACTCAGATTCTTTGGATGGAGTATATGTATTGATTAAACGAGAAATTGTAAGCATACTCGGATTCTTTAGATTGAGCATATGTGTCGTGTTATTGTGAAATATGGATATATACTCAGATTCTTTAGATGGAGTATATGTATTGATTAAACGAGAAATTATAAACATGTCACTACAACAAATAAGCTCTTTTATAACATTTAAACATAGCGTTGGAATGGACCCGCTATTGTATGTTAATGAAAAAAAGGCGCCCCAATTCTCCGCTCAATTTTTCCTTGAATTGAAGTTGTCTTTTATGAAAAAAAAATCTAAGTTCTCACTCACTCTCGCTCTTTCTCTCGTTCAATGGAATCTCAAACCCACTCTCGTTATCCACAGAATCACTCTCGTTCTCCTCACAATTTCTCATTCTCGCATGAATCTCAGACTCACTCTCGTTCTCACTCTCATTCTCACTCTCTTATTTGTCTAAAGAGAGAAAGAGAAATTTATTTGGCATAGATCCCTAAAATTGGACCCATTTGCTTCCCGTAAGTGATTTTCTTCCCTCTTTTTTCTCTTAAGATAAGATATATTGTGAATTCGTTCTGATTTCCCCTCAATTTTGATTTTGGATTTTGATCTGTGTTTTCTTCTTATTTTTCTTTTGTTTAGTTTGATTAGGGTTTTGATTTGTGGATCAATTATTTAATTATTTTTTTATGGTTGTTTTGTGATTTTATACATTAGATCTTAGTTTTTGAAACCAAGGTTAATATTATGCTTAGGGATCTAAAATGCGTGGAAGGCATCTCAATTTCTCTCTCACAAAGCAACAATATGCATCAATTGAATTTTTCTATTACATTACAGGTTTTGGGGGGTTTTAATTGTATTGAATTTATGATTCTTTTTTAGAGTCAGGTTTGAAAAACTTAAAAAAAAAAGGAAGATGAAGCAAGGGGCGAAGAAATGACAGGGTATAAAGGGTTCTATTTTGCTTGATTTTTTCGTATAGATTGGTAGTTTGTTTTACTCTTTTTATTTGATTTTTTTTGTTTTTTCTTATGAGTTGTTGATTTGTTGTATAAAGGTTTATATTTGTTTGTTTGAGTATTTATTGAACTGGTACTAGTCATCAATATTTTCATTTTTAATTCCAAAACAATAATAAAAAAAATTTTCAACTCACCTATCTGCTACTTCACACTGATGATAATCGCAGGGTATATATATTTTGTCTATCCCCTTTTTTTAAAACAAAAATAATTTGAATTTGATCTACTTTAGTTTCTTTTTTTTAGATTCAGAATATTGAAGTTCAGCCCATGATTCATGTTATGAGTTTGAATTATACTTGTTTGTTTGATTTGGGATTTTTTGTTTGTAGATTGATTTCAAGTGTAAGAATGCCTATTTATTAAGAAGTTTATTATGAAGTGTATGTTTTGGTACTTTTGGTGGAATTTTACTGTCTTCTATTGATATAATTTACTGTCATTTGTCATAGAAAATTCATTTACCAAGTTTGTGTCTATTAGTACTTTACATGCCGAGAATTTTGATGCAGGTTTCAGTATTCATATAATGTTATTAAATGATAGAATTATCTACCAAAATTGAACTTAGTTTGGTTTTTCTAAACTTTAGTAATTTTATGGGCTTTGGGTTATTGATCATACTTGTGGTTTTTATCGTGATCTTTTTTATTCTATTATAAATATTCTCATTTCTCATGCTAATTACAGGCCCCTCTAATAATTTAACTAAAAAATATTTTTGAATCTATCTTCCCACGTGTTTTTAAATTTCTTCTCATGTGTTTCTAAATTTCTTCAGGTCTACTAAATATAATGCTAAATAGTCATGTTTGTTTAGTTTTGGTTTAATATATGACTTTTATGATTGTTGATGACATATTGTTTTTACTTTTTCCTAATCTTTAATGATGACTGCATGTTCTTGAAGTCTGAATTCAAAATTTATCATTAAGAGATTGATATATTTCTCTTACTTTTAGTTTGCCACTGAGGTCTATCTAGAAATGAAAAGCCTTTCTCAAACTTATATTAAATAATTGAGATTTTTTTAACATTGAATTAATAGTTTTCAATAATCAATATAAAGTTGATAAAAATGATCAATAATATATTACTCTAGATTCTCCATGCCCTACTTTCTCTCTTAAGCTTGCTTAGAATGATGAGTGTTAACATATTGTTATTCCTCGCTGATTATTTGGTTTCCTAAGAAATAATCATGTTTAGTAAATCATATTTTCTTAAATTCGTATCTTTGCGATGGAAACTTACTTTATTTCAGTTCTATAATATCTATTTAGTGTTATTTATGATAAAATTGTTCAGCTTTGGCAAGTGTGACATGATGATTGCCTTAAATTTTTTTACATAGTAATAATTATGGTGTGTCTGTTTTCTCTTTCTCCTTATATGGAGATATTTTAATTTACCAAATTTTAATGTGAAGTCTTCATTTTTATTTCCTTTCAGATACAGTGACTTGTGTTCATTTTAATCCCATAGATGAAAATTACTTTATTAGTGGTTCAATACATGGAAAGATCCACATTTGGGGATTTCTTCTTCTCAAGTCGTTGACTGGATTGACATTAGGGAGATAGTTACTGTAGTGCGTTATAGTCCTGATGGATAGGTATGTCATATGTGATTATTTGAGTCTTTCTTCTTCTGTTGATTGATAAAGAAATTACTTAATGTAGTTCTTTGATTGGTAGTTTAAACTAATTCACTGTCTAATTATGCAGTTTTTTAAGACATAATTATCATCTGTAAATTCCCTTATGATGTGAAGAGTTGTAATTTTAAATTTGACAATTCATTTGTAAATTCTTAGGTAAAGACGGTGAGTGTCTGATTTTATGGTGAAAACTCCTTGTGTAGAGAATGATCAATCAATCTTGATATTGCCTTGATCTAATTGAAATCTGTATGTGTTTATGAACATGCACTTGAATGCTCTATGGCTCTGACATATATATTTAGCAGTGCCTAGACTTTGAACTCTATTATAATGTGTAGCAAGGAGCTTAAAGTTAGTTATATTTACCTACAGTTGATTGTTGATCTTTTGCATGTATGGTACCGCATTGTGGCCGATCGATTTTGGAATACTCCATTAATTTTAGTAGTTTTCTATTTAAGTTAATTTCCATAAGCATGCAATGAAGAAAAACTGTGTTTTCGAGAGAAAATAGTTTGCTTGATTTTTTTTCTTAAGTGGTATATTTCTGGCTCATAGCTAAAAAAAACATTTACTTTTCTAGTTAATTATCATCAAATAAAAGGATGGACAATTGCTTTTACAATGCTCAAGGTCAATATTGCTTATGTGTATATTTTTTATGCTTCAGTGTATTTAATTTCTTTATAGATATGATGGGTGCTTGGTGACAAATCTATGGAAATTGGTCTGCATTTAGTTTTCAAATAGGAAAAAAAATATCTCCGTTTAAGTCTGATATTGTTAAAGAAGGAGTTGTTTCAACTGGAGGTAAGTTTTGTTTTCAAAAGATGAAAGAATATAAGAAATAAGATAATCTGGCTCTATGAAAATTTTTTTATGGGTTTTAACTTTCAAGTGAAAAATTCCTTACAGGTCATCTGTATTATGCAAAATGATCACAAGTTTTAGTTTTTATCTTGATTCCGCTTGCCATTTGTTTTTTTTTCATTCTCTCTCTCAAGTACATACCTGTTCATATAAAATGTTCAATTATCACTTGTAGATTCACCTTTTCAATATTGGTAGTCATAATTTATTTTACAGTCTTCATGAACTTATGTCATTTCAGCAAGTGTTAATTATGTTTTTTTTCTTTTTCTGATTTAGCTAGGTGTCGACCAGTGGTATGACTTCGATGATAGCCATATTTATCCAATAAGATAAAATCTTTTGCTTCTTATGTTCTTTTCTACATAGTTATAGCTTAATAGATTTACAATTACCTGAAATTTCATTGAATTGAAACAAATTGTATGAAAGGCCCGACTTTGATTTCAGATGTGTGGTGGGTAATTATGCTATCATTTTCATTGTTAAAAGTACACAATTATGCTTAGTATTTTTTTTATATGTATAGATTGACACAAGGGTGACTAGGAAATTGATGAAGTGCAGATCATTTTTATAGTATTCCATGTTATACATAGTCGTTTTGGTGAAGATGGTGAGATTCAGGTCTAGTGGAACTTTTAGCTTTTAGAGTTGAAAGGATCGATATGGTTATCTATACTAATTTATGCGTATTGGTAAAATCATGATCCAGGTTTTAGTATTAGTATTATTAGTGGATCTCCCCGGGCTTCTTTTTTATCTACTTCCACGTTTCTTGTGCTTTTACGGGTAGAGGTATACCACCAGGTATTGTTTTTTAATGTTTCTCTCTATATTCTTGTTTGAAATTGGCATTTTTGGATTATGATTACATAATCTATCCATATACTGATATACATAGAGAATGTGTAAAATTTAATTAATTTTTTTTTGTCTTGTAGAGAAATCTACAAACGTGTCTGTGTTGCTGGTGGTGATTCTAAGCTTTTGGAGTCTCCAACTGAACCCAAGTGGTCTGTTGATGGTATGTACTATCATTGTTAAAATGATTAATGATCCTGTACTCAATGGGCAAAACTTCTATATAAGTTGAAATATGTGACATGCTGGTGAATTACACCTTCTATTTCTGCACAGAGATATGACATTTGTCAACACGAGGCCTGAGGGGCTAAGCTGGGATATTCTAATTTTAATTTACTTGCTCACCAAGTAACCGTTGGATTTTATCATTGTCAAAATTTGTGTTTTTCTCTTTTTCATCGATTTCACACTTCAATTATTCAACCTTATAGCACTCTTATATTAGTGCTCTTATATAAAAATATCAACTTTATATTGTTTTGGCTAGATTTCTTAATCTTCCTATCATGGCTTTATATTATGCATATAATCCTTGTTTTTATCTACTTATTTAATTTTAGAAATATGCAAGGGAACTATTCTTTATTACTGATGGAAATAGTGGGTATTGGAATCTATAATGAAATATCAATTATTCCAATCTCCCAATGACATCTTATTTATTTTTTTTATATTTTTTTAATTGCAGGGCTTTAGGGATGATGTCATGGTATTAAAGAAAAAAGCATCACGATGAAGATAGAGCAACAAAAATAAGATATTTTTTTTATATAGTTCTAAGTAGTTGTGATATGATAATATAATGTGAACAATTGTGATTAGAATTCACATGGCTTGTAAATGTATCAACTTTGTATTGAGTGAGAATCTATATTATTCCTTTTTATATCGTATTTAATGACATTATTTTTTCAATGTGATGACTTACTATTGACTATTGTTTATACAAGGTGATTCTTTAAATTAATAAGTTAACATGTATTAATAAGAATAAAAAAACAATATATATATATATATATATAATGATATGAGAAGTATACTATAGCGTTTGTTTTAAGATATAAAAAATAATTCATAGTGTTTTTAAAAAGATATGATATGTTTTGTAGCATTACAGTTATGTTATTGGAAACACTTTTTTATAGTTTATAAAAAACGCTATAAAAAAATCTTAGACTTTTAATTACGGGGGCTATCATGGCGTTACAAAAAACGCTATGAAAGATCAATCATAGCGTTTTTTCGTCGCTATAAAAAGCAATATTTGTTGTAGTGTGCTAATATTCTTTAGATGGAACATGTGTATTGTGTAAATGTGAAACATAGATATATACTCGGATTCTTTAGATGGAGTATATGCATTGATTAAATGAGAAATGGTAAACATACTCGGATTCTTTAGATGGAGTTGTGTGTTATATAAAGGTGAAATATTGACTTATACTCAGATTCTTTAGATGGGGTATATGTATCAATTGATTTTGGATTATAATGTACTCGGGTTCTTTAGATGGAGTGCATGAATGGATTATTACCTTTGATAATGTTGTTGCTACTTTATGATTTTGGTCAAGTGTTCTTTCTCTGATGTTATTGGGTACGAATTGTAGGTCTAATTTTGAACGTTGAATTATGGAATTTACCTTCCGGTAATCGTGTAGTATGTAATTGGGAAATGGTTGATTTGGAATGTAAGTTGTTTGGGAGTAAAGAATGGGTAGTAAAGAGCATACTAAAACTTTGGACACAATTTCCGATGTGGAATTTGTCCATAGGATTACATGCCTCCATTTTACTCTCACTAGCATTTTTATGCTAATGTTGCTACATTTCAATCTTTTCAGGTACGCTCCGAGGTAGAGGTCGTGGTAGAGGTGGTGGCGTCGTGTGATCGCGGGATGATGGTTTGGATATGGACAGGATGGTTTGAGCAATCTAGGAATGCAAGACATTTTTGTCAACTTTGAACAACTTTACTTTCTTTTTGGATTAGTTATGTCTTTTGGAGCTCGAAAGAGAATTTTGGTATTTTAAAACTTTTCTATTGATTTAGAACTATGCCAGAATTGCACAATTCCATGATTTCTCTGTTTTACCGTTTTTTCTGAATTGTGAATAGTGCATTTTGATTTTGGCACATTCAAAATACAAACGGCACCATGCCGAATTTTCGTAAAATCAAGTCTTCTGCTGTTTATTTCTGGTTTAATGTTTTGAGAAAATTCGAGTCTTTACAAATTGACGAAACAACTCTAAGGTCTTGACATCTGCATCATTAACTGTGTGGGTACTTTCAATAGTGTTGATTTTGTCATGTACTTTTGCAACCTCAAATATTTGATTATTTGAAATTCCCTCATCCTCAAGCATTAATTGTTCAATCTCCTTAATCTCATCTCTCAAGGTCTTCAACTCCACTTCCAGCTCTCCAATCTTCGAAAGAATGTTTATTGAGCGCTCTTAAAATGCACACCGCTTTGCCTTTCGATCAGTCTTATCAGATGATATTTACTCCAAACAAACTCTAAGTTCTGCAAGCCGACAATCTCGATCTTCTGTAGTTAATTGTGATGATAATGATGACCGAAGATTGTTATATTTTTGAACTTTCTGAAAATACTCGTTCACAATATTTTGAAGAGGCACTAAATCAATCATATTATACTCAGAAATAGCAGAAAATATCTTGTGTACTTCCTGGTCAATAAGAGGAACTCTATCAAAAGGTGTACGAATGAGTTTCTGTTGGACAATCTCCCACATGGCCAAAGAGGCCTGGCGCCTAAAATTAGAAATCACATCATCTGTACAAAAATTAGACATTTCTAAAGCTGCGGTACAAACAAACTTCTTTCGATTTTGTTCTTCAACTTCGCCTTTCTTTAAGGCCATAGGAGTTTGAACGTGAACAACAACATTGAATGCATCAGGACTCATAAATGAATGATCACTGCACTCTTGTTGGATTTCCTTAATGAAATCATCACAAGGAAGCTAAGAAAAAGTAGATGAATAAATAAGGTTAAAAAAAAAAAGGAAAGGAAAGGAAAGAAGTAGAGAAGGATATAAGTATTTTTCCAAATCAACAGCTTGGTTAGGAAAATTTGAAGCACTAGGAACGCCATCAAAAAAATTCATTGTGCGAAAGATATGGTCCCTTAATCTTCTTAGCCCTTTTCCACTAGTGATCTGCATTACTACTATTACTTTCACTCTTATCCTCGAGGACTTGCGATTTTACTATCCCAACTTCAAGAAGACAAATTTTTTTACCTTCATTATCCTTTGGAGCATTAACATCTCTTGGTCATTTGGGTTTAGAGAGGGGAAGAATAGTATTCATCAACAAAGTTTGTACACCATTCTTGAGATAATTTCCATGCTTATGAGACCACTAATTCAAAAAGCGTCAAGTAACTTGGTTATGGGGATTTAAACTTCGTGCAGGAAAGTACACTTGGGATAACGTTTTAGTTTGCACACAGATCCTCCAAAGATGCAAGACATTATCTAAATTAATAAGAGGTTTATTTCTCTCTAAATCATCAGGTATGTCTTGATAAAACCCAAATTGTTGACTAAATCGACAAGGACTGTAAGATTCTACAGTTATTGAATTCCCATACCGCAATGATAAATAGCATGATTGAATGCTTATAAAGTACGAGGAATTTATAGGTGTCAAAAATGGTCATTGGTTACAAGTTCACCCTTATTTCTAAAATAAAGGTTTGCATGCCACGCTATTGATTCACCTTTGTGGATTAAACTACGAGCTGCAACGTCAGTAAAATAGTTGGCACCACATTCACTAGAATAATTAACCATCATTGGTCCTTTCACTTCATTTAGGACTTTATAATAAGTATTGAAATAATGAGCTAACCAACTATACACATAATGCACTGGAAAGCAAGTCTCGGAGCGCCCTGCTTAATGATCAGCATTAGAAATTTGGCCTAGTCCATGATAAATATTAGTAAAGACTAGGATAGCAAGACTGAAACAATAACCCTCAGCCATAAAGTTGGCAGCTTTGTAGACTTCTGGTCGAACATGATTAATGGCTTCAAAAGGAAACACAAATACACACATCCAACATGAAAGAAATGCAGCCAAATAAGTATGTTCTTTAAATTCATCTTCAATGTCGAGACGATGCAATAAGTTCTCTTCTTTGTTAATCCAATCACCATTTTTATAAGAAAAGCTATCTGGATTATGTGTTGATCGGGGACGAGCTGTCTTCTTGGCCTTTTGAGTAGGAGGTTTTGGATATATTGATTTTCCCTTGAACCAAAAAGAAATCCATGATCCGACGGGAACTTTAGAATGATCTTCCTCCATATGTACGAGGTGATAATAGGCAGTAAAAAGATATTCACAAATTATAAAGCTACGACCCTCTTGTTCAGAATAAGTTGTCAATCCTCACAACAAGGAATGACCTCCCCGTAGAACCTCCCTCTTATAGAAAGACCTCTGAGCTTCCGTAAATCCCACAAAGAAATGGATAATTCTCTAGCGGAAGTATGAAGCGTATTTGTAGAAGGACACCATGTTTCACAAAAAGCTCGAACAACATCACTGTTGAGATTATATGAGTAAAGGGATGCAATTACAACATCAAACAGATGAGCTTTATGCAGAATCTCTTCATTTCGAGCAAGAATCATTTCCAGCCATTCCCAGTAAAACTTAATATAGAAGAATTCTCCATATATCTTTAACTGAAGACCCCAATAAACATTACCAGCAATCATCCGACGACCCAATGTTAGTTCTAGTTCTTCATTATAATGATTTTTATGTATTGAGGACTACAAAACCCATATGGTAGAAGAATGATCATGATCCGAAGGCCTCTCTACAGACCAATTTTTCAAAGAGCTTGATTTATCCATGTGCGACCATTGCTTCACAAACTCTCACCATGTTTTGGTTCACCCACTGGTATCATGACTCCATCTTTAATAGGCTAGTATCTATTCTTTAAGATGACTAAATACTTCTTTCTAGAGCTGATGTGTTATTTAAAGTACATCATGATGCAAATCCTTCAAAAAAAAAAAAAAAAGGTAAGAATTAGTAATAAAAAAAAGAGGTGATCATTGTTGATATCTAGAAATGTCACTACTAAAAGACTTGGGGGCATTTTTCGTTGGATAGTGATTATAAGGAAGGTGACCACCGCCGGTAAAATTGGGAGTGTCATCACTGTAAAGGAGGTGACCACCGCTGGTAAAATTGGGAGTGTCATCACTGTAAAGGAGGTGACCACCGCTGGTAAAATTGGGAGTGTCATCACTGTAAAATAGGTGACCACCGCTGGTAAAATTGGGAGTGTCATCACTGTAAAATAGGTGACCACCGCTGGTAAATTTAAGAGTGTCATCATTGTAAAAGAGGTGACCACCGCCAATCATTGAGAGTGTCTTCACTATAAAGAAGATACCGCTATCGCTAACTTGGGGGCATCACCGTCGAAGATCAAGAACAAATATATCATAAAAGGAAAGGACAAGGACAAATATACATTGGTACAATTGTATATATTGCATACCTTCTTCGAAAACGGAATGGAAAGTTAATATCTTCCCAAGATGCGAATTCGAATACACTAGAAGATGCGGAATAAATTCCCTGTCAATCTTAGATCAATCAATGAAAATAAGAAGAAGTGAGTAAGATTGTACTAATCCTAATAAATTAATTTGTTAATTAGAGAATAATCACTAGTCTAAAAAATGAATTTATCATGACATACCACAATTGTTAAGATATGAAGGTGGAGGATAATCTGTTCGGAGCCAAAGCAAAGTCAGGTCATGTGGTTTCTTGGGACGATTATTGTTGCAACTAAAAAAAAAAAATATACATGTTGAATGACACAAATGCATTGGCAGCATGACACAAGTCAACAACAATTCAATTTAGTGCATTTGACCAAAATATATATATATATATACACACACACACACACACATATGGTGGAAGGCTTTTCTAGGAGGTTAAAAATATATATATATATATTGGGACTATACTACCCGATTCAACTGCAAAAAAAAAATATAGAATTTGATATTGGGTGAAAAATCATTATAACCACTTTTTGAGGTCAAAGTTAGCAAATGGCTACCTTTTGAGATATGTAATGGGGTAGCCACTTTTTACTATTCAATTTTTTAAAATACCAAAATTGTCCTTTTCATATAGCCAGTATAGTGACACCTCCTGACATTCTGACACGTCTGTATAGTACGTACAATCTGATATTTCTGACATTTTTTCTTTTCTAATGCGATTTTCTTTCCCGATGCATTCTTTCTTCTCCCAGTTTATGGTATATTTAGTAAATTGTTCATAGTTCTTTGGTGGATTTAGTATATTTTATAAAAATATTTATGTTTTGATTTTATACTACATACTTCAAATTTAATTGAATTTTTTAGATTCATTTTAGTATATTATTCATATTTTCCCCTCTCATGTAAAGTATTTTGTCCATTTGGTATATTGGGTATATAATCTTCCGCTTCACAAGTCCATTTAAGAAAAAGTGTGGATGTATGTACATAATAATAAACATGTCGTTTAATCTGCAAATAAAAAACAAAAAAATATTAATTAAACAAATACTTAATATACAAAAAAAATACTTATTATGCAAACAAACAAAATGTATATTACGCATATTATATAATGTACGGATAACAAAAATTGGATGTATGTAATATACATAATATACATGTCATGTAGTTTGCAAATGAAAAAAATGAAAGAGTGTTAATTACATAATACATAATGTACAAAAAAAAAATACTTAATATGCAAATAAAATAAAAAGAAATGTATATTACATTACGTATATTATAGAATGAACATAAAAAATAAAAGGGGTGTACAACAACCACTCGTCATTTCATATATCGCGTGTATTACAGAATATACAGTTAGTATGAAGAAAAACACATAGTTATGTATATCACGTATATTACATAATATATATTCTAATAGATCACAAACAAATTGTATATTACGTATATTACAGACTGTATATAAACCAAAACAGAAACAGAACGAGAAACAAAATAGTTAAAAAAATACATTTAGAGAAACACCACCTTGAAAGATAAACAAAAGGAACGTATATTGCATATATTACATGTATCACAGAAAACACTATTTAGAAATTACGTATATTACATAAAACAACAAATGACATAAATGATTAAAAAAATAACGTATTTTGCATATATTACATGTATCACAGAAAACACTATTAAGAAATTACGTATATTACATAAAACAACAAAGACATAAATGAGGAAAAAAATATAAAAAAACTAAACAAAAAATAATACTTTTTGTCTAATTCATGCTATTTTTGGTTTAGATCTTTAAGATTAGGAACAAAAAACAGTGAAAAATATTTATGAAAAAAACGAGAATGAGAGGAAATTAAAAAGAGAGATAGTACATTAAAAAGTGTAAGGAATTTGTGAAATGAACATTTGTATAAGATAAAATGGTGGATTTTTTAAAAAGAAATAGAAAAAGGGAGAGAATCAATGGAGGTTTGAAAGAAAATGATAGGGAATGGAAAAAGAAATGAGGGAGAGAGAAGAAGAAATGAGAGAAAAATGAAAAAAAAAAAATTGAGGGGGGAGGGAGAGAACCTCATATATAGAAGAAAAGATGGGGAAAAATGGGAGAGAAATTTTTTTAAAAAAATAGTTTGAAAAGTAGAGAAAGATATTAATATTAAAAGAAAAGGAAAACACAAAAGAAAGGGACGGGAGGAGGGGAGAGAGGAGAGAGAATTTGATTTGACATTGAGAGTTTTGTTGTCTTTTTACATATACATGTGGCTAATATCATAAAAAAAAGTTGGCTATTTGTTAAAACATGGAGAAAAATAGTGTCATTTATATATAAACTCTTTGATATATTTGTGGACAATTGACTATGTTTAAAGCCATATAAAAAATCAATTGGGAAGTCTCGGGAAGGAAACAAGAAACAAGAGCACAAAATTAAAAAAAAAGAGACAAAACGTCACATAGTAGCAGACGTCACTATTCCTTTCTTTCCATCACATGCACCAAGAAGATTAACTTCCATCAGAAAGCAAATTAAAAAAAAAAGAGTTACAAAAGTAAACTCATACACTCACCTCGTGAAATGTAGCGGTGTTGTCAGGTTTGATTTTGGTAGCTCAAAGATGAGATAAAAGATAACCTAAATAATCCATTTAAAATATATATCTTCTATTATATATTTTAAATTTTTTTTTCTTTTCTCCCTCAAATTCTTTTAATTAAGGAATGAAAAAGATAAATATAGAATATGTCCAAATTTCCTCTAATTATGTCTCAAATCATGAGTTTTTGCTATTCAAATTCCAAATCAAAATTTATACAGTTTAAATTCCATATAAAAAAAATAATGGAATTGATATGGGTAAAAATTTGAGACTAAACTTAAAATTGTGGTTAGTAATTTTAACCAAATAAAAAAAACACATCAAAATTTTGGAATTTAAATTCAACTCTCTATTCCATTAATATATATATATGATGGATAATCAAGAATACATGTTACCTGATCAAAATCAAAATATAGTAAATTCATATTTTCTATCAAAGAAAAAAAAAAGTGTGTCAAATAAAATCAATTTTTGACATTTGATAAAAAAAAATCAATCACAAATTTTGATTGTAAAATATTTTCAAGATTCATCCACAAACAAACTCGTGCATAAATCTCGAAAAGGGAGCATTTGTAGAAGGAGAAAATTCAACCAATTACAATTCGCCACGTAATTATCTAAATTATGATAATTTTACACGACATTCATTAAATAGCGACCAATTGTAATTTGACACGTGTCTCTATTTTTTTAAAGTAAAAGATACAAATTGACAAATAAGATAACGCCATGTGTCTATTTCAATGGTCATTTGTTATTGATAATTTGTCCAAGTTTGTAAAATTAGTGACCAACTGTATACTCATGCCCCCATAATCAAATTAAAGGCCACTATCAAAAGGCTTCTATTTGAAGAACTTTATATAGAGGCAGGAGGCCATTCATAATCCAAAGACAAGTTTTCAAGACTCGACGGATCCAAGATAATCTCAAAGACTCAGAACATCCAAGACGATTCGAAGAACACGAAGATCCAACACAATCTGAAGAATTCGAAGACTGAAGACTCTGAAAAATTCAAAGATTGAAGATCCTGAAGATCGAACAACTCGGATGTGACGACCCGACACTTTTAAATAATTTAAAATCATATTGACAGCGGAAGACTTTAAATTTAATAAAAAAAATTGGCATGGATATGTTTAAAACTCGGACTATCCATAACCTGTTTACAATCTAAAATCCGAAATCAAAAAACACAAGGAACTCAAGTTCCTATCAGGAGGTCAAAGAGGTTATAATAATAAAAGTGAAATGAAAAGCTCTTAAGAGCTTATTGTTAGGAATGGTGTCCTAGAACTTGTAATTATTTAATAATAATAATTTATTAAGAATAAATTAAATAAATAAACATAAGTTCTTTATATTATCTAGATTGATTCAATTGATGATATTAGGAATATATGGAAATATATAAATATCAAACATTCAAATAGTAAAACCCTAAGTCACTCTTATGAAATCACGACTTAGTATGTGAGTCATACGAGAGGATTAAAGTCGAGATGAGTAACTTAAAAGTGTCTTACGGGGGGGGAAAAGGTTGGGGAACCTTACCTGGTAACACCGTTGATAGCTTCGCATTTTGTTTATAGACAAATGATCTAATCCTGATCATTCATGTGGGAGACATGAAATGGAAGTATCATATGCAATGTTGATTGTATAAGACAAAGACTGTAAGCCGACATTTTAGAGGTTAATTTTTTTTTTTATTTTATTAATTTATTATTTTATTTATTTATTTAAAGCTTTTAAAAATTAGTTAAAATTAGTAATTTCGGTTTTATTAGTTATTTTCCTAGTTTAAAATCCTTTTTATCTTTTTAATTCGTTTGGGTGACTCTAATAATTACCCACGGGCCAACGGGCCAATTAATAATTATTAGACACCTTTAAATTTATTTAAGACCGGTGGTTTTCATTTTATAAGGGCCAAAAGGGCGGAAAGGGGCGGAAGGGGTAATCGCGCAAACCCTAAAATATCTAGATATTTCTTTTGTAAATATCTTCTTTATCTTAACACTTAAGCAAAATTCATCTTCCCTTCTCCTTCTCTTCCTTTTCTTCCTCACATGGGCATCCATGGATGAGAAGAAAAATTCTTGCTTTCTTCGTTTCTCATTCGTTTCTCGATGGATCGGCTTTAATTTGGTTGCGTTTGGATTGTTTGGGATGAGGCCTATCTACCCCACCTAACCTTTTGGCGTTTCCCGTTCTCTAAACAAAACCCTAAAAAGTAAGTTTTCAAGACTTTTATATGGTTTTGTTCGCTTTTTGATTGTAAATGAGTTTTGAAGTTGAAATCATGAATGGTTATCATGGAATTTGGCGATTTTGAACCCGGATTTTCGAAAATCACTATTCACATGAAATCACTATTCATCCGAAATCACTATTCATCCGAAAATGCAAACTTGTTCTCATATTAGATATGAGTTGTAATATGTTTAATTGATTATTTTGAATTGTAGTTGCATTGTGGGAAATCGGAGTTTTGGACCAAAACTAATTTGGCTAAGGTGAGTTTAAAATGGTTGTGATTACTTTTATGCTTTCAAATTACTTGACGATTATGTTCGATCGGGGTTAAGAGGGTTATTAGATTTTAGAACCTTTCCAAGAATGCTTGTTATTTTGGGAGTTAAGGAAAGTGCATAATTTTTTTTTTTTTTTTTTTTTTTTTTTTTTTTTTTTTTTTTTTGGTTTTTTTTTTTTTTTGTTTTTTTTTTTTTTTGTTTGGGGTTTTTTTTTTTTTTTATTTTTTTTGTTGTTTTAAATAAAATAATATGGTGAAATTCCCGATAACCGATATGGGGGGTCAATGGTGAGATATGGTGAAATTCCATAACCGATATGGTGAAATTCCGGATAAGATTTGGTTATAATGGTGGGGATGGGAATTCACGATAATGGGGGAATATGGTGAAATTCCCGATAAGCTATGGTGAAATTCCCGATAACCGATATGGTGAAATTCCGATAACCGATATGGTGAAATTCCGATAGATTTGGGAAATTGGGGTAATTATGTTGATAATGAGTGGGGGGAAGTGTGAGGTTAAGAATTAAATTAAATAAATAATGGGACATAAGTTACGTTATATTATGGGGGGGGGGGATGGTTTGTGATTGGTGACTTGCATATTTGTATGCATATTAGGGTTATATTATGGAAATCGGATGTGGTGCCCGGAATGATTATGATTGGTACAAGTGGTCACGGATGAAATGAGAAATTTACTTTGTCATTTACTTTGTTATTTACTTTGTTATTTACTTTGTTATTTACTTTGTCATTTACTTTGTTATTTACTTTGTTATTTACTTTGTCAATTACTTTGTTATTTACTTTGTTATTTACTTTGTTATTTACTTTGTCATTTACTTTGTTAAGCACTAGTACCTACTTTATTTTACGAGCTTGAATATTTACTTTCCGAATTTACGAGTTAGTAGAATGGTTTGATCTATTTATGAAAAGTACTTGAATATTGAATGGTTAGTGCAAGAGTACTTAGATTTATTTGACACATTCTCCGATATGGAATTTGGTTCATAAAAGTGCTTGCATCCATCTTATTCTCACTAGCATTGTTTGCTAATGGTGCTACACCACTTTATTTTTCGGTAATACTGTGGTAGAGGGACGAGGTCGTGGAGGTGGTGCTGCGTGATCTCGAGTGAATGCTTATGGACATTTGGATTAGTAAATCTAAGTTTGGGGCATTTTTGGGAATGCTATATATACATATAAACTTGAAATAAAGTCTTAAAACTTGTATTTTGTGGCTCATGAGAGCCTAAAGGGGGGTGTATGTATATTTTGAGTTTACTTTCTCCGATTTGAGTATATTCCAGGAGTAGGAATATATGTGATTAAAATTCTCCGAGATGTGTTCTTAAAAACCGAGTTTAGGGAGTTCGTATTTTAAACGGATCCACGCCAATTTTTTGTAAAAATAAGTCTTTTTTATTTTTTTCTTGATTTAAAGATTTGTGAAAATTCGAGTCTTTAATACACCGTCCTTTGTTAAATAATTTAAATTAGAAAACCAATGGAAGTCTTTTTTATTTTAAGAAAAATGGCGTGGTTATGTTTGAAAATTGGCTAGCCAAAACCTGTTTACATCTTAATTTCAAAATCTAAATAACACAAGGAACATTAAGTTCCTATCAGGAGTTCAAAATGATTTATAATCATAAAAGTAAAGACAAAAGCTCTTAAGAGCTATATACAATTGTACAAATCTCAAAATTTAATAAAATTCACAAAACCATGTACATGGATTTTTACATAACACCTAGTCCATCTCGAAATCATCATCATCTCGATCAAGCACGCACCAGCTCCTCTTCCATGATCCCAAACATTACCTGAAATGTTTGTAATATCATGAGCTAACAAACTAAGCCCAGTGAGAATAATAAGAATAAAAAGTAAAAATAGACCTCAAACTCGCATTTCGATTTGTGTCCAACTTACTTGACACAATCAATCCTAAAGTTCTCCAAACTCTAGGTAATTTCATTCTAAACTTTCCAAAGGATGATATTACTAACACTCGTAGTCAATCCTCATCCATTAACTTATTACGACATAAATAAGAAAAGTAAATAAACTTTGCATACATATAACATCTCGATTCTCTTTCTCATCAATCATAAGCATGAATGCATGAGGACATCCCGTAGGATTCGCATACACCCTTATGCATGAAGAAGGTAACGTGGTCTATCCCGTAGGATCCATCGTTCTCCCTCCTTTTCTTTCTCACTTTCTCTTTTCTTTCTATGAAGGTAATGTGGTCTATCCCGTAGGATCCATCATTCTCCCATTTATGTCTTTCTCATTCTCTCTTCTTTTTCTATGAAGGTAATGTGGTCTATCCTGTAGGATCCATCATTCTCCCATTCATGTCTTTCTCATTCTCACTTTTTTTCCATGATGCGAGATGTTATGATGCAATATGATATGTTTTGGAGTAAATAAATAAAGTGCGGAATTAAAGTAGCCGATACAAACATAAAGTAAAAAGGCATAAAGTAAAGGACATAAAGTAAATAAATAGGAAACTCCGGACGAACGATATGTCAATCGAACTCCACTAACAATAATAAAAGTAAAATCATAACTTAAACGATTAACCTATACCTTCAAGGATTCTAAACTTCCAACATAATCCGAGGTTCTATTAACCGTTCTAAAATACAAGTTTGGATCTTTTAACTTCCAATGATCCAACCTAAGCTTTGAAACGAATCTAACTTAGAATCTTCTAAGATTCAATAGTTTCCTCGAGAACTCCTAAGTTCTCACTTAAAGGATTAACTCCTAATCCTAAGGGCACTAACTCACATCCCTCTAAACTTAGATTCGGATTCTAGTCTTAGTTCCAAATTCTACAAACCATCATACTCATTCGCTTTCTATAATTACTTTAAATCCTAACTATTCTCACCTTTGCAAAAGAAGATTTCAATCCAAACCTTTGATAACGCGGTCAATGCAAAGTTCAAGCCACCTACAATTAGAATTACATCTAACAATCAATAAATAATTCAACTAACGATCAAACAACATCTAAGCGTTTAAAACGACGAAAAACCCAACAAACCCCCCACATGAGGCTCTCGGCCCTCTCATGAAAAATAGGCTTCGGGTTTGGTTTTCCGGCTTTTAGGAAATTTAGATGTGTTTCGAGTTGGTTTCAAACAATTTCGATATTCCCGATTTCAATGGGTATCGATAATTAGGGTTTTGTGAACATTATGCCATTTCCCGAATTGAATTTAAATAAACAATAATTCAACAATAAATAACCCATAATCAAACCCAAAAAGGTAAATTTCAAACGGGAAGGGTTTCGACTGAAACTCGGTTTTAGGGTTATGGGAAAGTTTCCAAAAAAAAAAACACTTAAAACTACTCCCGTATTTACGAACACCGAGTTTCACGACAAGAAATCGAAAGAAAACAAAGAAAACTCCATTAAAACACTATTTGGAGCTTAGGGTTTCAAGACAAACTTACCGAGAACTCCTTGGATCTCGAGAGAAACGCACGATGGTTAGGTGGAAAAGGATCCTAGACTCGAGGGCTTTCCGATGCAACCAAAATCGAGTCGATCCGCTAAGAAACGAGCAAAAACCAAAAAAATTCTTTCCCCCCTTGAGTGCCACGGTTTTGGGAGTGTTTTGGATGAGTAAAATGTCAACTTTTGGTAAATGGAGATTTAAAGAAGAAAGGAGAATAGTGTTTAGATATTTTTTAAGAAATTGGAAATGCCGGTTGCGTCCTTTTATGACTTTTGACTTATGAATCGAAACCCGATCCTCTTAAATTAATCTAAAGGAGATTAATAATTATTAATTGGCCTATTAATAATTATTAATGTCACCAAAATGAATTTAAAGTATTAAAACGATTAAAAGGATTTCGGGCGAAATTAACTACTAAAATCGAAATTACAAAAATAATAATTAATCTAAATACTTAAATTGAAATAAATAAATAAAATTAAATAAATAATAAAATAAAATAAATAAATAATAAAATAAAATAAAATTTACTTCAAAATAACGAGACGTTACAGACAGGACCACGATGTTCGATCAAATTTCTCATTAGTACCGTTTACGAGAAATAATCGAATATCAAACTAAGTTTATCAACCATGATAGATCTCAATCCTGAGTGAAATGCGGACTCCTATTTGTGGAGTTATGTTCTTTGATTCACATAGTTGAGAGCGATCTGTAAGAACGCTCAATACACTCCTGTTTTGGGAACATGACTAGATAAGTAGCCGGGAACTCATTTTCACGAGATGGAATTCATAACTTTCCTATAAATTAACCAGGTATCGGTGCGATACCTAAACATTTTAAGGAACTTTAGGAAACTCCCTTGATGTCCTGATTCGAGACATGAACAAGTGACGTCACGACTTCTATTGATCACGAAGTATCTTATCTCTAGTTCGACTAAAGATAAAGTTCATTGGAGAATCAGCGAGAACACAAGGATAAAGCGGTAATTAGGGGGCAAAACGGTAAATTTATCCGGTGGTAATTAGGGGGTGGGGTCACGTGAAGGATAATATCAGGATATAAATAATGATAACCTAAATGGACAATAACTCATCTATAGTGAGGGGAGTTCAGCTATGAATCTATAGTGGAATTGTTCATAGTTAGATAATAAGTAATTAACTGATTATGTGTTAATCACTTAATTGACTAATTATTAAGCCCATGATCTATAGGTCCATCGGGTCCCTATGCTAGCCCAAATATCGTAGTCACGAAATCAAGTAGAAGAAATGGAAATTTTAAGTAAAGTGAATTACTTAAAATAGGCAATATTAATTGTTTAAATATTGAGTATATTTAAAAGGTAATTAATATAAACATTATTAATTGTTTAAATAATGAGTTTATTTAAACATGAAATTAATAATGAAATATTATTAATTATACATTATTAATTATTTAAATATTGAGTATATTTAAATGGTAATTAATAATTTGAAATTAATTAACAATTATTAATTGTTTAAATAATTATATTTAAACGAAAATTAATAATTAAAATTAATTAAATTAATAATAAAATATTGATTGGATAATATTTAGTCGGGAGAAAATATTAATATTATTTAAATAAAATATTTTATTTAAATGGTAATTAATAAATAAATTAATTAAGTTGGACTTATTAATATAAGAGAGAATTTCAAGCCCAATTGGATTAATGAACCCAATTGGAATTGGCCCAAAATAATTAATTAAATAAATTGTATTTATTTATTATTTTATGATGATAAAATCGGCCATGACATGTATTTTGAGGAGATAATTGTTTGAATTATATCCTAAAATAATTACATAGATTTATTTACCCAAGATAAATAAAAATAAAGAAAATAAAATAATCTTCTATTTATCCATGGCATTTTCGAAATTGCTAGATAAAGGAAAGAGATAATCTTTTTTCTTTTTGTATTTATCTCTATAGATTAATCCTAATGTGATTAGGATTCCTATTTTTCTATAAATAGGAGGGTTGGGTCATTCATAAATCACACAATTTAATTCCATAGAAAGTTGGAACTCTCTCTTCTTCTCTTCTTCCCCCCATAGCCGAAATTCCCTAGTCATTATTGGGAAGAAAATATTTTTCTTCTTCCCAATTTCTTCTAAAGTTCGATCATACAATCGGATTTCGTTTGATCGATCGGGATATAGCGTAGAAGATCCGGTGTTGCTGAGGATTTGATGCTGTAAAGAAACCTCCAACCGATTCTCCATTTATTACTCAATGTAAGTAAAGGGTTTTAATTTTTGAAAAACGAGCATGAATCTACATGTTTTTATCACAAATTGCATGATATTAATAGATCCTAAATTAAGTGTTAATTTGTGTTACTAAATAAATTCCGCTAATTTAGTAAATCATCCCTTCACTTATAACAAATTTTACATCTCAAAAACTGAAAACAAAACAAAATAAGATAAGGCAAGTTCCGAAACTTTTAAATGACAACTAATCCATCTCAGCATCATCATCATCTCGATCAAGCCACACCAGCTCCTCTCTCATGACCCGAACACCTGAAATTGGTTGTAATATCATGAGCTAACAACAAAGCCCAGTGAGAATAGACAGAATAAAAAGTAAAGTTAGACCCTAAACCCGTATTCGGATTTGTGTCCAAGTAACTCTTACACTTTTTCACTAAACTTTCAAAACTGGAGAATAATAACTCCCAAAGTCTAGATGAAAGTGATCATACTCAAATTCTCCTTAAAAACCTTCATCGAGGTATATGGTTATAATCCTTTGACCAAAAAATTATATCATCTTCTCTTTATATAAACATATTTAAATAAAAACAGTTTTGTGATGAATGACAATAATAATAGCTCCCGCAGGCTATGTGTAAGCTCTCGTGGCTTTGTGATAGCTCCCGCAGGCTATGTGTCAGCTCCCGCAGGCCATGCAATAGCTCCCACAGGCTATGTGGTAGCTCCCGCAGGCTACGTGAAAGCTCTTAGGCTATGTAGTATGAATTTGAAAATCTTGTGATTTAAAATAAAATAAAAGTAAAGTGCATAAGTGCCGTTCATATAGTAATGTTCATAAAGTGCATTGCATAAAGTAAAGTGCATAAAATAAAGTGCATAAAGTAAATAAACAGAAATTTCGGAAGAATAATAAGTAAACCGAACTCCCGATAATTAAACAAAGTAGATTCTTTCTTAATTAAGTAATCTACACTTCCAAGGATTCTAAACTTCCAAATAAAATCCAAAGTTCTATTTTCGAGTTTCTTTAACCAATCCATCTAAAAGTTTGGATCCTTTAACTTCCAATGATCCAATTTTAATGTCTTATACGATTCTAACTTAGAACTTCCTAGTGTTCGATGTTTCCCTCGAGAAACTCCAAAGTTTTCACTCAAAGAACTAGTTCCTAATCCTAAGGTACTAGCTCACTTTCTTTTACTCTTAGATTCTGATACGAAAACCCTTTCGAAATGCTTTAAGAACCCTTAAACTTAACTAAGGACCCAAAAAGATCACAACCAAAGAACCCACATAGCCATTTGAAACAACCCAAGGAAAAAGGCGAAAAGATTATCCTTATGATCAATGATCTAAAGACAAGAATTGAATTTCTGCTCTAGATGAATCAATCCACCAATTTAGAATGATCAATCCTAAAGGCTTGATTCTACGACCACCCTAAACACAAGGAATGACAAGATGAAAAGTTGAACAACTCCCAACAATTCAAAGAAAAAGCTCTCAATGAGACTTTGGATTTTTAATTCAATCATAATCCGATTTGTTACAAGCATGTGTCATGGCTTTATAGCCTTCAATAGCCACGAAAATAAGGTGATAAAATTGAATAAAAAAAAAGGCCAAAAAAGGGGGGGTCGGCCCAAAAAAGTAATGACAAAAATAAAGACAATTGACAAGCCTATTAAATTGTCAAAGTGTAAGCGATTTCTTGGGAGTTACAAATGCGATTTGTAACTCTTTGTAACCGAAACATCTTCATCAAATGTATTGATGGGAGTCTTGAATGAAGCTTTAAGATCTCATGAATAAGTCTTGAGTTTCATTGATGTATTGAGTTGCATTAAATGAGCGGTTGCAATAAATGAACTTGACTTGCATTTAGTGAACTAGGCTTGAACTTGACTTGCATTTAATGAACTAAGCTAAACTTGACTTCCATTTATTGATGTAAGCTTGAACTTTGATGTTGTAATTATTGAACTTGCTTGTAGCTTGATCTTGGAAAGAAATGAATGCAATTCCGGCAATGATCAACTTTGAGGCTCCTTGATTCATATCAGATTCGAATCCTATTCTTAACCTCTGATTTTACAAACCGTTCTACTTATTCGGTTTCTAAAGTTACTTTAAATCCTATTTATTCTCACCTTAGAAGATGTAACTTCGCTCCAAACCTCCGGAAGAGCGATCAAGCAAGGAAAATCAATAAACACCTACAAATAATTACATCTAACAATTAATAAATAAGCATACATCAATCGATTGACAATTAAAGGCATAAAACGACGAAAACCCCGAATATCCTAAAGGATGCTCTCGGCCAAGATACGGAAAATAGGCCTCGAGTTTGGTTTTCCGGCTTTTAGGCAATTTAGAGGTGTTTTGGATTGATTTCAAGTACTTTAGAAATTCCGGTTTTCAATGGGTAACGATAAACCGGGTTTTTTTAACAATATGCCATTTCCCGAATTGAATTACAATAAACATTATTTCAATAATAATTAACCCATAATCAAACCCCAAAAGGTAAATTTCAAACGGGAAGGGCTTCGACTGAAACTCGGTTTTAGGGTTAAGGGAAAGTCAAGTAATAGTTACCCAATAAGTTTTCCATCAACATTCAACAACAAAATTGGAAGGGAATGAGAGTTTTGGCCAAGAACTCAAAAGCTTGAATCAAATTCCATGGAAATACTAAGAGAATTCGAAATCTAGGGCTTACCTTAGAGAGTTGGAAACGTTCCAAGAGTGGAATGGGTAGAAAGGTCTCGGTGAGAGCTCCAACGCATCCGAAATCACGCAAAACGGCCAAGAAATGAAGCCGGGGCAACACTTTCTTCCTCTTCTCTTTTCTTCCTCTTGTTGCTCGGGTTTGGAGAGGAAAAATGAGATGTTTTTGGTCAAATGCTTGGTCAATGGTATTTTAAAGAAGAAAATGGAATAGTGTTTAGATATTTAGGAATTTTGGAAATGACGGTTGCGTCCTTTTATGACTTTTGACTTATAAAACGAAACTCGATGCTCTTAAATAAATGTAAAGGTGATTAATAATTATTAATTGGCCTATTAATAATTATTAATGTCACCGAAGTGAATTTAAAGTATTAAAACGATTAAAAGAATAAAGGGCGAAATTAACTACTAAAATCAAAATTACTACTTTTAAATTAACCTTAAATACATAATTAAAATAAATAATTGAAATAAATAAAATAAAATAAATATTCAATTCAAAATAACGGGCCGTTACAGTCAACCCTCCTAAAAAGGGCTTTTCATCTCCGAAAAGTAAACTCAACATAACGAGCTAAAATAAAAGAATGATTAGCTCCAGAATTAAATAGAACAAAAGCCAAACGACCTGAAAATAATAAAGTATAAACCACTACCATACTGGTAGCTTTTCCTGATAATCCTAACTTTGCTACTATGTTGTGATGGATCTTATACGCCCTATAAAAGTGGCGTGAATCCAAGTTTGATCACAACATAGCATCTTGATGGAAGTGTGCATCTCCCTAATGGAAACTAGCACAACTATTTTAGTAAGGATGATCATATCCTTGTCGAGCTCCACCTCGAACCAGTTGTTGTTGTTGTTGATGTTGTTGCTTCTGCGGTGTCCCTTGACTGGCATCGTCATCTTCTGTCTTCTGCTCCTGAGAGGAAATTGGTCTGTGGTAGCTAGTTTTCTTTTCCTTTCATAATATGCGAAATCCAAGATAAGGATAACTCCTAAGCTTCCTTATTCAAATCTTGAATGAACTCCATTTCAGAGATCATTTCCTTTCTTACAAAGCAAAACTGGTGTCTGTCAAAACTTCGTAATCGTTAGTAAACAAAAAAGTTAATGGCTTCGATCATACTTAATTTTTTTGATGATAATAAATTCTTTTATTTATTGATAATTTCAAAATTTTGAAGTGACCGTGATGTAGAGCTCGAAATGAGGATTTCAAAACATAATGAATTATTCAAATCGGAATTTAAACGAATAAGTTATGACTAAAAAAAGTTTACGACATTGGAGGGGGAGGAGTCTCATTGACATAATTTAGAATTAAATGAGTGTAATTTGTTATTTTTAAACCATAGAAGGTGTTCATGCATTTGACCAAAACCACATGCGTCTCATTTTCATTTTACCATTAATATTAGGATAAATTGCGAATAACACCCTTTGTGGTTTCAGTTAAAATCATGAATAGCCTCTGTAGTTAAAAAAAATGGCAAATCACACTCCTGTAGTTGCAAATTATGTCAATAAGACCCTTCCCCTCCAATGTTGTAAACTTTCTTTTAGCCATAACTTCTTTGTTTGAACTCTGATTTCAATGATTTAAGATGTTTTGCAATCCTCATTTCAAGCTCTACGTTATGGTCACTTCTAACGTTCAAAATTGATAATAAATAGTTTATTATCATCAAAATATTATGTATGATTGAAGCATTAACCTGTTTGTTTACTAATTATTTATAAGTTTTCAAGTGACCATAATGTAGAGCCCGAAATGAGAATTCCAAAACATCTTGAATCATCCAAATCGGAGTTCAAATGAAGAAGTTATGGCTAAAGGAAGTTTACAACGTTGAAAGGGAGGGGTTTTATGCATAATTTGAAACTACAAGGGTGTTATTTTCCATCTTTAAACTATAGGAGCTATTCATGATTTTGACCGAAACCACAAGAGTGTTATTTACAATTTACCCTTACTATTATTATTTTAAAGGTAAAATGAAAATAAGCCCCATGTGGTTTTTGTCAAATGCATGAGCACCCCCGTGGTTCCAAATTATCTCAATGAGACTTTTCTCCTTTAACGCCATTAATGTTCTTTTAGCCATAACTTCTTCATTTGAACTCTGTTTTGGATGATTCAAGATATTTGGAATCTTCCTTTCAGGCTCTAAGCTATGGTCTATTCAAAACTTTTAAATCATCAGTAACCAAAAGCGTTAATGGTGTAAATCATACCTAGTATTTTGATGATAATAAACTATTTTATTTATTAATGATTTTGAAATTTTGAAATGACCATAACTTAGATCCCGAAATGAGGATTCTAAAATATCTTGAATCATTCAAATCAGAGTTCAAACGACGAAGTTATGGCTAAAAGAAAATCAATGTCGTTGAAGGGAAGGGTCTCATTGAAATAATTTGGAACCATAGGGGTATGTTTTCCATTTTCAAACCACATGGGATGTTCATGCATTTGACAAAAACCACAGGGTTCTTATTTGTATTTTACCCTTATTTTTATCAATTTATGTGTTAATATGAGATTTGATGGACGAATGAAAATGTATTGTAGAACAAGAAGGTCGATCTTAGTTATTTAAATTAAACTTTAAAGTTTAAGGAAATGTATATATAAAAAAAAAAAAGAGAATAGTTTTTATTTATTTATTTTAGTAATAAGATTTTGAGGATAAAATTAATATAATTTCATTCTTTGATTTAATTTGAATAATAAGATAATAATAGTGATTTAATTTCATTAAGAAAATTAGCTTTAGTGAAAATAGGTTTAATTTAGATTGTTTTTATGTGATAAATTGGATTTTTTTAAATTATATTTTTAATAATCTTATATACGTGGAATCCTTTTTTGGATAGTAAAAAAAGTTGTTGTTATTTGAGATTTTGATTTGAAATGAAAGATTTGATTTTATCAAAAAAAAAAAAAAAAAGAGTTATAGATGTTATTGATTTTTGAAAAATTTAAGATGAGTTTGTTTTTTTATTTGGAAAAAAATAATTTTTGAAAAAGGGGCTCAAGATTAAGCAAATTATTAACGATTTGATTGGATTTAATTTGGGTATTTGATTGGAATAATTTGGGTATTTGATTGGCAATCAAAACCAATTTAAAATCATTTTCTTTATTTGCCAACTCAAACAACTCTTTAAATACCCAAATCAACTCAATCAATAATGGAAAACGTAGAAAAGAAAGAAGGAAAAGTGGAAGGAATTTGGGAAAAACTATCTCCATATCGTTGTCAAAAGCCCTTTATTTTTTTTTCTCTTTAGCATTCACCATCCCACCATAACCTCCAATAATCCTCCATAATCTCAAAAAAAAGAAATTCAATGGGCTACAAACACCAAATTAAATTTGTTCAATCATAACAAAACTCCAAAACCATACATATTAGATATCATTAAATAACCCATAAAAAACTCTTACGATCTCCCCTTTGCCTATTTAAATATATTTTGTAAGTATCTCTATTGAAGTCTTTAATTTGCACGAGAAAACCATATGAAAATTGGTTATCCTTTTATTGTCATTTGTTTCACGATCGTGAGAAGTTGGAAAAGTAATTTGGATAGCGGGTTTTGTTTTATATATATATACCATGATGCTAAGGAATAAATCTTTTAGTTTTGCCTAATGTTTACATGTTATGATATGGCCTTTTAGATAAACTATGATTTTCATATAACGTTTGCCAAGTGAAAATGTTGATTATAGCATTTTATTTTTTTATTTTCTCTTTTTGTTTTATCTAAAAAAAGGAATATTTTAAATTGTTTTTTTACGAAGTATAATTTGTGTAATTAATTACTTAGACATTTTGGTTTATACTAACTTATTATTTTTAATTGATAGGATCAATAAGAGAATTTTATTTATTTATTTAAATCTTATTCATATCATTCAATATTTAAAAAAAATTTTAAAATTAAAATAATTTGCTCATTTAATAAAAATAGGTTTATTTATGGGGAATTGATTTTGGAATGCTTAATTGGATGCTTTAAAATTTTAACACTCTTAATTTCTTAAAAAATTAATTAAATTTCATGAAGTATTTATATATATAATCAATCGTGCACAATATTTAGATTTGCATAATTATATTGATCTAATTATGTAATTGATAATTATACATATTCATACTTTTCTTTTGGGAATCTTCCATCCATAATTGAAAGTTATACATAATTATTAATTAAATCTAATTAGAAAATATTAGGTTAAAATTTAATTAAAAAAAATTAACAATTAAAATTTAAAAAAAAAAAAATTGGAATTAATTAGGATACTAATTTTCCAAAAAGCATAAAAATTAACAATTAAAAAATAAAAAATAAAAAAAAACAAAATTGGAATTAATTAGGATACTAATTTTCCAAAAGCATAAAAATTAACAATTAAATTTTGAAACAAAAAAAAAAAGGGGTCCAAAACGTTGAAATTATAAATAGTTAAAATTTCCCAAGTTAGAATTGATATTCTTCATTAATAATAAAAATTTTAAAAAAAAGATAATAATCCTTTAATCATAATAAAGTCCATATATATTTTTAGAAAGATTTTAATTCAAGATAAACTTTAAATAATAATTTTTCATAAAACACCAAATTCTAAAATTAAAATAGTCCAAAGATGATTTTCAAATAAAACTTTCCTATGATGGAGTTTAAGAATGATCGTGGATATTGATCAATTATATTTCCTAGGAATAAGAAGTTTAATCAAGGGAATAACCGAGATTAAATTCTTTATAAAACTTTTTTCTAAAGAGTCATCAACCAACTATAAAATCAAATTAGCCTTCCAATTACTAGGGTATTAATCAATAAAATATTAGACATTTAAAAATAAAAATTAAAAAATCATAGTGTGTTAAAAGATAAAAAGGCTTTAGATATTAAATAACAAAGATAATAAACAATGTTCGTTTTTCAAACGAACTTAATAGGATGCTTTTTCCTTGCCTATGTGTGAATAAACTCCAAAACCTACCATCAAACGTTATCGAACCCATCCTTAACTTGGAGACTAGGTGACTAATCACACAATGCCTTAAAACCAATGATTAGTGGCCATTACTATTATTCTCGTACGCTATCACGTAGCGACATGTATTTATGAACAAGAAGGTCGATCTTAGTTGCAACATAAATGAAAGTAAAGTTTAAGTGCAACTTGATGAAAGAATTGTTGCATGTTCATTGCAATTTCGGTCCAATCTTAGTCAAAATGCATGTTCTCGATCTAATCTTTGTTGGAATTATTGTATGTTGATCACATTGAAATGCATAATCTTAATCCAATTTCAAAGTGCAGAGTCTTGGAATAATCTCAGTCTCAAATTTATATGAATACCATGTTTTCCAAATGTAAGGATAAAAATATACAGTCATATTGAAAGGGAAAACAAATTCTTAATTCTCTAAATTTATTTGGGGTGAAAGTTTATCACTCCTTTATTTTGCCAAAAACAAAACCTAGTGAGTTATAGTTGTTACATATATTTTAATAAATATAAAATAAAGTTTATCACTCCTCTATCATGACCTCTTACATGATAGATTTTTCAAGATTAATTAATAATAAACATACTGATGTCCATTGAGTCTGAAACTTGTGAATACACGAACCTTCTACAAATTATGTTGGGTATCTCTTCCTTCCGGAAAGAACACCCACAATGTATATACCCAAATAAACTCAATCTATAATGAGATGTAGAAAGACTGGTAGATGTAGGATGTCTTGTGAAGGATGGACCCTCACCCTTTATATAGTCGATAAAACAAAAAGCCCCCATTAAACCTTTACGTTTTACGTACGGTGACCACTCAAATTTTCCACACGTTATGTCAATTGAAATCCAAATTCAATGGGCTACAAAACCGATCACATTAAATTTGTTCAAATAAAAAAAGAAACAACCATAATATTAAATATAATTAAATAACCCATAAAAAAAACTCTTACAATCTCCCACTTGGGCTATTTGAATATATTTTGTAAGTATATTATGTAATTCTTTAATGCACAACCATATGTTGTTTATCTTTTAGGGGCCGTTTTTGAATCCTTTTGGATTTAAATACCATGGTAAAGTAATTTGGATTTTTCAATGTTTGTTTTTTACAGGATCCCTGGACACCAGGCATCTCAAAAGTCACGCAAACTTCGGATTCCCATGTTTATTAGAATTAGATACTTTGAAAAACATGGGTTGTCTAGGATTCCAATGAAAATGTGATTGAATTATGACATTTTTATTCCTTTTTAGGTTCTACTCTTTTTTGTTATTATTATTACATTATTTTAAATTATATTTTTAGAATAAAAATATTGTATTCCAATAATTAGAAATTTTGCATAATATCTAACTAAATATTATTTTTATATTGAGTAGGATACAAATTAAGACAATTTTTTTTTTAATTTTTGGATCAAAATTCTTTAATTTATATAATTTAAATATTTAATTTTAATTTTAAAATTAAAATAATTTGCATTTATTAAACAAGTCTATCAATCAAATTTATTATAAATTAATTTCTTTAACATTTTTAACACTCTTATATTTTTTTTCATATTTAATTATATTTCATCAACTCTTTTACTTTCTAATTTTTATTTTATTTAAATAAATCAATTCAATGATCTAATACTAAAAAAAATTATATATAGAATAAATTTTATTTTTATTATGTAATATATTAATCAACGGTTCAATATTAAATTAAACTAGAATTAGAATAAAATTAAATTAAAATTATTAAATGAATACATGAAATTTTTTATAATAAAAATCATGTAATTTAAATATTTTATTAATATGAATTAATCTATACACATAAAAAATACAAGAAATGTAAATATTAATTAGAAGTTATTATATTAAATTTTCTACATAAATGTTGCACAGTTACCTAAATATTCTTAAGCATTCATCTAAAATTTTTGCAAAACAAACACAATAATCTAAAAATACCAGGCATCTGGATTCCGGACATCTGAGATTCCGAGCATCTTAAGATGCCAAGTATCCAGATTCCTTATAAACAAACGGCTCCTTAGACTTTCTTTTATTTCAATATGGTCCATTTCTTATGTTAATAAGAAACCAAAGCGGGTTTTGTCAACTTACATTTCTATTTCCAGTTAATCCTACTTTATTCTTTATGATAAAACACTGATCCTTTATATGTAATAAATATATTACATGCAACAAGATAATAGGCTCAAGATAGGAGATAAACTGAAATAGTTCATTTGTATAACTTTTATTCAAAAGAGTCATAAAACAACATAAAATAAAATTACTCCCATTTAACTAGGGCATCATCAAGAGAAACAATATCCATATAAGCAATATGCTCATGAAAAATCTTAGGTGTTAAAGCCTTCGTAAGTGGGTTTGCTAGCATATCATTAGTTTCCAAATGTTCTATAGTTATCCAATAATTTTGAACTCGTTCTTTCACAACAAGAAACTTAATATCTATGATTTTTTCAAGCTTCTATTGTGATTAGAATACAAAACTGCTGAATTATTGTCACGAAAAATCTTGAATGGCCTCTTAATATTGTCAACAATTCGTAATGCAGTGACAAAGTTTATTTGCCATATACTATGGTAAGATATCTCATAACAAGCTACAACTTCTGCTACCATTGTTGAAGGAGCTATAAGTGTTTGCTTAACACTTTTTCAAGAAATAGTCTTTCCTGCCATCATATAAATCTAACCCTCGTTTGAAAATCGCTTTGGGTTTGACATTGGGTTATAGATTCGTAATTGCATATTTGAATTCATTTCGAAGGGATTAGATGTTATCAAAACCTCGATTAGTATAGCATGAAATCCTTATTTTTTTTGTAAATACCCTCAAAACGTGTTTCAAGTTGCCAACAACTGAATCATGCCAGAGATTTCTTAAATATCCGCCGAACACTCCTCATTAAATGATATATCTGGTGCATATTCCGACTTGCATGCATCACTCGTTGTTTAATCATTAATAAGGAATATTTTACATCTCTTTTCGTTGAATGTCATTTTTAGGGCATTGAACCAGACAAAATTTGTCTCCTTTAGTAACTTAGGAGCAAGGTCAATCTTTTAATTAAGGTGAAATAGTTAGGATTTAAAGTAATTATAATCAATATAGTTGTTTTGTGACAAACTCAAAATAACATTAGAATGAATCTCAGAGTAAAGTATTTGGATTCCTTCGGATTTCAAAATGTTTTGATAGGAAATACTTGGTCTCGATGTAAGCCTCGAAACTTAAACGATACTAAGTTAGATAGAATGTCATTAACATATAACACCTGGAAAGATAAAGTTGTTCCCACTAAACTTGTGATAAAGATTGGTTAATAAAACATTAGCCTCAAAACCAAATGAAGTAATTATATTGTGAAACTTGTAATACCATTGACGAGAAGCTTGTTTAAGGCCATAAATGAATTTATTTAATTTACATACCATAAACTTTGGATTACCAGACAAAAAGTGTTCTGGTTGTACCATATAAATAGTTTCATCAATGTCACCATTGAGAAATGTATTTTTTACATCCATCTGATGTAGCTCTAAATCAAAATGAGCTACTAGTGCTATAATAACTCTAAAAGTACTTTTTTAGTACTCTTGGAAAAAGTCTCAAATAAATCTATGTCTTTCTTCTAAGAAAAGCCTTTTGCAACAAGACATGCCTTATATATTTCGGTATTGCCCTTTGATTCCTTTTTGGTTTTAAATATCCATTTACAACCAATGAGTTTTTTTTTTCCCAATAGGCAATTCGACAAGATCCCTAACACCATTGTCACTCATAGACTTCATCTCATCTTGCATAACTTCAATCCATTTATTAGATTTAGAACTTTGTAAGGCTTGTCTGAGGTTGATAGGATCATCCTCTGTTAGGACAATATTGTCCTCATGTTCTTGGAGAAATAATATATAGTCATCTGGTATAATACTTCTCATTTTTATGCATTTGATAGTCTTGAAAGAGAAACTAGATCATTGTTTTGCAAAGTTTAAATATTTCTCTTCAAACTCATTATGAAAGGTTTAACGTATTAACCCCCACAAACTCAACATCTTCAAGAAGATCTTGCATTTCCCGATCTGAAAAAGAATGATCTAGAGGTGGGAACTTATAAAACTTGTATGAGTTAGCTAATTGGAGCCAATAAAATAATAGTTTACTTTTCTTGAGCCTAGTTTAGTTTCACATGGCCTATAAGGTCGAGCCTCAGTTGGACAACCCCAAATGTGTAAATGCATTATGCTAGGCTTTTTACCAGTCCAAAGTTCATAAGCGGTTTTAGGTACTGCTTTACTAAGTTCTCTATTTAATGTATTATTTTGATGAACTTTAAGAACTTTAAGAATTGTATTTGAGTCCCAATGAGTCTAACCTTGATGTATAATATGATTGCAAAACTAAAATGCATAAAAGACTAAAGTAACCCATGATTTTATTAGATGAAAATTAGGATGTAAACGGGTTTTCGGCATGCCAATTCAAAGAGAAGCACGCGATTTTTCGTAAATTGACTCTTGGTTTTGTGTATTTAAGATATCCTAAAAGTGACGTCACCTATTTATAGGAAAAACAAGGCCTCAAAATTTTTTTGATTATCTTTTTAATTATCAAATAATTAAAATATATCTTATTCTAAAATATATTTTGAATAATTAAGATATAATATCTTATTCCATAATAAGATAATCCCAGTCACAACGTAATTGCGACGCGGAGCGCTAACGTCCAATTTATAGGCCTCTTTATGAAAAGGAAAAATTTGGAGTCGCCACCAACCAAATTTGGGTGTGATTGGTCACCTAATTACTAAAAATTGTCTACGAAAGCCAGATCGGGTTCGGGAGTCATTTATGCATAGGGAAGGTACTAGCACCCTACGACATCCATTTAAAAAACGGTTACCTTAATCTTATCTTATACTATCTAATTTTTAATTATTGGTCCTTAATTTAACTAATTTGTGAAAAGATTGATTTTAATTTATGAAAACAAATGTCTCATTTAAATCTTCTCTTAGCATCAAGAATGATGTAAGTTCAAAGATTGTTTGAGCGGGGTTATGGCCGTTAATTGAACAAATATCGGAATTGAGAATTCCTCACCTAGAGAAATTGAGAATTGTTACTTCTCAAAATCCCATCATCGGGCTTGTATTTATATTTTAAAACGTTTTTATTATTTTTTATTCAAAATACTCCTTTTTTATATTTTAAAATAGTAAGTCTAATTTGTTTGATTCTTATTAAATAAAAAAGAGTAATCTTGAATTAACATTATTATAAGATATATGTTTTCTTAATTTTATCAGAAAAGACTATAAATTAAAAACACGTTAATTAAAAATTATTTTGAAATTGTATGACCAACGTTTAACAACTATAAAATGATATGTTAAATTCATTATGCTTAAAAATCTTTAACACAAATCAATGCAGACACATGCTTCTGACATATAAACACAATGGACTTGACAAAATACTAAGTTGATAATAATAATAAAAAAACATTGGTTCTTTACAACAACATATCAAATAGTCTATAAAAATACAAAGAGAAAAGAAACAACAAAGTGGATTATGAAACTCAGTAAAAGAAAAGTTTTATACTTTACTTTAATTTTCATAAATGATGGGTGAGATTAGCATACCTTTATGCTTCAAATTATGATGAGTCGTAGTCCAAAATTTCGGCAGAATTTATCTTTGAGAGTATAAATTGATTCGAAAGGAAATATGAATATGTTATCGGGGTTTTGGTGGTGAGAGAGGGAGTAGGGTATTGAACGTAAAAAGTGAAGGAAGAAAGGTTTAGAATGGCTTTGATTGGGGAGAAAATTCAACTTCTATGCTTTTCTCGTATTTCTACCGTGTTTCTTCTGTGTTTATTCTAAGAGGGAGGGCTCTTATTTATAGCCAAAATTAGAGACATTTAAAATAAATTGAGATAAACTTAAGATAATAATAGATAATACTTAGAGATTAACTCAATCTAAATCAAATAATATCTCTACAAATTTATTTAAATTTATCTCAAATCCTATTTATCTTTGACCATTTCAAATTAATTTAAAAATTAGCTACCTTATCTCTACAAAAATTTAAAATAACAATTTTTAAAATAAATAAAATAAAAAATTATTTTATATTTAAAATTAAAAGCCAATTTTATTTTTGAAATAAAAATTGTCTTTATCATTTAAATTTAAAACAAAATTAAAATCTAATTATTTTTAAAATATAAAATTAATTTTATTTTTTAGAATAAAATTATTTTTATTTTTAAAACAATCAAATTTTATTTTTATTTCAATTTTGCTTTATTTTAAAAATAAAAAATTAATAAATTTGGTATGGACAAAATACGGTATCTACAATCCCATATCTTTTATTTAAATTAATCTTTATTAATTTAAAATAATTATTCTATATCTTAATCATTAAGATATTTCATATATGTTAAATAAAATAAAATGCAAATAAATGGTTAATATTTAACCAATGGGGTGTGTGACCCTACCCGTGGGTCACACGCCCATCATGTCATCTCCATGACAATATTGGGCATTTTATTTTCCTTTTTATTTAATAGAACAATTCCATTAAATAAATAAATAAATAAAATTCCTTTTATTTATTTCCTCTTTAATTTGACTTCTTCAAATTAAATATTTAAATAGACTCCTCTATTTAAATTCCCTATTAATTTTTTACAACTTCAAAATTAATTTAATTAAATAGACCCCTCTATTTAATCTCTCTATTTTATAATTAAATAGACCTAAATAAAAAGACCTTATTTAATTTCACCATTAATTAAATAATTAAATAGACTCATCTATTTAATTTCATTTAATTAATCAAATAGACTCCTCTATTTGTATTTTCCTTAATTGATTTGACAACTTCAAATCAAATGCTATATAAAATCATTTTTCCAAAGAAATTAATCATCATTAGTTTATGTTCTCAATTACATGCGTTAACTCGGAGGACTTAATGGACTTATAGGACTAAGCTCCAATGATCTAGAATTACATTGATTGAACTCCTTCAATTAATTAATTCTTATTCATTAACTTCTAGATAGCTCCACTAAATATCTAGAGTTGCACTCTTAGTCATATAGACATAGTTATGTCCATTGGCTAATATCATTAACTACACTTTGATCCTTCACAAGTTAGTTCGTATCCATGGCTAGGTATTTACACCATATTAACCTCCATGATACATCTTGTTTCTTAAGCCCAACTGATTCTCCAATGAACAACCTTACATAATCTTCATTATGCGTCTTTACCTTTTCCTTAATCAGAGGAATATGAGGCCCCGCTATTCAAGACCGAATCATTCCATAAGAGAACTACTTATCTATTTTCCTATATGGAAAAGAATGAATTCCAATTCTTGGGTAATTACGTTCCCAGCTATAAGCTAGGTGTAATCCCCAAAGTGGGAGACATATTGAGGGAACTATATCGAGTCACTCTCACCTATGCAAATAAAAGGTTTGTCTCTTGCGAACAGGAGTTCGTAATCCACTCAGGATTAAGATCAATTATACATGATCAACCGATTGATAAACGAAGTGTCTTTCTATAACGACTTTCCCAGAAGACAGTAAGTTTATCTTAGTTCAGTCTACTACAATCTCTATTGCAGCAACACCCCCACTTACATGTCTCTACATGAGTGATCTAGATGAGATCACTTGTGCCAATTCACAAGTGGGTCGTGTTAGTGGTGTTACCAGAAATAAGGCACTCAACCTTTATTCATATACCATAGACTATTTGAGTTACACTTGAGTGAATCTTCCCACATCCTATGCTCACTTTAAGTTATCATAAGGAACTCTGGATCTTATGATGGATTACATTTATTAAACTAATAATAAATGACAATGTAAATATTACTAATTAATAATTCCTTTATTTATTAGGCAGAAACCCCAGCATATATAAACTGCAGTTTTTAATGTCTCTCCCCAAAAAGAATCTGGTAAAGAACAATGACTAACCATACTTCTCACCATTTCCTTAAGTGTTCTATTACGTCGTTCACCAACACCTTTCATTCTAGGTTTCCCATGCATAGTATATTGCCGGACGATTCTACATTCTTTAAGGAAAAGTGCAAATGGTATTGGGTGTTGTTCACTACATCCATCATATCTACCATAATATTCACCACCACGGTCAGATTTGATAGCTTTAATTTTCTTTCCAAGTTGAAGTTCAACTTCAGCTTTAAAAGATTTAAAAACGTCCAAGGTTTGAGATTTCTCATGCAATAAATATAGGTAGCAATATCTTGAGTAGTCATCTTTAAACGTGATAAAATATTATTGTCCATTCCATGAAGCCATAGGGAATGGACCAAATATATCAGCATGTATCAGTTCTAAGACTTGTTTAGTTATACCAGCTCCTAATTTTCTTTTGTTTGTTTGTTTCCCCTCAATGCACTCAATACAGACTTGGAAGTTTGTTAAATTTAGAGGATCTAGAATTCCTTCAAATACAAGCCTTTCAATTCTCTTCTTAGAGATATGACCTAAGCGTTAATGCCATAACATTACATAATTCTCAGTCAATTTTCTCTTATTACCATGTGAACTTGTATGTAAAGATACATTACAAGGAGTAAATGAGTCAAGCATATAGAGATTATCACTCATAGAACCACTACAAATAGGAATTGAATTTTTAAAGAGACTAAATTTATTATTTCTAAAAGAACAAAAGTAGTCTGATTTGTCCAAACGGGAAGCTTTAATCTGAATTAAACACCAATTTTGATTTCTATCCAAATTATAGAACGTATGAATGGTAAATCTACCCTTCAAAATAATTAATCCAACGAAACATCACGTAAGGTAGCTCTGATACCACTTGTTAGATATATTTTAATAAATATAAAATAATCTCATGACCTCTTACATGATAGATTTTTCAAGATTAATTAATAGTAAATATACCGGTGTCTATAGAGTCTGAAACTTGTGAACACACGAACCTTCTACAAATTGTGTTGGGTACTCGATCTTCCTTCAGCAAGAACGCCCACAATGTATATACCCAAATGAACTCAATCTATATTGAGATGTAGAAAGATTTAAAGGTAGATGTAGGATGTTTTGTGAAGGTTGGACTCTCACCCTTTATATAGTCAATAAAACAAAAGGCCCCCATTAAACCTTTACGTTTTATACGGTGACCACTCAAATTTTCCACACGTTATGTCAATTGAAATCTAAATTCAATGGGCAACAAAACCAATCACATTAATTTGCCCAAATAAAAAAAGAAACAGCCATAATATTAAATATAATTAAATAACCCATAAAATAAAAACTCTTACAGTAGTTAGTGTATTTCAACTTCCACTGTATCACAATATTACAACTGTGAAATTTTTTGGATTAGATTAAAGATTCAGTCCGGTTAAGACTAATATATTAAAAGATAAATGCATATACTTTTTTTTAATATTATATTAAATTTGAAAAGGGAAGATTCGAACCTTAAATGTCTAATCAATTGAACTATATTCCGATGGATAGAAATACACATTTTTTTAATAACAAAATAAATAATTTTTTTTATCGAACATGGCCTGACAGTGAAACCCAAATTCTAAAAAATAAAATATTTTTCATGACAACCACTATAAATAGTGGGCATCAGAATCATTTTTTTAATATGCATTGAAATCAATTATTGATCACAATAGAACCATAACCACTATAAAATTTTTTTCTTTCTCTGAATATAACTTTTAACTTAAATATTAAAATAATTTTTAAGTACTTAAAAATACAATAGTCTCAAATTTTACATTCATAACATGACTTAATATTATAGAATCATATATATATATATATATAAGTGGATCTATCTACTTATTTAGCATAATATGAATAGCCCAAATAAAGAAATGAATACGAGTTCTTATATGTAATTTAATTTTTTAGATATTATATTAAATGAGGAGAGGGGAACGAACCTTCGACATCAATGAGAAGTGAATAAGTACATAACCACTTGAGTTATGCTCATGTTGACTTATATGTAACTATTTTGATAAAGAGAAATTTTATATAATATTTATTAATAGGATTTATATAAGAGAAAAAAAAAATACATATCATATAACACAACTTTAATTCAAATAACATATTACTTTCAATAAAGTAATAAAACAATATATAATGGTTTTAAAAAAAATATTTAATTAGCTTTTATTACTTTTGTTAAATTTTTTATTTTAAACTGAATAATTATCGATCTAAATAAATTTTAAAATACTAAGGCACTGACTTTATAAGTTAATTTTTAATTTAATTTAAATAATTTGTTTCTTTATTTCCAAAAAAAAAAAAGAAAAGAAAAAGCCAGCTTAGTGGATTGATACAAAATCCCATTAATTCCGATGGCTAATCGGGGAAGTACTCTGATATGCCAATAAAAATCTTCACCACGTATACAAATCCGCATCTGGCAAATTTATTCCCATCGGACGGTCATAATTTCCACATCTAAAGCTAATAAAAGCGAGTAATTATTAATCGCCAAATCAGGAGCGTGGCCACCACTGTCAAAGAATTTTATTTATTAAAAAAAAGTCAGAGACAGAATTACTGACTCCCATCCCGGCCAGCGATTGTCGTGTGGGAAAATTTCGTCTCGGAGAAAGGGGAGAGGAATATATAGATTAACACGTGCGGCGGCGGCGGCGCGACGGCGGCTGTAAATCTTCTTCTTCTTCAATTTCTGTTTCTGAAAGAGAAAAGCTATGGCGGAAGATGTTCGGTGTTGTGAAACGGAGTTTTTTTTGTACATTCTGGCAATTATAGGCCTTGTAGCCTTCGCTGGACTTATGGCTGGCCTCACTTTAGGCCTTATGTCTCTTGGTCTTGTTGACCTTGAAGTTCTTATCAAGTCTGGACGCCCTCAGGATCGGAAACACGCCGGTAATTTCTCTTATTAAACTATGGAAATTCGGTAGCTGAAAATTTAATTTCGTGATTATTTCTGGCGGCGTATGTGATTGTTTAATCTGAATGTTCTTGATTATCTCACGGACCTTTTTATTGTTTGTTTAATTACTATTAGTTCAGAATAATCAGCTGCAGGATTTGTATAAGTGATGTTATGTAATTGTAATTCTCTTTAGGAACTGGGTACTAGGGTCGTAATTAGGGTAAGTTTGGTACTTTGATTAATTGTTGTTTTTTTTAATATAATCAAAAGTATTTTTTGATTATTTCATTGTTTGCTTCCATAATTTCAACAGATTACTAATAAAGATATATATTTAAAAGCCAAATGCTTATTGAAGTTGTCCCCTAGTCAAATACTTAGAGCCAGAAGTACTTATTCATGGGTTTTTTTTTTTTTTTTTTTTTTTTAACTTTCCTTCAAAACACTTTTAAATTAGTGCTATTCATGAAAATTGACCACCTCAAACATGCTTGTATATGGACATACTTGCCCGGGAATTTTGTCTTATTGCCTACCTTCTCATTCAGAAGTAGGAACTGAGAGCACTCAGTATGACTGGACCAGTGTTTAGAAACTTATGCAGCGGGTTTCATGCCCATGGGATTACCTGAAGTAGTATAGTAATAGTCTGATTTATTTTGCAGCTAAGATATTACCGGTGGTAAAGAATCAGCATCTTCTACTCTGCACACTTTTGATTGGTAATTCCTTAGCGATGGAGGTAAATATTTAAATATTTACTGATTATTATTTGTGGGGTCGGCATAATTTTCTAACTACATCTAACAATTGTTTATGTGTCCCCTGTAGACTCTGCCAATATTCTTAGACAAGATTGTAGCTCCTTGGGTAGCAATTCTTGTATCAGTTACTCTTATCCTCATGTTTGGGGAGGTATGTATTAGGAGACAAATTTGAGTAGTTTGTGCAATAGGATATAATTGGTTTAATGTGACATAGCATGACTGCAGATATTGCCGCAAGCCATCTGTACGCGTTATGGATTGAAAGTTGGGGCAATAATGGCGCCTGTTGTTCGCATCCTTCTTATGTTGTTCTTTCCAATTTCATATCCAATTAGTAAGGTAAAACTAATGGGACTCTGTACATTTCCCTATACCCCTTCTAAGTTCCAATTTGTGAAGGCAGTAAGATAATAGTTCTGTACACGATGATTACATTTAATCTATAAAAAAAGACCATGATAACATGAATTTGGGGCACTCATTTGAATATATGATTTGTCTGCGGGCAATCAATGATTTCTGCTGAGCTCAAGTTTTTGGGTTTTTCCCCATCTATCAACCACTTTAATGCTCCCGTTTGGGTTACAAGCCCTCACTACAGAGCTCAGCAAGTTTTTGGGTTTTTTGTAACGAAGAAATGTGTTTTCTCTGTTCAGGGACTAGACTGGATGTTGGGTAAAGGACATGCTGTCCTCTTGAGGAGAGCAGAGCTTCAGACTTTTGTAAACTTTCATGGCAACGAGGTTTGTTAATCAACTTGGGCATGTATCATGAGTCATTATTTGCATGAATTAATGTACTAGCAATAGAATTTTATTTTGAGTATCTATGTATCTCTAAGTCTAAGGTAACACTGTCCTTGCGGCTTTTGTGTGCTCTGAATGTCTTTCTGCTCTATTCACCATTATCTGATGGATTTTGGTGTGTATAATCCATGTTATTCCAGGCAGGAAAAGGTGGAGATTTAACTCATGATGAAACTACAATTATCGCTGGAGCACTTGAATTGACTGCAAAGACAGCAAAAGATGCCATGACTCCCATATCAAATGCTTTTTCTCTTGATCTAGAAGCAAGTCTTGATTTGTGGGTTATTTATTCTTGTCTTTGTTTAACATGATTTGCACGTAGTTCCTTTCTTCTAAAGCCTTTTTCTGTATGTGGGCAGGGAGACACTCAATGCAATAATGACAAAAGGTCATAGTAGAGTTCCTGTTTATTCCAGAGATCCAACAAATATAATTGGACTGATTCTGGTAATTCATTTGCATCTTCCCTAAATATTATAGAGAAATACATAGTAGGTTCAAATGAATCCTCTTTCTTGCTCTCAATTTCACGTCTCCCTAACGCCAGAAGGATAATGAGAGCTGAGAAATAACCGAGAAATGGAAAGAGAGAGTTGTGAGGTCCCTCTTGCTTCTCGATTCTTAGATATTAGACCTCAGTAGCAGGGAACTGTTACTTACTGTGCAGTTTTTAGGACAGAGGAATTTAAGCACTGAGGTCTGTTATGGGCTACAGACTATTAACTTTGTAAACGAAGGAGCTTGGCCAAGCCAAGTTGTTTTCATATAAAACTGTGACCAAAACCAACTTGGAAGCCTAACAGGCAGGCATCACTTATTTCACTGACACACCTCTGCACATGGGTCACTCCCATATAACTTTCTCTGTTAATTGGAGAGAGTGGAGGTTGATGTAATTTTTTTTTCTACTCAAAATTTTAGTTGGTTCGTTATTGGGCTATGATATTATACGAGTTGACTGATCGCAGATGTAGAAATGATATGTAGTATTAGCATATGCTCATATGTTCCATCCTTGACATTTTGCAGGTTAAAAATCTTTTGACTGTTGATCCAGAAGATAGAGTTTCCCTTAAAAAAATGATCATCAGAAAAATTCCACGGTATGAGAGTATTTGTTGCTTAGATTTATGAATTCAGATGAAAAGATCCAATTACAGTTTTGGACTTCCTTTGAAGTGTGAAATAAGCTTTATCATTTTTTCTTCCTCTACAACTACAGGGTTTCCGAAGACATGCCTCTATATGACATTTTAAATGAATTTCAGAAGGGGCACAGTCACATTGCTGTTGTATTTAAGAAGCATGGTTATCAATATGAGGCATTGCTGAAAAAAGGTGGGAATACCCAAAGCAACAAATAACTATTATTGACTGACCAAGTAGACATTCGGTTTTGTCTGGGGTGTGGGAATTTTACAATAATCTTTAAATATTCAATTGTATAATATCCATTTATTAACAGCTCAGATATTTTTAACTCTTTGGTTGACATTCATATTCTCTTTTATTTTTTTTAAGTCATTGAGCTTCACCATTTTTTTTAATGATTCGTACTGGTATTCATTCCTTGGTTTACACTCTTCACTTCAGTGCCTTGAGTTGTGTTGCTTACATTTCATTGTTACATACCCTTAATGTTTCTGCCTAGTTGATTCTCAGATGATGGTGCTGAACTCGGTGCTGGTGTTGCTACTCAAAGTTTAGGTACTAAAATGGAGTTAAATGGTGCTCAAACAACTGCTGAAAAGAGTGGAGGCCAACAGACAAAGAAAAGTCCACCTGGCACTCCTGCCTTTAAAAAACGACACAAAGGTTGTTCATTTTGCATTTTAGATGTTGAAAATGCCCCTCTTCCTGTCTTTCCATCTAATGAAGAGGTGGTTGGTGTCATTACCATGGAGGATGTCATTGAAGAACTTCTTCAGGTATTGACAAATTCTCTGACTTTCAACAAAACATGTTTTTTTAGCATGTTGGGGGGTTATATAGCTATTCCTGTGGATTTGATCCACTGTGGCATCATCCTGTATATCAAATATTTCTTTGACATGATGGATGTTAGGAATATAATGTCTGGTGGTTAGCATCAGGATTTAAGACAGCCCTATTTTTGTATGGACATGATCTCCATGATTGGGGCAAAGTCATATGGTTTGTGAAAATTGCTTAGTTTAGGTCAGCCAAGTTACTGAAACAGGCCCAAATCATCCTATCTTAACTGTTATTCCATATCCATCTTATGTATCATATGCTTACTTATTTCAGGAGGAAATATTAGACGAAACAGATGAGTACGTCAATATCCACAACAGGTATGTCTCACTGGCTTAAGATAAACACGTGCATGCTTTCATTTCATTTCATGAACTAGCGTATACTAAGACTCGTGCGTCATGTTGCTCTTTCACAGACACTGCGTCATAACTGAGTCAAGGAATTTGGTTACATTTTGTTCTTAGTTATAATACATTTCATTTGGATGGATTTGCAGGTCAGTAAAATATAACAAATTTTTTTATCGATTGCAGGATCAAAATCAACATGCAAGCATCTCCAGAAAAACCAAGCGTCAATTCGACGCAGCTTTCCTCAAATGTAAATATATAACTGCATTTGTACCCCAGCACTGCCAGGGTCCTGATGAGCTTCCAGAGTTCTTCCAACTTGGCCATTGCTGCTCAACTCCCAGTTTTCTCTATGCAAGGTTTCAATACTCGGGTTTTTTCTTTGTTTAAAAAGATTTAAAGTAGAAGAGAAGCTGAAATCAAAATAGAGTTAGCTGAATCTTATTTATTTCTAATATCTATGCTTGCATAGAGATGCATGTTTTCTGCATCTATATTTTTCAAGGCCAAATCATTACGTTTTAGAAATGGTGTTTTTTGAATGTATAGGAAAGGAAACATATGTATTTAACTTCAATCCAAAGGAAGTCTATCGATTACAGGGTACCAGAAAATAAATTGGTGTCATGCTTATTTCAAAATGTCTCTTCACCTACCTGTATTTTTTTATTTTATCTAACGCCATCTGTTTCGAGTCATCTGGGGTGTTCCTTTTGTATATTTCATATTATCAACGAAAAAGTTTATTACCCAAAAAAATATTTTCAAACCACATTTACATGTGAACCACGAACTGAAAAACCTCATTAATTTTGTATGAATTAAGAAAGAATATAATGATGAGTAATGCAAATCTTGTTAGTATTGATCGTATTTTTAGTTATACATTGTTTGGAAAAGTTCTCCAAGGCAAATAATTGACATGTATTCTAAATGAATATTTTTTTTAGTCAATATTTTTTAAATCTCTTTCAACTCACAAGTTATTATCAATTTTTAAAAATTACAGTTCCCACATTCCCTCTCATCGTTATCATTTCTAAGCCACATTATGAGGATAGGAGACAATTATCCCTTTATTTTTGGTAAATGGAACTTTTTTTTATATGAAAATTGAAAATTTCAATACATTTTCTTCCCAAAATTACTCTCACTTAATTTATTAAAAGGTTTTATAAGAATTTTTATGATCTCTCATGTTTGGATTAAAAGGTTTTCTAAAAGTAAAAAAATGGCAATTTTGATAAGAGAATAAAATTTGAAAAAAAAAAGTCGTACATAAAAAGAAAAGTAAAAAGACAGAAATACACACATACATGCATTTTTTTTAGTTTTATTTAAATTAAGAAATTTTGAGGGCATCCGCCGATATAATTTTGCTGTGTGGGTCTTGCGTATCGATCACGTGCAGAATTTCAAGTAGGGGTCGGTTACTGAGAAGTCTTGAAAAATTGTTTAATGAATGATAATGTGCCAAATATGACTCTATTTTTAACTAAAATATGAATAATTTTAGGGGAATTATTAAAATAGGTGAAACAATATACAATTACTTATATAACACAACTTTAAGAAATTTATTAAAATAGTATATAAATTCTCTTCCTTGAAGAATTGACTTAATTTTACTATTTTATTTTTATTTAGATTGAATAATTATAATTTTTATTATTTTTTTAAGAACTAAAACTTATTAATTAATTGTGATGATTCATTGTTTTAATTTCAATAAATTGCTAAAAATAATTCTACTGATAATAAAAAATTAAAAATAATGATATAAATGGAAATAAATATCTAAAAAAAATTATTTGAAAATTTTAATTTTAATGAGATGAAAAAGAATAATTACATTAATATAGTCGTTAAAAAATGAGAAAACTATATTGTAACGGCCCATCCCCTCTTCTCCACGCGCGGTTATGAAAAGAAGTATAAAAGCTGCGTTGCACGCACTCAACGACACAGACACGAGAACGTTTGCTGCCGGTGTATTCCGTTCATTCCGCAACTCACTTGCCTGAATTTCAAAGTCCGCGAGCTCTTCCCACGCTTAGCTCTCTCAGCTGCCACCAAATCCCACTTCCCTTCTTTTTTTTTTTTTTTTTGAATTTTTCAGAGAGAGTATTCATCAATGAGAACCAATAGTTTAATAATATAATTTTCTACTTGAAAATTTCACTGTCTTCAACTTCTTTATCATTCACAATCCAGGATCTGGAAGAAGCTTCCAAGCCAAGTAAGCCACCAAAAAAATCTCTTCATTTGGTTGCCTTTTTCTTTTCTCAATCTGGGTCTTAGAGTTTACTTTGAATACAAGAATCAATAGCCAAAAGATTATATTTTTCACTTTGATTCAGACCATAACTTTGGATTTCCCAGCTGGGTTCTCTTTAATTTTTTTCAGATCTTTGTGTTTTACTTCAAATTTCTACTTTTTAATTGATGTAATTTAGTTTTGTTTGTCTCAATCTTGTTCTACTAGTTCATTTCATTGGCTGTCTCCTCTCTTGGGATTGGATATTAGTCTGTTCAGTGTTTTTATAATTCAGCAACTTCCTAGGATTGTGGGGGAATAGATGGCTTTAGCTCGGTTTGGTCGGCAAGCGAAACGTTCATATGGGTTCTGTGCGAAGATGACAGCAGTTGTTATTTTAGGCCTTTGTTTCATAATTGTCTGGTCTATCTTTGCTTCTCCTTCCGCTTCTGTAATTAGTCAGAGGGAAAGTTTCGACAACATTGGCCAACCCATAACAGGGAACACGAAAGTAAGCGATTTTGGAGCTCGAATTGATGGTAGGAAGAGAAAAGACAAGGATGAATTAAGTAAAGATAAGAAGGATAAGAAAGAGACAGTAAAATCTGATCGGGAAGGGAAGGATGTGAAGAAAATTAATGGTCCTGAATCTAAGTATTCGAGAAACCATGCACCTGAAAAAAAGCATGTAGCTAAGGAGAAAAATGAGAAGCATAAAGAGAATGGATCAGAGAATGTAATAAAAGAGAATCCGGAGTCAAAAGAATCTAATGGTGAAGATGCTTCAAACGAAAATGAAGAGGAGGAACACGAAGTGGTGGATGGTCAAGAAGAAGAATTGAATGATCGTGAAGTTGAAACAGATGGTGATTCGGTTGAGTTGTTAGATGAGGAACCCGAGGAGAGAATTGAGCCAAAAAGTAAAGGGAAAGAGGTCAAGAAAAAGGGTCCATTGTTTGATCCAAAAATTCATTATAGTTGGAAGTTTTGTCGAGCAAGAAGCAAACACAACTACATTCCTTGCATTGACACTGAAGCTGGGGTGACAAAACAGCAGAGATATCGGCATAGGGAAAGGATTTGCCCTAAGGTGCCTCCAATGTGCCTTGTGTCCCTTCCTCTTGACGGATATGGGCCTCCAGTGCACTGGCCAGAGAGCAATTCGAAGGTATATGAGAATGGCTAGGGTGTCATTTGTTCCGTTATAAACTCTCAGTTTGAGGATAAGTGGATTATCATCACGTTCTTTGTAATAATGGTTAACTTTTTGCAGATACTTTACAAGAATGTGGCACATCCAAAACTTGCTGCTTTTGTCAAGAAACATAGTTGGTTGATGGAAGTTGGAGAGTACCTTACATTTTCTCAGAATCATTCTGAGTTCAATGGTGGGGTAAATCACTATCTTGAGTCCATTGAAGAGGTAAGTTTTTTTTTCTAGCTTGCTAAAAAATGGTGTCCGTTCTTTCAGCAACCTATTTTTCAGGCTATGTGTTTTGGAAAATGTAGTTTAGTTAAATGAGTTTCCTGCTCTCTTCCATGTCTTACAAGCGATATAAGAAAATCTCGCATCAATTTTCACGTCCAAAGTTATTGGTTTAAGCTATATATGCAAGTCTATACGGTAAACTGAAAGTAGATGTCGAGAGAAAGCCATCTAGTCTCTTCGAAGCTTATGTGTTGAATGATAAAATGATGGGATTGACATTTGTATTATCCAAAGTTCGTTAGATTTTCACACTTGGATGTAGAGAAAATAATGCAACAAGATTATGGTGTTGTCTGGGAAGTACAATGCGAGGCAAACTTTTATATTTATTGACTTTATTATTCTGATGATTGTCAAAACTTCACAGTTCAATACAAAACTGTGTTTGTGGACAATCTCATATATCTCCGAGATGAGTATGCCATTCATTTTTTGTTTTTGCCCCTCTAGTAAAGATTTACAACATGTTTAGTTTCTTTAAGTATAGATGGCACTGTGCTTGCTAGACATGGGTTGTAATGTAAATGCATTTGACAGATGGTACCGGATATAGAATGGGGAAAGAATATTCGTGTCGTACTGGAAATTGGATGTACATATGCAAGTTTAGGGGCTTCTCTTCTTGACAAAGATGTTGTTGTGTTGTCATTGGGCTTGAAGGATGACCTTGTAGACTTGGCCCAAGTTGCGCTTGAGCGTGGATTTCCTACTGTGGTTAGCCCTTTTGAAAGTCGAAGACTTCCTTTCCCTAGTGGTGTTTTTGATGCTATTCATTGTGGGGGATGCAACATAAATTGGCATTCCGATGGTTTGAGCATTGTCCCTTGTCTTTCTTTTAATTTCATTCACTTCATGAGTAAAAGTATTCTTTAACAGACGTTTTTTTTTTTTCATTTGTTATCTTTTTTTTTTCACTTCAGGTGGTAAGCATCTTATAGAGATGAACAGAATTTTAAGACCTGGTGGATACTTTATTTTGTCCACCAAACATGACAACATTGAAGATGAAGAAGGTAAAAACATATAGGTTTTCTGAGTTCTCTCTGCATATTTTTTCTGTAATCTTTTAGTGTTATAGATCAATTCATTTCATTGAGATTCATATTCCTAATGCAAAAGCTGGTTGGTTTTCTATTGTGTATTATACTTTATTGAGGGATCTATTAAGGAAGATTCGATTGGATGTAGATATCCATGTTAGATATATTTTTGCCTATATATCCACACAATTCACTTCATATGTAAGGGGACACCGGGCCACCACAACTCCACATTGGTATGATATTGTCCACTTTGGGCCTAGGCCCGCATGGCTTTGCTTTTGGTTTCACCCAAAAGGCCTCATACCAATGGAGATGTGTCCTTCCCCTTATACACCCATGATCATTCCCTTCCCTAACCGATGTGGAATTTTGTTCTCCCTCAACAATCCTCCCCTCGAACAAATATCCACCGAGCCTCCCCTCCATCCGTCCACTCTATCCAGGCCAACCTCCTTTCTCCGGAGCACACCACCTGTTCGATAGAGCCCACCATGGATCGGGTCTCCGAGGCTCCTCACTTTGTTCAGCACCTGGGGATTCCACCCACATCGTTAGGATCGGGGCATGGCTATGATACCACTTGTTAGGGGACACCGGGCCACCACAACTCCACATTGGTATGATATTGTCCACTTTGGGCCTAGGCTCGCATGGCTTTGCTTTTAGTTTCACCCAAAAGGCCTCATACCAATGGAGATGTGTCCTTCCCCTTATACACCCAGGATCATTCCCTTCCCTAACCGATGTGGGATTTTGTTCGCCCTCAACATCATACAACCCTCAATTTATAGGTGAGTTTGAATATTGAAATAGAATATTTCAATAACAATTCACATGTCCATTTGTACCTTCTTGTGCTGATCAAATAATTCTTCTTCTTGCTTGCATCTCTTCTCTTTTGTTATTAAAAAAACATTTCTTTTTTTTTTTTTTTTTTTTTGCTATCCCTCATCTGCTGGAATGCTTGTAAATTTATCTTTTCAGCAATGAGTAGATTGACACCCTCAATTTGTTGGAATATTCTGGCTCACAAAACCGATGAAGTCAGTGAAATAGGTGTTAAGATATATCAGAAGCCTGAATCAAACGAAATATATGACTTGAGGAGAAAGAAGAATCCACCTCTGTGCAAGGAAAACGAAAATCCTGATGCAGCCTGGTAAATAAATCATGTTGAATGAGTGTGCTCTAGGGAAATTAAATATTCTGTGTTGGGTCTTCCTGTGCAGATTCTTATTTCAAATATGGTTTAAAAAATTGTTTTGATAGTTTGATTCAGTTCTCAAATAATTGAAACAGATGGAAATGAGACAGAAGAATAAATCTAGATAAATGACGGCTCGTTTCACATTTTAAAATTGGATTTTGACATATTAAAAGCAATCATGGGAAAAAAGTTTTACAATCATTGTCCATATCAAAGATGTAGTTATAATTGTATAGAGTAAGTTGGATTAATATACTCGTACTAGAGCACTTGCCTTTGTTTTCTGCTTTGATATAACGACTATTTATCCTGATTCTTCCTGTTTGAACAGGCATGTGCCTCTGAAAAATTGCTTACACGCTATTCCAGCTTCTATTGAACAGCGTGGAACAGAATGGCCAGAGGAATGGCCCAAGAGACTCGAAACTTTTTCCGAGTGGTTGATCAATGACAGAGAAAAATTAATTGCAGACACCAACCATTGGAAGGCGATTATTGAGAAGTCATATCTTACTGGAATAGGTATTGATTGGTCAAGTGTGCGAAATGTAATGGACATGAAAGCCGTTTATGGCGGGTATGTAAGCAAACTACTAAATACAATATATTTCCTCCTAAATTGAATGTTATTCTGCTTGGTTTATAACTTAAAATTGAAGTAGTAATAGCAACATGAATTCTATAGTTTGGTAAATGATAATGCTTCTATAGATTTCTTTCTTTATGCTAGCAATAGAAAATGAAAACATTAAGGAAATATGGCAGTTAATGTTGACATGCAAATACAGGTTTTCTGCTGCTCTCTCACAGCAAAAGGTTTGGGTGATGAATGTTATCCCAGTCCATGCACCAGATACGCTTCCCATAATTTTCGAACGTGGTCTAATTGGCATTTATCACGATTGGTGTGAGTCTTTCGGTACCTATCCGCGATCATATGACCTTCTACATGCTGATCATTTGTTCTCGAGACTTAAGAACAGGTGAGACATTGGACATTTCCTATTTTTCTTACCACCATTGTTTGTTTCTTAGAACTCTTACAAGGAAAATCCATACACCAACCTAAAAACGACATCTCATATTTTGCTGAAGTTTGTTTGGATTTAATTACTTGGACATTTCAATGATATAATCTCCTTGATCTTAGAGACCATTTGATGGCCTTAAAGATTCAGAGTCATACCCTAAAAACAGTAGTATCAAAGTAATCCATGATGTTTCTGACTGCTTTCAGTTTTCCCTACTGCATCTTACCTTTTCACACTAAACAACATCGTTGCAGGTGCAAGGAGCCAGCCTCAATCGTGGTTGAGATGGATCGTATATTACGACCCGGAGGTTGGGCAGTTATACGTGAGAAACTAACGATCCTAAATCCATTAGAAGGGATACTCAGGAGTCTGCATTGGGAGATCAGGATGAGTTATTCTCATGGAGAGGAGGGAATCTTATGTGCCCAAAAGACCATGTGGCGGCCTTGACAAGTTTTCAAGTGAAGCCTCTTTGTTCAAATAGTATGCTCAGAGATGAAACAAATTCCACTTTCACCATTGCAGGACCTGAATTCAAGGTCTTGCTCCATAGAAGAAGCAAAAGAGATAAGCTTTTGATCCTTCTGTTTTATATGATTGATGTTTCCTTTGAATATTATTGGCTAATTGGGAAAAGAAAATTGCATTGATTGATGGGATTGAGGTGTAAAGAGGGTTATGAAGGGGGAGAGATTTTTTTGGGTCCTGAAAATTTAAATTGTAAATTTTTCATTACTTAATCTTGTGTTGTTATCACTGATAATTCACATGAAACCTTAATTTTTTGTCTTAATACATGAAGGATTGTTTTTATAAATAATGTATCTTTAAAATTAATATAATTCTTATAAATGAGTGGTGTCTACATGGTCTGATCGATTTTGTGGAGTATTTGGCGCAATAGCGGAATTTTCAAGGATAAAAGCAAATCTTGGGAAGATGTTTGGGAGGGGAGTGTTCTTCTTGCCTCCATTTGAAGTGCTAATTGTCATTTTTTTTTAATTATGCTCCTTGTACTATAGCTTTCAATTGGAAGGCTTTTTTTAGTTCTTCCCTTCATTTTTGGGCTTTTCCATATTATTAATGAAAAATATTGTTTATTACAAAAAAAAAAATAAAAATAAAATGTAAGGATAAAAATTATGGACCCACTAAATAATATAGTAATTAAGTGGTGATGTGATTTATATAGGTTTAAATCCTTTTTTAGTACCTTGTCTTTTTCACATCCTTCCGGTTAGTTTTTATACTTGTATGTTCTATTTTAATCTTTACATTTTGCATAAAATCTATTTTTATGTTTATTGTTAAGAATCCGTATTACATTAAAAAAATATATCCTATGTGGCGTCACATGAACTCGTGTTTCAGATTAAATGTATCATCAGTATCTAGTTCCATGCTACTAACATAAACATTAACCGGTCTTCAAAAAAAAAAAAAAAAACAAAAAACAAAAAACAAAAAAGATAAACATTGATCTTGGGTTAAAAAAAAAACTTGAGAAAATGAAAATATATATTATGTAAATGTAAGTAATTTATCTTTCGTATCGTTCTTAAGAATTATTTTATGAAATAATATAAAAATCATATATGACAAAATGTCACTACTAATAGTAATAATTACGATTGGTTGTCTTATTTTTGCCTATACAAATATGAATCACTCAAATTCAAATTATTGAAATTTTTATATCTTTTATATTTTACGATCCATATGATTTGATATTAACAAATAACAACCGATGAAAAAACCTCTAAAAATTGATGATAACACCTATATAGTAATGTAATATCATAATCACAATAAATTATACTATATGACTGTCAGAATATGATTCTCTATTATAAATTAATCTATATTTTTAGTAAAAGTACATGATAATTATATAAATGATAAATCTAATCGTTTATGAGTAGGGAGTCAAATAGTGATGGTCACCTCTAATAATTCCTCACCAAATCCAATAATTTCTCATCACACATTTAAAATCTCATTCATCCAAAGAATATTGGTTCAATTCTTAAACCTAAACTGGATGTTTGTTTCTAGTGATTGGGGATGAGAATCTAAACCCTATGGTAATTTGATTCTCATCCCATGTTTGTTTTGCCAATAGAGAAGATGATTCAAACCCCCATAGGAACCTATAGCCCCCCTGTATGGGGTTTGGAACAACCCTGGGGAATAGATTAGAGAGAAAGGAAGAGAAGATATGAGAGAGGGAGAAAATTTAATTTATAATTCACATCCCCATCTAAAACCAAACAAATTGATCTTCTCGTCCCCATACATCTCATCCCCAGACATCCCAATCCATGCAAACCAGGAAACAAACGCCCCCAAAAGAGATAAATAAATTAGAAGATGATAATCACAATTACTGGAAGGAAAAAAAAACATAAAATCTCAGCTTTGTTTGTTTAGAATATATCTCAAATAACATAAATCTGTATACTAATTATTAAAATGTCAAAACTTTTTAAAAATTACTCAAAAAGCATAATTATAATTCAATAAATTATTGAACTGTTTATGATAGGTATTTAATGAATTTGTATGTTTTTTTTACTCTTTTAAATCAATAATTTATTGACCTATTTTACTATCTTTCATTATTATTTTCAATGAATTTGTAGTTTTTTTTTACTTCAATAGTTTATTGAATAATTCAATAAATTATTGAACTTGCTATTTAATAATTTTTTATTTTTTTAATAATTCAGTAATTAGTATGTAAAAATATGTTATCTTTATTATAAACTAAATCAAAAGAGCAACAAATAAGAGAAAAACAAGGAGAAGACAATAGAATAGAGAAGTGATATGTTATTCACTTATGGATAATCAACCCTTCTTACAAACTCTATTTATAGGCTTACAATGGTATAAGAAAATCATGAGTTACAAGACATAAATATGAAGAGTAAATTACAAGAGTAATGTTGTAGGGGTTATACAATTGAATCATAATGTGTGGTGGAATTTGTAACTTATGGAGTCATGGACATTTATAATATATTTATTTATAACACTCCCCTTCGATGTCCATAATGAATATGCCTCATTAAAACACTTACTAGGAAAAACCATATGGAAAAAATCCAAGTGAAGGAAAAAGAGTACATAATTCATAAGAATTGCCTCATTAAAAACCTTGTTAGGAAAACCCAATGGGATAAAAAACCATAGGCAAGGGAAAAAAAGTACAACTCAATATTTATCCCCCATCCCCATAAGAACATCTACTAATGTCTTCTTGATGTCTTGTTGAATTGCACATATTTCTGTCTTATTGACATCTTTATGAATCGCACAAGAACTCCAACATGATTTGATGAGGTGACTAGTATAGTTTACTTTATAAATTGCCATTATATAGTTTTGTCTCTATATGTGATAAATAACCTGCTTAAAATCTAACTCTTTAGATTAGATAAATAACTTGCATATACAAAACCATTAGCTCAAACTTATATCTGTTAATATAAAATAAAATAAACTCATATCAATGATTCATCAATAGTAATGAAATATATATTTATTCCATTGTCTCCTTGTTGGATAAAACTATATCTAGATAATAAAATTCACTAAAATGTTATAACTTTTCATATATTATTAGCAAGATACATAAATACATCTCCACTAAGATATGGCATTTCAAGACCGAGAAGTTATTCATTGTCTTCTCGAGATTGAAAAAAGATCACTTTTAACATTAAATGAAACTAACATTGAAATACTCAATAGTTGTGTTTTATCCTTATGTCAAATCATTCAAGACATTTTCTGTATAAGTTGATTTATTCCTTAAAATTTTATTCGGTAAATGCTTAATTTACAAGCTGTAACGTCCAGTTATTTTTGAAGTGAAATTTTTTTTACTATTATTTATTTATTTTATTTTATTATTTATTTAATGTTATTTATTTATCTCAATTTAAGTATTTAGATTAATTATTATTTTTGTAATTTCAATTTTAGTAGTTAATTTCACCCAAAATCCTTTTTCATCGTTTTAATATTTTAAATTCGCTTTGGTGACATTAATAATTATTAATCACCTTTAGATTTATTTAAGAGCATTGGGTTTCGTTTTAGAAGTCAAAAGTCATAAAAGGACACAACCGTCATTTCAAATTTCTTAAAAAAAATATCTATTTACTATTCCATCATCTTTAAATTCCCAAGTTTGACAAATTGAAGACCATTTCCTCTCATCTTTCTCTTCTTCAACCGTGAGACACTTCCACTATGGATGAATTTTTATTTTCTTGGTTTCTCATTCGTTTCTCGATGGATCGGCTTGATTTCGGTTGCGTTGGATTGGTAGGGACGAGGTCTACCTATCTAACTTACCTTTTCGGAGTTTCCCATTCTCTAAGGGAAGTCCCAAAAAGTAAGTTTTCAAAACTTTTTAGATGGTTTTGTTCGTTTTTTATTATAAATGAGTTTTGAAGTTGAAATCATGAATTTCTATCATGGAAATTGACGATTTTGAGCCCGGATTTTCGAAAAACACTATTCACCCGAAAACACTATTCATCCAAAATCACTATTCACCCGAAAATGCACACATGTTCTCATCTTAGTTATGAGTTGTAATATGTTGTGCAATTGGTGAATTGTAGATGCGATTGCTCGGTTGTTGTTTCGTGGGAATTGGAAACTTGGAGCAAGTCTTAATTGGCTAAGGTGAGAATAGTTAGGATTTAAAGTAATTTTAGAAAGCAAATAAGTATAATGATTTGTAAAATTGGAAACTAAGACTAGGATTCGAATCTAAGAATAGAGGGAAGTGAGTTAGTGCCCTTAGGATTAAGAGTTAATCCTTTAAGTGAGAACTTAGGAGTTCTCGAGGAAAACATTGAGTCTTAGAAGATTCTAAGTTAGATTCATTTCAAAGCTTAGGTTGGATCATTGGAAGTTAAAAGATCCAACTTGTTTTTAGAACGGTTAATAGAACCTCGGATTATATTGGAAGTTTAGAATCCTTGGAAGGTATATAGGTTAATCGTTTAAGATAGGTTCTACTTTTATTATTGGTAGCGGAGTTCGATTGACATATCGTTCTTCCGGAGTTTTATCTTGCCTTAAAGGAAGTTTTGTCTCCATTATGAGATAGCCTTTTATTTTAAACAATTATGAAAATGGTTAAGGTTATATATTTATATTTTCTTACTAGCTCGTCAGGAATGTGTAATCCTTCTAGTTTATTGTATCGTTCATTAAAAAAGAGAGAGGAGGTAGTAGTTTGAAAAAAAAAATGCTCATGATTGAAGGTATTGTGTTACTTAATCTATTTTTAAATTGTGAAATTTCCAATTTTTATTCAGCTGGTTGTTTATATTTCCTTACCTTTATAATGTTTATCTTTCATTTATTTAAATGTCTTGGAAAATTTATGTATCTCTATCTTATGAGTATTAATGATGCATGTGTAGTTTTAGATAGGTTAATGTTTTATAATTTAAGAAAGACTTTTTCTTGTTTATATATGGCAGTAGATGAAGAAAAAGTCGGTTTGCAGCAACCAGGGTGAGGAAAAAGTCAAAGACATTGCAAAAAGAAAGTAAGGAAAATTTTTATTTCCTCTTGCCACAACCAATGTGATATCTTTTCTTGTAAAAAAAAAGCTCTATGTTTTGAAAATAAGTTTCAAGGACAACAATGCTTATAACTTATTAATTATCTATTTTTTGGCAAACTGGTAGAACTTTGAAAACATATATTATGTACCTCATTGTTTTAAGAATTGCTACCATTAGTTAAAAATAGAACATAAAATGTCCCTAAAATATAGAACAAAAAATTGTCGCTTAAAGGAAATGGGGGGTTTCACCTTTGTTTATTCAAAAGCGTTGAATTATGTGGATTAGTAATTGATTTAACCCAATGTTTCTCTAATTTGCCTAACTTGATATTTACTATACCTCTCATCGAGTTAGAATTTTAAAAACTTACTTCCTCGTTTTCTTAATCTGATGTAAATCATCGAATCAATGTTGACTTGCTCAAAGCTTTGTGTTTCCTTTTATGGTAGGGTGTAGTTCTTAGTCACTTAGACAATCTTACTTTGACTTTTCCCCATTTGATGCAAATCATTGATGTTCTTCTCCCAGGAAGACAATATGTCTCTCTGTTTTTGGGCTTCTGCTTGAGTTTAGTTGCATTTCCCAATCTTGGCTTTTTTTTACCATTTGTAAGTTTGAGGTTACTTAATCTTTTGATTAAAATGTAAATGACATGAAGTCTATTGGTCTCAGTTCTCAGTTCTCAGATTGGAATTGCAATCATGTTTTGATGTTACATTTTGCTTTATTCTTACTTCAATAATGTACTGTTGATAAGTTGTTAAATTAGAATTATAAATGATGTATATGTCTCGAGTGTAATGATTGAAATAGTGATTTTTTGTTATTTATATGTTGAAGTGTCAACTCATCTATATTCACTTCCCTTTTCTGGTTCTCTCTTTTTGCAGAAATAAATTTCTTAGATAGGGATAAGCCTTCGGCTTTGAAGGAGGAGGACTGAGACCGTTTTGTTGTTGTTTTTGTATTGGGAAAGGACTAGCAGTTCAAAGATTGGCCCTTTATGGACCATGTTGAGATTTTTATTAAGAGCAAGTATGGTGTTGATCTCATCAATTTGGTTAGTTTTGTTCCTTTTTGTTTCTATTCTGATGGATAAGATCAAAGAAATTTGTATACATTGTATTAGTACAAGATTGTTTTTGCACATCATGACGTGTTTATTTGAACTATTCATACTGTGTTATTATGTCTTGATAAATGAATAAAATGGATTAACATGTGTATTGGATGTTTTGCAGTTATTGGATTCTTTATGCGTTTTGAAGATTACAGATTTGAATCAGCTAGGAATGTGAAACAGTGGATTATATAGATCTACAATAGAATTGGGTTCCACTCGTTTATTTCAGAATTTAGTACTCTTGTGACGACCCGACTCTTTTAAATCATTTAAAACTAAAATATAATGGAAGTCTTTATATTTAAAAAAACGGCGTGGTTATGTTTGAAATTTGGCTAGCCAAAACCTGTTTACATTTTCAATTCAGAAATTTAAACACAAGGAATTTCAAATTCCTATTTCAGGAGTTCAAAAAGGATTAATAAGCATAAAAAAGTAAGACGAGAAGCTCTTAAGAGCTTATATACATATTTACCATTCAAAAGATACCAAATATAACAAAACAAGTCCATGGACATTAAAATACTCCTAGTCCATCTCAGCATCATCATCATCTAGATCAGTCTGCACGAGCTCCTCTTTCCACGACCCCGAGCATTACCTAAAATTGTTTGTAATATCATGAGCTAAAAGCAAGCCCAGTAAAAATAAACAAAATAAAAAGTAACCTTAGACTCCAAACCCGCATCCGGATTTGTATCCAAGTAAGACTCACATTCCTCTACCTTTCAACCACCAAAAAGGTTTTATATCAAATATTTCACTTTTACTTACCAATTCTCCCAAATAATTGAGGAACTAACTTCCAACCATTAGGAGGATGTGTTTCATAACACATATAACATTTGAATCTCGTTCTCTTTAATACCTTATACTATACATAAGGTTTACATCAAATCTTTCTCTCTAATTACAAGATCTTCCAAATTATTGAGAATCTAGTTCTCTTACATATATACCATGATAATTATACAAGGTTCAATACACCCTTTTATTCTCTCATTATCCAATTCAATCTCATTCCTCTTTCCTATAGCACTCGGCTATACATCAATTTCATTTCTTTTCTCTCTAGAAATGTACGTCTTATATAATGTTTCATCTCTTTTCTCTATAGCAACTCAGGCTATAAAAAGTTCACATTTTCTTACCAAAACTTCCAAAACTCAAGAATAATAACTTATGCTAACTTCTCTCGGTCTTAACATATTCAAATAAACACAATTTGTGATGAATGACAATAATAATAACTCCTGCAGGCTATGTGGTAGCTCCCGCAAGCTTTGTGAAATTATATGAATATACTTTCAAGTGCAAGTAAATAAATATAAACATTCAACATAATCGAAAGAACATAAAAGTAAATAGATCGTGATGGTGCAATATGATATGCATATGCTATCAAAAGTAAATAAATATAAACATTCAACATAATCGAAAGGACATAAAAGTAAATAGATCGTGAATTACTCTTATACATAAAACAAGCAATTAGGAACTTCAAAAATCAAAGAAATAATTCAAGCCAACCGGCTTTCTGATAACTCGAGAATTTGACTTAACATAAAAGTCTCCAATTTCTTACTTCATTGTTCATTAAACAAACAAAGTTCCTTATTCACAATCCTTATTACATTTGAAACCTTCACCTCCCGAAAACAATAGGAAACTCCGAAGTAAGACTAAACTTAGAACTTCCAAAAGTTACTCGTTTCCTTCGAAGTACCTACGAGTTCTCTTACTCAACTTGAACTAACTCTCAAGCCTAAGCATGTTAGTTCACTTAATTTATTCCTTTCGATTAAACCTTAATCTCAACTTCTGATCCTACAAACCGTTCAACTTATTCGATTTCTAAAGCTACTTTAAATCCTATTTATTCTCACCTCGAATGCTCCCGCAACAACCGAGTTCCCACGAACCAACAAACGAGCAATCACACTTTTTGGGACTTCCCTTAGAGAACGGGAAACTTTGAAAAGGTAGGTTGGATAGGTAGCCCTCGTCCCTATACCAATCCAACGCAACCAAAAACACGACGATCCGCCAAGAAACGAAGAAAAGCCAAGAAAACCCAAACCCTCCCATGGTGGAATGAAGGCCACGGCAAAGGCATGGAGAAGAAATGAATAATTGGTTTGTTCTTGGTCAAAGTTGATATTTAAGAAGAAGTGAATAGTGCTTTAGATATTTTTAAGAAATAAAAAATTACAGTCCTTTTAATGATTTTAACTCATAAATCGAAACCCGAAGTCCTTAAACTAGCCCAATGGTGATTAATAATTATTAATTGGCCCATAAATAATTATTAATACGACCAAAACTAATTTAAGCTAATAAAACGATTAAAAAGGGTTTCGAGCGAAATTAACTACTAAATTTCTAAATTACTAAAACTAAAATTAAACTAAATACTTTAATTGAAATAAATAAATAAATAACATTAAAAAAAAATTTAAAAAAAATCACTTCAAAATTAACGGGATGTTACAACTCTTGAGCATGTAACGAATGATGAATTGATAAATTTAATAATTTTTGTTATTGTTCAACTTGAATGATGTTCTTAAACTTATTTGAGGTGTAATGTTCAAAGGTATTGAATTGTATTTTTTTGGATCATTGTGTTATTATTGAAAGCTTTTTAAGTTTTTTTTATTAAGTTCTTTTACAAATATTTTGTATTGATAAACAGTTGGAAGGGAAAATATATATGTATTGATAAAATAATACATATGTGAAAACTTAAGATAGCTATTATTTACAACTATTTCATATCTATGATAGCTTTCATTTTACGTAATTATAACATTTTTTGAAGCTTTGAAAATTATTTTATAACATAATTTGCATCCTATAGAATCCTTTTAAAAATGCAATATATGTATTCTAATAGCGTTTTTAGAACTCTATCAAAAGTTCCTTCATAACCTTTTAAAAATACTATAATATGTATTTATAATAGCGTTTGTTATAGCCTTGATAAAACGCTATAAAAAGCCAAACACTTTTAATTGCAGGGGCTGTCACCGCATTTTGTAAAACGCTATCATATACCTACGATAGCGTTTTTTCAAGGCTATCGTAGGACTTTTTTCTTGTAGTAGAAGAACAACCAAGATTCTTTCAATTGTACTTCTATGACACTGACAATGAAATTCAAAATCGAATGAATATATTACAAGATGGAAGTCTCAATTGATTCGTCATAGAAAAGCTAATATCTATCTTAGAAGATAATCCGTATGTGAGAATCTTTCGATCGTTGAAAGATGTGGAGACGTTTCAAGATATTCATATACATATTGCCAGCAATGTCAAGGTTGATCAACGAGTATACAACATACCCACTACAAATCAAGTTGGAGCTATATGAATAGAGGGAAATGAAGGTACTATACCTTTTGAATGAGACATTATTGTTCATGTAAAATCTGGATCTCAACATAGAATTAAACATTATTTTATTTGTTATGACTCCTTGCAATATCCATAGTTGTTTTCAAGAGGAGAACCTGGATGGCACCAACAAATATCAAGGTCCAAGGATTCAAACATAGCACCTGGGATGCATATACATATGGCCATTCAGAAGTTCAAATTTTTTAAACACCTAAAGAAATCATCCAAAAATAATGTCCAGGTACATTATTATTATTATTATTATTATTCTAACAAACTTAATTCCAATTTAACTATTTCTTTAAATCACATGTATAGGTATATCACATAAACAAAATGGAAAGATTTCATGTCGACAGTATTACTGTTACAAATTTTAAATTAGAGAATAAACTCCATCATTAATTCTTTTAACAGGACGATTGTTTCAACAGTATAAAAGAGATATGTACATAAAATTTGAAACGACAAGACTTGACTTCTTTAGAACACAAAAATCTCATATAAGGTCGGAATTGTATCAAGGTCTGGTGGATGTTGTTAATGAAGGAGAAATAAGAGCAGATAAAGTGGGAAGAAGAATAATACTACCAGGCTCTTTTGTCGGTGGCCCAAAAGATATGTGACGGAGATATCTTGATTCAATGGCTTTGGTACAATGATTTGGAAAGCTAGATCTTTTTATTACAATGACATGAAATCCTGAATGGAAAGAAATTAAAGGAGAACTCTTACATGGACAAGATGCACAAGATAGACCAGATCTTACTCCAGAACTTTTCGAGCCAAGTTATAAGATTTAAAAAATCAACTTTTCAAAAAGCATATTTTTGGTCAAGTTGCAGCATAATTTCAAAAGAGAGGATTACCACATGCTCATATTTTGATAATCTTCAAAAAGGGGAACAACATAACCAATGCACATCAATATGATAAGTATGTTTAAGCTAAAATTCCAAATAAGCATGATAAGCCTTTTCTTTATAACTTAGTTGTTAAACACATGATACATGGACCGTGTGGAGAAATGAAGACAAATAATAGTCCATGTATGATCAATGGAATATGTTGATTTTACTGTCCAAGACCATATTCTTCCAAGATGATGCAAGGAAAGGATTCATACCCAATATATCGTAGAAGAAATGATGGAACACATGTTAGTATCATGTATATTACGTATTTTAAGGAATAACATTTTTTACAAAATACTAGCTGCATAATAAACTTTTAAACATTTCACTTGCAGATCAAAATAAGAAATGCAATATTAGATAATCAATGGGTGGCTCCTTACAATCCATATGTTCTAGCAAGATACAATTGTCACATCAATGTGGAAATTTATTCAGCAATCAAGGCGGTGAAATATCTGTATTAATATATATACAAAGGCCATGATAGAGCAACAATAGTAAATGATGATGAGCAAAAAGTTATTAATGAAATTCAAAATTTTCAAGATACTAGATGGGTATCGACACCAGAAGCACTATGGAGAATCTTCGAATTCCAACTTAATGAAATTTATCATTCAATCATAAATCTACAGTTGCATCTTCCTAATTAACAATTGGTCTCATACTAGGATAATCAAAATTTAAGACATTTGATCAACTTTGAGCATATATCAAAGACAATGTTGACAGAATACTTTGAAATGTGTTGCAATGAAGAAGCTAGAAAATTACTTTCCAAAGAATTTCCTGAATTTTTTGTTTGGAACAAAGCAATGGTCTCAAAGAAAAAAAGGAAGGGTCATATCAAAGTCAAGTCAAGGGGGGGGGGGGGGGGGGGGGGGGGGGGGGGGGGGGGGGGGGGGGGGGGGGGGGGGGGGGGGGGGGGGGGGGGGGGGGGGGGGGGGGGGGGGGGGGGGGGGGGGGGGGGGGGGGGGGGGGGGGGGGGGGGGGGGGGGGGGGGCCCTTGGAAGTACAAAAGTTGTGGAGTCTTTATTTACAACCAATGTCAGAAGATTTCACGGCAAAAGATGAATAGAAAACTCAGCTGGTACTTAAAGATATCAACTTATTTTTGCAATCTATGGGAAAAAATACTACACAGTTTGATCTTCCTCTTATCCAGAAGAAATCTATGATGGCAACATGATTGCAATGAAAGACCTAATAGATGAACAGTTTATTACAGTAGACAAGGAGGATATAAAAGTCATATCAAAATTGAATCATGCACAAAAAGTTGCATATGATGAAATCATGGAGAGAATAAATAATGGCAAAGATGGAATATTTTTTATAGATGGCCCTGGTGGAACTGGAAAAACATTCTTATATCGCACCCTCTTAGCTACAATCAGGACAAATGTATGGGCTCTAGCAACTGCAACTTTAGGCATAACAGCTTCAATATTGCCAGGAGGACAAACAACACATTCAAGATTCAACATTCCGTTGCAAACTATAAATACAACAATGTGCAATATATCGAAACAAAGTGCCAAAACCGAACGCATTCGAAAGGCAAAACTCATAATTTGGGATGAAACACCCATGGCAAAAAGATATGCAATTGTATCAGTAGATAGAACATTGAGAGACATAAATGAAAAACACAAAACCATTTGGAGGAAAAGTTTTTGTGTTTGGAGGAGATTTTCGTCAGGTACTTCCGGTTCTACCAAAAGGAACCAGAGAACAAACAGTTGCATTCAGTCTAAGAAGATCACATCTATGGAATGAAATGCAGAAAATAGAATTACAACAAAATATGAGGGCTCATGATGATCAAACATTTGTAGATTTCATTTTGAGAGTTGGTAATGGCATTGAAAATATTATTAATGATGATATTGTTGCTCTACCTGATGAAATTGTTATAATGCACAATAGAAAACACTTGGAGAGGGAACTCATAAAGAACATATATCAAGATCTACATCTCCAATACAAATCGGTGGATTACATGATAAACCGTGCAATCTTAGCAACAACAAATGATCATGTTGACAATCTGAATGAACTGTTATGAACCTTTTCCCAGGGAAGGAGACTACTTTCATTAGCTTTGACGAGGCAATGGATGATAGCAGTAGTTATTATTCAACAAGAATTCTTGAATTCTTTGTTACCTAATGGAATTCCACCACATAAGCTTACGTTAAAAGTCAATTGCCCCATTATGTTATTGAGGAATTTAGATCCTTCCAATAAATTGTGTAATGGAACAAGATTAATTTGTCGTTCCTTTGGAAAAAAAACATCATACATGCTGAAATAGTGACAAGAGAACATGCAGGCAAATAAGTTTTTCTTCCCAGGATTCCGTTAAATCCATAAAATGATGAAGGATATCCATTCAAATTTAAGAGAAAGCAATTTCCAGTTCGACTGTGCTTTGCAATGACTATAAATAAAGCACAAGGACAAATAGTTCCAAATGTTGGTATATATCTTCCTCACCATGTCTTCTACCATGGCCAACTCTATGTTGTGTTATCTAGAGGAGTCTTTGTGGCAACCACAAAAGTCTTGATCAAATCAACTGACGATGAAAACGTTTGTTCCAGATACATAAAAAATATTGTTTACAAAGAAATTCTTGAATAAAACAACAAAAACTCTTCACTTCTTATTTACTAGTCTATAACACGTGCATTGCACGTGATCTTATAGCTTTTATTATTAAATATTATTATATGATTTAAAGATATAATTTATTTATTGGATTTTATTTATTTCGTAAGAAGAAAATTTACGTTACTTTTTTTTTCAACATTTTTATAATGTGCATCTTTTCTTATCCAAATAAATAAAAAAATTGTTTCATTATTTTAGTTTATGAAAGAAGTTTGGAGTGAATCTTGTCAAGAATTATCAATAACTAAGTGTTAGCTACACATTTTTAGAGAGTAATTTATCTAAGAATATAAACAACATAAAAATTATTCCATTTGAAGTAAATTTGTTGAGCAAGAAATTAAAAGAACATATTTCATAACCCAAATGTTAGCATCTAAAAATAATTTTTTTAAAAAAAGAGCTATATATCAGAGAAAGAAAGAAGAAGCAAGATGTCATTATTCTTCTCTGAATTGAGCAAGATTCAATCCAACAACGAATGTAGCCACACATGTTGATTCTTGCCATGAATAATATAGGAATTGAAATCCTCCATCCTAATTCTTCATAGTTAATATAATATACTAACTATGAAAATGTGAAAAGACCTCCAAAAATTACAACAAACCAATAAATACCTGATGAATATTTACTTGTAAACAACGGAAAATTATAAACTTCTGTATGGAAAAACAAAAGAGGTACGTGAATATATCCTACACTACAGCGACGACATATAATTCCTTCCCTCCTCGAAACTGTGAGACAAATACGTTTACAACGTTAAAAATGGGTCCTCTCTATTAGTTTTTCAAGAGAAATCTCATATTCTAATTCACAACGACCCATTTTAAATCTTGTATCCTATGTTTTCTTTTATCTGGATTTGCTCCAAACGAAGATATAGTGGGTAAATTAGGAAATTTGGAAGTTTATAAAATGGTAAATTTGTCGATCAAGATTCACAGAGAAGTTGTCGTTTTGTTTCTCAATGTGCATGCACCTGAAGGCTCTATGCTGGTTTAGCTAATAAAAAATTAATCAGTGTCATCCAACAACCAAATTAAGATACAAAATAAAAAATTAAATGATCAGTAGCATACCTGTGGATTATACTAAGATAAATACGCAAAAAGTGAATTGAAATTTCATGTATGAATTAGATAATTTTCATAAAACTTAATTTACAATTTTCTAAAAGTAAAAATAGGAAAAATGAAAGTAAAACGGAACGAAAAACTAATAATCAAATATGAATTAAATTACCTCCTTAAATCTTCCATGTGTTGTGAAGTTCAGAAACACACCCTAGATTTGACACTGTTTTCGTTCGAAAATCTCCTACATATTAAAAAAAAAATCGTCTTCAAATATTATCACAAAAAAATGACTACCTTCTTCAAAACCCATCTGATATTGCCTCTCTTGTGTTGTGTCCATCATATTAACAAACAACAATTTTGAATGCATTTGCAAAAAAGAATCATTGGGAAGGTAATATGTCATATGAGTTTTCAAAGCAATTTTGAATGCTTTGGCTAAAATGAAGCATTGAGAAGTGTGAAGGTTTCTCATGAGTTTTCCATCAATAAAGAATGTAAAGTCGTACATATAAATTAATTGAACCTTGTTCATCCAAATTTCTATTGCATGCACTATTTCTCATACAATAAATTAAAGAGGGGTAAAAATGGAAGTGAGAGATTCTCCACCATTCTCCATTTTTAATATATTAAAATTAAAGTAGCAATGAGTATAATTTAACAACTCAAAATATATTTTAAATTTTGATAGAAAAATAAAATTAGACAAATGTTTAATAAAGTCAAATATGTAATGATATTCCTTTAACAAAAAATAATTATGTAGATGAAGTATATTCTATTTATCAAAAAAATATAGTAAAATAATTAACTAAAATTAATTACGTATATTGAAACAAAAAGTTAAATTTATATCCTTTCAAAAAAAGTAATATTAAATAAGAAATTAATTAAAAATATATTAAAATAAATAATAAAAAAAACATATATATTTAATAGGGGCAAAAGGGGAAATCAAAAGTTTCTCCCCTTAAGCCCCTTTTAGAGGTATTATAGATATTTATGTTATAATGTTATTAAAATTGTTCTGATCAAATTTAAGTTCATTATTATGATCCAACACAAATCTAAGCCAAAAATATTATATTAATTACTATTTTTTTTAAATAATAAAACTTGGACACATGCAATGCACGTACGAAGTAACTATATATTAAAAGAGAGAATAAGTGGAGAAACTTTGCATTCCATCTTTACCCTCATTTTTTATTTATTTTCATACTACCCTTCAACTTCCAATACTCTATATCCTTTTTCTCCTTCTTTACTATTTATTTATATTTAAATTTATTATTATTTTGTTTTTAAAATTTGGTAGATTCATGTACGAGTTTAAATAAATGTTATGGGAGGGATATCAGAAATTACGTGATGGGGAGATTCATTCATGTGGATTCATTTATAGTTTTGATAAATAGGATCATGAATCTTATCATCAGTTTAGAAACACTAATGGATTTATCTCGACTCTTGAAAAATCCTCCATGTAATCGAGACTGATCGCTCCTGATCTATATTATGAAGCACCAGGAACTCATGGCTTCACCCATTCTCTCTTCTTCCTTGAACTAATTCATACCAAATTTCTACGATTCCTAAATTGAGTTTCAAGAAGCTAGGTTCCTTTCCCGATCAATCCAAGAAAAACGATGAAAGAACATCAAGCAATAAAGGGGCGACGATCTCCTCCTTTAAGAAAGGAGTAAACTATATGTGATTCATTCACACGCTCGAGCATAAATAATAGAAAATGGGTTTAGGGAATTAATTTAATTTAATGGATTTTGTTTTGAGCTTTCGATTGATCCATGGATATTTTTTTATTGAATTATTACATTTGTAGTTTCTCTGTTCAATTTCCAGGTGATGAAAGTTGTCACGTTCACAATCAATTGAAATGAGATAATTTATAGAAAAGAGGTTTAGCATTTTCTATAACTTTCCATGTTAACTTTTTTTTATCTCATCATTGATTTATTCAAAACTGGTTTAGTGTGAGGAGCAAGAAGACAATGAGAGGGATATGTCTCAAAAGTCTCATTCTGGTAATGTTCCAATTCTTCATTGAATTTGTTGATTGATAGGTTTTTATTTATTATTATTTTTTTAGTTTTGAAGCTTCCCTGCAGTGAAAGAAAATCCCTACAGAATCTCCTCATGCCAATTAGCTCTATACATTACATGTTGATTCCAGTCTTTTTTATTTATTAAAAAAAACGCTTAAAATTACATTTGCTTTTGTTTTTCACAACAATGATTGTAGCTTGGGCAAAGAGAAATGTTTTACTTTGTGCAAAAGAAATTTTAAAAGACTATTCCAAAATCAACTAAATTCTTTTTTTTTTCATTTGAAAATAATAACAAAATCTATTTAGCTGAGTGGCCCACTATACAAGGCCACATCGAAGGGTGATGTTTGCTACCGATGAAAGCTATGAAAAGTGACATTCAAGTTTACATGATTGCATACCGAGACAACTATTTCAGTTTAATAAATATCATAAATAATAAAAGACCTTTCAATGAATATTATAATTTAGACACTATCATACTTTCAAAACTTTAAAACACATAAGATGTTAAAAATATGTGCAACACATACCAAAAACATTTCAACTAGTAATATTAAGAGGAAGAATGGTGGTCTTTATTTTAAAATTTTAAAGGTTAAATATCAATTCCACCTTTATGTGACATCATTAAAAACTCCATATCCCTATTTTTTTTAATTATAAATTTTAACGAATATCAAGATTTTAATAACATTAATCCATTTTTCATGTTTTATTTATAATAATCTAAACAAAATATATTTATAAATAATTTTTATAAAAGAAAACTATATTCGCAAATACTTCACAAAATTATGCTACTCATTAAAATTATCTTTATCTTATAAAATATATATATATAATAATTTACAGGGAAAAATACATTTTTAGTCCCCGAGTTTTGACTTTGCTTTCTATTTAGTCCCTAAGTTTTAAAATTCGACAATTTAAACCCCGAGTTTTCATTTAGCTGTCTATTTGGTCCCTGCCGTCAAATTTCTGTTAAATATTTAACAGAAATATGACGTGGCATTGTTTTATTAATTTTTTATTTTTTATATTTCTTTGATAGTAATTTTAAATGATTTGGCATGAGTAGATATTTATATTAATATTTTGGGAAAAAATCAATTTACACCCCTGAACTTTACATGGTGTGTCAATTTAAACCTTAAACTTTCAATTGAATCAATTTACACCCTGAACTTTAATAAATGAATCAATTTACACCCATTGTTAATAAACTTACTATTATTTTTGAAATTTTTTAATTAGACATAGGCGTTTTTATATAGAAATAAAGTTAATTTTTTGAAAATTAATTTTAAGTTTATGTTAAATATTTTTTATGGTTAAATTTGACCGTTTTGGTATCGGGTTTGAACATTTTTGTACCGTTTAAATTGGTAACTAGGATTTGAGTTTTTTCATAGTTGAAGTTGGGCGTTTTTATGATGAGATTATAGACATTTTGTTATTTTTATCTTTCGGTGATTTGGTAATTGAATTTTTATTAATTTTATAGTTTTAGCATTATATGGGTTTAAATTGATTCACTTAAAAAAGTTCAGGGTGTAAATTGATTCAATTGAAAGCGTCTCTTCTGATCACTCATCCCTTTCGACTCCATGGACGCCCTTGTCTGTCCTCCATGGATATCAGTTCAGAAACAAAATACCAAACCAGATTCAAAGTTTAAGAAGGAGATCTAAAGAGAATCCTATAAAAAGAGATGAAAAAAATCATGGCAAAATTGAATGGATTTAAAGTTGAAGAAATCGTAACTCTAGAAATCATCAAGTGGAAAATCTCAGTCATGTACATTATTACCTCATATTGCCCATAAATTCAATTTGCCCATAAAATCTCAATCGTAACTTTCTTTTTGTTTTTTCCTAAACTTGAAAAGAAAAAACATGCTCACTTGTCTCCTTCCTCATCCATTAACCCAGAAACTTTCATATCCTTATTTCAAATACTAAAAAATCAATAAACATTTTCCTTCAAGTCTCAGTTCTTATCTCTATCTCATCTAACATTTCATTTTATCTCACCTTGACGCAAATTAAACAAACAAAAAAGTTGCATCGATGAAGCTTTCAGATCTGAAAAAAAAATTGCACTCTCTGACGCTATATCATATCTTTGAACTACCTCTTTCATCACAAATCTTGTAAAAATTGCAACCTCTCAGATCCTCTCTAGTTTTAAATACTCCTCTCTCACCTAGATCTGTTCGAGAACCCTTGATCTACCTCTCGCTCATCTTAGATCTGGAAAAATCTCACCATTACGAGTCGTCGATCTACCTCTTCTTCCCACATCTGTAAAAATCTCACCATTTCAAACATCGATCTAAACCTTCGCTTCCAAAATCTACACAAAAAAAAAACCGCACCTTTCGAAGGAAGGAAGAAGAGGAAATTTTTTTTTTCCTTATTTTAAGAAGAATATTGATATAAACAAAAACAAAAACAAATGAAGAACAAAAAAGAAGAAAAAGAAATATGAAATTTGTTTATGTGTTTAATAATATAAGTTAAATACTTAATTCTAAAAATATGTTTTATTTTTATCAGAAACCTATAATTGTGAAATTAATAGAATTGCATAATATAATGAAGATTTGTTATGAAGTTTGAGGAAATATCATGGCCATGAAAGAAGAAGAGATCTGGGAAGGAGATGAATTGATGATAGATCAAGATAGAGAAAGATGGAGTAAGGAGAGAGAAAAGCCACCTAATATAAACTAAATAATAAAATTGACACCTCATTTAAAAGCATTCCACATAAGCAATTTAATAAACATAAAATTAATATTTTCATGCCACGTCATAAATCTGTCAAGTATTTAACAGAAAATTGACGGTAGGGACTAGATAGAACGCTTAAATGAAACACAGGGGTTTTTTTGTCGAGTTTGAAAATATAGGGACCAAATCAAACCTAAACTGAAAACATAGACCCTGATTTACATGTGCTAAATCAAAATGGCAGTTGGAAAATAATTTATGAACACACCAGGTGGCGCAATAATAGTTTCCCACCCATTTCCCGCCGTTTCCAGTCCCCCAAACGAAACGAGCCAACGAATGCACTGATTTGATTCCTTCGTCGGATCCGAATCGCAACCTGCAGAATTTAATTCTTCGTCCAATTTTGGATTATTGAATTCAATCTCACGATAAGTATAATTCCACTAAAGCCAAAAAAGAAGATTCATCCATTTTCAAGATTTAATTAATTAATTAATTAATTAATTTCCAATTTGTAATCTGCCAACTACTCTTCTATGTCTATTCCAGTATCTGATTCGTTCTCTTTTCTCCCATCCACGCCGCTATTTAATTCCGCCATGCGATTTCCCAAACACTCCGTTTCCGTTTTCTGTTTCTCTCCCCATTTTCTCACCGCCTTACTGGCCTTTGTGTTTTTTGAGGAAGCTCGTTCATCTCCTCAGGAAATCCAGAGGACTTCTTATCAGAGATTCCGATATTTTTTCTAGATTCTACTGTAGTTGTAAATACTCGTGAAAGCATTTCTGCAGGTAAATTTGGATATTCTTTTACTAATAATTTGTAGCTTCGCGTACTTGTTTCAAATTCAGACTGATTTTCTTGTTGTAATTCAGTTGCAATTTGCAATCCATTCCTGTTTTTGAGGTTCTTAACTTTTATGTTCATCAATTTGACATTACTTTGAGAGTTCGTAATTCGTTCTTATCTTGATTCGATTGTAGTTATAAATTCTCGTGAAAGCATTTTCTGTATTATCCGTTTGTTTCTGCTGGTGAATTTTGTTTTTCTTTTACTAATTTATAGCTTCGCGTACTTATTTCAAATTCAGACTGTTTTTCTCATCGTAATTGAGTTGCAAATTGCAATCCATTCCTGTTTTTGAGTTTCTTAACTCTTATATTATTCAATTTGATATTTCTTTGAGAGTTTGTAATTCATTCTTATCTTGATTTGATTATAGTTATCGTTACTTGTGAAAGCATTTTCTGTATTATTCATTTGTTTCTGTAGGTGAATTTTGCTATTATAGATTCCCGTACTTATTTCAAATTCAGACTGGTTTTCTCTTCATAAATCAGTTTTTGAGGTTCTTCACTATTATGTTATTCAATTTGACATTACATGGAGAGTTTGTAATTCGTTCTTATCTTGATTTGATTCTAGTTATAAACTCTCGTGAATGCATTTTCTGTATTATCTTTTCCGTTTGTTTCTGCAGGTAATTTTTTTTGTAGGTCTTTTACTATTTTGTAGCTTCGTGCATTTATTACAAACTCAGACTTGTTTTCTTGTTATAAATCAGTTGCACTTTCACTTTGTAATCTACTTCTGTATTTGAGGTTCATAATTCTCGTGTTATTCAATTTGACATTACTTTTTTTTTTATCAAATATTTGATATGAAATGTTTTGGTAGCTTCCTGGAATTTGGAGTAAGGTGAATTGAGTGAAAGAACTAGATATATAAGTAGAATTTTTGTTTTGTATTAAGATAACTTTGAATATGTAACTATTTAGTGTTTTTTTTCATTAGAAAGTAATTTTATTTCTCTTTCGCTTGTTCTAGCAGGAGCTAATCAGTTGATCAATGGACGAGACTCGACACGATGTTGTGGCGGAAAAATCCTCACCATTCATTAACAGTGATGGTGATCAGGATCGAACTATACGGTCATCGTCTGAAGGAGGAGGAGAATTCAATTTGGGAAAGCATATATTCTGCACTCGACCTTTAAATATGAGGAACATTATTTCTGTTGGGTTTGACATGGACTATACATTGGCACAATACAAGCCTGAAACTTTTGAATCTCTTGCATATGAAGGCACAGTAAAAAAACTGGTCTATGATTTGGGGTATCCACAGGAGGTTGTCCCTTACATTATCTCATGCATGTGATCTCATGAATTTTTTTCTCAGTAAACAGTTAAATCATATATCAGGATTCAGGCCTAAGTTTTGTATGGTTGATTGCTCAATTTGCAAGTGGTCCCCTCATTCATTAACTGCTACCCTATTATATTATGTTTTTTTGAACCCCAACCCATAAATTTCATTTTTATGATGAAGCGATGTATATTTGTTGGTTAAAAACTTGGTCTTATGCAGTTGTTGGAGTGGTCATTTGATTGGACATACATGGTCAGAGGCTTGGTTCTTGATAAAAAGAAGGGCAACATTCTGAAGGTTAATAAATTGATTTATGGTTCACAATTGTTCATTTTCATTCTCTATTTTCTTAAAATATCTCATGTATTGAGAGGTTAAGGATTGTGCTCTCTACAGATGGATCGACACAAGTATGTAAAAATTGCTTATCATGGATTTAAAGAGTTGTCCAAGGAAGAAAGAACTTTGACCTATGGAAATACGCTACTGAGGGATTCTTTTGATGAGCCCAACTATGCTCTTATCGACACCCTCTTTTCTCTAGGGGAGGCCTACTTGTTTGCCCAACTAGTTGATTTTAAAGATAGTAATCCTGGAAAATTTTCAGATGGCACTGAGTAAGATTATTCTCCACTTATTAGCTTCTCCCTATAATCACTAATGTTGATTTGTTTTCCCTTTTACTGTTAATTGTGTACAATTAAGAGTGGAGAGATCCAAATTAATATGACCTGTTGTTTATCCTTCTGTAAAAACTTGTCTTCTAGTTACTGTTTTAGATACTATTTTTTCCCATTCTAGGTGATGCATTTTAATGAATTTATTTCATGACTTCTACTTGACCGATCCAGAGAAGATTTTTTTTCCCTCTTGATTGCAGAGCATTATCATATGAAAAAGCTCATGAATCAACTATAATAAAGTAAAAGAATGCATGTATTTGAAAATGTGTTTTTCTACATCTTTAATAGATTCTTCATGCATCATTTCTTCTTCATTGTAGTTCTTTAAAAATATGATAGTGTTAATATTATAAACATACTTTCCAGTTATTGTACCATGTACAAGGACGTTCGAGCTGCTGTTGATTTGTGCCATCGTGATGGAACTTTGAAGCAAGAAGTAGCTAAAGATCCAAAAAGGTAGGGAGGTGATGATAATCTAACTCCATTGAGATATTTAGGTTAACATTGAATTATTGGGTTACAACTTTTATGTGACTTACAGATTATCAAGTATGGGGCCATATGAAACAGTTGATATCTTATTACCTATGTTTCAAATGCTTAGAAACTCTGGTTGTTCTACCTTCTTGGTGACAAATAGGGTTTTATGCACATAGCTTTACTAAAAGTTGGCTAGGGTAATTAGAGAACTTTCTTAAAATTGGTTATGAACATAGCTTTTCTACTACATGCTTATTTAAAGTTGAAATATATCTGAATTTGGACTTTTTATGATGTCTTCTAGGTATATCAATGAGGATCGCTCTCTAGTACCTATGTTTCAAATGCTTAGAGACTCTGGTCGTTCTACCTTCTTGGTGACAAATAGGTATTTATGCTATTTGGTTATTTTGTGTTAAAGTGCATTGTATTAATAGCATGTTTGAGAATTTTGATTTTCCTTGTGCAGTTTATGGGACTATACAAACATAGTGATGAATTTTCTCTGTAGTAACATTACTTTGGATGATAATAAACAATGCAATCTTGACTGGCTTCAATATTTTGATGTTGTCATCACGGGCAGGTATTTTTCTTCACTTCAACATTAAAAGCTCAAACATTTATTTCTATTTAGTAAATTGGTATATTTTTAATTCATTTTCTTCCTTACTATTGATCTCTTCATTTTTCAATGACATTCATCTTCTTCTCTAGACTTGTGTACTGTCAAGACTGAATTTTGCACTTTGTCTCTCTAATTTTTTTGGTTCAATTTTTTTTTTTTTTCATTTGCTTAAAATTTGTGTATAGAACTTTTATTTCCTTGCTAGCTATGTAATTTGACATCAAGATTGGGTTTTAGTTTTGGCGACTTATAGCAGATGAAGTTGCAGTTAACTCCTACCTTATTTACCTGAGTTCAATATAAAACAAGCATTGCATGCTATTGCTTGAACATACCTATTTAAATGTAATAGGAGAGACCATCTTCGATTCTAAATTATGGTTGCATCTTTAGTATCCTGAATTCATTACCATCTATCCAGTGCAAAACCAGGCTTCTTCCATGAGCAAAAATGTGCCAATCTATTTGAGGTTGATCATGAGTCAGGGATGCTGTTCAATACTGACAATGGTTCTCCTATGCCTCAAGTCTGTGCTTTAATTTTTGTTGATTCGACTCAGCATGACATTCTTCCTTTTTCATTTGCAATGACTCCTAAACATTCTATAATAATTTTTTAAAAGGTGGGAGATGTATCATCACGATTATCAACGAAGGGAACGAGTCAGACTTGTAGAGTTTTCCAGGTATATCAAAGCAAAACTCTTGAGTGATAGATTTGATTTCACAAGCTCCTTTCAGACATCATGACCATTTACCTCAACCTGTCTTTTGACATGTTTGTGGAATTTAAATTATAGACTAGTTAATGGTATCACCCTCTTATTCTTCTAGTGAAATTTATTCTATATGACATTCAATGATACTACTCACTTTTTGATTTCCTAGGGAGGCAGTGTTGGACACTTGCATAAATTGCTCTGTATTGAATCAAGCGCTCAGGTAAATTGATCGATTAAGCACCAAAATAAATAGTGAAATTTATGTGTGCAAAACTGTGCCCAATTTTAAAATGATTTGATTTTTTTTTGTCCCCCACCATAAATTTCCATTTATTATTCCTTGAGTTGCTTTAAATTATATTATATTCTCCCATAATTGTAAACTGAAATCATGAAAATGTTTGTTTGCAAAATCCGAGTTCTCAAATTTAATGTTTAAATATCTCACTCCCAAAACTTAAGAAATCATGTTCCCTAAGCAGGTTCTCTATATTGGAGATCATATCTATGGAGACATATTGCGGAGCAAAAAGGCTCTTGGTATGATAATTTCCTTTACATATACATTCAATATGTTCTGTGATTTGATATTGATCTGGTATAAGAAAGTAGTTTTATTTCGAGCAACCATTTTCTTTTATAAATATGGCAACGACATCTCAACTGTCATTTTTGGTGGTTGTCATTCGTGTTGTGAGTAGGATGGAGAACCATGCTTGTTGTTCCAGAGCTCAAGAGGGAGATTGAACTCCTTTGGGAAATGAAAGATACACGGAAGGTTGGATAACTCCTTTTGCTATATCTTTGGCATATTTACATATATGAATTGATTGATGTTTCAGTACTACTTTTACTTGACAATTCAATTCCCTTCATACTTTTTTTTTAAGATGTTGGTCATTCAAACTGATTAGCTATATGATGTCAATATTTATTTTGACTTACCTATGTTGTCTGCAGCAACTTCGGTTGTTAAGAAAAGACTGTGATCTTATTGAAGACAAAATACATCGTTTGAAGTGGTCTCTCAAGTAAGTATCTTGTACTGTACTTCAGTACTAGCTTGTTGATTTATTGGAAGTTTAGACATAACGGGATTTTCTTTTTTAGGTCTGAAGGTTACAATGTTGATGAGAAGCAGAAATTTTCCTCTGCTCTTAACTCATTGGAGGTAAGCACACACTTGAGATTTTATTTTCTGCACGTGGAAGGTCTTATTATTCGAGTGATCACGTACTTCTTGGTGGGTTTCTTTCATGGTCCCATTCTGTAGGCTCAGAGGGATCAACTACGACATCGCCACCAACAGGCTCAACGAGAATGTCACTACAAGGTTAGTTTAAAATGCTAGTTGGTTTTAATCAGTGATTGAACATTAAACCGACTTCACGAAATTAGTGGTCGATATGCTAACTTCTTGTTTTGGTTAATGATCATAGTTTCACAGTGTATGGGGACAACTCATGAAGACAGGCTATCAGAACTCTCGGTTTGCTCATCAGGTATAAAATTTAAAATTTTAAGCTCCTACATATGTTTGAAGTAAAAAACAAAGTTTTGGTCATTTGTTGGCTTACTCTATGACCTGACTATTTTAAATTAAATGCATGAAACTGTATGAGACACTGATGGAAGTATTGTTGCAGGTTGAAAGATTTGCTTGCCTATACACCAGCCAAGTGAGCAATTTAAGCCTCCACTTCCCAGATAAATACTATAGGCCAAGCGAAGATTTCATGCCTCATGAATTTGATATCATTCCTTACTGAAGAATGTTTCGACACAAATTGCTCAAGGCTTTGAGCATTTAGGAAGGAAAGGGTTTTAGCATTCTGCTTTGGTTGTTTTCACTTGTGGGTTTGTGTAAATGAACTTGATATAACATTTACATTGGGTTTTATTTTCCTAGACGATATCCATTTTATCGAACCACTAGAGTTTTAAATCACTCTACTTCAAAATTTGCTCATTAAATCACTGTTGCCAACAAATGAACAATCCTTAACTCGAAAATACAGTTTGAAACTATTTTGAAATCTATAATAGTTTTATTAGGGTTTTCAAAAATAGCATTTTAGGTATAACATATTGATGAAATCCCAGTCTGAAAATTTCTATTTTTGATATATTTTAAAATATTTGTTATTTTTACATCACTAAAAAAATATCGTTAATTAAAATTTCTCTATTTTTTTAATTGAGTTGGGATTTAACCACTCTTGAAGGTGGAACTAGATAGTTTAGTCAATGGGTTATCATGTGGTTGACAATTTCTCTAGTTTTATTAGGGTGGCAGTCAAGTAATTATTGATTTTAATTGACAAAAAATCAATGAAACTATGGAGTTAAAATTTGAATTGAAATCATATATTATTTATCATACATTTTACAATATTCTTAAAAACAAAATATCAAATTATTTTTATATATTATAATCGAAGTATCTAAATACATAGATTTACTAGACAATTGTCTTTATTAAGATTAACATTCCTCGTTTAGCTCTTTAATTTATTTGTATGTATTAATTATATATTAATAGTTCACTTATTATAATAATTAAATGAATCTGGTCATTTATTTGATAAATATTTAAGTAATGATTAATAAAAAAAATTAATTCAAATTTTAACTGTATTATTAAATTTGAAAAAAAAAAAATATGAAGGATAAATTAAAATAGGTAAAGTACTCATTTGGTCCCTGAGTTTTGGAGGTCGTGTCTATTTGGTCCTAACGTTTTCAATTTGTGTTTAAGTGGTCCATCAGTTTTGGATATTGTGTCTATTTGGTCCCTGAGTTCTTAATTTGTATCTATTTAGTCCCTGAGTTTTTAAATATTGTATCTATTTAGTCCCTAAGTTTTCAATTTGTGTCTAAATGATCCCTTGATTATTAGAAATAAGTTTAATTGTTCCTTAATTTGTTAACTCATTAACATAATATCGACTTAACTGTGACATAAAATGTTTAATTGACCAAAATACTGTCATGAGATTAATTATTATATCAAATTTTAGGCCTAGATTGATGAAAGATTTGAAATAATATTTAATCATACATTCGTATTTTGACCAATTAAACATGTTATATAAGTGTTAAGTCAATAATCTGGTAAGAAGTTAACAAATACGTTAAAATAATGAGCAATTAAACTTATTTATACTAGCTCTTGAAAATCTAAGGACCAAATAGAGACAATATCTAAAACTCAAGGACCATTTAGACACAAATTGAAAACGCAGGCCTAAATAGACACAACATCCGAAACACAAAAACCATTTAGACACAAATTGAAAACGCGTGGACCAAATAGACACGAACTCCAAAACTCAGGAACTAAAAGGGTACTTTAACTAATTAAAATTCATGGAATAAATTAGAAATGAAAAAAATAGAGTCAGGCGTTGCGTTTGTATAAAAAACGGCGTCGTTTGGAAGGTCTATATGCTACGAGTTAGTAGTTTTGTACTGGAGATTTGAGGAGTTGTCTTCTTCTCTTGAGGTTCTTCCATTTTTATTCAGAGTTTGGAAAAGAAACCCTAGAATCCATTGATTTTGATTTCTCGTTTTCGACGATTAGCCATCGTCGATTTGCAGGCTCTCCCAAACGAAAGGTAGTTCTTTTATCTTAACCTACCTGCGTATTGAATTGATTAAACCCTAGAAATTCTTAATCCCTCCATTAGCGACTTTCAAATACCTCATCAGTTCTTCGTTTAGATGTACACGATCGGGTTATCTCTCTCGTTTAATTTCGATTCAGACGTGATTATACATTCCAAATCATAACATTCTGATTACATTGCCCCTTTAAATGTCGTAAACTCTACATTTTGTTGATTACAATGCCGGAAAATTGTCTCCAAAGGACACCGAATTTTATCTGTGCATTAGTTTGTTGATTAGGAGAAGAATCTGAATTATATGTGTATTATATTTTGCAGAGTAGACTCATATTCCTAAGGTTTTTCTTTTTCTTTTTTTGGTTAGTGATGTATAAATTTTTGTTTGTGTTATGTCAATTTTTAAAACTTGCAATGATGGTGTAAGAAAGTTTTGAAGATACTACTTTTTTCCCGTCACCGTCTCATTTTATGGTCTCCTATTTGTACCAGGAAATTGTATGTATTTTTGAATCCCATCTTATTTTGTTTGCAACGGGTCGAGGTCTAGATAAATGATTTAAAAGATGCAACTGCAAAATGTTTTCAAAAGATGTAGATCGACTATTGGAATTTGCTCAGTTAAGCTTTTTGAACCAGATTTGTTATTTATATATGCTAGGTACCTTGGCGAATATTTTCAGGTTAGGTTATAAAGATAGACATGCTCAATATTGCAACTACATTTTGCAAGCGACTGAATGTTAAGGATTTGGTTACCAACGTCCCTTTATATAGTGGTCTTAGTGGTAAGATTGCTTCACCTAAACCATGTTGTGCTTGTTATGTTACAACCGTTATCAGTATTTTTTAAGATTGCAGGGTTGATTCACTTGAGTTTCAGATGGATCTGCTGGTGGGTTGAGCTTATTATTTAGACGTTGGGCTACCAAAAAGACAGCTGGGTCTACGAAAAATGGACGAGACTCAAAACCCAAGAATCTCGGGGTAAAGAAATTTGGTGGTGAGGTGAGTGCAAGATAAGAATTGAATCCGTATGGTCATAATGTAGAATTGAAATTTATTTTGGTTGAGTCAATTTGTTTTGTAAAATATTTCATGTTCTACATACAGAGAGTTATTCCTGGTAACATTATAGTTCGTCAACGAGGCACCCGTTTCCACCCGGGAAACTATGTTGGAATTGGGAAGGATCACACTCTTTTTGCCATGAAAGAAGGTTGTGTCAAGTTTGAAAAGCACAAGTTGAGTGGACGCAAGTGGGTACATGTTATACCCAAGGAAGGGCATGTTCTTCATCCTGTTTATGCAACGACGACTTCTCCGGAGTTGAAGACAGCAGTCTGATGTCAGATTTTATTTTCTTTTCCTGTATGTTCGAGTCCGTTCAAAGGTATGGGGGATGTTGTTGATGGTAATAAATTTTCTAGTCTCTGTTTTTTTCTTTACAATTCATAGCATCATGAAAGATTAATTCAAAATCCCCCTCTTTTACCCCGGTAAGAAAGTTTCTAATTTTACGTGGTCTGCTTGTTTTATTGGTTTTGTGATTGCTTGGGAAAAGTAGAGAGATCAGGTGTGTAGCTTTATTTTCTGGTAAGTGTTAAAAAAGTTGGTTTTTTTTTCTTTCAATCCAGGCTCCAGCTATAAAAAAAATTAACGTAAGCATAAAAAACAGGATTAACAAAAATGATTTCATCCTCATGTAAAAATAATAATTCTAACTAACTAATAAAAAGTAAAAAAATTTAATCACTTGATGAAACGAAGAATATTAATATTAAAATTGATCGATTGTAGGGGTATAAAATGGAATTTTCCTTTATTCTTTTTATCAAATTGATTAATTAAATTTGCTTTGCAGAATCTCATTAAAAGAAATACATTTTATTTCTCAAACAAATCTGAGGCGTTGGAGATTTTTTCTTGCGCATAATATGCCTGTACATCACGGCCTGTTAATTTATGGCTGACCATCTGAAATTGATAGCATGGTAAGGCATGTTTTTGTTAACAAATTTGATAGGGCAAGTGTGCTGCTTGAGCTTCGAATTTCTCGATTTAATCTCATTAAATATTTTCCTAAAACTAACGAACTTAGTTAACCAGAAATCAGATTTTGCAAAGAATGAGTTTCAAATTTCTCTCATAGTTTAGAAAGTTTTCTTTTGAGTTATGAATGCAACATCTCTCTTTTGATTGATAACAAAACAAGCTCTCAAGATAAATCCACACTTTCTGCAAAACACACGTGACAATCGATCTATTGAAATCAATCCATTGCAGAAGATCCCAACCTCATTCTCCATTTCAACCCAACAGACCATAATACTGTGGCTTATTTCGGGGCAGCTTTCTCTGGAAGGGATGATCACCAAATCATCTTTGATCAGATGAGTGACATTTGAATTTGAAAATGAGGCCCCCTTTTAAGTTAGCATGAATCATGGAACTCTTTGTGCCAATGTTCAATCATGCCTCTCAATGTCTCGTATTTCTCCCGGTTCCGGGAAAATTTCATTGGATGACTTTTTATTTGAAGACGAGAAATCATATCCACAGCTGCCATGAGAGCTTATTCTCCCAGGTTGTTTTAAGCCACTGGTACATTCTTTATTTGTATTTCCTGAGCCAGCAGCCATATCTGAGGAGCTGTGTCTCCAGCTGCCCTGAAATGCAGCACCCCAAGATCTCCTTGATGAAGTGGTACGCAACCTACCAGAGCTAGAGCTTTCTTCCCTGACAACTTTCAAAGGGTTTTCCAATGCTCTAAGGACGTGCCTCATCTGGGGTCGTCTGGATGGCTTGGGGTTGAGGCATGACTTGGCTATAATTGCCATTGCCCATACCTCTTCGAAAAGATCATCATCTATCACTAATGAAGGATCGACTATCTTTGTTACCTGTTCCTTGTCATGGATGCCTATACAAGGCAAGGTGAGTTCCAACCACTCTTTTGTTGTAGCATCTTCTGTTTTGCTGATACCAAGCTTTCCCGTAACAAGTTCTAACAATACTTTACCAAAACAATAAATATCTTGTGAACATGATGCTAGTGAGGAGCCTGTACACAAAACAAAAAAATTGGTATGTCATACTTCAAGAGCCATATGGAGGGAATAGAAAATCATTCAGTTGAAAGAAACATGACATTGAATACGTAATAGTTATTTGTTCCCTGTTCTAACACTAGCAGTATATATCAGTCTGGCAGTCAACAAAATTATAACAATAAATGATCCTGTCCAAACCCTATTAGTATCCATTTAAGTCACTTTTTCAGTTAGCTATGCTTAAATGAACAGTATTATTTGTTAGGATAGTAAAGATCTCCAATTTAGTAGTATAACTTTTCTATTTTGAATGAGCAGATACAAATTTACAGTTATTTCATCAAGGTGGGTAAGGTTGATGTATTAAATGATGATCGACTACAGGTAAGCATAAGCGGTGAATGAATTATACTGCATAGAAGGAGAAAAAGGTCAGGAGGTAAACGCACCAGAATGGCCTTGTTCAGAGTTTCTGCACAACAGAATCAAGAAGATACCATTACAATTTTGATAAAAAAAAAAAAAGTAAATGAATTTAAGCTACATCACACCTCAAAGAAAAAATCTTCACATAAAATTACGAACAGTTGCCTAAATGATCAAAAATATTTCAAAGTCATAGATAGAAAATCTCATGGAAATGGAACTGCCTGATAGTAATATGTTATTGTATTGAAACAATCTTCTGCAACATCTATAAAGATCAATGGCTAAGCTACACCACTTTCTATACACGTGATAAACAAGGTATTAACTATTTCATGATTTAGAATTTATGCAAAAAAAAAAAATGTTTTTGACAACAAAGATATTTCAGGCAATACCAACTTTTACTGCATTTGTAGATTTACGACACAACAGACTAACATGCTCAACCCATATGCATACAATTTACATAATTATGTCCACACGTCTGAATAGGGGAACTGGCAACACTATGCAATAACAATGGCCGTGTAATAAGTCCATGTATCCTCCAGAGACACATTTTAGGGAATCAATTAGATTTTCTTTTCAGGCAAAGATTAGTTTATTCAAGATTTGAATTTGGAAAACTATTCTATTCAACTAGATACGTACTGTGGCTTTCGCAGTAATCTTGTGAGGGCATTTTGGTGATAATCCCCTTCTAGAACACATGCCTCACTCAAGCTTCCCAGGCGCACTTCAAATTTGTCATCAAGGAGGATACTGCTTGCTTGAATATCCCTTCAATCATTTAAGAAAAGAAAAGTTGCTACTTTAATCATGTGCAGAAAAAACAGGAGGATACATGGCAATATTGTCAAACTATCGATTGATAAGCGCAACAAAGAAATGTTAGACACCGGTATATAATCAATTAATCTCATCAGGATGAACAGTGTCTTTCTAGAATCACTTTTCTTCTAAAACTAAGATGGTTAAATTCATTAAAAGGCATCAGTTACTGTTAGGATATTGATTGAATAAAAGTACAGTGCTTGAGCTAGTTCAGTTGATCATCAATCTAAGTTACTAACATGTAGATGGCTCCACTTTAAATCTGCACAATTAGTAACAGCTATGATATTAACATGCAACACTAAAATTATTTATTTTTTAAGGTGGAAAGAGAATGAGAGAGATAGGACAGGGAAAGTTAGTTGATACCTGTGAATCAGGGGAGCGCTACACTCATGATGCAGGTAAGATAGGGCCTCAGCAGCTCCTATTGCTATTTTCAACCTGATAATCCAATCTAGGGACTGCATTTTGTCATCCTCTAAACTGGAAACCTTGTGCAAGCAATTAGCTAAATCCCCATTTGGCATATATTTATACACAATGAGCTTCTCAGTCTCACGCTCAAAGCAGTGCCCCAACAATGGAACGAATCTAGTATGTGATACCTTACTGAAAAAATCTAGTTCCAGAAAGTATGTTTCATTCTTTAAATATTGCAAATTGACCTTTTTGATCACTACAGGAAGGCCACTCTCCAGGAACCCCTTGTAGAGGTCTCCAGAGTGACCATGTTTTATAAGATTGGTTTCACTGAAATTACCAGAAATCTGGAGCATCTGCTCATAGGTAAACAGATCTCCCAGACCAGCTAAGCGGATTGGATCCTTCGGAATTGAAGGGCTGTCTCGATCTGGAACAGGACCTACATTTGCTTGCCCTCTTTTATTTGCATAACCTTTTTTACGAAATTTCAATAGCACTACCACGACGAACGCCAAAATAATAACAAAACCCAATCCTCCAAATAGTCCCACCATCAAGAACTTCAAGCGATTCCTTTTAATAGAATGACCATCTCGTTGCTCTGGAGTTACCTTTCCAAACCCGTCAAAATTTAAGTTTCTCTCAGAATAGAAGTGGCTACAATCATCCAAATTTCTTTGATCACGCACCATACGCAGGCAATTTCTACGAAAAGTAGCATTGATCCGACTCTTATTGAGTACTATGTCGCCTTGGAAATAGTTTTCAGATAAATCAATAGACCCATGCCATTCTTGTGGAAGATTTAGAGGACCATAAAGAAAATTATTTGAGAAGTTGAACACGGCATCAGTAGCATTAGTATTTGGAATAAAACTTGATATGTTACCCGTAAAGTTGTTGTTGGATAGATCAAGAAACCGCAATTCGGGTAGTGATAACAAGTCACGAGGTAGACCACCGTCAAGTTTATTTCCTCTCATAACCAAAACTTGCAATTCAGCAAGCCTGGGAAACAAACCATCTGGCAAAGGACCCTCTAAGCCATTATCTCCAATATACATCATCTTCAAATTCCTTAACCCCTTCAACTGCTCAGGAAGTATACCAGACAGTGAATTCTTGCTAAGATCAAGCTCCAATAACTGAGATAAATTACGAAACTGAACTGGTATAGAGGATGTTAAACTGTTATCCGAAAGATTCAACTTTTGCAACTTATAAAGTGTACCTAAACTCGTTGGGATTGGTCCAGATAAGAAATTCGACGCAAGGTCGAGCCGGGTAAGATTACCAAGAGAAGAAAGACCAAGTGGTACTGACCCAGTAAGCAAATTTCTCGAGAGGTCAAGATTAGATAGCTCATATAACTGTCCTAAAGAAGAAGGTATAATACCAGTTAAACTATTACCAGATAAATAAAGACTATGAAGCTTACTTAAACGGCCAAGAGATGAAGGAATTGGACCAATAATAGAACAAGACCTTAGATCAAGCACCTGGAGTGCAACAAGAAAATGACCAAACCAATCCGGAATAGACCCACGAAGCAAAAACCCAGAAGCATTGAACGAAACCAAAGAGGACAAATTGGCTAACCCATCGACGGCGAACTGGGGGTTGAGCCGTCCTACGCGTGTTCGCCGGAGACCGGAAACAGTAATTTCGACAACTTGGCCAGCTCGGCACTGAATTCCAGTCCAATTGAAACAAGGGTTAGCTTTAATCGGCCAATCTTGAGTTCTTACCCCTAACGATGATCGGAGACTGAGTAACGCCTTCCATTCCGTGGTGGAGTTTAGCAATTCCTGCTTAGCTAAACCACACTGAATTAAAATCAAGATTAGAGCTAATTCCAGAAGATATCGCCGTTGAGCTTCTTCCATCGCAGGAAAAAGAATAAAAGAAAATGGGAGATTTTTCAGAAAGGATTCAGAAATTTCATCGTCTTCAAAGAAAGAAAGAACAAATTCCAGTGAAAAATGAATCAACGCTATATTAAATATCACCTCTAATCACGAGCAATGATTCTACGTTCTATGTTGGACCGCCATTAATGCCAACCCCAAAGAAATAATTAAACAATAATTATATTGATTTTAAGTGGATCTGAGCTATTCCAAGAAGGAATTTTTTGGAACAGATTTTTTTTTTACTGACTGATTTAAGAAAGAAATGAAACTCTTTTAGTTAATGCGTTAACGAATTACGACAGGATCTTTAGCTGTGTTTAAGGTAATTGTTTTGTAATAAACAGAGTCAGAACATCATTGTTTAACTTTATAAAAAATAAAAATAAAAAGACTTGGTTTTGAATTTTCATTATCCATTGAGAAGTGGACGAGGAGAAATTTCTGAGAGGGAAAAATCCAAAGTGACTTTATTGATTTTGATAAGATATGATGTTATTTGGCTGTTTGTGTTTCTAAATTTCAATTTTTTCTTTTTAAATTATATTAAATTAAGAAGGGAGACTCAAATCTTCGACGTTGTGAGAAGTGACGACACGTCTAACCAGTTAAATTATATTCATGGGCTCTAAATTTCAATTATCACACCACCTCTAGTAATGCGCACTTTTTTAAGTCTCTCAAGAGTCAAGACTGATATTTTTTACACACTTTTTTTCAGCTAAATACTAATATGATAACTAATCTCATTTCAATTCTTTTTTTTTTTTTTTCAAACGATAAAATTTAAATAGAAGATAAAACAGATTTATAAAGAGAGTCAAAGTCTTCCTTAGTCAGAAGATGCACTTCGAAGTTAAGATATCTCTCCCAATAAAAATAAAAGATACAATCAAAAACAGAAATAATAACAGAAGGGAATTCAAACAAAAATCATCAACATCACTGTATGACGCCTCAAGTTCACCCGAATTGTTCTTAACGAGCCAACAACAACCAGAAGCAAAACAATTTTCACTCCAAGCAGCATCACAAAACAGAGTACAAATACCATTTCAATCATTTAAAAAGGAGTTCGGTTTGAAAAATATTTTATATTTTAAAAAAAAAAAATTGTTTGTTGATAATTTTTCTAGAGAAAGCATACTCAATGGCTCTTTTTTCATCTTAATTTTAAATATAGTAAAAAAATTATTTTATTTTAAAAAATACAGATTTTTTCATTAAAGTATTTTTTTTAAATCAATAATTTTCTTTTCTCTCGTATTGTATTTTAGAATGATAATTTTATTATTGGTTTTTATGATAGTTATTAAAATATTTTGAGTTAAAAATAGTAATTTTTTAATTTTGTTAGTTTATTAATAAATTAAATATCTTTCTTTCCTTCAATCAATAAGAGTTTTAAAAGGTCATTTTTTAAAAATTTGATAAACTTTTATTTATTTTTATAATTTCTCAATAAAAAAATATCATATTTGATTTATTTTTTTTAAGATGGGAGGGAGTGAATAAAGGTGAGATAGAAAATGCATGGCGCGGTAAAAGAAAGGAAAATTCTAATAGATAACATTTTTATATAAGTAATTTAAAAAATAGTAAATGTTTTGAAATATTTAAAGAATGATTTTTCTCAAATTAAGATTCTACCAATCTCAAATAATCATTAATAAAAAAATATAGGCAAAACAAAACAAAAAAGTCTGAGCAAATATTAACACGATCATAGTTCAACTAGTTAGATATCCGTTCATTTCCTATGAGGTGGAAAATTCGAGTCTCCCATCCCATAAATAAAAGTGAAAAAAAGAAAAGAAAAAAACATTGTCAAATAAAGTTTTGCTAAATGACGAAAGTAGGGAGGCGGAAAGCGATGGTCTGTGTCTGTGTTGATTGATAATGACGTGGCATTTTCAACGCGGAATCTTACGTGTGCTTCTTCGCTCGCTCGCTCGCTACCCCTAAGAAGAAAACACTTTTTAAAATTTCATCTAGCCGCCTATGGACAAAATCATAATTTTAATAAAGAAATTTGTAAATGTTTCTTTTCTATTGATTTTTATTATAGTTTTTTTTTTTAATTTCTATATCCATCAAGTAAACAATTTTTTTAGATAGTATATCAAATTAGGGAGGGAGACTCAAACCTTCAATCTAATAGAAGGGAGCAGATACCTATCATTTGTATTGGTAAACAAACAAGGTTGGAGGATAAATAGAAGCATAAGAAAAAATATTAAATTTTTTTTTTTTTTATTTTCTCACAAACAAATGATATATATATTAGAAAATATTAGGATAGTAATTATGATGATTTATAATTTTCTTATTTACTTTTATTATTGTCTCCGGTTTCTTTGTTTAACTTATTTATCTATATTAGTCTTTTTTATATGAATCATATATCTATTACATATTTACACAATGTAATATTTACACTAATAATATAATTAATATATATATATATATATATATATATATATATAAAAAGGTCATCAAACAAACCTTATTATCTAACACAATAAAAAAATATATACTATTTTTATATTCCTCGTGACCAAAATCTCAATAACACCCTGTTCTTTTTCTTTAGCAAATATTAAAATTTGAATTCATTTTTTTTAAGATTAGCACCCTTTTAAACTAGTATTTATGTTACTAGATAAATTTATGGGGCAATTACTAAAATAACATATTTTTGCATACTAATTACCGAAATGTTTGAACTTTTCAAAAATTACTCAAATAGCAAAAAAATTAATTTTTTTAACAAATTCATTGAAACTAATAATAAAAAATGATCAAATACTTCAATAAATTATTGACCTTAAACTTAAAAAACCAAAAAACAAATAAATTCATTAAAAAATACCTATGAAAAATTATTCAATAATTTATTGAACTATAATTATGCTATTTGAGTAATTTTTAAAAAGTTCTGACATTTTAATAATTAGTATGCAGATTTATATTGTTTGAGATAAATTCTTTAAATTTATTAATTGCAACACTTTCCTTTTATATATTTTATATATAATTCCTTTAAATCTCGAAAAAATTGTAATAGTTGTGGGAAGATTTTTTATTCCGATGATTACCATACGAATAGGTAATTTGATTTATATATATATTTTCGCTTCAAAGGCCATAGAAAAGATCCAATTTTGTTTTGTTTTGGAGTTTTGAGGAAATGAAATGATAACTAACTTATTATAATAAATCGTCAATGCCTTCCACTTGGTATAGAGTCAAATGAGTAGGACACCATCCAACGTGTAACGCATCTCATGGTTTTGATTTGAAAAAAAAAATTATCTTACTTAATTGTTAATGATTTTAATATTAGTCTCGTAGTAAATATTTTTATTTTATACACGAGCTCTAATTAGTCAAATTAGTCAGTCTCCTCATTTTTACACGGATAGATAACGCATAATAATTATTATAATAAAAATACTAGTATTTTTTTTTTAATAAATACACATGTCTCGCTATAAACGGTAAATAAGACTATTGTGGTTTTAGTCAAATAAACAACAACCACATGTAGTTATAAATGATAAATTACACTTAGGGGCATATCCAGCTATGGGCTAAAGGGAGCCATGCCCCCCTTAATGTTTTTTTTTTTTCTATAGATAATATAATAAGCATGTCCTTTTTATTAAATTGATTTTTTTAAAAAAAAATTGAATCTTAATATTTCGAGAAAATATCAATTTCTACCCTTAAACTTTACATGATGAGTGACAATTTAAACCCTAAACTTTCAATGTAATCAATTTATACCCGGAACTTTAATAAGTGAATCAATTTATACCATTTATTAATAAACTTATAATTATTTGTAAAAAGATTAGTTAGACGTAAGCATTTTTATATCTAAATAAGTTTAATTTTTAAAAAATAATTTTATATTTATGTTAAATATTTGTTACTATTATTCTATCTTTTGGTGATTTTGTAATTGAATTTTGATTAGTTTTATAGCTTTATTATTATATTGATATAAATTGATTCACTTGACAAAGTTCATGATGTAAATTGATTCAATTGAAAGTTTAAGATTTAAATTGATAACCATGTAAAATTTAAGGGTGTAAATTGATTTTTTCCCTAATATTTTTCATATAAAATTATTGAATTTAAAACTAAATATTTAATTAAAAAAATCAATACATAATAAGATATTGTTATTAAAAATTAAATTTAAATATTAAAAGCATATCTACAAAACCTAAACATATAAATCAACATCTCAAAACTTGATTACATTCACTTAGTTTCATAATTATGTCATCAAACCCCATTTTCACCAACATCGTTAAATATTTAACGTCAAGAACATTTTTTCTCTCCTTGTCTCTTCTCCTGGTTCTAAATTTTTCTTTAGTAACGGGAAAATGTTTATAAAACCATTTTAAAGTGGGAAAAGATGTTAAATATTTTAAGGGTCTTAGTAAGGTCTTAAATCATGTTGGTGTAATTTATCATTTTTTAATTACAGTAGGTGGTCATGAATTTCGTCAAAACTACAGAGGTCTTATTTATAATATATCTTATGTTTTATATAATAAGAATGAAACATATAGAAAAATTATAAAAAAAACCCTCTCATGACTGATCTATAGTACCTATATTAATCTGAGTATAGCTCGAATAGTTAGAGAAACGAACTGAATATGGTTTTTTAAGAAAATATGAAATACGGTCGTCTACTTGATATGCCACGAATGACGGAAATTAGCTTGTCTTAATCACATACGTATCCAACTTGGCCAATCTACATATCGACTTCCTCCTCTAAAAGGAGTATTGATTAATGATTGACATTTGAAAAAGGAAAAATAAAATAAAAATTGACGTGGCACTAGGCAATTGGAGGAGGAAAGTGAACCGTGGCAGTGGGCTACATCCAATTTAAAAGAAAAATAAAAGGCTTAAAATTAATATTGGCATATATATAAAAAAAAAAAAAAAAAAAAAAAAAAAAAAAAAAAAATAAAATTACATTTTGAAAGGAGATATCCCGATAAATTTTCTTAATTAAATATATGAATTAATGAGATATGTATTTGGAGAGATAAAATGATAATAAGGGGTTGGCAAAAATCGCCACTATAAAGGTGTTTTATGGGTAAATCTGATATTAATATGAAACAACCATTAAAACTGAAATTAGGTTAATTAAAATGGTTATTAGTATAATTAATTCAAAATAAAAAGAAGGCCCAATTGACTTGGTCTTAGGAAGAATAAGATTTATAAGGACAACCGACATGGGGTATTGCCTCCGCACTTCATTTGACATTGACATCAAATTATTGCATTCAAAACCACCTTTAGTTTTTCTTTTTTGTTTGATACCACATACCAAACTTTCCCACCTGCCTTTATTCTCGTTTGATTGGAAAACCATTTTCAAACCTATAAAATATCTATCCTTATCCAACATAACATAATTCAACTCGTTAGGCACGTACTTTATTCACTTGAGTTTGAAGATTTGAGTCTCGTATTCCTGATTCGATGTTGTATTTTAAAACTAAAAAAATCCCTTTAAGCACATTTTCAACTTTTAAGTGAAATATATAATATATTCTAGCTGGGCTCTAAGCTTACTGGATCATGGGCCTGACCTAATTCCAATTAAAGTCCAATCTATGTTTGTTAGGTACGACATTAATTCAGACAGATGTTGAGCTTTTTTTCATTTTATCGCAAAGTGGAAAAATATTATAGTAGGTTTGCTACAATGGTGCTCAATTGAAAACTCTTCCTAACTTTTTTTCGTTTAGTTTTGAATTTAATTTACAGATTCAATCTTTATGATCCCATCTTTTAATTTAGTCTATATAATCTAAGGTTTATCTAATTAATCTACGTGATTAAAAAAATAGTCTTTATAGCCTTTATAGAAGCTCATAAAATCTTCCTATCGTTACCACATATACATGTTAGTTACATCATCTATCTTTGACATGTGATTAGAACACTTAAAAAAATGACACAAATAATATGTTAGTTTTTTTTATAAGGTCGTAAATATTTCGTGAGTTGTTTATCCTTTCATTTTCTTCACCTTCTAATTGATTAGAAATAATCATGGCTACCGTCGTTATTTATCTTAGACATCTAATTTATTAATTTTAGAAACTATAAAAATTAAGATAAATTACACTAACAACCCTAAACTCTAAAGATTGTAATACACATAACATCCTTAAACTTTAAATTTTGAAGTAATTAGCCTCTTGAACTTATATGTAGTTTAAAATCATTTGAAAAAAAATAAGAGGGTAGTTACCTTACCACCCTAAATCATATATAGTTTTGCCTCTTAAGATCGAGCTTATTTGGTAAAACTAGGAGTGTAAATGGGGCGGGGCGGGGCAGGGTGTAAACGAGGTACCCAGTTTATACCCCGCCTCGTTTAAGGTTTTTTTTTCTCACCCCACCCCACCCCAATTAACTTTATCCTCCACCCTGTACCCTGCGGGCGGGGGCTAAACGGGGTGGAGGAAATTGTTAAAAATGCATGATTTCGTATATTTTTTTTATTCAAAATTTAATTTTTTTCAATGATAATAGAGCATAAAAATAAAAAAAAAATAAAACACTCCATCATAATCCGTATGAAAATAAACCTAGTAAATTTAAATTAAAAAAAATAAAATTAAAGTAGCTAAACAGGGCGAGGTGGGGTGTAAGGGGGGGGGGATTCCCCCGTACCCTGCCCCGTTTATTAGGCGGGTGTTAGTAGGGGCGGGCGGGGAATCGGGGTCGGTTTTCACCCCTAGGTAAAACCGTGTTCTGCACCATTCCAAAAATAAATGGATAAAAAAGAAGCAATTAAATTTATGAATCATAATCTCCATATAAAAAACTCAAAATCAAACAAAAAGCTAATACTAATTAATATTAAAGCTGATTGGTAATCAATGGTTGTGATAACGAATATGGGTTCTTTGTTCATGTGCTTTATCTTCACATGGCAACAGTCATTTTATCATAGTGGTTTCCAGGGACATAGCTCATGGAACGAAGTCTGTATAAAACAGAACATGAACGCGATACAAACTCTGTTAATAGAGGTGAAAAGAGTCATCAGAACCGGAGGAAGAAATCTTGACTTTGAGAGAGGCTTAAACACTAGATACGTGAATCCTATTATTTGCATGGAAAATTTAAAATCCTGGCTGTCTGTGAGTGATGAGAAATTCTTTGATGAGCCCAAAAGATTAAAATTGATTCTTACGTTATGTAATTTGTTTTTGGACTGATCAAGGGATAAAAGCCCTAAGGGAGCTTTAATGTAAAAGAAAGGTTTAGAAAATATATATATTTATATATAAACCATATATTTTTTTTAAAATTGTTTCATTCTACTCTTGCTTTAATATGTTATTTTAGGAATCGTCCAGTATTGATTTTAATTAAAATGTTAATAATATAAAGGTTTTTTTTAGTAATAATAATATGAAGGTTAAATTATACAAAATATCTATAATCTATGAGTTGGTTTCAATTTTACTTTTAACGTTTTCAAAATTTCAATTCTATTCTCAATTTTTTAATTTGTTTTAAAAAAAAACTTTTGTTGTGGAACTTTCCCTTTTAAAAATACTTTTCATTTGCAATTTCAGTTAAATTTAATACAAATGAAAAGATTGAGAGTATTTGTGAAATAAAATGGTGATTTCACGAAAAAATTACATTTTAAAGAGTAAATTCCAATAATGGGTATATTTGAAATAATATAAAAGATCGAGGGTAAAATTAAAACTTTAAATTTGTTATGAGTAAAATTAAAACCCAACCTATAAATTAGGGATATTTTGTATAATTTAACTTAATATGAACTATGTAGATTATGTAAGTTAGGTACACGATATATTTTTTAATAATTAAAATTCTCTCACCTTATTTGATATCTCTAAAAGCATAGTTATGAAAATTACCCTTTATATATTAATGCTGGGCCGACATAGGGAAATGACAGCCCATTTGACAAAGCCCATACAATCTTGTTCGAGTTTTTCTTCGCCAGCGGAGGCGGAGAGAAGGCGTAAAAGACGCTCACCGTCGTCGGCGTTTTGGTTTGGCGCTCTCTGTCTTTTGCCATTGATTCATTCTTCTTCGAATTTCAATTGATCGGAGAAACAGCTGAAGTATGGAAACTAATTCGTCTCCGTTCAAGGTACGCCTACTCTTTTCTGCCTTTTCCGATTTCTTCTTCTTCTTCTTCTTCTTCCTCCATTTCCGTCTATGGCAAGTTAATGTTGATAATTTTCTATTGCTCAATCTTGACCTAACTCTTCCTGTTCTTTATTTTTAACTATTTACAATGCTTCCTTTCTGAAAGTATTATAACTTTTAGCTTAGCCTATCATTATTTTGATTTTTTAAATCTCCCATCTCGTTGAGTACTTTGAAGTTTATTATCAGATTATTAGTACATGATGCTGAAAGTTGTTTCTTTGTATAAATTCAATTATAAAAAGTGAAAATGAAGTATCATCGCAATTGCAGAATTCGAGAGATGAGGAAGTTTTTGTTTTTGTTTTCGGTTTTGTAATTTGTAAAATATGGCCTTCCTTTTTGCAAAGAACTATTACAATCTTAGAGAAGGCGTAAAAGACGCTCACCGTCGTCGGCGTTTTGAAGGGCCGTCTCGATCTGGAACAGGACCTACATTTGCTTGCCCTCTTTTATTTGCATTACCTTTTTTACGAAATTTCAATTGCACTACCACGACGAACGCCAAAATAATAACAAAACCCAATCCTACAAGTAGTCCCACCACCAAGAACTGCAAGCGATTTCTTTTAATAGAATGACCGTCTCGTTGCTCTGGAGTTCTGTAATGACTGATGAAAGAGAGTATCAATTGTATTATTCATCAATAATGTATTTATACAAGTAGAGTCTTTAATCAAGAAACTCTAACTAACTCTCAACCACTCTAACAACTCAAAACTAACAAACTAACTTTCATAATAACAATATTCTCTAATATCCCCCCTCAAACTCATGGTGGACATGTCCCAACCATGAGTTTGTGCCTTAATAAAAGAAAACGAGAAGAAGGCAGTGCCTTTGTGAGAATATCAGCAGTCTGAGCAGCTGAAGGAACATGTCTTATGTCAAGTAAGCCATGAGCTACCTTCTCCCTAACAAAATATAAGTCCAACTCAATGTGCTTTGTCCGAGCATGCTGAATTGGATTGGCTGCAAGCATGACTGCACTCAAATTATCACACCACACAATAGGCACCTTGGGAGGTTGAAAGTGTATTTCAGTAAGCAAATGATGAAGCCAAGATAATTCGGCTGTGACAGAAGCCAGGCTTCTATATTCTGCCTCTGTACTGCTTCTAGACACCACTGGCTGCTTCCTAGAACTCCAAGAGATCAGATTTCCACCATAATAGACACAATATCCAGTGGTGGACCTTCTATCATCAGGGTCAGATGCCCAATCAGCATCACAAAAAGCCACAAGATTGAGCTGAGATGCTGGTTTCAGAAGAATACCAAAAAAAACAGTGCCTGCTAAATACCTCAGTAGCCTTTTAACTGCCTTCCAGTGTGTATCCCTTGGTGCTTGCATAAACTGACACACCTTGTTAACAGCAAATGCAATTTCTGGTCTTGTGATTGTCACATATTGCAAAGCCCCCACCACACTTCTATACTTTTGGACATCATCAAATAAAACACCATCATGTTTAGTAAGTTTTTCTGTGCTTGCAAGAGGAGTAGCAATGCCTTTAGCTTCCTTCATATGAACTCTGTTAAGTAGATCAGTAATATACTTGGACTGTGACAAATGAAGGCCATCAGATGTGAAAGTGGCCTGAACTCCCAGGAAATAGTTAAGTAAACCTAAATCCTTGAGAGCAAAAGTGGCATTGAGTTGAGTAATGAGAGAATTAATAAAGCCCTCATCACTACTACCGGTGATAAGGATGTCATCAACATACACCAAAACAAAAACAACAGAGCTAGAAGTAGACAAAATAAACAAGGATGATCGGCCCTAGCAGGACTTGAAACCTTCTTTGAAATAAAACCGAACTCAACTTGTCAAACCATGCTCGAGGGGCCTGCTTTAAACCATACAAGGCCTTATGCAATTTACACACATAAGTTGGTTGATGAGGATCAATAAATCCAGCAGGCTGTTCCATATAGACCTCCTCAGATAATGTACCATTGAGAAATGCATTGTTTACATCAAGTTGTCGTATGCTCCATTTATGGGTCAAGGCAAGAGTAAGAATAACTCTAATAGTTGTAGGTTTGACTACAGGACTAAAGGTTTCATTGAAGTCAAAACCTGCCATTTGATGATACCCTTTTGCCACCAATCTGGCCTCTTTAAGTTTGAAAACCCACTTACAACCTATTACCTTCCTATTGGAGGGACAAGGTACCAAAGACCAAGTATTATTTCTAGCCAGGGCCAAGTACTCATCATGCATAGCAGCCTTCCAAAGAGGATGTGTAAGAGCTTCCTTAGCAGTAGAGGGTTCCTTTGTAATAAGTAATAACTTTGGTTTGAAAACCCCTGCTTTAGCTCTAGTTGTCATATTATGACTGTTGATAGGTAAAACAGGCTGAGACAAGGGAGTAGACATCTCAGTATTTGAAGAACTGGTAATAATAGTTCCAGAATTTGGCAATTCCTCATTGACATGAACAGTGGAGGGTGAAGCTTGCTGTACAGAATCATGGGATACAGAAATAGGAAGTGCAGGAACAGTATCAACAGGGACTGGTACTTGAACCTCAGTATCAACATGTGATGAAGCAATTGGTGTAGAAGATGAAATAGGAAGTGGAAGAAGAGGTGGAAGGGCAGAAGGTAACATAGGTAAGTCAGAGGTAGTAGTTGGAATAGGAAAAAGTGTTGTGTAAGGAAATGAATGTTCATTAAAAATGACATCCTGGATATATAAACCCTGCCATTTGCATCTAGACATCTATACCCTTTATGATTAGAACTATATCCAAGGAACACACAACAAGAGGATTTAAAATTGAACTTATGTCTATTATAAGGTCTGAGATTTGGAAAAGCTGAGCAACCAAAGACTTTTAAAAAAGTATAATCAGGTTGGACCCCAAAAAGACACTCCAGTGGTGTTTTTCCATTAATAGTCACAGTAGGCAGTCTGTTAATTAAGTAAGCACTAGTTTGCACAGCCTCATCCCAAAAGGATAAGGCCATAGATGCATTGGCAAGTAAAGTTAATGCTGTTTCAATGATGTGCCTGTGTTTTCTTTCAACTAAGCCATTTTGTTCATGAGTATGGGGACAGGAATTTCTATGAATAATGCCATTGTCATGAAGAAAATTTGTAAAAACCCTATATTCTCCTCCCCAATCAGACTGAATAGCCTTAATTTTAACACCTAGTTGAAGTTCAACCATCTTTTTAAACCTCAAAAAGCAGGGAAAAGCGTCAGATTTTTGTTTTAATGGAAAAACCCAAGTAAATCTGGAATAGGTATCAATAAAATGTATATAGTGTTAGGATCTAAGGCAACCCTAGAGGGGGGGTGAATAGGGTTTATTAAAAATTTATAAAACTTTTTCAATCAATTCAAAATTTAAGATTAACAAAACAATTACACTTTTTAAATTTAATCAATATAAATAAATTTTATACTTAGAATTCTTTTTAGCAAAGTAAACAAATATGATAAATACTTGGAAATATTAAATCACAATTAATTTCTAACAACCAATAATTTCTCAATTTAATTCAAACAATAAATATGTCAAGCATAAATTTAATTTCCAATTATTGTTATTCAATGATCCCTAATAAAGATGCACAATAAATATTTAGCAATTTATATTAGTGCAATGAGTAAAGAGGATAGGGTTAGAGAAATGACACCAAGATGTATAGTGGTTCGGCCAAAATCCGGCCTAGTCCACTCCCCGAGCGCCTCTCGGGAATTTATTACTTATTCCGGGAGCAAAGTAGAACCCAATCCTTTTACGGGATCAAGATCAAACCCGACTCTTTTACACGGGAACAAAGTCAAACCCGAACCAACGACCCTTTCCACGGAGCAAGGACAACCGTTATCTATCACTTTTTTTACTTAGGTTTAAGAATAAACCTTTTACAAATAGTAAATCCTCACAAAGGATAAATATTACAAGAATTTGCTCACAATAAGAGATAATACTCTTAATAAAATAGCCCTTAAGGATGGCTAGAAATACTCAAATTTTACTCACAAAAATGCTCACAGAGAGATTGAAGAAGAGCTTAAGCAATGAGAAGAAAGCTTGTAATTTTCGTTGGTGTAAAATCTGTCATTTTCGAGCTCCTTTTATAGCCAATGAAAAGTTACTATTCCATCCACCTTCATAAATATTTTTGACTTTAGTTGTGTGAAATGAAGAAGAAATGGGCTCCATTTTTGTCAAAAAGGAGGAAGAAAAACTGCCATTTTCGAGCTGTATTTTTCCAGAAACTGAGCTGATGAAGAAGGTCAAGGAAATTACGTTTCTAGCCTTTTAATTCTTCTCACAAATTCAAATCAGGAAGGGCTATATTGTAATCAACCATAATAGTGTAATAATTGCTTCAAGGAAAGTCAATAGTGGGATCCACGTGTCAAGCGATCATTGGTTGAAGCAAATCGATTTTGAAATTAATAATAATAATATTATTAATAGAAATCAGGCGCAGGGGCATTCCAGGCGACCAAACCGTTGAGGAAAGAAGTTTAAATTTCGTCGACCAAGTCAAGAATGAAGGTCAGGACATAGGAGGCATTGACAAAAAGATCAGGGGCAGAGATGACATTTCGCTGCACCATTAAAAAGCAAAACAGCTGTATTTGGGACAAGGTGGCCACGCGTCGAGCAGAGACAGGCTGGAACCGCTTCAGTGGGGGACAGCTGGGGCCCACGGGTACAGGTGACGTCAGCGAGGGCAGGGGCGCATCAGCGCTTGGGCGACGTGGACGATTGGCAGCCGTGGATGCGAGGCGGTGGCGTGATCGTGCGGCTCCGGTTTTTCCTCTTTTTTTTTTTTTTATTTCAAATCAGAAATATATATAAATATATATTTCAATTGACGAGCGTGAGCCGTTGGATGCGATCGAACGGCTTGGAGAAATTCTGCATTAATTCTTTTCTTTTAATTCAAAATTCTGAATAAATCTGGGCCACTGAATTTGAATTCCATCTGATCTGACGGTTGTTATTTTGAGCGCATAATAAATATAATGAGTCTGCCGCATACGATCCGAATGAAATAATTAATTTAATTTCAATCTTCTAAAATTAATATCTTGCTCGTTTGACGTCCGATTTAGTTGATTCCAATTGCGTTGGACTCGTTATAATTTTCTCTACACAATGGACTATCAAAACACAGAAAATTGATTAGTAACAAAAACACGTTTGTTATCATCAAAATAAGAATAAGATTAATTGGCTTAGAAAGTCAACAATCTCCCCCTTTTTGATGATGACAAACCATAAGGGAAAATGAAAGAGTAAGAGTATAAATATTCAAGAGATGTTCAATATAGTATATGAAATACTCCCCCTAAATAAATTCTCCCCCTTAAAAAATATTTTTAATTTAAGCAAGAGAAGTGTCATTTTCCTTATCAATTTTCTCCCCTTTTGGAATCAATCAAAAAAAATAATATTTAATAAGTATATTTAATTCCAAAAAGTTTCATCAAAATAAGATTTTAATTTGAATTTCTAAACTCCTCCTAAATAATTGCATAAAATTCAAATTATTTAGAAGTATCATACCTTAAAATTCCAAGAGCAAGCCTATTTTTGCAAAAAGCTTTCTTCATTTAAAGGCTTGGTGAAAATATCCGCAAATTGATCACAAGAGTTAACAAAATCGAGAATAATAGATCCATTTTGCACATGTTCTCTTATGAAATGATGTCTAATATCAATGTGCTTTGTTCTAGAATGATGTATTGGATTTTTAGTTAAATTAATAGCACTTGAGTTGTCACAAAGAATGGGTACTTTTTCAAAAGTTAAACCATAATCACATAAAGTTTGTTTCATCCATAGAATTTGTGCACAACAACTAGCAACGGCTATATATTCCGCCTGGTAGTAGATAAAGCTACGGAGTTTTGCTTTTTACTAAACCATGAAACTAAAGAACTACCGAGAAATTGACAAGTGCCACTAGTACTTTTTCTATCAAGTAAACTTCCTGGCATAATCGGCATCGGAATATCCAATTAAATTAAATTCAACATTTCTAGGATACCATAAGCCTAAATTATATGTTCCAAGCAAATATTTAAAAATTCTTTTTACGGCATGCAAGTGTGATTCTTTAGGACAAGATTGAAATCTAGCACATAGACAAACACTAAACATAATATCGGGTCTACTTGCCGTTAAATAAAGTAAAGAACCAATCATACCTCGATAGGATTTGACATCAACATTTTTACCTTTTTCATCTTTGTCAAGCTTTGTTGTTGTACTCATAGGAGTCTTTGCAATTTTTCCCTCATTAAGCTTGAATCTTTTCAATAATTCCTTTGTATATTTTTCTTGATTTATGAAAATTCCATCTTTGAGTTGTTTAATTTGAAGACCGAGAAAGAAACTAAGTTCTCCCATCATGCTCATTTCAAACTCATTATGCATAACTTTAGAAAAGTCTTCACACAAAGAAGGATTAGTAGAACCAAAAATGATATCATCAACATAGATTTGAACTACTAACATATCATTATCTTTGATTTTAATAAAAAGAGTGGTATCAATTTTACCCATTTTAAAATCATTATCAATTAAGAATTTACTTAATCTTTCATACCAAGCTCTTGGAGCTTGTTTTAAACCATAAAGTGCCTTTTTTCAATTTAAAAACATGATTTGGAAATTCAAAGTTTTCAAAACCGGGAGGTTGATCAACATAAACTTCTTCCATAATATAACCATTTAGAAAAGCACTTTTTACATCCATTTGATATAAAATGAAATTTTTATGAGAAGCAAAAGCTAGTAACATACGAATTGCTTCTAATCTAGCAACCGGTGCAAAAGTTTCATCATAATCAATTCCTTCTTCTTGACAATAACCTTTTGCAACTAATCTAGCTTTATTTCTAATAATATTTCCATTTTCATCAAGTTTATTTCTAAAAACCCATTTAGTACCAATAATGGAATTATTTTGAGGTCTAGGGACTAATTCCCAAACTTTATTTCTTTCAAATTGATTTAATTCTTCTTGCATAGCAAATAACCAAGATTCATCAAATTGAGCATCTTCAAAACTTTTTGGTTCAATTTGAGAAACAAAAGCAAGATTATTAAACATATTAAGCGAGGAACGAGTTCTTACACCTTGTGTTGGATCACCAATAATTAACTCAGTTGGATGGTGTGTAGCATATCTCCATTCCTTAGGCAAAGATTGTGAAGCATTTTCATTTGAATTTTCAACTTGCTCACTTGAAGTAGCTTCAATGCTTTTATCACTAATTTGCAAATTATCAAGATTCTTTTCTAAAGCGTTAGTATCAAGAGAATCATTAATAATATTAACATCACCATGAAGAGATTCATCAAATACTATATACATGGATTCCTCAATAACTAAAGTTCTTTTATTAAAAACTCTATAAGCTTTACTAGTTGAGGAATAACCAAGGAAAATACCAATATCGGTTTTAGAATCAAATTTACCAAGATTTTCCTTATTATTTAGAATAAAACATTTGCAACCAAAAACTTTAAAATAACTTACAATAGGGCTTTTTCCTTTCCATAATTCATAAGGAGTTTTATCCAAAAATTTTCTTATCAAAACTCTATTTAAAACATAGCAAGCGGTGTTTACGCCTCGTCCAAAAATATTTAGGAAGTCCATATTCATTTAACATAGATCTAGCTAATTCTTGCAAAGAGCGATTTTTCCGTTCAACTACACCGCTTTTGTTGAGGAGTTCTAGGAGAGGAGAAATTATGAGTATAACCATTTTCATTACAAAAATTTTCAAAAGCAATATTTTCAAATTCTCCACCATGATCACTTCTTATTTGAGAAATCAAAAATCCTTTTTCATTTTGAACTCTTTTTGTAAGGTTAATAAACTTTTTCAAAGCTTCATCTTTATGCTTTAAAAACAAAACCCATGTAAAACGAGAGTAATCATCAACAATTACAAAAGCATAATAATTTCCTCCAAAACTAGAAGTTCTAGAAGGACCAAATAAATCCATGTGTAAAAGTTGTAAGGGTCTAGTAGTGGAAATATCATTTTTAGATTTAAAAGAAGATTTTATTTGTTTACCCATTTGACAAGCATCACAAATTTTATCTTTTTCAAATTTTAATTTTGGCAAACCTCTTACCAAACACTTTTTAGAAATATTTGAAATTAATTTCATGCTTGTGTGACCTAATCTTCTATGCCATAACCAAGAGTCATCATTTAAAACGGATAGGCATTTTTCATTTAAAGAGCATGCATTTATATCAATAGTGTAAACATTTGCATCTCTATTTCCAACAAATAAGACTTTGTTATCACACACATCTTTTATAAAACAATGCTTTTTGTTAAATGATACTTCATAACCTTTATCACACATTTGACTAATACTTAATAAATCATGTTTAAGACCATCTACTAATAAAACATTTTCTATTAAGGAAGAGGAATCGTTACCGATACTTCCTTTACCAATGATTTTTCCTTTCTTGTTATCACCGAAGGTTACTAGTCCACCTTCTTTCTTGGTAAGTGTGGAAAACTTGGAATGATCACCCGTCATATGTCTTGAGCATCCACTATCCAAGCACCACTTGTTCTTCTTTGATATTTTCGAACATTCCTACATAGAATAGGAATTCATGTTTGATCTTTTGGTACCCATACTTGTTTGGGTCCATATCGGTTAGCATTTTCATATTTTGGAATCCAAATTCTTTTTATTTTCAAAACATTTGATCTTGAAATATTTGAACCATTAAATTTATGAAAATGACATGAATAGGCTTTATGTCCATAATTTCCACAAGAAAAGCAAACAACATCATGCAATGATGGATCTTTTACAAAGAATCTATGCACATGCTTTTTCTTATAATTATTTTGGAACTTTGATTTATGATATGTGTTTCTCCTAGATTGTGTAGTATGACCATTCTTCAATTTAACGCATTTTGGTCTAATATGACCTTTCATACCACAATAATGACAAGTAGGTATAAACTTTGATTTAGGAAAGTTAACTTTAACATTTTTAACACTTTGTACCATACATGTAATATTAGACTTTTTATCCTTATGCACAAAAGGTTTAGCATTTTCAAGTTTAGGCATAATAGGCAATTTGTCATTTTTCATACAAAGGGATTCTTTAACAAAAGTGGATTTAGAAGATGATGGAGTAGAAATTTCATCCATGTATCCAATGCCCTTTTTCTCTTTATTAGGTTTACCCATATTAATCATTTTATCAAGAGTTTGAGCACCTATGGTAAACTTTTTAATATTATCATTAGCTTCATCAAGTTGTTTCAAAAGATTAGATTCTTTTTCTCCTGATGACAACAATAAGCTCATTCTTTTCAAAAAATATCATGTTCAAGAAATTTAATTTTATCAAGTAAAGCATTCTTTTCTTCACATGAAACATGAACTTGATTACTAGATGGATTTTCCAAAGAATCAACTTTTTCAATTAAAGATTTATTTTCATTTGATAAATCTACATGTTTCTTAGAAAGCACACCATACTTTTTAGTAATTTTCTCAAAACTTTGTTGCATGCATTCAAATTCATTCAATAGTTCAATGTAAGAAGAAGAGTTAAGATGTACCTCATTTTCATCTTCTTCATCATTGTCACTATGTGCCATAAAGCACATATTTGCAACTTCTTCTTCTTTTTCATTTTCACTTTCATCACTATCATCCCATGTAGCTTTCATAGCTTTCTTTAATTTCTTGGATGATTTGAGAAGAGGACAATCGGTCCTAATGTGACCGGGCTTCTTGCATTCATAACAAATGATTTCATCTTTCTTGCTCTTTTCACCATTTGATTCTCTTTGATTGGTGAAATTCTTTTTGAATTGTTTCTTTTTCTTTAAGAAACTTTTGAATCTTCTTGATAGATAAGCCATATCTTCATCATCAATACTTTCATCATTTTCGGAATCTTCTTCCACAAAAGTAGATTTGAGAGCAATGCTTCTTTCTTTCTTCTTTTTATCATCTTCCATGTTTTTCTTGATTTTGATCTCATGAGTCATAAGAGACCCAATTAATTCATCCATGGAGAGAATTTTCAAATCTTTGGCTTCTTGGATGACGGTGACTTTTGGTTCCCATTGCTTTGGTAGAGCCCAAAAATTTTCTTCACCTTTTCAATGTTAGAATAAGATTTTCCAAGTCCTTCCAAAGAATTCACAATGTTAGTAAATCTAATGAACATATCCGAAATTGATTCGTTATCATCAATTTTAAATAATTCATAGCTATGTACTAACATGTCAATTTTAGTTTCTTTAACTTGATCGGTTCCCTCATGAGTAATTTCAAGTTTATGCCAAATTTCCTTAGCGGTTTTACAAATAGAAACTCTATTGTATTCAATTTCATTTAAAGCACAAAATAAGCAATTTATAGCTTTAGCATTCAAACCATATGCTTTCTTTTCTTCTTTAGACCATTCGGCCATTGGCTTAGGTGAACTAATATTTTCAACAATTTTAATAGGTTGATTAAAACCTTGTTCAATAATATCCCATAATTCAAGATCAATAGATATTAAGAAAAATTGCATTCTATTCTTCCAATAGCTATAATTTGAACCATTAAAATAAGGAGGCTTATTAATTGATTGACTATCCAAAGGGATTAAAATTATGTGTTGCCATAGCTCAAGCAATTAAGCTTTTTAAAACAAATTTTCAATAAAAATTTTGAGCACCTTACTCTGATACCAATTGTTAGGATCTAAGGCAACCCTAGAGGGGGGGTGAATAGGGTTTATTAAAAATTTATAAAACTTTTTCAATCAATTCAAAATTTAAGATTAACAAAACAATTACACTTTTTAAATTTAATCAATATAAATAAATTTTATACTTAGAATTCTTTTTAGCAAAGTAAACAAATATGATAAATACTTGGAAATATTAAATCACAATTAATTTCTAACAACCAATAATTTCTCAATTTAATTCAAACAATAAATATGTCAAGCATAAATTTAATTTCCAATTATTGTTATTCAATGATCCCTAATAAAGATGCACAATAAATATTTAGCAATTTATATTAGTGCAATGAGTAAAGAGGATAGGGTTAGAGAAATGACACCAAGATGTATAGTGGTTCGGCCAAAATCCGGCCTAGTCCACTCCCCAGCGCCTCTGGGAATTTATTACTTATTCCGGGGAGCAAAGTAGAACCCAATCCTTTTACGGGATCAAGATCAAACCCGACTCTTTTACACGGGAACAAAGTCAAACCCGAACCAACGACCCTTTCCACGGAGCAAGGACAACCGTTATCTATCACTTTTTTTACTTAGGTTTAAGAATAAACCTTTTTCAAATAGTAAATCCTCACAAAGGATAAATATTACAAGAATTTGCTCACAATAAGAGATAATACTCTTAATAAAATAGCCCTTAAGGATGGCTAGAAATACTCAAATTTTACTCACAAAAATGCTCACAAAGAGATTGAAGAAGAGCTTAAGCAATGAGAAGAAAGCTTGTAATTTTCGTTGGTGTAAAATCTGTCATTTTCGAGCTCCTTTTATAGCCAATGAAAAGTTACTATTCCATCCACCTTCATAAATATTTTTGACTTTAATTGTGTGAAATGAAGAAGAAATGGGCTCCATTTTTGTCAAAAAGGAGGAAGAAAAACTGCCATTTTCGAGCTGTATTTTTCCAGAAACTGAGCTGATGAAGAAGGTCAGCAAAATTACGTTTCTAGCCTTTTAATTCTTCTCACAAATTCAAATCAGGAAGGGCTATATTGTAATCAACCATAATAGTGTAATAATTGCTTCAGCAAAGTCAATAGTGGGATCCACGTGTCAAGCAGTCATTGGTTGAAGCAAATCTGATTTTGAAATTAATAATAATAATATTATTAATAGAAATATGGGCAGCAGGGGCATTCTGGGCAGCCAAACCATTGAGGAAAGAAGTTTAAATTTCGGTCAGCCAAGTCAAGAATGAAGGTCAGGACATAGGAGGCATTGACAAAAAGATCAGGGGCAGAGATGACATTTCGCTGCACCATTAAAAAGCAAAACAGCTGTATTTGGGACAAGGTGGCCACGCGTCGAGCAGAGACAGGCTGGAACCGCTTCAGTGGGGGACAGCTGGGGCCCACGGCACAGTGTGACGCCGTCGGGGAGGGGGCGCATCGGCGCTTGGGCGGCGTGGACGATTGGCGGCCCGTGGATGCGAGGCGGTGGCGTGATCGTGCGCGGCTCCTTTTTTTTTTTTTTTTTTTTTTTCAAATCGAAAATATATATAAATATATATTTCAATTGATGGCGTGAGCCGTTGGATGCGATCGAACGGCTTGGAGAAATTCTGCATTAATTCTTTTCTTTTAATTCAAAATTCCGAATAAATGCGGGCCATCAATTTGAATTCCATCCGATCTGACTGGTTGTTATTTTAAGCGCATAATAAATATAATGAGCCTGCATGATCGATCCGAATGAAATAATTAATTTAATTTCAATCTTCTAAAATTAATATCTTGCTCGTTTGACGTCCGATTTAGTTGATTCCAATTGCGTTGGACTCGTTATAATTTTCTCTACACAATGGACTATCAAAACACAGAAAATTGATTAGTAACAAAAACACGTTTGTTATCATCAAAATAAGAATAAGATTAATTGGCTTAGAAAGTCAACATATAGTAATGATATCCTCCAAAGGAAAGCATTGGAGAAGGACCCCACAAGTCAAGATGTATTAATTGGAGAGGTTCAAGATATTGAGTAATAGAAGAGGTAAAGGGAAGTTTATGTACTTTCCTAAGCAACAAGAAGAACGCAAATCGAGATTGTTTTATTAGTAAAAGGTAGATTACATTTAGTAAGAACTTGACGAACAATCTTGGCGGAAGGATGTCCTAAACGATTTGCCACAAATTGAAATTTGAATTACAAAGAACAAGATAGAGACCTTCTTTAAGTTTCCCTTCCATTAGGATATCCCTAAAACCTGATCTTTCACAAGACAAAAGTCAGGATGGAATTCAAAAAAGACTTTATTATCTCTAGCAAATGATGACACACTAATAAGATTTTTAGTAATAGATGGGACATGGAGAAGATTATTTAGATTTAGAACTTTGGAAGTAAAGGGAGAAAGAAAAGAGGCAGATCCAACATGTTTGATAGAGAGAGGTGTACCATTTCCCATGTGAATCCTATCCTGGCCATGATATTCATTACGAGGGTTGAGATTTTGAGCATCAGCAGTCACATGATTTGTGGCTCCAGAATCAGGATACCACACAAAATCAGCAACACATTCAGGAGTAGCCATATATGAAGCCATCTAAGCAGACATTGGAGTAGGAGACAATGGTTGAGAACCATTAAAACTATATTGTGTTGAGCCAGCAGAATTAAGGGAATTTGTATAACCAGTAGAAAATCCACCATTACCATTCACAGACCCCAAACCTGGAAAGTTAGGATCAAACCTACCATAGCACTTTCCACTAAGATGCCCAACTTTGCCACACAATTGACACTGAGGGCGATTTTGCCAAGGTGTCTTTCCACGACCATTTCCTCTTCCTTTGCCACTGCCATTTCCAGGGCCACGAGAAGTTGCAAAAGGATTTCTATAATTCTGATTCGGTTGTGTATTTGAATACTTCTTTCCTTGTGAAGAAACTTGAACACTTGCAAGATTGACAGACATGGAATCAATTGTCTTAGAACGTTTTTCAATGCGAATTTCTTGAGCTAGTAACAGAGATTCAATCTCATCCACAGAAAACTCATCCTTTCGAGAATGAACAGATACAATGAAAGAATCGTATTCTTCAGTCAAGCCACTAAAAATAGTATCTATATGTTCAGAATCAGATAGAGCATGGCCAACAGAAGCCAATTGATCCATAATATGCTTCACTTTAAGAAGATAATCAGTAATAGATTGATTACCTTTCTTCAGATCCTTCAACTGATCTTTAAACTGTGAAACCTTAGCCTTCGTTTGATTTGCAAAATACACAAGTAAAGAAGTCCAGATTCGTGAGGAAGTGTTACATCCAACCAATTTTGTGAGAATAGATTGAGTCATGGAAGATAGAAGCCATGAAACAATTAGGTTATCTTGTGCATCCCAATCCAGAAATTCTTGAGTATAGATCTCAGATTTTTCATCTTCAGGAGTAGCAAACTTCGTGGAACAAACCGATCTTGTGAAAAACGAATTTCAAGACGATGGCCACGAATCGCCGCTTCAACTTGTTGCTTCCATAGTAAGGTTACTCTGATCTAATTTGACAGAGAGAGGATGTGAGAACGAGACTTGCTTACTCAGTTGATTTGCTTGAGCAACAATGGTGGAAGCAGGCAGAGATCCAGAATTTTGAGAGCTTGAATTTGCAGAAGACGAGTTTGACGCCATTGCAAGAATGAGAAGTTTTTGGCGGTGAAGGAAAGAAAAGGAAAACAGGTAGAATCTAGCTGTCAATCATCCAGAATGCATGATTCCACTGAGAGAAAGAAATTTGCGAGAAAAGAAAAGAAAAAGGAGAGAGAGAAAAAATTCAGTCAAATATGCTTTGATACCATGTAATGACTGATGAAAGAGAGTATCAATTGTATTATTCATCAATAATGTATTTATACAAGTAGAGTCTTTAATCAAGAAACTCTAACTAATTCTCAACCACTCTAACAACTCAAAACTAACAAACTAACTTTCATAATAACAATATTCTCTAATAAGTTCCCTTTCCAAACCCGTCAAAATATAAGTTTCTCTCAGAATAGAAGTGGCTACAATCATCAAAATTTCTTTGATCACTCACCGTCACGCAGCAATTTCTACGAAAAGTAGCATTGATCCGACTCTTATTGAGTACTATGTCGCCTTGGAAATAGTTTTCGGATAAATCAATAGACCCATGCCATTCTTGTGGAAGATTTAGAGGACCATAAAGAAAATTATTTGAGAAGTTGAACACCGGCATCGATGGCATTAGTATTTGGAATAAAACTTGATATGTTACCCGTAAAGTTGTTGTTGGATAGATCAAGAAACCGCAATTCGGGTAGTGATAACAAGTCACGAGGTAGACCACCGTCAAGTTTATTTCCTCTCATAACCAAAACTTGCAATTCAAGAAGCTTGGGAAACAAACCATCCTGGCAAAGGACCCTTAAGCCATTATCTCCAATATACATCATCTTCAAATTTCTTAACCCCTTCAATCGCACAGAAGTATACCGCAAGCTGAATTCTTGCTAAGATCAAGCTTCAATAATCGAGATAAATTACGAAACTGAACTGGTATAGAGGGTGTTAAACTGTTATCCGAAAGATTCAACTTTTGCAACTTATAAAGTGTACCTAAACTCGTTGGGATTGGTCCAGATAAGAAATTCGACGCAAGCTCAAGCCGGGTAAGATTACAAAGAGAAGAAAGACCAAATGGTACTGACCCAGTAAGCAAATTTCTCGAGAGATCAAGATTAGATAGCTCAGATAACTGTCCTAAAGAAGAAGGTATAATACCAGTAAAACTATTACCAGATAAATAAAGACTATGAAGCTTACTTAAACGGCCAAGCGATGAAGGAATTGGACCAATAATAGAACAAGACCTTAGATCAAGCACTTGGAGTGCAACAAGAAAATGACCAAACCTATCCGGAATAGACCCACGAAGCAAAAACCCAGAAGCGTTGAACGAAACCAAAGAGGACAAATTGGCTAACCCATCGACGGCGAATCGGGGTTGAGCGTCCCCACGCGTGTTCGCCGGAGACCCGGAAAGTGATAATTTCGACAACTTGGCCAGCTCGCATGAATTCCAGTCCAATTGAAACAAGGGTTAGCTTTAATCGGCCAATCTTGAGTTCTTACCCCTAACGATGATCGGAGACCGAGTAACGCCTTCCATTCCAGTGGTGGAGTTTAGCAATTCTGCTTAGCTAAACCACACCGAATTAAAATCAAGATTAGAGCTAATTCCAGAAGATATCGCCGTTGAGCTTCTTCCACAAGGGAGGAAAAAAAAAGGAAATGGGAGATTTTTTGAAAGGATTCAAGTTTCATCGTCTTCAAAGAAAGAAAGAACAAATTCCAGGTGAAAAATGAATCAACGCTATATTAAATATCACCTCTAATTACGAGCAATGATTCTACGTTCTATGTTGGACCGCCATTAATGCCAACCCCAAGAAATAATTAAACAATAATTATATTGATTTTAAGTGGATCCGAGCTATTCGAAGAAGGAATTTTTCTAATGCATTTTTTTACTTGTTGATTTAAGAAAGAAATGAAACTCTTTTAGTTAATGCGTTTACGAATTACGACAGGATCTTTAGCTGTGTTTAAGGTAATTGTTTTGTAATAAACAGAGTCAGAACATCATTGTTTAACTTTAAAAAAAAAAAGAGAAAAGACTTGAGTCTTTTAAATCCTTCCAAAATTGACAAACCCACATATTCACAATTACAAAGACTTGAGTCTTTTAAACCGTTCCACAAGTGATATCAATAATTTTGATAGATGCCTTTTAATCAAGGGAATGTCAAGATCTTGCATGGCCGTTATTTCATTTTCTCCATATATGTCACATCCAACGTTATAATGAGGCCTCTCCATTTATCCTCATTAATAGGGTAAAATATCATTTTGGTCCTTGAACTTTAAGATTCGTTTTGTTTTAGTCCTTCCGTCTTTGTTTTTCCGTTTAGGACACAAATGAAAGGCTTATGTGGCATGTAATTGATGATGTGCATGGAAAAAACGAATATACAGTGAAGTTTATCTCTTTTTTTTTCTCCTTAATTTCATTTTAAAACCTAACTGTATATTCGTTCTTTCACGTCATATAATCTCATTGTATATTTATATAATGCCACATCATCAAATACATGCCACATAAGCCCCTCGATAGTGTCCTAGACGGAAAAACACGGATGGAAGGACAAAAACGAAACAAATCGTAAAGTTCGGGAATCAAAATTGTAACTTTTAAAGGTTTAGGGACAAAAACGAAACTTGAGTGAAAGTTCAGGAACTAAAATGATATTTTACCCTCATTAATATATATGTAACGAGCTTTCTCTTTCCCAATAAATCTATTAATCTAATAGTAAAATTGTGAACCCTCTTTTTGAGAATATGTTCATAATTATTATCTTATTTTTTCTTTTATTGTATTTCTCATTCATTGAAATCAATGAAGTAGCAGATTTCATCGGTTATGTTCTCAGTACCTTAATTATTAGGGTAAAATGCAAATAAGACCCCTGTGGTTTTTTTGAAATACATGAACACCCCCTATGATTTGAAAATGGCAAATCACACCCCGTGGTTCCAACTTTTTTCAATAAGACCCCTTCCCTTTAATGTCGTAATTTTCTTCACTTGTACAAACTAATCATACCCATGTATATCACGAACACAACCTCTCAAGAAGGATCCCAACAAATTATATTTATGTTTTTTTTTGAGATATTACATCAAATTGGGGAGGGAGACTCGAACCTTCGATCTCATGGGAAGGAGCGGTGTCTTACCAATTGAACTATGCTCATGTTGGCATAGAAAATGAATATTTATGTATTATGTAAAAGAAAATGAATTATAAAATTTGACAGAATATGAACCATATATAATTAAGCCATAGTTTTATTAAAAAAATAAAAATAAAATTTAACTCCACATTTTTTGCAATATAAAAATGGAGTTTTGAGAATTGATTTAATCTCACAAACAAAACCTATATCCGCATTTCGTTGGCTATGATGATTTTAAAGATGTCCATCGACACTCGAGTTGGGTAATATTTGTTATATTATTCACTTTCTTCATTTCATCTATGAAACTCACAGATGGATATGATAATAGCAAGTGCATAGAGAGTGAGGGGAAATCACTCTTATCCTTCAAACATGGTCTTCAAGATAATTATAGTATGCTCTCTTCATGGAATATTGAAAATATGGAACATTGCTGCAATTGGAAAGGTGTTAAATGTAGCAATCTCACAAATAACATCATTGAGCTTCATCTTCATGGCAACTTTGACTGTTGGTTTTATGATACATGTACTACCGAATAAATATTATAGTAGGTTTGCTACAATGGTGCTCAATTGAAAACTCTTCCTAACTTTTTTTCCCCTTTAGTTTTGAATTTAATTTACAGATTCAATCTTTATGATCCCATGTTTTAATTTAGTCTATATAATCTAAGGTTTATCTAATTAATCTACATGATTAAAAAAATAGTCTTTATAGCCTTTATAGAAGCTCATAAAATCTTCCTATCGTTACCACATATACATGTTAGTTACATCATCTATCTTTGACATGTGATTAGAACACTTAAAAAAATGACACAAATAATATGTTAGTTTTTTTATAAGGTCGTAAATATTTCGTGAGTTGTTTATCCTTTCATTTTCTTCACCTTCTAATTGATTAGAAATAATCATGGCTACCGTCGTTATTTATCTTAGACATCTAATTTATTAATTTTAGAAACTATAAAAAAATTAGGATAAATTACAGTAACAACCCTAAACTCTAAAGATTGTAATACACATAACATCCTTAAACTTTAAATTTTGAAGTAATTAGCCTCTTGAACTTATATGTAGTTTAAAATCATTTGAAAAAAAATAAGAAGGTAGTTACCTTACCACCCTAAATCATATATAGTTTTGCCTCTTAAGATCGAGCTTACTTGGTAAAACTAGGAGTGTAAATGGGGCGGGGTAGGGTGTAAACGAGGTACCCAGTTTATACCCCCCCCCCCCCGGGTTTAAGGTTTTTTTTTTCACCCCGCCCCGCCCCGTTTAAGGTTTTTTTTTTCTCACCCCGCCCCGCCCCGTTTAAGGTTTTTTTTTTTCTCACCCCGCCCCGCCCCAATTAACTTTATCCTCCACCCTGTACCCTGCGGGCGGGGGCTAAACGGGGTGGAGGAAATTGTTAAAAATGTATGATTTCGTATATTTTTTTTTATTCAAAATTTAATTTTTTTCAATGATAATAGAGCATAAAAATAAAAAAAATAAAACACTCCATCATAATCCATATGAAAATAAACCTAGTAAATTTAAATTAAAAATAAATAAAATTAAAGTAGCTAAACAGGGCGGGGTGGGGTGTAAAGGGGGGGGGGGGATTCCCCCGTACCCCGCCCCATTTATTAGGCGGGTGTTAGTAGGGGCGGGCGGGGAATCGGGGTCGGTTTTCACCCCTAGGTAAAACCGTGTTCTGCACCATTCCAAAAATAAATGGATAAAAAAGAAGCAATTAAATTTATGAATCATAATCTCCATATAAAAAACTCAAAATCAAACAAAAAGCTAATACTAATTAATATTAAAGCTGATTGGTAATCAATGGTTGTGATAACGAATATGGGTTCTTTGTTCATGTGCTTTATCTTCACATGGCAACAGTCATTTTATCATAGTGGTTTCCAGGGACATAGCTCATGGAACGAAGTCTGTATAAAACAGAACATGAACGCGATACAAACTCTGTTAATAGAGGTGAAAAGAGTCATCAGAACCGGAGGAAGAAATCTTGACTTTGAGAGAGGCTTAAACACTAGATACGTGAATCCTATTATTTGCATGGAAAATTTAAAATCCTGGCTGTCTGTGAGTGATGAGAAATTCTTTGATGAGCCCAAAAGATTAAAATTGATTCTTACGTTATGTAATTTGTTTTTGGACTGATCAAGGGATAAAAGCCCTAAGGGAGCTTTAATGTAAAAGAAAGGTTTAGAAAATATATATATTTATATATAAACCATATATTTTTTTTAAAATTGTTTCATTCTACTCTTGCTTTAATATGTTATTTTAGGAATCGTCCAGGTATTGATTTTAATTAAAATGTTAATAATATAAAGGTTTTTTTTAGTAATAATAATATGAAGGTTAAATTATACAAAATATCTATAATCTATGAGTTGGTTTTAATTTTACTTTTAACGTTTTCAAAATTTCAATTCTATTCTCAATTTTTTAATTTGTTTTAAAAAAAAACTTTTGTTGTGGAACTTTCCCTTTTAAAAATACTTTTCATTTGCAATTTCAGTTAAATTTAATACAAATGAAAAGATTGAGAGTATTTGTGAAATAAAATGGTGATTTCACGAAAAAATTACATTTTAAAGAGTAAATTCCAATAATGGGTATATTTGAAATAATATAAAAGATCGAGGTAAAATTAAAACTTTAAATTTGTTATGAGTAAAATTAAAACCCAACCTATAAATTAGGGATATTTTGTATAATTTAACTTAATATGAACTATGTAGATTATGTAAGTTAGGTACACGATATATTTTTTAATAATTAAAATTCTCTCACCTTATTTGATATCTCTAAAAGCATAGTTATGAAAATTACCCTTTATATATTAATGCTGGGCCGACATAGGGAAATGACAGCCCATTTGACAAAGCCCATACAATCTTGTTCGAGTTTTTCTTCGCCAGCGGAGGCGGAGAGAAGGCGTAAAAGACGCTCACCGTCGTCGGCGTTTTGGTTTGGCGCTCTCTGTCTTTTGCCATTGATTCATTCTTCTTCGAATTTCAATTGATCGGAGAAACAGCTGAAGTATGGAAACTAATTCGTCTCCGTTCAAGGTACGCCTACTCTTTTCTGCCTTTTCCGATTTCTTCTTCTTCTTCTTCTTCTTCCTCCATTTCCGTCTATGGCAAGTTAATGTTGATAATTTTCTATTGCTCAATCTTGACCTAACTCTTCCTGTTCTTTATTTTTAACTATTTACAATGCTTCCTTTCTGAAAGTATTATAACTTTTAGCTTAGCCTATCATTATTTTGATTTTTTAAATCTCCCATCTCGTTGAGTACTTTGAAGTTTATTATCAGATTATTAGTACATGATGCTGAAAGTTGTTTCTTTGTATAAATTCAATTATAAAAAGTGAAAATGAAGTATCATCGCAATTGCAGAATTCGAGAGATGAGGAAGTTTTTGTTTTTGTTTTCGGTTTTGTAATTTGTAAAATATGGCCTTCCTTTTTGCAAAGAACTATTACAATCTTAGAGAAGGCGTAAAAGACGCTCACCGTCGTCGGCGTTTTGAAGGGCCGTCTCGATCTGGAACAGGACCTACATTTGCTTGCCCTCTTTTATTTGCATTACCTTTTTTACGAAATTTCAATTGCACTACCACGACGAACGCCAAAATAATAACAAAACCCAATCCTACAAGTAGTCCCACCACCAAGAACTGCAAGCGATTTCTTTTAATAGAATGACCGTCTCGTTGCTCTGGAGTTCTGTAATGACTGATGAAAGAGAGTATCAATTGTATTATTCATCAATAATGTATTTATACAAGTAGAGTCTTTAATCAAGAAACTCTAACTAACTCTCAACCACTCTAACAACTCAAAACTAACAAACTAACTTTCATAATAACAATATTCTCTAATATCCCCCCTCAAACTCATGGTGGACATGTCCCAACCATGAGTTTGTGCCTTAATAAAAGAAAACGAGAAGAAGGCGAGTGCCTTTGTGAGAATATCGCGATCTGAGCGGTGAAGGAACATGTCTTATGTCAAGTAAGCCATGAGCTACCTTCTCCCTAACAAAATATAAGTCCAACTCAATGTGCTTTGTCCGAGCATGTTTGAATTGGATTGGTGCAAGCATGACCGCACTCAAATTATCACACCACACAATAGGCACCTTGGGAGGTTGAAAGTGTATTTCAAGAAGCAAATGATGAAGCCAAGATAATTCGGTGTATGTGGCCAGCCAGCTTATATTCTCGCCTCTGTCGCTTCTGTACACCACCGGCCGCTTCCTAGAACTCCAAGAGATCGATTTCCACCATAATAGACACAATATCCAGGTGGTGGACCTTCTATCATCATCGGTCGGATGCCCAATCAACATCACAAAAAGCCACAAGATTGAGTGAGATCTTGGTTTTGAAGAATACCAAAAAAAAAGGCTCGCTAAATACCTCGGTGCCTTTTAACCGCGCCTTCCAGGTGTGTATCCCTTGGTGCTTGCATAAACCGACACACCTTGTTAACAAGAAATGCAATTTCTTGGTCTTGTGATTGTCACATATTGCAAAGCCCCCACCACACTTCTATACTTTTGGACATCATCAAATAAAACACCATCATGTTTAGTAAGTTTTTTCGTGCTTGCAAGAGGAGTAGCAATGCCTTTAGCTTCCTTCATATGAACTCATTAAGTAGATCAGTAATATACTTGGACTGTGACAAATGAAGGCCATCAGATGTGAAAGTGGCCTGAACTCCCAGGAAATAGTTAAGTAAACCTAAATCCTTGAGAGCAAAAGTGGCATTGAGTTGAGTAATGAGAGAATTAATAAAGCCCTCATCACTACCAGTGATAAGGATGTCATCAACATACACCAAAACAAAAACAACAGAGCTAGAAGTAGACAAAATAAACAAGGACTGATCAGCCCTAGCAGACTTGAAACCTTGCTGAAATAAAACAGAACTCAACTTGTCAAACCATGCTCGAGGGGCCTGCTTTAAACCATACAAGGCCTTATGCAATTTACACACATAAGTTGGTTGATGAGGATCAATAAATCCAGCAGGCTGTTCCATATAGACCTCCTCAGATAATGTACCATTGAGAAATGCATTGTTTACATCAAGTTGTCGTATGCTCCATTTATGGGTCAAGGCAAGAGTAAGAATAACTCTAATAGTTGTAGGTTTGACTACAGGACTAAAGGTTTCATTGAAGTCAAAACCTGCCATTTGATGATACCCTTTTGCCACCAATCGGCCTCTTTAAGTTTGAAAACCCACTTACAACCTATTACCTTCCTATTGGAGGGACAAGGTACCAAAGACCAAGTATTATTTCTAGCCAGGGCCAAGTACTCATCATGCATAGCGACCCTTCCAAAGAGGATGTGTAAGAGCTTCCTTAAGCGATGAGAGGTTCCTTTGTAATAAGTAATAACTTTGGTTTGAAAACCCCTGCTTTAGCTCTAGTTGTCATATTATGACTGTTGATAGGTAAAACAGGCTGAGACAAGGGAGTAGACATCTCAGTATTTGAAGAACTGGTAATAATAGTTCCAGAATTTGGCAATTCCTCATTGACATGAACAGTGGAGGGTGAAGCTTGCTGTACAGAATCATGGGATACAGAAATAGGAAGTGCAGGAACAGTATCAACAGGGACTGGTACTTGAACCTCAGTATCAACATGTGATGAAGCAATTGGTGTAGAAGATGAAATAGGAAGTGGAAGAAGAGGTGGAAGGGCAGAAGGTAACATAGGTAAGTCAGAGGTAGTAGTTGGAATAGGAAAAAGTGTTGTGTAAGGAAATGAATGTTCATTAAAAATGACATCCCTGGATATATAAACCCTGCCATTTGCATCTAGACATCTATACCCTTTATGATTAGAACTATATCCAAGGAACACACAACAAGAGGATTTAAAATTGAACTTATGTCTATTATAAGGTCTGAGATTTGGAAAAGCTGAGCAACCAAAGACTTTTAAAAAAGTATAATCAGGTTGGACCCCAAAAAGACACTCCAGTGGTGTTTTTCCATTAATAGTCACAGTAGGCAGTCTGTTAATTAAGTAAGCACTAGTTTGCACAGCCTCATCCCAAAAGGATAAGGCCATAGATGCATTGGCAAGTAAAGTTAATGCTGTTTCAATGATGTGCCTGTGTTTTCTTTCAGCTAAGCCATTTTGTTCATGAGTATGGGGACAGGAATTTCTATGAATAATGCCATTGTCATGAAGAAAATTTGTAAAAACCCTATATTCTCCTCCCCAATCAGACTGAATAGCCTTAATTTTAACACCTAGTTGAAGTTCAACCATCTTTTTAAACCTCAAAAAGCAGGGAAAAGCGTCAGATTTTTGTTTTAATGGAAAAACCCAAGTAAATCTGGAATAGGTATCAATAAAATGTATATAGTGTTAGGATCTAAGGCAACCCTAGAGGGGGGGGGTGAATAGGGTTTATTAAAAATTTATAAAACTTTTTCAATCAATTCAAAATTTAAGATTAACAAAACAATTACACTTTTTAAATTTAATCAATATAAATAAATTTTATACTTAGAATTCTTTTTAGCAAAGTAAACAAATATGATAAATACTTGGAAATATTAAATCACAATTAATTTCTAACAACCAATAATTTCTCAATTTAATTCAAACAATAAATATGTCAAGCATAAATTTAATTTCCAATTATTGTTATTCAATGATCCCTAATAAAGATGCACAATAAATATTTAGCAATTTATATTAGTGCAATGAGTAAAGAGGATAGGGTTAGAGAAATGACACCAAGATGTATAGTGGTTCGGCCAAAATCCGGCCTAGTCCACTCCCCGAGCGCCTCTGGGAATTTATTACTTATTCCAGGAGCAAAGTAGAACCCAATCCTTTTACGGGATCAAGATCAAACCCGACTCTTTTACACGGAACAAAGTCAAACCCGAACCAACGACCCTTTCCACCAGGAGCAAGGACAACCGTTATCTATCACTTTTTTTACTTAGGTTTAAGAATAAACCTTTTACAAATAGTAAATCCTCACAAAGGATAAATATTACAAGAATTTGCTCACAATAAGAGATAATACTCTTAATAAAATAGCCCTTAAGGATGGCTAGAAATACTCAAATTTTACTCACAAAAATGCTCACAGAGAGATTGAAGAAGAGCTTAAGCAATGAGAAGAAAGCTTGTAATTTTCGTTGGTGTAAAATCTGTCATTTTCGAGCTCCTTTTATAGCCAATGAAAAGTTACTATTCCATCCACCTTCATAAATATTTTTGACTTTAGTTGTGTGAAATGAAGAAGAAATGGGCTCCATTTTTGTCAAAAAGGAGGAAGAAAAACTGCCATTTTCGAGCTGTATTTTTTCGAAACCGAACTGATGAAGAAGGTCAACGAAATTACGTTTCTAGCCTTTTAATTCTTCTCACAAATTCAAATCAGGAAGGGCTATATTGTAATCAACCATAATAGTGTAATAATTGCTTGACGAAAGTCAATAGTGGGATCCACGTGTCAAGCGATCATTGGTTGAAGCAAATCGATTTTGAAATTAATAATAATAATATTATTAATAGAAATCAGGCGAGCAGGGCATTCAGGCACCAAACCGTTGAGGAAAGAAGTTTAAATTTCGGTCGGCCAAGTCAAGAATGAAGGTCGAGACATAGGAGGCATTGACAAAAAGATCAGGGCGGAGATGACATTTGTTGCACCATTAAAAAGCAAAACAATTGTATTTGGGACAAGGTGGCCACGCGTCGAGCGAGACAGTGGGACCGCTTGATGGGGGGACAGTGGGGCCCACGGTACAGTGACGTCGGCGAGGGGCGCGCGCGGGCGCTTGGCGACGTGGACGATTGGCAGCCGTGGATGCGAGGCGGTGGCGTGATCGTGCGGCTCCGGTTTTTCCTCTTTTTTTTTTTTTATTTCAAATCAGAAATATATATAAATATATATTTCAATTGACGAGCGTGAGCCGTTGGATGCGATCGAACGGCTTGGAGAAATTCTGCATTAATTCTTTTCTTTTAATTCAAAATTCTGAATAAATCTGGGCCACTGAATTTGAATTCCATCTGATCTGACGGTTGTTATTTTGAGCGCATAATAAATATAATGAGTCTGCCGCATACGATCCGAATGAAATAATTAATTTAATTTCAATCTTCTAAAATTAATATCTTGCTCGTTTGACGTCCGATTTAGTTGATTCCAATTGCGTTGGACTCGTTATAATTTTCTCTACACAATGGACTATCAAAACACAGAAAATTGATTAGTAACAAAAACACGTTTGTTATCATCAAAATAAGAATAAGATTAATTGGCTTAGAAAGTCAACAATCTCCCCCTTTTTGATGATGACAAACCATAAGGGAAAATGAAAGAGTAAGAGTATAAATATTCAAGAGATGTTCAATATAGTATATGAAATACTCCCCCTAAATAAATTCTCCCCCTTAAAAAATATTTTTAATTTAAGCAAGAGAAGTGTCATTTTCCTTATCAATTTTCTCCCCCTTTTGGAATCAATCAAAAAAAATAATATTTAATAAGTATATTTAATTCCAAAAAGTTTCATCAAAATAAGATTTTAATTTGAATTTCTAAACTCCTCCTAAATAATTGCATAAAATTCAAATTATTTAGAAGTATCATACCTTAAAATTCCAAGAGCAAGCCTATTTTTGCAAAAGCTTTCTTCATTTAAAGGCTTGGTGAAAATATCCGCAAATTGATCACAAGAGTTAACAAAATCGAGAATAATAGATCCATTTTGCACATGTTCTCTTATGAAATGATGTCTAATATCAATGTGCTTTGTTCTAGAATGATGTATTGGATTTTTAGTTAAATTAATAGCACTTGAGTTGTCACAAAGAATGGGTACTTTTTCAAAAGTTAAACCATAATCACATAAAGTTTGTTTCATCCATAGAATTTGTGCACAACAACTAGCAACGGCTATATATTCTGCTTCGGTAGTAGATAAAGCTACGGAGTTTTGCTTTTTACTAAACCATGAAACTAAAGAACTACCGAGAAATTGACAAGTGCCACTAGTACTTTTTCTATCAAGTAAACTTCCGGCATAATCGGCATCGGAATATCCAATTAAATTAAATTCAACATTTCTAGGATACCATAAGCCTAAATTATATGTTCCAAGCAAATATTTAAAAATTCTTTTTACGGCATGCAAGTGTGATTCTTTAGGACAAGATTGAAATCTAGCACATAGACAAACACTAAACATAATATCGGGTCTACTTGCCGTTAAATAAAGTAAAGAACCAATCATACCTCGATAGGATTTGACATCAACATTTTTACCTTTTTCATCTTTGTCAAGCTTTGTTGTTGTACTCATAGGAGTCTTTGCAATTTTTCCCTCATTAAGCTTGAATCTTTTCAATAATTCCTTTGTATATTTTTCTTGATTTATGAAAATTCCATCTTTGAGTTGTTTAATTTGAAGACCGAGAAAGAAACTAAGTTCTCCCATCATGCTCATTTCAAACTCATTATGCATAACTTTAGAAAAGTCTTCACACAAAGAAGGATTAGTAGAACCAAAAATGATATCATCAACATAGATTTGAACTACTAACATATCATTATCTTTGATTTTAATAAAAAGAGTGGTATCAATTTTACCCATTTTAAAATCATTATCAATTAAGAATTTACTTAATCTTTCATACCAAGCTCTTGGAGCTTGTTTTAAACCATAAAGTGCCTTTTTTCAATTTAAAAACATGATTTGGAAATTCAAAGTTTTCAAAACCGGGAGGTTGATCAACATAAACTTCTTCCATAATATAACCATTTAGAAAAGCACTTTTTACATCCATTTGATATAAAATGAAATTTTTATGAGAAGCAAAAGCTAGTAACATACGAATTGCTTCTAATCTAGCAACCGGTGCAAAAGTTTCATCATAATCAATTCCTTCTTCTTGACAATAACCTTTTGCAACTAATCTAGCTTTATTTCTAATAATATTTCCATTTTCATCAAGTTTATTTCTAAAAACCCATTTAGTACCAATAATGGAATTATTTTGAGGTCTAGGGACTAATTCCCAAACTTTATTTCTTTCAAATTGATTTAATTCTTCTTGCATAGCAAATAACCAAGATTCATCAAATTGAGCATCTTCAAAACTTTTTGGTTCAATTTGAGAAACAAAAGCAAGATTATTAAACATATTAAGCGAGGAACGAGTTCTTACACCTTGTGTTGGATCACCAATAATTAACTCAGTTGGATGGTGTGTAGCATATCTCCATTCCTTAGGCAAAGATTGTGAAGCATTTTCATTTGAATTTTCAACTTGCTCACTTGAAGTAGCTTCAATGCTTTTATCACTAATTTGCAAATTATCAAGATTCTTTTCTAAAGCGTTAGTATCAAGAGAATCATTAATAATATTAACATCACCATGAAGAGATTCATCAAATACTATATACATGGATTCCTCAATAACTAAAGTTCTTTTATTAAAAACTCTATAAGCTTTACTAGTTGAGGAATAACCAAGGAAAATACCAATATCGGTTTTAGAATCAAATTTACCAAGATTTTCCTTATTATTTAGAATAAAACATTTGCAACCAAAAACTTTAAAATAACTTACAATAGGGCTTTTTCCTTTCCATAATTCATAAGGAGTTTTATCCAAAAATTTTCTTATCAAAACTCTATTTAAAACATAGCAAGCGGTGTTTACGGCTTCTGTCCAAAAATATTTAGGAAGTCCATATTCATTTAACATAGATCTAGCTAATTCTTGCAAAGAGCGATTTTTCCGTTCAACTACACCGTTTTGTTGAGGAGTTCTAGGAGAGGAGAAATTATGAGTATAACCATTTTCATTACAAAAATTTTCAAAAGCAATATTTTCAAATTCTCCACCATGATCACTTCTTATTTGAGAAATCAAAAATCCTTTTTCATTTTGAACTCTTTTTGTAAGGTTAATAAACTTTTTCAAAGCTTCATCTTTATGCTTTAAAAACAAAACCCATGTAAAACGAGAGTAATCATCAACAATTACAAAAGCATAATAATTTCCTCCAAAACTAGAAGTTCTAGAAGGACCAAATAAATCCATGTGTAAAAGTTGTAAGGGTCTAGTAGTGGAAATATCATTTTTAGATTTAAAAGAAGATTTTATTTGTTTACCCATTTGACAAGCATCACAAATTTTATCTTTTTCAAATTTTAATTTTGGCAAACCTCTTACCAAACACTTTTTAGAAATATTTGAAATTAATTTCATGCTTGTGTGACCTAATCTTCTATGCCATAACCAAGAGTCATCATTTAAAACGGATAGGCATTTTTCATTTAAAGAGCATGCATTTATATCAATAGTGTAAACATTTGCATCTCTATTTCCAACAAATAAGACTTTGTTATCACACACATCTTTTATAAAACAATGCTTTTTGTTAAATGATACTTCATAACCTTTATCACACATTTGACTAATACTTAATAAATCATGTTTAAGACCATCTACTAATAAAACATTTTCTATTAAGGAAGAGGAATCGTTACCGATACTTCCTTTACCAATGATTTTTCCTTTCTTGTTATCACCGAAGGTTACTAGTCCACCTTCTTTCTTGGTAAGTGTGGAAAACTTGGAATGATCACCCGTCATATGTCTTGAGCATCCACTATCCAAGCACCACTTGTTCTTCTTTGATATTTTCGAACATTCCTACATAGAATAGGAATTCATGTTTGATCTTTTGGTACCCATACTTGTTTGGGTCCATATCGGTTAGCATTTTCATATTTTGGAATCCAAATTCTTTTTATTTTCAAAACATTTGATCTTGAAATATTTGAACCATTAAATTTATGAAAATGACATGAATAGGCTTTATGTCCATAATTTCCACAAGAAAAGCAAACAACATCATGCAATGATGGATCTTTTACAAAGAATCTATGCACATGCTTTTTCTTATAATTATTTTGGAACTTTGATTTATGATATGTGTTTCTCCTAGATTGTGTAGTATGACCATTCTTCAATTTAACGCATTTTGGTCTAATATGACCTTTCATACCACAATAATGACAAGTAGGTATAAACTTTGATTTAGGAAAGTTAACTTTAACATTTTTAACACTTTGTACCATACATGTAATATTAGACTTTTTATCCTTATGCACAAAAGGTTTAGCATTTTCAAGTTTAGGCATAATAGGCAATTTGTCATTTTTCATACAAAGGGATTCTTTAACAAAAGTGGATTTAGAAGATGATGGAGTAGAAATTTCATCCATGTATCCAATGCCCTTTTTCTCTTTATTAGGTTTACCCATATTAATCATTTTATCAAGAGTTTGAGCACCTATGGTAAACTTTTTAATATTATCATTAGCTTCATCAAGTTGTTTCAAAAGATTAGATTCTTTTTCTCTGATGACAACAATAAGCTCATTCTTTTCAAAAATATCATGTTCAAGAAATTTAATTTTATCAAGTAAAGCATTCTTTTCTTCACATGAAACATGAACTTGATTACTAGATGGATTTTCCAAAGAATCAACTTTTTCAATTAAAGATTTATTTTCATTTGATAAATCTACATGTTTCTTAGAAAGCACACCATACTTTTTAGTAATTTTCTCAAAACTTTGTTGCATGCATTCAAATTCATTCAATAGTTCAATGTAAGAAGAAGAGTTAAGATGTACCTCATTTTCATCTTCTTCATCATTGTCACTATGTGCCATAAAGCACATATTTGCAACTTCTTCTTCTTTTTCATTTTCACTTTCATCACTATCATCCCATGTAGCTTTCATAGCTTTCTTTAATTTCTTGGATGATTTGAGAAGAGGACAATCGGTCCTAATGTGACCGGGCTTCTTGCATTCATAACAAATGATTTCATCTTTCTTGCTCTTTTCACCATTTGATTCTCTTTGATTGGTGAAATTCTTTTTGAATTGTTTCTTTTTCTTTAAGAAACTTTTGAATCTTCTTGATAGATAAGCCATATCTTCATCATCAATACTTTCATCATTTTCGGAATCTTCTTCCACAAAAGTAGATTTGAGAGCAATGCTTCTTTCTTTCTTCTTTTTATCATCTTCCATGTTTTTCTTGATTTTGATCTCATGAGTCATAAGAGACCCAATTAATTCATCCATGGAGAGAATTTTCAAATCTTTGGCTTCTTGGATGACGGTGACTTTTGGTTCCCATTGCTTTGGTAGAGCCCAAAAAATTTTCTTCACCTTTTCAATGTTAGAATAAGATTTTCCAAGTCCTTCCAAAGAATTCACAATGTTAGTAAATCTAATGAACATATCCGAAATTGATTCGTTATCATCAATTTTAAATAATTCATAGCTATGTACTAACATGTCAATTTTAGTTTCTTTAACTTGATCGGTTCCCTCATGAGTAATTTCAAGTTTATGCCAAATTTCCTTAGCGGTTTTACAAATAGAAACTCTATTGTATTCAATTTCATTTAAAGCACAAAATAAGCAATTTATAGCTTTAGCATTCAAACCATATGCTTTCTTTTCTTCTTTAGACCATTCGGCCATTGGCTTAGGTGAACTAATATTTTCAACAATTTTAATAGGTTGATTAAAACCTTGTTCAATAATATCCCATAATTCAGCATCAATAGATATTAAGAAAAATTGCATTCTATTCTTCCAATAGCTATAATTTGAACCATTAAAATAAGGAGGCTTATTAATTGATTGACTATCCAAAGGGATTAAAATTATGTGTTGCCATAGCTCAAGCAATTAAGCTTTTTAAAACAAATTTTCAATAAAAATTTTGAGCACCTTACTCTGATACCAATTGTTAGGATCTAAGGCAACCCTAGAGGGGGGGGGGGTGAATAGGGTTTATTAAAAATTTATAAAACTTTTTCAATCAATTCAAAATTTAAGATTAACAAAACAATTACACTTTTTAAATTTAATCAATATAAATAAATTTTATACTTAGAATTCTTTTTAGCAAAGTAAACAAATATGATAAATACTTGGAAATATTAAATCACAATTAATTTCTAACAACCAATAATTTCTCAATTTAATTCAAACAATAAATATGTCAAGCATAAATTTAATTTCCAATTATTGTTATTCAATGATCCCTAATAAAGATGCACAATAAATATTTAGCAATTTATATTAGTGCAATGAGTAAAGAGGATAGGGTTAGAGAAATGACACCAAGATGTATAGTGGTTCGGCCAAAATCCGGCCTAGTCCACTCCCCGAGCGCCTCTCGGGAATTTATTACTTATTCCGGGAGCAAAGTAGAACCCAATCCTTTTACGGGATCAAGATCAAACCCGACTCTTTTACACGGGAACAAAGTCAAACCCGAACCAACGACCCTTTCCACGGAGCAAGGACAACCTTATCTATCACTTTTTTTACTTAGGTTTAAGAATAAACCTTTTTCAAATAGTAAATCCTCACAAAGGATAAATATTACAAGAATTTGCTCACAATAAGAGATAATACTCTTAATAAAATAGCCCTTAAGGATGGCTAGAAATACTCAAATTTTACTCACAAAAATGCTCACAAAGAGATTGAAGAAGAGCTTAAGCAATGAGAAGAAAGCTTGTAATTTTCGTTGGTGTAAAATCGTCATTTTCGAGCTCCTTTTATAGCCAATGAAAAGTTACTATTCCATCCACCTTCATAAATATTTTTGACTTTAATTGTGTGAAATGAAGAAGAAATGGGCTCCATTTTTGTCAAAAAGGAGGAAGAAAAACGCCATTTTCGAGTTGTATTTTTCCGAAACCGAGTGATGAAGAAGGTCAAGAAAATTACGTTTCTAGCCTTTTAATTCTTCTCACAAATTCAAATCAGGAAGGGCTATATTGTAATCAACCATAATAGTGTAATAATTGCTTCAGCAAAGTCAATAGTGGGATCCACGTGTCAAGCAGTCATTGGTTGAAGCAAATCTGATTTTGAAATTAATAATAATAATATTATTAATAGAAATCTGGGCAGCAGGGGCATTCTGGGCAGCCAAACCGTTGAGGAAAGAAGTTTAAATTTCGGTCAGCCAAGTCAAGAATGAAGGTCAGGACATAGGAGGCATTGACAAAAAGATCGAGGGCGGAGATGACATTTCACCGCACCATTAAAAAGCAAAACAAATTGTATTTGGGACAAGGTGGCCACGCGTCGAGCGAGAGACAGTGAACCGCTTCGATGGGGGGCACTGGGGCCCACGGCACACAGGACGTCGGCGAGGGCGGGCGCATCGGCGCTTGGGCGCGTGGGACGATTGGCGGCCGTGGATGCGAGGCGGTGGCGTGATCGTGCGGCTCCGGTTTTTCCTCTTTTTTTTTTTTTTTATTTCAAATCAGAAATATATATAAATATATATTTCAATTGACGAGCGTGAGCCGTTGGATGCGATCGAACGGCTTGGAGAAATTCTGCATTAATTCTTTTCTTTTAATTCAAAATTCTGAATAAATCTGGGCCACTGAATTTGAATTCCATCTGATCTGACGGTTGTTATTTTAAGCGCATAATAAATATAATGAGCCTGCCGCATACGATCCGAATGAAATAATTAATTTAATTTCAATCTTCTAAAATTAATATCTTGCTCGTTTGACGTCCGATTTAGTTGATTCCAATTGCGTTGGACTCGTTATAATTTTCTCTACACAATGGACTATCAAAACACAGAAAATTGATTAGTAACAAAAACACGTTTGTTATCATCAAAATAAGAATAAGATTAATTGGCTTAGAAAGTCAACATATAGTAATGATATCCTCCAAAGGAAAGCATTGGAGAAGGACCCCACAAGTCAGTATGTATTAATTGGAGAGGTTCAGTATATTGAGTAATAGAAGAGGTAAAGGGAAGTTTATGTACTTTCCCTAAGCAACAAGAAGAACAGAAATCAGAGATTGTTTTATTAGTAAAAGGTAGATTACATTTAGTAAGAACTTGACGAACAATCTTGGCAGAAGGATGTCCTAAACGACAGTGCCACAAATTGAAATTTGAATTACAAAGAACAGCATAGAGACCTTCTTTAAGTTTCCCTTCCATTAGGATATCCCTGAAAACCTGATCTTTCACAAGACAAAAGTCAGGATGGAATTCAAAAAAGACTTTATTATCTCTAGCAAATGATGACACACTAATAAGATTTTTAGTAATAGATGGGACATGGAGAAGATTATTTAGATTTAGAACTTTGGAAGTAAAGGGAGAAAGAAAAGAGGCAGATCCAACATGTTTGATAGAGAGAGGTGTACCATTTCCCATGTGAATCCTATCCTGGCCATGATATTCATTACGAGGGTTGAGATTTTGAGCATCAGCAGTCACATGATTTGTGGCTCCAGAATCAGGATACCACACAAAATCAGCAACACATTCAGGAGTAGCCATATATGAAGCCATCTAAGCAGACATTGGAGTAGGAGACAATGGTTGAGAACCATTAAAACTATATTGTGTTGAGCCAGCAGAATTAAGGGAATTTGTATAACCAGTAGAAAATCCACCATTACCATTCACAGACCCCAAACCTGGAAAGTTAGGATCAAACCTACCATAGCACTTTCCACTAAGATGCCCAACTTTGCCACACAATTGACACTGAGGGCGATTTTGCCAAGGTGTCTTTCCACGACCATTTCCTCTTCCTTTGCCACTGCCATTTCCAGGGCCACGAGAAGTTGCAAAAGGATTTCTATAATTCTGATTCGGTTGTGTATTTGAATACTTCTTTCCTTGTGAAGAAACTTGAACACTTGCAAGATTGACAGACATGGAATCAATTGTCTTAGAACGTTTTTCAATGCGAATTTCTTGAGCTAGTAACAGAGATTCAATCTCATCCACAGAAAACTCATCCTTTCGAGAATGAACAGATACAATGAAAGAATCGTATTCTTCAGGTCAAGCCACTAAAAATAGTATCTATATGTTCAGAATCAGATAGAGCATGGCCAACAGAAGCCAATTGATCCATAATATGCTTCACTTTAAGAAGATAATCAGTAATAGATTGATTACCTTTCTTCAGATCCTTCAACTGATCTTTAAACTGTGAAACCTTAGCCTTCGTTTGATTTGCAAAATACACAAGTAAAGAAGTCCAGATTCGTGAGGAAGTGTTACATCCAACCAATTTTGTGAGAATAGATTGAGTCATGGAAGATAGAAGCCATGAAACAATTAGGTTATCTTGTGCATCCCAATCCAGAAATTCTTGAGTATAGATCTCAGATTTTTCATCTTCAGGAGTAGCAAACTTCTGTGGAACAAACCGATCTTGTGAAAAAACGAATTTCTGAAGACGATGGCCACGAATCGCTGCTTCAACTTGTTGCTTCCATAGTAAGAAGTTACTCTGATCTAATTTGACAGAGAGAGGATGTGAGAACGAGACTTGCTTACTCAGTTGATTTGCTTGAGCAACAATGGTGGAAGCAGGCAGAGATCCAGAATTTTGAGAGCTTGAATTTGCAGAAGACGAGTTTGACGCCATTGCAAGAATGAGAAGTTTTTGGCGGTGAAGGAAAGAAAAGGAAAACAGGTAGAATCTAGCTGTCAATCATCCAGAATGCATGATTCCACTGAGAGAAAGAAATTTGCGAGAAAAGAAAAGAAAAAGGAGAGAGAGAAAAAATTCAGTCAAATATGCTTTGATACCATGTAATGACTGATGAAAGAGAGTATCAATTGTATTATTCATCAATAATGTATTTATACAAGTAGAGTCTTTAATCAAGAAACTCTAACTAATTCTCAACCACTCTAACAACTCAAAACTAACAAACTAACTTTCATAATAACAATATTCTCTAATAAGTTCCCTTTCCAAACCCGTCAAAATATAAGTTTCTCTCAGAATAGAAGTGGCTACAATCATCAAAATTTCTTTGATCACTCACCGTACGCAGGCAATTTCTACGAAAAGTAGCATTGATCCGACTCTTATTGAGTACTATGTCGCCTTGGAAATAGTTTTCAGATAAATCAATAGACCCATGCCATTCTTGTGGAAGATTTAGAGGACCATAAAGAAAATTATTTGAGAAGTTGAACACGGCATCAGTAGCATTAGTATTTGGAATAAAACTTGATATGTTACCCGTAAAGTTGTTGTTGGATAGATCAAGAAACCGCACTTGGGTAGTGATAACAAGTCACGAGGTAGACCACCGTCAAGTTTATTTCCTCTCATAACCAAAACTTGCAATTCAGAGCTTGGGAAACAAACCATCCTGGCAAAGGACCCTCTAAGCCATTATCTCCAATATACATCATCTTCAAATTTCTTAACCCCTTCAATCGCACAGAAGTATACCAGGCAGGCTGAATTCTTGCTAAGATCAAGCTCCAATAATCGAGATAAATTACGAACCCGAACCGGTATAGAGGGTGTTAAACGTTATCCGAAAGATTCAACTTTTGCAACTTATAAAGTGTACCTAAACTCGTTGGGATTGGTCCAGGATAAGAAATTCGACGCAAGCTCAAGCCAGGTAAGATTACAAAGAGAAGAAAGACCAAATGGTACCGACCCAGGTAAGCAAATTTCTCGAGAGATCAAGATTAGATAGCTCGGATAACTCGTCCTAAAGAAGAAGGTATAATACCAGGAAAACTATTACCGGATAAATAAAGACTATGAAGCTTACTTAAACGGCCAGCGATGAAGGAATTGGACCAATAATAGAACAAGACCTTAGATCAAGCACTTGGAGTGCAACAAGAAAATGACCAAACCTATCCTGAATAGACCCACGAAGCAAAAACCCGAAGCGTTGAACGAAACCAAAGAGGACAAATTGGCTAACCCATCGACGGCGAATCGGGGTTGAGCCGTCCCACGCGTGTTCGCAGGAGACCTAAAAAGCGATAATTTCGACAACTTGGCGGCTTTCGGCCTGAATTCCATCCAATTGAAACAAGGGTTAGCTTTAATCGGCCAATCTTGAGTTCTTACCCCTAACGATGATCGGAGACCGAGTAACGCCTTCCATTCCGTGGTGGAGTTTAGCAATTCCTGCTTAGCTAAACCACACTGAATTAAAATCAAGATTAGAGCTAATTCCAGAAGATATCGCCGTTGAGCTTCTTCCACAGCAGGGAAAAAAAAAAGGAAATGGGAGATTTTTCAGAAAGGATTCAGAAGTTTCATCGTCTTCAAAGAAAGAAAGAACAAATTCCAGTGAAAAATGAATCAACGCTATATTAAATATCACCTCTAATTACGAGCAATGATTCTACGTTCTATGTTGGACCGCCATTAATGCCAACCCCGAAGAAATAATTAAACAATAATTATATTGATTTTAAGTGGATCTGAGCTATTCGAAGAAGGAATTTTTCGGAACAGATTTTTTTTTACTGACTGATTTAAGAAAGAAATGAAACTCTTTTAGTTAATGCGTTTACGAATTACGACAGGATCTTTAGCTGTGTTTAAGGTAATTGTTTTGTAATAAACAGAGTCAGAACATCATTGTTTAACTTTAAAAAAAAAAAGAGAAAAGACTTGAGTCTTTTAAATCCTTCCAAAATTGACAAACCCACATATTCACAATTACAAAGACTTGAGTCTTTTAAACCGTTCCACAAGTGATATCAATAATTTTGATAGATGCCTTTTAATCAAGGGAATGTCAAGATCTTGCATGGCCGTTATTTCATTTTCTCCATATATGTCACATCCAACGTTATAATGAGGCCTCTCCATTTATCCTCATTAATAGGGTAAAATATCATTTTGGTCCTTGAACTTTAAGATTCGTTTTGTTTTAGTCCTTCCGTCTTTGTTTTTCCGTTTAGGACACAAATGAAAGGCTTATGTGGCATGTAATTGATGATGTGCATGGAAAAAACGAATATACAGTGAAGTTTATCTCTTTTTTTTTCTCCTTAATTTCATTTTAAAACCTAACTGTATATTCGTTCTTTCACGTCATATAATCTCATTGTATATTTATATAATGCCACATCATCAAATACATGCCACATAAGCCCCTCCGATAGTGTCCTAGACGGAAAAACACGGATGGAAGGACAAAAACGAAACAAATCGTAAAGTTCGGGAATCAAAATTGTAACTTTTAAAGGTTTAGGGACAAAAACGAAACTTGAGTGAAAGTTCAGGAACTAAAATGATATTTTACCCTCATTAATATATATGTAACGAGCTTTCTCTTTCCCAATAAATCTATTAATCTAATAGTAAAATTGTGAACCCTCTTTTTGAGAATATGTTCATAATTATTATCTTATTTTTTCTTTTATTGTATTTCTCATTCATTGAAATCAATGAAGTAGCAGATTTCATCGGTTATGTTCTCAGTACCTTAATTATTAGGGTAAAATGCAAATAAGACCCCTGTGGTTTTTTTGAAATACATGAACACCCCCTATGATTTGAAAATGGCAAATCACACCCCGTGGTTCCAACTTTTTTCAATAAGACCCCTTCCCTTTAATGTCAGTAATTTTCTTCACTGTACAAACTAATCATACCCATGTATATCACAGAACACAACCTCTCAAGAAGGATCCCAACAAATTATATTTATGTTTTTTTTTGAGATATTACATCAAATTGGGGGAGGGGAGACTCGAACCTTCGATCTCATGGGAAGGGAGCAGGTGTCTTACCAATTGAACTATGCTCATGTTGGCATAGAAAATGAATATTTATGTATTATGTAAAAGAAAATGAATTATAAAATTTGACAGAATATGAACCATATATAATTAAGCCATAGTTTTATTAAAAAAATAAAAATAAAATTTAACTCCACATTTTTTGCAATATAAAAATGGAGTTTTGAGAATTGATTTAATCTCACAAACAAAACCTATATCTGCATTTCGTTGGCTATGATGATTTTAAAGATGTCCATCGACACTCGAGTTGGGTAATATTTGTTATATTATTCACTTTCTTCATTTCATCTATGAAACTCACAGATGGATATGATAATAGCAAGTGCATAGAGAGTGAGGGGAAATCACTCTTATCCTTCAAACATGGTCTTCAAGATAATTATAGTATGCTCTCTTCATGGAATATTGAAAATATGGAACATTGCTGCAATTGGAAAGGTGTTAAATGTAGCAATCTCACAAATAACATCATTGAGCTTCATCTTCATGGCAACTTTGACTGTTGGTTTTATGATACATGTACTACCGAATATTATTTGAGTGGTGAGATTGGTCCTTCATTGCTTGAATTGTCCCATCTAAATTATTTGGATCTCAGTTCTAATGCTTCAGGGCTATCCCAATTCCAAATCATATTGGTTCTCTTGTTAATTTGAAGTATCTTAATTTGTCTTTCAACGGGTTTTCTGGTAATGTTCCTGCCCATCTTGGTACCCTTTCTTCGTTAGACACTCTTGATCTTCGACATAGTGCGCGAAATACCAAAAACTTGGAATGGCTCTCACGTCTTTCTTCTTTGCAATATCTTGACTTGAGTCTTATAAACCTTGAGAATGCTAGGGATTGGATGCAAATCATTAGTCATCTGAAACTTTGGTATTAGCTGACTGTAATCTTCGTTCATTATCTTTTTCAAGTAACAATTTTAAAGGAAATATTACTGATTTTCTTCCGAGATGTGCTCTCAACTCTTTGGAGTATTTGAACTTTGATGACAATAGATTATCTGGGCCAGTGCCTGATTTCTCCACTTTTTTAAATTTGAAAATATTAGATCTATCTTCCAATCAATTTTCGGGAAATTTTCTTGTGAGCCACGGACAATTTTCCAATTTAGAGACCTTGGATTTTTCTGACAACCAACTATCTGGGTCGTTGCCCAACTTTTCCACTTTGCAAAATTTATTAAGGTTAGATCTATCTTTCAATCAATTTTCGGGAAATTTTCCAATTTAGAGACCTTGGATTTTTCTCATAACAAATTCTCTGGGCCTCTGCCAGACTTTTCAACATTCCAAAATTAGATTTTTCTTTCAATGAATTTTCAGGAAAAATTCCTGCGAGTCTTGGACAATTGTCCAACTTAAAATTCTTGGATATGGGCAACAATTTCTTGGAAGGAATAATTTTTGAACGCCATTTTTCAAAGCTAATCAAATTGACGAGTTTAGATTTCTCTCACAACTCTTTAGAATTTCAACTTTCGTCCGATTGGATTCCCCCTTTTCAATTAGAGGTGATACTTTTAAGTTCATGTAAGTTGGGGCCAAAATTTCCTCAATGGTTTCATGGACAAAATTTTTTCCAGGCTAATCTTTCAAATACTAGTATTTCAGATACCATTCCTTATTGGTTTTGGAACATCTCTTCATTCGTTTCATTGGATCTTTCTAATAATCAAATAAGAGGAGAAATCCCAACATTCTCAGCAAAATCAGTCCTTTGGGATGAATTAAATTTGAGATCAAATGAATTTGAAGGTCAAATTCCTAATTTCCTTTTCCAAGTTAGGTATTTGGATGTCTCAAATAACAGATTTTCTGGGCTAATTAATTTATGTGGGATCAATACCATTTCTGATTTGTATTTTCTGGATGCCTCAAACAATCAATTTTTGGGAGAAGTTCCAAATTGCTGGAGGAATCTATCAAATTTAAGGCTTTTAAGTTTGGCAAACAATGGCTTTATGGGAGGCATTCCAAGCTCCTTTAGTTATCTTAATAGCCTTGAATCCCGTTTGAGCAACAATAGCTTCTCTAGAGAATTCCCTTCATGGTTGAAAAAATTAAATGGTTTACTAGTTCTTGACCTTGAAGGTAATTATTTTACAGGAGCGATACGATCATGGATTGGGACTAAATTACCAACATTGCTTCGCCTAAACTTCCGATCAAATCAATTTGATGGAGAGCTACCTTCAAGTCTTTGTCATCTCAATCATATTCTATTCTTAGACCTTTTGTTAAACAATATTACCGGAGTAATACCGAACTGCCTTCACAGTTTGTCTGCTTTAGTAATGCAAAACAATAATAATCAGAGAGTCAATTATACGGGCAAGGTATATAATAATCCGGCTCGTCCTCCACCTCCTAGTTCTCGCTTTTTTCCCCCTCCAATGGTCGGCGATGAAATGACGGTGATGTGGAAAGGTAGAGAATCTGTCATGAAGGAGACATTGGCTTTTTTACGGAGCATAGATTTCTCTAGAAATCATTTAACTGGAAAAATTCCAAAGGAAATTACGGCATTGGTTAACTTGGTTGCTTTAAACCTCTCGAGATATAATTTGACAGGTGGAATTCCCGAGAACATTGGTTAGTTGAAGTCTTTGGATTTCTTAGACTTATCGAGAAATAAACTTGAAGGTCAAATTCCTTCAAGCCTTTCCCAAATTGATCGTCTTGGTGTTCTGGACCTGTCATTCAACAAACTTTCTGGGAAAATACCTGTTGGTACTCAGCTTCAAAGTTTCAACGCCTCAACATATGAGGGAAATTTAGACCTTTGTGGATCACCACTTCCAAGATGTTCCAAAGAAGAAACGGTTCCTACTTCAACTAATCAGATAAAAGTAACTGCAGATGAAAATGAATTTGCGATGCAAGGATTCTATATCAGTCTACCTGTTGGGTTTATAGTAGGATTTTGGGGAATATCTGGGACATTAATGTTTCACCGATCGTTCAGATATGCTTACTTTGGATTCATGAATGATGTGAATGATTGGCTTTATGTGAAAACGGCGATATTCATCAACACGATAAAGAAGCTTTTCAACAGCTAATAATACACAGGTAAATAAATGCACATGTCCCCATATTAATCTTGTTTTCAAGCAATCATTGAAACTGTTGTCAAATTGTGGCAGGGATTGTACCAGCAGTCATTGGGTTTGGAGGCTCTCAGAGTTGTGCATCCATATTGTATGACAAATCACTATGTAAATATTGCTCGCTTTTTTAATAAGCTTTTTCAAGTGAATGAATTTTATTTTGTGTTTCTGTAATTTGTTCCTTACTCTCTGTAATGGTGCACCAAGATTTTAATTCCAAATTCTGTATCTTCTATCTAAGAGAGAGTTTTGAATCTAACGAATGCACATAATATAATAATTTTAAATTAATTGATATTTAATATCTTCTATCTAAGATGAGGGAGGCCACCAACTATTTGAGCCCAATCTCTGACTTGGCTGAGGTCTAATCAAGATGCCTTAGAAAAGAAAGATACCATTCTGTTGATAGTTATTAGAAATATAAGCAAGTTTGAAAATTTCCAAGATATCAAAACTCATTTGAAATTGACAAATAATAGTTATAAGATAAATAAGGTCCAAATAATAAAGATATAGCAATTCTTGCAGTGAAGGACCTATCTTACCACTCAAGCTATATGTGCCATCAGGGTCAACCTTTAAAAAAGATTTAAAAAAACCTCTGATATTTCTTTTTTCAAAGACCAATTCAACATTCAAAGAGCATTGAAATAAATCCCGTAAAAACAACTTCTTCAAAGGTTTATTATTAACCTTCGAAATAAAGTTTTTTCGAGGGTTACATTTTACCGATGGGAGAACAACAATAAAGTCCTTTGTAAGATACAAATTCTTTTTCTCATCTATGGTAGAACAACAACAACGTCATAAATGAAGGGGACAATGGAGATGAATTTTTAACTCGAGGATTTTACTTTAGTATGGCCATTTGTTATATTGTAGGTTTTTGGTTAATATGTGATAGTGGTGTTGCTCACAAAGTGAAGCACAGTATATTTCAAGTTCATGAATGATGTAATTGATAAGCTGTCTTTAAAAATTACTATCTACTCAAATAAAATCCAGAGATTTCTCAAACAAAAAAGGTATTTATTTCCTCTCCTCTTCAATATGTTCCTTTTTGCCAGTGCAATATAAAAAAAAATACAAAGTTTAGGCACTGACTTTGAATTTACTCTTTGAATGGCTCAAAGGTCATTAAGTGCTATATTGTATCAAAACATGTCATATACTTAGTTAACCCAATTAAAAGCCTAGTTATATTATAAGATATGTAATTGGGCTTTCTACAACAGTTGAAAACATAACAATTTCAAGGCTTCAGATTTGACAAGAGTTGTAGGAAAAAACTCAAATGAAAAATAGAAGAGCTTTAAGGTCAAATGATTCAATAATGTTTTATTTATTTATTTTTATTCTTTTTAGCAGAGAATTCAATTATGAGGCCCATTTACTTGCTAAGAATGGCTTGGATACTCATTGTATTTGTGATTCTTCCTTCTTTTGAAGTCTATAATTTGAAAAAGAATAATCATAAACCTTAAAAAAAAAATAGAAATTTAATTAAGAGGTACTATTGATTGAATCACTTATAAAAATTTAGGCGGTTTGACAAGAAGGGCCGGCCTGATCATGTGTAATTGGCAATGGTCGGCCCAAAATCAAGAGAAATTACATCTAATAACACTTTTTCTAACCTTATTTTTAAAAACAATAAAAATTTGATTTATTTTAAAACTTCACTTTTATGCATTCATTCAATTAATGAATTTATTTTATTTTATTTTTTTACTTTTATATTCTTGAATATTGTTGTTTTTATATTTCTAACTAGTCTATACGAACGTGTGTTGCACGTGTCTTACGTAATATTTAATATAGATGTTTATGTTTATATATATATATAAAAAGTTAAACGCATTAAATTGACGAAAGTAATGAGATGATCACCTTAACGTTAGATGTTGGTAAATAAAAGTTTTTAAAGATATTTAGATTAAAATATTAGAAGACTTGCAAAACCATGACGAAAGAGCTATATTAATTGACTTAAGAATTATAAATATTTAAAAAGAGATTGAAACTTACTCATTATAGGAATTAAAAGAGAACCTTAGGAAATTTTTGCATTTCTATTGAATACTTGTCAAGCAATAGAAAGTTTGGACAAATAAAATCCAAACCTATTGAAGGTTTAAACTCAAATCTTAAATATTACATTTTAAGAACAAATACGAAAAAATTAAAGGTTTTTTTTTTCATGAATAAGTAAATAAAGATGAGTACTTTTTTTAGGTTACATTCATTAAAATTTAAGGTTGGGAAGAAAACAAAAACATAATTAGCAATGTAGAATTAAGAGTCGGTCTTTACGACTCCTTTCTTATATGCATTACTTGTGCCGGCTAGAAATAAAATGGTAACTACTAAATTAAAATTATAAAATTATGAATCTAACATTCTTTTCCCCCATCTTGAAGATCATCTTCATGGATGTCATAGTACCATCGATTCAATTTTTGCATCAATTGATATCTCAAGATCTATTAAATTGGCCGGTAAAATGTCATAAAAGTCGTGGATTCCTTCATTTGCTTGAAGTATAGATTGTGGGTTAAATTTAAAGAGTACATTGATGATCATAGAGACACGCTAGAGTTGAAGGCTATTGTAGATTGTAGATTTGATCAATTCTTCTCTCTTTTGATTTGAAATGCAATATGATTTTCGGATGGAATTGGACTTCAACTTTTATACTCTCGTTGATCCCATACTAGGTTATTTTTGGGAACTTGGAATACCTAAGAAATAATAACTTGGTCTAGAAAAGTTAAACGTCTTAAAATTGATCAGAGTAAAATAAATAATATACCTGATTCAATGTATAGTTAAATTAAATGAAATCAAGTTAAATTAAAAAATTCTTATAATTTTGAAATAATGCAATTATTAATTATTAATATATAAAATAGAAAGTGCACAATTTTTTTTACAATCTAATTGATTTTCACGTGTTAAATTGAAAGGGAAATGAAAAGTTTTTGTGAAGTTAAATGGGATTTCATTTGGTTAGAGTTTTTGGTTATTTATAAAAAATAAATTTACAAACTACAATTTGATATATATCTAGAAGAATTTTAAACTCCGTAGTCATTAAACCTACATTTTAAATTAATTTTCGATTTACTAAATTAGATTGTGTTTAGTGAGAAATTGATTGTGTTTATTGAGAAATAAAATAAATGTAATTTTTTAAAAAAAACTAAAAAATTATTGAGAATAAAAAAAAAATACTCCATCGAGGTCCCCGCTTTTCATGTTGCATTTGAAACAATGAATTTTTTTTAATAGAAATAAACACTATTTATTAAATATTAATTGAAATTGAAAAAATAAAATAAAAGGGAAAATAAAAAAAAACTAAAAATTTATTGAGAAGAAAAAGAATACTCCACCGAAATCCCCACTTTTCATGTTGCATTTGAATTGAAAGAATGAATTTTTTTAATACAAATAACACTTTTTATTAAATAATAATTGAAATTGTAAAGATCAAAGATAGTATTGAATTTTGAATATTGAAAAGTTAACGTAGGCATAAATAATAGAAGTGAGGGTTATCTTATCTAATATATTTACATTGATAAACAACCAAACATACCTTGAGATTGCTCAAAAAGAAAAAGTTTAAGAGCATAAACTGGTGTTGTGGCCAAAGAATTGCTTTTATGTTACTCATTAGATTTGCGCAAATCGTTTACCAGGTGTCAAATATAAAATTGAATATCAACCATATAAGAGAGAAAGTTCAAAAACAAAATTTACTGCCAATGGATACGATTGTTCTAAACAAAGCTAACTAATTAACTTGGAATTATTCCCCCCCAAATTAAAGCTAAAAAAGCTCGTGAGAATTATAGTGCAAACGAATTGATTTTCCCAACAATTATTTATACATTTTTAACTTTGCTGGATAAAATGAATGATGAATTTATTGAAAGTATTAAGTGGAGATTTTGCACACTCAGTACATGAATCTGAGTAAATTATCAATTGTCATACAAACTAATTCATTGTATCTTCATTTCTTGAGAGAATGGAAAAAGACTTTTGAACATCTTATGTGACGTTGTGTTCTTGTAATTTGTACATTAAAAGAAACTTTGTATTTTTATTTAATTAATTATAAAATAATGATGAATAAACGGATGAGTAAGAAAAATAAAAGGTGAGGGGCTAGTTGTAACAACCCAAAATTCCCAAACATGGAAATCAACTAAAAGCAGCGGAAACTTTAATAACAACAACTCAAAATTCAAAACATTTCATTTAGAGTCGAAACAAAACATAATTTATTTTGTTCACTATAAATCTTTCATAAATCTAAAATCCATCCATAAGGTTTTATTTGAGCTCGGTTTAAAATAAAACAATTTCAATCGATTATTCAAAGTATGGAAAACAAACTAAACGTGAAATCAACATAACCAAATAAAATAAAACCCCAAATATCCATTAACACGAACAAAATAAAGTAGCCGGCTTGTAAACCCAAGCCCAACCAGTCACCATCTGCGACCCCATCATTTGCCAGTTTTCTTCTTTTTATTACCTGAAAAAAAAAACATTGTAGCATCATGAGGCTACGCTCAGTGAGAATAAAGTTAAATTAAGAGCAGCGCCATGAGAAACTTTCTAAATTCCTTAAGTCCATAATCGACCTCACAACTTCCAATAACTCAGATAATACCCATGAGCTGGGTGAGGAGGAGGAATCTCATACTCCTCATAAATATACTCATCATAAACTGGTGGCGGTGGTGGAGGTACTGCTCTACCACCTCGCACCCCACGACCTCGGGCCCCACGGCCCCGTCCTCGTCCTCGTCCCCTACCCCTGCCTACAACAAGAGGCGGTACATCTCCCTCTGGTAAAATCTCATCCATACTGCACAATCACCACATAGAACATAAGCTCCCCACTACTTAGCATGACTAAAACACAAATCGCTTTTAAAAACAAATCTCAACTCAACATCATCTTGAAACAAAAGGGATACCTGGCTTGATTATTCTTGGCGGGCGTTCGATGGACTATTACTAAAAACATGGACTATCCTAACATGCGATGCATGCAATCTACAGAACCGAGAGGGCTCTGATACCAACTGTGACGACCCGACCCTAATTTAATAATAAATATGCTAAAGCATAAATAAAGCAGCGGAAGACATACTCTCAAGTAATTAATCTTTAAATTCATTTCAAAAGAATCCCGGGATTCAAAAGTTTGATAAATAAAGTCATTCAAAACGTAAATAAAGAAATCCACAAGTCATAGAGTTAAACAATAATCCTGAATTTAAAAGAAAAAGACACAAGGTCAAGGAATTCAAAATGACATGACAAAATAGTAATAGTCCATGAGAGCGCCGTCACCAATAATCGTCAAGGCACGGTCCCCCGTCCAATACCTGAAATGTTTTTGGTGTGTAACACCATTAGCTAAACTCGCTAAGTGAGAAAAGAACGTTAAATGAAAGAAAACTTGTAAACAACAACAAACTTTACTTGGGAAGATTAAGACTTAAAACTTAACAATTTTCGTTTTTAATTTATTCCTTAAGATCGTTGAGCAAACATGTCACCTCTCCTTTGAGATGACTCCAAACAAACAATAAAATGGAATGCGGTGTTGTATTCTTTCTTGCTTGGGTCCATCGAAATAGCAACACATCCTAGATCGTGGCCCAACAATAATAGAACAAGACGTCGGCTTATCTAGCCTAAGAGCTTGTTAGTGAACGGAACACATCCTAGCTTCGGAACACATCCTCAGCCTCACTTATATCCAGGGACCAATGACTACGCCCTTCGATCGTAGCGACAAGAAAGAAATACAATCCTACATTCCCAAACACATGCAATTCTTGTTCATTCTTGGCAACACATGCCGGATTTCTCAAAGTTACCATAGCGTCTCACAATCCGTATGGTACATTTGAAAATCATTTCTTTCCATTATTATATCATTCTTTAATCATTACGTTTTAACCCAAAACAAACAATAAAACAATCAAATCACATAACAACACAATTACAACCCAATATACTTACTAGCAGTTCAATGTAAAGAAAGTGATCGTAATCATATGGGGCACGACAACCCTTTGTTTTCGAAAACTAAATGCAATCAAAACCATGAAATGCTCTTCCCAGCAGAATGGAAGTACGACCTAACTAAAGTGAATTTTCATGGTGTTTTAAAGTATGCACATATTAAATATCAAACATCAAACACATTACCAAACATGAAAATCAATCAATGCACCAATTAAAGAATTGGAGTCATTTCCAACTTTCCCTTCATTTACCACTCTTTACTCACCTTTCAATTTATCTCACTTAACCAAAAATAGACTGAGAATTTTCCGGGGGATCGAAATCAAATACCACCTACAAGATCGATTTAACCATAATCAAATAATGTTTAAACCCATTTCTAAAAACGAACAAAAATAACAATTAACTTTAAGACGAACGGCGGTGTCCGCGACTTCAAATCAAAACTTATATGATGGTTTTTTTTTTTTTTTTAACATTAAAACTAAATTCATGTCAAAGAGTATATATATATATATATTATTAAACAACAAAATTTAAAATCAAAAGTTTATATAATCTTAAAACAGAATTTAAATAAATTTAAGTAAAACTTTATAACAGAAGTTAATTATAAGGTTTATATATAAAATATATATATAACCAATTTATGACAAAACTTATTAAATACATAATCTTATATATGTATCAGTAAATAAAAAAAAACAAAACCCAAGACCAAGATTGGACAACACGAAGAGGCAAAAACCATGAAGTTAGGCGGTGGAGGCGGCGTGAACAAGATCTGAAGACTAAAATTACAACTTTATTCCCCCCCTTTTTTTTTTAATATACTTTTATATATATATGTGTATATAACCGATTTGTTTTAAATTCTTTCTAAAGAAAACTAATAAGATTTAAAGGGAAAGTAAGAAATTGGGTTGAAAGTTTGACCAACACATTTAAGATCTAAACAAGGAAAAAGAAACATGAAATCTTACTTCAAGATTTCTATAAACACAAATGGTGGATATCCAAGAAAGCTCTTTAGGCAAGCTCCTTCAATCGGCAGAAGAGAGAAGAAATGAAGCCGGTGGGATGTCCGGTTAAGCAAGGTCGGCGGTGGAGGGTAAAATGAAGAGTGAGAGAGGGGTCCTTCTTCCTTTCTTTTCTTGTTAGTCAAACCGATCTTTCAGCTCGAAAGAAGAAGAAAAATGGTGACAAAAAAAAACTGGGTTGAGGAGGAGAAGGTGTCGGCGGCAAGGTCTCCAAGAGAAGAAGATGAATAGTGGAGAAAAGTTGTTGTGTGGTTATTGACCAATGCTAGGGTTTTTTTGTCTAAAGGGTTGAGAGATATCCCTCAAAAAAATAATTTAAATAAATTAAAGACAAGGGCCCACTTATTACAAGCCCCCAATAAAAAGGAAATTATTTAAATGCTCCAAATCCATTCTCCACATTTCAATGCCCAACAAGACCATACTTTTATTAAAATAAAAGGAATTTTCAAATTCGAAATCATAAATAGGACTTTAAAATCTATTTATATTCAAAATATCACCATGAATTCTATATAATTTTTTTTTTTTTAAAATCTAAAAATTTACTTGAAAAGTCTGGGTCGTTACAAAGAGCAGCGCCATGAGAAACTTTCTAAATTCCTTAAGTCCATAATCGACCTCACAACTTCCAATAACTCTCAACTTCCAAGTCATAATCTCAACTCTAGAGAAAATCCCATTCTTTTAAATTTTATTCCCAATGCCTTAACTCCACTTTATTCACAGTTAAAGTGAGCCGCACACTCAAAGTATTGAACCCGTGTCACCACGATTCGACTTTTGAGTTATTCTTCTTATGAGTTTGCAAGACTCACAAGCGAACCTACAAGTTTATTCTCTCCCATTGATCAAATGAAATGAACCTACCCCGTTAAGTGTAATTAAGTTGTGCACAACTCTAATTCGCCCCTTAACGGTTTATTCTTCATTAAGTATGACCCTACTTAATGCGAACCTACAACCACATTATCTAAGGCATCGAATAATGTGATTTAAAATAAAGCATCACTACCAGAATGCTTGACAAAGCCTAAGCCCAGTTTCTAGCTCAGAAAACCCGTTTCCTCCTATAACTGACCTTAAATAGGCTAAATCTCAAAAATTCTAAATTCTGGAAAATCATTGTATTTACAGCATTTAAAGGGTCTAGAAATGCTTAAAATCAGATCTCTAACTCACAAGATGATTCCCCGAAGAAAACCCACCCTAAAAAGCTAAACTAGCTTAGTGCGGTTTTGCTTCTTTTTTGACGACAACCGGTAAGGGAATTTTATAAAAATTTCCAGCAGCTTTTTAGGCCTCTAATCAGTCCCAAAATCACCTAGACACACTCAAGAATCATCTAAAAATAATCCCCCACCTAAACTCCCAAGAAAAGGCCTTCGACTGGACTAATCTCCACCTAAGGCTCCATTGATCCAACTACACCATGTCAAATTCCAGCAGCTTTTCTAAGTCTTAAAACACCCAAAAAGTGACTAAAAATCTTATAAACATCACTTTAAAACCAAACATTTAGAGAACACAATAGTAACATCAATTTATATTATCCAAAAGCATGCATGCCGATAAAAACTCATATCCTTAACTCCAATTCACCCAAACATACAATTGTTCAATTCATGCTTAAAATCAACACCCAAGTTACTCCAAACACACAAATCAGAATAATACAAGCTTATAAAGAAAAAGAAAATTAAACTTGACACTGATCAAAGTTTAACTAAATTCTCACCTTAAAGTTAAAAGCAATTCAAACACAAGTTGGTCTTCCTTTTCCAAAGGTTCGAGCACCTGAAAAGTGACCCAACCACAATCAAAACCTTTGCTAAAATTTACCTACACATAAGGTACAAAAAGGGGGTCGAAACGGAGCGGCGAAACGACGCAAATGACGAACAAGAGCAGCCCCAAAGGGCTGCCCTTGCCGTCGGCCAGCAGCAGCCCTTATGAGCTGCTGCGGCGACTGCAGCGGCGGCGGTCCCTTTTTGGTTCGGTAGAAGTCGATTCTTGGCAAATTGAAGGGTAGGGTGAAAGGGTTTTTTTTCAAGAATCAAAGATTAGGGTTTCTAGGGTTTGAATGGAATTGGGGAAATTGAAGGAGGAGATTGAGATTGAGTGAAATTGGTGGGTTTTCATCACATTCAAAACAAAATTTAGAAATTTAAAGGAAGAATTCCAATACCTGGATCTCAATTTCCACAGATGACTCCTCCAATCTCCACCTCACCTTCACCAAAAGCAAAACTATAGAGCTTCACCTAAATCACAAGGTGAGATCAATTGATCAAACCTTAAAATCTTTTAGAAAAGAAACAAGAATGAAGAAGATGATGAAGAAGAAAAGGAACCCTACCTTTCTCTTTTTTTTTCTCTGTACGTTCTGTCTCTGATAAGCCTTCTCCATTTTTTTTTTCCTTTCCTTCCCCTCTTCACGCCACTTCACCTTTTTTTTTTTCAAAGATTAGATATTCATTAATTTATCTTTAAAAGAAAAATCATTAAATATCTATTTACTTAAAAGAAAACTTAATAATTATTAAAATAAATTTAATAATTATCGAAATTTAAAACTTACCGGGAACGGATCGTCACACTAGTATGGGAAAAGAAAGTAAATTTGAGGGTATAATTGGAAGTGAAAGATTCTCCCTTCATTGCCACTTTTAATATATTAAGATTAAGATAAGATAATATTAAGATTAAGATAAGATAAGATAAGATTAAGATTAGGATTAGGATGTTTTAAATTAAAATTTAATAATTTTTCAAGTGTGGTTAGTTTTTACGATTTTGATTAATGAAAGTTATAAAAAAAAATGCTATTTTTGAAAATTTTGGAATCTTTTGCTATTTATTTTATTTACAATTTAAAAAATATCAGTTTTATTAAATGAATTAATGAAATATTATTAAAAAAAACATCTTCTTTATTTATGTGGATTATGAAAAGAATCTTACAGTCAAGTATGTCATAAGAGAGATTCAATGATTGACTCTGATATCAATCTAGAGTGAAATTTGGAAGATATAGATATAAAAAATTTAATGGATGATTATACATCTAAATATTCAAAGAGAATATCACTTTTTTTTAAAAAAGTTTGAATTACATTATTTTGTTGTTATTGTGCTTTTAATAAAAATTATAAGATTATTATTATTATTATTATTTTTAATCAAGGACTATATGATAAAAGACCAAAATTAAAAATTTTCACCGGACCTTTATTTTTTTTTAACCGATCCCATTGACAAGCTTAAAAATTTGAACATTAAAAGTGACATACTCATCTAAATTAGAATGACAGTTAATCACATAATTGAAAAGCTCTATGGCTTATGCGTTTCGTGGGGTCATAATAATTTGTTTTTCTACTTACATACATCAGTCGAAAAAAGGGAAAATTTCAATGGATAACATATTTAATAAGTATTTAATAAATATAGTAGATTTTAACCGTATTTAATCACTGTAAAAAGTTAGTATCGATCATTGTTAATAACTAATTAAAAAAAAAGTTAAATTTGTAAATATTGTTTAATGTATGCTATATTTATAAATGTCTAATAATAATAATAGTAATAATAAAGGTAAATTGCAAATAACACCCTTGTGGTTTCAATCAAATTCATGAAAAGTATCTGTAGTTTAAAAATGAAATCACACCCCTGTAATTCTAAAATATGTCAATTAGACTACTCCATTCCAACGTTGTAAACTGTTTTTTAGCCATAATTTATTCGTTTGAACTTCGATATAAATGATTCAAAATGTTTTGCAATTCTTGTTTCGGACTCTACGTTACAGTTACTAGAAAACTTTTAAATACTCAGTAAATAAAGCGGTTAATGACTTCAAACATACCTAATATTTTGATGATAATAAACTCTTTTATTTATTGATAATTTTGATTTGCCATTTTTAAACTACAAAGGCTATGCAAGAATTTGACCTAACTATATGAGTGTTATTTGCAATTCACCCTAATAATAGTAATAAAACGAAACGAAATGAAACAAAATAAATATTCTAATTAATTTTTAATTCGGTATGGGTTTGAGTATAGAACTATACTTGTATAAGATTTTTCCATATTTTCTAATCGAGACCAAAACTTTGATGGCTTATCCCTTAATTAAATATATAATTCTTACCAACAAAAATTAAGAATATGAAAATTTAAATATATACAGTTTTTAATATTGGTCCAATATATATATAATTTATCAGATAATTATTACTTTTGAAATGTTAGACAACAATTTTTAAAATAGAGATAATCCATTTACTAAAAACAAGTAAAAAAGAAGCAGAGCTGTGTTCAGCTAATGCAAACACCATGCATGTGCATTGTCTATCAACATGCCAATTTTGTTTATCATATTAATCATCTTTACAAACATCAAATAAGTCAATGTCTCAACTTCCATTTTAGGCCATAAGAAAAAAGCATTTAGTGCTTTGTGAAAGCAGAGACAAGAATATAATAATAATAATAATAATAATCTCTCTCGGGGGTGTTTGGTTTGGGGTTTGGGAAACGGAAGCCTGAGTTTGTGATGTCTGGGAAAGAAAAGTGTGGGTTTGTGATGTCTGGGTTTAGATTGTATGGGAATGAGAATGAATAGTGAAAATAATATGAGTGTGTTGTCAAATCAAATAGTAATCTTGAGAATGTGATGTCAATGCAAAGTAAAAAGAAAAGTGAAACAAACAGGAGAATGACTTCACAAACCCATTCCCAAACCTTCAAACAAACACCCTCGAGTTTAAAAAGGTCATTTTTTTAAAAAATTTGATAAACTTTTATTATTTTTATAATTTCTCATTAAAAAAATATCATATTTGATTTTTTTTTTTTTAAGATGGGAGGGAGTGAATGAAGATGAGATAGAAAATGCATGGTGCGGTAAAAAAAAGGGAAAATTCTAATACATAACATTTTTTATAAGTAATTTAAAAAATAGTAAATGTTTTGAAATATTTAAAAAATGATTTTTCTCAAATTAAGATTCTACCAATCTCAAATAAATGTTATTTTTAAAAATATCATTAATAAAAAAATTATAGGTAAAACAAAAAAGGCAAGTAAATGGTAACACGATCCTAATTCAGCTAGTTAGGTATATACTCGTTTCCCATGAAGTGGAAGGTTTGAGTCTCCCGCAATTTGAAGTAAAAAAAAAAAAAGCTTGGCAAATAAAGTTTTGCTAAATGACGAAAGTTGCTAGGGAGGCGGAAAGCGATGTTCTGTGTTGATTGAGAATATGACGTGGCATTTTTCAACGCGGAATCTTACGTGCTTCTTCGCTCGCTCGCAACCCTCAAAAGAAAACACTTTTTAAAATTTCATCCAGCCGCCTATGGACAAAATCATAATTTTAATAAAAAAATTTGTAAATGTTTCTTTTCTATTGATTTTTATTATAGTTTTTTTTATTTCTATATCCATCAAGGAAACAATTTTCTTTTTTTAAAATAGTACATCAGGGGAGGCTCAAGATTCTCCGAGGCCTTAGGCAAAATTTAAAATGAGGCATTTTATTTTTTTTCCTTTAAATAAATTTAAAATGAAATATTGTCTTATATAAATCTTATTTTTTAGGTGCAATTTTTTAATTAATTTTTTTATAAATCAATTATACAATTAGTTGTAGAAACATGTCTAGAATTGTTATCTTAAGAAAAATTTATGTCACTTTCTCTAATTGGACATTTTTATGTTAATAAATATCTTAATTTAGAATCAATATTTTCCCATCTTTCGAATCATATATATTATAAGCATAGTGCATAGAACAAAAATTAGAATCACCATCAAAATGATTTGTTGTTTTCATTTATTTTTAGATATATTCTTGTTATTCTTTAAACATCAATATTAAAAGGACAAAATGAAAAGAAGTTAGTCATAAATAATATTGTATTGAATAATATTTGCTAAAAAATTTACACAAAAGCCTGAACTTTTAAAATCACCAAAACTAATAGCTACTTTAGAAAGGAGAAGAGAACGAGAAGTCTTGAGTTTCTTTGAGTGTTCAAATTTTTTTTTTGTTAATAGAACTTTCAATTTGTAATTGTGGTTTAGTTTTGTGAATTGCAAAATGAATAGAGAAATGAATGAGGAGATGAAAAGCTTTAATAAATAAGGTTTCAATTTTCCAAATGAATAGCTAATTAATGTTTACATTTATGTGAGTAGTTAAGGTGAAAATTCATAAATTGGAATTCGTCTTGTAAATTGCAAATTATCAAGTAATAATAGGCCTATTTATATACGTATTTAATGTTTTTCTTTTCTTTTCCAAAAGGCCTTTGATGTTGTTAGTAGAAATAGTTTAATATTATTTAAATATTTTATATTATAAAATTATATAACAATTAAAAATTATCATAAATATTAATATATGTGTACTATATATATCTAAAAAAAATGGGGCCTTCTAAAATCCGGGGCCTTAGGCGATCGCCTATTTCGCCTATAGCTTGAGCCGGCCCTGTAGTACATCAAATTAGGGAGGGAGACTCGAACCTTCGACCTAATATGAAGGGAGCAGGTACTAACAACTTGAGCTATACTTGTATTGACAAGTAAATAAGATTGGGAGGATAAGTAATATTATAAGAAAAAATATTAAATGAATTATTTATTTTATTTTCTCACAAACAAATGATATATATTAAGATAGTAATTATGATGATTTATAATTTTCTTATTTATGTTTATTATTGTCTCCGGTTTCTCTGTTTAACTTATTTATCTAGATTAGTCTTTTTTATATGAATCATATATCTATTACATATTTACACAACGTAACCTTTAATAATATAATTAAAAAAATATATATCTAGAATTAAAATATCATCAAACAAACCTTATTATCTAACACAATAAAAAAAAATACTATTTTTATGTTCCTCGTGACCAAAATCTCAATAACATCCTGTTCTTTTTCCTTAGCAAATGTTAAAATTTGAAATTCACTTTTTTTTTTTTTTAAGATTAGCACCCTTTTAAACTAGTATTTATGTTATTACATAAATTTATTAATTGCAACACTTTCCTTTTATATATAATTCCTTTAAATCTCGAAAAAATTTGTAATAGTTGTGGGAAGAATTTTTATTCCAATAATTACCATACGAATAGGTAATTTGATTTATATATATATTCGCTTCAATAGGGCATAGAAAAGATCCAATTTTGTTTTGTTTTGGAGTTTAGAGGAAATTAAATGATAACTAACTAAGTATAGAGTCTAAATGAGTAGGACACGATCCAACGTGTAACGCATCTCATGGTTTTGATTTGAAAAAAAATAAATTATCTTACTTAATTGTTAATGATTTTAATATTAGTCTCATAATAAGTATTTTTATTTTATTGATTTAATAGGTAAATGCATGAGTTCTGATTAGTCAGTCTCCTCATTTTTATACGGGAGAGATAAAGCATAATAATCATAATGAAAATATTAGTTTTTTTTTTTTTAATAAATACAAGTGTCTCACTATAAGCGGTAAATAAGATTATTATAGTTTTGGTCAAATAAATAACAACACGGGTAGTTAAAAATGATAAATTACACTCAGGGGCATATCCAGCTAGGAGCTAAGAAGGGCCATGCCCCCTCCTAATTTTTTTTTTCTATAGATAATATTATAAGCAGGTCCTTTTTATTAAATTGAATTTTAATATTTCAGAAAAATATCAATTTCTACCTATAAACTTTACATATTGTGTGTCAATTTAAACCCTAAACTTTCAATGTAATCAATTTACGCCCGGAAATTTAATAAATCAATTTATACCATTTATTAATAAAATTACTATTATTTTTAAAAAAAATAGTTAGATGTAAGCATTTTATATCTAAATAAGTTTAATTTTTGAAAAATTAATTTTAAATTTATGTTAAATATTTGTTACTATTATTCTATCTGTTGGTGATTTTGTAATTGAATTTTGATTAATTTTATAGTTTTATTATTATATTGATATTAATTGATTCACTTGAACAAGCTCGGGGTGTAAATTGATTCAATTGAAAGTTTAAGATTTAAATTGATACATCATATAAAATTGAAGGGTGTAAATTGATTTTTTCCCTTATATTTTTCATATAAAATTATTGAAATTTAAAACTAAATATTTAATAAAAAAAAATTCAATACAGAATAAGATATTAGTTATTAAAAATTAAATTTAAAATATTAAAAGCATATCTACAAAACCTAAACATATAAATCATCATCTCAAAATTTGATTTTATATTATTTCAGCCCCTGCAAAATAATTTTCTTGATCTGGCCTTGATTACACTCACTTAGTTTCAGAATTATGTCAACAGACCCCCTTTTCACCAACACTGTTAAATATTTAACGTCAAAAACATTTTTTTTTTCTTTTTCTCTCTTCTTCTGGTTCCAAAATTGTATTTAGCGACGGAAAAATGTATAAAAAACCATTTTAAAGTGGGAAAAGATGTTAAATATTTTTAAGGGTCGTAGTAAGGTCTTAAATTATATTGGTGTAATTTGTCATTTTTTAATTACAATAGGTGTTGTTGCTCAAAAATGGATAGCTTCCACGTAAGCAACGAACTGAAAGTATGGGACGAGTCGGATGTAATGCGCTGCATTGGAGGTGCTGCGTAGGTGATGTGCTGAGTAATTGACGAGCACTGTTTGTACCTGCACAGAAAACAAAGAGAGGACCGGTGTGGTGCCGCCCTAACACCCTCCGATGCTTAAGTCAGTGCAAGCAGAGCTAGTGTGCCAAAGAGAATTGTAGTAGAAATTAGTTACCTAATGAATGAATTTCTTCTCCTATTTATATGAGAGGAGTTTGATGACATCATCATGCCACGTGTCACGTTAGGATTGGGCCAAGTGTTGCTTCCCCAATGACGTGTCGCTTGTTGGTGATGCCACGTGTCATTGTTTGATTGGGTAACAATATAATGTAGTTTCTTGGTCTTTGATACGTAGTCTTATTAGATGACGTAGACGTAGACTCTTGGAACTATGTAGACGTACCTTCCTAGGCGACGTAGACATAGCCTCCCAAGCGACGTAGACGTGACCTCCTAGACGACGTAGACGTACCCTCATAGGTGACGTAGCTTTATCTGTCCAGGTGACGTATACATGTAGATTGTGCATTTTTTGAACAAGTTTAGAAATTCCACTTGTACTGATATAATTTCACCCACAACAGTGGCCCCTACTTCCGAGCTGAGTTGAGACGTGAGTTCACTATTGCTTGGGAGTATTCTTTCAAAGTGGAATTTTGCCTCGGTGATATATCTAAAAACATTCTAAGTGTTGAAGTTTGTAGCGTAAATTTTCTGCTTTTCCAGTCATCAAAATTTTGAGAAAATATTAAGTATTAGAGCTTGGTAGTTTGAATTTTCTGTTCTGGTCATTTTGGAGTTGGGTTGTATGTCTAAGTTGTCTGATTCAATCATCAAGTACTTCGCCCCCTATGATTTTAGGAGTAAAATTTACTTCTAAAATCATAGTATAAATGTAAGTCTCCAATGTCCATTGTAGAGAAAATTTTTAATTAACTAGAAATTAGAGAAATGAGAATTTTTTTTTACCTCTTTCCCGGCGCTCAACAATTTTTTTTTTTTTTTGACTTGGACTTTGTCTTTCCTTGTTGATTTGTAGCTTGAAATGAGACTTCGTCATTTGGGCGTTGTCATCATGACTATGTCATCAGAGTTGTGTCAATAGGGCTTTGTCATCAGGGTTGTGTCAATAGAGCTTTGTCATCAAGACTCTGTCATCAGGGCTATGTCAATAGTGCTTTGTTATCAGTGCCTTGTCATTTGTATTTTGTTTTGGAGTTGTAAAAAATTGTTTGACCCCGTCCTATGACTAGTTGAACTTTGACCCGATGACGGTTGACCGTTGACCTTTTTTTTTTTTAATTCTCCTACCAGGTGCGGCTCGTGCGAGCCCTACACTCCCTGGTAGACTTAGAAAATTTTAGTCGTTTTAAATTATTCTACTAGGTGCGGCTCGTGCGAGCCCTGCACTCCCTGGTAGACTTAGAATTTTTAAGTCGTTTTAAATTCTTCTCCTAGGTGCGGCTCGTGAGAGCCCTGCACTCCCTGTTCGACTTAGAAATTTTTAATTGTTTTAAATTCTTCTACTAGGTGCGGCTCGTGCGAGCCCTGCATTACCTGTTCAACTTAGAAATTTTTAATCGTTTTAAATTCTTCTACCAGGTGCGGCTTGTGCGAGCCTTGCACTCCCACGTAGACTTAGAAATTTTTAGTCGTTTTAAATTCTTTTACCAGGTGCGGCTCGTGCGATCCATGCACTCCCTAGTAGACTTAAAATTTTTTAGTCGTTTTTAAATTCTTCTACCAAGTGCTGCTCGTGCGAGCCCTGCACTCCCTGGTAGACTTAGAATTTTTAAGTCGTTTTAAATTCTTCTACCAGGTGCGGCTCGTGCGATCCCTGCACTCCCTGGTAGACTTAGAATTTTTAAGTCGTTTTTAAATTCTTCTACCAGGTGCGGCTCGTGCGAGCCCTGCACTCCCTGGTAGACTTAGAATTTTTAAGTCGTTTTAAATTCTTCTACCAGGTGCGGCTTGTGCGAGCCCTGCACTCCCTAGTAGACTTAAAAAAATTTAGTCGTTTTAAATTCTTCTACCAGGTGCGGCTTGTGTGAGCCCTGCACTCCCTGGTAGACTTAGATTTTTTAGTCGTTTTTAAATTCTTCTACTAGGTGCGACTCGTGCGAGCCCTGCACTTCCTGGTAGACTTAGAAATTTTTAGTCGTTTTTAAATTCTTTTACCAGGTGCGACTTGTGCGTGCCCTGCACTTTCGAGTAGACTTGGAATTTTTTATTTAGCTCTTCCACATTGGCGGACTTAGAACTTTTTGTAGTAGATTCACGTAGTTGGCTCCCACTCGAGTAGAGTTTTATATATTGAAGTCTTGCTCGAGTCTAAGAGTTCTGAGAATGATTTTACTCAAACTATTTACATAGATGCAATAAAGGAGAAAAAGTAAACTCTTATTTCATTTAATGGCAAAACTCTCTCAATAGAAACTTTATTGAAAGAATAAAATTACAATAAGTAAAATTGCTGAAATAAAATCTGAGTTGCTTGACATTTCATAAGTGCAATAGAGCTTTTCAGTTGAGGTTAATAAATGTGTTGATATCTCGGCCTATTGCGTTTGTGATCTATCATGCTTCTCTTCTTCACTAGTCGGGCCCCCAAATATGGTTCTTATTTTTCCATCTAGAAAATTTTGATTGTCACATTCCTGATCGTCCTTATCTTCTTTACTTCTCACAAATTCCTTCAAGTACCCTCTTTGAATAAGGGTCTCAATTTCTTCCTTGAGATCGAAGCAATCAGAGGTGGTATGACCGTGGTCTTTGTGGAAAAGGCAATATTTGTCTTTGTTTCTCTTGTTTGACCCTGCTTTCATTCTAGGCGGCCACTTAACCAAGTTTTTATCTTTGATTTCCATGAGTAGTTGTTCAATCGGGACCGTGGTAGGAGTGTATTTTTTAAACTTACTAGAAGGAAGACTTAGCTTCTCAAGTTGGTCTCCTGACCTATGTCTCTTCTCATCCCCGTGACGGTCAGTCCCCCAGACAAAGTCTTCTGTTCGGTCTCTTTTCTTATGCTCTGATCGTTTACTACTACCTCCTTCATCTGAAGTCTTCCTTGCATTAAGCAACTCTCTAGCGCTCATATATTTTTGCGCTCTAGTGAGGAGCTCGGTGTATGTAGCAGGTGTCTTCTTGCCTAGTGACCATAAGAACTTTTCATCTTTCAAGCCGGCCATCACAGCAGTCAAAACAATGTCGTCACTGTAACCTTATACCTTCAACGCCTCACTGTTAAATCTCACTACATAGTCTCGGAGGCTCTCCTCTGACTTTTGACGCACAATCAAAATGTGTGTGGCTGGTTTCTTATAATCCCCTCCACTAAGGAACTGAGTTACAAAAGATCGAGTGAGATCTTTGAATGAAGAGATGGATCTCGACTTGAGCTGTCTGTACCATCTGCGCGCAGAGCCTCCTAATGTAAGGGGGGATGCCCTACACTTGATAGCATCTCGGACTCCCTGGAGCTCCATCCAGGTCCGAAACGTATCAACATGCTCGAGTGGATCTTTTGAACCATCATATGTGGTCATAGTTGGCATTTTGAATTTGGTAGGAAGCTCCACCTCCATTATATCATCGGTGAATGACGGCTCAGTTTGCTCAAGTAGGTCTTCTAGTGCAAGAGGAGTCTTTACTCTATACTATTTCTTCATATGACCAAGTTGATCTTGGAGTTTTTTCAACTCTGGCGCCCAAGGCTGGGCACTTTCTGTAGTAGACTTCCCAACATTTGAATGTTCTTTTTTCTTTTGATTGAGAATTTCTCTGAGGTTGGACCTTCGTTTTTTACTAGGTTGCTTGTTACGAGAAGAGTTATGAGAGAAAGAATATCTGTTCTGGATATTTAGCCCCAACTTCCCCTTCGAGCCAGCCTTCTCATGATTCATTGATTCACCTATGTGCTCTATAGGTTCTTTGTCTTTGCCTTTTTTGGATTGTATTTCCTGATTGTGAGTAGGGGGTTGATGATCAGTTTTCTGTGTAAGAATTTCAAGTACTTTAGCAAGATCTCGATTCACACCTTGAACTTGCTCTTCTAGAGCATCTACCCTTCCGTCTGGCCTTGGCACAACTCTAACCACTTCTTGATTTTCATCAGCTTGTTGTTGTTGTCGTTCTCTAGTGCTATGAGTTTGATATCTCGTATTACGAAGGTTACGATTTTCACCGTCATCTATATGATCACCGTGTTGCTGACTTCTACAACTCATCCTTGATGGTAGAGCACTTAGTTATATTATACTCTTTCCACAGACGGCGTCAAATGTTGTTGCTCAAAAATGGATAACTTCCAGTAAGCAACGAACTGAAAGTATGGGACGAGTCGGATGTAATGCGCTGCACTGGAGGTGCTGAGTAGTTGACGAGCACTGTTTGTACCTGCACAGGAAACAAAGAGAGCACCGGTGTGGTGCCGCCCTAACACCCTCTGATGCTTAAGTCAATGCAAGCAGAGCTAGTGTGCCAAAGAGAATTGTAGTAGAAATTAGTTACCTAATGAATGAATTTCTTCTCCTATTTATATGAGAGGAGTTTGATGACATCACCATGCCACGTGTCACGTTAGGATTGGGCCACGTGTTGCTTCCCAATGACGTGTCGCTTGTTGGTGATGCCACGTGTCATTGTTTGATTGGATAACAATATAATGTAGTTTCTTGGTTTTTGATACGTAGTCTTATTAGATGACGTAGACGTAGACTCAGACTCTCGGGACTATGTAGACGTACCTTCCTAGGCGACGTAGACATAGCCTCCCAGACGACGTAGACGTACCCTCATAGGTGACGTAGCTTTATCTGTCCAGGTGACGTATACATGTAGATTGTGCATTCTTTGAACAAGTTTAGAAATTCCACTTATACTGATATAATTTCACCCACAACAATAGGTGTTCGTGAATTTCATCAAAACTACAAAGATTTTATTTACAATATACCTTATGTTTTATATAATAAGAATGAAATATATTGAAATATTATATAAAAAAAAATTCTCCTAACTGATTCGTAGTACCTATATTAATCTGAGTAAAGCTCAAATACTTATACAAACTAAGTGTGTTTTTTCTTGTCAGGAAAATATGAAATATGCTCGTCTACTTGATATACCACTAATGCCGGAAATAAGCTTGTCTTAATCACATACGTATCCAACTTGGCCAATCTACATATTGGCTTCCTCCTCTAAAAGGAAAAGAAAATTGACGTGGCACTAGGCAATTGGAGGAGAAAAGTGAGCCGTGGCGTGGGCCACCGCCACATCCAATTAGGCCCAATTGACTTGGTCTTAGGAAGAATAAGATTTGTAAGGAAAACCGACATGGGTGCCTCCGCACTTCATTTGATATTGACATCAATTATTGCATTCAAAACCACCTTTAGTTTTTCTTTTTTGTTTGATACCACATACCAAACTTTCCCACCTGCCTTTATTCTCGTTTGATTGGAAAACCATTTTCAACCCTATAAAATATCTATCTTTATCCAACGTAACATAATTCAACTTGTTAGATACGTACTTTATTCACTTGAGTTTGAAAATTTGAGTCTCGTATTCCTGATTTGATATTGTATTTTAAAAATAAAAAATCCCATTAAGCACATTTTCAACTTTTAAGTGAAATATATAATGTATTCTAACTGGGCTCTAAGCTTACTGGTCATGGGCCTTCTCCACGATTTTGATGGACCTAGTTCCAATTGAAGTCCAATCTATGTTAGTTAGGACATTAATTCAGATAAGATGTTGAACTTTTTTTCATTTTATCGCTAAGTGGAAAAATATTATAGTAGTTTTGCTACTAGGGTGCTGAATTGAAAACTGTTCCTAACTTCTTTTTTTCCCATTAATTTTGGATTTAATTTCTATATTCAATCTTTATGATCTCATATTTTAATTTAGTTCATATAATCTAAGGTTTATCTATTTAATCTATATGATTTAAAAATAGTTTTTATAGCTTTATCCCTTGAAGCTCATAAAATCTTGCTAATCGTTACCACATATACATGTTAGGTACGTCATCTATCTTTGACACGTGATTGGAACACTTAAAAAAATGACACAAATAATATGTTAAATTTTTATAAGGTCGTAAATGTTTCGTGAGTTGTTTATCAAGCCATGAGGATTGGAATGAAAATTTTAAAATTTTGGGACCTAAATTGGAATATACCTCAGTCAAAGGGACCAAATTTGTGACTAAAATTAACAAACAAAAAATAATATCTCATAAATTTAACAAACGAATTTGTTCACAAAAGGGTGAGTACATTTGATCCAAGGATGAATTTAGACAGAAATATAGATAGACAAAGATGAATCAGATGGTAAAGAGGGACCGGAAGAATGATTGTCTATAGGGGTCCAACCAAACCAATTGTCCAAACTAAATCAAATAGGTTTTGTTCGGTTTTTAAACTTTTATTTACCCAAACCAATTAATAACGGTTTAGTTCGGTTTTATAGATTTTGGCAGCAATCCATATCAAACCAAACCAGTACTTAATATATGATATATTTGAATAATTAAATGTCAATAAAACTTAATAAAGTGAAAAAAATAGGTAGAATCTTTAATATTATATGTGTTATACTTGTATAATTATAACAAGCTTATATAAATTTGTTATGTTTGTATTTGTAATTGGTGTTTTATTGAAATTTTAAATGAATTGAAATTATTCTTACAACTTTTGGAAGTTATTTTTTGAGATTTTGTTACATTTATCATGCTATAAATTAAGTAATTATGAATAATTGAGAAAAAAAAAAAGGTAATGTGACGACCCGTCACTTTTAAATAAATTAAATTAGAAAACACAACGGAAGTCTTTTATTTTAATAAAAATTGGCGTGATTATATTTGAAAATAGGCTAGCCAAAAACCTGTTTACATCTTAAATTCAAACATCGAAAAACACAAGGAACATTAAGTTCCTATCAGGAGTTCAAAATGATTTATAATCATAAAAGAAAAGACAATAGCTCTTAAGAGCCATTTACAAATATACAACTCCAAAATTTTATAAAGTTCACAAAACCATGTACATGGATTTTTACATAACACAAAGTCCGTCTCGAAATCATCATCTTCTCGATCAAGCGCGCACCAGCTCCTCTTCCACGATCCCAAACATTACCTGAAATGTTTGTAATATGTTGTACAATCGGTGAATTGTAGGTGCAATTGCTCGGTGGTTGTTTCGTGGAAATTGGAGATTTGGAATTATTTGGCTAAGGTGAGAATAGTTAGAATTTAAAGTATCTATAGAAAGCAAATAAGTGTGAAGGTTTGTAGAGTTTGAAACTAAGATTAGAATCCGAATCTAAGATTAGAGGGTTGTGAGTTAGTGCCCTTAGGATTAAGAGTTAATCCTTTAAGGAGAACTTAGGAATTCTCAAGGAAAGTATCGAATCTTAGAAGATTCTAAGTTATATTCATTTCGAACTAAGTTTGGATCATTGGAAGTTAAGAGATCCAAGACTTTTTATAAAGAACGGTTAAAAGAACCTCGGATTATTGGAAGTTATAATCCTTGAAGGTTTAGAATGATCGTGAAGTTAAGATTCTTTACTTTATTAGCGGAGTTCGATCGATATATTGTTCGTCCTGAAATCCTATTTATTTTACCTATGTCCTTTACTTTATGTCTTTACTTTACTCATTTACTTTATGCATTTTTCGATTGCTTTATCATTTACATTTACTTTATTTACTTTTGCAAGCATATGCATAACATCTCGCATTATTGAAAAGAAAAGAAAGTGAGAAAGAAAAACGAAAGGTTAATGGTGGAATACGAGAAAGTCCACACTACTTTCATGCATAAGTACTGGTGGGACATGATAATTGCCCACACTACTTTCATGCATAAGTACTGGTGGGACATGATAATTGCCCACACTACTTTCATACATAAGTACTGGTGGAATACGATAATTGTCCACACTACTTCATACATAAGGATAAGGGTGGATAGTATGTAAAAATCCACATTACCTCCATTTCATGCGTAAATGGCAAATGCGTATCCTACGGGATGTACTCATTACTTTTATGCATATGATAGACGAGAAAGAGAATCGAGATGTTATAATTATGCAAAGTTTATTTATTTACTTTTCGTATTTATGTCATAACAAGTTAATGGTTGAGGTTTTGACCTTAAGAGTTAATATTATCGTACTTTGGAGAATATGGAATAGAAAGACCTAGACTTTGGAGAATTCTAGGAAAGATTGTGTCGGATTATTGGACACAAATCGAAATGCGAATTTGAGGTCTATTCTTACTTTTTATTCTTATTATTCTCACTGGGCTTAAGTTGTTAGCTCATGATATTACAAACATTTCAGGTAATGTTTGGGATCGTGGAAGAGGAGCTGGTGCGCGCTTGATCGAGAAGATGATGATTTCGAGACGGACTTTGTGTTATGTAAAAATCCATGTACATGGTTTTGTGAACTTTATAAAATTTTGGAGTTGTATATTTGTAAATGGCTCTTAAGAGCTATTGTCTTTTCTTTTATGATTATAAATCATTTTGAACTCCTGATAGGAACTTAATGTTCCTTGTGTTTTTCGATGTTTGAATTTAAGATGTAAACAGGTTTTTGGCTAGCCTATTTTCAAACATAATCACGCCAATTTTTATTAAAATAAAAGACTTCCGTTGTGTTTTCTAATTTAATTTATTTAAAAGTGACGGGTCGTCACAAGTAAGAACCAAACTAAACCGATCCGAACCAAACTAAACCGATCCAAACCAAACAATTTTAGTTTGGTTTGGTTTGATTTTTTCATGTTGAACAGTTTGATTTGGTTCATATAATCTAAAACGAAAATCCAATCAGATCTGAAAATTTAACAAAATCCAAATCAAATCAATCTAATATTCACCCCTATTTATCCAAGAAGCATGGTGTGGGGGCGAATCACTGAAGCTTAGTGGGAGCCAAATTTATTTTGTTTTATATTATAATTATTGTATGTATGCATGTATTTAACTTTTACTTTTCAAACTAATAATTAACATATACATGTCCTAGTTTATATTTTATGAAAAATTTATTTTGAGTTAAAATATGATATGATGATGAATAAAACTTAGTCGTTGTCTCGATCAATCAAAAGTGACCACATGGTAAAAATGTATACTATCTTTTTTATTTTCTTCACCTTCTAATTAATTGTAAGTCATCATTACCGTTCTTATTTATCTCAGACACCTAATTTATTAATTTTAGAAACTATAAAAAAATTAGGATAACATGCACTAATAACCAGGGGCGGAGCTACCTAGGGACCAGGGGCACCCCCCCCCCCTCGATTTTTAGAAAAATTAGAAATATATATGATTTTTAAATTAAAATTGATTTTGGCCCCTTCATTTATAAATAAAATAATTAACTCGTTAACTATTTCTAATAAATTTTTGTAGCGTGTTGGCTGAGTCCATGCTTTTGGAAAGCCCAATTCTCTGTTTCGAATCCTGACCATGACATTTATTATATTTTATGCTTATTTTCAAAAGAATCTCCATTGTCATATATATATATATATATATATATATATATATATCTATTTAATTTATAAATTAGATTTAAAAAAAAAGCCTTTTATTTTTTATATTTTAATTTTCATATGACAAAATAGTTCACTATATTAATATCTCTGATTTCAAAATTTTGAAATCATAATATAATTTTATTTCATTTATATTATAAATATTATTTTCAATAAAAAAAATTTCATTTTTATTATCTATAAATCTATATAATTAATAATATAAATAGAATTGTTTTGAACATAAAAAAAATAAAATAGATTAAAATTCATTAAAAAATTTATTAATATTTACTTGACTTAAATTTCAAGAAATTCAATACCACTAATGAATATATGGATTTTGTTTTCATAGTTATTAATATTTTAATCAATAATTATATAATTGTATGTTTGCATGTTATGATCGGTGTTTTTAGTTCGGTTTATACCCGTTTTTATTAAAATCGACACAAAACCGATCAAAAATGAAAAAATAAATTCCACAAAAAATGAACTGGTTATGTGTCAAGATTGAAATTGACATGTGAATCAATTTTGAAAAATAAACAAAGGGTTTGAAAACAAACATATTATTTATCAGGTTATTGAATTTCAATAGATTTTAAACGATTTCAATTCAATATTTATTAGCTTGAAAATTTTAAGTTGCAGCTTAACTGCGTGCCCCCCCTCGACGTAAATTCTGGCTCCGCCACTGCTAATAACCCTAAACTATAAAGATTGTAATACTTAACATATCCTTAAACTTAAAATTTTAAAGTAATTAACCTCTTGAACTTATATGTAGTTTAAAATCATTAAAAAAAAAAAGAGGGCAGTTATCACCCTAAATTCTATGTAGTTTTGCCTCTTAAGATCGAGCTTACCTGGTAAAACCGTGCTCTGCACCATTCCAAAAATAAATGGTCAAAAAAGAAGCAATTAAATTTATGAATCATAATCTCCATATAAAAAAACTCAAAATCAAACAAAAAAATCTACAAAAAGCTAATACTAATTAATATTAAAGCTGATTGGTAATCAATGGCTGTATGGATATGAGTTCTTTGTACAATGTGTTGTATCTTCCCAATGGCAACAATCATTTTATCATTGTGGTATCCAGGACATAGCTCATGGAACGAAAGACTATATGAAACAGAACGTGAACGCGATACAAACTCTATTAATGGAGGTGAAAAGAGTCATCGGAGCCGGAGGAAGAAATCTTGACTTTGATATAGGCTTAAACCCTAGATACGTGAATCCTATTATTTGCATGGAAAATTTAAAAACCTGGCTGTCTGTGAGTGATGAGAAATTCTTTGATGAGCCCAAAATATTTAAATTGATTCTTACGTTGTGTAATTTGTTTTTGGACTGATAAAAGGATAAAAGCCCTAACACTACAAAAAAACTGCCAAAATGCGACCAAAAAATTGCGACCAAAAAAAAGTGGTAGCTTTAAAGTGACCAGTTGGTCACTTTATTTGAAGGTTGACTTTAAGTGACCATCTGGTCACATTTTTTGCGACCAGATTGCGACCAAAAGTAGAAATAGTCATAAAAAATGGCGCGAAATTATGGCGCAAAGGAAGCGACCAGTTGGTCACCTTAAAAAACGACCATCTGGTCGCAATTTTGTGACTAAAATATGCCTTGGTAGCAAAAAATGGCGCGTAATTTTGGAGGGAAAAAAGCTACCAAATGGTCACAATTAAAAGTGACCACCTGGTCGCAATTTTGGTGACTAAAATATGTCTTGGTAGCAAAAAATGGCGCGTAATTTTGGAGGGAAAAAAGCTACGAAGTGGTCACAATTGAAAGTGACCATCTGGTCGCAATTTTGTGACCTTTTTTGGGGAGTGGTAGCTTAAAATTGGAGGGAAAAAAGCTACTAAGTGGTCACAATTAAAAATGACCACCTGGTCGCAATTTTGGTGACTAAAATATGTCTTGGTAGCAAAAAATGGCGCGTAATTTTGGAGGGAAAAAAGCTACCAAGTGGTCACAATTGAAAGTGACCATCTGGTCGCAATTTTGTTTAATTGAATTAATTTTAGTTCAATTAACCTAATTGTACTTTACTTTAATCAAATGTAACTAAAATTAAGTAATTAAACAATTTTTATTTAATAATTAAACTAAAATTAATTAATTAAATTAGTGTAACTCATTAATTTAAACTACTTACGTATAATTGAAGTTAAACTATTTGAATGAATTACCCTACTTTAAATTAATTGATTTAATTAAAGTAATCTAAATTACATTAATTAAACTAAAATTAACTAATCAATTCTAAATTACATTTATTAAATTAAAGTAAACTATCTTAAATAAACTAAATAAGTAATTAAACTAAATTAGATTAAGTAATTAAATTAATTACTATTTAAATTGAATTAAAGTAAACTAAGTTAGATTAATTAAACCATTAGATTAATTAAACTAAAATTAGATATAGAGAAATGCATTAAGTTTAATTGAATTAATTTTAGTTCAATTAACCTAATTGTAGTTTACTTTAATCAAATGTAACTAAAATTAAGTAATTAAACAATTTTTATTTAATAATTAAACTAAAATTAATTAATTAAATTAGTGTAACTCATTAATTTAAACTACTTAAGTATAATTGAAGTTAAACTATTTGAATGAATTACCCTACTTTAAATTAATTGATTTAATTAAAGTAATCTAAATTACATTAATTAAACTAAAATTAAGTAAAACTAAAATAAACTAATCATTTAGTTTGAAATAAAGTAAAGTAAAATTAGATTAATTGAACTAAAATTAATTGAATTAAACTAAAATTCAATTAATCTTAGTTTCAATTAATCTAATTTTAATTTACTTTAATTCAAAGTAATTGATTAGTTAATTTTAGTTGTAATTAATTAATCTTAAGTTTAATTGAATATGTGGATGCAAATTAATTATATATAAATATGTACATCTTCAATAGTCTATTTGGTTCCCTTCTAGCACTTTCTATCTTGAAAAACAAGAATAAAATTATCTATATCGTATTAAAAAAAACTCTTAATTAGAATCAAATAGTTCCAAATCAAGAATTACAAAAATGTATCTCGACAATCATGAAGAAACATATCAATGAATATAACAACATGGAAACAAGAGTTCCCGTCATATGTAAATATCATAAAGTAACCCAATATAAAAAAAAAATATATAAATATTAATATTTGCGACCAGGTGGTCGCAATTTTACAAAAAAGGTGACCACATGGTAGTAATTTAGAAGGGAAATGCGACCATTTGGTCGCATTTTAGGATTTAGGGTTTAGAATTTAGGGTTTAGGGTTTAGGGTTTAGGGTTTTGGGAGAAAAGCGACCAAATGGTCGCATTTTAGGATTTAGGGTTTAGAATTTAGGGTTTAGGGTTTAGGGTTTAGGGTTTTGGGAGAAAAGCGACCAAATGGTCGCATTTGGGCAAAAGTATAATATTTTTTTTAAAAAAATACAATTGGAATTGCGACCATATGGTCGCAATTATGGGCGGTAACTTTAAATTTTCATGAAATTTATGGCGGTGAATTTAAGTAATGCGACCATATGGTCGCAATATTTGGCGGTGAATCTCATACTTGCGACCATATGGTCGCAATCGTTGACGGGACGCGTGACAAGACAGCTGGCCTTGGTAATGACAACTGGGCGACCATTTGGTCGCTTTTTCTTTAAATGCGACCAAACGGTAGATTTAAATTTCATTCCCTTTCCTTTCCCCCGTTTCTTTTTCCCTTTTCCCGTTTCTGCTTTCTCTTCTTTTCTTCTTTTCTCCTCTTCGCTGCCTCTCTCTTTTTCTTCCTCTCTTTTTGTTCGTTTCTCTCTTTCCCCTATCCGTTCCCCGTTATTTCTTCCCGTTCCCGTTCCCATTCTTCCTCTAAACCGAAAATCCTCAACCACCACTTCCGGTTTCGATTACACGAGGTTAGTTTTCGTAACAAATTAAAGTTTAGTTTATGAATTTAGAGTTTACTTAGTTTTAGTTTTTAGGATAGTTTACTTTAATTAGTTGAGTTTTAGTTTATGTAGTTTAATTTAATTAGTTTAGTTTACATTAACTAATTAATTAGTTTACTTTAATTTTATTACTTTAAGTAATTTTAGTTTAATTAATCTAATGGTTTAATTAATCTAACTTAGTTTACTTTAATTCAATTTAAGTAGTAATTAATTTAATTACTTAATCTAATTTAGTTTAATTACTTATTTAGTTTATTTAAGATAGTTAACTTTAATTTAATAAAATTAAACTAAATTAATTTATAATTACACTAGAATTGATTAGTTAATTTTAGTTTAATTAATGTAATTTAGATTACTTTAATTAAATCAATTAATTTAAAGTAGGGTAATTAATTCAAATAGTTTAGTTTAATTATTAAATAAAAATTGTTTAATTACTTAATTTTAGTTACATTTGATTAAAGTAAAGTATAATTAGGTTAATTGAACTAAAATTAATTCAATTCAACTTAAGATTAATTAATTCAATTAAACTTAAGATTAATTAATTAAAACTAAAATGAACTAATCAATTAATTTGAATTAAAGTAAATTAAAATTAGGTTAATTGAACTAAAATTAATTCAATTAAACTTAAGATTAATTAATTAAAACTAAAATGAACTAATCAATTACTTTGAATTAAAGTAAATTAAAATTAGCTTAATTGAACTAAAATTAATTCAATTAAACTTAAGATTAATTAATTAAAACTAAAATGAACTAATCAATTACTTTGAATTAAAGTAAATTAAAATTAGCTTAATTGAACTAAAATTAATTCAATTAAACTTAAGATTAATTAATTAAAACTAAAATTAACTAATCAATTACTTTGAATTAAAGTAAATTAAAATTAGATTAATTGAAACTAAGATTAATTGAATTTTAGTTTAATTCAATTAATTTTAGTTCAATTAATCTAATTTTACTTTACTTTATTTCAAACTAAATGATTAGTTTATTAACTTCAATTATACTTAAGTAGTTTAAATTAATGAGTTACACTAATTTAATTAATTAATTTTAGTTTAATTATTAAATAAAAATTGTTTAATTACTTAATTTTAGTTACATTTGATTAAAGTAAAGTACAATTAGGTTAATTGAACTAAAATTAATTCAATTAAACTTAAGATTAATTAATTAAAACTAAAATGAATTAATTTTAGTTTTAATTAATTAATCTTAAGTTTAATTGAATTAATTTTAGTTTAATTGAATTAATCTTAAGTTTAATTGAATTAATTAGTTATAACTAATCAATTAATTTGAATTAAAGTAAATATAAATTAGATTAATTGAACTAAAATTAATTCAATTAAACATAAGATTAATTAATTAAAACTAAAATTAACTAATCAATTAATTTGAATTAAAGTAAAGTAAAATTAGATTAATTGAAACTAAAACTAATTGAATTTTAGTTTAATTCAATTAATTTTAGTTCAATTAATCTAATTTTACTTTACTTTATTTCAAATTAAATGATTAGTTTATTTTAGTTTTACTTAATTAATCTTAAGTTTAATTGAATTACTTTTAGTTAAATTAATCTAATTTTAATTTACTTTTATTCAAATTAATTTGATTAGTTTATTTTAAATTATTTACTTAAATTTATGTTAGTTTAATTTACATTATTTCATTAATTAATTAAATAAACTAATCAATATTTTACTTACGTAATTAGTATTAAATTAGTTTATTTTGGTTGTAGGATTATGACGGGCAGACGACGTCCTCCCCAGTCAGACGAGCCTGACGATGCGGGTGACGAGGGGTCTCCGCAGACGCCTACTGGCGTTGCCCCTGATGCGGAGCTGACTACGGAGGAGTTGGACATCCTCTTCAGTTATGATACGCGACTTGCTGCCACGCTCGATGATAGAGTCCCTGAGACCGAGTCTTCGACACCACGGCTGCCGCAGACTCCCTTGCCACGCCTCCGGCTTAGCATCAGGGTATGCGTCCGGTCGGTCGTCCGGTGCATCGGTCGGATCACTGGCCGTCGCGACTTCATGCACTCACTGTCTCGGCACAGACTTACCCTTCCGGATTGAAGGGGATACGTAAGTAATTTTGTTTACTATTTCCCTAAAAGTTTTCTATTCTTTTTAACTAATAGTTTCTAATATATAGCACAATAATTTTTTGTGATTTTGCAGAGTACAACGGATACGGCCGTTTCAAAACCGGTTTGAGAGTCCTGCAGAGCATGCCTCTACCAGCGACCTCTTACGGGCCGAAGATTTCGACGACGGAGAAACGCTCGGATGTACGACGATTGGAAGGTAAAAACATAATTTATTTTCATAATTAATTAATTTTGAAATTTATAAAAATAAATTTATTACTTTAACAATTTTTTAATTCAATTTTTTCAGGGCAAGTTTCCTGTTATCGATCCCGATATCACCGAAGGGTAGATTGTTCCCCCTATGGGACGATCACGTCCGGGATCGATTCAAGGACCTCATGTTCCGGCGCGCAGAAGGCAAGCGGCAAACCGCCCCGTGTGGATGAGCCGGAGGACCACGCGCGGCTCCGCTAGCTTGATCACTCCTCAGGGCAAGGCGGTGTCAAGCAGGAATAAGGCCAACCGCGCGAAGAATCCAGGAAACACACACAGGGGGGCGCGGACCCACGACGAGCACCATCGTCGATTGGTATGCTTTTTTTTTCCTCGTTCGCTTTCTCGTTTTCTTTTTTCGCTTTTTTTTCAATTACTAATTAATTTATTATGTTTTATTCTTCACTATTTGATTTTTTAGGAAGCGAAGCACGGGCGCCCCGTCTCGCCTGATGAGTCGCACCGAGTTCTTCACACGAAGAAGGACGGGACGTTAATCGACGATAAGGCGAAAGAAGTTCGGTATTTAATATTTTTTTCAATTATTATTCTTTCTTTAAAATTTTTCATACATTATATATTAACCATTTTATTTTCTGAATTTTAAATGTTTAGGAACGTTTCACGAGTCCTTGACTCGGCTGGTTGCCCACACCGGACTCGCAACCGACTCAGGAGGACCGTATAGAGGCGTTCTTGGAGGCCGCTGGAGGGGTTCGGCCTGATGGGTCGGTTCCTGGGCTCGGCTCAGACGGGCGACGCCTTTATGCGAGATGTGCCCGGCCTCGGCGGAATGGAGCGAGCACTAGCTCCGGCCCTTCTCCTGGGTGAGCGGAATGCCAGCGGACATGGAGGCTATGCGTGAGGACTTCGTTGCTCGAGTCGCTACTATTGAGGCCGACATACGGCACGAGTCGAGGCCGACATACGAGCACGAGTCGACGCCCAGGTCGCATCCGCTTTGGCCGCGTGCCGGATCCCTAGGCGGCGGCCCCTTCTACATCGACGCCTCCTCCCCCCCCCCCGCCTCCGCAGTAGTTCTAGGATTCTTTCGATTGTATAAAACATTTTTTTAATATTTGATATATATTTTTTTATTTGAATTCCAATTTTTTTTTATGAAATTTTAATATTAATTAAATAAATAATTAGTAATTAATAATTAATAATTAATTAATAATTAATAAATAATTAAAAATTAATAATTAATTAATAATTAATAATTATTAAAATTTAAATTTAAAAAAAATTCTTAAATGCGACCAGGATGGTCACTTTTAGCGACCATCCTGGTCGCATTTTAACTTAGACTAAAAGTGACCATTTGGTCGCATAAAATGCGACCATTTGGTCACTTTTTATGTGACCAGTGGTCACTTATCTTTCACATAAATTACGACCTGGATGGTCGCTTTTTAGCGACCATCCGGTCGTATTTTCATCGAGCCAATAAGTGACCATTTGGTCACAAAATTTACGACCATTTGGTCACTTTTTTTGTGACCAAATGGTCACTTGTATTGAAGATAAAATGCGACCATATGGTCCTTTTTAATGCGACCATTTGGTCGCATTTTAAAAAGTTTGACTTTTTTGCTACTAAAATTTTTTACGACCATATGGTCGCATTTTTGTGACCATGCAGTCGCATAATTGAAATCCGACCAGCTTTTTAGCAACCACTCTGTTGGTCGCATTTTAGGTGAAAAACGACCATTTGGTCGCAATTTTCTGGTCGCAAATTGGCAGTTTTTTTGTAGTGTAAGGGCGCTTTAATCTAAAAGAAAGGTTTAGAAAAAGAAAAAAAATATATAAACCTAGTTTTTTTTTTAAAATTGTTTAATTCTACTCTTGCGCTTTAATATGTTTTTTTTTATAACAACAAAACAGAAGCAGAAAAGAAACACAAAAACTAAGAAGCTAAATCAGCTAACCAAATGGGGAAAGATCCACGCCGACTCGGGTATTGATTTTGATTAAAATGTTAAGAATATGAAGTTTTTTGTGTTAATTTCAGTATTAGTAAAAAAGAAAGTGTTTATTTTAGATTAATATCAAAACTACCCACTTTACTCTCACGCGCCGCTGAATAAGGTTGTGAAATTACGGTTGTTGCCCCATTGCGTCCCATTAGCCGTCAGACCCTTAATTATAGCGATTTGTATTTAATAAGGAAACTGCATCGACTTATCGTGATACGAGGATAATCATGAATTTTTTTAAGAATTCAAAATTTATTTCGTATTAGGGAGAAAAACTTTCAAATAAGATTTGCTTAAAGAAACGGAAGAACAAAAAAAAAAAAACTAATGCTTCAAAGAGAAATAAACCAGGGAGGTTGTAGATCGTATTAAAATTTGTTTCAAGAAATCGCAATGGCTAAAACTCATTGGGAATATAACATATTTAGAAAGCGTGCGAGGAGGGAGAGGGGTATTAATGTGTTTTAATTTGAGATTGTTCATAACGTTTTAAGATTCATGTTTTTTTTTTTTAAAAAATTGTGGTTAAGAAACATAGTTTTTGAATAAAATGCAGGTTTATGATGAAGAAGACGATCCAAAAGTGAGTGTTAAAATCTGATAGATTTAGTTTTGATCGTTATTTTTTGAAAATGTTTATCTCATATGTTCAGGGCCGTTCCTAAAAGAATAAGGGCCCGGTGCGATATGTAAATTTGGGCCCTCGATCATATAATTCCTAATATGAAAAACCATAAAAATATATACATGAAAAAATTATTTTTATTAAAACACAATATCAATAAAATAATATAATAAAAGAATAGCATAAAATTATCAAAGTAGTGTAAAAAAAATATAAAAATTGAACTTTGAACTTCTGTTGGGATTGAACTCAACTCGTAATGGTGGAGAACATATAAAGATATTGTAGGGAGAATGTCAGTCTACACGACTTAGAATAAATTTTCATTTATATATTATTAATACTAAATTTTTAATTCAATATTTGGGCCAAAAGTTCGGGGGCCCTGTTCGGTCGCACCAGTTGCACCATACCAACGACGGCCCTGCATATGTTTATGTTATAACTGGAGATTCAACCGTTAAAGAGAAATTTATCAAGAAGAAAAGGGAAAGATACAATACTGGAAGATGCAAATGTGGAAGAAGAAAATCAAATGAGAATGCAGTAAAAAATTGGTGGCAAATAAACTTCGGAATCATGTGAGAAAGATAAATTGTTTATTTTTGTTAAACCTTGTTTCTTTCTTAATAAAATTTACAGAATGCTTCTTCCAAGAGAAAAACATCAACATTTGAAGAGATTGGAGAAGAAGTTGATGTGAGTATGGTATACGAAAAAGTGTAATGTAAATGACTATATAATATTAAATTTAAAAGTGATAACTGTTATGTTGTTTAATAAAGATCAATTGGTGATCAAAAATATATTGTTTATTTTTTATAAACTAATAAATAACATTCCTTGCATCTTTGGTAAAAGACACCGCTAGTAAGTGGCTTGAAGATGGCAGAGCTTTATGTAGAAGTCATTTTGAAGACAAATGAAGAAAAGATTTGAAACAAGAAGGAAGATGAAAGATAATTAAAATAGAGTAGAAATCTGAATTGATCATATCCCTTAAATAAAGCTAAATGGAATAAATGCAAATAAAATGGGAATAAAACGCCATAGCAGAAATGGGAAGTTGATGAAGGGTAAAGAAGTAAATTTGAAAATCAGAAACCACTAGTATCTCAACCATAAATGGTGTTTTGTGGGTAAATCTGATATAAAAGATAATTCACCATTATTTTTTAAATTAGGTGAATTAAACTGGTTATTAGTGTAATTAATTCAAGTTTTTTTTTGAGTAATAATAATATGAAGGTTAAATTATATCTCTAATCTATGAGTTGGTTTCAATTTTACTTTTAACGTTTTCAAAGTTTCAATTTTAACCTCAATTTTTTTAATTTGTTTAAAAAAAACCTTTTGTTGTGGAAATTTCCCTTTTAAAAATACTTTTTATATGCAATTTCAGTTAAATTTAATACAAATGAAAAGATTGAGAGTATTTTTGAAATAATATAAAAGATCAAGGGTAAAATTGAAACTTTAAATTCGTTAAAAGTAAAATTGAAACTCAGCCTATAGATTAAAGATATTTTGTATAATTTAACCAAATATGAACTATGTAGATTATGTAAGTCAGGTACACCATATATTTTTTAATAATTAAAATTCTATCACCTTATTTGATATATCTAAAAGCATAGTTATGAAAATTACCCTTTATATATTAATGCTGGGCCGACATAGGGAAATGACAGCCCATTTGACAAAGCCCATACAATCTGGTTCGAGTTTTTCTTCGCTAGCGGAGGCGGAGAGAAGGCGTAAAAGACGCTCACCGTCGTCGGCGTTTTGGTTTGGCGCTCTCTGTCTTTTGCCATTGATTCATTCTTCTTCGAATTTCAATTGATCGGAGAAACAGCTGAAGTATGGAAACTAATTCGTCTCCGTTCAAGGTACGCCTACTCTTTTCTGCCTTTTCCGATTTCTTCTTCTTCTTCTTCTTCCTCCATTTCCGTCTATGGCAAGTCAATGTTGATAATTTTCTATTGCTCAATCTTGACCTAACTCTTCCTGTTCTTTATTTTTAACTATTTACAATGATTCCTTTCTGAAAGTATTATAACTTTTAGCTTAGCCTATCATTATTTTGATTTTTTAAATCTCCCATCTCGTTGAGTACTTTGAAGTTTATTATCAGATTATTAGTACATGATGCTGAAAGTTTTTTCTTTGTATAAATTCAAATTATAAAAAGTGAAAATGAAGTATCATCGCAATTGCAGAATTCGAGAGATGAGGAAGTTTTTGTTTTTGTTTTCGGTTTTGTAATTTGTAAAATATGGCCTTCCTTTTTGCAAAGAACTATTACAATCTTAGAGGTACCTATTGCCTTGAATCATTTAAACAGTTGGACATTTTAAATGAATCCGGACAAGCTTACGAGCACCTCAACTAATCTCACTTTGTTGTCCTTTTAAAGGCCCTTTTTACCAATGTGGTGTTTGACTGTAGTAAATTACGTCTTTTGCAGATAATTTTGGGATCAGGTTCAGTGGCGCGAAGGAAAATACTCTCCGATATGGGCTATGACTTTACCATTATGGTATTCTCTACCTTTGGTATATTATGATTTATCACCTGGTAATTTTTGTTTATCATAAAGTTTTCTTACTCTCTTTTAAAAAAATTGAAGACAGCTGACATTGACGAGAAGGCTATTAGGAAAGAAAAGCCAGAGGAGTTGGTTATAGCTCTTGCAGAAGCAAAGGTTAGGTATCATATTATGTCTGACATATGCTGCAAGAAACTCATGCTACACCTGTTTCTTTTTCTACAACTGAAAATATTATTGTGGATGTTATTGGAGTCGGTCATTCTTTTGTAAATTTCAAGTGACATCAAAGAATATTATCATCAATAGAAGTTTTTTGCTTCCATGGCTAACGAGAGATTTTAGAGCTAAATGGATATTGAAAGCTTCTAGTAGCCACGTAATTTTCATGACCTTCTAAAACCACCTTATAATTGATATAACATGAGAACATAATTTGGATTTTCTTATCTAATGCCGAGGAGAATTTTCGCATTCATCTCTTCAGCTATTGTTCCTGTTTACTGTTTTCCCTTTTGAATCTCTATGTGGTGTAAATTGGGTTGAATTGAGATTGTTTCGTTCAAGCATCTTCTGTTAATTGCATGTGAATTTCATCTCAGGCTGATGCCATCATATCAAATTTACAAAAAAATCATATACAAGAAAAGGAAGCAGATACTACAATTTTGATTGCTGCTGACACAGTATGTTTTGCTACGTTTGTGTCGGTCATGATTCCCGCTGTTTGAACTGTAGGGTGGTGTATGATGGCTTTTATCACCTGGGGCCATTTATGATTTGAGGATACATGATTGGAATGCCACATTTTAAGATAGGACTTGTTTCTTCAGAATTCATCTTTTTCATTTTTTATTGTTGTTTTGAAGACTCGTTTGTTTCACTGTGATCGCTTCTTCCATTTTCTTTTTGGTGTTGTTTGTTTCACATTATAGAGATTATTAAAATATCACAATTTTCTGTTCGAAATTTAGGTCTGGTTTATTAACACTACTGGTTTTGGTTATAGTAGTGGGTGACTTTTGCTTATTTCTTAGCTGTTGGATGTTTATTGTCAGGCAGAAGCCATCTTAGGAAGACTCTCCATTGATGATTATATAAAGGACGCCCAGCCAATTCTATTGATTACTTCTGACCAAGTATATACATCATATCCTTAGACATCTATCTATATTTGTGTGTTTTAAATGTTTCCCCAACATGTGAAGGACATAAAAAGACTCGGTTAGTTCTACTTGGATAAAGAAGAAAAGATTTGAAGGTTCAGAATGATTTTTTGTTGTCAATTTAGACCCAGTGTTGCTTCTAAATTGGCATATTGCGTTCTTTTATTTCCCCAAATTACTTCCTTTTTATTTCCACCCTTTCATTTAAATTTTTGACACTCTTTCTTTCCTTTGCATTGGACTGCAACTTTTTTAAAGAAGATAATGAAGACTTGTTTATAGTCATCATCGTACTTGGCAATTTCCTCTCTATTTTTAAAGCCTGTTGTGAGGAATGATCTTCCTTCCCCTATAGTGACAACCAGATAAATATATTGCCGATCCCACGTGAAAGGCCTACACACATTGTGTTCCTGTTGGTACCCATTAGCTTAAGATGTCATTGGAGAGTTCCTTTGCTATTTATGTATCCATAGGTCCATTGCATGTTGTTTCCTCAAAACATAAACGGTCTCTTGGTGATAGCTCATGCCATAAAAGGCACTTTCTTGTTCTTTTTCAAATGTTTCTCTTAGGTGTGTTTTCTTACTTCTATTGTTAAATGATATGGAGGTGGTGGTCTATGAAGGTGCCATCAGAGAAAAGCCATCCAGCAAGGAGGAAGCATGGCAATTTCTGAAAGGTTTATTTACGTAATACTAATACACTTCACATCTTTTTTATTATCTCTTGATTGTTTATGTTTGGTCAAACATGTTGCAGATTATTCAGGGGGACATGCAGCCACATTGGGATCTGTACTTGTTACTAACCTCAAAACAGGATTTAGGAAAGGAGAATGGGATCGAGTCGAGGTGATTCTTTTTTCTGTTTTTCTGCTGATGGTCTTTATATTTCTAGTTCTGCACTCTCTTAACATTCTTCTTTCTTAGTGATAATGAGAAGGCATTCAATTCACATGGTTGAGACTGGTACCCCCGATAGGTTTAATCCATAGAAAGATGTTCTACTTTAATATCTGATGACATCTTGCTTTACATGTGTGCTTTCCTGTAACATTTCCCTTCATTAGATACTGTTGATTTATACATCTTACTAAGCTTCCCTCTCCGACCCCACAAGTTATAGCTCACCTGGTAGATGACTTTTTGAAAAAGTTCTGGTTACGTTCAGACCCAAACCAGAATATTAACTTAAGTTTCTTTGCTTTTAAATGTAATCTGATATTAATGTGAGCTCTTATCTTGCAGATCTATTTCCATGAAATACCCGATGAAGTCATTGAGAAGCTGGTAAAGTTTTTCACCTTACAAAAAGCCGCCGTTGGTCTTGTTGTACGGAAATCTTTACCTTTGGATATTTTGATATTTCAGGTAGAGGAAGGAAGCGTGCTCAATGTTGCAGGGGGGCTGATAATAGAGCATCCTTTGATCATACCCTATGTGAAAGAAGTGGTTAGCTATCTGTTCTACCCTTTTTTTCCCTTTAATATTGAATTCACCATTTTGGGAGAAGCTTCCGGCAACCAGTTTAGAACTCCACTGCTCCTCTTTATGTATTTACAAAAATTAAAAAATAAATAAATTGTTTTTCCTTTCGATTATTATAACCGTGTTGAAAAGAGTTTTTACTTGTTTTTCCATTGTTACCGTTTGTGCCTGTTTAGAGTAACTTTTAGAAGGGTTCATAAGTGTTTTTGGTTAAAAAGCTTTAACCTTTTTAGCCCGAAAATATTTTTAGGCCTACTAATAGTTATTCCGAATGGACCCTATTAATAAACTAATGTGCATAGGAACTGTGGAATGTGTAGGTGGGGACGACTGATAGTGTGATGGGACTTCCCAAGGCTCTCACTGAGAAACTCATCAAGGAAGCAATTTAGGTGTTCCCAGAAAGAGAATATCGTGTTTGAACTTGGATGTATCCATACATGCATGTCTCCATTTATTGAATAATTATTAAAATGAGAATATTGGTTTAGGAAAACTTATTTAATCTTCATTGTGGCTAGGATAAGACAACAATTTGCAATTATTCTTGACTGTTATTGATTAATATTTAATAAACTCGTATGCGCCATTTATTGAATAATTATTAGAAAAAATCTGTAATATTTTGAACTTTAGTATTTATTTTATTTAGTTTTTTTAATTAATCCTTTTGTTTTTTACACTGCTAATTTAAAAACTAATGGTATTTATAAAGTTTTTTTTGTTGACATTCACATTTGAACTATGTTATTGAAATATTATTCTAGATTTTAATAATATCAAGGGTTAAATGCATCAATGACCCCTGCACTTTCACGTTTTTTTATTTTACATCCCTAGACTATCAATTTGACTTTTTTCACTCCTACACTTTCAATTGTCCAATTTTTGTCCAATAAATTTATTAAAATTAACGGACCTTATTTTTTAAGTTCAAAGATATGTGAAAAGACTTTTTTGACCATAACCTAACCTAACCATATTCAACTAACATTAGTCAATATTTACCATTAATCCACTCCCCCAATTAATTCTTCTGTCAATCTCGTTCTGCTACTCCAATCGAAGGAAAAAAAATTTAAGCTCGATAATCACCACTACCTGAAATGCAATGATGTAATCTTAATCACCAACATCAATAGCCTTAGCAAAGCTTCGAATCCACCACATTTTTTAGACATTATAGCAGACCAAAAGGCTTTTGTAAAGGTTCAAATCGATTATCAAATACTAGACCTAAATCAGGCTCATCATTTGTTCTATGCAACCAATTCGTATTTTTCAAATCCTCTTTAAGAAATATAGCAACATAACGGAGCTTTCATAATGTCTAATTGATTTAATTTTGCTATAAACTGTTCAAAATCGACTTCAGTTATATTTGTAGGTCTATGAAAATGACTTCCCCTCTTCATAATTATTGTGGTGTTGCTAGTCTGAGAATCAATACTGTAATCGATAGTATCATTATTTGAAGCAATGGATTGGGATTTGGAAGTGGAAGTGGCAAATCGAATGTTGTGAGGAAATAAGGTATTGTCGGAACCTGAACAAAAGAGGTAGAAGGATTAACTTGGGCGAATGGTTCATGGTAAATATTGGCTAATGTTAGTTGTCTATGGTTAGGTTAGGGGTCAAAAAAGTATTTTCACATATCCTTGAATATAAAAAAAAAAAAAAAAAATTAGGGCCGTTAGTTTTAATAGATTTATTGGACAGAAGTTGGACATTTAAAAGTGTAGGGGTGAAAAAAGCTAAATTGATAGTTCAGGGGTGTAAATTAAAAAAGTTTGAAAGTGCAGGGGTCAACGGTGTATTTAACCCTAATAACAATAAAAAATTTCAACATAAGTACATGTTTGATTTTTTTTTTAACAATTTTAACTTTGTTGGCAGGTCATAATTAACTGGTTGATTATTTATATTTCTATAAACTCCTCGTAGATCTATTTAGTTTCCTTAGAAACATGAATATGTTTCACTTTATAGATAATGTACACGTGAATTTTACTTTCACCTATTATATAATGTCTCACAGAATTAGTGTGACAGTTTAAATTTGAATCTGTAAATCAATCGAATAAATTAATGTAACACTTTAAAAAGAACTGTATGATCAGTGTCAATAATACAAAGGCCCAATTCAGAAACAAATCGTTAGCTTTTAATATATTGGGATGAGATGAGCATATTTACTATGTGCAATGTTACGTTGGATGAGTTGCGAAATTGGAACTTTGTAACTGAGGCTTCTTCCAACAAAAGTACAAAGAGAGACGAGACACGGTACTCATCTGAAGGAAAACTGAATTTCTTCTAGAGTTCTTCCTTTCGTCTCGGGGACCCAATATACAACAAAAGCCAATGTGAAAGCACTCACAAACATGTAGATGGCGAACGTTCCTGTGCCAGAAGCAGGGGAAAGTGAGAAAGGATATAATAAATGGTGACATGAATCAGGAGGTGCACCGGAACATTTCAACTAGGTTGACATAAACTTCACACCCTTGACATCATGATTTATTTGTTTAGTATTTTTTATGAGTAATAACAAACTAATTAGTAGATTCTCGAGGGACACGTCTCAATCGATCAGTATCATGATGTAAAACGTTGAGAGAGAAAAGAGGGAGGGAGCAAACCTCCATTGCTCCACTGCAAGAGCAAGTTTGCAGTCATCGTGACCAACCACGCAATGAACCAGTTAGCTAACGTTGCTATGCTTCCAGCAAGACCTTTAATATTGATGGGAAGAATCTGCAACAGAATTTGAATATGAGACAACAAGGATCAAAATTCGGACAAACTAATGCAAAATCAAGATGTGGATGAAGCTTGAGAATGCACAGATGCTTCTTATACTATTAAATTACTGGTACGAGGTCACTAAAAGGGGCAAATTAAGCCACAAAAGTATGAAAATCTTATAAATACTTGAACCTAACATTCACTTCAATCAGTCAATAATGATGAGTAATCTATTGTAACGAAGATACCTCAGACATTATGATCCATGGAATAGCCCCAAGACCCAGAGAGAAAAAAACCGCCAAAGTCTAAAACAAAAAAGTATTGGGTCATGAACATTTTCAACAAGATATAGATTTCTTATATAAATGACATTTAAAGATGAGCATACCACAACGCCAGCAACTGATAAGATACTCAATATGTTATACAAGCTGGAACTATCTGAGACGAGATCCTGACGCAAATGAAAATTTACGATGGAGGAAAAGATATTAGAAACAACTACGAAAGTGGAAGCTGCACACTTAGGTTTTAGATTTCATCACATGAATCCCACAACAACTTTTACCTTTAAAAAGAACACTATGGAGACAAGTAAAAGGCTTATTGTCATTCCAGCTGTGGACACCTGAAATAAAATTTTGAACATCTATATACTCTCTGGATGGATGAATGGCTAACAAGAACCGAGAAACGCTAACAAAGGAGAAGCAAACTTACAATAAGAAGAATTCGACGGCCTGCTCTGTCAACCAACCATGTTGTCACTGCAGTGGCAATGACCTAAGAGACATGAAGTCCTTATTAAAACTAAGTCAACAACAAAGCTCAAAAAAATATCTGTATTGTGTAATTCTAAAAAATTGAACCTGAACTGCACCAAGCCCACATGTAGCAGCATTACTTGATTTAACACCTGTAATATACAACAATCAACAGGTGAGAACAACTTATAGCTTGACTGGTGTGGTATCAATAAGATCATTTAAATGAATAAAAGAAGAAAAAACTTATTGGCAAAACCTATATATATTTATATCAATCCGGTGTCAAAAGTTAGCGGTTCATGTTTTACTCGACAGTAGCAACAAACATGATGAAGAGCCAAACCTCTTTTACACTACTTATATATATCACACCATGATGGGTTGGCTTTTGCTTACCAGCAGCTGCAAATATGGTACTTGAATAGAACAAAACTGCATTGATTCCAGTAAGTTGCTGTAGCATTAGTAACCCAATACCAATCTGCAATTTGGAAGACAGTGAAGATCAATTACACTATCAAGTAGGAAAACTAAAACTTCCGGTAAATAGTTAATACCATCAAAGGAAGCCAGTATCTTCTCCGCTTGAGTTCTGCAAACCGAATTGTTGTTCTTCGGCTAGTGGATGCAACAGATCTCTGCACCATATACATCATCAAAGAGAGATTGAATTATAGTCCAAATTGTACATGTGCTTTCAGCAGGTTTGAGGATTCTATTCAATAGCTAATCTGCACTAATTTATTCAGTGCCTATTTACCTTGATTTCATTCACTTCAATGGAGATATCAGTATCAAATCCTCGAAGAACTTGCAATGATGTTTCAAACTCATCCGTCATACCCATTTTTGCCTGGACTTAGTTTGAGAAAACTCATAAACAGAATGTAAGAATGTATAAAACAGTTATCAAGAGAAAATCTACTCAAGAAGCTTACCAGCCACCGAGGAGATTCCGGAATAAAAAACAATCCAGGTATCAGAAATGTACAAGGCAAAGTTCCTGTAAAACAAAAATGAAAAAAAAAAATCTGATTGTGTAATGCATTTCACTTTAGAAAGAAAAAGAAAAATTCAGCTCACAACCACTTGCCTCTGTAATGAAAAGGTTTCATGCATATCTATGTTGCCAATGGAAATAATATCTCGATGGATCAAAGCCACAATATTTTTTCAATAAGTGAAATAAATACCATAAATATCTTAAGAATATTACCGAAAACTGCAAGTAATCGCCAAGGTACAAATAGTCCAAAAACATAAGCCAGCATTATTCCAATGGTGACAGAAAGCTAACAACAATAAAAACGAACATTTGGAGATGATTAAAGTTCATTAGCAGCTTGATTGGGAAATAGGTAATGACAAAAAAATCGAAGTGAAAAGAAAAGAAGTCAATCACCATAACCAACCTGGTTAATTGAACCAAGGCTCCCTCTCAAGTTTTGAGGAGCTATTTCAGCAATATAAACAGGAACCTACAATAGTTGAAAAAGTGGGTACTCTCAGGATTCTTATAACTATGGAAATTTTAACACAGCATATGCTTAATTTCACACCGTATATGAGATTATTCCCACACCAAAACCTTCCAGCAACCTCCCCATGTAGAGAAAAGAAGAATCCTACAAATCATCAAATTATAAAGAAAAAGAGTGAGATATCATTGCCAATACTTGAAACATATTTCCATTAATACATTTAGATAATCATCCAACTCACTGTTGCAAATGATATAGCAAGCCACCCTATAATATTAGGAATTGCAGCAATCATCAAAGACTGCAATAACAGAAGTCAATTAACATTTAATCACGAAAACAAATCGAACCAAATGGAAAATAATTCATGAAGAAATCTTACTCCTTTTCTCCCCATGTATTCAGCTATCTGACCACTAGATATAGCCCCAACCATTGCACCCACATTCGACAAGGAACCAAATAAAGAATACTAAACAAAAAAACCAAATTTAAAAAATAAAAATAAAATAACCAATGTAAATACTATTCCAAATCCCAATTGGATTGAAGAAAAAAAGAAAAGGTTTATAAATTCAAACCTCAGGGACAGTGAGTCCAAGATCCTTTATTATTGAAGATTGAGTTGGGGATGAATATCCACACTGCACCAAGTGAATCATATCAAAATCAAAATTCTATTAAATCACCAATGAACCCAAATGCTTAAGCTAATGAGCTGAGTTAAATTTAATCTTTTATATGTTCTCAACACTCCCTGAACCACACGTGTGAGCTCGAACATTAATAAATAGGAAGAAAATATCATTATAGGGATTCGAACTCACGACCCTCCAATACCATATTAAATCACCAATAAAGCTATTGAGCGAACGTAAATATGATCTTTTACAAATTCTCAACAAATTCAATCCATAACCTGAAATGTCTCTCGTTAATTCATCCATCATAATTAAAAAAAAAAAACATAAAAATAGGATCTTTGAAAAGATAATTACGGTAAAACCAAACTGAATTGGACCAAGGGCGACGATCAAAACGCAAAGAAGAACAGAAACAGAGCTATCACGCATAGCTTGAGATGAGCCTAAGAGACTGGATTGCCTTGATCCCATACGATACCAACTTCCCGTATGAAGAAAAGGTTTTCTGAGATCTCTATCATTCTCATTCTCATCCCTAAAACTCATCTCTTCCGCTGCTAAAGTTTTTGCTTTTTTAATTTCAGACGAATTTCCCTTTTAGATCGATCAGAAGTAAGAAAGAAAAGGGAAAAGGTTTCTGATCGAAAGCAATCTGTTCGACGAAATGCCAGAGGAGGCACGTTATTTCATTGGAATGGAATAGGAAAAACGACAGAAGAGATCAGAAAGGGCGGGAGAGAGAGAGAGAGAGAGCACGTTTCCTGCCGATGTCAGCATCAGGAATATTTGTTTTAAAATGATTGGCTTGATGGCTGTGATAGTGCCACGTTCTACACGACCGTTTTTTGCCCTTTAGTCCCATCTGTATTGGATGATTTTGGAAGCAGAAGTTTAATTTTAGGTCAAATATTATAAAAGTAATTATTAAATTTTGATTGTAGATAAAATATAGATATGCAAATCTAGTCAAATTTTTATGTAATATTTGTACAAATATAAACTCTTAAAATATTAGAAAATATAACAAATTTTGAGCTGGTTAATAAACATCAACATTAAATGAGTTAATTTCAGTAATGGACAAATTAATGTTGTTTATTTAAAAAAAAACACAATCTTTTATGGGTAAAATGCAAATAGGACCCCTGTGGTTTCAGTCAAATGCACCAACACCTCCTATACTTTGAAAATGACAAACTACCCCCTCGTGGTTAACATTTATCTCAAATTGGCTCTCTTCTATAGTCTGTTTATGGACGTTAAGTCGTAGACCCTACGTAGACGTTTGATTTAATGGAATAACCCACATGTCCGACCTGACCCGCTTGTTGGATACTCAAACTGTGGGTTTAATTAAAAACCTTACTCTTGACACAAAACGTGTGTTTGATGACATTTTGCCCTAGAATACCTCTTTGCCTCTTTGCCTAGACAAAACAGAGACACTTTTGAGGGTTGAACCCACAAGGTTGAAGAAGATTGAGGGAAAGTGAGAGACAATTTAGAAAATAAAAAAAAGAGTGGAATATCTCGAGGTTGAAGAAGATTCCTATCACTTTCTGAGGTTTGATAGCAGAAAAGGTAAGATTTTTTTTGTTTATTTCGAAAAGAATAAGATTCCTCTTTTTCTGTCTTTGTTTTATGAAGTGTGGGGTATGGTCTGAGGGAAGTTATTTCTTTTTTTCAAGTTTCCTCTGTCTGTTTCTATCTTGGTATTATGAAGTGTGGGGTATGGTCTGATGGAAGTTATTGTTTTCAAGTCTATATTTTATAACTGCACTAGTAAAGACTGACAGTAACGTATTTCAGAGGTTATATCTCTATTTTGATGCTTGTAAAAGAGGGTTCTTAGTTGGTTGTAGGCCCTTGATTTGCTTGGATGGTTGCCATCTTAAGACCGATTTTGGATGGCATATATTGGCAGCGGTGGGGCAGGATGGTAATGGACACATATATCCTATTGCATATGCCTCTGTGGAAGTCGAGACAAAAGAATCATGGAGTTGATTTATTTCCAATCTAATAGGTGACTTACCACATGATGATAGGTTGTGGACGTTTATGTCACATCAACAAAAGGTTTGGACCGTTTCTTGCACTTTTTGCCACTGATTTGAATGTTTTTACGATTTTTTTGCTACTGATTTGGACTTTATAAACTGTTTTACCCTTCTTTTCGTACTTTTTTCTAACATATTCCAAAAATATTTTAGAGATATTAATACACATGTGTAAATGTATATAGATAGATAGATAGAAAATAGCTATTATTTCCTACTGATTTAGACTTTACAGTTGATTTATAAGTGTAAATCTTTAGGACCCTTTTATATATATTAAACATAGATAGAAAAAAAACTACTTTCGCCACTGTTTTTGCACTTTTTTGCTAATGATTTGGATAGTTTTTTTTTTTTTGGTACTTTTTGGACTGTTTTTGCACTTTTTTGCTACTCATTTGGACTCATTTTTGCACTTGCTAGCCACTATTCTTTAGCAACTTTTTGAACTGTTTTTGCACTCTTTTTGCTACCATTTGGACTGTTTTTCGCACTATTTTGCACTTTTGTTCCATTGTTTTTTTACAATTTTTGGACTATTTTTTACAGTTTTATTCCACAATTTGTTGGACTGTTTTTTACACCTTTATTTCACCCTTTTTTTACAATTTGTTGGACTGTTTTTCACTGTTTTTTCGTAACTTTTTGGACTGTTTTTTCCACTGTTTTTTGGCAAATTTCTGGATTTTTTTTTCACTTTTTTGCTACTCATTTGGACTATTTTTTTAGCAATTCGTTGGGCTGTTTTTGCACTATTTTGCCACTGTTTTTTTTGCAACTTTCTGAACTCTTTTTTGCCACTGTTTTTTTTTTTGCACTTTTTTGCTTCTCAGTTGGACTGTTTTTTGCACTATTTTTCCATTGTTTTTACAATTTTGTTCCATTGTTTTTTTTACAATTTGTTGGACTGGTTTTTACACTTTTATTTCAATGTTTTTTTTACAATTTGTAGGACTGTTTTTTCACCTTTTTTTGGCAATTTTTTTTACTGTTTTTCCACTTTCTTGCCACTTTTTTTTTTGTATCTTTTTGGACTCTTTTGCTACTAGTTTTTTTTTGCACTTTTTTTACTACTCATTTGGACTGTTTTTTGCACTATTTTGCCACTGTTGTTGCACTTTTGTTTCACCGTTTTTTTTACAATTTGTTGGACTTTTTTTTCTTTCACTTTTTTACTGCTCATTGAACTTTTTTTTTTTGGCAATTTGTTGACTGTTTTTTACACTTTTGTTCCACTGTTTTTTGCACATTTGTTCCACTATTTTTTTTATAATTTGTTGGACTGTTTTTGCCACTTTTTTTTTGCAGTTTTTTTGTTTTTACTATGTTTTAACAACTTTTTGCCACTGTTTTTTGCACTTCTTAGATGTATTGAATTATAATACATTTGATATTTTTTTCCTTTCTAGGGTCTCGTTGAAACAATAAAGTAAATAGTTCCAAATGCTCATCATAGATTATGTGTGGAGTGTTGCTAGGTCTAATACTTCACACCAATATGAAAGATGGATGAAAAAAATTAAATATTTTGACCCGAATGCATATGCATGGTTTGCCAGGTTAGACCCTAGGTGTTGGAGTAGACATGCTTTCAACCCTTTAGTGAAATCCAATTTGTTGGTGAACAATCCTTGTGAATCCTTTAATGATCTCATATTATAAGGTAGGGACACGCCAATCATAACATGCATGGATTGTATTAGGGTGAGGATAATGGAGAGGCTTAACTTAAAGATAGAAGGTATGGAAAAATACGCACATGCTATTGTCCCGACAGTGAAACAGAAGCTATCTTGTCAAAAGTTAGAAGAAGTTAACTATATTCTTCACTGGTCTGGTAATGGAAAATATGAGGTTGACTATGAGGTTGACTATTATTCTTGAATTAGATATGTGGTGGATATTCGAACAAGGAAATGTGGTTGTAAAAGGTGAGAATTGACAGGAATTCCTTGTGTACATGCTGCAATGTGTATAGTTGAAGATAAGGATGATCCGGAGAATTATGTGGATGAAGTGTATAGTAAAGATACCTTTATCAAGGCATACACAGAGCTTATCAAACATGTCCCTACCTCAGATCAGTGGCCTGAAACTAACTTTGAACTAGTTATGCCTCCATTTCTTAGGACAAAACTAGGTAGACCAAAAAAGGCAAGGAAGAGGGAATAAGATGGGAGAGAGAATAGCCAATGTGTTAGTAGGAAAGGAATCATAATCAAGTAAGGAAAATGCAATGGATGGGGACATAATTCAAGAAGTTTCATGGTGTCGACAACATCTCTCCCAATTCCTGTAAGTAATTTACAATTGTTACAATGTAATTTACAATTTCTTTATTTTTTTTTTATATTACACTTCTATCCAATTGATTTGTTTTCTTTTGTTGCAATGGCCCGGGTTAGCGAGTAATTGAGTTTGATATTTTATATGCTTTAATAAAAATAAAAATAAATGAAAAAAACGAAATAAACATGGTATGTGTGTTTGCTATGAATTCCTATGCTTAATTTTTAAATGGAGGTTATTTATTATTTTATTTGGTTAACTATGGTTAAGTTAATAATTAACCATTGTTAGTTTTAATGGAAGTTAGATAAGTTTTAACTATAGTTAATAGTGGTTAGTTGGTAAGAAAAGTAAGTTAATGGACTTGTGAGCAAGAGGTGTAAACTAGTAAGCAAGAGGTGGAAAGGCAGCATGAGGTGTTGGCTTGTAGGCAAAAGGTTTGTGATTTGAAGAGGTGGAGGGACCAAGTAGCAATTATAGGAACTTTAAAACTCAGCCATCTTTACCTAATTTCATTATCTAACTTAAGGGAAAAAGAAAACACAAAGAAAAATTCATTTTTCTGCTTTTCTCCTGGCTATTCTCGGCCAAAGAAGAAAAACCAAATTCCAAAAATTGAAAAGCTTGTAACTTCTTCAATTATTCATCAAATCAAGTAAAATCGGGGTCCATTTTTATTGGATTTTTTAGTAGAAGCTAATTTTAGAAGAATACCCATCAATTTCCATCTATTTCCAAAGATTTTGGTGAGTTTTTTTTGCTAGGTTTTCATGGGTTTTGGGTGTTTCATTGTTTTTAGTTGTAACTTGTAAGACCATTTTTCTTTGAGTTCTATCATCTTTTAATTTCTAAAAATTAACATTCAAAAACCAATTCAAACCCTAGGTTTTGTATCTCAAAAGTTTTCTTGAAATTGGAAGCCATGGATGAACTCAAGCTCAAAACCTCCATTGATGGCCATTTTCAAGCTTTCTAGTTTTGGGATTTCCTTGACTTTTACTTAAAATCATTCAATTATGGAACATATGAGTGTCTAAATATATATTTTTATGTAAGCTTAGAAAGGCAAGCCAATGATTTCTTGAACCCCCAAATTGGCCGAAAATAACATCCTATAGTTTAGCTAGTTTTGTGACTTTTGGGTTAAACTGGGTTCCGAGTAATATTTCAATGTTATGGGCTGAGATATTTGTGTTATTATGAACTTAAATTAGTTTGAAATGATTTTTTGTAGGAGGAGGTAAGATTTTCTAAAAATAACCAAGGTAAGAATAAAGCTGATTCGTGTAATAGTATGGTTGATTGAATGTGGTTGCGACCGTGAGGAATGTTGGGATGTAATTGTTGATATGTAGGGGCCGTTTGGGATCAATAATACGTGTTTTAAAGTAAGGAAGTAAAAGTGTGATGGTGGAAAAAAAACCAGTTAGCCGATCTAGTAGCGAATTATTCGAGGAAATGGAACGAGAAAGATTGATACTATTTTAACCATGTATTTATTCTGATATTGAGTTACTATTAAATGCTTACTTGTGTTTATAGGATGTGTCAAGTGAAATATTGAGTCATATACTGATTGGGTTGCATTTATTCATATGCTCAAGATGTTAGAGGTTAAAGATCAATTTGTAATATGATTATAGAAAGGTTATAGTTTGTTTGCTTGCATATTTTAATTTTCATTCTTTGTGTCTAATGTCATATGGTTGTAACCTATGTAATGGTTAGAAGAGCTAGACGTTACATGTGGTTACCGTGGTGAGTAGGCATAGTTCTGTGGCGCTATCTGGTTGATAGCCCGGAAGCTCGAGAGGCTAGTGTGAAGCCTAGAATTGTGAAGTGAGTGAAAGCTCGAGAGGTTACTGAGATATCCTAGAATTTATGGAGTAAACTACTGAGATAGCCTCTGAGACGTGCTCAATAAGACGCGTGAAAAGTGTAAACGAGAAATGATATCAGTTTGAATATAAGTTTGAGATGACTTGACCATGTGTTTGCATTTTTGTTGATAATTCTTTTAACACACATGTTTAAGCCTTTAGTTATTATTTATGCATTTTCTCATCAAGTCATTTAGTCATTTTGGATGCATCATTTTCAATCATTACATACCATTACTATAATTCGTTTTATTTTCACTGAGTATCATGTTCAAACGTGCTACATATCACCTTTCCGGTACCGACAGAGGTCAGAGACAAGGCAAGGTGGTTGGTGCTCGTTGAACCTTCGAGACAAGATTTTTGGACGGGCTAGAGTGTCTAATAGCCTATGATACTCGATTGTGTAGTCTATGTTTAGTTCATAGAGCTTTACTTGTATTTTGGGTTGTAACATCATGCGACTCCAATACAACTTTAAGCTAATCCAAACTTTGCTTTCCTCTCTAAGTTTTGGTCTTAATAGACGTGCCTCTTGCTTACTAAACTATGATTAATATTAACATTGTCTTACACGTCTTTGAAATAATGATTTTGAAAGTGAACTAATGTGGGTCTACGCTTCCGCTATGTACCCGTGGCTTAGACTTATTTATTAATTCGGGTCATTACATTTGTAGGCTCGAATAAGCACCACTTATGAGGAAGGGAGTACAAGAATGGGACCCAGTCATGAAGGAAGTATAAGCACTATACAATTAACACTTACAACACTACTAGAGGTGGAACTACTCGAGGAAGTTCAAGGGGTGGAATTGTTGTACGAGAAAAAGGCGGACTTCAAACAAGATCAAGTGGAAAAGGAAGAGGAAGAGTTTGATCAATAGTTGTTTTGTATTTTGAACATAGGTGAATGATTGTATTTTGAACATTACCTATCTCAAATAGGTGATTTGTTTTGTATTTTGAACAAGTTGGTTCTCATTCATCAATGATGGTTGTTTTGTATATTGAACATGTTGAATGAAATCTATAGAATAGGTTGGTGGATGCTTATATTTTGAACCAATGTGAACAACTTGATTCTCATACATAGGTGGTGGTTGATTTGTAATTTGAATATCTGTCTTTGTTTTGGATTATGAAGAATGTGATCTCAAAATTATTTCTATATTTGCCTCTCTTTTGGATTTGATGCCACTAAATATAATTCATAATTCAAACTTTTACAACAGCAACAAACATGCTACTGAGATTCATAATTTAACAAATGTCAGTCATTTTTCAGGTAGTGCTTCTCTGATGTTGAAGTTTAATTCAAGAGCGTCGAAGAGTATTAAGTTTCTTAATTGAAAATGTCATTCTATTAGTTCTAGAAGGCAGGATTCAATTTCATCTAAAAATAACAATCATTTTTCAAGTAATGCTTCATCTTATATTGAAATTAAAGCATCTAATGAGAAGATTATTATGTGCCAAATTGTCAAAAGAGGAAATGAAGAGTTGGCTTTTGGTGGCTATACTATTGGTATCAGCCTTCATGGCAAGAATCAAGAAGTGTTGAGATTGTGTTGAAATTGAGCATAGATGTTCATCAAATTTCATCGCAATACTCTTGTAATTAGCCCACAAATACATACTCAAACAAAATGTCATTACATAGAACAGTCTAATATAAGGAATAATACATACTCAAACAAGAAACGTTACATATCAACTTAGACTTCCAAACAAGCAATAAGAGAGCAAAAAACATAAAAAAAATTACAAGACATCTTAAAATAAACACATTTCTCTTCAATCTACACATCTCATACTCCACATTATTGTTCTTGTTCATTAAATCTTCCATCTTCATGTTCTTGTTGATGAGCTCATTAATCACATCTCTACCTTAAAAACCAACATCAGGATCATACTATTCGAAGAACCCACAAGCTTCTGCCATCAATTTCACAAAAACTAAAATAAATATATATCATCAATTTCACTACAATTCGATCCGTTCATCAATAATCAAACAATAACTAATTTGAAACTTCATCCTAATCAGCCGTTATGAAAAATTCCCCGCCAAGATCTCAAACTTATATCTAGAACAATCAAAATGTATATTACACCATAATAACCTTTTCTACACAAAAAACATCTCAAAACCAATTTCAACATTGGTCATATGATTTTAAAAAAAAAACCAAACAAATTAAAAATTCCAAAAAATTAATTTCTAACAAATACCTTGTCACAACGTGATTGCGACGTAGAGCGGCCGACATCCTTAATATTAAGTCTTTTATGTGAAAATGAAGTGGAAGTCGCCATCAACCATATTTGGGTGTGATTGATCACCAAATTAAATAAAAAAAGAAATGGTCTACGAAAAGTAAGTTGGGTTTGGGAGTCGTTTTTGTGTATGGAAGGTGTTAGCACCCTACAACATCCATTTCAAAATGGTTACCATATTTTTACCTTATATTATCTTATTTTGAATTTGATGGTTCTTAATTTAAATAGTTAAAAAAATATATTAATTGTAATTGATAAAAAATGTCTCATTTAATCATTTCTCAACTTCAAGAATGAAGCAAGCAATAACGATTAAAATGAGTGGGGTTACGACGGTTGATTGAACAATATTGGAATTTAAGAAAAAATCCATCTTAAGAAATTGAGGTTTTTAATTCCCATCCATCATAGGAATTATATTTATATTTTAAATCGTTTTAATTAATTTTTATTTAAAATACTTTCCTTTTATTTTTGAAATGATATATATATATATATATATATATATATAATATGTTGTTTACTTTCTTTAAGAAATTTTCTATTATATAATTTTGAGGGTTTTTTTAATTATTTATTTTAAGGATTATTATTATTATTATTTAGGGTTTTCCATACATTTATATGAGAACCCTAATAAGCACATTACGCAGTCTTCACAAATGTGATGATTTCCACGCACTTATCAAGATCCCCAAAAAAGTACAACATTTTACTCTTAATTAATATTTAATTTTCTTACAAAAAAAAAATCACAATGATATAAAAAAGAGAGGTTATAAAATAAAAAAGTGAGCTCTTATATATAATGACAACAAATGGTTTATAATTAAATTTATGTACAAATAATATACTAATTAAAAAAATTGGACTTTAAACCTACAGTGTATATAGCCTAGCATCTTGAACTATACAAATATATGTATGTATATATGTATGTATGTATGTATGCATATAAAAGAAACATTTAGCTTATATCAGGACCAATTACATTAAGACAAATAAACAAAGAGCATGTACATCCACATTATATCATACATATATGTATGGTGTGATATATGATAAAAACAAACAAATCTTACCGATGAATCTTGAAAGAAGGAAAATGAAAGGCGGTCCAATTAATAAAAGAGATGTTGATTTAGCTTTGAATCGAAATAAAAACGACTCTCGTATTCTGACCCTTCATGGTGATCCATCAAGGTAATATAGTGGCGGTGTAAGTCTATAAAAAATAATTGAGCAAATGATAGAATGAGAAAAATACGAATTTGAAGCTGATATCTTTCAACTAAATTTTCGATTGTGAGGCCGTGACTAATGAGGTGAGGGAGGCTAAGAGATGATGAGGTGAGGGGGGCTAAGAGATGATGAGGTGAGATGGTCGTGAAGTGAAGTTTTTAGGCCTAAATAATGGTCTATTTATGGGCCAATTAAGAGTAGTAAATAAGGAAACAAAATTACAATTCAATCAATCAATTTGTCTTGTCACTAATTAGCCTAAATTAATTTTTTCCTTAATTTTCCTAATCAAACAATTTGGAATGATATCAAAATTATTTATTATTATTATTATCATTTATTATTTTTTTAATAAAAATTTAACTTTTAAAACAAATATAAAAATAGAAATTTTTATTATTAGTTTTTTAAGCCAATGGAAAATTGTGACGACCCGACTTATTAAAATAAGCCTAGGACGCGAGCACATAGCGGAAGCGTAAAATTCATTCTTTAAACAACACAAGTCTTAATAAATCATTGAAAATTCGGCATGATGTATACGTAAATTCTTAAACCCAAAGTGAATACATCAACTTGTTTATATATTAATAACAATAACAACGGCTCGTCGGCCGGTTCAGAAAAAATTCAAGTACGAGTAAAACAAAGTACGGGTGCACCACTTTTAAGATTAAAACAAAATAGTCATAAGTACATAAGTTTCAAAACAAAACCCTAGACATTTGGTTATTTATCCACAAACATTTCCCAAATCGAACCCTGGCTCGCATGTCTCAAGCCATCCAAAAGCCGTATCTCGAGCCATTAACGAGCACCACCTGCCGCTCCTCGCCCTCGACCTCGAGCATTACCTGAAAGGTGATTTAGAGCACCTTTGAGCATGACACTCAGTGAAAACAAAAGAGTATGAACGGTGATGCGATATGAATATAATGAATGCATGGAAGAAAGTAAGAACATGCTTAAAGTATAAGAATGGTATAACAATGGCAACATGTATATGTACTATCAAAATCTCAAGTCTTCGATCACGAACCATCGTCGATCGCTATCACAACTTACCTTTCACATTTACCATTCTTTTCAATCTCATAGAACACATCATCATAAACCCGGCGTCATAATACGCCCCAAATCACAAGATCATTTCACAATTCCGAGCCGTAGCACTTTTCATCATCCGAGCCGAAGCTCATTTTACAACATCCTAGCCGAAGCTCATTTCACCACATCCGAGACGAAGCTCATTTCAAACTCAACTTACCTCAACAAATTCAAGCAACCAAGTCTTTCACATTTAACATTTCAAGACTTCTCTACTTTCCCCTTTCCTCCTTTTCCCTCTCCGCCACGGTAACCTCGTGTATCGTCTAACACCCATACACCGACACACGGGTTACGACCCCATGGCCATAATACGAACAAATGGAATGCATGAATGGTATGTAATGACATGAAGTGAATTTTGCATACTTTCTTTATACAATATGGTTTATCAAAATATTGGTTTAACAACATAGGTGAAACAACTTTCAAGTTAACATATAACACATACATTAGCGAAACAATGCACATTACTCATGCAAAGTCATGAACCATATTCACACTTTCTTCTTTAAATACAACAATCTCTAACCACCTAACATAAATGGGAATTGCATCAAATAGGCTTAATCATGTTCCCAAATCAGAATATAACTCATTATAAACTTAAACACAAGTATAAAGCAAGTAGACATGCTTATAAGATCAACTACTCAAAACAAAAACCAGTTTTTAGTTAACTAATGTTCGGCCCCTTTATAGCCTTTGCCAAGATCAATATCAACATCCACCATCCTCTTTGATTCACAACTCTAACAATCCACACCACCAAAAACTTCCACAATATCCACAACCACATTCCAAGGCAACTTGGTTAACGCTTGAAACAACACACCGATCACCCTTCCGATTCTTTATGTTCTCACCTTTTTGTTTAAACTCGGAACTTGATCTTGACCCTTGTCCTACATGAAACACCCCACACAATAATTAGAGGTCATATATCACATATAACTCAGCCCATGATGCTATCAACAAACCTCCAATAAAGTTAGTAACAAAATGCTTAAAACTAGTCAAATTGTCACTATTTTTGGCCAAAATGAAAACTAACCCAAGATTCATCCAAATGGGCTTTCCAAATATTTTTCATGTATAAAATATACATATTAACAACCAATATTTCCAGAATTGATAACTTAACACAATTACTCAAGAAAAACTCAAAAAAAGCTAAGTGTAAAACTAGCTTTTTAGGCAAATTTTGCTAACCTTTCAATAATCCTTTCCTTACCTTTCCAAGTTGTTTTTCATGTGGATTATACATATATAAACACACATACTTTCCAGAAATATTAACTTCAAAGAATAGCCAAGTAAAATCATACTTTAAAGCAGCTAAATTTTCCAAAACAATGCCATTTTAAGGTGTCATCCAACATGAAATTTGTCCATGGCTTTTATCTCCTCTTTACTTTATTAAACATATGCTTCTTAAAGCTTAAAACCATCAATCTTAAGTCAATTTCCAGAATATATACTTGTACAAATCCAAGCCAAAAACTCAAAATAAGAACATACAAAAGCTTGAAGTTTCACCATTAATGGAGGTTTTACAATTTCTTAATCAACTTCCAATTTCTTGAACTTAACTTAGCAAATCTTAAGTTTAATCTTCATCACTTTTCAAAGCCAACTTCCAGAATTGAAGCATGGATAAATACTCTCCCAATCACCATTAAAAGACAACTAAGAAACCTTACAACATCATCCATGGAAAACTATCAAAACTTCAAAACCTAACTTAAAATCCTTACCTTGCTCTTGTCTAAAACCACTTAGATCTTGCTTGATTCTTCCTAATATGATGAATCCACCTTAAATCCACAAGTTCCTAGTTGCTTTCACCTACCATGCAAGCTTGGAGAAGAAGGAGAACTATCATCAATGGTGGAGAAATTGGGGGGGGGGGCTCGGCCTTAGGAGAAAAAGATGATAGGTTTTGTTTTTTTGTTTTTTTTCTTTTTTTTTCTTTTTTTTTTTAATCAACTATTTAAACTTTGAATTTACAAAATTAAAATAAATAACTAAAATCTAATTGCAACTAAGCCCCTCCACCTCCTACAATTCCTCCTTGCACCCTCCTCATCCTAAAATTACAATTAGGCCCTTTTTCCTATTTCTTTTACCAACAAGCCCATTTTCTCTAAATTAACCATGGTTAAAAATTTCCCTTTTAATTAAATTCTCCACCCTTTGTTAAATAAACTATGGTTAATTACCAATTAACCAAAATTCATAAAGAAAATAATTTTCCACACTTTTATTCACTAATTAAAGTATACCAATAAAATTAAATTTTCAATTACCCCACGTCAAACCCTCGGGCCCTTACAAAAATTCTTAATTGACAAATAATTTTAAAATCAATAATTCAATTTATCCTAAATTACACATATTTTTGTTAAAATTTAATTTTTTTTAATAAAATTGAGTCGGGCAAAATACGGTATCTATATTTTGTCCCCCTTTGTATATCCTTTAAGAATTAAGAGATGGACAAAGGAGATAAAGTTTTGAATGGTGAAAATTTTATTAAGAAGGACAAATAAAAACATGATTTAGTTTAAGCATTTTGGCCAAACAAAGACCCAATTATTAAATGTAACTGAATTGAGTTTATAAAAGCTTCAAAGTATATCTGAATTTTGTTCCATGTTTCAATCTCTACAGGGACTAAACCTCAAGTAGGATTTAATTTAATCGAAAACAAGGAAGGTAAAATATAACGAACCTAGGTTTTGTCCCAAACTTTGATCTCTACGGGGACTAAGCCGCAAGTAGGATTTGATTTAATAGAAAAACAGAGTAAAATGTAACAAACCTGGGTTTTGACCCAGACTTCAATCTCTACCGGGATTGAGTCGCAAGTAGGATTCGATTTAATAAAAAAAACAGAGTAAAATGTAACAAACCTTGGTTTTATCCTAGGCTTCGATCTAGTCGCAAGTAGGATTCGATTTAATCGAATAAGAGAGTAAAATGTAATGAATCTGGGTTTTGTCCCAGGCTTCGATCTCTACCGGGACTGAGCCGCAAGTAGGATTTAATTGGAAAATAACATGGTAAAGTACTTTATTAAAAATGATTAAGATATATATATTAACTCGACTATCACATTTGCATCCTCTCTAAAGATATTCGGCTTAATAATAGTCACGTAAACCCTCTTTTATTTATGTTATCAAATCATTAATGTATTTGTTATCTTTATTCATATCTATCAATTCTGGTATCCGAGCGTTAAGAGCTTTTTTTTAGGATTGTAACTCCATTGATGCATTATTTCTTGCTTTTGTGATGGAATCAAACAAATTTACCATCATTATATATCAAAGAAACTCACAACATTTCTTTCTCTTTTTTTTTTTAATTAAAGAGTAGTTATGTCAACATTAATAATAGAGTATGGAAAAAGGTCAAGAATATGGAGTTCAAAGATGAGAGATATTTTATTGATAATGAAGAAAACTAAAACAGAGGTAGAGAAATGAAAAGATGAGAGTGAAAGTATTGGGTACATGACACCTTAAACACTCACAAATAATTTAAGATACTCAATGAAACTCTTATAACTTTGTTGAGTCTTCTTCATATGGCTTCATTTATAGTACTTTCGAACATAGTCAGAGTTGATGGGGTTTGGTAATTCATCTCCATCCATATTAGTCAGATTCAGAGCTCCTCCTGAGAAGGCTTTTTTCACGATATACGACCCTTCATAATTTGGAGTCCATTTACCTCGATGGTCTTTTTGAAAAGGAAGGATCCTTTTTAGTACCAAGTCTCCTTCTTTATATGCCCGCGGTCGAACCTTTTTGTTATATGCCTTCATCATTCTCATTTGATAGAGTTGGCCTCTACAAAGTGCTGTCAATCTCTTTTCTTCTATGAAGTTCAACTGCTCATAACAATTTTGAATCCATTCAGTCTCTTCTAATTTTGTTTCCATAAAGACCCTCAATGATGGGATCTCAACTTTAATCGGGAGAACTGCTTCCATCCCATAAACTAAAGAAAATGGCGTCGCTCCAGTTGAAGTAAGAACAGACGTGCGGTATCTATGCAAAGCAAAAGGAAGCATTTCATACCAATCCTTATATGTGATTGTCATCTTTTGTACAATTTTCTTTATGTTCTTATTAGTTGCTTCCACTGCGCCGTTCATTTTCGGTCGATAAGGAGTTGAACTCGCATGTTTGATCTTGAATTGCTGGCATAATTCATCCATTGTTTTATTATTCAAATTTCTCCCATTATCTGTAATCACTAGCTCCGGAATGCCATAACGACAAATAATTTCCTTTTTCAAAAATTTAACTACGACTCCCTTCGTCACTTCTCGATAAAAGGTAGCTTCAACCCACTTTGTAAAGTAATCAATAGCTACAAGAATAAAACAATGTCCATTTAAGGTTTTGGGTTCAATAGAACCAATCACATCCATTCCCCACATTGAAAAAGGCCTAGGTGTCGATAAAACATGTAGTGCAGACGAAGGTGTATAAGCTTAATTAGCATAAATTTGACATTTGTGACATGCTCTTGCGTACTTAATGCAGTTGGTTTCCATAGTTAGCCAATAATAGCCAGCTCTTAAAACTTGTCTAGCCATTCTATGCCCGTTTGCATGAGTTCCCCAGATACCCTCGTGTACATGTTCTATGATTTCATTAGCTTCTGTTGCGTCAACACATCTTAACAAAACCATATCATGATTTCTCTTGTAAATAATTTCTCCATTGAGGAAGAAACTCATGGATAATCTTCTGAGGGCACACTTGTCATTCTCTGAAGCGCCAGTAGGATATACTCTATCTTTTATGTACCGCTTGATGTCATAGTACCACAATTTTCTATCCTGGTTCTTCTTCAATACATGCAAAAACCTGGAACATCTCATTTCTCAATCTTCATGGGGTGGATTTCTCCTTTGAAATCAACGTCAAACATCACCGCCAAAGTAGCTAATGCATCGGCTATTCTATTATCGTCTATTGGTATACACTACAACAAAAAAAGCTTTTTATAGCGTCTATCAAACGCTATGAATTACCTATCATAGTGTTTTACCAAACGCCGTGGTTGCCCACGTAATTAAAAGTATGAGACTTTTGATAGCGTTCAATTTACGCTATTGCATACGCTATAATAATATCAATTTGATTGCATGTATAAATTGTTATGAAAACATACCATAGCATTTTGCAATCCGCTATAAAAACATATAACAATAGCGTAGGATACACGCTATGAGTTATATTTCATAGCTTTTTTAAACACGTCATGGTTCTCCACGTAATTAAAAGTCTTAGTCATTTGATAGTGTTGGATACATGCTATCACATACGCTATAAACGTATGTATCGATATGTATTGCATACTTTGATTGTTATGACAATATAACATAGCTTTCTACTTACGCTATTATAACGTTTACAATAGCTATTTTAAAACGCTATTGTATATTTTCTTTTATTTCATAACCATTTATATTTTATAGCGTTTTCAATAAGTTATCTAGTTTGCTATAAAAAACCTGTAATAAAGAATATTTAGAAAAGAAGGTATAAAACTAATCTTTTTGAACTAGTACACACAAGAATTGTTTATTGATTCCCAACTTTTATAACTTAACAGAAATTCCATAAGTTAAAGTCGTACATAATAAAAATCCATCCATCCATTACATAAGTCTAAAAGATTTATTTAGTACATAATAAAACATCCATCCATCCAGTACATAAGTCTATAGGGTAGACAAAACCCCGACAAAAAAGGTTTTAGCAAGCAAGACCATAAAGACTTCGTTCTATCAACCTACAAAAAATATAATCACAAGTCATTTTAAATAAACTAATATATTATTTTACATACAAATTATAACGAAGGTCATAAAATTTGGTGTTTTACCCATAATGACTTTATCTGTCGGCTATGCAATTGTAGTCCCAATAGCTTCTTCCATATTTGACATATCCTAGAAAAGCTTAAGGACTATTTTCAGGCACCATATGCAAAAGAGCAAGCAAATTAGCACTAGTTAAAAAAAAACTTAGTTTTTAGAGTCACTTTTAGGAACCAAGTGTCATGCCAATAAAGTCAACAAAATACTAAAAGAATTTCTTTCCAAATAAGAAATAGATTTCAACTAAAAGATATTTAAAACATCTCAAAACCAAATAAGATCTCTCATAATTTAAATAACATAGTTTAAGAGTTTAAGAATGGATGCTATGTTGTTTAAAGAATGGATGTTTTTGGATGATTTTAAGCATTTGAGACTAAATGGACAACATGGATGGTTTTGGATCATTTTAAGAGTTTAAAAATAGTTTAAGAGTTTAAGAATTGATGTTTTTAGATCATTTTAAACATTCTAGACTAAATGGACAACATGGAAGCCTTTGGATCAGTTTAAGAGTTTAAGAATAGTTTAAGAGTTTAAGAATGGATGCTTTTGGATCATTTTAAAGATTATGGACTAAATGGACAACATGGGTGGGTTACCTTTAAAAAGACTTTTGTAATCACAGACATCAGCATGAGTGTATAAAATAAAATTTAGCAAACTGTTTGGAACCTGATTAATACAAGCTCCAACAAGAAGTCCATCATTGCTTCCACCTTCAATGCACAACTTACTGGGCTGGGTATAACCAGCAGATACGAGATATTCAGCGGAAGAAATGAAGTAATCAAAGCAATTCTGCTTCTTTGCCAGAGAACCAGCCTTATGCCATTCCTCTCCATATTCTCCACCACCACGAATATTAGTTATGCAGACAACAGTCCCCAAATGCTTTGCAAGTACAATACGAGCCACACTGAATGACGATGTAAGGCCAATGTTAAATACACCATACCCATATAGTAAGCAAGGGTGTGATCCATTCAATACAATATTCTTTTGGGCCACAATGAAGATTGGTATATTTGTACCATCATATATATTTAATAATGAAACAAACTGTTTCATTCGCAAAGTAAACTACCAACAAAGGCATATTATACTTAACAATCTCCTTAAGTACAACTGTACAAGTAGACACTTCCCGAACAGATTTGTAACACCATCTTAGGAATTCGTTGTGGCACCGGCAAGATACAGTTTTACAGCATAGACAACCCCATTTTCTCTTGTCAATGCATCATCATTTTAAAACAATATAATACAATCTTAGATAAACTATAAATACGAAGCTAGTTAAGAGGAAAACTGGTGAAATCAAAAGTGAATATCCTTTAATAATTCATGAGGAAATCCAATTCTTACTTGCTAGCTTGATCTCGACAGGGCTCATAGTATGTGTCAAATAAAACGTCATAAGAGGAGTGAAGTTGCTATTGACAGGTAGTGCTTGCAATATAGAATCTTGATAAGTCAAAGTAGCAGCTGTGGTAGTGACAGGTGGACTTAAATTTGGCATCACTATAGCCTTTCAAAAGCTACTAGCACTGCAGAATACTAGTACCAAGTGAATCAGCAACCGAAAAATACAAATAGAGCCATCTGTATTATATGTTAACCAAATGTGTCACATAATTGGTAACTGAAGTGGCTATCATCAACAAACAATGTACTAATTAGTAAGACAACAAGAGGCCCAATCTTTTATCGAAATTAAACAGAATGATGATTATCATTTTTTAAGCATCAAACTTAATATGAATAAAGGAAAACTTAATTTCACAACTAAAACTAGCTTAAGGAAATTGAATTTGTTTCAAAATATAGAAGAATTCACACAACTTCAGTTTTTGCAAACTAAACAAATATCATTGGAAAGCAACATTGGAAACAAGGGAAGCAAGAGCGAATAAATAATAGTCTTACTCAGAAAAAGCTTAATTCACTCTCTACACATCTCAACATGATCTTCTATTTTATTTTCCCCCCTAATGACTAGTGTTCAAAGTAACATATTTAAATTTAACACCAAGAAGTTTTGCAAAAGTTTTTATTTCTACATAAAAATTACATAAAGTGCACTATAGTTACACGTGTAAGATGCTTGCAAATAAAGTGGAATGCATAAAAGTGCTTATTCTCTAAAAGCCACAATTTTAATACATTTTAAAGGCAAACAATCATGTGAGATTAATGAAGCAAATTAAAATAAACTGAAAGGAAAACATGCCATCGGGCTGGCTATCCCAAATATGATAGAAAAAGTGTATGAGTCTTTTGCAAGCGACTGAAACTTCTTTATCTACATATAAAATCAAAGACAAAATAGATCTTTTGGATTGTAAACATCATATAGATTGACATTCTCTATAAAAAGTTTTCCCCAAACTTGACTTTCAAATAAATAGAAAGAAAATGATACATACTAGAATGAATCTACTAATTCAAATTTGAAAGAGAGTTGGGGTTTAAAAATATTACCAGAGGACAATTATTATTTTATAAATATATAAAAATGTTTTAAAAGAAAATTCAAGAACTATACATCTACTTAGACATTATAACTTTTCAAGTAAGCATGAACAAAAAGAACTAGTTTTAAACAATATCATTTTTCCCAAATTTGATGCTTACTGTCTAATTAAGACCATCTAGACACCTTTTTTTTAATTTCTATCTAGTAATGAATTTCAAAGCTTACCATCTTAAGAAGAAATGAATATTTCAACAATGAAACAAAAATCTTACTATTATCATCTTGCTCCTAAAACATACAACTAAAAGCCTTATCATCATGTTCGTCATACACACATCTAGAAGCCTTATCTACAACCTTGTTAGACAGCAAAACCACCAAGAAAAGTAACACACCTACATTCTACCAGTTGTATCGACAAGAACCACATCTGATCCATTGCGTGAGGTCTCCTGGATTGATTCCTTAGCTACAGTTGGAAGATCTTTCTTATAGGCCTATTCAAATATTGGGATATGAAAATAATTGTCCAAAAATAAATAACAATTTTTATTAGACAGTTTCATTGATTAACTCATTCTATGACCAGCTCCAGATCTGAATTTATCTTGTTATGCTAAATAAGCAACTTGCATAAAAAGTTTAAAACATTAAACCCTCTAATCAAAAAGAGGGTATGAACATGTGTTATGTTAAAATGAATTTAACCCTCTAATCAAAACAATTAGCCGCCCATTAAATTAAGGAATAAAGCTACTAAAACTCATGACAAAAATAAATCAAACTAGTAACTTGTAGATTTGATTTTTCTCCATTTTTCCCTTCTTCTATCTCAAGATCATTCAATGAAGTACATAACATAGATAAGGTAGCAAATAAAGGGGTGATAATGATAAATGAATAACTCATTTTCGATCTGACAAACAATGAGAACAAAATTTATGGTGCCTCCATGTTTGGTGTATACATTTGAAGGCCAAAAATAATTAAAAGCTGTAGAAAAATTACCCCGTTTGGAATGTGCAAGTATAGCCATAAGATCCATTGTCATTCTCAACACCGCGTTAATATCTTTGCTCCATCATTGGTTATCAAAATGGTGTGTTCAAATTGAGCCGACAAGCTTCCATCTTCTGTTACTACGGTTCAATCATCATCCCATATTACAGGATTAATACCACCAATTGTAAGCATTGGTTCTGCAAATGATTACCAAATGCAATAATAATAATAATATATGAATAATCTATATTGAAGTTTTAAAAGTATATAAATCGCTAGATTCATTGCATTTTTATATCTCTTGTTTGTGGGATTACCAAATTTAAATCTACTATTAAACAGACGAAAATACGAAGTTGCATTTTTTTACAAGATAATTTATTAAATTTAGAGAATTAAAGTTCAAATGTATCTAAAAATGTAACGACCCAAATCCCTTAAATCCTTTAAATTCAAATGCACAGCGGAAGACTCAATTTTAAAGAAAAACAGCATGGGTTCGTTTAAAAATCGAATAACCAAAACCTGTTTACAACCCAAATTTCCAGAAAAAGCGATAAATCGGGAATTTCGCATACCAAAAGACATTTAGACCATAAAACATAGACATATTTTACACAAATACCCTTTCGGGCTCAAAAAGACACAAGTATGTAAAGATGGAATAATTTACAAGCATTTCAATGAATGCTAAACAAAAATGAGTTCTTAGTATTGTCCATACACCATCTCGATCGATCACGCGGCTCCACCTCCTCTACCACGCTTCTTAGCTCGAGGTTTACCTGAAAATTGTAAGTGTAGCACCATTAGCATAACATGCTAGTGAGAGTAAAATGAAAGCAAGTAATCCTATGAACTAAATTTCATACCAGAAATCGTGTCCAAAGGCCTAAATGCTCATTACTACCCATATCCACACTTCCAATTTCCATACAAACAAACGAAAATAACATACTACCCGTACTCGTCATTCGATACCATAAGATAGAAACAAAGACTTAAAGTAAAGCACAATCATCACTAAGTCTTACTACACAATTCTAAGGAATATGTAAATGTAACATTAACTACTTTTATTACCAAACAAGTTTCATCGTAACGGATTTACCGTATGGATCAACATCAACATACTAGCCTGCAGGTATTACCATATCACAATCATCGTATCGGGTATACCATATGGATCAAAATCACATACTAAGCCCGTCCGGTATTACCATATCACCATCATCGTCGTCGGGTATACCATATGGATCAAAATCACATACTAAGCCCGTACGGTATTACCATATCACAATCATCGTATCGGGTATACCATATGGATCAAAATCACATACTAAGCCCGTACGGTATTACCATATCACAATCATCGTATCGGGTATACCATATGGATCAAAATCACATACTAAGCCCGTACGGTATTACCATATCACAATCATTTCGGATATCAGGACTTTCACCATTTCGCAAACTGTTAAGCTTCCTAAAAGTTAGCTAATCTCAAAGAATCCTACTAAGCTTTTACGAAGCCTAGCTATCTAGATTACACGAGTTAACACTCAAGTGTATCTCTTGAGCTACTTTAACTTTCAACCACTCAAGTAACTCTCATTCCACTTTCCTCTATCATCTCCAATTCACTTTGTAACACTTTCAAACCACTCCGATGTTTCCTTTTCATCGAACTAATTATAGTTCCAAAATTCCTCCACTAACTTCCGAATTAAAGTTTCCAACCAAACTTAAATTCTAAGAAGCTAAATCCCGCTTAACTTCGATAAACAATAACATAACGAAACTTATTTCATAAAACAACTAACTTTCACTTTAAACTCACCTTAGCTTGAAGACAAGCTCCAAATAATCCGAGGTTGTAAATTCACGATCAATTCACAATCCTACAAACGAATTATTCCTAAAAACATTAATTAACCGGAAAACATTCAAACAACATCTAAACACATAAAACCACGAAAATCCCGGATTCTACCCTTATGGAGCTCTCGGCCATACTAGGAAAAATAGGGTTCGGGTTTGGTTTTCCGGCTTTTATGCATTTTAGAGGTGTTTCGGGTTTGTTTCGGATACTTTGGAGGTTTGCATAATTAATGGGTAACCGAAAATTAGGGTTTTTCATATTAATCCATTTTTGAAAAATTAACTAAAAAGCAAAAACATAAAGAACCTAACATCTTAAACATAGCCCAAAGAGGAAAAATCACAAGGGACGTGTTTCCGGCTCAAACTCGGTTTTAGGGTTTAGAGAAAGTTTCTAAAATTGACCATAAAGACTTCCCCGAAAGAAACCTTCAAGCTTCGGTGAACGAATTCGAAGATTACAACTCAAAACCTCCATTAAAACACTATTCACATCAAAATTTTGAAACTTTAACATACCTTTAAGCCTCGAGAAAACGAGCGAAAATTACGTTTGGTAGGTTGGAAATGATCTACGGGCCAAGGGCTTTCCAACGGAAGTAGAATCGAGACGATCTACCGAGAAATAAAGAAAAACCAAAATTTGGGGGAGGGGGTTTTGATGCTCACGGCAACAAGGAAGAAAAAGAAAGGAAATTTTATGATTTTTGCCCAAAAATTGACTTTTAAAGAGAAGGTGAATAGTAACTTTAGATATTTAACAATTTGGAAAATGACGCCTACGTCCCTCTTTTACTTTTGCTTTAAAAACGAAACCCGAAGCTCTTAAACTAATCTAAAGGTGATTAATAATTATTAATTGGCCCGTTAATAATTATTAATGTCACCGAAACATATTTAAAGTATTAAAATGATTAAAAACAATTTCGGATATAAATAACTACTAAAATCGAAATTTCTGAATTTAAACTAATCTTAAAAGCTTTATTTTTAAAATAAATAAATAAATAAAATAAATATTAATAATAAAAAAAAATTTACCCCCAAAAGTCACGGGACGTTACAAAAAATATGTTAAAAGAATATTGAACTATTGTGGCAGATCAAGATCTTGAATGTGACTCTGTGAGATAAAGATCCAGAAGGATTCAGAATAAAATAAAATAAAGGACCTTAAAATACAATAATAAATTCAATGTACCTTACAAAAAGACTCATTGAAACTTCTTCTTCAGTTATCCAATTTAGTAGGATTGTAATGTTAATCAATTTGGTTTTGGAAATAATGGAGGAGAAATCAAGAATACTTTAAAAGGTGGAAAAGAAAATCTAGATAATAAATTATTATTTACCTTTCAAATATATAGTTTCTTGAAGCAATTTCATGAAGAAAATAAACTAGGGATAGGCATTTAATTTGTGTTTGGAGCTGTGAGAGAGAAAAGGTTAATTCTTATGAAACTTTGATTTGAGAATGAGAGAGAGGAAATCGTTCGCTGTGTTTACAGCGTCAAGATGAAGAAAATCGGATTGGAGAAACAGAGCGTTCTCTGTGATTGAAACAGCAAGAGGAAAAAATCGAATATGAGAAAGAGAGACAGAGGGACTCATTCTCTACGTTTAAAACGGCGAGAGGGAAAAATACAAATATGAAAAAGATTCAAACTTGTAAATTTGAGATTTTAATTAAGGAAATTTGTAAAAAAACGTTAATAAAAGAGAAACCAAAATAGACATAGTTGTATTCTTATAAAGCTTTCAAAAATCATAAAATAAAACTTGGGTGAATTTGTTAACATACATCATGTGGAGAGATTTTCATTGAACCCTAACTTTGGTGAATATAGTAAGGTTAAAAATGCTTCCAGATCTAAAGATTGTTAGGGTTTGATTCAAAGAAAAACAAGTGTGAAAAAAGAACACTAGAGAATAGCGAATTGAAATATATACCTTGTAGCCAAACATTAGAGATGTAGCTTCCCATCTCATTTAATATCAGGTTATGACTGATAATCAAGATGATTTTTAAACTCTCAATAGATTAGCGTTGAAGCTTGGAGGTGTCAAACTATGACTCTGGAAGGGGAGAATTGAAGTGCAAATGAGAGAGAAAGAGAAGCTTACGTATGAGATCGAGATTGAAATCGAGCTCGAGAGAGAGAAGAATGAATTTTGTATATTCGATGGAGAGAAAGAAAGGGGCGAATGGGTTATAGAGGGAGATACGGTAGCAAATATTTTTCTTTCAACTAATGGAGATAAAAAATGGACTAAAAAATAAAGGGGGATAGAGCGGGACTTTCCAAATTTTTAAAGGAAAATAATAGCGTGTTAAATGAAACACTATAAAACAATGCTATAGAAAGCAGTATTTGTTGTAGTGATATGATCAAAGGTAATCTTCTCAAACTTTTGAGATAATTCTGTTATCAACTCATAGTAAGGAGTCAACTTGGAATCTTTCATTTCCCACTCAATTGACAAATTACCAGTAAAGAATCTCCAAAAAACTTCGAGTTTTTTAACTCTCATATCAAGCGCTGCTTGGATACCCATAGAGCACGCTTCATATTCGGCCATGTTATGTGTACAATCAAAACATATCTTAGCAGTGAGTGGGAAATATTTTCTTTCAGGTGACACTAATGTTGCTCTTATACTCTGGCCTAATTTATTAGAAGCTCCATCAAATAACATGGTCCATTTCTCAGGATCTGAGCATTCCTCTTCCGTTTCTGTCATAAAAACATACTCATCTGGAAAATCCAATCTCATTGGTTCATAGTCATCTAGGGGCTGCTGGGCAAGGTAATCGGCAAGTGCACTCCCTTTCATTGATTTTCTAGTGACATAAACAATATTGTATTCTGATAATAACATGTGCTACCTAGAAATTCTTTCAGAGAGAGATGGCTTTTCAAAAATGTATTTTATGGGATCCATTTTTGAAATCAACCAAGTTGTGTAGTAAAGTATATATTGTCTTAAACGGTGTGTAGTCCAAGCTAGAGCACAAGAAGTCTTTTCAAGTAAAGAATACTTGGCTTCATAAGCAATGAACTTTTTACTCAAATAATATATTTCTTGCTCTTTCCTTCCTGAAACGTCGTGCTGTCCCAGTAGGCAACCCATTGAATTATCCAATACAGTGAGGTACATAATTAGAGGACACCCAGATGTTGGAGGAACACGTATAGGGGGTTTTGCAAATACTGTTTTATCTTCTCAAATCCCTCTTGGCAGTTTTCATTCCATATCTCAGTGTTACTTTTTTGAAGTAATTTGAAGATAGGTTCACAAGTTACTGTAAGATGTGATATGAATCTAGCGATGTAATTCAACCTCCCTAAAAATCCTCTGACTTCTTTCTGGGTTTGTGGTGGTGGCAATTCTAAAATAGCTTTGATTTTATCAAGATCCACTGAAATTCCTTCTTGGCTTACAACAAAACCCAACAACTTTCCAGAACTTGTACCAAACGTGCATTTATTTGGATTAAGTTTCAACTAAAATTTTCTCAATCAAACAATCTTTTGAGAATATCTGTATGCTTCTCTTCTTGTTTTGATTGAACAATCATGTCTTTGACATAAACGTCAATCTCTTTATGCATTAAATCATGGAAGAGTGCGACTATTGCACGTTGATAGGTTGCCCCGAATTCTTCAATCCAAATGGCATGACTTTGTAGTAAAAAGTTCCCCATAGCGTGATAAATGCTGCCCTTTCACGATCTTCTTCGGCCATTTTGTTCTAATTATAACCTGAGAATCCATCCATAAATGAAAATATAGAGAATCTGGCAGTATTATCCACTAGGATGTCAATGTGGGGAAGTGGAAAATTGTCTTTTGGACTTGCCATTCTTCTTTGGTACTGGAACGATATTCGCCACCCTTCATGGTAATTAGATACTGTCAAGAAACTTGCATCAACCTGCTTTTTAACTTCATCCTTAATTTTGAGTAACATATCAGGTTTCATTTTTCTCAATTTCTGTCTAATTGGTTTACACTCAGATTTAAGGGGTAAACGATGAACTACAATATTTGTGTCTAATCCTGGAATATCCTTATAAGACCAAGCAAATATGTCTACGTATTCACGCAGTAAGTTGATTAACTTTTGACGACTTTCTTTTGAAATATTGGTTCCAATTTTAACTTCTTTGAGTTCTTCTTCGGTCCCCAAGTTAATTTTTTCTATTTGTTCTTGGTGAGGTCCTAACACTTTTACCTCTTCTTCTACCATTCTCAATAACTCCGAGCTTAGTTCGATATCATTCTCTTCATCAGACTCAACATTGTATGTATGAGTATCCAACTTTTATCTCAAATTGTTGACGCATTCGACTTCATTATTGCTGTTTAAGATATCGAGTATTTGGTGCAAGAAGAAAAGGAAAGGATAATAAGTAGAAATAGAAATAGATGGAAAAGAAATTGACTTTTATTTATAAGAATTGAAATGTTGACATAGAAAAACTCAAATGAAAGAAAACAGAATTCGGAAATGAAAAATGCTAGAAAATTACTTTGAAATATTAAAAAATGATGGTATCTCTATAATCTTCCAATTATTGAGCTCAAAATCTTCAGAACACGGATACATGATTGCATCTATCTCTTTATCATCTTCCATTAAAGCTGCAATAGACGAATCAACTTGGTGCGGTGATTGTTGCTCGATATGGATCTTACCAACACTTCTGAATATTCCATAGAAGTTAGATAAATTTAACTTCTCACACTTGGGCTCTCTGTTTTCAAGCTTTGCCATACGTTTCTCTTTCTTCTCTTTTCATGATCTGAACTTGTCAGCTTTGCTTGGCTTGAAACCTAAACTGAACTTCTCCCATATATCCACCAACTTCAACAAGTATTCCAGGATTTCATTATTTCCTGTGAAAGAAGACTTCAAAAATGCTGGTTCTGTACATTTGACCTTTCTACCTGTGGCTATAGCATCTGCGACTTCAAAGGACCGAAATGAATATTCTAATGCCTCTTCAGCTGCTTCAACATAAGGCATCAACTCAAGCTTCAAAATAAGAAGATCTTCTTCACCAAATACACAGATCAATTTGTCATCAACAATGAATTTTAGCTTTTGGTACCATGAAGAATGAACAACTCCTGCAGAATGAAGCGAAGGACGCCCCAATAATAAGCTATAAGATGAAGAAATGTTCATAACTTGAAAGGTAATGTTAATTGTGCACGACCCTACTTGAATTGGGACATTAATTTCCCTAATAACCTTGATGCACGCTCCATCAAAAGCTCTCACCACCATTGTGCTTGGTTTCAGGTAAGACATATCGACAGGTAATTTCTCCAAGGTGGACTTTGGCATTATACTCAGAGATAACCCATTGTCGATTAACACCTTTGCTATGACATAATTTCTACACTTAATAGAAATGTGAAGAGCTTTAAAATTCCCTGAACTTCCTGGTGGTACCTCATCATCTGTAAAGGCTAAGGTGTTAAAGGCTGTTACATTCCCAATAATTTCACTAAAATTGTTCACTGAGATGTCTTGTGGGACGTAAGCTTGACTTAGATTCTCCAGTAGAGACTTTTGATGTACTTCAAAACACATAAGTAAAGATAGTATGAAAATTTTAGCTGGTGTTTGACCCAGCTGCTCTATTACCTTGTACTCACTTTGTATAATGAGTTTGAGAATTTCTTGGCCTTCTTCTTCAGATACAAGCTGTTTATCTTTCTTGCCTTTTATCACAATTGATCCATCTAAAAATTCTATGTCCTTCACATTGTTTTCCCTCATCTGAGCCTTACCTTTGTCTTGTAGAACGTTTTCTTCATTTTTTTCAAGTATTATTGGGAGCATAGCATCTCCCGCTCCGCGTCAATCCATCTATCCCTGTGATATTTTCTGCAGGGAGAGGTTCTCGGTCAGAAATCACCATACACTTATATTTCCAAGGAACTGAATTCAATTCTTTAAAGGGAAAAGGACTAGGGATGTGGATAGTGATTGGCTTCGAATTTAAGTTGGATGTACCAATGCTAGGCTTCTCACAGTAAGTGATTGTGAGTGGTTTTCGCTTGTATAGTGTGTGGGAGCTTTCATTTGGAAAAGAATTTTCAATGACACCAACTTTTTTCCTTCATGCTCACTATTACAAACTTTTTTCGAAGTAATGACAAGATGTCTTGAATCTAACAGATCTTGAACTTTCATCTTGAAAAAAAACAATGTTGCATAGAATGACCTTTCCCTCCAGCATGGAATGAATAATTCAAACTCTCATCGTAACCTTCACACTTGATGTCTTCATCGAGATACTCTGTTTGAACAAACCCATTTCTATGAAGGAATTCAAATAAATGTCCCATGGAAGTCTTGATCTCCCCTATATCTCCTTTCGGATTATCTTCACAACATTCTACTGCATTTGCCTCAGGAGTCCCATGGTTTGGGAGTGGGTTTCTATTGACATCAGATGCATTTTCCTTCTTGAAATTCACTCATCCTGCATCAATCAAACTCTTCACTCAGTATTTGAGAGTGGTACAATTTTTAGTTGAATGTCCTAGGGCTCCTCCGTGAAAATCACAACGAACATTAGGGTTATACCATTTCGGGTACGGTGGCTCTATGGGTTTTACTGGGATAAGATTTAACAAATGTTCTTCAATGAGTTGAGATAATAGTTCAGTATAAGACATCGCTACAGGATAAAAATTTTGACTTTCTTTTGGGTTTCTATTATTCTACTGGTGATTTTGAGACTAATAAGTTGGAGGGATAAATGGTACAAGATTCTATGCAAGAGCACGAGGGTGAGGGTTTTGGTAAGATGTGTGGTTCACGAATGGTTAGGCATATCCAACCGGGGTTGAATAGGAATTGGTCGGGTATTGTTTTGGGCGATTATCAGAGTATGGTTGTATCCAAAGAGACAGACTTCCTCCTATCATCTGTACTTCTCCTTCTTTCTTTTTAAAAGGAACAACTTTTTTTTCTTTTCGATGGACGATTCTGCTCTGTTGTCCATTATCCTTCCATGCTTTACTCTATATTCAATCATCTCCCTAATGGTCATTATATCAGAGAAGTTTGTGGAAGCATTCCCGATCATTCGATCATAAAACAGGAACTTCGGAGTATTGATAAACATGGCAGCAACTCTTTGTCGGTTAGGGGTGGTTGGACTTGTGCAGTTGTGTCTCTCTACCTCTAGGCAAAATCAATATTATGCTTATATTGCTTCAAGAAAGCATCTGCTAGATCATTCCAAGTAAAAATATGGGCGCTATCAAGCTGCATATACCAACGAGCTGTTGGGCCCGTTAGGCTATCTTTAAAATAATGAATGATCAACTTATCATTCTGGACATGGGCAACCATCTTTCTATAGTACATAATAAGCTTGCTTTTAGGACAAGTCGTCCCATCATATTTCTCGAACTCTGGTACTTTGAACTTAGACATGATTATCACATCTGGTACCAAACACAATTGAGTAGTATCTATATTTCTGAAAACATTGGTTCCTTTAACTACTCTTAGCCTTTCCTCAAATACTTGAAACTTTTCTGGTGTCACTGTCTTCTTCTCTCTATCAGCCATTTCTTTTCTTACTTAAGGATTGTCAAAGTCTGGTACTGTAACATTGGCTTTGAACTACTCTCCTATCTAATAAGTAACACTTTCGTCATTACTTGTAGGAATCTGTTGGCTTTTTTGAAAGGAAGGAAACTGGTACTGTTGTGAAGGGTTGTATGAACATTGTGGAATACTGTATTCTTCTGGTGCTATTGAAAATATAGGGCCGAATCCAGGTGGATGAAATGAGGAGTCCTGATCATTTGCAAATCTTTGTTGAATAGTAGAGTTTGACTGAACTGGCTCTGTCACATCTTTCCCTTTTTCAAACAAGCTGATGACTTTGGCCAGCTGTTCTTAGATTGTGTCAACATCTTTTCTCAACTTCTCTTGCTCTGTAAGTTGTTCCTTCATTATCTTTGCCTTAGATCTTGTATTATAAGGGTGCGAGTGTGATTGTCGAGCTATTTTTTTTAGATTTTATCTTTATTATTATTGAGAAGAGAAAAAAAGAAAAGAAGTAAGAAATCTAAATTATAATGCGAAAAGAAATAATCATATTAATTGATGAAAAAGAAAAATTAACAAACTTATACATTATTGTGCAAAAAAAAAAAACAAAGCTAACAAAGTGTTCCAATTCACCAAAATTTAAAAATAAACATGAATATAAAGATCAATAAAATGTCCCCCAATGTTCTAGTTGTTCATGAATCTTTTCAAAAATTTGATTAATTCCTGGCCATTTGGTTGAGTTGGAAAGATGAGAGCCTCTAAAGCAACCGCCTCCCATGCTAATCGATCTGGCCTTCTAGCTGCCTTCCGGATTTGCATGACGACTTGCTCAATATTACGACGTATTGTAGCATTCTCTGGTCGCACCGACTCAAAATCATTCCTCAACTCGTGGTAGTGATCTTCTAAAATTTTATGCTCCCTCATCAAACTTTCAAATGTATTCTGAAATTTTTCAAGACTATTCACAAGTGATTTAGCAATCTCCCTTAAATTTTTATTTTCATTCAGTGTGAATCAACTTTGCTTCGCTTCTATTAACACTTAACTGCCAGTCTTCAACTGTTCTTCGTAAGAGACAATTGTTTTCTTCTATTTCAGCTATGTCTTTATTCCTTTTATTGATATTTTCTTCCAATTATTCAGCCAACTTCTTGAGTGAGACAATTTTTGACCGATGCCTTTCAATCTGATCATCTCGTGACTTCACAGCTATTTGTAAAACTGACTTATCTCTTTTTAGTTTGTGCATTCTCTGATTGATATCACGATTTTCTATGTCTAATGCAGCAATCTCCTTTTCTAATTTCTCTTGGTTCTTCACATTGTCTCTCGGCTTCTGTAGCTCTTGTTCTAGTAATGTATTTCTTAACTGTCCCAACTTTATTTCTTCTTGCAAACGTTTATTTTCCTCCTCTAGAGTCGAATTCTTCTCTTGCATGACAAGAAATTCTTCCTCATGTGACTTTTGGTCAAGAATTTGTATTACCGTTACATCTTCATCCATCTTTTTTGTTTCTTCATGAGTCGGTGAATCAATTATGCTCTTACTCCTTTTGAATGCCATAATTCATACCCTAGTTTCGTAATATAGCACAGACATATTTCCATACAGTCTCTATCAATTGTATTTTCAATTCAGAACCTTCTGAACCATATGCAGATTCAGAATTTCATAAATCACTCGTAGCTGGAATAAACTGCTTATGGCCTATTTGTCACAACACTAATAATGGGGCATAAGATATGCCTCCCCATGGACCAAGAAGTGGAAGTGTTTGGAAGTCACCACATCGATAGATCATAGGCTTAAGTGACATCCATAATGCTTTCCATCGTACATTTTATGTCTTCAAAGTTGAGAAAAAAATTCACCCAAATCTTCTTCTCTGGTATTTGTTTTAGTGAACTGTAAGATAGGATTCTGCATTATATTCTAAGAATTGGTGAACTTCATGCTTGGAATATTGAATTCGGGTGGACATTCAACATGGCTGAGGATCCATATATAAAAGAGTGAAGCACAATCTATAAATTTTCCTACTTTCTTTCTGCGATAATGATTCAATTATCAAAAAGTTTTAGCTAAAATGGGCATGATAGGATTAACCTTTTCTATCTTGACAAATAACTTTACCACTTGCTCTTCAACATATCTTGCAACTTTTGGAAATAACACTGCACTGTAAATTCCAAGAGCTAGTAACGTGAGCTCTTTTGAATCGTTAGCAAATTTTTGACAAAGGCTCATCAAATACTCCATAGAGATACAAAGACTTTCTCCTTTCTTCTTAATCTGTTTGTCCACTTCTGTAGCATGAATCTTCTGTAAAATATTAGATAATGTTCTGCTCATTGTCACATCCCTATCATAACTATAAACTTTATTCTCAAACGAACAAGGTATATGAAGAAGGGATTGATACTTTTCGATAACATGGGTCATATCTATGGGCACGAATGTGAAACAACTGTACGCAGGATCCCAATGCTAAATCAATGCTCTCAAGACGGAATAATTGATAGACACATATAAAAGTTGAGCTATATGGCCATATTTCTGACTAAATTCTTCATTCCTTCCATCAGTGAGATTTTACCATACTTGTTTTAGAGGCTCTAGTTGAGTCCCTAAAAAATTGATGCCTTTGATTGGTATTGTGACATCCTCTAGCAAACTGTCTCCACAAGTTTGTTGTGTGTGCTCTGACCAAGTCCTGACAGCTTCACCCTCCTCAACTTTAAATGCAATGACGGATGGGGATGCTTTACTAATGTTCATATTTCTCTTTACTTCTAAATAATGATGAATTGAAACGAATGTCATTTTCTTTTTGCATAATAAAATAAATGAAATGATATGCATGAAAAATTACATTTTTTTTTGTTTTTTGTTATTTTTTTCAATTAAAAAAATATGCATGGTCAATCCTTTTTATCATTAAGTCCTTTTTTTTTCCTTAAAAATTCTTTTAGAAAGAAAAAGAAAAAAAAAGGTGAAAAAAAAGAAGAAAAAAATAATTATGCAAAAAGATAAGAAAGATTTACTTTATTTATTTTTTTCAAAAAAAAGGAAAGAAAATAAATAATATTTGTTACGTACAAATTGGGGTGAAGAATGATTTTTTTTTAAAAATATTTTTCTCTATTATTTTTTCTTAACAGATAGATTATCGAGTGTCCAAAACAGGTACAAAAATAATGAAATGATAACATAAGAGTGATAAGTAAAGGAATGGAACCTAAAACACTAGGTTGGCTTGGGGGTAGTTATGAATGTAAAGTTAAGGTTCTAAATTACTTAAAGGATATTAGTAGGGGTGAACATGGACCCCACTACCCCGCCCCACCTGCCTCATTTAAAGGTGTAATCGGGGTCGGGGTGATGGGGTTTGACCCCATCAGGTCCCCGACCCCGATTACTACATGTAATTTATTTATTTTTTCTTTAGTTTTTATTTTCTTTCTTTAGTTTTTCTCTTCAAACTCATTTATACCTCACCCTATTAACTAACTATTACACCTCATTTACAACCCAACCCCATTTACCTCTTACTTACAACTAAACCTCATTTACATCACAATCTCATATACACTCCCAATCCTATTTACACCCCAAGTCCGCCCCGCCCCACCCCATTTACCTCTTAATATTAAGTCTTTTATATGAAAATGAAGTGGAGTCGTTTGTGTGTAAGGAAGGTGTTAGCACCCTACAACACCCATTTTAAAATGGTTACCATACTTTTACCTTATATTATCTTATTTTTAATATGATGGTACTTAATTTAAATAGTAAAAAAAATATTAATTTTAATTAATAAAAAATCTCTCATTTAATCATTTCTCAACTTCAAGAATGAAGCAAGCAATAAAAATTAGAATGAGCAGGGTTACGACCGTTGATTGAACAATAAGAAAAAATCCACCTTAAAAAATTTAGGTTCGTTTTAATTAATTTTTATTTAAAATACCTTCCTTTTATTTTGAAATAATATTTAAATTTATTTAAAATACTTTCCTTTTATTTTTGAAATGATATATATAATGTTTTTTTTTTCTTTTTTTTAAGAAATTTTCTATTATATATTTTTTAGGGTTTTTTTATTATTTATTTTAAGGTTTATTATTATTATTATTATTTTTGGGAAATTTCATTGGGTAGCAGAATTTTTAGCAATATTTATAAATATAGCATTTTTAAAAAGTATTTGCAAATATAGCAGATTTTTAAAACCCCCCATTCATGTGATCAGAGAAACCAGTGATAACTATCAGGTAATCAGTGATTTCTGCACAAAATATCAGGATAGCAGTATATCAGTGATTACTGTGAAGATATCACTGATTACTAGTGGCAATTTTGTAATATTTTAGGCGCGAATTTAATTTTTCTGCTATTTTTGCAAATATGTATTTTTATTGCTATTTTTACAAATATTAGACCTATTTTTTCTATTTTCGCAAGAGCCCCTTATTTTTTACGGTTTTCCATACACTTATATGAGAACCCCAATAAGCACATTACGCAGTTTTCACAAACGTGATGATTTCCACGCACTTATCAAGATCCCCAACAAAGAACAATATTTTACTCTTAATTAATATTTAATTTTTTTTAAAAAAAATCACAATGATATAGAAAAGAGAGGTTATAAAATAAAAAGTGAGTTCTTATACATAATGACAGGAAATGGTTTATAATTAAATTTATGTACAAATATTATACTAATTAAAAAAAATTGAACTTTAAACCTACAATGTATATAGCCTAGCATCTTGAACTATACAAATATATATAATCTCAAACAAAAAAAAAATGATATGCAATAAATCAAGGAATGCGCGTTCCTAATAAGTTTTTATGTCCCAAAATGGACAAAACACATCATAAAATCATAAATGCTCTCACGAGCCCAAAATACATGTACTAAGTATGATGAAACATAAATCATAGTGCATATAAGTTCGTGTATTCATGGAATGCCAAAAGTCCAAGTCCTTATTCTTTCCATCATCCCACGATCATATGGCACCACCACCTCTACCTCAGGGTGCACCTGAAAAAACATTAAAGAGTAGCAACATTAGCATAAAAATATTAGTGAGAGTAAAATGGAGGCATGTAATCCTATGGATGAATTCCACATCGAAAATTGTGTCCCTTAAGCATGCTTTTTACTATTCATTCTTTACTCCCAAACAACATACATTCCAAATCAAACCATTTCCCAATTACATACTACAAGATTACCAAAAGGTAAATTCCATAAATCAACAATCAAATTAAACCTACAATTCGTACCCAATAACATCAGAGAAAGAACACTCATTGACAAAAATCATAAAGTAGCATCAACATTATCAATGATAATAATCAATTCATGCACTCCATCTAAAGAATCCGAGTACATTATAATCCCAATTAAATTGATACATATACCCCATCTAGGGAATCCGAGTATATATCCATATTTCACATTTACACAATACACATACTCCATCACAATGAATCCAAGCATGTTTATAGTTTCTCATTAATCGATACATATACTCCATCACAATGAATCCGAGTACATATCATAAATTCGCATTCGCATATCACTCATACTTCATCACAATGAATCGAGTATGTTTACCAATTTTCATTTAATCAATACATATACTCCATCTAAAGAATCCGAGTATATATCCATATTTCACATTTACACAATACACATACTCCATCACAATAAATCTGAGCATGTTTATAGTTTCTCATTAATCAATACATATACTCCATCACAATGAATCCGAGTATATATCGTAAATTCACATTCGCATATCACTCATACTCCATCACAATGAATCCGAGTATGTTTACCATCTCTCATTTAATCAATACATATACTCCATCTAAAGAATCCGAGTATATATCGTAAATTCACAATCACATATCACTCACACTCCATCACAATGGATCCGAGTATGTTTATCATTCCACCATTTTAAACGATTCCACTAAAGTTTCTCAATCATGAACTTTTCGAAAGTAAAGTACGCACAAGAATAACAACCCACTATTATTAGCGATTCCGCAACATAGGGAAATTTCCTCGTAGCCATAAAGTAAATACATAAGCCAGAACTACTTTGACTACCAATAACAAGGCCAAACTCCTAATTCACCTATAACCAGAATCTAATTTCCCAAAATCATACCTTACTTTCCTCAACTTCTCTTAGGACCCTTAACTCTCAAGAACCAAACCAGAAACTTTCATTTCTCCCTAATAGTCACCATTTCACAATCAAAGTTAGATAATCACCGGAATCCTTCTAAACTCCAAAACTAACCTCAAACAAACACTCAACCACTCACTTCTGAAATAACTAAACAACCAAATCCTCTCAAACGATCTCAATCTCACAATCCTTCTTAAACTCAATCAAACAACAATGTCAATGAAAATTGGCCATAAGACCACATACACCCACTTTAAACTCACCTTTGAAACTTAGGGAAGTAGCTAAAATCAAGAACCGGCCTCCAATTAAGCAAGATCAACGTCTCTAAAGTTTCCTGGAACCTGGAGAATAATTAATTATAATTAATTAGCGAGAAAACTGGACAAAAAAATAGCGAGAACCGGCTTTAATTTCAAGAAAAACCAACTGAACTAGACTGAACTGGTTCAACTAAATCGGCCAGCCTGTTCAGCTGGACCGCTTCTCCTTCAAAACAGTAGCCACGACCAGCGAAGACGCTGTGAGAAAACCAGCTGCTTACCTTACCAATTCCGGCGAGTTTCAGGGCGTTACGGGGTGGTTTCTGATGAGGAGATTGACTGGGAAGCTTGACTAGAACGAATATTCAAAATGACAGTGCAAACACGAACTCCAATCTTCGAAAATCACTTCATTTTCTGGCGAGTTTAAGTCTAGAATCCAGCGAGTCTTTTAGGACAGCTGCTGCTCATAAAATAAGGGTCTATTTAGCTAGGGATTTGAGTCAAATATTCGAAAGAAAACTCCGAACAAAACCCGAGTCTTACCTCTTCAAAATCGAAGAAAAGGCCCACTTTCTGGCGAGATTTCAACGCTCCAATGACTGCTACGGGTGGTGTTATTCGGTGGCTTCACGAGGAGAATGAGACGGTGGAGTACGGGGCTGTTCACGGGGGAGGTTTCATGGCCAGGGAAGAAGGAAAAACGAAATGAAAAAAAAATTGGGATTGAGTTCATTTGAGGGCTACAGCTGTTGATGGATAAGGAGAGAGGGAGAGAGAGAGAGAGAGTGTTTGTTTTTAATTTTTGAATTTATAGCATGTATTGTCCATTGGTCCAAAAACCCTAGTTTTTAGGATAATGACAACAACTATGTGGACCCACTCTTTTCTCCTTTCATTTATAATTACTATTGTAATTAAGGTTTATAATGCAATTAAAGGTCAAAATTAAATTACACTACTCCTAACTGATTTACTTTAATAAGCTAAACTAGGTTAGCCATTTTAAAGAACCTAAAAGAATTCAACTAAAATAAATAATTAAATGATTAAATAAGATAAAATAAATAACTAAATAATAAAAAAAAATTACGAAATTAACGGGACGTTACAGGGTTGGTGCATTTGACTGAAACCATAGGGATCCTATTTGCATTTTACCCATCTAATATATATATATATATATATATCAAAACTACCCAAAACCACCACCGGAAAAATTAAATTACATTGTGAAAAGACGAAACATACCCCCGATTTAATTTTCCTTAATTTGTTATAAAATACCTTAAATTTTGTAAAATTAATGGAAAATTTAAATCTAAAAATAATTAAATCTATAACTAAAAAAATCTTAAAGCTTCTGAATAGTTCATTCTTCCAGAAAAATTCGAATTCCATTCTTCTTCGATCATCCTCCAACTGCCATTGATACTTCTTCTAACTTAGAAAATTTTAAAAGAGAATAATTGTTAAACTGTGTATAATTGATAAACCAAAAATAAATAAAAGTAATAAATATTCATTTTCTTAAAAAAAATGTTTAACAACACTAAACCAAATACAAGGTTAAATTAAAAATAAAACATAAAAAAATAGAAAAACCATATCAAACACGTTTATATTTGATAAACAGTGTATAATTGAAAAACCAACATATAGGAACAACTATGAAAACTTATAGCAGTAGCTATAAATGGTTGTCTTTGCGAAAATTACAAAAAAAAAAAAACATAGTTGAACATGTTTATATTTAATAAACGATATATTATTGATAAACCAACTTGCAGCAACCACTGTAGCAGTAGTCGTATAAAAAAATATTTATATTTAGGGTAAACTGCAAATAAAACCCCTGTGGTTTCGGTCAAATTCATGAAAAGTCCCTGTAGTTTAAAAATGGTAAATCAAACCCTCGTACTTCCAAATTATGCCAATAAGACCCTTTCATTCCAACGCTGTAAACTTTCTTTTAGCCATAACTTCTTCGTTTGAACTCCTATTTTGATGATTCAAGATGTTTTGGAATCCTCTTTTCGAGTTTTACATTATAGTTATCTCATAAATTCAAAATTTCAATAAATAAAAGAGTTTTATTATGGTCAAAATATTTGGTATGATTATAGTAGTTAACCCCATTTTTTACTGATGATTTAGAAGTTTTCAAGTGACCATAAAGTAGAGCCTGAAATGAGGATTCCAAAACATCTTGAATCATCAAAATCAAAGTTCAAATGAAAAAGTTATGGCTAAAAGAAAATTTACAGCATTGAAGGGGAGGGGTCATATTGATATAATTTGGAAGTACGGGGTGTGATTTTCCATTTTTAAACTACAGGGACTTTTCATGATTTTGACCAAAACCATAAGGGTGTTATTTGTATTTTACCCTTATATTTAGTAAAAGGTGTATTATAGATCAACAAACTTGTAACAGGAGCCATGAATAACACGAAGAATTACGTCAATGTCTGCCGTCACAAGAAGCTTCTCTGGATTCAAAACACTGACGTCGCTACTGAACTCGTCATGCAAACGACGGTTTGATCTACTCACTTCAAATATCGTCATGGCTTTGTCGAATCTCGTGACGACGTCGATTCTCTCCTCCATCTCAAAGCTTCCTTCTTTTTCCCTATCTACATCTTTTATCTCCCCTTCTTCGCTTTCACCATCTCCTCCACCGTCCAATCCTTCAATGGAAAACACCCTTCCTTCAAATCAGCCCGAATCTACTTTCTTTCTCTCCTTTGTCTAAATGGTTTTTTCAATTAGCCCTAATCTACTTTCTCTCTCCATCGTCTAAATGATTTTTTTTTTTACATTAGGTTGAGTTTTTTTAAACAAAAATAAGGATCCTTAAATTAAGTGAAATTGATTTGAAATTCAAGATTAAAAAAAAAGTAAATTATTAATTAAATGATATGTAATTAATAAGATATAGTTATTAGGAGAGATAAAATGGTAAGATGGTAAACTATTAAATCGGAAACCACCAGATCACCACCATAATTGGTGGTTTTCGGTTAAAATTGATATTAATAATAAACAACCATTAATTCTGAAATATGGTGTTTTAAAGTGGCCATTGATGTAATTATTTCTATTATTTTTTAACTTTTTATTTTAATCATTCTCTCTATGTGATTTATTACTGACTTTTAGTTTATTATCTCTTTAATTTTTTTAAAACTTTTAATTTGTTCTCTTTCTCTCTCTTTAATTTATTGTATTTTTTTTATTTCCTCGATGTTAAATATCATTTATAAGTGCATAACTTACTTATATGATTGATTATGACTTATTTAAATAGTAGTTCAAGTTTCATTGATTAGTTCTAAGTATTTATTTAAGTTTTCATTGCTTCCATCATTTTTATCCAAATATTCGTCGACATCGATATATCCATAAATTTGAAGCTTGATATTTCTTTCGACATCGACTTTTAACTCCTTTGAAACTAACCAAAACCTATCTAAACTGTCCTTGAGTGTCTACATCTACCTCATGTTCAAATGGATCCTCAATTATAATGTGTCGAATTTGATTATGATTTGGGTCAAGAATCGAATCAGTTGTTCCCCTATCAAATCAATAATTTATATAAATTAATAATTATTATGTTACTTATTATCATCTATGAAATATGAATATTTTTAAGGGGCAATTACTCAAATAGCATATTTTAACTAACTATTTACCCAAATATTTGAACTTTTATAATATTACCCATATAGCATATTTTAGCTAAATAATGAAGGCCCAAGCCTCAAATTATATTGAGTCAAAATGACCATTAAGCCCATAGCATTAATTGTAATAATCGAAAATCATTTCCCTTCACTTCCAAAGATCAATCTGATTTTCTCTTCTCTGAATATTCTTCATTTTCTCGAACATTCTTCATTTTCTTTTTCCTCTCAAGCAAATCAAATGATCTGATAATAAAGCGCAAATGGAATAAATCGAACATGAAGAACGATCTTTTGCAAAAAAAAAAAACCTGAAGAACGATCTGATAACGTTCTTCATTTTCAACGGAATAAATCGATCCTCTTCTCTATCAATGGAATCAACTTTTTGGTCCACCAAGATTTTGTTCTCTCTGAAATAATTTGCTTGATATTCTCTGAAATTCCAAGACGAATCGATTGCTTAAATTTTTGAAAAGGGAAAAATTAAAGGTAAGAAAACAGATTTTGTTCTCTCTTTAATAATTTGCTGGATCTTAGCATGAATTAACAAAAAAAATCATGAGAATGATTATAATGAATGTCATTGTCTCTGAAATAATTATAGTTTTATGTTGATAATTTCATTTTCAACATAGGTAAATTTAGATTTCCCTTTTCCCTCTTTTTGTCCTCTTTCTCAAAATTATGTTAATGAGATTTGAAGAATTTGGAAAAGTTTATTTTTGTAAGTTTATATAATGAAATTTAAACTTATTCATACGGTTTTACTAAGTTTATATCATGAAAATTTTGTTTTGTACTATTGCAATGTTTGTCAAGTTCATATAATTTCCTAAAAACCTAAATCATAAAGAATATTATGCGAGCCTTTTGTGTTTTTTCTTGGGTAATTTTTGTTCAATAATTTTTTGAACACAAATACAAATTTATTTTTGTTTGGTTTTTAAGGGTTTACTTTTGTTATTTTATGTCAATAAATTATTGAATTAAACCAAAAAACATATTTTTTTGAGTTTCTTGTGTTTTTTTCTTGAGTTATTATAGTTCAATAATTTATTGCACTAAGATACGAATGTGTTTTTATTTAGTTTTGAAGATATTACCATTTATTATTTTAGTTCAATAAATTATTGAACTAAATCAAAACGCATATTCCTTGAGTTTCTTGTGTTTATTCATAAGTTATTATAGTTCAATAATTTAGTGAACTAAAAATTCAAATGTGTTTTTATGTAGTTTTGAAAGATTTACCTTTTATTATTTTTGTTCAATAAATTATTGAACTAAAATAAAATAAAAAAACATATTTTTTGAGTTTCTTGTGTTTTTTCATAAGTTATTATAGTTCAATAATTTAATGAATTAAATTCAAATGAGTTTTTGTTTCGTTTTGAAGGATTTACCTTTTATTATTTTAATTTAATAAATTATTGAACTAAAACAAGAGCATATTTTTCAGATATTATATTTAAATAATTAATTGAACTAAAACAATATGTTCACTCACGATAAAACGGTTAAATGTTGATAGCTATTTTTTGGTGAAATAGAATAACACAATGTATTTACTATTCATGATAAAACTGTTAGGATCTAAGGCAACCCTAGAGGGAGGGTGAATAGGGTTTATTAAAAATTTATAAAACTTTTTCAATCAATTCAAAAATTAAGATTAACAAAATAATTGGACTTTTTAATCTCAACCAATATAAATGAAATTTACACTAAATTTCTTTTTAGCTAAGTAAGCAAAGATGATATGATGATAGAAAGTATTTTATCACAATTAATTTCTAACCATTTAATTATGCTTGGATAAATTATAGAAATGAATATATAAAGCAATAATTAAAGAGTAAGGGTTAGAGAAAGTGACACCAATATTTATAGTGGTTCGGCCAAAAATGCGGCCTAGTCCACTCCCCGAGCGCCTCTCAGGAATTTGTATTCACTTTTTGCGGGAGCAAATGCAACCCAATCCTTTTTACGGGATCAAGATCAAACCCGAACAATGACCCTTTCCACGGAGCAAGGACAATCGATATCTATCACTCTTTTTACTAAGGTTTAAGAATTAAACCTTTTACAATGATAAATCCTCACAAAGGATAAATATTACAATAAGTTTGCTCACAATAAGAGATAAAACTCTCAATAAAATAGCCCTTAAGGATGGCTAGAAATACACAAATTTTGCTCACAAGAATGCTCACAAAGAGATTAAAGAAGAGTTTTAGCAATGAGAAGATAGCTTGTAATTTTCGTTGGTGTAAAATCTGTCATTTTCGAGCTCCTTTTATAGGTAAAAAAAAAGTTACTATTTCATCCACCTTCATCCACCTTCTTAATTATTCTTGACTTTAATGGTGTGAATTGAGGAAGAAGAAGGCTCCATTGATGACAAAAAGAAGGTAGAGAATTGCCATTTTCGGTGCTGAAGAAATCCAGAAATGAAGTTGAAGGAGAAGGGCGTGAAATGACCTTTGTACCCTTTAATTCTTTAAGGAAATTCAAATCAATGAAGGGCATTATTGTAATCAACCAAATGGTGTATTAAATGCTTCAGAATAAGTCAATGGAGAAGGCCACGTGTCAAAGCGTCATTGGTTGTAGCATTTCTGATATTGAAATTAATAATAATAATATTATTAATAAAAATCCGGGCAGCAGGGGCAAATTGGGCAGCAGACCGTTGTGAAGGATATTTGAAATTCGGTCAGCAAAGTCAAATAATATAGGTCAGGACATGGGAGGCATTAACCAAAAGCTGAGGGGCAAATAGGACATTTCGCGTGCATCAGAAAAGCAAAACAGCTGTATTGGGAAAACAGCGCGCCACGTGTCAGCCAGAGAGAGGAGGAGAGCTGCAAGTGGGGAACAGGTGGGACCCACACCGTCAGTGAGCAGCAGGCGCGTCTGGAATTGAGGGCACGCGCGGCTACGTGTCAAAACGGGGAGCGTTGGATGGCGAAATAAACGCTGAGATTGAATCTGAATTTCCTTTTTCTTTTTCCATTTTTTTTATTTCTGAAATTATATATATATATATATATAATGAAAATTCTGGAGCGTCGGATGAGCACTTAGGACAATCGGACGGCTGTAATAAAATCTGAGATTTTTCTTTTTCTTTAATTCAAAATTGCCAAATAATCTGGGCCTTTAATCTCAGCTACCATCTGATTTGACGGCTGGTACTTTGAGCGCAAATTAAATATAATGAGCTTGCCATATACAATCAGGATGAAATAATTAATTTAATTCCAATCTTCTAAAATTAATATCTTGCTCGTTTGAAGTCCGATTGAGTCGATTCCAATTGCGTTGGATTCGTTATAATTTTCTCTACACAGTGGACTATCAAAACATAGAAAATTGATTAGTAACAAAAACACATTTGTTATCATCAAAATAAGAAATAAGATTAATTGGTTTAGAAAGTCAACAATCTCCCCCTTTTTTATGATGACAAACCATAATGGAAAATGAGAGAGTAAGAGTATAAGTATTCAAGAGATGTTCAATATAGTATATGAAATACTCCCCCTAAATAGGTTCTTCCCCTTAAAAGTATTTTTAATTTAAGCACAAGAGAAGTGTCATTTTCCGTGTCAATTTTCTCCCCCTTTTGGAGTCAATCAAAAAGATTATAAACATTCAATAAGCAAATTTAATTCCAAAAAGTTTCATCAAAATAAGATTTGAATTTGAATTTCTAAACTTCCCCTAAATAATTGCATAAAATTCAAATTATTTAGAAGTATCATACCTTAAAATTCCAAGAGCAAGCCTATTTTTGCAAAAGCTTTCTTCATTTAAAGGCTTGGTGAAAATATCCGCAAATTGATCACAAGAGTTAACAAAATTGAGAATAATAGATCCATTTTGCACATGTTCTCTTATGAAGTGATGTCTAATATCAATATGCTTTGTTCTAGAATGATGTATTGGATTTTTAGTTTAGTTAATAGCACTTGAGTTGTCACAAAGAATGGGAACTTTATCAAAAGTTAAACCATATTCACATAAAGTTTGTTTCATCCATAGAATTTGTGCACAACAACTAGCAACGGCTATATATTCTGCTTCGGTAGTAGATAAAGCTACGGAGTTTTGCTTTTTACTAAACCATGAAACTAATGACTACCGAGAAATTGACAAGTGCCACTAGTACTTTTTCTATCAAGTAAACTTCCGGCATAATCGGCATCGGAATATCCAATTAAATTAAATTCAACATTTCTAGGATACCATAAGCCTAAATTATATGTTCCAAGCAAATATTTAAATATTCTTTTTACGGCATGCAAGTGTGATTCTTTAGGACAAGATTGAAATATAGCACATAAACAAACACTAAACATAATATCGGGTCTACTTGCCGTTAAATAAAGTAAAGAACCAATCATACCGCTATAGGATTTGACATCAACATTTTTACCTTTTTCATCTTTGTCAAGCTTTGTTGTTGTACTCATAGGAGTTTTTGCAATTTTTCCTTCATTAAGCTTGAATCTTTTCAATAATTCCTTTGTGTATTTTTCTTGATTTATGAATATTCCATCTTTGAGTTGTTTGATTTGAAGTCCAAGAAAGAAACTAAGTTCTCCCATCATGCTCATTTCAAACTCATTATGCATAATTTAACCATTTAGAAAAGCACTTTTCACATGATTTGGAAATTCAAAGTTTTCAAAACCGGGAGGTTGATCAACATAAACTTCTTCCATAATATAACCATTTAGAAAAGCACTTTTCACATCCATTTGATATAAAATGAAATTTTTATGAGAAGCAAAAGCAAGTAACATTCGAATTGCTTCTAATCTAGCAACTGGTGCAAAAGTTTCATCATAATCAATTCCTTCTTCTTGACAATAACCTTTTGCAACTAATCTAGCTTTATTCCTAATAATATTTCCATTTTCATCAAGTTTATTTCTAAAAACCCATTTAGTACCAATAATAGAATTATTTTGAGGTCTAGGGACTAATTCCCAAACTTTATTTCTTTCAAATTGATTTAATTCTTCTTGCATAGCAAATAACCAAGATTCATCAAATTGAGCATCTTCAAAACTTTTTGGTTCAATTTGAGAAACAAACGCAAGATTATTAAACATATTAAGAGAGGAACGAGTTCTTACACCTTGAGTTGGATCACCAATAATTAAATCGGTTGGATGGTGTGTAGCATATCTCCATTCCTTAGGTAAACATTGTGAAGCACTTTCATCCAATCTTTCATTTGCATTTTCAATTTGCTCACTTGAAGTAGCTTCAATGCTTTTATCACTAATTTGCAAATTATCAAGATTCTTTTCTAAAACATTAGTATCAAGAGAATCATTAATAATATTAACATCACCATGAAGAGATTCATCAAATACTATATGCATGGATTCCTCAATAACTAAAGTTCTTTTGTTAAAAACTCTATAAGCTTTACTAGTTGAGGAATAGCCAAGGAAAATACCAATATCGGTTTTAGAATCAAATTTACCAAGATTTTCCTTATTATTTAGAATAAAACATTTGCAACCAAAAACTTTAAAATAACTTACAATAGGGCTTTTTCCATTCCATAATTCATAGGGAGTTTTATCCAAAAATTTTCTTATCAAAACTCTATTTAAAACATAACAAGCGGTGTTTACAGCTTCTGCCCAAAAATATTTAGGAAGACCATATTCATTTAACATAGATCTAGCTAATTCTTGCAAAGAGCGATTTTTCCGTTCAACTACACCGTTTTGTTGAGGAGTTCTAGGAGAGGAGAAATTATGAGTATAACCATTTTCATTACAAAAATTTTCAAAAGCAATATTTTCAAATTCTCCACCATGATCACTTCTTATTTGAGAAATAAAAAATCCTTTTTCATTTTGAACTCTTTTTGTAAAGTTAATAAACTTTTTCAAAGCTTCATCTTTATGTTTTAAAAACAAAACCCATGTAAAACGAGAATAATCATCAACAATTACAAAAGCATAATAACTTCCTCCAAAACTAGAAGTTCTAGAAGGGCCAAATAAATCCATGTGTAAAAGTTGTAAGGGTCTAGTGGTAGAAATATCATTTTTAGATTTAAAAGAAGATTTTATTTGTTTACCCATTTGACAAGCATCACAAATTTTATCTTTTTCAAATTTTAATTTGGGCAAACCTCTTACCAAACACTTTTTAGAAATATTTGAAATTAATTTCATGCTTGTGTGACCTAATCTTCTATGCCATAACCAAGAATCATCATTTAAAACGGATAGGCATTTTTCATTTAAAGAGCATGCATTTATATCAATAGTGTAAACATTTGCATCTCTATTTCCAACAAATAAAACTTTGTTATCACACACATCTTTTATAAAACAATGCTTTTTGTTAAATGATACTTCATAACCTTTATCACACAATTGACTAATGCTTAATAAATCATGTTTAAGACCATCAACTAATAAAACATTTTCTATTAAAGAAGAGGAATCGTTACCGACACTTCCTTTACCAATGATCTTTCCTTTCTTGTTATCACCGAAAGTTACTAGTCCACCTTCTTTCTTGGTAAGTATGGAGAACTTGGAATGATCACCTGTCATGTGTCTTGAGCATCCACTATCCAAGTACCACTTGTTCTTCTTTGATATTTTCGAACATTCCTACAAAGAATAGAAATTCATGTTTGATCTTTTGGTACCCATACTTGTATATCGGTTAGCATTTTCATATTTTGGAATCCAAATTTTCTTTATTTTCAAAACATTTGATCTTGAAATATTTGAACCACTATATTTATGAAAATGACATGAATAAGCTTTATGTCCATAATTTCCACAAGAAAAGCAAATAACATCATGCAATGATGGATCTTTTACAAAGAATCTATGCACATGCTTTTTCTTAAAATTATTTTGGAACTTTGATTTATGATATGTGTTCCTCTTAGAATGTGTAGTATGACTATTTTTCAATTTAAAACATTTTGGTCTAATATGACCTTTCATACCACAATAATGACAAGTAGGTACAAACTTTGATTTAGGAAAATCAACTTTAACATTTTTAGCACTTTGTACCATACATGTAACATTAGCCTTTTTATCCTTATGCACAAAAGATTTAGCATTTTCAAGTTTAGGCATAGTAGGCAATTTATCATTTTTCATGCAAGGGGTTTCTTTAACAAAAATGGATTTAGAAGATGAAGGAGTAGAAATTTCATCCATATACCCAATACCCTTTTTCTCTTTGTTAGGTTTACCCATATTAATCATTTTATCAAGAGTTTGAGCTCCAATGGTAAACTTCTTAATATTCTCATTGGCTTCATCAAGTTGTTTCAAAAGATTAGATTCTTTTTCTCTAATAACAACAATAAGTTCATTCTTTTCAAAAATATCATGTTCAAGAAATTTAATTTTATCAAGTAAACTATTCTTTTCTTCACATGAAACTTGAATTTGATTACTAGATGCATTTTCCAAAGAATCAACTTTTTCAATTAAGGATTTATTTTCATTTGACAAATCTACATGTTTCTTTGAAAGCACACCATACTTTTTTGTAACGTCCCGTTATTTTGAAGTGAATTTTATTTATTTATTTATTTAATGTTATTTATTTATTTATTTATTTCAATTTAAGTATTTAGTTTAATTATTATTTTGTAATTTCGATTTTAGTAGTTAATTTCGACCGAAATTCGTTTTAATGCTCTAAATTCGTTTCGGTGACATTAATAATTATTAAAAGGCCAATTAATAATTATTAATCACCTTTAGATTTATTTAAAAGCATCCGGTTTCGATTTAGAAGTCAAAAGTCATAAAAGGACGCAACCGTCATTTCCAATTTCTTAAAATATCTAAAATTACTATTCATTTATCTTTAAATATCACCAAAGTTGACAAAAAAATCAATTTTCTCTTCTTCTTCTTTTCCTCTTGGCCGTGAGCCACATCCACCATGGATGAGAAATTCTTTTCTTCGTTTCTCATTCGTTTCTCGAAGGATCGTTGTGTTTTCTGGTTGCGTTGGAATGGTAGGGACGAGGGCTACCTATCCAACCTAGCTTTTCGAAGTTTCTCGTTCCCTAAGGGAAGTCCCAAAAAGTAAGTTTTCAAAACTTTTTAGGTGGTTTTGTTCGTTTTTTATTATAAATGAGATTTGAAGTTGAAATCATGAATTTCTATCATGAAAAATGACGATTTTGAGCCCGGATTTTCGAAAAACACTATTCACCCGAGACACTATTCATCCAAAATCACTATTCACCCGAAATTGCACATTTGTTCGCATATTAGTTATGAATTGTAATATGTTGTACAATCGGTGAATTGTAGGTGCAATTGCTCGGTGGTTGTTTCGTGGAAATTGGAGATTGGAATTATTTGGCTAAGGTGAGAATAGTTAGAATTTAAAGTATCTATAGAAAGAAAATGAGTGTGAAGGTTTGTAAAGTTTGAAATTAAGAATAGAATCCGAATCTAAGATTAGAGGGTTGTGAGTTAGTGCCCTTAGGATTAGAAGTTGATCCTTTAAGTGAGAACTTAGAAGTTCTCGAGAAAGACTTTGAATCTTAGAAGATTCTAGGTTAGGTTCGATTCGAAACTAAGATTGGATTATTGGAAGTTAAAAGGATTCAACTTGTATTTGGAACGATTAATTAAACCTCGGATTTTTGGAAGTTTAGGATCCTGTAAGGTATAGGTTAATCGTTTTAGTAATGATTCTACTTTTATTATTGATACCGGAGTTCGATCGACATATCGTTCGTCCGAGATGCTTATCTACTTTTATCTTATGTCATTTACATTTTGTCCTTTACTTTACACCTTTACTTTATGCTTGCTTACGATTACTTTAATTCCGCATTTTACTTATTTACTTTACAAGGTATGGAAGCATATGCATATCATTTTGCACCATACCATTATCGTATCATTCATGAAAAAGAAACGAAAGTGAGAGAGAAAGTAAATGAAAAGAGAAAATAAGTGAAAGAGAAAAGAAAGTGAAAAGAAACGAAAGTGAAAAGAAAGAAAAGTGAATGAGAAAAGAAGGAAGATTGATGAACCCTATGTGGAGTTCACATCACCTTCAGAGAAAAGAAAGAATGTGAAAGAAAAGAAGTTAAATGGTAACCTACGGGCCCTCGCATTACTTCTTCATGCATAGGGAGTTGAATGGTAACCTACGGGCCATACGCATTACTTCCTCATGCATAAGGTTGAATGGTATCCTACGGGATGTACTCATTACCTTCATTCACGCATAAAAAGGGCAAATGCGAAATCCTACGGGATGCTCTCATGCATTCATGTTTATGATTGATGTAAGAGAGAATTGAGAAGTTGTATGTTGTGTAAAGTGTGTTTACTTTACTTATTTACGTTCTAATAATGTTAATGGATGAGTATTGGCTACGATTACTAGCAATATCATCCCTTGGAAAGTATAAAATGAATTTACCTAGAGTTTGGATGACTTTAGGAGTTAATTTTGTTATACTTTGGAAAATATGGAATAGAATTACCTAGACTTTGGTGAATTCTAGGAAAGAAAGTGTCGGATTTATTTGGACACAAATCGGAATACGAGTTTGAGGTCTATCCTTACTTTTTATTCTTATTATTCTCACTGGGCTTAAGTTGTTAGCTCATGATATTACAAACATTTCAGGTAATGTTTGGGATCGTGGAAGAGGAGCTGGTGCGCGCTTGATCGAGAGGATGATGATGATCGAGATGGACTATGTCTTATGTAAAATCCATGTACATGGTTTTGTGAAATTTATATCATTTTGATGATTTGTACTTTGTAATTAGTTCATAAGAGCTTATTGTCGTTGATTTATGATTATAATCATTTTGAACTCCTGAATAGGAACTTAATGTTCCTTGTGTATTTTAGATTTTGAAATCAAGATGTAAACAGGTTTTTGGCCAGCAAATTTTCAAACATAACCACGCCAAATTTTCTTAAAATAAAAGACTTCCGCTGTTTTCTCTGATTTAAATTATTTAAAAGTGACGGGTCGTCACATTTTTAGTAATTTTTTCAAAGCTTTGTTGCATGCATTCAAATTCATTTAATAATTCAATGTAAGAAGAAGAGTTAAGATGTACCTCATTTTCATCTTCTTCATCATTGTCACTATGTGCCATAAAGCACATATTTGCAACTTCTTCCTCTTTTTCATTTTCACTTTCATCACTATCATCCCATGTAGCTTTCATAGCTTTCTTTAATTTCTTGGATGATTTGAGAAGAGGACAATCGGTCCTAATGTGACCGGGCTTCTTGCATTCATAACAAATTATTTCATCTTTCTTGCTCTTTTCACCATTTGATTCTTTTTGATTGGTGAAATTCTTTTTGAATTGCTTCTTCTTCTTTAAGAAGCTTTTGAATCTTCTTGAAAGATAAGCCATATCTTCATCATCGATACTTTCATCATTTTCGGAATCTTCGTCGAAAAATGTTGACTTGAGAGCAATGCTTCTTTCTTTCTTCTTTTTATCATCTTCCATGTTTTTCTTGATTTTGATCTCATGAGTCATAAGAGATCCAATTAGTTCGTCCATGGAGAGAGTTTTCAAATCTTTGGCTTCTTGGATGGCGGTGACTTTTGGTTCCCATTGCTTTGGTAGAGCCCAAAGAATTTTCTTCACCTTTTCAATGTTAGAATAAGACTTTCCAAGACCTTCCAAAGAATTCACAATGTTAGTAAATCTAATGAACATATCCGAAATTGACTCATTATCATCAATTTTAAATAATTCATAACTGTGTACTAACATGTCAATTTTAGTTTCTTTGACTTGATCGGTTCCCTCATGAGTGATTTCACGTTTATGCCAAATTTCCTTAGCGGTTTTACAAATAGAAACTCTATTGTATTCAATTTCATTCAAGGCACAAAATAAGCAATTTATAGCTTTAGCATTCAAACCATATGCTTTCTTTTCTTCTTTAGACCACTCGGCCATTGGCATAGGGGAACTAATATTTTCAACAATTTTAATAGGTTGATTAAAACCTTGCTCAATAATATCCCATAATTCGACATCAATAGATATTAAGAAAAATTGCATTCTATTCTTCCAATAACTATAATTTGAACCATTAAAATAAGGAGGCTTATTAATTGATTGACTATCACCAAAAGGATTAAAATTATGTGTTGTCATAGCTCAAGCAATTAAGCTTTTTAAAACAAATTTTCAATAAAAATTTTGAGCACCTTGCTCTGATACCAATTGTTAGGATCTAAGGCAACCCTAGAGGGGGGTGAATAGGGTTTATTAAAAATTTATAAAACTTTTTCAATCAATTCAAAAATTAAGATTAACAAAATAATTGGACTTTTTAATCTCAACCAATATAAATGAAATTTACACTAAATTTCTTTTTAGCTAAGTAAGCAAAGATGATATGATGATAGAAAGTATTTTAACACAATTAATTTCTAACCATTTAATTATGCTTGGATAAATTATAGAAATGAATATATAAAGCAATAATTAAAGAGTAAGGGTTAGAGAAAGTGACACCAATATTTATAGTGGTTCGGCCAAAAATACGGCCTAGTCCACTCCCCGAGCGCCTCTCGGGAATTTGTATTCACTTTTTGCGGGAGCAAGTGCAACCCAATCCTTTTTGCGGGATCAAGATCAAACCCGAACAATGACCCTTTCCACGGAGCAAGGACAACCGATATCTATCACTCTTTTTACTAAGGTTTAAGAATTAAACCTTTTACAATGATAAATCCTCACAAAGGATAAATATTACAATAATTTTGCTCACAATAAGAGATAAAACTCTCAATAAAATAGCCCTTAAGGATGGCTAGAAATACACAAATTTTGCTCACAAGAATGCTCACAAAGAGATTAAAGAAGAGCTTTAGCAATGAGAAGATAGCTTGTAATTTTCGTTGGTGTAAAATCTGTCATTTTCGAGCTCCTTTTATAGGTAAAAAAAAAGTTACTATTTCATCCACCTTCTTAATTATTCTTGACTTTAATGGTGTGAATTGAGGAAGAAGAAGGCTCCATTGATGACAAAAAGAAGGTAGATAATTGCCATTTTTGGTGCTGAAGAAATCCAGATATGAAGTTGAAGGAGAAGGGCGTGAAATGACGTTTGTACCCTTTAATTCCTTAAGGAAATTCAAATCAGTGAAGGGCATTATTGTAATCAACCAAATGGTGTATTAAATGCTTCAGAATAAGTCAATGGAGAAGGCCACGTGTCAAAGCGTCATTGGTTGTAGCATTTCTGATATTGAAATTAATAATAATAATATTATTAATAAAAATCCGGGCAGCAGGGGCAAATTGGGCAGCAGGCCATTGTGAAGGATATTTGAAATTCGGTCAGCAAAGTCAAATAATATAGGTCAGGACATGGGAGGCATTAACCAAAAGCTGAGGGGCAAATAGGACATTTCGCGTGCATCAGAAAAGCAAAACAGCTGCATTGGGAAAACAGCGTGCCACGTGTCAGCCAGAGAGAGGAGGAGAGCTGCAAGTGGGGAACAGGTGGGACCCACACCGTCAGCGAGCAGCAGGCTCGTCTGGAATTGAGGGCATGTGCGGTTACGTGGCAAAACAGGGAGCGTTGGATGGCGAAATCAATGGCTGAGATTGAATATGAATTTCCTTTTTCTTTTTCCATTTTTTTTATTTCCGAAATTATATATATATATAATGAAAATTCTGGAGTGTCGGATGAGCACTTAGGACAATCGGACGGCTGTAATAAAATCTGAGATTTTTCTTTTTCTTTAATTCAAAATTGCCAAATAATCTGGGCCTTTAATCTCAGCTACCATCTGATCTAACGGCTGGTACTTTGAGCGCAAATTAAATATAATGAGCTTGCCATATACGATCAGGATGAAATAATTAATTTAATTCCAATCTTCTAAAATTAATATCTTGCTCGTTTGAAGTCCGATTGAGTCGATTCCAATTGCGTTGGATTCGTTATAATTTTCTCTACACAGTGGACTATCAAAACATAGAAAATTTATTAGTAACAAAAACACGTTTGTTATCATCAAAATAAGAAATAAGATTAATTGGCTTAGAAAGTCAACAAAAACTATTAGTGTATATAGCTAATGATGTTTTATTTCAATATTTAATTGTACTAAAACAAAGTGTGTTATAAATTTAGCTAATTTTATCAACTTTATTTTGTTATACATTTTACTTCAATAATTAATTGAATTAAAGTAGATTATTAATTTGCATGTTTACATATGTCACTGCTTTATTAATTTGCATGTACAATAAATTATTGAACTAAAGTTGGTTATCTATTTTCAAATGACTTTTTTTTGCTCAACTTATTAAGATGGAGAATTCTAGTAGAAGAAGAAGATGTAATGAAGATGTGGCAATAGTTGTGCACAACAAAGGGGTTGTGATTGGAAAACATGACTTAAAACAAGACATTGTAAGTATTGTAAAAATACATATTTCTCTATGCAAATCAATAACTTATGTGATAGGTGAGATATCAATAGCCATTGAAACAATGATGATAAATTATGATTTAATAAGTATGACTGGTGTAAAGCTATTAGGAAACATATTGTAATTACAAAAAGTGTAGCCTTTTCTCTCTTATTTTTTTATTGATTATCTTTTGTCCAAGTTGCTAATAGTTCAATAATTCATTGAACTGTTTTTGTCCACTGTTGAATTGAAATTATCAAGTTGTCTCTACATATAACCAAGACATTTTTACTAGGCTAGGATTAATACTAGCAAAGGAAGAAGAGATGCAAAATGAGCTATTAGTATAATAAAATAACAGAGGACAAGATAGGCATGTGATTAGTGTGTGAAAATAGACTTAAAATGTGCTTAATTGTAAAATAAATTAATTTAATATTTAATATTTTCATTGATTTAATTGAATATTTTGAAATATGAAGATATTAGATTTTAATTTGATTTATTAACTTTTGTAGGTAAAATAATGTTTTTGGTGCAAGTTGGAATTAAATTGGAGAAGAAAATCAAAAGAAAAGCAAGGAAAAAGGCTTTATTATTCAGAAATTCCAGCTTCGACACGTGGCGCGCCTCAATTGGTCTTCGATTCAAGCTCGTGTACCGCGAAGCATAGGATCAGACACCCTCCTCCATTCAAAGCTTGACATGTGTCGCTTCAGAAAATAAATAAAAAAAGAAAGAAAAAAATGAAGCAGCCTCTCCTGTGTTGACACGTGGCATCTTATTTTCAATTCATAATTAACTGACGCGTGGGCCCCACTGATTATTCCCTCATATTTCAAATTCCCATAACCTCCATTCTCTCTCCCTCATTTACTCCTAATTGCATTTAACTCCCAATTTATTTTCTTATTTAATTTTCAGTTTTTATATTTAATTTTAGGAGTTACTTTTTGGTCCCCAAACTTGTATAAATAGGACCTCTAGCACTCCGAATTTCACACCTCTCTTCTTCCCATTTTTCTTTACAATTTTAGTTTTTCTCTTTATTTTTCTCTCTAATTTTTGCTAACATTTTCATACTTTCTTTTTAGAATTTGTGAAAATGTTTTGCAAATTAGGCTAAGTTTATTTTGGTTAAGTTTAAGATGAATTTTATGTAATGCATTTTTATTTAGAGTTTTGATTCAACTTTGTTCAAGTAATTTTTAATTTTAAGTAATTTCAATTTCTCCATCTTTTTCCTAATTTCTTTGTTAATATTATTGTAGTGTTCAATTTCATATAAATCTAGTCATGCTCTTTTTATGTGGGATTTTTACAATATAATTTTATTGATGATTTCTTTATTTTATAAAAAATCTTTTACTGCATTATGACTTGTTATATTGTCGATCTTGGATTTTTATAAAATAAATAACATGTTTTTAATTTGAGAAATTGTTTTACTTAAATACATTTGAAAATAATTTTGTACTTTAATTCTAAATTTTCCGATTGATTATTTGGGATGTGAAATTTTCAATTGAGTTATATGAATCAAAATTCTATTTAAATTTGTAAAACATAAAAGGATTCTTACACTTAACCAATTCCATTATTCATTTATTTTTATCATTAATTTTCACAAAATCCAAAACCAAAATTCTCAACCCTTCTCTCTTTTTTCTAAATTTCTTCTACTTAAATTCTTGTTTGATCATCACCTCTCCGTGGACACGACCGCCCAATCTACACTACAACGACCGCTTAGCGTTTGCACATTTTGGGCGTAATCAGCATGACTGTGTTCTTTGAATTCATTGTTTAGAATAATACTTAGCATGAAGATGAATAATTGAATATGATTCATGCTTTGATGTGTGAAGGAGTGGTTCAACGTTTGGTCCATTCACTTGCCCTTAAAATTGAGGCCTCACCTAGTATGGAGTTTTCTATATCAGTCAGTTTATATTTCAATGCAATGATTGTGGGTGGGTTGTGACAGCAAAAGGATAATGAATTATACTACAAACTATTTACTTTTTTTTGTCACAAATAAAATTGAAAAAAATAAATAAAAAGTTGTCAATTGCTTAGTAATTTGGATTAACAATTACTTCCTTGGTGTATTTCAGGAACAAAAAGAAGTTGTCTTAAAAAAGACAACATCACAGTGGCCAAACATTGAGAATGTGGAGAAGAGTAAAATAACAAGAACATATGTTCGGAAAGAAAAAAGACGAGAACAAATTCTCCCCACAGAAAGAAAAAGAGATATCAAGCCAAATCTCTCACACCTACCGCACTTGAACTGTCTTAGAATGTATATTACTTTAGTTTTGTAGGATTTATCTTTAGTTAATATAGTTCAATAAATTATTGAACTAAAACATAATGCATATTCGACAATTTTGTAAAGTTTACCTTCAGTCATTTTAGTTCAATAAATTATTGACTAAAGAATAATGCATATTTCATAGTTTTTAAGTTACTAGTGTAGTTCAATAATTATTGAATTGATACAAAATGCATATTTCTTAAGTTTTCCTTCAATTATTTTAGTTCAATAAATTATTGAACAAAAAAAAAGAATGCATATTTCTTTAGTTTTGTAGGATTTACCTTTAGTTAATGTAGTTCAATAAATTATTGAACTAAAACATAATGCATATTCATCACTTTTGTAAGTTTTACCTTCAGTCATTTGAATTCAATAAATTATTGAACTAAAAAATAATGCATATTTCTTGATTTTCTTGAGTTTTCCTTCAGTTATTTTAGTTCAATAATTTATTGAACTAAAATAGAATGTATATTTCTTAATTTTGTAGGAATTACCTTCAGTTATTTATTAATTGAACTAAAATATAATGCATATTTCATCAATTTGTTATGGTCAAAAATCAAGAAAAAGAAAAAAAACAATAAAAGTATTTAACTAAGACATCAAGATATCTCATATCTACACGTGCGCCTGTTATGACCAAATCTCCCACACGTACCACACTTGTCTTAGAAATGTATATTTCTTTAGTTTTGAAGGATTTACCTTCAGTTAATGTAGTTCAATAAATTATTGAACTAAAACATAATGCATATTCGATAGTTTTGTAGGGACAATAAATTATTGAACTAAAAAATAGTGCATATTTCATAGTTTTTAAGTTACTAATGTAGTACAATGAATTATTGAACTAATACAAAATGCATATTTCTCGAGTTTCTTGAGTTTTCCTTCAGTTATTTTAGTTCAATAAATTAATGAACAAAAATAGAAAGTATATTTCTTTAGTTTTATAGGATTTACTTTCAGTTAATGTAGTTCAATAAATTATTAAACTAAATATAATGCATATTCATCAGTTTTGTAAGGTTTACCTTCAATCATTCTAGTTCAATAAATTATTGAACTAAAAAAATAATACATATTTCTTGCGTTCCTTGAGTTTTCCTTCAGTTATTATAGTTCAATAAACTATTGAACTAAAATATAATATATATTTCTTAATTATTAGGATTTACCTTCAGTTATTTTAGTTCAATAAATTATTGAACTAAAACATAATGCATATTTCATCAGTTTGTCATGACCAAAAGTCAAGAAAAAGAAAAAAAACAATAAAAGTATTTAACTAAGGCATCAAGGTTTCCCATATCTACACGTGCGCTTGTTATGGCCAAATCTCCCACACCTACCACACTTGAACTTTGTCTTTGTAGGATTTGCCTTCAGTTAATGTAATTCAATAAATTATTTCATCTGTTTTGTAGGGTTTACCTTCAGTCATTGTAGTTCAATAAATTATTGAACTAAAAAAATAGTGCATATTTCATAGTTTTTAAGTTTATTTATGTAGTACAAGAAATTATTGAACTAAAAATGTGTATGGCAATATATATTTTCTTTTAATTACTTGATGGTGTGCCTGGTTTTGAATGAAAGTCAATATATGATAGTGAAGAGTTATGAAAATTAATAAAATGTGATTTGGGATGGTGTAATAAATGTTGTAGAGAACCAAAGAATTAAAACCAAAATTAAAAATCATTATTAATCATACACAGAAACTCAAGAAAAAGATAAACATTGATAATTTAAATCCATAAAAAAGCATACTGTTTTAGTTCAATAATATCTTAAAGTTAAACATTGGATGATTAAAAACACACCATTTTAATACACAAAAATTTAAACCTACTTGATAAATTGTAAACTAGATATAATAACATGTTAAAAAAATAGAAACCTTTCATTAAGAAAAATGAGGTCTAATACATCTAAAAACATCAAGAACAAAGAAAAACAATAAAAGTATTTAATTATTGAATTAAAAGACCACGAGTTTAGAGAAGAAAAAAAACAGAAAAACAAAAGCATTGTTTTAGTTCAATAAATTATTGAACTAAAACAAAGTTGTCTAATTAATAATAAAAAAAAATATTCAATTAGTTATTGAATTAATATACCACGAGTTTAGAGAAGAAACAAAAATATAAAAAGCAAAAGCATTGTTTTAGTTCAATAATTTATTGAACTAAAACAGTGAATCTAATTAAATATTGTTTTAGTTAATAAAAATGAGAAACAGAAAAGTAAAGAACAATAAAATATCAGGTGTTTTTACATAACATTAGTTTATTTTAAGAAAAAATTTTAGAGAGTAGGTACTGATCCTTAAAAGAATTTAAAATCCAACTGTTTATTTTAGTTCAATTAATTATTGAACTAAAACAGTGAGTCTAAAATAAACACTGTTTTAGTTCAATTAAATATTGAACTAAAACATAATAGTCTATTTAATAAAAAAAATGATTAAAAAAGTAGGTTCAATTAATTATTGAATTAAAAAGACCACAAGTTTAAAGAAGAAACAAAAACTAAAAAAACAAAAGCATTGTTTTAGGTCAATAGTATTTTGAACTTTCTGCTACCATAAAAATGAGGTCTAATACACTTATAAATATCAAGAACAAAAAAAAACATAAAAATGTATTAAACTAAGACATCAAGGTATCCCAAATCTACATGTGCGTTTGTTATGGCCAAATCTTCTACACCAACTGCACTTGAACAATGTCTTGGACTCATTTGCAGATGGAATTCTTTTCTTCTTTGGACGGCAGCAACACGCTTAACATTAGGAGGCAATACATCATTTGTTATATATAAATTGATCTATAATGCGTTGACAAAAATTTTAAAATTCGAAGTTGTCATCCACTAGAACACCATTCATATGATAATAAACATATGCATCCAAACCTTCATAATAAACAACAATAGCTATATTCACCATACTGAAAAAAGAAGTAAAAAAAAGAAAACAGATTAGTTTCAATTAATTTATTGAACTAAAAAAAGGTAAAAAAAAAACATTGTTTAGTTCAATAATTTATTGAACTAAAACCGTGAGTTGATTAAACATTGTTTTAGTTCAATTAATTATTGAACTAAAAAAGAATTATCAAATTAATTAAAAAAAAGCAGATTAAACAGGTAGGTTCAATAAATTATTAAATTAAGAAGACCACGAGTTTAGCGAAGAAACAAAAACTGAAAAAACAAAAGCATTGTTTTAGTGCAATAATTTATTGAACTAAATCAGAGAGTTGATTAAAGCATTGTTTTAGTTCAATTAATTATTGAACTAAAAATAAATTGTCAAATTAAATAAAAAAAACATATTAAACAAGTAGGTTCAACTAATTATTGAATTAAGAAGACCACGGGTTTAGAGAAAAAACAAAAACTGAAAAAACAAAAGCATTGTTTTAGTTCAATAATTTATTGAACTAAAAATAAATTGTCAAATTAATTATAAAAAGCAGATTAAACAAGTAGGTCAATTAATTATTGAATTGATAATTAGAAAGCTTTTGTTTTTACAAACTCAGTAGTTGGGTCCTATATTCTTAATTTGGGGCCTTAAAAATACTATTTTTGCAACCAGCACGTAAAGGGTCTGTTAGGAATAGCTTTAGTGGCATTAATCAACATCTTCTCTTTTGACCAACAAATGTGACATCCACCATCTAGTTGAAGTTTAAATGCACAATGCTACTAAAACATGGTACATAAATCAAAGAAAATAACTTAATTAGAACTTGAAACGAAAGGAATTGACATTTGAAATGGCATATAAAAGAATAACCAATAGATTTCTTTCCGTCTTACACACCACTTTTTATTTCGGCATTTTGAAGTTTGTACATTGTTCATACAATAGTGTGATGTGATGATCAAATCATTTCCATGAATGGTGTTGTGAGGAAGTTCAATGAAAAAAAGGCTTACTTCAATCAAAAATTCTCTCACCACTTGAGAAGAGCAAAAATACTACAGAACTAAGAATGCATAGCACCCTTGGTATAGAGAAAATTGCTCACCAACTTTCTGGACTGGAAAGATCTGAATTTATAGCCTTAGCAGCTTCAAGAAGTTTGCCGGTTAGATCAACCGGCAGACTGTTTAAAAACACACCATTTTATATAAAAAGAAACTAGAGAAAAAGATGAACATTGATCATTTAAATCCATATAAAAAGCAAACGAATATTGAAGTAAAACAATGGATGATTAAAAAAACACCATTTTACTACACACAATTTTAAACCTGCTTGATAATTGTAAACTAAATATAATAACATAATAAAAAAATAGAAACCTTTCGTAAAAAAAATGAGGTCTAATACATTTAAAAACATCCAGAACAAAGAAAAAAACCATAAAATATTGAACTAAGACATCAAGGTATCCCATATCTACATGTGCGTTTGTTATGGCCAAATCTCCTACACCGACCACACTTGAACTCTGTCTTAGACTCATTTGCATATGGTATTCTTTTCTTCTTTGGCCAAATCTCCTTCTTTGATCTAAAATACATTGACGAAAACAAGAAAATCTAAAAGTGTCATCCACTAAAACACCGTCCATATTATAATCAACATATGTATCCAAGCCTTCCCAACGCCCTCCATAATAAACAACAATAGCTATATTCACCATACTAGAAAAAAAAGAAAAAAACTAATTAGGTTCAATTAATTATTGAATTAAAAAGACCACGAGTAAAGAGAAGAAAAAAAACAGAAAAACCAAAAGCATTGTTTTAGTTCAATAATTTATTAAACTAAAACAGTGAGTCTAATTAAATACTGTTTTAGTTCAAATTGAACTAAAACAAAGTTGTCTAATTAATAAGAAAAGTAGATAGTTAAAGTAAAAAACAAACAAACAAACAAACAAGTGTTTATACAAAAAAAAAAGGTAAAAAAACAAAACACATAATTGAACTAAAACAAAGTAAACCAAAAACACAATCTGTTCAATAAATTATTGAACTAAAGCAATGTGGTCTACTTAATTATTGGAAAAAAAAAAGACTAGGGGTATAGAGAAGAAAAAGAAAAAGTAAAACATAAACATTGTTTCAGAACAATTAATTATTGAACTACTAAAAAAATAAATATATAAACAAAAAAATTATTTAGACCAAATAGAATAAAAAGCGTGAGCGTTAATTGAAACAGTAAAAAAAACTGATTAGGTTCAATTAGTTATTGAATTAAAAAGACCACGAGTATAGAGAAGAAAAAAACAGAAAAAACAAAAGCATTGTTTTAGTTCAATAATGTGACGACCCGACTTATATAAAAGTCTAGGTCGCGAGCACGTAACGGAAACGAAGAGGTTAAACTTTAAAACATATGAATTGTCAGAACATTCGAAATTTCGGCATGATGTATACGTAAATTCAATGACCCAAATTTATACATCAACCTGTTTATTAACAACATCGGCTCGTCGGCTGGTTCAGAATATCACACAAGTTTAAAATTCAATACAATAAAATTTGGTGCACCAGTTTAAAACGATATACAAGACATAATATGTACATAAGGTTTTAAGTTTCGACTCTAAAACATAGGCTCGACTTTCAAACAGCGATCCCAAAACCCATGGCTCGCGTGACTGTAGGCCAATTCAAAAGCCTCCATCTCGAGCTATCAACGAGCACCACTTGCCGCTCCACACCCTCGTCCCCGAGCATTACCTAAAAGGTGATATAGAGCACCTTTGAGCATGACACTCAGTGAAAACAAAAGAATATGAACGGGATGCGAAATGATCGTGATAGAATGCAAACAAGGTAATATCATGCTTTAAATGTATTTAAAGAACAAATGTTTTATGTTTAGATGGTGACAACCAATCTCAACCTCATATCACATACTTCTGTCAAACCGTACCATAGATCTAGCCAACTAATCCCGGCGTCTCACTACGCTCAAGTTACAAGATCAATCAACAACTGAGCCGTAGCTCATCACAATTTCAACTATCTCAAACTTTCTAGCACCCGGGCCATTTATTACATAGCACACCGGAGCTCATCACCTTTCCACGGTAACCACATGTAACGTCCAACACCCACACACCGTTACACGGGTTAATCACATTTCTGCCACGGTAACCACGTGTAAAGTCCAACACCCATACACCGTTACACGGGTTACAACCCCATGGCCACATGTCGAAAGTATGAAATGCATGAATGATGTGCTATGAGATGAAATGAGATGGGCATGCTTGCTTTCGGTAAACATTGTATATCAAATTCTCAATTCAATGGCACAAGTAGAACAATTCCTCCAAGTACGATAAGACTCAATCGTTATACGTATTAAGCTTACTTCACTTAACTCTTAGTGCACATATCAAGCATTTCCCCGTTTAAGCTTTTCCACAACTAACCATTGAGCATAACCCGAACAATACAACAAGTATACATATGACTCGATCATTACTCACATAATGCTCAAAATTCACATAATCACATGGTTCACGTTCACACTTTTCTCTATTATCTCATTCGTAACTATTCCTCGAGCAAAAATCAAAAACATGATAAATATGTATAATCATAGCCCCAAATCAGTATATGACTCGTTCATGGACTATGAACATAATAATAAAGCAAATAGGCATGCTTAAATGAACAACTATTAATCATGAACCGGTTTAAACTATTCCACATTTCGGCCCTTTTAGCCACTACCGGAATCAATATCCGTTTCCATAATTCTCTTACACTCGTAACCTTACCAACCATTCAATCAATTACTATCACCAATACCACAATTTCCCTTTCAAAACAACTCGGGAAAAACCCGTGAATGCTCGCCATTCACCCTTCCGATTCTTTATGTTCTCACCTTCAAAGTTGGCTCCGATTGTATCCACTCGCCTTTGGCCTTAAACTTTGTAGAACTTAGTGGATTCTTGCTTGAACTACTCTAGGATGATAATTCCTTCACAATCCAACCAAATCCCAACACAAATTGGCTAGGATTCAATGGAATTGAAAGAGGAAGAAAAATGAAAAAGATGAGAGGAAGGGGGGGGGGGGTACGGTTTGGAGAAGAAGAAAAATGGTGGAATTTTTTTTTATTTTTTATTTTTTCCTTTTTCTCTTATTTTTCCTTTGTATATTTTTAATTTCTAAAATCAAAATAATCAATTTGCAACTAAGTCCTTCCACCCCTTCATTTTATCTCCAAGTCCTCCCACTTCCTAATATTATTTTTAATCCTTTTTTCTACTTTCCTTTGCTAACAAGCCCTCCATTCATTAAAGTTTGCCATTTAATCCTTTTCCTAACTTAACCATGGTTAAACTAACTATGGTTAATCTTCAAAAAAAAATTAAGTTGAGATATTAACCTTCCTAGTGTTTAATAAAGTACCCAAGCATGCTAAATCAAATATATTCCTTATTTAATAAAATAAAATACGCCCGGGCCCTTACAAATAATTTATTGAACTAAAACAGTGAGTCTAATTTAAATATTGTTTTAGTTCAATAAATTATTGAACTAAAACAAAGTTGTCTAATTAATAAAAAAAATGATAACTTCAATTAATTATTGAATTAAAAGACCACGAGTTTAGAGAAGAAACAAAAACAGAAAAAACAAAAGCATTGTTTTGGTTCAACAATTTATTGAACTAAACTGTGAGTCTAATTAAATACTATTTTAGTTCAATAAATTATTGAACTAAAACAAAGTTGTCTAATTAATAAAAAAAATAAAAATGATTAGGTTCAATATAATTATTGAATTAAAAGATCACGAGTTTGGAGAATAAACAAAAACATAAAAAGCAAAAGCGTTGTTTTAATTCAATAATTTATTGAACTAAAATAGTGAGTCTAATTAAATATTGTTTTAGTTCAATTAATTATTGAACTAAAACAAAGTTGACAAATCAACAAGAGAAATTAATGCACACTTGTTCACTGTTTTAGTTCAATAAAATATTGAACAAAACAAAAAAGAAGAAAATAGAATAGAAGTTGGGGAAAGAAAAATGTTTTACTATCAATTAATTACAAACTATAAAAGTAAACATAAGTTGAGAAAAATGAAAAAACAAACACATTTTATAGTACAATATAGTATTGAAATAAAACAGTTGATGATAGAAGCCCCTGTTCTTATTGTTTTTTTCACTGCTTGTAAGCTCCTTGTTTTAGTTCAATACAAAAAAGGTTAATGGTTTTTTGAGCAATCATTGGAAATAATCATAGACAAATAGAGAGAATCACTGTTTTAATTCCAAAAATTATTGAACTAAAAAAAGACGTAAGAAGAGGGGAAGAAAAGAGGAAAAATGTAACGTCCCGTTACTTTTAGAGGTAAATTTTTTTTTTATTTTATTAATTTATTATTTTTATTTATTTAAAGCTTTTAAAATTAGTTAAAATTAGTAATTTCAGTTTTATTAGTTATTTCCGTCCGAAAATCCTTTTTATCGTTTTAATTCGTTTCGGTGACTCTAATAATTATTAACGGGCCAATTAATAATTATTAGACACCTTTAGATTTATTTAAGACCGTCGGTTTTCGTTTTATAAGCAAAAAGTCAAAAAGGGCAAAACCGTAATTTCCAAACTACCAAAATATCTAAATTCACTATTCCATCATCTTTAAAAGTCACAAAATTGACCAAAACTTGTCATTTTTCCTTGCCATTGCCGTGAGCAACTTCAAGCCATGGATGAGAATTTCTTTTCTTCGTTTCTCGGCGGATCGTCGTGTTTTTGGTTGCGTTGGATTGGTAGGGACGAGGGCTACCTATCCAACCTACCTTTTCGAAGTTTCCCGTTCTCTAAGGGAAGTCCCAAAAAGTAAGTTTTCAAAACTTTTTATATGGTTTTGTTCGTTTTTGATTATAAATGAGTTTTGAAGTTGAAATCATGAATTTCTATCATGGAAATTGACGATTTTGAACCCGGATTTTCGAAAAACACTATTCACCCGAAAACACTATTCATCCGAAATCACTATTCACCCGAAATTGCACACTTGTTCGCATATTAGTTATGAGTTGTAATATGTTGTGCAATTGGTGAATTGTAGGTGCGATTGCTCGGTTGTTGTTTCGTGAAAAGTGGTGATTTGGAGTTATTTGGCTAAGGTGAGTTTAATATGATAGTTAGCAATTTTATGAATTTAGTTTCATTATGTAATTGTTTATCAATGTTAAGAGGGGGTTAACTTCTTAGAATTATAGTTTGGTTGGAGACTTTAATTCGGAAGTGTGTGTGGAGAAAGTTGGACTTATGGTTAGTTCGATGATTAGAGATCATCGGAGAGGTTTGGAAGTATGGTAATGTGATTTGGAGATGTTAGATGAAAGTGGTTTTGGAAGTTACTTTGATGGTTTTGGAAGTTACTTTGATTGATTTGAAAGTTACTTTGATGGATTTGGAAGTAAAGTAATTAAAAGATGCACTTGAGTAGTAACTCGTGTATTCTAGCTAGTTAGGTTTCTTTTTAACTTAGTAGACTTCTTCGGAGTTTAGCTAACTTATTGGAGACCTAGGGCACAATGATTCACACATGATAGTATGTTGATTCGATCTATACGTATCATGGTATGATGAATTTGTGGGAACTTTGAGCACTTAGTAACTAGCACATGATAGTATGTTGATTTCGATCCATACGTAGTCATGGTGTGATGTTGGTACTTTGGTTTGTAACTAACACATGATAGTATGTCGATTTCGATCCATACATATCATGTTGCGAAATGGTGAAATTCCTGATACCTATATGGTGAAATTCCTGATACCTATATGGTGAAATTCCTGATACCTATATGGTGAAATTCCTGATACCTATATGGTGAAATTCCTGATACCTATGGTGAAATTCCTGATACCTATGGTGAAATTCCTGATACCTATGGTGAAATTCCTGATACCTATGGTGAAATTCCTGATATCCGATATGGTGAAACTCCTGATATGCGATGGTTGTGATATGGTAATACCGTACGGGCTTAGTATGCGATATTTATCCATATGGTATACCCTGCGACGATGGTTGTGATATGGTAATACCGCACGGGCTTAGTATGCGATATTTATCCATATGGTATACCCGTGCGATGGTTGTGATATGGTAATACCGCACGGGCTTAGTATGCGATATTTATCCATATGGTATACCCGGACGATGGTTGTGATATGGTACATGGTAGTACGTGGATTCGGATCCGTGCGTACCATGGTATTATGATCTATGATACGGCACATGATAGTATGTTGATTCGGATCCATACGTATCATGGTGCGATGGTTGTGACATGGTATGACCGTCGTGGTATGTTGATTTCGATCCATACAATAGCACGATCACGATGAAACTTGATTGGTAATAAAGATAGTTAATGTTATTTTTACCTATTCTTTAGAAACGTGTAGTGAGACTTAGTTGTGAATGTTAATTTTACTTTAAGTCTTTATTTCCATCTCATGGTTTTGAATGACGAATACGGGTAGTATGATACTATCTTATGTTTACATGGAAATTGGAATGTGGTTATTGGTAGAAATGAACATTTAGGCCTTTGGACACGATTTCCTGGTATGAGATTTAGTTCATAGGATTACTTGCTTTCATTTTACTCTCACTAGCATTGTTTGCTAATGGTGCTACACCACAATATTTTCAGGTGAACCCCGTCCTAAGAAGCAAGGTAGAGGAAATGGTGTCGCTTGACTGGCCGAGGTGGTGTAAGGACAATATTAAACACTTTTGAAGCATTAGTAGTAAAGCTTGTAAATCATATACTTTTTACATACTTGTGTCATTTTGAGCCCGTGAAGGGTGTATGTGTAAAGTATTTTGATGTTTTTATGTTTAAACTTTACTTTGGAATGTGCATTCCCGATTTATAGCTTTCTCTGGACTTTGGGTTGTAAAACAGGTTTTGGTTATTCGACTTTTAAACGAACCCATGCCGTTTTTCTTTAAAAATTAAGTCTTCCGCTGTGCATTTGAATTTAAAGAATTTAACGGAAAATCGGGTCGTTACAAAAAAACACACTTTTATAATTCAAAAATATATTGAACTAAAAAAAGACAATAGAAGATGGTAAGAAAAGAGGAAAAACACACACTGATGTAATTCAAAAAAATATTCAACTAAAAAAAGACAATAGAAGATGGGAAGAAAAGAGGAAAAAGCATATTGTTTTGATTCAAAAAACTATTGAGCTAACATAAACATCAATTCTTTTGTGGTTTGTTATATTACACTGAGTTAAAAAAAATAATAAAAAAACAACGGACAATATAAGATGAAAAAAAAATCACTATTATAAATCAAATAATTATTGAACCAAAACACAAAGAAAGAAATCAATGAACAAATCATTCAAATATTATAAACAAACAAACAAATAGATGGAGTTGCGTGGAAAATTCTTGTAAATTGGAGATGAGATTCAAACAAGCAAAAAGATGAACAATTGAAAAACAAGCATAAAAGATGATGATGTAATTTGAACAAAATCATTGAAAATTGACCTTAAAAAGCTCAGCAAAAAACTTTTATTCACGAAAAGATAAAATCGAGAAAACGAAAATAAAAACCTAGAAGTGGAAGAAACAAATCTGCTTTTTTAGTGAAAGAAAAAAAGAATCACAAGTTTCAGGTTTGAAGGAAGAAATCGCAAGCTTCAGAGATAGAGGAAGAAATCGCAAGCTTCAAAAGATCTGAAGAATTGAAAGGGAGGAAGGAGACAAGGGCAAATCAGAGATTTAACAAAAATGGGAAAACAGGCGTGAAAGTTTAAAAGATGAAAATTTGCTATTTGAGTAATTTGGTAAAAGTATCTACACGAAAGTAATTATGTACACTTTATATGCTATTGTAGACAATTTCTTTATTTTTAAATAGTATATTGAAAATCAAATTTTAGAAAACTATTATATCTGCTACCCTTAGTTTTAAAAAGGTTTTTCTTTTATGAATATAATATTATTTCAAAAGTATTTATGAATATAATAATTTTTTTAAAACGTAATTTATTATAATTGATAATCATATAACAATTGTAATTTATGAATTAGCAATTGCAACAAAAAAAATTTAGTTTCAAAACTAAAATTTAAAGAATATCATAAATACCTTTGATATAAGAATGATTTTCAAAACTACCCTAATAAATATTTTAGTTTCTCTTCTACCCTAAATTGACAGTTTCCACATAGTTTGTTATAAAATCTCATCAATCAATCAAAATGGTAGTTACTGAAAATTACCTTTTATTTAGAAATTTTATCATAAATACCCCTTAATGAAGTGTGGTTTTCAAAACTACCCTAATAAAAAAATTAGTTTCTTTTCTACCCTTAATTGATAGTTTTTACATAGTTAGTTATGGTATCTCACCAATTAATTGTAGCCACTTGTCAACTTTAGGGTAGTTTTGAAAAGTTTAAAAACATTAGGGTATTTTTGATAACTTAAATCATAAAAAGGGTAGTTATGAAAATTACCCTTTTATTTATTTGTTGACGGAGACCAGCAACGCTATTACAAGGCCTAGACCAGCCCAATCCAAAAATGGTATGGGCCTTTAATTCTAATGAGCCGAGCTCAGGAGTCCATTAAAACATCATGCGCGGCCCTAAGACAGCGTGAACCAGCGAAAAATGATTTTCCCATTCTGGAAGGAGAAAAAAAAAAAAAGCATACGCCAGATCACTGAGGAGGCCGTGATCATATAGCCTGAGAGGAGAAGAAAAACAAAAAACAAGAAACAGAGGATTCTGATAATCGATTTTGTTCTTTCTAAACCCTAATTTAAAACCCTAAAGTTGGTCGATTTTACAAAGTAATATTCAAATTACTCTCTCTGTTTCTCTCTTTTATCAAGTTTTGATCTTTCTGGATTCTCCTCTGCCGTTTCGTCTCGCCGGAAATCGATTTGGAAAAAAAAAAAAAAAACAGAAATCGAAATTTGTTACATATGGGAGAGCAAACCCAAGTGCAGATTCAAACTCAAACCCATGATTCCTCCAATTCCACAAACCCTATAGCCCAAGCCACTCTTGAACTCAGCGAGGTTATCAATGCTCCATCACTAGCCCATTCTCCTCCATCCAAAATGCCCTTGCGTCCTCGGAAGATCCGTAAGCTCTCGCCCGATGAATCCGATCCGAATTCCTCTCAGCAAACCAGTCAAATTGGCGCCATTCCTGATGCTCCAAAACCAATCGCCACATCCAAATCAAATAAGAGCAAGACCGCTCATCAACGTGCTGCCTACGCCCCGGCCCTATTGGTCCCGGTTCGATCGCTTTCCTGCGATGGCGAGGTAGAAATCGCGCTTCGGCATCTTCGGAATGCCGATCCCCTTCTTGCACCGTTGATTGACATCCATCAACGTCCTACTTTTGATAATTTTCAAACCCCGTTCCTTGCCCTAACTAGAAGTATCCTTTATCAGCAGCTAGCTTACAAAGCTGGCACTTCTATTTACACTCGTTTCATTGCCCTTTGTGGTGGGGAGGCTGGTGTTCTTCCCGAAACCGTCCTTGCTTTGAACCCTCAACAGCTTAGGCAAATTGGTATTTCGGGTCGTAAATCTAGTTACCTTCATGACCTTGCGAGGAAGTACCAAAATGGGATCTTATCAGATCCAGCAATTGTAAATATGGATGATAAATCACTTTTCACAATGCTCACAATGGTCAATGGAATTGGGTCTTGGTCTGTTCATATGTTCATGATTTTCTCTTTGCATAGACCCGATGTGCTTCCTATCAACGATCTTAATGTTCGAAAAGGAGTTCAGCTTCTTTACAATCTTGAAGAGTTGCCAAGGCCATCGCAGATGGATCAGTTGTGTGAGAAGTGGAGGCCATATCGATCGGTTGGGTCGTGGTATATGTGGAGGCTTGCTGAAGCAAAGGGAGCTTCTTCAAGCGCAGCTGCAGTCGCTGTCGGTGCTAGTCTACAGCTTCCGCAACAGGGGCAGCAGCAGGATCATCAGCATGATCACCAGCATCCACAGCAGTCGCAGTTACTGGACCCAATTAATAGCATTCTCAATCTCGGGTAAACCCTATCTCTATTATTTTTACTTGTTAGTGCCTGTTGCTTTTTTTTGCCATGAATTTTATGCACCCCAGGTTGAAGGATATTTTCTTTCTTTCTTTCTTTACATGAATAATATAGTTTTTATTTATTGCATCGAGCTTTCGTTTTGTGCTGTTTAAATTTGGAATTTTAATTAAACATTAATGATTTGAACCTTTGGTTTTATTTTATGGAATTATTGATATTTAGGAGGGCTCAGGCTAGCTCTTTTGAACTATGCAATATCACTTGTCGTCGTTTATTTTTGTTTTTCTTAGAGTCCATTTATTATTTTTTATTGTTAAAAACCTCTTTGTTTGCTTGGTATTATCTGGATGCTTGGTGCAAATAATGACCGTTCATGTTTATTGGCTATGCTATTTTCTTCAATGTCGCTGCAGGCTCCCTATGACCGGAAGACAGCACAGGCTTCTGTTTTTAGAACAAAACCACAAGCTAAATTTATAGTACAGAAATGTATGCATTATCGAATGCTTAATCAACTACCCAGTTTACATTGTTTGCATTCCCACCATGTCTCCGGTCTCCCCTGATTGACATACTTATGAAAAAGTAGATCTTTAGGGTATTGAAAAGTATGTATGATGTGCAAAGTTAAGATGGTTAACAGAGATATTAGCTAATACTAATAGTTGAATTATTAGTCTTCTTAAGAGGTAAAAGAATGTGGAGGGTGGAGATGAAAGTGAGGGTTTTCACTATTACTCTTAGAGGCATCATTCATATGTTTTTCTTCCTCCCTTTGGTGTGAACTCATACCAGCTTGTTTCCTTTTCTCTTCTTTCATTTCTTTGAAGTTTGAACTTGATTCATTGATGCTACATCCTTTAAGTTTTTCCTTCGTGGTTATGGTTTGTTTTTAATGGAGCTGTTATTTTTCAATTTTATTTTCAAATGTTTGAGCATAATATTGTTTTGTCACTGATCAGAGAAATTTTCTAAAGCTGATGTTAACAAATTTGTAGATTTTATGTTTGGAATCTGGTAAATATGTACATTATTCATATGTTGTACCCAGAAAACAATAGTATTTTTAACTTCTGTCTTCTATTGTCATAAACACAATTCCTGCTTGTTAATGTTATTTGGAGTGTAAACCGTGTACCGGGAGTGCGAGATAGGTTCTTCAAGTATGGAGAAGAATAAATTCTTCAGAGGAAGGATGGCAAAATTCCCCGCGGTCTCCCGACCCTATAGGGGCGGGGAATCCCGGTTTTATACGGGTTAGGAGGGAAATTTTCCCCGATTTGTTTTCGGGTACGGGGATAAGAATACATTCCCGACCCCGAACCCAATTTTTTTAATAACATCTTATTTATTTTATTTACTTTTTATCATTATTTATTGAAAAAAATATATAACATATATTAACTAATAAATTATAAAATGTTTAGTATTTTTTTTTTTTGCCTTAAAAATGTATATTTAAATATATATAATTCCATTTTATATTATTTTTTAAATAAGAATCAAAATATAAAACAAGGAGTGTTCCCCGCGGGTAACCCGATCCCAGAATGGGGAACCCCGAACCCGCTCCCAATATTTTGATTAGGGGATAAGGGCGGGGATGGGGATTAAAAATTCCCGCGGTTAGGGGATGGGAAGTGCATCCCCAATCCCGCCCCGCCCGTTGCCATCCTTCCAAGCCATCTATCATATTTTTGGCTTGGCTGCCCGTATGTCACTTTGTTTCTATTTTTATTTTTTATTTTTGGGATTGTTGCAGATTCCTCAACTCTTTTTGTTAAACCCATTGTTGAATTACTTGAACTTGGATTTTGATGGAATATTCTACTGGTCAATTAGATGTAGTTCCATTCATCTCCTTCGTTTTGCTATCCATATGCTTTGTGTGCTCATGTAATGATTGTTGTTTCTTTGCCATTCAATGTAGGGCATGTGCTTGGGGACAGTGACTCAGATTGAGATGAGTAAATCTTTGAAAATCATCCCCGGCAATTACTCACTGAATGAAAAGAATGCCAATTATGTTGGAGTAGGAATTCAGCAACGAATATTTGGTTTCTCGAGGTTGGACATTCTTCTAGGCTTCAACACTAAATAATGACTATTGTGCTAATTTTTGTTGTCTAGGTTGGTTAAAATCACTTTTAAGCTGTCAACATGTATCATGTCGGGTAATCGATAGAATGTTCATGAACGTCTGCTTTGACTGTGATTAAGCCTGAGTCGGACTATGAGAAACCTCTTGTTCACTTGCGCTTATTTGAGGACTGGACAATCTGTACTATTTTATGAGCTATCTTACATTTATCATCGTTTCAAGACTCTGCCACATTGGTCGTAGTTTGTATATATTAAATAATCATGAACATGGAGTGATAAGTTACTGGCTGTGCTTTTCTTCTTTCAACTGTTAAATCTCATCTCTCCCATCTGTTAATCTCTTATTCTCATAGATATTTCATGAAGTATTTTTTGAATATGGTTGAATTCGCTTGAAATCAAAATAATTATGAATTTCAAGTGAAGTGAATCAATATGGGTTGGCCTAGGGTCAAGACGTTTTTTCCAACCTTGAGGTCATGAGTCGAAACCATATTGACCACATACCTAAGATATTATCCTATGAGTTTACCGATGCTAAGTGTTGTAGGGTCGTATGGTTATCCTATGAGATTAGTCGTGGCCCGAATACTCACGGAATCAAAATAAAAGTAAAAATTGAATTTCAAGGGAAGTGATACTAGTGACATTCAAGTTTGGCTGGAATGGTCAAAGATTTCCAACTACTTCCTCCTTTTCTTTGGTTGTCCTTTTTAGTCTTTTCCTCCATGATTCTCAGGTGATGGCATGTTATAAAACTAAAACTAAGACTTGTTAACAATTAACCAATCTGGTTATCTTTTTGGTAATTTGATGACACGGGATAAATAAATTTTATATGATTAATTATTATAAAATTAACCATGCTAATTAGTTATATAAATGTGACTTTGCATAACTGATTATGGCTAAAAAAGTTATTAATTTATTAAATAAGATGAAATAAAAATGGCTTTTTTTTATAATTAAATTGAATATCATCAATTAGTTACTAATGCTAAGATAATCGAATATCGTTATTCAATGCGTGAAAATATTTAAGATACTACGATATATCACGCATTTCTTGAAATTATGGTTTGTAGTCGATGTTGTAAAGACCATTCTAATTTCTTCATAAAATAATTATTCTTATCTAATAAATATCGTATCTGATGACTATAAATCAGTTTGCAGCCTCCAAAGTATAAGAACTATGAGCATAAAAGATTGGAAATTCAGAGCAATCCATTTTCTGGTTTTGAAAAAAAATAGTTAAAATATAGTTAGTCTAGTCATCAAAATCAATCTTTATTAATAATTCGATCCTTTAATGTTTAAAAATTATATTTTCATCACTCAAATTTTTTCACAAATTTTGAATAGTCATTTTTCCCCAAAGATTGAATAGCCGTTTTTACTAATACTTGATTTAGAGATTAATTAAAGAAAAAAAAAAGATTTTACCTTTTTATTATGTTTAACTGATCTTACCTTTTTATTATGTTCGACTTGACGTCTACATTACTAATTAAAACATAAAATTTATGTCTATAGTATATCATGTCATTTTTCATTCAAAATTCAGTTCTTATCTTAACTATAATGGTTACATTTAAAACGTATTAACACTTGAACAATTAAAATAAAACTTAAAAAAAAAATGATAAATAAGGGCAAAAAAAAAATTAACCATAAAAGAAAAATGTAATTTATTTAGAATTCGACTCCGAGATCCCGGCTCAATAAGAATAACCTTTCCCGCGTCGTTTGGTTTTTCTTTTTCAAAAGAGAGGGCTCAATATGCCATTTTCCCGCGACGCAACGTTCCAATTCCTTCTTCCTTTGCGGTTTTCAATTCAGAACGAATTTGCAAAGCTGTTCTCTGAATCATCGATCTCCGTCTTGTAATTTCCTGCCGCAATTTCGCCATTTTAATGGTCAGTACTCAAAATGTAATGAATCGCTCCTTTTTGTTTCCATTTAAGAAATCGCATGAACAATTTTCTTGATTTCGATTGCAGTTCTTGTAATTTCCTGTTTGCTCTTAAGTTTGAATCGATACTTTGAACGATCTCATCGAGTGCTTGATAATATTAGGCGATTCTTCTTTGTCTCACATTGAAATGTTGATTTTTAAGGTTACTTGTATCTGAATCTGTTATATTCCTAATTTACATCCTGATATAAAATAATCTCGTCGTTTTCTGATATTCGGCGATTCTTCTTTGTCTTACATTGAAATGTTGATTTCTAAGGTTATTTGTATCTGAATCCGTGATTTACTTGGATCTGTTGTCTTCATTGATTGCATTCTGATGTAATTATGCAGCCATTTTAATCTTAATAATCTGACAAAATTATGATGTTAAAATCAGGCATTAATCAATTCTCAGACAGTTTGGATTGGGAATAGCTGAAAGAAGCGAAGCAATTGCATGTATATTATGTCTTGTTGATTGTTTCCATTCAAATATTACATGTCAAAGGTATTTCAGATTTGATCTTCTTTTGCACATACTTCTTATTCATGCACATGCAGATTAACTTTTTTGTTTTTCCATTTTTTTTTTTGTGGGGGTGGGGCTGTCATAATTATGTGTTCCTGAGAAACTGAACTTCGTAGGGCCATAGAGCTTCTGGTTATATATTTCATTGAACTTATCCACTCTGTTTTCGATATGATGGTTTTCTTTTCTATTGTTTCCTTCTCTCTTAGTGTCAGAAATGCAATCTATAGGCATCAGAATGGATTGCTTATGATGATAATATAAAAATATACATAATGGAATCTGAACTCCATATTATGGGATTTTGTGCATACAGGATTAGATATTTTGTGGGTTAAGTAGAAAATTGAATATACGAATAGATAATGGAAAATATTGGAAAAAATAAGGTAGTCACAGAATAGTGTCTATTGGACCCGGTAGGGAGTGCTGCTTGTTTAAATCAACGGGTAGCCACTAAAATGTGAGGGATACGTGGACAAATTTTGAGCCTTCATAGTTTATCCTGCATCGTTGCTTACAATGAATATGGAATACGGTCCTTTTTTTATTTTTTTTAGATTGATGAATACTGTCTTGAGATTTGCAATAGATGTTTTACAATATCACCCTGTTTATAGAGTTGTTTTTGAGGTTATCTTTATATTCTATGTTTGATTTGGACTTGAAAAGTTAGTCAACGTTAAGGACATTTTGTGAGCAATACGTTGAAAGAGAAAATACGTTCATATCAATGAAACGGGTTTATGAACCGTTCTTTAAAAAAAAAAAAAACTACTTGAAAAGAGAAGACGATTGAGAATTGATTTATAGCTTGGATCAGAGTGATTACATGAGGAAAATATTACACTGGCATTATATATTAATTTAATACCTCTGAGGGTCAGCATACCCTCTGCCATTATATCCAGTGGTCTTATAGATGGGAATTTTGACTTGACCAGCTTCTATTTTTATAACATCTCTGACCAAAAACTCATAGAGCCTTCTTGCTTCCTCAGCCGTTTTCCCACCACCGACAGCCCTCGCCACTTTCTCAAATCTGTCTGGCGTGTCTTGGTCGTAGAAGGCCAATGCTTCCTCAAATTTCTTGTTTTCTTTTGGAGTCCAGGATGAGTAAAAGCCACGTGCTGATGTGAGAGAGCTTGATGCCATTACAAAGGGAATGTGGGATATGATGACAGGGAGCTTGGGAAGAAAGTGAAGGAGCTGTCTCAGTCGGTAACAGGGGAAGGAAGAGATGGTAAAGAGTGTTGTTTTCCTTTGCTCCTTATATACTGGAAGGTGGAGGGTTTATGTAGTGGGGTAGTGCAAGTTGACGAATATATATATATATATATATATATATATATATATTTGGGGCTAAAAGATATGATTCGTAACCAACATGGGTTGATCTAGTGGTCGGAACTGTTTTTTCCCAATCTTGAGATCATGATTTCAAATTGGCAACCTATTTAGAATATTATCCTATGAGTTTACCGACTTTAAGTGTTGTGGGGTCGTATGATTGTCTCATGAGATTAGTCAAGGTGCGTAAAGCTGGCCCACATTCTGACGCTATAAAAAAAAGAGAAAAGAAAAAAGATATGATTCGTTTGGTTGAGCAAAGACTAGAAAGAGTATCAAGGGGGACTGGTTGGAGTGAAATCTTTGGAAAAAAGTCTCTTTTCTTTTGATATAAAATATCATCAGCAAGTAGAATTTTCTCGAGAATTTTTACAGCCTGGTGGAGGATTAGGATCCAATTCTTAGCCTATCCATTGACATAGATGCCCATAACAGAAGTTCCAAATCCACCTTTGAAAGTGTAAAAAATGCCGGGGGAAATTAAAATTACCTTTCCTTTTTGTGGTCGATATATTTTTCTTTCCATAATCACTAGAATTATTCCTTCACTTCTCTTCAACAATTACAGAAAAATGCCAAAAATGACTTTAGAAACAAACATTTCATGGACACTGGATTTCAACTCACAAGTGGGACGGTGCGAGGATTCAGCTTTTAACATATATTTGATATTAGAAATGTACTGATACAGTTCAAGAATCAGAAAATGGCGACCTTTTTTTTATAGATTCTCGGCATTATGATCATGATTTGAATAAACTAATCCTCTTGTAATTTCCTAAGAAGGTATAATACCGTAATGCGTTTAGTATGTTACTCGCTTGATCGTACATTTCCAGAATTGGTTTGTTGAATCAGCCTTAATGAACTGGAAGTTGTGGTGATTTAGGGTTAATAAATTAATAATGCATACGAGAACTCAAGTTAAGCATCGGTCAAGGCTTCTAAAGAGGAAGGAACAGAAGGGCATCTATATAGAAATAAAGGAGTCGGACCTCAACGGCAGCAATGTAGTAAGTTTGACCATAAAGTTCACAATTTTTTTTTTTAAATATATTTAAAACATACTTTTAATCTTTATATATTTATATTAACCATTAATAACAGTAGCGCTACAACTAAACTTCTTCTCCAGGTGATACTTCTGAAATCTCTTGGTTAATAATATCTTCATCTTTCTCCCAGATACAGTCTCCATACAAGATTTAAACTACTTCTTTTGAGATCTTCTCTCAAATTATGTAGACCTCTTTAATTACTCCTCATCCTTCTCCCATAGGTACATCTGCCACCTTAAAGTTATACACAATTTATTCGGATACAATGGAACGAAATAAAATTAAATTCAAATTAATTAATAAATTAAGAGTTCAAAGGGAGAATTAAAATAGAAAACAAAGGGTAAAATGGAACCTAAACGTTCTCTTCTCATCCACTTTTAATATATTAAGATTAAGATATTTGGATACAATGGAAAAAAATTAAATTAAATTCAAATTAATTAATAAATTAAAAGTTCAAATAGAGAATTAAAAAAGAAAACAAAGGGTAAAATGAGAACCTAAAAATTCTCCTCTCATCCACACTTTTAATATATTAAAATAAGATATATTATTATCAATAATTTATTAAAATATTTTGTTATTTTTCTTTGCTTTTTTAGTTCAATAATTTATTGAATGGCTATGTAAGTAATTTTCAATAAATTTTAGCATTTAAGTAATTAGTATGTAAAAATATGTTATTTTAGTTATTAACTTTTTTATATTTTAGTTGTTAGAGAGTTTTAGTGTTCTTTTTTCAAGGGTCTGTTTATAATAATTTAGTCTCAACATTTTTAGAAAGGTACCGATTAAGTTCTTGATGTTATCATATCTCATATATTTTAGGGTTAACTGAGTATATAGCCTGAAAAGCATATAAATAAAGACATTGGGCCGTCTGAAAAAAATAAAAGAAAATAACCTATTTGTTATGTAAAATACCCAAACAACCCTTACTAAACTTAATTAAGAATGAAAGAAGAAAGAGAATTAAGATTTGAAAATGTTTAAATCAAGGAAATACTAAATATTAAAAAAATCATAAAAGAAAATAAGAGGGAAAATGAAATATTAAAAAAAAATCAAAATTAAACAAAAAAAAATTCAAACTTTCAAAACCGATATTTTTTCCGGGAAATCTCCAGAAAGATCTTTCGATGTACATTATATTATATATAGTGATAATGTACGCACATCCAATATTATATTTTACAGTATAATAAAATATAGTTATGTACAATATGAAAAAGATGTAATAAAGTAAAAATATATACTGTACAATATTACATGAAACATATAATGATTTACTAAAATAAAAGTAAATAGTAATAATAAACACTATATTGTACGTTATAAACATAAAATAAAACAGTTCAATATAGTAAAATTTCACTTTAAAAAATAAGTAATAATAATAAACACTATAATGTATCTTATAAACATAAAATAAAACATGACAATATAGTAAATGTTCCGTTTAAAAAGTAAGTAGTAATAATAAACGTTATACTGTACGTTATAAAATATAAAATAAAAACAGTACAAAAAAACAAATAAGTATAATGTAGAATTATATCGATGTACAGTATAATAAAAAAAAACTTATACGATACATCAAACGCTGAAAAAAAAAAAAAAGAAGAAGAAGAAGAATTGGTTGCCGTCATGGGAGGAATTAATCTTCTCTCTTTTTCTACTCAAAGAATCACGAACATGTATCAAGGTAATTGGATCTGGCTCTAGATCTGAAAGAATCGAAATAGACAAAAAAAATTTCATAATGGGAAATCGGAAAAAAACTAATCTAGATCATGGAAAATCTATCGATCTATAGGGAAACTCGGCATCAGAATAAACAAACGCAACCAAACGTAGAGGATGGAAGAAATGGAATTCTAAGAATAACTGGAAAAAAAAGCAAAAATTGAAACAGGATGAACAAGAGAGAGAGGGGGAGAGAGGAGAAATACGGTGGGATATTAAAAGGAAAAAGAAAATAATAATAAATGAAGATATATGGAGGGAGAGGAGAGATATGGTTAGAGATGGCAAAATTCCTCGCGGGTTAGGGGCCCCGACCCTATAGGGGCGGGGAATCCCCGCTTTATAAGGTTAGGGTTAGGGGGGGGGATTTTCCTAAATTTGTTTTAGGGTTAGGGAATGGGAACACATTCCCCACCCGCCCCCAACCCCGAACCCAATATTTTAATAACATCTTATGTATTTTGTTTACTTTTATCTTTGTTTATTAGGAAAAAATATATAAAATATGGTTATATTAACTTATAAATTATAAAATGTTTAATATTATGTTTTCTTTTTACCTTAAAAATGTATATTTTAAATATATATTCCTTTTTTTATATTTATTTTTAAATAAGAATTAAAATATAAAAAAAGAGAATTTTCCATACGGGGAACCCGATCCCTGAACGAGGAGTCCCCTAACCCGCCCCGATTCTTTGATTAGGGGATATGGTAGGGTATGGGGATTTAAAATCCCCGCAGGTTAGGGGATGAGAATGACATCCCCAACCCCGTCCTGACCCGTTGCCATCTCTAGATATGGTTAAAGGGATGATTTACTAAACTAGCAGAAATTTATTTAGTAAATTTATTAACATTAAATAACGGATCTATTAACATCATGCAAATTGTGATATAAACACGAAGAACAGGTAGATTCATGCTTTATTTTCGAAAATTAAAACCGGTTTACTTACATTGAGTAATTAATGGAAAATCGGTTGAAGGTTTCTTTACAGCATCAAATCCTCAGCAACACCAGATCTTCTATGCTATATCCCGATCGATCAAACGAAACACGATTGTGGGATCGAACTTTAGAAGAAATTGGGAAGAAAATATTTTCTTCCCAATTTAGAATAGGGAATTTCAGCCAAGGGGTGGGAGAGAGGAAGAGAGAGAGTTCCAACTTTCTATGGAATTGAATTGTGTGATTTATGAATGACCCAACCCTCCTATTTATAGGAAAATAGGAATCCTAATCACATTAGGATTAATCTATAGAGATAAATACAAAAAGAATAAAGATTATCTCTTTCCTTTATCTTGCAATTTCGAAAATGCCATAGATAAATAGGAGATTATTTTATTTTCTTTATTTTATTTATCTTGGGTAAATAAATCTATGTAATTATTTTAGGATATAATTCAAACAATTATCTCTCCCAAAATAATGACATGGCCGATTTTATCATCATAAAATAATTAATAAATACAATTTAATTAATTAATTATTTTGGGCCAATTTCAATTGGGTTCATTAATCCAATTGGGCTTGAAACTCTCTCTTAAATTAACAAGTCCAACTTAATTAATTTATTAATTACCATTTAAATAAAATATTTTATTTAAAAAAATTAATAATATTAATATTTTCTCCCGACTAAATATTATCAAATTTATTATTAATTTCCATTTAAATAATTTCATTATTTAAATAATTAATAATAAATATTATAATTATTAATTTCCATTAAATAAACTCATTATTTAATTAATAATTTTATTGATAACATTTTATTATTAATTAATTAATTTTAATTATTAATTTCCGTTTAAATAAAATTAATTATTTAAACAATTAATAATTGTTAATTAATTTCAAATTATTAATTACCATTTAAATATACTCAATATTTAAATAATTAATAATATCTAATTAATAATATTTCATTATTAATTTCCTGTTTAAATAAACTCATTATTTAAACAATTAATAATGTTTATATTAATTACCGTTTAAATATACTCAATATTTAAACAATTAATATTGCTATTTTAAGTAATTCACTTTACTTAAAATTTCCATTTCTTCTACTCGATTTCGCGACTACGATATTTGGGCTAGCATAGGGTCCCGATGGATCTATAGATCATGGGCTTAATAATTAGTCAATTAACACATAATCAGTTAATTACTTATTATCTAACTATGAATAATTCCACTATAGATTCATAGCTGAACTCCCCTCACTATAGATGAGTTATTGTCCATTTAGTTTATCATTATTTATATCTGTGATATTATCCTTCACGTGGAACCCTCATAATTACAGGCGGATAAATTTACCGTTTTGCCTCTGTAATTACCGTTTTATCCTTGTGTTCTCGCTGATTCTCCAATGAACTTTATATTTAGTCGAACTAAAGATAAGTACTTCTGTGATCAATAGAAGTCGTGACGTCACTTGTTCATATCTCGAATCAGTACATCAAGGGAGTTTCCTAAAGTTCCTAAAATGTTTAGGTATCGCACTGATACCGTTAATTTATAGGAAAGTTATGAATTCCATCTCGTGAAAATGAGTTCCCAGCTACTTATCTAGTCATGTTCCCAAAATATGAGTGTATTGAGCGTTCTTACAGATGGCTCTCAACTATGTGAATCAAAGAACATAACTCCACAAATAGGAGTCCGCATTCCACTCAGGATTAAAATCTATCACGATTGATAAACTTAGTTTGATATTCGATTATTTCTCGTAAACGGTACTAATGAGAAATTTGATCGAACATCGTGGTCATGTCTTATACAATCAACATTGCATATGATACTTCCATTTCATGTCTCCCACATGAATGATCAGGATTAGATCATTTGTCTATAAACAAAATGCGAAGCTATCAACAGTGTTACCAGGATAAGGTTCCCAAACGTTATCCATTTACTGTAGACACTTTTAAGTTACTCATCTTGACTTTAATCCTCTCGTATGACTCACATACTAAGTTGTGATTTCATAAGAGTGACTTAGGGTTTTACTATTTGAATGTTTGATATTTGTATATTTCCATATATTCCTAATATCGTCAATTGAATCAGTCTAGATAATTTTAAAGAACTTATGTTTATTTATTTAATTTATTCTAAATAAATTATTATAATTAAAAAATTACAAGCTCTAGGACACTATTCCTAACAATGGTAGGATATTAAAAGAAAAATAAATAAAAATAAATGTAGGATAAATCAGGAATATTAAAAAAAACATATCAGAAATGAGCCAAAAAGCTTTAAAAAATAGAGGGGCTTAAAAAATATAGTAAATAATCAGAATAGGGCTATATACTGGATTATCCCTCTATTTTAATAGGGGAATTTTCATAATTACCCCATTAGAAAAACTAGTTTTCAAATTTACCCAATGTATGTAGAAGTTATCAAAATTACCCTTAATTTTACATATGGAGGCTAGCCAATTAAAGTTAGTGGGATGACTATAACTAACCACGGGGCAAAAATGAAAGTATCATAGGAGAGGGGGTATTTTTTATAACACACCTTAAATTTGGAGTAGATATGATAAAATTTCATTTTAATAACCTTGTTATTCCTATTTATTTTATAGAATAAGCGAAATTTTCGTCGGCCCTTTGGGGTTGAGACAAGGACTTTTTTGCTGATTGGCCATATTTTTAAAAGTATCTAGGAGAATGTCCAAAACTTAAAAGTAATTGGGTAAATGTCCATTTTTTTTGAAGTCCTGTTTTCAAAACCCGGCTTCAAGACAATTTTTGTGAAGTCCGGTTTTAGAAACCGGACTTTAACCCAGTCACAGTCCACGTGGAAGATTCTGATGATGTGGAGTATTTCTACTGAAGTCCTGTCTTGAAGACCGGACTTTAACCCAGTCACAATCCACCAATTTTAACCCCCAAACAGGTAAAATTGCATTGGACGGAACAAATAGTAATCCACAACTTATTTTTTCCTTTCTATAGTGTCCAATTTACTCATGTTTATGTTAAATTGGACTGAACTCCATTATTTTTAGCTTTTAAAAACTTCGATTTTGAAATTGGTTTTTAATTTGATCGAACTGGACACGCCCGATTTAAATTATACACTTCATTTGAACAAAACCAATCAAGAACTTTTGTTTTAAAATCTTGGAATAAATTTTCCAACCATGGTATTGAGATAAAAAAAATTAGCCATATAATCTTGAGAAATAAAAACATATTAAAACAAAAACATAATAAAAAATTAACCAAAAATTTGTATTCGTTTTTATTTTTTCCAAAGGATGAAAACAAAAACAAAAATAAAACAAGAGAACATTTACACGGATCGAAGCATGATTTCATATAAAAAAAAATAAGAAGAAGAAGAACATAGAATGAATTAATAATCATGAGCCTAACAAAACTTTGAAACCTAAATCAAAGAATTAATAAAGAATTGGAGATTGAGAGAGAGAGAGAGAGAGGGCTCAATATGAGACGATTGTTTGGAAACAGTGGAGACCGTCCAATTCTGGAGCAAACCTTGGCTGTTTCTTAGACTTGCTTTCTTGTTTTTCACAGTTATTATTCTTCAATCCATTCATCGCTTTGCTTTCCTCCGATTTTACGAAGCTACCTTTTGTGTAAGTAAAGGAAGGAACTGGCCGTGACTTTTTGTCCCAATAATTCACAGCCAGGGCGGGCCCTGCACTGCTCAAACCTGGTGACGGTACGGTTTGAATACATTATATATTATATATAAAAGTGAGAAGAAAATACTTAAAACAATGTGTGTGTACATTGGTTTCCTATAATCCAATCTCACTCTTTGCTGGAATCCGTTCCAGGTTCAAATCCCATGTAGTGCATTTTTTTCTTCTCATTTTATATTGGTAAAATTTGATATGTTTTATTATTATTATTATTATTATTATAAATAGAAATATTTAAATATGATTAAAAAATTTACCTCTATCTAAAATTTATTAATATAAATTATATACTTAAATTTATAATTTAGACTATACTATTACAAATTTATTAATATAAATTATATAGTTATTATTTGAAATATACTATTACAAATTTACCATTTCTTAAAATATAGTGTTATATTTATAATTATATATGTATACAGATAGTCAATCATCATGCCCTTGAACCTAAATCTTAGATTCGTTAGTTCCAAAAGTCGGGTTTTATTAAATGAATTAATGAAATATTATAAAGAAAAATCTCCTTTATTTATGTGGATTAGGATAAGATATTTCTAAAATGTATTTTTCTAAAATCCTTTTATTATATTATTTAGTTGTTATAGTGTTTTAATAAATATTAATATTTTTAAACTTTAATAATTTATGGTAGGGGTTCAAAATTATATTTTCGATCGTGTGCCCCTATTTTCTTAGGACCTACTGCTTCGTGAGAACGATCCATAAAACTGAAAAAATAAGTTCCGCCCACTTACTATTTGTTCTACGTTTACCTGTTTACTTATTCTTGTTATGGATTATAAAATATGAGTAAATATACTATTTGTTAAATAAACTGAATCTTTATCAATCATAATATTTTAATCAAAAAGGTAAAAAAAAAAAAAAAAACAGACCGAATTGGCATAAATAGACTAAATTGGCGTAAATTTAAAAAGGTAAAAAAAAATTGAAAGGGGATTGAAGTCCGGTCTTGAAAACCGTACTTCATTTCCAATGCAATTTTACCGTTTGGGGGTTTTAATTGGTGGACTGTGACTGTGTTAAAGTCCGGTTTCTAAAACCGAACTTTAGTAGAAATACTCCACATCATCAGAATCTTCCACGTGGACTGTGACTGGGTTAAAGTCCGGTTTCTAAAACCGGACTTCACAAAAATTGTCTTGAAGTCGGGTTTTGAAGACCGGACTTCAAAAAAAATGGACATTTACCCAATTACTTTTAAGTTTTGGACATTCTCCTAGATACTTTTAAAAAAATGGCCAATGAGCAAAAAAGTCCTTGAGACAATGACAAAGCTCGTGGGCTTCTATTGCAAGCATGGCCCGTTCAGAAGTCTGATTACAAAATAGGGTAATTTCCAGAACTATCATTGTGATAATTATAGAAAATGCTTCCTATAAAATAAAATAAAAACATAATTAAAGAAAATATCCATATGTCATTAGACCTTTAGGGATATTTTCGAAAATAATATTTTTTAAATTGTAAGTTTCTAAAATAATATTTTTAAAATAGTAAAAAATTTCAGAATTTTCGAAAACAACACTTTTTAAAACTTCATATAATGAGTAATATATCTAAATTGTAAAATCAAACAAAATTTGAAAAAAATTATTGAATTTTAATTTAAAATATCCTAACTAGAAACATTAAAAACAACAATTAGATTGATTATTCAATAACACAAAATAAAATATAAATTAATGAAAATAAATTCATAAGTGTTGCTATTTTTTTTAAAGTAGTATTTATTGTAATTTCTCAAATTAATAACTCAATTGTTTATTAATTAGTGAGATTCTACTATAACCATGAGTGAAAACGTCAATTAAAGGTAAAAAGAAACTAAACTTTTAATTGGGGTAGTTTTGAAAACATTCTTAGAATTTATTTAACAAATTTCAATTAAATTTTCTATGAATTATATCTACTTTATAAAGTTTTCCATTGGTAGTATGTTTTTGTTTTCTGGCAGTAATGTGAAGCATGATTTATAAAATTATCATTGGCAAAAATTAAGCCTAAGGTAATATAATTTGTGTAATCATTCGTTGCGTTTGTAGAAAACGACTATGAAATGATTGATGGTGAATACTATAGGTACGGAATTGGTGTCTAGACTTTGGGAAAGTGATACTATCATTTTCATATTATCCAACAGATACTTTAGAACACAAACATTCTTCTGATAAACATTTGCATTGATGTAACAATTAGAAAGAAGGCTTTTTTAAGCACATTATTTATGAAGAATATAGAACACAGGATTTCATGAGAAACATGTGCAATGACATACTATTTGAGAGCAAAAAAAGTGGGAGAGAAGTAGGGAATATAATTTAGGCTTGGAATAGGACTGATTATAGGGACAAATTTTGTAGTCCTTAGGACATTATCTCTGCTTGTCACCCTATTCTCCGCAGTAATTACCATTGGCGTTATAGTTCGGTATTCGGATCTGACCGGCTTCTATTCTCTCAACGTCTCGAACTAGTGATTCATACTGCCTTCTTGCTTCCTCGGCTGTTTTCCCACCACCAACAGCCCTCGCTACTTTCTCGAAACGGTCCGGTGTATCCTGGTCATAGTAAGCCAGCGCCTCCTCAAATTTCTTGTTTTCCTTCGGGGTCCAAGATGAGTAATTACCGCGTTTTTGTGTCGATGCCATTACTTTTGGTAGGTAAGATAATTTGAACTGATGTATGTCTCAGTCAAGGGATGGTTTGGTTTGGTTTGGAATGTCTCTTGGCCATCCTATTTATATACCGGAGGGTTTGATTCTATGCAGTGGAATCCTGCAAGTTGACGAATATTTGTTTGAGAACAAAAAGATATGATTCGTTGAATCGTTTCGTCAAGGGCCTGACTCTAGTGAAATTCTGTTGAAGTTCTTTATTTTTCAGTTATAAAATCAATTGAACCTATGAGTTGGTTTAGTGGTTAAAATGATTTTTTTAAAACTTTGAAGTCTTGGATTCACACGAGGTGTATGAGACCACCAACATAGGATATTATCATATGAGTTTCTAGGTGCCAAGTGTGGTTGGTAGTATAGTGTGATTATCCTATGAAGATTAGTTGAGGTGGCGTAAACTAGCCCAGATACTTACGTAAAGTAGAATTTTCTATGGAATTTTACAGCCTGGTGGGGGATTAGATCCAATTCATAGCCTGTCCTTAACCTAGATGCGCCTATGATTAAAGTTTCCATTCTCCTTTTTTTTGTGAAGAAAAGGGTAAGAAAAACGGACTGTTCCTTTTGTTTTGTGGCCAATGTGTTTTTTCTCCCTTTTCCTTATTCAGCTACTTGATATAATATACCCTGAGATATTCCATTTCCACTGCCATTTTACTTTTTCTCCCTTATATTCTCGAATCAGAGCAACAATGGCAACATCAACACAGAGTCAGCCATGAAAAATCGAAGGACGGCTCGAAGATTCAGTTTTCAAATGTATATTATATCAGAAAGGCTACATGTTCGAGTCACGAATCCGCAAATGGAGACAAAATTTAGATTCTCGGCATTTCTAATCATGAATTCCAACCAATTGCTTTCGTTGAAGTAACTGATGATTCTCCACAATTTCTCAATCAAATTATTATTTTTTTTCTTCTAGAAAATTTAAGTCTTTGTATTATATCTTACTTATTAGAGAAGGGTTATACTTATACTGACAAATGTTGAATTTTTAAAACAAACAATATAAAACTTATCATTGACATTAGCAATTTTGTGCCTTCTAATTTTTTAAACTTATTATTGATATCATCGAGTTAATATATATTTTTTGTTTTTATGTTTAGATTTGGTGATAAATGCAATATGATTTAATTTCTTACTTATTTATTCATTTTTTTTTCTAGATATTACATCAAATAAGGAATGGGAGACTCGAATCTCGACCTTGAGGGAAGGCAGCCAGTACCTGACCACTTGAGCTATTCTCTAGTTGACATTTTTTTATATCGGCATCTGGTTATTTTCTTTTAACTTCGTTTTAGCTCTTGTTCCTTCACGCAGTAACGGCTTTAGTCTTTCATGTAGCCAAGTTCAATGGGGGACGCATGGAAACGTCAACCTTGTGTTGTGCAAGTTCTCTTGAGTTGAGACTAGCTACCCAGGTAGCGTGAATTCTTTCCATTTGCTGGTTTAATCTTTATTTTTTATACTCTTACATCAGAATGTATGTATGAATAAATTGGAAGGTACCTTAAAATTCATAAGTAAATTTCATTATATTTCTTAAACCAATGATTAAAAAAAATTGAAAACTTATTGAATTAATTACAGTTATAACAACTTTAATTCACCAAATTTTAAAATATAAAAAATACCCAAAAGAACTATAAATTTTTTGTGGTGATATGATAGTTTTCGTTTTTAATGTTATCTATCTTACTATTTTATCTCTTCTAATAATTATCTCTCATTAATTACATATCATTTAATTTATAATTTACATTTTTCTTTTTAAATTTTGAATTCAAATCAATGAAACTTGATTTTATGAATTTTTATTTAAGGAAAACTTAAATATAGATATATTTTTAGACAAACTCCATCATTCTCTTCCTCTTCTCCCTCTTCCTCCTCACCAGTGTTTTTTTCTCCAACCGTCTCCTCGATGTCGATGAGAGTACAATAGGTGCTAATGGTGTCTTCGTAAGCCTTTCTTCTTCCCCCGCTTTTGTTGACGAGAAACCAAGGAAGTTGGTCGCCATATATTTCTTCTCTGATCGACCGCTCCTGTGTAAACGTTCCCTTCTGTCAGAGATGACGACAACGTTAATGACGTCTTTATGAGATTTTACCGATTCAACATATCGGTGATGAGATTTTCTCCAAATCTTGAAGGTTTTATCCCAAGAAACAAAGTAGATCAAACTGTCGTGAACGGTGAGTTTGGTGACGGCGTCGGCGTGTTGAATCTAGAATAGCTTCTTACGATGGCGGACATGATGTAATTCTTCGTGTTTAGGGGTGTTCATTTTCCCCGCGGGGACGGGGCCCCGCGGGGACCCGCCCCGAAAGTGACGGGGAATCCCCGTTCCTAACGGGGATGGGGACGGGGATGGGGACGAAAAATTCCCCGTTCGAGTTTCGGGGACGGGGACGGGGAATGTGGTCCCCGTCCCCGACCCCGACCCCGACCCCGACCGGCCCCGATCCCCGATAAAATCCCCGAAAATAAATATACATAATTTATTCTAAAATATTTTTATATAAACCTAATCTTTATTATAGTCTACCTCTTTTATTATTTTTAAAATATTTTTACATGTGTTTGAAAAGGTATTTTAATTTTAATTTTTAAAACAATTTAAAATTAAGTTTTTAAAAAGTTTTTCAAATCTGTATAATACAACTTTTTTTTATAAAACTTTTTTAAACTGTTTTTATTCAAAACTGTTTTAAAACTGTTTTTTTTTTTCAAACTGTTTTAAAACTGTTTTTTTTTTTTCAAACTGTTTTAAAACTGTTTTATAAAAAGTTTTTTCTTTAAAACTGTTTTTTTAAAAAGTTTAAAACTATTTTATAAAAAAAAAGTTTAAAACTGTTTTTTTAAAAACTGTTTTAAATATTTTTATAAAATCTATTTTGAATACTTTTTTTCTTGCTTCTTTTTATTCCTACTGATTTGTTTTTTGTTTTTGTTTTCAATTTTGTTATTGTAATTTGTTATATTTTTATTTAGTCTTAAGTGAAAACTATAAAATGTCTTGCATCAAAATTTTATCAATTGAATAAGTATTTTATTAAAAATTTAAACGGGGAAAATTCCCCGTTAAAATCCCCGTTCCCCGTGATCCCCCGCGGGGAATCCCCGTCCCCGTCCCCGACCTCTTTGAACGGGGAATTTACCGGGGACGGGGACGGGGAATGGGAGCGGGGACGGGGACGGGGAATGCATTCCCCGTCCCCGCCCCGCCCCGTGAACACTCCTATTCGTGTTGTTCATGGATGTTGCTACATATTTATTGGTTGCTGCTACATGTTGATTTATTTATAATACACCGTTTATTAAATATTAACATGTTTATATATGGCTGCTGCTACAGGTTTGTTTATCCATAACGTATCGTTTATTAAATATAAACATGTTAAACTATGTATATTTAATATTCACCAAAACAACCATTTATGGCTACTGCTACAGTTTTCATGACTATTTCTACATGTTTGTTTTTCAATTATACATAGTTTATCAAATATAAACGTGTTAAGCTATATATGATTTGGTTTTTCAATTTTCAATTTTTATGTTTTTTTTTTCAATTTAATCTTGTATTTAGTTAGTTTTGTTAAACTTTTTTTTTTAAGAAAATGAATACTTATTTCTCTTTGTTTTTTTTTGTTATCAACTATACACAGTTTAACGTAACTATGATTCCCTTTTTAAAATTTCAGAGTTTGAAAAAGTATTAATGGTGGTTGAAGGATGATCAAAAAAGAAAGAAATTCGTTTTTTCCTGAAAGAAAGAAGTATTCAGAAGCTTGAAGATTTTTTTGTCATAGTTTTATTTTTTTTTAGATTTAAAAATTTTCTATTAATTTTACAAAATTTAAGGGATTTTTAAATTGGGGGTATGTTTCGTTTTTTCACAATGTAATTTAATTTTTCCGGTGGTAGTTATGAGTAGTTTTGATATATATATAAAATGCTATATATTTTTTTAAAAGAAACACCATTAAATTGTCTATTACTAAAAGTAACACAAACTTATTTCAACTATACATAGTTTAAAGTAACTATGATTCCCTTTTTAAAATTTCAGAGTTTGAAAAAGTATTAATGGCGGTTGAAGGATGATCAAAAAGAAAGAAATTCATTTTTTCTTGAAAGAAAGAAGTATTCAGAAGCTTGAAGATTTTTTGTCATAGTTTTAATTTTTTCAGATTTAAAAATTTTCTATTAATTTTACAAAATTTAAGGGATTTTTAAATTGGGGGTATGTTTCGTTTTTCACAATGTAATTTAATTTTTCCGGTGGTGGTTATGAGTAGTTTTGATATATATATATAATGCTATATTTTTTTTTAAAAAAATCATTAAATTGTCTATTACTATTTACTAAAAATAACACAAACTTATTTCAACTATACACAGTTTAACGTAAATATGATCCCCTTTTTAAAATTTCAGAGTTTGAAAAAGTATTAATGGCGGTTGAAGGATGATCAAAAAAGAAAGAAATTCATTTTTTCCTGAAAGAAAGAAGTATTCAGAAGCTTGAAGATTTTTTTGTCATAATTTTAATTTTTTTAGATTTAAAGATTTAAAAAGGATTTTTAAATTGGGGGTATGTTTGGTTTTTTCACAATGTAATTTAATTTTTCCTGTGGTGGTTAAGAGTAGTTTTGATATATATATATATATATATATATATAAAAAAGGCTATATTTTTCTTTTTAAAGAAACATCATTAAATTGTCTATTACTAAAAATAACACAAACTTATTTCTATAAAACCTATAATAATTGACATTTCTTGCATACGAATTAAAGAAGAATAAAAAGTTAGATGGAAACAATTTGAGTTTGAATACAGTGTTTGTATCATAATACACTTCCTTATATAGATACATGTAATAAATATTGATATAACTAAGATTTTTAGTGATTTAGACAAGCTGGATACGGACGAATGAAAAATTGATGAGTATAACGTAAAGTTTGTAACGGACCTTACCTTTTCAATAAAAAGCTATAAATAAAAAAAACCCCTATAAATAAAAAAAATGACCAAAAGATGCTATAAATAAAATACTAGTGAATCACGTTCGAAAAAAAGCTATAAATTTACATAAAGTTGACTTTGACTCCACATAATTTGATTTTTAGAATATTGTAAAGTTTTATATTAATGACTATTTTGTGCAACTTGCACTATTATTTTTATAGGGAAAACTTGCAATAATATATTGATTTTTATTTTTCGTTTGCCAATGATCTTGCTTAAATTGATAGTAGGAATACGGGCCCACCTTCCGCTTTTCATATTTTCACTGTATTTGTTTAACATAGACGTTAATTAATCAATTATCTATAGTTGCTTGATTAGTATTTCGATGATTTTATTGATGAGAGCTCTTATCAACTTCAAAATAACACTATTGATGAACGTGAGAAGAGAGTTTATTTGAATTGTCTTTCTTGAGTTCATTTTGTTACAATATATAGTAGAGAATATAAAACAAGCAAGGGAAGCAGATTTGATTCAATCAATTCACGTGATTCGAGCAATCTCAGACCGCTCGGCTGTCAATTTATTGGGTAAATAAGGAATTGGGTAAATAAGGAATAAATGATATTTTTCAGTTTTATCATTTCTTTTCCAGATTTACCATTTTGGCTGTCAATGAGTAGCAAATCCCTTGAATCTCTCTTATGATCCTCTGATATATATGGATGACAGCCATGGGTTTGTTATTTTCCTTAGACGTGGGATCTTGTGCTTCAATACTAATAAGTCATGTTTAGTTAGTTATAATCTAGGATTTCTTTATAAGGAGCATCTAATTCCATTATTTGTTTGAGATTATTTAAAAATATCCCAGTAATCTAAAATTCCTATAATCTAGTATTTTCCCAAATATAAAGCTATTTAATTACCTTCAAATTCGGTGTTTTCTATATATATACTCATGTTTCCAGCCTTATCTAGTTTCACGCTCTCTTAATTAGGAAAATGAAGAGCAAGTATTTGTACAGTTGAAAACATATGGAATTTAATATGAATATATTTTAATTAATGTATAAATTGTAAATTGACGTATTTTAGAGACTAATAAATACTCTGACATCATATTCTTAAATAGGGATGACAAAATTCCCCGCGCTTTTGCAAAAAAAAATAAATTCTTTTGCAAAAAAAAATTCCCCGCGGGGCCCCGACCCTATAGGGGCAAGGAATCCCCGTTTTATTAGGGTTAGGGGGAAAAAATTCCACCAATTTCTTATAGGGTATGAAGATGGGAATACATTCCCCCGTCCCGACCCCGACCCCGAATCCGATATTTTAATAACATCTTATGTATTTTGTTTACTTATATTTTTATTTATTGAAAAAAAATATATAATATGATTATATTAACTAATAAATTATAAAAGGTTTAGTATTATGTTTTCTTTTTTTCTTAGAAATGTATATTTTAAATATATATTTCATTTTTATATTCTTTTTAAATAATAATTAAAATATAAAACTGGGAATTTTCCCCGTGGTTAACCCGATCCTCGAACAGGAAACCCCAAATCCGCCCCTGATTTTTTTATTAGGGGATAAGATAGGGTAGGGTATGAGGATTAAAGATCCCGCGGGTTAAGGGATGAGAAATGTATCCTGACCCCGTCCCGCCCCGTTGTCATCCCTATTCTTTAATATTAGATTGTTGAAGGTATCTTAGATTACAGTGAATTAAATGGGACTGAGTAAATAATTATCTTTGATATTGGCTATTTAAAGATAAACTTTTGATTGCCAAAAATTGTGTGAATTTTTAGGAATAAGACTATAGGTATTTTAAGATGATTTAATGGAAATAAATTAAATGATTTTCTTTCATTGTTAAAAAAGTGAACTCCAAACACTAGCTTATACCATTTGCAGTTCCCAATATATAATCTCTCTACCCTTTTTCTTGTGATTCTTGAGTTTGAAAATCAGTGTTGAAAAATGGTAAGATATTACTTTTCTTTTTTATTAATTATAATTAATCGTATTGAGATAATCATCTATCTGTTGACGCCATAGGATGAAGATGATCTAGGGAGGAAGCCGATCTCTCTAGGACAGTACGGTGGTCCAGGCGGCGACCCTTGGGATGATGGAGTTTCCTCCTCAATAAAACAGATTGTGATTACTCATGGAAGCTGCATCGACTCCATTCAGACAGAATATGATCACAACGGGAGCTCTAGTTGGTCGCTAAGGCACGGCGGAAATGGAGGCTGTCGTTCTGAAGTCAGTCTAACGCCGTCCTGATCTACATTTCATAATAAAAAAAAAAGTCGATTTTTTTTATAATGCCTGTTTGGAATAACTTTTAGAGAGGTCTAAAAGTGTTTTTTTAGCCCAAAAACATTATTAGACACTCCTAAAAATTATTCTAAATGGACAATTGATACTTTTTTGTTCTTTTTTTTTTGAGATATTACGTCAAATTGGAGAGGGGAGCGTCAGAACCTTCCATCTCATGGATGGGAGATTCTTGAGATATTAAATTTTACCCTTACCTATTAACTTAAATTTTTTAGTATAGTGAGTGATTTTAGATCCTGACTTTGAACCCTTTATAACGACATTTCCTCTCCATTTAAATTTCACATGTTTGGGTTTTGTGTAAATATCCAAACTCATATGTGAGGGAGATTATTGAGATATAGGATTAAATATCCAAACTCATGTGTAAATATCCAAACTTGAGTTTTTGGGTATAGTGGGTGGTTATGCTCGTGTTGGCGACAATTAGTACCAATTGATAACTGTTTTAATTTTGGTTTTTATGTTTATTCAAATGAAAATCTCTGTTGGGCACTATCCTTAAAAGTTGAGAAAATTATGAAATTTTAGGAGAGAATAACATCTAAGTAATTACACGGAGAATTGAAGTTTAAAATGGATAATGAAGGAAAGTTGTTAATTTTGAATTTCAGGTTGTGTTTGAATATCCCGATGAATACCTGATTTCAATTCATGGATACTTTGGCTATTTGGGTGCGGATCATGTCATCCGATCGCTGACACTGGAAAGCAACCAAAGGTGTCATGGGCCATTTGGTGAGGAAGAAGGAACCAAATTTTGGTTCCCAACAACTGGAGCTAAGATCGTTGGTTTCCATGGAAGGTCTGCTTGGTACATCGATTCTATTGGAATCAAAGTGGTGACCGTTCAAAAATAAAACAAACACTAGAGGTTTGATATTTTATCACACTATATATGTTAAATTACTAGTAGACCCATAAGCTTAACGATTGGATTAGGATAAATTTAATATTTTATATATCTTCAACACTATCTTATGTGTGAGTTCGAATATATATACGCGGCCTAACAAGGTGGAACTTTAATAAATGAGAAAGAAACATCATCACATGGGTTAGAGCTTAGAATCTCCGTGACATTTGCATATATGATGCGTCCATGATTAGATTTCATCTGCATTATTGAAGAATTTGTGGAATCAGAATATGGTTTTAGAATATTAAAATATTTAGTAACAAAATGATAGATATGGCGCACTCATGTACTTTACCATCTCTTTTCTAGTCATATTACAATTAGTGTTAGTACGGAGGAATTTGAAGATTGTCTGTTGATTTACTTTTGATGAGGATTCTTGTTTTATTTGCCGTGTTTCTTCTGTTAAGAGAGATTAAATTGTTAGCCTAAGCTAATAAAATTCTTTCATTGTCAGATTAAATCACTCGAGGTTATTAACTTATTCTTCAATCACCCGTGATGATGGTGTGACGGTGTATTAGTAGAAAACGAGTACGAGATGAACGCTGGTGAATAATGTCGGTATGAAAGCTTTAAAATTCATTATGACACCATAAATCAAATGGTGTCTAGACTTTGGGGAAGTGATGCTATAATTTTCATATTTTCCAGCAGATACTTTAGAACACAAACATTTGCATTGATGTAACCATTAGAAAGTGGGCTTTTTCAGCACATTATTTATCAAAAATATAAAACAGAGGATTTCATGAGAAACATATGCATTGGCATACTATTTAAGTGCAAAAAAAAGTGGGAGAGAAGTAGGGAATATAATTCAGGCTTGGAATAGGGCTGAGTATAGGGACAAATTTTGTAGTCCTTAGGACATGATCTCTGTTTGTCACACTATTCTCTGCAGTAATTACCATTGGCGTTATAGTTCGGTATTCGGATCTGACCAGCTTCTATTCTTTCAACGTCTCGAACTAGTGATTCATACTGCCTTCTTGCTTCCTCGGCTGTTTTTCCACCTCCAACGGCCCTCGCTACTTTCTCGAAACGGTCCGGTGTATCCTGGTCATAGTAAGCCAGCGCCTCCTCAAATTTCTTGTTTTCCCTTGGGGTCCAAGACGAGTAGCTACCGCGTTTTTGTGTGGCAGAACTCGATGCCATTGCTTTTGGTGAGTTTGAATATAATTTTAGCACTGACTAAAGGGGAGTGAGAGCTTAGAAGGTGATAGTGAACTGATGTCTCAGTCAAGGGAGAAGGAAGAAGTCAAGGGATAGTTTGGTTTAGAATTTCTCTTAACCATCCTACTTATATACTGGAGGGCATGGTTCTATGTGGTGAAATCCTGCAAGTTGACGAATCTTTGTTTGAGAACAAAAAGATATGATTCATTAAATCACTTTGATGAGCAAACACCGGAAAGAAATGTCACTGTCAACTAACCATTGGTTGACATAGTTGTCAAATGACTTTTCTAAAAGACTCGAGATCATTAGTACAAACCATGTGTAGCTAACCTTAGCATATTATCCTATAAGCCCCTTGAGGGCCAATGTTATAGTATAGTGTTATGGGGTTGTCTCGTGAAACTAGTCTAGGTACGCGCAAACTAACACAGAATCACGAAAGAAAGAGTTGTCATTGTCAAGGGCCTGAGTCTAGTGAAATTCTGTTGAAGTTCTTTCTTTTCAGTTATAAATATCAACTACAAGTAGAATTTTCTATAGAATTTTACAGCCTGGTGGGGGATTAGATCCAATTCGTAGCCTGTCCTTAACCTAGATGCGCCCATGATTAAAGTTTCCATTCTCTCTCTGTGTTCTTTTTTTTTTTGTGAAGAGAAGGGGAAGGAAAACTGACTCTCCCTTTTGTTTTGTGGCCAATGTTTTTTTTTCTACCTTTTCCTTCTTCAACTACTTGCTGTAATATACCCTAAGATATTTCATTTCCACTTCCATTTTACTTTTTTTTTGGGTTATATTCTCGAATCAGAGCAACAATGGCAACATCAACACAGAGTCAGCCATGACAAATCGAACTACGGCTTGAAGATTCAGTTTTCAAATGTATATTATATCAGAAAGGCTACATGTTCGAGTCAAGAATCCGTAAATGGAGACAAAATTTAGATTCTCGGCATTTCTAATCATGAATTCCAACCAATTGCTTTCCTTGAAGTGACTGATGATTCTCCTCACTTTCTCAATCAAATTCCATTTTTTTTCCTAAAAAAATCAAGTCTCATTTGGATTATATCTTCCTTATTTGAGAAGGATTATACTAACAAATGTTGAATTTTCAAAACAAAAAATATTGAGAAAACTGCTCTTTTGATCCTTGAGTTTTGGACATTATGTCTATTCGGTCGCCGCGTTTTAATTTGTGTCTAAGTGGTCCCTGAGTTTTAAACATTGTGTTGGTACCTGAGTTTTCAATCTTTTTCTAAATGGTCCTGAATTGTTAGAAATAACTTTAATTGGTCTTTAATTTGTTTACTTTTTAATAGAATGTTGACTTAACATTGACATAAAATGTTTAATTGGCCAAATTTTGACATGAGATTAATTATTCTTTTAAATCTTAGGTCTAGATGGATGAAAGATTTGAAATAATATTTAATTTCATGTCAATATTTTAGCCAGTTAGACATATTATATTTAAGTTAACATTATGTTAAAGAGTTACGAAATATGTTAAATTAAGGATCAATTAAACTTATATCTAATAATTCTTGAAAACTTAAGGACTAAATAGATATAATGCCTAAAACTCAGGGACTAATTAGACACATATTTAAAATGCAGAGACTAAATAGACACGACGTCCAAAACCCAGAGACCAAAGTACCCAAAAATATAAAACAACATGTGATGGATTATTCATTTTTCATTTCTTATCTATAATTTTCAATCAATAAGTGTCCGCTTGATTTCCGTGTTTTTTCATTTTTTTTTATTTGAGAAAAGTAGCATATGTCATTTTTTTAATAAGTAATTTAATTAAATAACAAATATTTTGAATATTTTAAAAATGACATGGATTCCATCAATTTCATTATGAGATTAGATCAATTTCAATCTAAGATGGATGAATCTGGCATGCGAAATGTCATTTTTAAAATTTTTCATAACTTTTGGCTATTTTTTAAAATAGTAATTTTTAAAGAAATAATTGCACCTATGACCACATTAATTCACTCAAATCCACTTTTCATAGTTGTTTTGTTTTTATTTCAAAATTACCCAATAACCACCATAATTAGAGGCTTTAACGGTTGCTGGCAAAATTCAAGGTTACGTTTTTGCCCTTGTAGATTCCCTCAGCTACATGTGATCATATCAAATCTTAAATGCATTTTTTTCCTTTTTTATTTATTTATTTTATTCAAATCAATCTTAATTGATTTGATCAATCTTTATTTAAGGAAAACCTAGATTTATTCTTCTCTTTTTCCCTCCTCAGCCGTTTCTCTTTGCCTTCTTTCTCATCTTCTCCGTTTTCTCTTCTTCTTTTTTCACGTTCTGTAGCAATCTCGAACGAAAATTTCCAAAACACTACATTTATTTATCTTGTCAAGAAGGTTCGGCAAAAATTTCTTTCAATCCGGAATCTCATTGCTTGTTGATGGAAGTTATTACTAAATCCAAAGTTAGGGTTTATTTAGACGTCAAATCCGACAATGATGTTGCATTCCTGGAAACTTTTCTTTTTGATATTTTTTCCGCTGTTGTGTCTATTGTGGTTGATATTAAAAAACCAGTTTATATTCTTGTACAAGTTGACTCTATTAGCAACCATCCCAATCCCCTCATCCAATCTCAGCCTGTTTTTGATTTAAGTGTTTTATAGCAATCCCGATGATTTTTATGTTGACGAGGCTCCTGCTGGTTTTCCGGAGAAGAAAAGCAAAGTTGATTCTTGATTTTTTTGGCTTCTACTATAGGTTTGTTTATCTATAATTCACCATTTATTTAATATAAATCGTTTATCAATAATAAACTATTTATTAAATATATACAGTTTTCATGGCGGTTTTACTGTTTTTTTTTCTTTCCATTTTTGAATTGAATTTTCCTGTTTTATTTGTGAATTATGTGAAATTGACCATTGTTATGAAATGGGTTTATTGTAGAAATTGTAAATCAAGATGGGAAATCTTCGCTTTTGTCTCTTGTTAAAGGGTTTGATTCTGTTCTTGCTGTGTATGAAGACTTCTGCAACTTAAAGCAGGTTTTTTTTTTTCAATGGATTTTGGTTCAAAGTGTTTTTTGTTATACTGATTATCAACATTAATGTAAAAAAATGATGATTTTGGTAAAAATATTGTAGTTGGTTCTAAAGCTTGAAGATTTTTGTTTTTTTTTGAATTTTTAGATTTATTTTTTCTTTTACTTTTTGTTGTAGTTTTATTTCTGTTTAAATTTGATTTTTCCATTAATTTTGTAAAATTTAAGGGACTTTAAAAATTTCCTTTAATTTTGCACAAATTAAGGAGAAATTAAATCGGGAGTATGTTTTGTCTTTTCACATGTAATTTAATTTGGCTGGCGGCGGTTTTTGGGTACTTTTGATATATATATATATATATATATATAAGATACGGTTTTTTTTTAAATTTCCATTTATTAAATGGTTATTACTGAAATTAACCCATTTTTAAATTGTCATTTTTTAAAAACCTTTTCTTTTCAGGTATTTTTTTTTTTTAAAATTCTGTAAGTTTTGTATGTAAATTTTTTTGATTGTTTCTTCTTTCTAAATTATTGAAACGTGGGATAACTGTTGAAAATGTTTGTAAGTGTTTTTTTTTTAGTGATTATCAAAAAGACTATTTTTATTAAAAACACTTTTAAACACTTCTAAAAATTATCACAAACGGATATTTAAGGGCCGTTCATTTTTCCAAGATTACTGGATATCTAGAATACATGATATCTGGATTGCAGGAAATATAAGATTACAATGTTCATTTTGCAGTAATTAAAAATGAGAATCTCATAGATATAAAAGATTACATTGTTTGTTAGGTTGTATTTAAGGGAGGAAATTTAATGAATTAATAATTCTTCCACCTTGTTTTATGTTTCTCGTTAATAAATTTTATATATGAATTTAATTAATATTTTTTTGATAGATTAATATACTTATACTATTTTTATAATTTATGTAAAGGGTAAAAATAGCCCTCTCGCGGGCTATGTTCACACTGGGCCGATCCATATGGGGACAGGCCCATTGGAATCGCATCCGAAAGGGACCGGCCCCAATGGGCCGCGTTCCACCGTAAGGCGGCACACACGGCACGGACTCGACCGGACTAACGCCGTAAGGAGTTCGCCATTCATGGGCTAATCAAACAGCCCATTAAGCCTAGCCTCATGCTAGCCCAATTGATGACCTCACGATCAAGGGACTATAAAAGGCACATGACCTATCAAATCAGGTATGACACTTTAACCTAGAAAACGAATAACCTGATTATCCTTGACCTAACCCTTGCGGCGCAAGGCAAATCTCACCTACCACCACCTAACTTGATCGTCGGAGGGTCGTCGGCGGTACCACACCTGTGCCCTCGATCGTCATTTGTTGTAGCGTTTCAGTTGCTCCGCCGTTAAGGGATAGACGCAACCCGACGTGCTCTATCGTGTGGAACGAAACTCCGACGAGAAATACCCCACACAGTTTGGCGCCCACCGTGGGGCCGTTCATCTTTGATTCCTAGTAGAATCTAGATACTCACGCGGTTCCCACAAAGACGAATCAATGACTACTCGTTCGACCAGGCAACGAGCTCTTAACGAAAACGCAAACCGAGATAAGGGAGTAGCTGATGATACTCAAGACCTCAATGCTCAGAACCTTGACCCGGCGGCGGGAACCATCACCATCGCCTTGACAGAGCACCGAGAGATGGTAGAGGCCCACAAAGCCCTGAGAGAGGAGGTACGGGAAATGAGGGCCTTATTAGGGAAAGGCTTGGCGCCGGTCCAAGCCAACGGCCAAAACATCCTGAACGTTGATGAGGGAGGCCCTTCTAAGCCACGACCCGGCAAATCTCGAGCCAGGCGGCGGCGTAGGAGGGCCACCACGCTCTAAGAAAAGGCGAAGGACGCACTAGGAGAGCGACCTCCGTACCGGCCGACGGCTCGTCGACCGGGGGAAAATGCAAGTCTAGAGATCTCCTCGTCGAAGGAAAAGGACGCGCCAAGCAAAACAGCCCCGCCTGGGCACTAGAGAGAAGCCTGTCGCAGAGAGGTGACGGAGGAAACCAAGATTCGAGCTATACCTGAGCGACGAAGGAAGCTCGGCATCCGCTGGCAAGAACGAACGCGAGAAAAGCGGTTAAGTACACCGATGCGAGACAGATCCTCGAAGAAAAGCCGCAAAAGAAGGCGTCCGGAAAGGGGCTAAACCCACCTGGCGCCCGAGAACCAGGAGACTCACCTTTCACGAGAGGAGTCATGTCCGTCCCACACTGTAGACACTTCATCCTCCCAAAGTTTGAAATGTACGACGGGACCGGGGACCCGATGGAACATGTGGCTCATTTCGTAAATATGATGGAATCGTCATGCGTGATTGGGCCCGATCTGGATGCCTTAACCTGCCGCTTCTTCCCCACAAGTCTGAAAGGGTCACCCCTGCTATGGTTCAACACCTCCCCTAAAAGGTCCATCAAAATCTTTTCGGACTGTCTTCCGCCTTCCTCGCCAATATAGCGTGAGTCGGAAGTTCGCTAAAACGAACCACGACCTCTATGATGTGCTGATGGGAGAAAAAGAAAACCTCCGAGACTTCATCGTCAGATTTCGACAGGTTAAATTAGAGGTCAAAGACTGTAATGACCTAGAGGCTGCTACCGCATTCTCACGGGCAATACACCACAACCATCCTCTCCTGGAGATCTTTTAACAAACGAAGGCCTACAACTATGAAAGAGGCGTTAGACAGAGCAATGGCAAAAATATCACAGGATGAATCCGAAAGGGTAGCCCAGGAGATGCGGAGAACAGGGTCAAGGTCCGGAAGGGGTATTGAAGAAAAGAGAACCTCACGTCGCCGACGAACGGAGAGGAAGGGGAGCGCGACGCTCGGACGGGAGAAAGGAGGAAAAGAGAGACGAAAAGGAAAGGAAATCAGTATGGGGAAGGATCCGAGATCCGAAGAAGCGTAGTCCGGAGCAAATCCTCCATACGGAAACCTCTCGCTCTTTCCGAAAAGAAGAGAGAGAAAAGAGGCCGCGATACACCCAAAAGAGCCAGGAAAGAAAGGAGCCCTACTGCAGATTTCATAAATCTAAAGGACATGCCACGAAGACCGCAAGATCCTAGCCTGGAAATAGATCGCGTGTGCGAGCAAGGTCCGACCAAGAATCGATAGACAAGATCCGAGAGAAACAGATGAAAAGCTCGCGCGATCCGCGAAGTTCCAGGGGACGGACAAATCAATTCGATCCACCTGCACCTGGAGAATCCGTCAACGCCCACAAAAGGTCTTATCGCGAAGCTGGACTCCCCGTCTATAGGGTCGAGCACCCTTCCGAAGATCTGATTAAGTATTCCCGAAAGGACCTGGAAGACGTGCATTTGCCCCACAACGACGCCTTAGTGATATCAATATCTATCGGATCCTACACGGTCAGCAGAGTTCTGGTAGATCCAGGGTCTTCCATCAACATAATCTATATGTCAGCATTCCGAAACATGAAACTAAGAGAGTCAGACCTCACGATGAACTCTCAGGACCTAGTGGGATTTAACGGGGCGGTGACAAGGTCCAACGGAACAATCAAACTGCCAGTCAGAGTCGAGGGCGCAAGCCCTATGACGCTCTTCCATATCATAGACTCCCACTCGGGGTATAACGCCTTGCTCGGAAGACCTTGGATCCATGATATGAAAGCACACCCCTCAACGCTCCACCAGAAGCTGAAATACCCTACCGAAAAGGGGATTAGGGTCATAAGAGGGGATCAACAGGTTGTAAGGTCATGCTTGGTCGAAATCGTCAAGTTGAAGTCCCGATGCCAAGCATAGCAATTACAGGATCGGGGCCCCGAAAGAGGCCCGCCCTTTGCTCGGCCAAGAATCGAAGCACCTGAGGACGGATCAGTGAAAATACAGATCCATCCAGAAGATCAGGAGAAAACGACGAGCATTGGGAAAGATCTGAAAGGAGATCTGAAAGACGGACTGGCAAGCTTTCTGAGAAAAAGTTGGAAAACGTTCGCTTGGGACCACACGGACATGCCCGGTATAAGTTCCGATATCATAACCCACAATCTCGAGGTCGATCCGAACCGACCCCCCGTCAAACAGAAAAGACGCAAGTTCGCGCCTGAGCGGAACGACATAATCAACGAGGAGGTGCGGAAACTCCTGGAAGCAGGCTTTATCCGAGAGGTAAAGTACCCCGATTGGCTGGCCAACGTAGTAGTAGTAAAGAAGAAAAATGGAAAGTGGAGGGCGTGTATTGATTTCACCGACCTCAACAAGGCCTACCCAAAAGACTCCTTCCCATTACCAAAAATAGATCAACTGGTAGACGCCACGGCCGGGTACGAGCTGCTCAGCTTTATGGACGCCTTCTCCGGATATAACCAAATCAAGATGAACCCAGAAGATCAAGAAAAGACATCGTTCATAACCAACGTAGGCACATACTGCTATACTGTGATGCCCTTTGGATTGAAAAACGCTGGAGCCACCTATCAGCGCCTGATGAACAGAATGTTCAAGGATCTTCTGGGGAAAACGATGGAGGTGTACATTGACGATATGCTAGTCAAGTCGCGAAAGGCTGAAGACCACCTGGCCCATATGGAACAAGTCTTCGAAGTGCTGAATCGATACGGGATGAAGCTGAACCCCGATATATGCACGTTTGGAGTCCCGACAGGCAAATTCCTAGGTCACCTGGTGACCAGCCGCGGGATCGAGGTGAACCCCGACCAGATCCAAGCAATAATAGACATGCAAGCACCGACGAATCAGAAAGGTGTGTAGAAGTTGACTGGTGCCTGGCGAGATTGAACAGGTTCATATCCCGATCGTCGGATAGATGCATGCCGTTCTTCAAAGCAATCAAAAGAAGCAAGGAGTTTGGCCGGGAGTCGAGTGCCAAAAGCGTTCAAGAACTCAAAACCTACTTGTCTTCGCCCCGCTGTTGGCCAAGCCCTCGGATGACGAAAAGTTATTCCTATACCTAGCGGTATCCGATCGCGGCGATCGGCCATACCGTGTGCGAAGACGGTCAAGTTCAACACCCGGGTCTACTACGTGAGTAAAGCGATGATTGATGCCGAAACACCTGGTACTCACAGATGGAGAAACTAGCACTAGCTCGATAGTCGATCGCGCAAGTCAAGCACTATTTTCAGGGCCATCAGATAGTGGTAAGGACCACCTTCCCACTAAAAGTCAGCCTCCACAAACCTGACGTTTCGGGACGGCTGACAAAATGGGCGATAGAATTGGGCGGATACGATATAACTTACGAGTCGAGGACAGCCATAAAAGGACAAGTCCTCGCGGATTTCGTTGCGGAAATGACCCCCACAAGTACGAGCAAGATCGAAACGAACTAGCCGCTCGCGGTCGACCCCGGAGTGGAGACTTGGACCCTAAGCGTTGATGGGTCCTCGAACTCAAGAGGATCCGCCGCAGGGCTAGTCCTGTCGACCCCCGAGGGATACCTCCTAGAACAGTCAATCCGATTCGGATTTGCAGCTTCAAACAACGGCCGAATACGAGCGTTGATAGGCAGGCTCGAGAGCGAAGGAACTGGGAGTAGAGAACTTAAACATCGAAGTGATTCTCAACTTGTGGTGAACCAGATAAAAGGGGTGTTTGAGGCAAAGGACCCCAGGATGGCGAAATATCTGGAGAAAGTTATGTCCATACTATCTCAGTTCGTGAAGTACGACATCAGCCAAGTACCGAGGGCTGAAAATGGACATGCTGACGCCCTGGCCAGCCTCGGATCCGCAGTTCAAAAGGAAACAAGAAGAATCATTCCCGTCGATCATCTGTCCGAACCAAGCATCACCCTTGATTCGAACATGGGGAGTGAAGACAATGGAACGGTTGGACAAGTAATGCCGGTAGAACAAAATCCAGAGCTTGAGTCAGATTGGAGAAACCAGATCCTCGAGTACCTACAATCGGGACATCTGCCAGAAGAAAAACTAGAAGCACGAAAAGTCCGATCCCGAGCGGCTAGGTACTCGATCGTTCAAGGGGAGTTGTACAGGAGATCCTTCAGCGGACCTTATCTGAAATGTCTGGGAAAGTCAGAAAGTTCCTACGTTCTGGCAGAGTTGCACCTTGGACATCATGGAAATCACGCAGGACCGAGATCCTTAAGCCACAGAGCGTTAACGCAAGGATACTATTGGCCCACCATGGTGAAAGATTCGAAAGATTTCGTTTCCCGCTGCGACAAATGCCAAAGGTTCGCGAAGACCATTCATGCACCACCGACGATGTTAACTACGATCTCGGCCCCCTGGCCCTTCATGCAATGGGGGCTAGACCTGGTGGGAAAATTGCCGTTAGCTCCAGGGCAGAAATGTTATCTGATCGTTGCGACAGACTACTTCTCTAAGTGGATCGAGGCCGAGCCATTGGCAAAGATTACAGAAAGGAAAGTCGAGACGTTCCTCTGGAAGCACATCTTCACCCGCTGGAATTCCCAAAGTTATCATCACCGATAACTGAACTCGATTCACGGGAAATTCTATCCCGAAATATTGCGCGGACAGAAAAGTGGAGCTTCGGTCTCGACGCCCCACTATCCGCAGGCGAATGGACAAGCGAAGCTTCAAACAAAACCATCATGGACTCTCCTGAAGAAGAGACTAGGACGAGCAAAGGGAAGATGGGTAGATGAACTGCCCGGAGTCCTTTGGGCATACCGGACCACCCCTAGAATCCCAACTGGCGAAACTCCATTCGCCATGGCTTTCGGGGTAGAGGCCGTTGTTCCCACGGAAATGATCATCTCCACGACCAGAAGCTCGATCCCGGAGGCAGAAAATGACGCCATGATGGCCGAAGCGTTAGATTTGGCCGAGGAGAAAAGGGAGCAAGCGCTAGTCCGAATGGCATGCTACCAGCAAAAACTGGCCAAATACTTCAAGAAGAAAGTGAAACAACGCAGCTTCAAAGTAAACGATTTCGTCCTGAGGAAAGTATTCCAGAACACACAAGAGCCCGGAGCAGGAAAATTGGGACCGAACTGGGAAGGTCCGTATAAGGTGATCGAAGAAGTCAAGCCGGGAACTTATCGTCTTGAAGATGGAAAGGGCGAACTGATTCCGAGAGCATGGAACGCCACGCATTTGATGCCTTTTACGCCAAAAAAAAAAAAGAAAAGAAAGAAAGAAAGCCCTAATCCGATTAGGCAAGTTACTGCTAAATCCCCCTCGGATCGAAATACCAGACTCTCTGGAATAGTTCCTAAGTTCCCCACGGACTAAAGAACTTAACGCGTTCGGAATTATGGAAAGTAACCCACGCAAAAAGTAAGGCAAAGAAGCAGAAGGTGAATAAAACGCCAACTTTTATTTCACAACAAGCAAGTAAGGCCCGGACCCACATGTTGGGAACTCAGCCGAAAGAAATTACACGAGTTCTACAAAGTAAAAACGGTGGAATGCGAAGTGTCGTCGTCGGAGACATTGAGAACGCCCTCCTGGAAGAGGATGAGGGTTTTGCTCAAAGAGCGAGTGGCCGGGGCCAGATTATCCGTCGGCTACTCCACCAACTCATCAATTCCGTGGCTCAGCAGAACCCGTCAAATAAAAAGGGGGGAGATCTTCGACCACAACACCTGGCCCCCTGATGGATTTTGGAAAGTAGCCGGGCTCTCGCCCGGAACTCTCAACCCGGGCGGGATTTCGCTTCTCTCGTCATACCAAAGGAGACCCAAGGAGAGGAAGCAGAAGGCCACCTCGGCTCGGCGGTAACGCATTCCTCGCCTCCTTAAACACGAGACGAGCTGCCACCTCCAATGCTAAAGCCCCGGATGATGTGATGACGAAGGAGAACATCGAAGGGACGGAAAGGAAACTTCCTCCCCCTCGTCACCCCACCACCAAGGCCAGCGGAACAAACGCCGAGCCACCGGTGATAGGCGGTGAAGTGATTGGTCACCCCAGGGACAGTACCACTGGATTCGACGCTCACAGGCGTGGAGGACCACGACCACCAAGGCCAAGTCCTCCTGATCGACCAAACAGCGTAGAAGATCACGACCAAACTTTCTCGACGCAAGCCACCACCAAGGAAGGCCAAACATGAAATAGGAACAAGGGAAAATGGGAAAACCCCATGGCATGAAACCTCGAACCCTGTAAGAAGACTTGAAAATCGAGAACGAAAGAAAGCGTTTCAAAAACGGGTCCAAGAAGCAAATGGAAGAGAAATCGCGAAAGCCTATTTAAAGGACCCTCAAGCCGGTGCGATTGCGATTTACTGGCCCAAAGATCCAGTGGGCACACCACGCGAGCAATCCGGCATGCAAAACGACGTGGGCATTAATGAGTAATTAAGCGGTTAATCCCCCGAAATTAACCGCATTTAAGGTGATTGATCGCATTTAAGGCGATGAGGCAGGAATGACAGACCCCTGACACGATTAAACGTCGCCTGACGTCACTACCTCGAATAACGAAGCGACTCATCGCACCGAACGCCATTCGAATTAATGGCAAACCCTTAAGACCCCTGGGCAAATCGCTCCCTCCTACTATAAAAGGACTGGGATCGCGGGGACATCCAGAAGTCTACACTTCTTACCGTCTTCCACCTTGCAAATTGCCTCTGCAAACATCTGGCGCCTGACAATGGATATGGACAACTCCACAGCAACCTCAAAGGTGACTAAGCAAGTCCTAAAGTGGGAAAACCACGAGTTACGTGCGGAGAACGCCAAACTCGAGGCGGCCCTCCTAGAGAAGAAAAGGAAAGAAGGGGACGCTGAGGCCTTGAGGCAAGAGGCCCAGAGCGTCCGAGAGGCCCTCGAAGCAGCGATAAGCCGAGCGGAGCACCTCGAACGGGAAAATCTATCTCTCCGAGAGTGCCTAGAAATCGCAGGGACGGACGAGGACAACGACCCGGGTGAGCCCTACCATGTACTCGAGGATCGCCTTCAGTCGGCAAGTAATCTCAACGATTACTACGAACAAGAGATCCAATCCCTGAAAGAAGAGCTGGCCTCGTTGAAGAAGCGAAGGAGACTGACTCCGACGGTCATCATCGACAGTGATGAAGACTAGAAGAGCGGCACCTGTTCTTTTCTTACCTTGTTATTTATTTTTATATATGATCGACAATATGTAAAAAAAAGAAAGAAAGAAAAGAAGTTCCATCTTTTCCGCTTCACATGATTTGCCCACGCTCTCCGTCCGAGCATCTAAAAGCCTTCTCCGGAAGCGAAAGCCTCGGTCCGTCCGAGCATCAAAAAGCCTTCTCCGGAAGCGAAAGCCTCGGTCCGTCCGAGCATCTAAAAGCCTTCTCCGGAAGCAAAAGCCTCGGTCCGTCCGAGCATTAAGCATTCCCTATTCTAAAGAATAGAAGACGTTGGAGTATTGAAACGTACAAAACCTCGGCCCGCCCGAGTAAACTTAAAGCCTTCTCCGGAAGCACAAAAAACCTCTGCCCGCCCGAGTAAACTTAAAGCCTTCTCCGGAAGCACAAAAAACCTCGGCCCGCCCGAGTAAACTAAAGCCTTCTCCGGAAGCACAAAAAACCTCGGCCCGCCTTAGTAAACTAAAGCCCACTCCGGAAGCGAGAAACTTCGGTCCGCCCAAATATTCAGGAGTAATAGACCTCGGTCCGTCCGAGTATTAGAAAACTTCCCTCGTAGGCAGGAAGTCTCGGGTTGCCCAAGCAACCAAAGAACATTTGCAAGGATATTTACAAGTCAAAATATTTCCTACCAGGTAGGCGGAGAAGTACGACGAATGTGCATAAAGAAAGAGCATGTGCATTAATCTCAATGGAGTATTGTTCAGAAAAAAAAAGGGGAAGAGAAAGAAAAGGAAAAGAGTTCAAGCAACAGAGAAAATTAGGGGCTCCACAATCCGGAGTTTACCCTGAACAAAAAAAAGAGTCAGTCTGAAACATAAACGGTGTCAGTGGGGAGGCTTTCAGTAGAACCCTCTTCAACAGCCGCTCCCTCTCCGCCGTCAGCAGGGAGATCTTGAGTAGCAGCCTCCTCAACCGCCAGACCCTCCGCAGCGGCCTCACTTCGGGAAGCTTTGAAACTTGTGGCCCGCTCAAATAACTCCCTTCGACGGTCCACGGCGTCATAGCCAACCTGGGCCGATCGGATCACCCTCACCCTCAGATTGTTCCATCTGCAGCTTGACCGAATCTCGTCCGACGGCTAACCCGATAAGGATGGAGTCCACCGACGCAGCAGTCGCCAAGGCCAACTTTCGCTGGAGGTCACTAATACTGTCGCGGAGGATTGGAAGCTCGGACACCTGACTCCTCAACGAGTCGTTCTCCAACGAGAGGAGATCCATCTCCTCTTTAGCCTTCCTGAGGGACTCAGCTTCCCGGTTGTAAGCATCTACGGACTTGGACCCCTCCTCGCGAGCGACGCCCAGATCTTCTAACGCTTTGTTCCGAGCGATAACAGCCTCATCGAGTAGTTTCTTGTTGTTCTCACCGAGGATAAAAAATCCTCGCATTCCTTCCGAACGCGCTCAAGATCTCGGAAAAGTCAGGCCGCGGGACCTCCAATGAAGCAATTTTCTTCTCGGACTCATCCAGTTCGGCTCTCAATTGAAGACCCTCGTTCAAAGACCGAGTCATAGGCGCGGACGACGGCCACCATCGGCCTCGCTTCCGCTAACTCCTGCTTAAGCTCCCGATGCTTGACAAGTAAACTCTCCAAATTGAGGAGCATCTGCGTCGAGGCCTGGGTCCCCTGGCAGATCAGACACTTCGAGATGTAAGAAACCAGCTAGAGACAGTAGGGGAAAGGCAAACAATGAAGTAAACGACTAACCAGCCAGCTCCTATAGCACATGCGACTGAAGGTCACGACTTCGCTGTCGTGGTCGACTAGCTGTTCCAGCTGCACAGCCCCTAAGTCGCGAGCAAAGCTGACCGCATCCATAGCCCGTCGAAGACAAAAGTCGTTAGAAAGGGACCCCTGGTCAAAGTTGGGGCCCGGAGAAGCGAACAGGCGAAGCAGAGAGGATCCACCGCCTGCAGCGCCCGATCCACTTGGCATCGACGGACCCGCATTCGATGGAGGGAGTATAGCTGGAGTCTGAGTGGGTAAGATTGGAACTCCACCGTCAAGAAACCCCCCGGTCCCTTGGTCATCCTCCTGTTCAAAGTCCGTATCAGAAGATAAAACATGGGCATGATCAGAGGGAGAGGGCGAATCCGCCTCGGAAGGAAATGACTGATAAACCATCTCAGGATGCTTCAAAAGGTACGCATCAGCACCCCTTACCGCGCGATCGAGTGCCCCGATAATTCCGCCCCTCCTTCGCTTCGGAACGGGAGAATCCGCAGAATGATTAATAGGAGGATCCGAAGGATGGTCTGCAGGAAGATCCGTGGGAAGGTCCGATGTGCCCTCTGCGGAAGGTTCCGTGCTCACAATTTTCACGGATTTCCCACTTCCGGATTTACGCGGACGCTTAGGGGCAGCCACCTTTTTTCCTTTCGGATCAGATGAAGACGCCGCCGCCTCATCTCTTTTCTTTCCCATACCCTGAAGAAGGGCAAGGAAGGCCTCGGGGTCATTGGAGTTGGGGACGGGAGTCAGCGCGAGACATTTTTCAGCTGAAACCTGCGTCACAACCAGCTCAAGTCAAATACATACCCAGTTAGGCACACAGAAACGGAAAGGGGAAAGAGGAAGCGAAACAGACGCTTACGAGGAGCAACCGGGACAAAACCTGGAGGTGGAACCCAAAGTTTGGCAAAGACTAACCAAGGATGTTGGTTGAGCTCCTCCCAATTGAAGGGGCCCCTCTGAGCGAGAGCCTTGCACTGACCAAGAGCCTCCCGAGAAATGCCCTTCGGAAGCGGATTCTTCACTGAAACAAAACAAATCGAAAATGGTCAGCACACCCACAGGGAAGCGAAACACAAAGTAATACGAAGCTCATGTCCTCACCCTCGTCTTCCCACGAGGCAGGAAGTGGCCCACCTCTGAGAAGAAAGGGGCCACGGATGAAAAACCACTCGTCCTTCCAACGCTTGTCACAGGAAGTCTCGTCCACCAAAGCCGGCGAGGTTCGATTATGAAAGATAAAACGCATATTGTCCTGGACATTCAAGCGAAGAGACCAAAAATGGGAGACCATGTTCAGGGTAGGCCGAAAGCCTAACCCATGACATACTACCGAAAAGGAAACCAAAGATCTCAGAGCATTCGGCATTAGCTGGCCCAATGCGAGGCCGGCGTTTTGAAGCAATTCGGCTATCAGAGGAGGAAGGGGAAGCCGAACGCCAAATTGGAAAAACCGCGGATAAAAAGCGGTCCAACCCTCCCCTGGGGAAAGAAAAACCCTCTCCGACGCCTCTGGGAGCCTCATTTCAAAATCTGAGGAGATCCCATAGTCAACCCTCAACTTGTCGAGTTTAGCCTGCGTCAGTTTTGAAGGAAAGTGGTAGGGCCCCCTATCTTCCTTGATGCCCTTCGGCTGAGGATTTCTTTTTTTCTTCTTTTTCTTGCTCGCTGCCTCGGCCTCGTCCGAATCAGCAGTAGGAGACCCAAGGGGATCAGAGACGACAATCTCGCCGGCTAAGGAAGAATCCACTTCCCCGACGGTGCAGGGACGGATGGATTAACTGCGGTGCGGCCTCACTACCCTTGGTGCGACTTTTCCTTTTCTCCCTTTGGGCCGCCCCTCGGCAGAACTGGGACAGGAGGGACGGGAAAGGTCGGGAATGGTATTCGGGCCCACTAAAGCGAGATCCGTTTCCCCCAAAGGGTGAGAAGTAGGAGAAAGGACGGGGTCCAAACTTGGCTGAATTTCGGAGACCGACCCAAGCTCACTCACGAAGGCAAAGATTCGGACTCATTCCCCTCAGGCTCATTTCCCTCAGGCTCACCCCGAGATGAGGAAACGGCGAGAGCCCCACCCAAGACGAACGAAGGAAGGGGAAGCCCCAGATTCAACCCTCTCGAAAACCAGACCGTCATAATCATCATCCCCCACGGCTAACCTAGGGGTCCTATGGCCTCTAATCACTGAGTTTCCCTCGAAACCATCCATTACAGCAAGAATGGAAAAAAGAGACAAAGAAGAGAAAACTAACCTTCGAAGAAGAACGGGAAAGGCTTCAAGGAACGGGACGAAGATGACGAAAGGTCTTTCGAAAGCGGACGATTCACAGATAATCTCGAGAATTCGAAAGGCAAACGAGTCTTAAAGTCTGGAAAAAACCCTATTTAAAGAGGAGAACGTGCGTCCAATCATCGCGACACGTGGGAAGGGACACGACGATCCGAACCACTCGTATTCGTTGGTATTCGCGCCCGTCCGAAGCTCCAACGGATCAGTCTCGCAAGGAGCTGCGTCTTTTGAAACCGACTTGTCCGCGAAGGAACGCGACGATTCCCGAAAGGAAGTCAATAGAGTCCGAGCCACAACAAGGCCGAGGCGGTATAATTTCCAAAGGGTCATGGTCCTCGACCACTCCACAATAGCACAAAAATCAAGGCAAACATCACGTCACCGATCCAACCGAGTTGCTATCCCCTGCATCGGACTTTCCGACCCAGGAGATAGGGGAAAACTGTAAAGGGTAAAAATAGCCCTCTCGCAGGCTACGTTCACACTGGGCCGATCCATATGGGGACAGGCCCATTGGAATCGCATCCGAAAGGGACCGGCCCCCCAGCGGGCCGCGTTCACTGTAAGGCAGCTCACACGGGTACGGACTCGACCGGACTAACGCCGTAAGGAGTTCGCCATTCATGGGCTAATCAAACAGCCCATTAAGCCTAGCCTCATGCTAGCCCAATCGATGACCCCACGATCAAGGGACTATAAAAGGCACATGACCTATCAAATCAGGTATGACACTTTAACCTAGAAAACGAATAACCTGATTATCCTTGACCTAACCCTTGCGGCGCAAGGCAAATCTCACCTACCACCACCTAACTTGATCGTCGGAGGGTCGTCAGCCGGTACCACACCGGTGCCCTTCTGACTGTCATTTGTTGTAGCGTTTCAGGTTGCTCCGCCGTTAAGGGATAGCACGCAACCCGACGTGCTCTATCGTGTGGAACGAAACTCCGACGAGAAATACCCCACACAATTTAATTAGTTTATAACTTATTTATTTAAATATTTAATTAACATAAAAACTTAAATTTAATTTTATATACTTATTTGATACCAATGAATTTATTAAAGTATCACTAATTAGTGTAACGAAAAAATTATTTATGTTTCTAAATTTAGTTATTGATGAGAAAATAAATTATGTTTATATTTATATGTAAAAAGAAAAATAACTTTTTATAATATTGAAGGACAAAAAAGTGAAAAACAGAATACATTCGTAATGTAATCTTAAAAATCCACTGGTGGACAGTGTATTTTAAAATGGCCAGATATCATGTATTCTTTGATTACATGTAATCTAAAATATCCTTATATCTTTAAATATAGTAAAATGAACAATGTTATATGAATACACCTCCCTCCGTAATCTTAGATAACATTGAAATGAATGGCCCAGAGTGTAATTATGATAATAATAAATAGCTTAGTTTTGCCTTTTTTTCCCCCTTCTAGCGTCATAGTCAAATTTGATTTTTAGCAATATTCGAACAAGATTTTGATGCTTGCCAAGCTTCCCTATGTCATTTTAAAAAAAAAATATTCGTAGTTTTTTTAAAAGCAAATTAGAAGCATTTTAGGAAACCTATGTTTATGTGGTGTCGACATCAATACATGATAAGTCGATATTTTAGCACATAAACTTGTATTAATGGTTCATACTTTGATGATTAAATAGCCTAAGAACTAATTAATTATCTTTGATTTGTGTTTATGTGCTAGATTGGAGAAGAGAGGATGAAAAATGGCTTAAATTGGCATTTTGGAGCTTTCTTGACACTTCGGCGCCAAGGCAACCACTTTCAGTGGCCGCGGCCGCAAGGAAAAGTCTGCTCCCAAGCCAAAATTCCAGAGAGCTCAGCGCCGTAGCACAGATTTCTCGTCGCCATGGCATAGAAATCGTGATTCTCATTTTTTTTTGTAATTTTTGCTTGGCGCCGCGGCGACCAAATTTCTGTGCCGCGGCGCCGGCGCGATTTTTTTAGATATTATTTTAACCTTGTGTTTAAAACCCTAATTTTCCAAGGGGATTAGGGGAGACTTCTTTTCAGATATCTTTTAGAACTTTTTTCTTAGGTTTTCTTGGATAGCTATGAACTCCATGTCTAGCTAAACTCATATTTCCAATCAAAGGTTAATCAAGTTTAATTCTTTTTATTTGTGAGATCTAATCTTCATCTTCCTCCTTCTAATCTCTCTATTTGTATGTTTTCTATGCTTAATCTATTATCGTTTTGATTGATTGTTCAAATCGAAGCCTTTGATCATTCTTCAATTTGATAATTTGTCAATTAGATTGTTTAAATCCGTAATTGTTTAGACATTCTAATCCTAGTGACAATTAGTATGATTGAGTCACAAGTCTTCTCATCCCATGCTATGAAAATATATGATATAGTTTAAATAAATCGAACGTTTCGTGTTTATTGGCTAGAATTGGTGGTCATTCTCATCTTATTGTCACAATTGATTAAATCCTATTGTCGTACTCTAGGGTTGTCTTTGATTAGGGAAGTAATTAACGATCGTATCTTAATTACCGACGAACTAAGGAATGATAGATTAATAAGACGTTCTTAATAATCATAACCAATTTAGAGAGTGATTTAGGAATTCATTAGATAATCGATGATCAAATAACATTAATTGAACGATGATTATACCTTTGGTTGGAACTTTCCCCTCATTGAATCTCTCTTAGTTTTTTTTATTGTTTTTCGTACTTACTCAACAAATTCAAAAACCCCCAATTTTAATTCACCAATCTCTGTGGATTCGACCCTACTTTCCACAACTACAAATTTATAAACCCGAAAGTAGAGAACTCTTATTTTTGGTGGATTCGACCCCCTCCAATACACTGCCACAATTTTCCAAAATGTTTCAAAGATAGAACTTACGAAGAAGAAGAAGAAAAAAAAAAAAAGAACGTTTGAGTCTCTACTCCACAAATTTAAATATTTATAAATAAATAAAAATGGTAGCCTACTTTTGAATCAGCTGGACGATGGTTGCAACTTCTCTTTGGATTATCGATGTGCAACTCTTCCGCTTGCAGTTAAATACAGTATGAGTAAGATGTGCTCATTTGCTGCATTTTTGGGGAATATCCATGGTTAAATATTGGATTGTATAAAGCTCACCCACATCCTTGCACACCAGTCTCCAAGGGTAAGAAAAATAACTCTCTTTGCATGGAATTTGTGTTTTAAATGAAGTTAAGTAATTATTTTGATGTGAATTAATTAAGTTTGGATTAAAAATTTATCATGGTTAAAGTATAATAGAAGTTTGATAAAATATTAACCTTAGTTTATAAGAGGGACAAATTTCCTATAAAAATAAATGAAAGTGGCTTATTTGCAAAACATGGGGTACTCTCCATTGTATTTAAAAACAGGTTGGTTTTACATATAATCAAAATTATATATAAAGCATTTGTCTTCATATGACATTAAATTAAAAATAAAAAAACTGCTTCATTCCTTCCCTTCTTTGCTCTCTACTGCAGTAGCCCAGGAGGTGGGTTTTGTGAATTTTGATATCCAAGCAAAATGGATTTAAATACATCTATATCTATATCTATCTATTTTTTTTCCTTTCATTTAAGTTAAAAATGATAAATCTCAATAAAAAAAAGTAGAACAACTAAGACAAAGGATGATTCAAAAAGACGATAAGATTGATCATTATAAAAGAGACTTATATACCTAGGGTTACATATTAAAGAGTAAATTACTAATCTACCCTTTACATAAAATATAAGAAGATAAACAAATATATATTTACTAATTCTAACATCTCCCCACAAACTCAGGATGCAGCGGTAAGAAGCATCATGAGTTTGCCAACCAAAAATCGAAAACGTGGAAGTGGATGGGGCTTAGTAAACAAGTCTGCAATTTGCATAGAAGAAGAGATGAAAGGTAAACTAAGGGTACCAATCTGAAGGTGGTCACGAGTAGGGTGACAATCAATCTCTATATGCTTAGTCTTCTTGTGAAAATCTAAATTATGTGCAATCTGAATAGAACTCTTGTTATCACAATACATCGGAGTGGGATGAACAAGAGTGACACCCATATCTGCAAGTAACCATCGTAACCAAATGATTTCAGTTGTAGTTGATGCCATAGCGCGATATTCAGCTTCTGTGGAAGAACGAGAAACAACATTTTGTTTCTTGCTTTTCCATGAAATAAGAGAATCTCTAAGAAATATACAGAAGCCAGTAATGGATTTACGATTCACTGGATCTCCGGCCCAATCTGCATCAGAATATGAACACAACTCCAAAGAAGAGGTGGACGAAAATAAAAGACTTTGAAATTGTGTACCTCGAAGATATCGTAAAATACGAAGATTAGCAACCCAATGAACTGTAGTAGGAGATGCGACAAATTGACTAACAACATGAACAACATATGCAATATCAGGACGTGTGATCGTAAGATAAACCAAACTACCAACAATAGTGCGATATAAAGTGGGATCAGACAAAGGTGGGCCATCAGAGGCAGAATAACGAACATTAACCTCAAAGGGAGTGTCAACAGTTTAAGTATCAGTAAGGTGAGCACGCTCAAGGATATCAGCTATGTACTTTGACTGTGAGAGAAGATAACCTTTAGGAGAACAAGCAACCTCAATACCTAAGAAGTAGTGAAGAGGTCCCAAATCTTTCATCTCAAACTGTGACGCTAACTCAGACTTTAACACTGCAATCCCATCTACATCATCTCCAGTGATAATCATATCATCAACATACAATAATAACAAGATACGACCATGATCATTACATTTAATAAAAAGAGCAGAATCATGATTACTAGGGTGAAAGCCAAGGTAAGTAAGTGCAACAGAGAATTTTTCAAACCATGCTCTCGGGGCCTGTTTAAGTCCATATAAAGCTTTCTTAAGCTTACAAACTTCACCAGGATTATGAGAAACACCAGGAGGAGGAACCATGTAAACTTCTTCTTGAAGATCTCCATTTAAGAAAGCATTTTTAACATCCATTTGAGACATATTCTATTGACGAACTGAAGCAACTGCAATAAGAGTGCGGACAGTGGTCATTTTTGCAACAGGTGCAAAAGTTTCTTCATAGTCCATACTATATTGCTGAGAGAATCCTTTAGCCACCAATCTAGCTTTATATCACTCAATAGACCCATCAGATTTTGTCTTAATCTTATATACCCAATGAGAACCAATTGCATTTTTACCTTGTGGTAGAGATACCAAATCCCAAGTATTTGTCCTGTGCAAAGCAGAAAGTTCCTCAGCCATTGCTTGTTGCCAATAAGGTTCAAAAACTGCCTCCTTATAAGAACGAGGCTCTGAAAGGTTATGAATGGAGACTAGAAATGATGTAAAAGAAGGAGAATAAGAAAAGTAGACAAAATCTGGTAAATTAGTGGACTTACAAATACATTGAGAGTGTCGAGAAGGAGGATCCACAATATGAGTTGTTGGGACAAGTGTAGGAAGAGAGGATGTATCTGTATTACCAAGAGTCAAACTACGAGACTCAGCAAGAATTATATTCATATCATTAGAAAAAGGATCAATATGGAAAAGATCAGACGTAGACACATCATGAGAGCGTGAAGGAATGGAATATGCTCAAGAAAGAAAACATGACGAGATACATATAACTTTTGACTGACAGAATCAAAACAACGATATCCCTTTTGACCATCACCATAACCTAAAAAGACACATATAGCTGAACGTGGAGCTAACTTATTACATTCTACATGAGGATGAAGAACAAAACATGTACACCCAAAAACTCTTAGAAAAGAGTAATCTGGAGTATGACCATATAATTTTTGAAATGACGATAAACTTGAACTATAAGATGAAGGGATCTTATTAATCAAGTAAACAGCAGTAAGCACTGCTTCACCCCAAAATTCACTTGGAACAGATGTGGACAATAAAAGAGAACGATCAGTTTCAATGATATGTCGATGTTTACGTTCTGCAACAGCATTTTGCTCTGGTGTATATGTACAAGAAGTTTGATGTGGTTCCATTTGATTCAAGCATGTTTTTAAAAATATTGGAAGTGTACTCCCCACCTAAATCACATCTGAAACACTTTATAACTGCCAAATGTTGAGTCTTAACAAGATTTTGAAAAGCACTGTAGATGTTACAGAAGTCTGAACGATGTTTCATAAGGAAAACCCAACAATAACGAGTATAATCGTCAATGAAAGAAACATAATAACGAGAGCCTCCTTTAGTAGAAATTGGCGAAGGTCACCACACATCAGAATGAACTAAGTCAAAAGGAGCAACAGAAGAAGAAACACTTTTATTGAAAGGTAAACCAGAGAATTTGGCTAATTTGCATCCACTACAATCAGAAATATCATGTGTTTGCAAGTTTCCTAAAACTCCAGTAGAAATTAAATACTTCAAACGAGAAAAAGAAACATAATCCAAACATGAATGCCATAAATAAAAATTAGACGAAGAAGGACTCAAACGAAAAGAAGACAAATCAACAGTAGGTCCAGCAAATTCAGATATTTTTAGATCATCTAGAATGTATAATCCTCCTGATAACTCGTAATCTACGCGTGTTTATTAGTGGTTTTATTTTCAAAGTAATTAAAATATGAGTGTTAATTGGTTTAAATTTCCATAATATTGTTAATCGTTGAATTTCATGAACGTAGGGGAAAACGGCGTTCAAATCGAACTTAAAACGAAGAAGTTATGCCCATTTTAGTATTGAAAAAGATCCATCGCCGCAGCGATGAGATCCATGGCTGTGACTGAGACCAAAAATCGAATTCGGGCAAAAAACCCGAGAGTGGGAGCAGCGGATGTGAGACCCGTCGCCGTGGCGACGAGAAAATAATTAAAAATTGATTTCAAACTGTCGCTGACGTCATCATAGGGAAGGAAATAGTGCTAGATGACGTCATCATGCACTAACCCCTTGGGCCAGCAGCAGCGAGCGACGTGTTGCCCACTGACTGAAGACACGTCGCTCTAGGCATTTAAGCAAGGGACGCAGACGGCTTGGACAGCGTGGCACGATTTCCTTTTCGGCTTCCATGCGGTTCATGAGACAGAAACAAGGCAGCGGCGGCGGCTTGATTCGGCTTTACGGCTCAGCTCACGGCTTCAGCGAATAAAGGAAGAGATTTTCTTTGTTTTTTTATCCGATTTTATCTCTTTTTAGCCTATTTAAAGCCCCTCTTGTACCCTAATTCAAAATCCCTTCTTCCCCTATTTTTCTTATAACTTTTAGGTAGTTTTTAATATGTTTTCTAGCTAAATTACTTATTCCAACTAGAGGATTATCGAGGTTTGGTTTATGAATTTATGAGATTTTATTCCTATTTTCTCATTATTCATGCTTTCTCTTTGCATATTTTATTGGTAGTAAATTCTTGTGCAATAGGGCCCGTTGTTCATTGATTAATTTTGCATATCGCTAGTTAGAATTTTAAATCCGTAATTTTTTAATTGTTATAATACAAGTAGCATAATAGCATAAATTGATTAAGGACACTTTTTTTATTTATGTTATGGGAATTTATGATCTAACTTAAATGAATCGGTCGTACTGTGTTTGTTAGTTAGAATTAGGTTCTTCTCATCTTAATGCTATTAAAAGGCTAAATCTTATTATCGTATTCTAGGGTTATCCATTAATTAGGGAAGTAGTCATTAGATCGTATCTTGGCTATCGAGAATTTAAGGAAAAGCACTTATTGTTCCGGCAACTCCCAACTAATTTAGAGAAGAATTTAGGAATGCATATTTAGTAATCGATGATCAAGTCCATGAACCATAACTGAGATTAAACCTTTAGTTGGAAGCTTTTCACATTTGATTTCTTATTCTTTTTATTTTTATAAACAACAATTCAAAACCCCCATTTTTGTTAACTTTAATTTAATTCTCTTTTCCCTGTGGAGATCGACCTTACTCACCACTACTACAGATTTTTAAATTCCAAGAGTAAACAACAATTCAATCTGCCTCTGAGAATGTGGGTCCTGCACACAACAAGAAGTAGAGGAAAAAGACACTGAGTATCCAAAATCACACAATTGACTAATAGATGCAAGATTTAAGGTGAAATTAGGAATATGGTAGACATCAAGAAGCGATAAATTAGAGGTGACAACAGGACCATCGCCAGCCAAAGGCAAAGATGTGCCATCAGCAGTCATAACAGGTATAGAATTTGTAGGAGACAAAGAAGTAAATAATTTACTGTTAGGAGACATATGGTGAGAAGCTCCAGAATCAAGGATCCACATAGAGGGATATATACCTGAAGAATTTGGAGTGGACAAACCTGAAGCAATCATGACATGTGATTGTGTAGCAAGGAACTTCTGAAACTGATCAGCAAGAGATTCTACTGTAGGATTAACAAATGGTGTTACTCCTCTAAATGAGTCCGATGGAGGTACAACTGCTGCGGTGTTCGGATGAGGAGGCCCATTAACTCGTTGTTGTGAATAATTAAATGGAACTTGCTGAGATTTCTAATTCTGTTGTCGTAATGTTTTGTTCAACAACTTTGGACATTGAGCCTTCCAATGACCTTTCTATTTACAAAAATTGCATTCATCATTAACAACCTTAGAGTTTTGCTTATTTTGGTTAGCAAAATTTGAGCGTGTATGAACAGCTAAGACAGATGAAGTCGGTGTAGAGAGAATGCCCTTTTCAACTTTAGACTTATGACGTATCTCTTCAGCCAATAATTCACTAACTACAGAATCAACCGATGGAAGTGGACTACAATGCAGAATATTACCACGTAAGGTTTCAAACTCATCACGAAGTGCCATCAAGAACTGAACTAGCTGTTGTTCTTCCCTACGAGCAATATAAGGAGAAAATGCTTGGAGTTCTGAAGATTCAGTAAGAGCTAACTGATCCCAAAGATAAGTCATGGAAGAATAAAATTCTTGAACACTCGTATCTTTCTGTTGAAGAGATCGAATATCAATTTCTAATTGATATTTTTTTGCAAAGTTGTATTGTGTATATAATTGATGTAAGTGATCCCAAACCTTTTTTGCCGTTTCATACTTTGCCAATTGGACACCTATTGAGTTATCGACAAAATTATTGATCCATGTAATAATCTTTGAATTGTTTACTTCCCAAGCATCCAGTTGTTCCTCAAATTTTGCATTATCTAGTTTTCAATGAGTTCCAATAACATAACTCCACATCTTCTTTCCTTTCAGAAAATTTTTCATCACATAATTCCAATATGAATAATTCTTCCCATTTAATCTCACACTGATATACTGTAATGAGTCATCTTTTTCACCAGCCATTGTGAAAATTAACAACAAAATGAATGGGCTGAGACACCGTTTCTTGCTTCAATCTTTGACAAAATTAGATATTCTGCCAATTAAAACACTTCACACGTATTTTTCCAATTCACCCAACAAATCCAACAAACAATGATATTTTGTTAACAAGGATCAATCTTAAAGAAAAGAAAACAAAATTTTCAAATCCAACGACAACTTTTGAACAAATCCAACGACAATTTTCAATCTATCATCCAACGAAACAAAACCTGCTCTGATACCATGATAAATCTCAATACAAAAAAAGTAGAACCAACTAAGACAAAGGATGATCAAAAAGACGATAAGATTGATCATTATAAAAGAGACTTATATACCTAGGGTTACATATTAAAGAATAAATTGTTGGAAAAATTCAATATATGGGACCACACATGTAATTATTAAATGTTTTTATGCTATCTTTTGATTAGCCAAATCAAAGTAATCTATTAAAGTTTTATTATTGGCTTAAGAAAAATTACATAATGTCATGGAATTTTTAATTAAGCATAGATACCATATGCAATTTCTAATTTTATGAGGGGCTAAATTAGAAATAAATAAATCTTTTATAACTGACAATTCAATTATCTTAGTCAGTTTTAAAAGAGAGAGTTATGGTCCCCATTCTCAGTGCTTATTACGTAACTCCTCCTCCCCCATCAGAGAAGTTGCTCTCTGTTTAATTTACAGAGATATGGTAAAGGCACAAGAGAATGGAAGATCCAAACCCGTATGGTGATCGGTTTCATTCATGAAGTAAGATACGCTTCTGCATTCGGTATTTTATTCGTTTCTCTTGAATCGGTCATGGGCTATTTTAGAATTCTCCCAACATAAATTACTAATCTACCCATTACATAAAATATAAGAAGATAAACAAATATATATTTACTAATTCTAACAAAAAAACACAACAAATTTCTAAGTTAATCTAGACTACCTTTGGTTCGTCGGTTTAGGTTGTTAAACCGTATTTGAATTATGTAAAAGAGTAAGTTTCATCAATGGGCCTGGTTAATGAGTGGGCCGGGCTTGACATAAAATGGTAAGCCCAAACCCAGTCCACAGGTTTGGATCCATGAGATAAAATACATATTGGGCCGGGCCCGACCCGTTTTTATACTGGCTTGGCCCAGTTCGTTCAAACTTTTATTTATTTAACTAAAATTTCCATTAAATTTTTAATTGTGTTTTTTAAAATTATTTTTAACTTTTTAAACTTGAACTTAACTCTAAAATGATGAAAAAAAAAGTTTTTTTTTTTTTTTTACTATCCTATTCATTTTTTTATTTATACTTTGTTCTTATATGTTTATTAAACTTAAACTTAATTCTAAAGTGAAGAAGATTAAAGTTAATTCATTAATATTTTGCTATTATATATATACTTTTTTTTATTTATACTTTGTTTTTATATATTATTTATGAAACTTTTAAATTAACTTTATTATCATTCTTTTAGCTTAGTTTGATTATATTAAATTTTAAAAAAATTTAACTTAAAAAGATACAATCTAAAATGAATAAAAATAATAATGAAGTAAATTAATGATTTCACGAAAAAATAAAATTTACATATTTATTTTTTAGAGAAATAATTTGCATCATTGCAATATAACTACATCCCAGTTAGGTTCACATCTACTTATATGCATTAATCATGTGCATTTTCATATTTAAAACTAATTTTTGAATGGACTTCGAACCGGGCTTTGGGCCGGGCCTGATGGGGGCCCTATGGATAAAGCCCATGGGCCGGGCTTGGGATCAAATACATGATCCATATCCAGCCCAAAGATTTTCAAGCTAGGCCTGACCCGTCAACCCTGACTTACGTTTGCATTGATGTACCATTAGAAAGTGGGCTTTTTCAGCACATTATTTATCAAAAATATAGAACAGAGGATTTCATGAGAAACATATGCATTGGCATACTATTTAAGTGCAAAAAAAAGTGGGAGAGAAGTAGGGAATATAATTCAGGCTTGGAATAGGGCTGAGTATAGGGACAAATTTTGTAGTCCTTAGGACATGATCTCTGCTTGTCACACTATTCTCTGCAGTAATTACCATTGGCAGAATCACACTATTCGGTTCGGTCAGGACAAACTCACAAACCGAAAATCGGTTTCGATTTCGGTTTTGGTCCAAAACCGAAACTGAAACCGATATCTCACCCCTAATTGGCGTTATAGTTCGGTATTCGAATCTGACCAGCTTCTATTCTTTCAACGTCTCGAACTAGTGATTCATACTGCCTTCTTGCTTCCTCGGCTGTTTTTCCACCTCCAACGGCCCTCGCTACTTTCTCAAAACGGTCCGGTGTATCCTGGTCATAGTAAGCCAGCGCCTCCTCAAATTTTTTGTTTTCCCTTGGGGTCCAAGACGAGTAGCTACCGCGTTTTTGTGTGGCAGAACTCGATGCCATTGCTTTTGTTGATTTTGAATATAATTTTAGCACTGAAGGTGATAGTGAACTGATGTCTCAGTTAAGGGAGAAGGAAGAAGTCAAGAGATGGTTTGGTTTAGAATGTCTCTTAACCATCCTACTTATATACTGGAGGGCTTGGTTCTATGTGGTGGAATCCTGCAAGTTGACGAATCTTTGTTTGAGAACAAAAATATATGATTCATTAAATCATTTTGTTGAGCAAACACTGGGAAGAGATGTCACTGTCAACTAACCATTGGTTGGCATAGTTGTTAAATGACTTTTCTAAAAGACTCGAGATCATTAGTAGAAACCATGTGTAGCTAACCTAGCATGTTATCTTATGAGTCCCGTGATGCCCAATGTTATATTGTTATGGAGTTTTCTCGTAAAAATAGTCTAGGTACACGCAAACTAGCAGAGAATCACCTATATTTAAAAAAGAAAGAAAGAGTTGTCATTGTCAAGGGCCTGAGTCTAGTGAAATTCTGTTGGAAGTTCTTTCTTTTTCAGTTATAAATATCAACTGCAAGTAGAATTTTCTATAGAATTTTACAGCCTAGTGGGGGATTAGATCCAGTTCGTAGCCTTTCCTTAACCTAGATGCGCACATGATAAAAGTTTCCATTCTTTCTCTGTTTTGTTTTTTTTTTTTTTTTTGTGTGAAGAGAAGGGGAAGGAAAACTGACTCTCCCTTTTGTTTTGTGGCCAATGTTTTTTTTCTCCCTTTTGTTTTGTGGCCAATTGCTATAATATACCCTAAGATATTCCATTTCCACTTCCAGTTTACTTTTTCTTTTTTGGTTTATATTCTCGAATCAGAGCAACAATGGCAACATCAACGTAGAGTTAGCCCTGAAAAGTCGAACTACGGCTTGAAGATTCAATTTTCAAATGTATATTATAACAGAAAGGCTACATGTTCGAATCAAGAATCCGTAAATGGAGACAAAATTTAGATTCTTGGCATTTCTAATCATGAATTCCAATTGCTTTTGTTGAAGTGACTGATGATTCTCCTCACTTTCTCAATCATTTTTTTTTTCCTAAAAAAATAAAGTCTCATTTGTATTATGTCTTTCTTGTTTGAGAAGGATTATACTAACAAATGTTGAATTTTCAAAACAGAAAATATAGAGTAAACTACTCTTTTGGTCATTGAGTGTTTGACATCATGTCTATTCGGTAGCCGCATTTCAATTTGTGTCTAAGTGGTCCCTTAGTATCGGACGCTGTCTATTTATGTCTAAGTGGTTCATGGGTTTTGGACATTGTGTTGGTAGCTTAGTTTTCAATTTGTTTCTAAATGGTCTTTCATTTATTAGAAATAACTTTAATTGGTCTTTAATATGTTAACTTCTTAAGAGAATGTTGACTTAACATTGACATAAAATGTTTAATTGGCTAAATTCTGACATGAGATTAATTATTATTTCAAATATTAGGTCTAGATTGATGAAAGCTTTTAAATAATATTTAATCTCATGTCAATATTAGCTGTTATGTTAAGTCAACATTATGTTAAGGAGTTATCAAATATGTTAAATTAAGGAACAATTAAACTCATATATATAATAATTTTTGAAAACTTAGGGACCAAAACAGATACAATGTCTAAAACTCATATATCAATTAGACAGAAATTTAAAATAGGGGACCAAATAGGCACGACGTCTAAAACTGAGGGGTCATTTAGACATAAATTGAAAAGACGAAAACCAAATAGACACAAAGTCCAAAACTCAGAGACGAAAATACCCAAAAATATAAAACAAAATTGTTAACAACGGATGATGGATTATTCATTTCCATTTCTCATCACTAATTTTCAGTAAATAAGTGTCTGCTTGATTTCCGTGTTTTTTCATATTTTTATTTGAGAAATGTAGCAGATAACACTTTTTTTTTTCCAGTAATTTCATTAAATAACAACTATTTTCAATATTTCAAAAATGACATGGATTCCAGAGATTAGACCCATTTCACTCTAATATCGATGAATCTATTTTTAAAAAATTTCAAAACATTTTCTATTTTTGTAAATATTGAAAAATCATTTTTTAGACTATTTTTTAAAAATCCTGTAAGTTTTGTATGTAATTTTTTTATTTTTTTTTATCGTTTCTTCTTTCTAAATTTTTGAAACATTAATTAGGGTCTGTTTAGGATAACTTTTGAAAGTGTTTATTCTGGTGATTATAAAAAACACTTTATTTATTAAAAACATCTTTAAACACTTTTAAAAGTTATTCTAAAAAGACATTTAGAGTGTAATTATGATCATGATAAATAACTTAATTTTGTCTTTTTTTCCCCTTCTAGCGTCAGAGTCAAATTTGATTTCCATCAATATTCAAACAAGATTTTGATGCTTGCCAAGCTCACTGTGTTATTTTTAAAAAAATATTCGTAGTTTTTTTAAAAGCAAATTAGAAGCATTGTAGGAAACCTATGTTTTCGTGGTGCGGACATCAATACACTGCCACAATTTTCAAAAATGTTTCAAAGATAGAACCTTTTTTTTTTTTGTTTATTTTAAAAACTGAACATTTGAGTCTCTACTCCACAAATTTAAATATTTATAAATAAATAAGGGTAGCCTACTTTTGTATCGGCTCGACGATGGTTGCAACTTCTCTTTGGATTATCGATACGCAACTCTTCCGCTTGCAGTTAAATACAGTAGGATGTGCTGCTTTGCTGCATTCTTGGGGAATATCCATGGTTAAAGCTTGACTTGTATAAAGCTCACCCACATCCTTTGACACTAGTTTCTAAGGGTAAGAAAAATAGCTTTTTTTGCAGGGAATTTGTGTTTTAATTGAAGTTAAGTAATTATTTTGATGCGAATTAATCATGTTTAAATGGATTAATTAAGTCTGAGTTAAAACTTAATCATGGTTAAAGTATAATAGAAGTTTGATAAAATATTAACCATAGTTGATAAGGAGGGACAAATCTCCTATAAAAATAAATGAAAGTGGCTTATTTGCAAGACATGGGGTACTCTCCATTGTATTTAAAAACAAGTGGGTCATTTTACAAATAATCAAAATTATATATAAAGCATTTGTCTTCATTCAAAAATAAAATAAGGGAAAAAAAATAAGGAGGGCACTTTTGAAGACTTGAATTTAGGGTGAAAAACCAAAATAGTCACTTTTTGGATAAAAAAAATATCAAAGTAGCCACATTGTTTAAAAAAAGTTTTAGATAGCCACTTTTACTATTCAATTTTTTAATATACCCATTTTACCCTTTTCGTATGATAGGTATAGTCTGACACCTCTAACACATATAGTATGTGTAGTCTGACATTTCTGACATTTTTTCTTTTCCAATGCATTCTTTCTTCCTCAGTTTTTTGGTATAGTCAGTATAGTGTCCATAGTTCTTCAGTGTATTTAGTATATATTGTATATTTTTATTATTTTGTATTTTGATTTTATACTGCATATTTCGATTTTTAATTCAATTTCATAGATTCATTTTTATATATTATTTGTAGTTTCCCCTCTCATGTAAAATGTTTTGTACATATGGATATTGAGTATATCGTCTTTCACGTCTTAACTAGTGCATTTGAGAAAATGTGAATGTACGTGCTATACGTAATATATTCCATATAATCTGCAAGTGAAAAACAAAAAGAGTGTTAATTCAATAATACTAAATGTACAAAAAAAGATACTTAATATGCAAACAAAACAAAAAGAAATATATATTATATTGCGTAGATTACAAAATGAACATAAAAAAAAGTACGTGTACATCAAGAAACACGCATAGTTGTGTATAGTATATGAATTTCGTATATTGCGTGTATTACAGACTGTATATCAAGAAAAACACATAGTTATGTATAGCACATATATTACAAAGATATATATTTAAACAAACCAGAAAAAAAGTATATTACGTATATTACAGACTGTATAGCAAAACAACAACAGAATGAGAGACCACAAAATATATATTTAAACAGACCACAGAAAAATGTATATTACATATAGTACGTATAGTACAAACAATACATCACGTGAAGCAGAAACAGAAACAGACGAGAGACAAAATATGTATATTACGTATATTGCATGCACTACAACAAATTTAACAAAAGAGAACACTAGGTGTTTTTAAAAGATGACACATATGATAAAAGATGACATATTTTAGTATTTTGTAAATTTTTATCAAAACGACGACATACTTGGAATGTCTTCATTTGTGAATTAAAACTTTAAGCGTTCGCGTGCGTGTTTGATGGGATTTTTCAGAAAACCGTGTGATCTTTTGTTAAATTAAATATCTATAATGTCAGTTAATGTGTGTCATTGTTTATGTTCATCATTAAATAATTAATATCATGTCGTGTCTTTCATCGTATCTTATTTTTAATTTCAAGCCCATGTTTTATCTCACATTCACGTCAAACATGCGATGTTAAAAAACGCTGTTCCTAATCAAAACACCGTTCGCTCTCCCCTCCTCAAAACGCCATTCTGTTCGCCATCCTTCACCGCTCCGCCACTCGTTCGTTGTTTATTTGTTGGCTTTTCGTTCCCCGTCGTTCATTCGTAACTCAAAACCCTAACCCTTTTCTTTGTTCTTTACTTCCCCACCCGTCGTTCTTTATTTTATGTTCACGGTTTTTAAATCGCAATTCTCCGTGTTGTTTTTTAAATCACAATTCGCTGCTATTCATTTTTTCACCATCTGTCGTTGTTTCTTCTATCGCCATCATTCCTTTCCTTTGCTGATTATTTGTCATTTAAATATCGTGAGGTATGTGATTTTTTCTTCGACAATGGTTTTTAGAAAAATATTAAATTTTTTGAGCTTTTTCTTTATCATACAAGGGGGTATTTGTCTTTTAATATTAAAAAAAGTATGCGTAAACCAAGATGGTGTTATTTCAGCTTGGTTGTTTATCGTTATTACTACAGTGATTCCATTTATGTCACTTCTTTTATTTGAGTCATTGTTAATCTCAACTTTTGGTAATTGAAATAGTTTGTACTTATCCAATTTAGATATATGCTTCTTCAATATTTCAATATATTTACTCATTCTCTAGAGTTTTTTCTCAAACAACATCGACTATTCCTCCTTGAATTTTCTGGCTTTGGACATAAGCTTCTTCAATATTTTGTACTTATTGAATTTTGACATAAGTTTCTTCAACATTTTGCTGCCACTAACCAAACTTTGTCTATGAATTATTATTATTAAACTCACTCACTAATCTCTCTATTTATCCTACTAATTTATCAACTTGATCACATGTTTCGTATAAGGAGTTTGTTCTTCACTTAAATATTTCATCGCTTAAGCAAATTGTTTGTCAAGTTTCAGGTTTTTAATAATTGTTTTCATTTTTCATCGATATTATTATGCACGTATTTCTTAGTTTTTTATCGATATTATTAGCAAGTATATATTAGAATTTGATTTGATTGGATTAGTTAGATTATGGCTATCTTGTAGTTACATTTGATTTTTTGTGTTCCTGTTTAGCCAACTCGTTTATCCAACAACTTGTAGTTCATTATTCAAAATCATTCATTCGTTTATCTACTTCAAAGTTCTACCGTTCGTTCACCTACTTCATCTTTCGTTCATTCTGCAATTCATTCATTTTTTGCCCATGATTTGGTATATTACTTCATTCGTTCTTTAATTCGTTCGTGTTCTGTCATCCATTCATTTGTACTATATGCTTTTACGAGGATAACCTTTGCCTTTTTTTTCTTTATATTTTTTGTTATTTGGATTTGATGTTTTATATTTGTTTACTTTGATTTTGATGTATGCAATCTTTAGGTAATAAGCTAATCTGCCAGCTATTTCTTTTGTGATTATGTGATTTGGATTTGGCAATGCTATTACTATTATCTTTTGTTGTTTGTGAACATTAACCTTCGATGAAATTAAAATTTTATGGCTATGGATAAATTGATTGATGTTTTGCTACTGAGGAATTATAAGATCTTAATATTATGTTGTGTGTGGACATTAGTCATAGAGAAAATTAAAAATTGATGGCTATGGATTATTAAAAATTGGTTTTGATGTTCTAGTACTGAGGAAATTATAATATCTTCTTATTTTTGTTCCATTTTCTTAACTGCATCCTATAAAGATTTTAATAATCATTCTATTAAATTTGATGAGTTTCTATGTACTTATGATTACTATCTAATTATATTGTAATATGTTAGAATAAAATTTTGTGTTGACATTTATTTTAACAAAACTAAAATATGTATTTTTTTTTATTCCCATATTCTTACAACCCGTGTTTTCATTCATAGTAATTTTTTTAATCGATGGTAACTTTATTTTTCTAATAAAAAAAGAAAACATCTTTTTGCATAGATATGATTATTTCATTAATTTAATAAGCCCCTAATTATTTTGATATATGATTTGTCAATCCTTCAATCTCGCTCATCAACCTTGTATCTTGGATCTTTAATGTACTATCAACGCATGCATGTTTTTTTTATAACCTTAATAGTTTTTTGTCGATATTATTAGCAAGTAAATGTTGGTGCTAAAGGAAGTTTTCTCTCTCGGTTTTGGATTGGAGGTAGGTTTTGCGATTTATCTAGATTCAATATTTAGCTTATGATTAAAACATCTAAGACAATTGATTTTTTTTAAGCTTTTACTGTTCAATTTTAAATTATGTCATTTTAGTTAAAATTTACTTGTTTAGTTTTTTTTAATATCAAATTTGTTTCATCCAACCATGATTATTAGGTTTACTATCCTATTTATCTAAGTTTAGGATCAATTTGTGGATTAGAAACTATGCACAATGATGATGTTAGCATTACTAATATCTTGTATGTATGACTTCAATAGTTTCTTAGCATTAATTTTAATGTATATAATTAATTGTATATTAATGGTGTTAATATTTTATGCAGTTTAATTCGAAGAATCTATATACCCAAGTACAACTTGACGAGCTTCAGGTAAAGTGAGCTGAGTTTATTATAAATTTCATTTAAGGAAATTGGCACATCAGTGATTCATTTTGATAAGTTTATGTATTTTGTGAATATGCTTAGCTCAAAATGGCAATAAACACTAATGATTCATATTTTGTAAATATGTCTTAACTGTTATATTTTTTTTATTATGGATGTTTTTGTAACTTTAAGGATATTCATGGTAGTCTGTGTTATTTTTTGCTACGTTTTTCTAAGTTAATAGTTTTTTATTATTTTATTACTAAACTTTTCTAAGTTATAACTTTTTTTTTCTTTTTTTATATGTATAGTGTCTGTGCCAACAAGGAAACGTGGAGTGTGGCTATTACGTGCTTAAACTTTATAGAGAAATTATGTACAACCATGATGTTTCCATTACTAACCTTGTATGTATAACTTTTATAGTTTATTTACTAAAATTTTAATGTATATGGTTATTTTGTATTTACCTTGTATGTGCTAATACTTTTATGCAGTTTACTTCGAATAATCCATATACACAAGCACAACTTGACGAGCTTCGAGTAGAATGTGCTGAGTTTGTTACTAATTACATTTAAGACAAGGGCAACAAACATCATTGATTTTATTTTGATAGGTTTAATATATATTTTGTGAACATTCCTATCTTAAAATGGAAACAAACATTTATGATTAGATTTCATTCGTACTTTATGAATATGCATTGCTATTATATTTTTGTAACGATGGTTCATATACTTTTTAATATGTGAATTGTAGTTTCTGTTCTTTTGGAGAAAAACACGAAACTTTTTTTGTTAAAATATAAATGGAGTGTGAAATTTTGAAGGTTGTATGTTTCATGGTTTAATTTTTCTGAAATGTGATAGCTAGATTGTAGATATTCGATTATTGCAGGTTATGACTAAAATATTGGGGAATTATAAAAATAAATGGCTGAGGATATTTACATACTAAATAATGACGTTCAATGACTATCATCTATAATATATAATGAAGTCATTGTTCGTCTTAAAATATTAACAATGACACTTTTAAGATGACGGTCGATAACAGACATTATTGCCAAGTGTCATTATAACTTATGATGACTAATGGTAAAAAAATATGAATATTCATTATATAATGACACATATAAGATGACGTGTAAAAAATAACATTGCAAATGCTTCATCGTAGGTTAAGAAGGCACTCACAGTTATGACACTTACAAAAGTGTCATCGTATTATTATGATGACAGTTTTTGTCTGTCATTAAAAGCTGAATTTATTGTAGTGATGCATTACATGTATAGCAAAAAACAAAATATTAAGAATTTATGTATAGTACATAAAACAAAAAAAAGACATAAATCAAACAAAATATGTATATTACCTTTCGTCAAATCCATACTTATTTTGGTTTAGATCTTCGAGATTTGGAACCAAAAACGTTGAAACATATTTATGAAAAAACGAGATAGAGAAGAAATTAAGTAGAGATATAGTAAATAAAAAAAAGTGTAGGAAATTTATGAGATGAATATTTGTAAAAGATAAAAATTGTAGATTTTTGAAAAACAAATAGAAAGAATGAGAGAATCAATGAATTTTGGAAAGAAAATTATAGAGAATTGATAAAGAAATGAGAGAGATGGAAGAAGAAATGAGAGAAAAATGAAAAATATAAGAGGAAGAGAGAGAAATTCTAATATATAGAAGGAAAAGGGGGGAGGAGAAATGAGAGGGAAAATATTTTTAAAATAAATATGAAAAGTAGAGAGAGAGAGAGAGAGAGAGAGAGAGAGAGAGATGTTAATATTTTAAAAAAAAGAAAAAAAAAGAAATTGAATGGATGGAAGGGAATACGAGAGAGGAGAGAGAGTGTAAAAAAAGAAAAGAAAAAGAAAAATAATATACAGAAGGGAAGGGGAGAGAGGAGAGAGAGTTGTGATTTGACATTAGAGCATTTTAGTCATTTTACCTAGGGAAAAAGGAAGAGGAATAAGTGGCTATTTATATATTTTTACTCTTGAATTTAACCAATAGCTCATATTTTCATTTGTTATTATAATAGCCACTAAATGAAAACTGTTTTTCGTAAATCCCCATAACACCCCTTGGTAGTATGTCTTCCTATCTTGTCATATCCTACATAGCAATGATTATGTTTTCTTCATTTTTCTTCCACTTGAAATTTTGGTTTTCGTTCTCCCATATGATTTCCATTTATTTTTTATTTTTATTTCTTGAAAATTTTGTTTCCCTCCAAAATGTTTCAAATTTCATATTTTTAGTAGTAGCTTCTTTTGGAAGCTTTTTAGATTTTTGTTAGAATCTTATTCAACAAGTTTTATCTTGCATTCATATAAATACATGCTTTGTTTATCTCTAAACACTTTTTTTTTCTATTGGTAAAATTGACAATTTCTATTGCGTTGACAAATGACTAATGTGTGAATTAATTATTCACTTATTTTAAAAAAAATATTTAATTCAATATTAATCAGTGATTGACGAGCTCAAAATATACTATATTTACTAATATTTTTACACAAATATAATTCATAAATATTATAGAAAAATTTACTCATTATGTACAAAACTACACGTAACACAATTTGATATGTACATAATATACGTATGGGTAAATGAACAACATAACATAATTTCATATGTTTAAAGTCAATAGAGCATACCATACACAACATAACTGATAACTCGTAATTTACGCATGTTTGTAAGTGGTTTTATCTCCAATATAATTAAAATATGAATGTTAATTGATTCAAATGTCCATAATATTATTAATCTTTGAATTTCATGAACGTAGGTGAAAATGGCGCTCAAATCGGACTTAAAACGAAGAAGTTATGCCAATTTTAGTATTGCGAAAAAATGGCCTATCGCCGCAGCAACGAGAAAAATAAAAAAAATAAGATTTTTGGCGGCTGGAACAGATAAAGGAGTAGATTTTCTATAGATTTTATCCGATTTTAGCATATTTTGGCCTATTTAAAGCCTTCTTTGAACCCTAATTCCCAATCCCTTCTTCCCCTATTTTTCTTAGAACTTTTAAGTAGTTTTTAATATGTTTTCTAGCTAATTTACTTTATTCCAACTAGAGGATTATCGAGGTTTGGTTCATAAATTTGTGAGGTTTTGTTCTTCAATTTAATTCCTATTTTCTCTTTATTCGTAATTTCTCTTTGCATATTTTATTGTTAGTTAATTCTTGTGCAATAGGGCCCGTTGTTCATTGATTAATCTTGCATGTCGCTAGTTAGAACGTTAAATCCGTAATTGTTTAATTGTTCTAATACAAGTAGCATGATAGCATAAATTGATTAAGGACACTTTTCAATTTATGTTATGAGAATTTATGATCTAACTTAAATGAATCGGTCGTACCGTGTTTGTTAGTTAGAATTGGGTTCTTCTCGTCTTAATGCTATTAATAGGTTAAATTTTATTATCGTGTTCTAAGGTTATCTGTAATTAATTAGGGAAATAGTCATTAGATCGTATCTTGGCTATCGAGAATTTAAGGAAGAACACTTGTTGTTCCGGCAACTTCCAACTAATTTAGAGAAGAATTTAGGAATGCATGTTTAGTAATCGATGATCAAATCCATGAACCATAACCGAGATTGACCTTTAGTTGGAAGCTTTTCTCATTTGATTTCTTATTCTTTTTAATTTTGTTTTCTTTATATTTTTATAAACAACAACTCAAAACCCCCCTTTTTTGTTAACTTTAATTTAATTCCCTTTTCCCTGTGGAGATCGACCTTACTCACCACTACTACAGAATTTCTAAATCCCGAGAGTAAGTATTTATTTTTGGTGGTTTCGACACCCATCAATAACATACACAACATACACAAAAAATACGATTCCATGCTTGTACGAATTTCCAATTCAGCTTTTTGAGAAACATTATGTTTATAGTCAATAAAGCATAACATACACAACACACATAGAATACGATTCGCACTTGTACGAATTTTCAGTTCTATTTTTTTGAGAAACATAGTTCATACCATGGCAAATTTGGATTGCATTTTATCCAAACAAAAGAGTTATAATATATACGAACGTACAAAAGTAAACTACAGTACGTATCCCAATACATGTAGTTTGTCAATGTATCTTTCGAGATACGATATCACTTGTCTTTGGTGGTTCGTGACTGAAGGTCGGCAATAATAGGGGTCAGCCCGATATTAAAATTTGGGTCATCAGCAGTGTTTGAGCCAGATGCATCTGGGACATCAAGGGTCATGTAAGCAGCTTTGGTAGCGGGAATTTCAGCGATGTTCTCCTCATCGATTACAATTTTAGTTACTTTCCGTTTTTAGCCCCCGCCTTCCTACCTGTCTAATCATTTCTTTTCTTTTGATGCACCTTCTTTTGCTTTGGGTCGGCTGAACCGAATGCATCAGTGTAGGGCTCCCTCGCAAACATTCCAAGAGTTTTAGCCCTTGACTCCCTTTCTCTCTACAACAAACACAATATACAATACATAATTTAAATTTATACACAACATTTATAAAATACGGGATATATACGCTAAATACAACATACCTCTGCGACTGCACCCTTGCCTGCTGCATGGAATGTGTTTATTGAGCCAGTACCATCATGGACAACAGCCCTACTCACATTGCTCCTCATTCATTACCCCCTTGCTGACCTTCACTAGTGTTGTTTCAATGTTTGGAATTACCATTTCAACATGATCACAACCTACTACACCATCACCATCACCATCTTCATCCCCAACAACTTTTGCAATATCAGATTTTACCTAAATGTATAAAGTATACACGACATACAAGTCAGGAACTAGATGCGAACACTGAATTGGTGGGACATTACCTTTACAAGTAGTAATCTTGACATACAGAACATACACGATACAGTAAACAATATATACATACCTTCAGTCAATAACGGGAAATGGTTTAATGTACACAAAAATGCACCAGCATACACAACATACTTGCTATCAGTAATTAAACAGACTAAAATAACTCACTGTTGATCCACTTGTCTTCTTGGACCCAACTTTCTTGGCCGTCTCCTTAATCCGCTTCTTCCTCCTTCCAACATTTGGGATTTCTTGAGTTTTATTCTCCAGCGTCTGAAAATCCTATGGTTTAAGAACAATAGTCAGTACACATTGTTCACACAAAGAAATTTCTAAATAAAGAAATTAAATGCGGAATGAAATATATGTTATATTAATTTGAATTGAGCGTTACAATCTCTAATCGAAATGATCCTCTGATTCTTTCTCACAAGTATAAACTTCGATGCGAGGGCCGTCGGCGTATTTCTCGGATCAAAGTGTTGATGTTGTTGAAACTTTGGTCTCCAAAGCAATCTTCAAGGAGTCTTCGAAAAGTCTTCGGTCTTCAAAATCTTCGAGAAGTCTTCGGTCTTCAAAGTCTTCTAGCTTCTGAATATTTTTCCACCTCCTTTAATGAATGAATGATCTCCCTATTTATAGAGTTTTTGGTGCGCTTCTAGTGGATATGGGCTTCATTTGACTTTGAGCCCAATTGCCATGTGGCATAATTTTATTGGACAAATTTTGTGTCATCCAATGGTCATAAAGAAGACACGTGGCATTATTTGATTTGCCAATTTTATGTCTTTTAATTTTATTTAAAGACACGTGTCGAATTTATATTTTAATGACATGTAATTTTGTCATTGGTTTAAATAATTACTTGGCAATTTGTAATTTGACAAATTTTCTCCTTCTACAAATGCCCCCTTTTCGAGATTTATGCACGAGTTTGGTCGTGGGTGAATCTTGAAAATATATCCCTAAAAAAAAAATCCGAATTTGAAATGAGGGGCATATTGGTAATTTGCTCATTTTTCGGAATTCATGACATTCAAATTCTAAATGTTCCGGTGCAATCGTCTCGTCGTTACGATTCTAACGCAATTCACGGATTTATAATCAGAGCCCGGAATAAAAAGTTATGATATAATACATATATATATAATTTGAAATGTCTGTTTGTTTTGTTTGATTTTTTTTTTAAAAAAAAAAACAAACAAACGTACAGATTAGGATTAGGATTTTTTTTTTCTTTTCTTTTCTTTCTACGTACAGATTAGGATTTTTTTTTTCTTTATCTCAATCTAATCTTTCCATAGATTAGGAGATGAGGGATTTTCTTAATCATAAACTCTCTATAAATAGAGCCTTAGACCACTCATATTCTGCATTCAAAAATTGGTGGGGTTTCCAATAAATTTTCGGTGGGATTTGGTGAATTTCCGGCAAGATTTGGTGATTTTTCGGCGAGATTTGGCGGTTTCCAGCAAGTTTTCTGGTCAATAGTCCCTGCCCAGATTTTCTCTACTTGACTGCCCAGAAATTTAAGCCCAAAGTTTGACCCTGAAGTCCAATTGGTGCAAGCCCAAAATCCAGAAATAGCCCAATTATTGCGTTAACATCATCACTGCATCATCATCTGGGTTGGTCACTGGTCTGGTTCCGTTCTCTACTGGTTCGGTCGGTCTACTGGTCCTGTCCGGTTCAGGTTGGTTTTTTTTTTTTTTAAATTCTGGAATTTTCCATAAATCAACTTTGACTTTTTTTTTTTTTTTTTTTTTTTAACTTTGTTGCATTGCATGTACTTCTTGAACTTTGTTGCATTGCATGTACATATCATTATCACATTCACTTTTAACAGTGACGATACTCCCTAATAGCACCAGGGCAGTGGTCACCTTCCTTTTACAGTGACGACACTCCCCAATAGCACCAGGGCGGTGGTCACCTTCACTTTACAGTGACGACACTCCCTGTAACAACCCGAAAAAAATCTCAAATACATATAAATGTAAAAGAACAAAAGCGGAAGCATTTATTAACCAAATCAGAGTTTTTCCTCAATTTAAACAAAACATCAAAACATTATTGATTGATCATTTTAATTCAAAACCATAAAACCATTTAAACTAAAACAAATCTCAAAGTATTAATGAGAAATATACTCGAATTAAAAACCGAACTACTATACTTAGTTCAAAAAAATCAAAACATGACAAATCCCCAAATTATTAAGAACAATCAATCTCGCCGGCATGCAAATCTATGCCAACCAATCACCACCGCGAACCACATCAGCCACCGAGTTTCTTCTTTCCTTTACCTGAAAAAAAAAAGTTGTAGCATCATGAGGCTACATGTAACATCCCGTTACTTTTAAAGCGAAATTTTTATTGATTTAATTATTTCACTTTAGCCAGTTTAAGAGTAATTGAACTATCTCTTATTTAGAAACGTAAATTAGCGAGCACGGGATGGTTTTTCTTAAGAAAGTAGCGTAGGGGGAGCATTTTGGTCTTTTCATTTGTCTCATTTAAGTCTTTTTCCCTTCATTTAGCAACCAAAAATCAAAAACAAAAAGGCAAAAAAAAATAAAGAAAGAAAAGGAATCGGAGCAGCTCCCACCCGTGGCCAAGGAAGAGGAAGAGAGATCCGGAGTTTCCGACTTCGTTTCTCCATCGTTTCAGTTGATTCCAGTCCCGTTGGAAAGAGCTCGGCAAGGACTTCTTTTTCCGACCATCAATCAAGACAAACCATCCAAGATCCATGAGTTACGAGGTGAGGAATAATTTCGTAAAAATGGGTTTTAGAGTTTTCCCTTTCTTCCAATCTTTGATTCGAGTTTATACCTCTTCTTTCCTTGTGTTTGTTACGATTTCTAGCTTAATTAGACCCTTGAAACAAAGTTTTTTCATTTAGTCTCAACCCCGAGTTGCACGAAAACCTGAGCCTCCGTCTCTGTCTCGAATTGTGACTGTTTTGGGTATTGTCCTTCTTATTTAAATTATGTTTTTACTTTGAGTTTTGATGAGGGGTTTTGCATGGGATTTTTCTAAGTGTTACCCATTAGAATTGGCCGATCTTAGCTTACTTTAAACCAACCCGGATTGATCGTAAGACGTCCAAAAGTCGGTTAATCCTTATTCCAAAAGCAGGGGCTGTTTTGTAGGATTTATTTTGGAACTTTTAGCGGGCTGTTTTGAACGTTGTGTGTAGTTGGGTATTAAAAGTGTGTTGTTTGGTAATTTAATATACTCTAGGTTCAATCTAATTGTAGGTTTGGATCGTAGTTCGCGTGGTTGATCAATCGGCGAGAAGCAAGTCCTTTTCCTTCACTAAGGTGAGATTAGAACGAATTGTAAATAATATTTTGTGCTCACGTCGTAGCCGTTAATGTTAGCTCAAAGTTGAGCATTACACTCTTTTCTATGTGGTTGGAGGTCGGAACTTCTTGAGAGTTAAAGTTACTAAGGGTAGTCTAATTATTAGTTTGTGACATGCCATTGGGAGGAATTCGGTTACGAGACTCGATATTTATAGCGATGGGCTTCGCTACTTAGTGCTACCAAAGGGGCGTAGTACTGGCGTTTGATACACGTGAGAAGCATGTGATTTTCTTTGTATTTGAGAAGCATGCAAAATGCTTAGTAATTTGAGAAAGCATGTGATTTGCTTTGTATTTGAGAAGCATGCGATATGCTTAGTAATCGAGAAAGCATGTGATTTGCTTTGTAATTATGTAAGCTTGTGAATTGTTTAGCATCCGTTAACGTATGTGATTTACTTTTTATCCGAGGAAGTGTGTGAAGTGCTTTAAATCCATGAAAACGGGCGTTCTCCTATCTACCGAATCTTAGCTTAGATACTTAGTGCTTTGTTGCTTAATCGAATGTGTAGTTATCAAGTTTTCACTGAATCCTATCGAAAATGTCGTTTGCAACTAGAACATAATAAAAGAGAAAGCATGTTATGCACATGTTATTGGACGCATTTCCGATTGGGAAATGAATACTTAATGTTAGTTACTATTCGTTGTTTTCTCACTAGCGTTTCGCTAATGTTTCTACATTACAAACTTTTCAGGTATGCCTCGTGGGAACGAACGAGCTTGAGGGCGTGGTGCAACTTGATCTACCGGGATGATACGAGAAAATGGATTAGGCGCCTACTAGTCTTTTAGTCTCTTTTGATTTGTACATATTGGGTCGTGTCTGGTGCTCGGAAGAGCTAGTCTTTTGGTGTATAAACTTGTTTTGGGTGGTTTTGGTTTGTGAAAATACTTAAGTGTTACATGTTTTATAGTTTTGTCTGTTGTGAAACATGTAAACAGGATCGGTTTACTCAAATTACAAATGGAACCACGCGAATTTTTCGTAAAATTATTGTTTTTCTGCTGCGAGTTGTCTCATGTGTTTTAATTGGAGTCGGGTCGTCACGCTACGTCCAGTGAATAGAAAATTGTTAAAGAAAGAATCATGCCAATGAGAGGTTTCCTAAGACTTTAAGTCCATAGACGTCCTTACCGACTTCCAATAAGTCACTCACTCCCAAAGAAGTCATAAATCCTATCTCAACAAATTAAAAGTTATCTCTATTCGAATTAGTTTTAAACATAATTTTTCTACAATTTAAAACTAATCGAATCATTTCCCGTTTAATACCTTTAATCTCTTCTTTATTCACAAACAAAGAGAGACTACGCCCATAAGGAATTTAAACATAATTTTTCTACAATTTAAATCCTTTAGGGATATTCTTTTCCATTGTACGGATGGAATGAACCTGCCCCGTTAGGTGTTATTTAAGTTGTGCACACTAAATAATCTCCCCTAACAGCTATTCTTCATTAGACAAGGCCTTGCCTAATGCGAACCTACAACCATATTACCCAAGGTATTTTAAAGTAATACGATTTCACACAACGTCAACCTTGACGTTCCAACAATCCACCTCACTTTCCGCAACTAACCCAACTGAAAGGCTAAAATTTCCTAAATTATAACTTTTAGGATTTAACCTTAATCTCACCTCAAAATAGCCCAAAAATATCCAACTAAACACTTTGGGTCATTTTCAGTCACTTCCAACATCGTTACCAATCTAGAGGCGAAACTAGCCTAGGTCTACGCCATTTCGTCCCTTAATCGAAACTTAGAATCTAATAATTTCTAAAAAAAAAAAAACCGACGGCATAACGGCTAAATTTCTAACTCCCAAATAGCCCTACACATCCAAATAATATATCGCAGCACAAAATAATAAATCCAGCATCAGTTTCTAACTAGCCGCCTAAGCCTAAATTCTCCTAAATGGGCACTATCATGCAAAAACGGCATTTTATAACTTAACAATAATTATTAAGATTTACCCAAGGACAAATCTTAAACATCCAAAAATCATCCAAGAAAAGAAGAGGAAAAAATTATAAAACTGCCAAACAACACAATTCGATATCGATAAAACTTTTCGTCTTAAACCCAATCTTTTAAAGCATGCTTCTCATTAATTTTTCCAAGTGCTTAATTCAGCCCAAATAACCTCATTTTATTCTTATAAACGTCCAAGGTCAATGCCAAAATTTAAGAGGTTATACTTTTAAAGAAAAAGGAAAACAAACATGGAAAAATTCTAGCCTTAACAACTTCTACTCACCTTGTACACAGCAATAATTTTTCCAAATTCTTTTCCTTTCACAACACAACTACGACATGAAACATAAGTTACAATCTAAAATAAATTAAACCTAACTTTATGCTAACATAAATATTAAACTGAACGTAGGACGGAGGGATTACAGGGTAGGACAATTAGGACAGTATTAGGAGGGAGGGTGACGGGTTCGACTTCGGGTTAGGATGGTTATGACAGGGGGAATTCGGGTTAGACAGATGTAGGACGGGCGTAGGTCAGCGTAGGACGGACGTAGGACAGCGTAGGACGGGCGTAGGACAGCGTAGGGCAGACGTAGGACGGCGTAGGATGGAGGAAGAATTTTGGGGTTCTGATTCATTCGTTATCTATCAATTCTACATTAGGTTTCAAAATAGAAATCATTACCTCAATTCAATCTTGAAAGAAGGCTCTTCTCAAATTTCTCCACAACTCCACCAAAGAAGACCTAAAGGAAAAATCACACCTAGAGACCATGAAATTGTGAATCGATTAACTGACATCGATTAATTTCACAACCAAAACGAATGAAGAAGGAGATGGGGAAGAAGAATGCCTTACCTCTTTTTTGTTTAGGTTTTTCACGTGAAGCAGGAAGAATGAGATGTCTGTCCTTTTTTTTTCCTTCTTCTTTTTACGCTTCCTTACTTTTCTTTTCTTTTCTTTATTTCCTTTTTCCTTTATCTCCATTTAATGAAAGTAATTGTATTAAATTCCTGTAAAAGAAATTTAAATATCAATTACCATCATTTACCTTAAATCCAATAAATATTATAATAAGAATAATATTTATTTAATTTAAAACTTACCCAAAAACACGGGGTGTTACACTCCCCAATAGCACCAGGGCGGTGGTCACCTTCCTTTTACAGTGACGACACTTCCCAATAGCACCAGGGCGGTGGTCACCTTCATTTTACAGTGACGACACTCCCCAATAGCACCAGGGCGGTGGTCACCTTTATTTTGACTTGTTGACATGCATTGTTTAAATTCACACTTCCTCTTCTTTTTTTTTTTTTAAATATTCGCACTCATCATCCTTTTTATCTATTCTCCTTTTTATTGTTTTATAGGAATCATGGTATACTTTAGAGAATATATCAGCTCTGGGAAGAAGTATCTAGTGATTTTGAAAGATAAACATCAGAATATTAAGGATGGAGTCAGGCTAGTAGTGGGTGAACCAAAACATGGTTGTTTTGCGAAGACATGGTCATCCTTAGATGATTCGAGCTTTCTGTTTGAATGGTCTGTAAAGAAGCAGTTAGATCGAGATCCTCCTTCGACAATTTGGGTTTTACAATCGTCGATACACAACAAACAATTTAATGAAAATCCAGAATCAACATTAGGTCGTCGAATAATTACTAGCGACGTTCGTTGGGGCTCAACACTAAGGATGCGCGGAGAATTCAGCTACATCCCACTTTATTGGGAATGGTTGGAAACTGCAATTGCTCGAAGTGAAGAGGTTCTTATTAAAGCTCGTTTGCTCGATGCCGTGATTGCTTCCCTTTATTCATATGATCATAATGGTGATGTTATTCGAGCCTTTTGTGAAGCATGGTGTCCTTCGATGAATACACTTCACACTTCAGCTGGGGAATTATCCATCTCTTTATGGGATTTATGGCGTTTCGGAGGTCTTTCTATAAAAGGAAGGTTTTATGAGGAGGTTGTTCCCTGTTGCAAGGAATTGACATATTCTTACGTTCAAGGCGGACATATCTTCAAGATTTGTGAGTATCTTTTCGCTGCTTATTATCACAACACAATTACTGAGAAAGGTTGTTCTAAAGTTTCTATCACGGCATGGATCTCCTTCTGGTTCAAAGGAAAGTCAAAATATGTGAAACCTCTTCCCCGAAGGGCAAAGAAGAACACGAGTCCCCAATCTACACATAATCCAGATGGTTCACCTATCAAATACGGTGCTTGGTCTAATGAAGAGGAAGACATGTTTCATGGCCTTGGTGTCCAGCAAGATCTCAAAGAAAAGACTTATTTAGCTGCTTTTCTCTCATGTTGGCTTTGTGTGTTTGTCTTTCCTGTTGAAGATATTAATCTTATTCGACCAGAAGTCTTCAAGGCTGCTAGCTTTATGGCTGGTGGTTACGCTTTTAGCCTTGCTGTTCCAGTCTTGGCGAATATTTATTATGGGTTGGGTAAGATTTCTAATGCTTCTCATTCAGCAGGGCATTCTGAGGCTTGTTTTCCAGCTCATTATGTATATGGTTGGTTGGCTCATTATTTCAACACTCATTTTAAAGTTCCACGAGAGGTTAGAGGCCCAATGATGGTTAATTTTTCTGGAGAAGGTGGTGCCAAATATTTTAGTGACATTGAAGCTCGTGATTTAATCCATAAAGGCAGATCAATAGCGTGGCATGTGAACCTTCACTTTAGGAATAAGGGGGAGCTTGTAACGGATGATGACAATATAGTCCCTATTTTCTCTTTGTACTTAATAAGTATTCGATCGGGTTTTCTATCATCAAGACATGGGAAATCTATAGCCATTGAGCCTTATAGTCCATGCCGGTTTAATCGACAATTTGGATTCTATTAAGATATACCTGGTGACCTTGAAGAAGATATGCCCCCAGTTAACTTAGATAATGCTCTGTATTTTTGGAGAATCTGCACTCAACTTGGAACATCATCCAAAGTATACTTTCCAGCACGAAGTTTGAATCCTTACGATCAAGTTACTCGGCGTTATAAGAATTGGTGGGCACGTAAACATGGGGATTATCTTGAAAATAACGTGCAATATTTGGCGACAAATGCTCTTCTTCCTCTACCAAATCCTAAATGATTGAAGAATGATCATGCCATAAAGAATGGAGGTAAGAAGCTTCGTATTCTTGAATCTAAGCTATTGAAATCTCCAGCTTGTAGAGAAGATAGCGAGAGTCACAGGAGTAATGGAGACCAACACTGGAAGAGACTTAAGAAACCACAAAGGCTATCTTTATCGAATGACGATTTTTTTGACGGTGTTCAAAGCGCTTCAAACCTTCCGGATCACGTCTATGATTTGGTAATTTTTTTTTTTTTTGGTTTTTTTTTGTATACTCATTAAATTTCTCTCATTGTTTCTTCATCTTTTCTGTATTTCTTTTTTTTTTAGCCTCATTGTGAAGATTTTGTTCAAGAAGAGCAACAATACAGTGATCAATCTTGTGTAGGCCCTAATACTTTTGATCTTGTAGTCACCAAAATACAGAATTCGAAGGCCTCAAATAATGATGAAGTTGTAATCCTGGATGAAGCGCCTGTTAAAATTACTGCCAATAAAGAGGAAAATAGGGGGAAAGAAATTCAAACCCACGAAGTTTCCCATTACTGCGCGGACGTTGTAATTTCTAACTTCAGGCGCCAAATTGTTTCGGCAATGTGGGAGAGCATTCAACAGAAATTGATTCGTACTTCTTTTGATAAAGTTCCACTTCTTGAGGGCGAAGTACAAAAAATATTTAAAGCCATGATTGAAAACGACGTAGTTGATTTAGTGCCGCTTCAGACTATTGTGAATGAGTATTTTCAAAAAGTTAGGCAGCATAATGATTTGCAATCATCGTTATCTTCTCGGTTAACTTTAGCAGCCCAGGATCAGCAATTATCAGCCCTTAAAATTCGTTTGAATGAAGCGTCATCTTTGGAGAAGAACATACTGGTGAAGCAGGATGTATTTCGGGAGCGTAGAAATAAAGGGGTTGCGAGAATTAAAGACTTGAAAGCGCAGATAGAATCTATAAAGACTGATAATAGAGAAGTTGAAAAGTTGATGCTTGAGAGTGAAGAAGATTTGAGGAGACAACGAGTTGAGACTTCTCAAATTCATGATGAACTTAGCGTTATTGAAAGCGCTCCTACCATGACGGATGTTGATGTCAAGAATTCAGAGATATTTCGTGAGCTATTAGATGGAGCGCGTCTGGAGTTGAAAGACTACAAACTATTTCATTGATTTTTTTTTAAACATTTAGAATATGCCTCTATTATTTTTTTTTATAGCTAGACACATGTCCTGTTTGATTTTCTTTTTTTTATCAATGAAATGTCTCTTTTTTTTTATTGCTTTCAATTGGATGAACATCACAACATGTGTTAATTTTTTTGTTAACTGAACTTAAAGTTTCCTTTAAACTTCCTACGTACCCTATCTATGAATAGGGATCAAGTTGAACGTAGTTCAAGTGACGAATTTTTTTTTTTTAAGTGAACTGGACTTAAAGTTTCCTTTAAGCTGCCTACGTACCCTTTATATGAACAGGGATCAAGTCAAACGTAGTTCAAGTACAGAGAAGTTCTTTTTTTTTTAAGTGAACTGGACTTAAAGTTTCCTTTAAGCTGCCTACATACCCTTTATATGAACAGGGATCAAGTCAAACGTAGTTCAAGTACAAAATGTTTATTATTTCAAGCGTAATATTTCTTAAGAAATTTGCCATTTATGGGGCCGATTCTTAATCCATCTTTATCAACTATCTTGTATGCTCCATTTGTGTAGACTTCTTTCACAACATAAGGTCCATCCCATTTGGAGGTAAATTTGTTCCCAGTATGTCGAGTCGTGATGATTGGTCTTCGAACTGCAAGTACAAGATCGCCAAATTGAAATGACCGAGGTCGCACTTTTTTGTTGAAGGCTTTGGACATTCGCGCTTGATAACATTCTAAAGACTGTTGAGCATCAAGTCTTATTTCATCGAGAGCTTCTAACTCTTGAAGGCGTATCTTTACGTTATCTTCTTGAGTTAATCCTTCCTGAATCGCCATCCGTAAAGATGGAATTTCTCTTTCCAGAGGAAGGACAGCTTCCACACCATAAACAAGAGAATAAGGCGTAGCTTGAGTAGGAGTGCGATAAGTCGTTCTGTATGCCCACAATGCTTCTCCAATCTTTTCTTGCCAATCTTTCTTCGTCTTTGACAAAACTTTTTTCAACAAGTTGCAAAGCGTCATATTGAAAGCTTCTGCAAGACCATTTGCTGTAGCATTGTACATAGAAGAATTATATTGTTTGAAGGAAAACTTTTCACATAATTTGTCAATGAAGCTATTAGAAAACTGTCTTCCATTATCTGTCACAATATAACGGGGAATACCATATCGATAGATGATGTGAGTACGAATGAAATCTGCTACATGTTCTTTCTTAGCTTCTTTCAATGCAATGGCTTCTGCCCATTTGAAGAAATAATGCTTCTTGCAAGAATGTAAGAGTGTCCTGCAGATGACTTGGGCGTTATAGGTCCAACAAGATCAAGTCCACATGCTTCAAAAGGCCAAGAAGCCACAGTTGGATGTAATGGCTCTGGAGGCTGATGAATGAAGTTCGCGTGAAATTGACAAGCTTCGCACTTTTTTTTATATTCCATAGAGTCTTGGACCATTGTAGGCCAATAATATCCTGTTCTCTTCAATTGAAAGTGAAGTTTAGGACCTGATTGATGAGCACCACAAACACCTGAATGAGCTTCTTCTAGTGCTTGGCTTGATTCTTCTTTTCCTAGACATAAAAGGAAAAGTCCCTCGTACGAACGACGATATAGCGTATCTTTATAATATATGAATCGAGCCGCTCTTCTCCGAACCTCAATCCTATGGCGGGAGCCTGAAGGGAGTATTCCATATTGAAGATAATCTATAATGGGTTGCCGCCAATCTTCCTCTTCTATGACGTAGGCGGATATCATATTTATTTCAAGATGTTCGTTTTCAGCTATTGGCACAATCCATTTCTGACAGAGAGGGATATTTAAGACTCCTTCCTCGTCAAGTGTTAACGCAGTTGCAAGATTTGCCAAAGCGTCTGCTTTATTATTTTCTGCTCTTGGAATATGCTCTAAGGCTACACTTTCAAACTTGTCTAAAAGATTTTTCGCGAGTTTGAAGTAGGGTATAAGGTCTTCGTGTTTGACATCATATTCTGACAATAACTGGTTGATTATCAACTTTGAATCGCCGTAGATGTTTATATATGATATTTCAATCTCTAATGCCATTTGAAGACCAATAATGAGCGCTTGATACTCAGCGACATTATTCGAGCATAATTCACCAAATGTGAAGCTGTATGGCAACATGTGCTTTTCCGGTGAAATGAAAATTACACCTGCTCCTGCTCCATTTCTTCGAGCTGCTCCATCAAAGTACATAGTCCAAGGTTCGCTAACTTCAACACAAAAGACTTCATCATTCGGAAAATCTTTAGATAATTTCCAATTTGACGGGATTGGGTGATCTGCTAGAAAATCTGCCAATGCTTGTCCCTTGATTGCTTTTTGCGGGACATAGACAATATCATATTGTTGAAGTAGAATTGCCCATTTAGCCAATCGTCCAGAAAGAACTGGTCTAGATAAGATGTACTTAATTGGATCTGCCTTTGCTAACAAATGAACTGTGAAAGCTTGCATGTAATGTCTCAACTTGTCAATAGCGAAAAAGAGTGAAAGCCACATTTTCTCGATTGGTGAATAGTTTAATTCAGCTCCAATCAAAGTTCTACTTAGATAGTAAAGCGCTCGTTCTTTGCCTTTTTCACATTCTTGTGCAAGTAAAGCTCCAAGTGATCTTTCCTGTGCAGCAATATATATGATCAAAGCTTTCCCTGCGATGGGTGCACCTAGGACTGGTGGATTAAGCAAATACTTTTTTATGCTATCAAAAGCATTTTGGCATGCTTTATCCCCATTCAAAATTTGCATCTTTCTTCATCAATCTCTGAAAAGGCCGACAACGACCTGCCAAGTTTGAGATGAGCCTTCTAATGTAAGCTAATCGTCCTTGAATACTTCTTAGCTGTTGTAAATTTTGAGGCTCGGGCATTTTCTGAATGGCATCAATTTTTGTTTGATCGATTTCAATTCCTCGATGTCTCACGACAAAACCAAGGAACTTTCCTGAAGTTACACCAAATGCACATTTGAGGGGATTCATCTTCAGTTGATACTTCCTCAATCGTTCAAAAACCATCCGTAGATCTTGTGAATGCTCTGTCCTTGTCTTTGATTTTACTACCAGATCGTCTACGTAACATTCAACATGTTTATGTAACATATCATCAAAAATATTTTGCATAGCTCGTTGGTATGTGGCTCCAGCATTCTTCAAACCAAATGACATTACTTTGTAGCAATATATACCTTTTGGTGTGCGAAAAGCAGTCAATTCTTCATCTTCAAGAGCCATCCGTATTTGATTATACCCTGATGATCCATCCATAAAAGACAAAGCTTCATGTCCTGTAGTGGCATCTACCATAATTTCTGTGATTGGTAATGGGAAGTCATCTTTTGGGCACGCATTATTCAAGTCGCGAAAGTTAACACAAACACGAAGATGTCCATTTTTCTTTTTTACCGGAACGATATTCGCTATCCATGTTGGATATTGCACTTCACGAATAAATCCAGCTTCAATTAACTTATTGACTTCAATTTCTATTTGAGGAATAAGCTTTGGTCAAAAACGACGTTGTGCTTGCTTAATTGGCCAATGCCCGTCCTTAATTGCAAGATGATGAACTGCAATTTTAGGGTCAAGTCCTGGCATTTCTTTATACGACCAAGCAAAGACGTCTTTGTATTCAGTAAGTAAATTAACATACTCACTTTCTTCGTCTTCAGTAAGTGATGCAGTTAAAAAGGTTAAACGAGGCTCTTCTTTCGTTCCAAGATTCACTTCTTTAAGTTCATCGACTGTTGGCTGATTACCATCTTCTAATGTTGGTGGAGCTTCATCAGCATCTTCTTCATATATTTCTGAATCTGAAGTTTCCTCGATTGTAATATGATGACAAGCCACATCATTCTTCTCAAAAGTTTCATCATGTTCTTCTTCTGAGGAATTAGTGGAGATAATAAAATGTTGCTTCACCTTTAGAAAGCCTTCTGTTTTTATGAGAAAGGAAGATTTTCTCTTCATTCTTGAAGGGACAATGCTTCGAATTTCTTTCTTATCTCCCTCTTCTGTTGACGATCTCTTCTTTAAGGCTTTTATCTCGTCTTCATGTTGATCACTCGTTACTTTAAGGCGACCAAATACAGAAATCTGACCCTGCTTCTTTTCTTTTTTCGCAGCTAGACTTAGCCTCTGAAAAACCGAAGAACGGACCGAAGTATAATGTCGATTCTTCTTCACTATAGTAGATTCACGCAACCTTTCGAACACGGAAGGGCGAACAACTGGACATTTTATACGATCAAAGACAGAAATTCTTTCGTCAACTATTGTTTCTTCTGTTTCAGAGTTATCAATTTCTTCAGCTGTGATGTAGTTCATATTTACGGCTTTCTTCTTTCATTTTCTAGTTATACGTATAGGCTCAGATGGTTTATAACTGATTCCCTCTTTAGAAATAGGTATGGTGTAACCTTTCTTTAAAAGCTTCTTCTGTGTTTCAGAGAGTTCGGGCCTGTCATCATCAATTATTTTCAAACCTTTCAACTCTGGAGAAGTTTTAAAATCATAACCCGCCTTTACAAACAGCTTGTATGCATTTGGATCGAATCCTTCTTTCGTTCGTTTACTGGGAAGATATTCATCCTTGTTTCTCCCTTCATCACGAGTAAAGCCCGCAGATGGATTCTTGATTTCTTGGTTCACTATTTTTGTAAGTGGAATCGTAAATCCCTCCTTCAAAATTTCAACATCTCCAACTTTTACACCTTTTGGGCATTCAGCAAACGGTGATTGACCTTCCTTCCGTCGGGACAAAGGTACATAACGTAGAATAGAAGAATGTTGTGAAGTTTCTGCCTTCGATACTTCTTGTGCTTGTACATCCGAAGTATCTATTTTTGAATTGGACATTTTTTCCATTAACTTTACTTGTTTTTCGTCAGAACCTTCAATCATAGGGATCTCCGTTGGTACAATTTCTTACACCACATTACTTTGCATATAAAATTTGGCGTCTGCAAAGTGAGATTCTGCTTCTGTAAAAGGTTGGGTGTCAGCTTCTACTTTCTTTACACCATTTTGATAAAACTTGAAGCATTGGTGTAAGGTAGAAGTTATTACTCCATTTCCATGAATCCAAGGGCGACCAAGCAACAACTTGTAGGTGGTCTTGCAATCAATTACATGGAATATCGTATAAGCTTTCAAGTCTCCAATTGTGAGTTCCAGGCGAATCATTTCTATTGCTCGCTGCCCTCCTTGATTAAAGCCTTGGATCACCAGGCGGCTTTTTGATAACTCTTCCATTGTAATGCCTAATTGCTTCATGGTTGACTTAGGCATTATATTAACAGCTGAGCCATCATCGATGAGAATTCGACTAACTCTTTGCTCACAGAGATATCCGAAAACAAATAGAGGTCTATTATGCGGCTTGGACCCTAGTAGTAAGTCTTCATCTTTAAAGGCGATGGACATGAAACATGAGGCACATACATGCTTTTCAGAACTTTGTGAATGAGAAGTACTAGAACCTTGTAATACCTCAGCGAGAGTATCTTTTACTTTCTGGGGTAGTGAAAGAAGATCACTCATCGTGAAATAAGACAATTCCTCTAAATTCACCACGGCTTCAATTTTATTTGTAGCGGGGATATCACTGTCCGCTACACTTATGGTGTTGCATGTAACAATGTCACAATCTTCTCCATCAGTGTCACTCAAGAAATTCATAGGAATGAAATCTCGTAGAGTTATCTTTCTGCGTGGTCAAGGAATTTCTTCACTTTCTTCTACAACAAATTTAGGCATCTTCACTGTCTTCTTACTTTTCTTCTTCTTAAAATGCCTATTCTTCTTTCCATTTCCTTTCTTATTTCTCTTTCTAAACGGGAGAGATTTCTTTTCAACATAATGACCTTTTCGTGGCTTTCGTCGGGTTACAAGAGTCCATCCATCTTCATCATTTTCGGACTTGACTCTATCTTCGTTATGTTCAAGCCTAACTTCATATTCATTGTCTTCAAGTTTAACTTCATACTGCAATGTCTTTATGGGAGTCTCAGTCTCGAACCAAATAGCAATTGGTTCTAAAGTCCCAAATTGAATTAGGCTGACTTTCAGATTCTTAAACCCTTGATTGTGTTGACTTTCCAAGCCAATTAATCTTATTTCTTATTTTGATGATAACAAACGTGTTTTAATTACTAATCAATTTTCTATGTTTTGATAGTCCATTGGGTAGAGAAAATTATAACGAGTCCAACGCAATTGGAATCAACTAAATCGGACTTCAAACGAGCGAGATATTAATTTTAGAAGATCGGAATCAAATTAATTATTTCTTCCGGATCAGATATGGCGAGTTCATTATATTTATTATGCGCTCAAAACTACATCCGTCAGATCAGATGGAATTTGAATTCAATGGCCCAGATTATTTGGTATTTTGATTTAAAGAAAAGAAATTAAATCGACTTATTTCCTAAGTTAGATCAGAAGATGGTGGAGATCAATGGACCGATTTATTCGATTTATAAAATAATGAAAAAGAAAAAGTAAAATGACAGAACTAATATCTGCTGTTCGATCGCCCATCAAGCGTCCTCACTAGACGATTAATTTATTATATATATATATATATTCGAAAATAAAAAAATTTGGAAAAAGCGAAAACGTCTCCAGGTAGTTCGATCGTTAAAGAAGTCATCATCCAACGGTCTTCAATTTTCAAAGCAGAAAATAAATGAAAAATAAAAAGAAAATTAAAATTCCTACCTGGTTGAACGCGCCTCATGACGTCGGATATGTCATCATGATTTCTAGTCGTTCGATCGCGTCTCGACTCTTCTATCCGACGATCTTTTGCTAGCCACGTCTCTCGATCATCTAAACCGTGCGATCGCTTCTCATCGGACGGTCAATATCGCGAGTAAATTTATTTTCATACGCGCGGACTGGTTCTTGCTTCAGACGCATTAAAAGCGATTTTGCTTTTTCGGACGTGGGTCCCAATTGCTTTTTGATCATCCTCTTAGTACTTGACACATGGCCCTCTCTCTTGACTTTTATGAAGCATTTATTACACCATTTGGTTGATTACAACAAAACCCTTCACTTATTTGAATTTATATGAAGACATAAAGGGTAAAAACGTCTTTACAAAATCAATGAAGTCTTTGCCATCAGATTTAATTTATGGAAGATTGAAAATCCGAAAATGGCTCTTCCCTTCTTCATTGTTGACTAATTGGAAGGCTCTTTCACACCATTGATGATCAAGCTTTTAGAAGAAGATTGATGAACAGTAGAAAAACGGTAACATTTTCATTGCCTATAAATTGAGCTCGAAATTGACAGATTTGATAACAACCAAAAAACAGAGGCAAATTTCAGATTGTGGAGTTCTAAAATTCTTCATTTTTTAGTCATTCTTTTGAGCCTTTTTGTGAGCATTAAGTGTAAATTACATAGCCATTGTAAGGGCTTTATTGGAGAGTGATTTCTCCATTTGTTGTGAGATTTAAACTTGTAAATCTACTCTTTTGGGAGAGTTTGTATTTGTGTGAAAAATTATAATTCACACGTTGGGTTTGTTCTTGTGCCCGGAAAAAGAACGGTTTGGGTTTGACTTTGATCCCGTGTAAAAGAGTCGGGTTTGATCTTGATCCCGCAAAAGGATTGGGTTCTACTTTGCTCCCGGAAAAAGTAATAAATTCCCGAGAGGTGCTCGGGGAGTGGACTAGGCCGGATTTTGGCCGAACCACTATACATCTTGGTGTCATTTCTCTAACCCTTTCCTCTTTACTTATTGCACTAATATAAATTGCTAAATATTTATTGTGCATTTTTATTAGGGATCATTGAATATCAATAATTGGAAATTAAATTAATGCTTGACATATTTATTGTTTGAATTAAATTGAGAATTTATTGGTTGTTAGAAATTAATAATGGTTTAATATTTCCAAGTATTATTCAAATTTAGTTTACTTTGTTAAAGGGAATTTTAGGATAAAATTCATATTAAGTGTTTGAGCTTAAAAAGTCTAATTAACTTATAAATCAGAAGTCATTAATCGAATTTTTTTTTTAAATTAACCTAAAACCCTATTCACCCCCCCCCCCTCTAGGGTTGCCATACCGATCCTAACAATTGGTATCAGAGCGGGTTGCTCTTCTTTAGATCAAAATTTATTTGTCAAAATTATTTTGAAATTATTTTTGAAAAATATTTTTGATATTTAAAAAGCTTAATTGCTAAGAGCTAATGGCAAATTTTGGGGTTAATGAAATGTTTGATGATCAATGTGATATTAGACCTCCTTACTTTAATGGATCAAAATTTATGTTATGGAAAAATCAAATGAAGACATTTTTGCTATCCATAGATGTTAAAGTTTTGTATGTTACTGAAAATGACATATCTAAATCAATTTTGAATAATAATATGCTTACATTGAATGCCAAAGCTATGAATGCTTTATATTGTGCTAATAAAAACACATTTGATAAAATTGCTAATTTTAAGTTTGCATTTGAAGTATGGAATTTTCTTGAAAATTTATACAATGTAGAAATTTCTCCTTGTACTTCTAATGTTTTTCTTGATGTAAAGGAGAGTTATAAGTCTCAAAAGCAAGAAAATTTCCATGAGAAAGAGAAGGAGAACAATGTTGAATCCTCTATGTGTTTAATGGCTCATTCCGATGATGAGAATGATGATTCTAGCTATGAAGCTAGTGATGATGAGGTAATTGATAAACCTTCCTATGATGAGTTGCTAAATGAATTTGAATGCATGCAACAAAAGTTCGAAAATTTTAGCTCTAAATATCTTTTGCTATCAAAGAAATATAAAGTCTTGAAAATTGAAAATGAGTCTTTGATAGATGAAAATGCTAATTTAAAAAAGAATGTTACTAATGATGCATCATTGCATGATGTTTGTTGTAATGAGAAGAATGCATTGATTGATAGAATTAAGATTCTTGAAAATGAGATGAATATTTTGAAAAACAAAAATGAAGAGATTGAATTATTTTCATTAAAATTAAAGAATGAAAATGCTTGTTTAAAAGAAAAATATGTTCAATTGAAAAATGATAATACGATCTTAGAAAAAGAGAAATTGGCTTCTCTTGATAAAATCAAATTTATCAAACATGATGTTTGTGAGAAAAATGATCTTTTGCATGAGCTTAAAGAAAAAGAATTTCTTGCTAGTAAAGAACTAAAACTTGCAAAAGAGTCTATTAAGAATTTGTCACTTGTAGCTAATGACATTGACAAATCTTCTCATGACAAAAGGGATTTGGGCTATGTGGATGAGTTTTCTATTCCATCAACTTCTAAAACCACATGTGTTAAACCCACCCCTTGTATGCATAAATGTAATTTAGCTATTATGCCTAATCTTAATAAAGTCACACCTTTTGTGCATAATATCAAAAAGGCTAAAGTTATTCATGCTAAATCTAAGTTTGTGCCAAATCATGAAAAGACTAGAGTTATGTATGCAAAATCTAAATTTGTGCCTACATGTCATGCTTGTGGAGTCAAAGGTCATATTAGACCAAATTGCTATAAAATGAAAAATGCTCCTAATATTTATGGAAAAAGAGATTTTCCAAATAAAGTAAAATTTGGAAATGGTTTTGAAAGAAATTCTCTCATGAAAAAGAATGATCATGAATATTATGTGAAAGAGAATTTTATGAAAAATGTTATTTGTTTTAAATGTGATAAATTTGGTCATAAGTCTTATTCTTGCAATTTGCCTAAATTAAATGGTTTTGTAAATGGAATCAAAATGAAATGGATTCCAAAAGTTACTACTAACCTACTTGGACCCAATAAAGTATGGGTACCAAAAGTTACTTGAATTTTTGTAGGTTATAAGGAAGCAAGAGGTTGCTTGAGTTAAATGGAAATTATTTCTCATGGAAGCAACTCAAAAGTCTTGCTTAGTGCTTGAAAGGAAAAATCCCACTTCGGTAACTTTGTTTTTGAAAAAGTCATATAACTTTTGTGTTCCTTGGTGATTAATATCATTTGAGATATTATCTATATTTATGACTTTGGTATGGAAAATTATTGATTTATGAAATTTGAGTTAAATGATTATTAATTCTTTGATAATTTTGTGGATTGTTTATTGGCGACCCGTGCTCATGGATTGTTCTGGATTATTCTCGACTACATCAACCGTTGGAGATCCCTAAGTTCTGGATTGTTCTATCTACTGCAGTATGGTTTGATTGAGCAACTTCATCAAGGTCCAATTCAATCTTTCGTTCTTGGGCTAATTTTAAGATTATTTCCTTCAGAACAAAATATTTTTCCACCGGGTGACTGACGACTCGGTGATATTTACAGTAGTTGGGATCATTAACTTTTTCTGATTCTTCCGGTCTTTTACACTCTGGTAATTCGATCAGTTGGTTCTTCAATAACTGTTCTAGCATGTCCGGAATGTCTGAATTGGGAAAAGGATGGACTTTTTCTTGCATTTACTTTAAAGTTAAATGACGCTTTTCATTTCCTGGTTGCTTTTCATCTTTCTTATCTTTTCCTTGAAACTTGAATGGGGTTGTGTTAACAACAAGTGATTCTTTCGTAACAGGCTTTGAAGTCTTCTCTACCTTTTTGACTTCATTCTTTTCCTTGCGCTCTGGAACTAGAAGTTTTTTGCTCCCTCTACTAGCAATGCTCAACTCCATATCATGAGCACGGGTCGCCAGTTCTTCGAATGTTCGAGGTTTTATACCTTGTAAGATATAAAGCAAATTCCAATGCATGCCTTGAATACACATTTCGACAGCAGATACCTCCGTTAAACGATCTTTGCAATCCAAACTTAGGGATCTCCAACGGTTGATGTAGTCGACAACTGGCTCATCTTTTCGTTGTCGTGTGTTGGTGAGTTCCATCATGCTGACTATCCGTCGCGTGCTGTAAAAGCGATTCAAGAATTCTTTTTCAAACTGCTCCCAATTATCAATAATCTCAAGCTCTAAGTCTGTGTACCAGTCAAAGGCATTCCTCTTCAGTGTTCGGACGAATTGCTTGACAAGTAAATCTCCGCGAGTTCCAGCGTTTTCACAGGTTTCCACAAAATGAGCTATATGTTGCTTTGGATTGCCTTTTCTGTCGAATTGCTGAAACTTGGTTGGTTGATAACCAGTCGGCATTTTCAGACTATCAATTCTCTTTGTATATGGTTTAAAATATAAAAGAGAAGTTTGAGATGGTCCACCGTATTGAGCTCTAACGGAATTCATTATCATGTCCTGTAGCTGTTGAACAGATAAAGAAGCAATCGATGTGGAGTGTTGATCTTGATGAGCTTCTAGCTTGGATTTCTCTTTGTTATTATCTTCAGTAATTTTGTTTTGAGAAGCACTATGACTTGATTCACCATCATCATGAATCTCCAGCTTCTTCATAAGAAAGCCAATCTTTTGATCTTTTTCATCATTTGCCTTAGCCAGGGTGGAAAGTCTTTTCTCCATCTCTGCCATCTGTTCTTCAATCGTAGCAGCATTCGCCATCATAACGGAAACATGAGACCCCTCTGATTGTTCAAGAGAACAAGACGATTTGTCTTCAAATTCATGTTAAAAAAGAAGGTTAGCTTTGACGGTAACATTCTCTTTAGGAAGTGATGATTGTTGTTGCTTCTTCATTTTACTCTCAGCAACAGAAAGAGATTGGTTCTCTTGTAGTCGAATATCTTTAGAACGACTGCGAGTGATAGGACCCGATTGGGAGTTAGTTGCAGCAGCAATCTTTGAAGATGTTTTCTTTGATGCCATTGAGTTTTTGTTGAAACTTGAAGTTGATGAAAAAGAGATGAGAGGTAGAGATTGTCCCACTAGGCGTTCCAATTTGTTCACACAAAAAAATTTCTAAGTAAAGAAATTAAATGCGGAATGAAATATATGTTATATTAATTTGAATTGAGCGTTACAATCTCTAATCGAAATGATCCTCTGATTCTTTCTCACAAGTATAAACTTCGATGCGAGGGCCGTCGGCGTATTTCTCGGATCAAAGTGTTGATGTTGTTGAAACTTTGGTCTCCAAAGCGATCTTCAAGGAGTCTTCGAAAAGTCTTCGGTCTTCAAAATCTTCGAGAAGTCTTCGGTCTTCAAAGTCTTCTAGCTTCTGAATATTTTTCCACCTCCTTTAATGAATGAATGATCTCTCTATTTATAGAGTTTTTGGTGGGCTTCTAGTGGATATGAGCTTCATTTGACTTTGAGCCCAATTGCCATGTGGCATAATTTTATTGGACAAATTTTGTGTCATCCAATGGTCATAAAGAAGACACGTGGCATTATTTGATTTGCCAATTTTATGTCTTTTAATTTTATTTAAAGACACGTGTCGAATTTATATTTTAATGACATGTAATTTTGTCATTGGTTTAAATAATTACTTGGCAATTTGTAATTTGACAAATTTTCTCCTTCTACACACATTTTGTCAGGAAAATCCTAGGGTTTCAGACAACATCACCATGCATGTAGAAACTTACCTTCTTCGCTGAACCATCATCCATGATAATATGACTTTCTTCACCGACGATTTCACGCTCTGTATTCTCCTTAGGCGTTCTACTCTTTCGTTCTGAACCTCTCGTATTCACCATATCTGCTATGTTTTCAAGTTTATACAGGATCCTTATATCGATTAGAAGTAAAAATGATTTCTATTCAACGGCACACTATAAATACCTGATCTGAAGCGAAGTTGTAGTAGTTTATTTTTGAAACCACCAGTTCCCTTTGGAGGTTTTGGAGCGAAAATGGAGGAGGGTTTCGTGATTCAAAATGGCAGTTCTCTCATTCGAATGTGGAGCGAAAAAAATAGGGGGAGGGAGTTCAGCTATGAGAAAATAGGAGAGGGTTAGGATGTTGTCCGTTTTTAATTCAAAATTGATTTTTCAAATTAAAAACCAAAAAAGTAATCATTACTCCCTGCCGCTTCGTATATCGCGCATGTCAGGCCGAATTTTTTATTCTCATCTGATCAAGACAAGGACGTCAAATCAAAGCCCATTTACGTCTTTTTGCCTCTTTTTGCAACTGGATGAAACGGGCCATGTGGCGATTACCTTACTTTTGTTCATTGACGGCTATCTATTATAAATGGGCTCATCAGGTGGCTATTTGTAATTTTCCCTCATAAAATAAACTGCTTCATTTCTTCCCTTCTTTGCTCTCTGCTACAGCAGCCATGGGAGGTGGGGGGTTTCTTATTTTGATTTCTAAGCAAAATGGATTTAAATACATATATATATACATATATATATATATATATACATATATACATATATATATACACATATATATGTACATATATACATATATATGTATGTATCTATCTATCTATATTCTTTTTTCCTTTCATTTAAGTTAAAAACACAACAAATTTCTAAGTTAGTCTAGACAGCGTTTGGTTCGTCGGTTTGAGTTATTAAGCCGGGGGTTTGTTTAGCGGGGGTTATTAACACTATATTTGAATTATGTAAAACATTGAGTTTGTTAAGTCTAAATTAGTGTAAAATATGTTGAAATAGTAAAAATAAATGAGTTTGTTACCCAAAGTTGATACCCTCTGGTTTCAAAATTGAGATGTTGCTAAATAAAAAGATAGTCAATCACGCTATTGACCACTGGTACCCTGAGCAGATAACACAAGAAAAAATAAGCTTAACTAGAAGTGGGTTTGCTGAATTGATAGTCATAAATAAAACAGAACTCAATGGAATTATAATTCCTACGCCCAGGTTTTGGAGTTTTTTTTTTATAAATATTTGAGAGTGTCAGAGCCAATTTGTATGTACACAAACTAATGGTACAGAATAATCACACGACCCTATAATATTTCACGTTGAAAAACTTATTGAATAATATCCGGTAAAATAAAGTAGAAAGTAATATGTAGCATTAAAGTGGGTCTAACTAAATAAAATGGGGTGATTCTTTTCTACATGAGGAAATACTTTTCTTCGGAGGTCCACCACAACACACCAAGCTCATTAACATCATGTCTCCAACTTAATTTCTTCTTTCTCTCTTTCTGCAAAATCTTAAATAACTAACTCAACAACAACAAAAAATGGTAAATGCTAACTATTTCTTTACCAGTTGAGAATTGTCTTCGTGAATTCTGCTAACAATATATCCACGTTTTCTTGCTGCAGGAAAAAGAAGAAGAAGAAGACGGTACCAAGAAGATAACGGTTTCGTTTGGTGATTTTGGAAGTCAAGGAGGGAATCGTTGGGATGACGGAATTTATTCAACGATCAGACGGGTTGTGATTCATCATAGACAATGGATCTGTTCAATTCAGACTGAATATGATAAGGATGGAGATTCAGTTTGGTTAGAGAAGCATGGCGGAAATGAAGGTTCCAAATCTGAGGTTAGCCCTAAATTCATTGATTTCGATTATCGATCGAGATCTTTAAAATTGAATAATGAAGATAGAATTGCAGGTTGTTTTTGATTATCCGGAGGAGTTTCTTATTTCAATCCATGGATATTACGGTGAGATTCATTATGGGATGAACACAGCGACGGTTATTCGATCGTTGAGTCTGGAAAGCAATAGAAGAAGTTACGGACCATATGGTACTGAAGATGGAACTCAATTTTCATTCCCCACAATTTGGGGCAAAATCGTCGGCTTACATGGAAGATGCGATTGGTATCTTGAGGCAATTGGGCTCCACGTCCAGCCGATTCAAAGGTAGGCTATTTTTCATCCATTTATGGGTAAAATGCAAATGAGACCCCTGTAATTTGTTTCAAATGTATGAACATCCCTGTGGTTCTAAATTTTTTGAAATGAAGAGGTCTAATTGACAAAATTTGGAACCACAGGGGTTTGATATGTCATTTTCAAACCACATGGGGTGTTCATGCATTTAAAACAACCACAGGGGTCTCATTTGCATTTCACCCTTAATTTATTTATTGATATTACGTTATATTTGAGGATTAAAAGACTCGAACATTCCGTTTTCACCTCTAATTTAAATTTAATATTTTTTAACTTTTTTTTAACCCTATCAATTTTAACTTTAAACTATATTAGTACTTGTAAATTTACCTTTTAGATAAAATATCATTTTAGTCGTGAACTTTTACTCAGGTTTCATTTTCGTCCATAAACTTTCAAAGTGATATTTTTTCGTCCTTGAACTTTAGGATTCGTTCTGTTTTAGTTCTTCTCTCTGTGTTTTTTCGTCTACTAGAGGGCTTATGTGACATGTAATTGATGATGTGACATTATATAAATATACAATAAAATTAAATGACATGGAAAAACGAATATACAATAAAGTTTAAGAATGCAATTAAGGAGAAATGGATGAGTTTAACCTCACTATATATTTATTTTTTTCATAGTATTTAACCTCGCTGTATATTTTTATAATGTCACATCATCAATTACATGTCACATAAGCCCTTCATTAGTGTATTAGATGAGCAGACGAAATGAATAAAATGGAATAAATCGTAAAATTTAGGGACAAAAGATGTAACTTCTAAAAGTTTAAGGACGAAAATGAATTTGGAGTTAAAGTTCACGAAGCAAAATGATATTTTAACCTTTTTAACTTTTTTATAAGTTGTTAATGATTTCATGTGTACATTGTAAATACAGATTATTAGTTAACGATTTGGGAAAAAAGAAGTACAATTTAAGACTAAGGTATAAGATTTTATGGGAGTGGCTATTATATTAGATAGGTGTTTCTATAGTTTTATGATTTAATTTTTCTTAAATTTTTAAAAAACAGATAAAAAGATAAGAAGATGCTTACAAAAGATTAAACTTGGTTTGTTAATATTAATTGTTTTTACCCCCTAAACTCTAGACAATACAATACAATTTGATGTAATTTTATTTGTTACTATAATATTTGTATTGTATTACCCAGAAGCGAACCCATACACTTTATGTTGGGAGAATACGGAGGCAAAGGTGGGAGTCCGTGGGAAGACTTGTTTTCAAGGATCAGACGATTTGTAATTTATCATGGACTATGCATAGATTCTATTCAGATTGAATATGAAGATAAAAATGGAAACACTATCTCATCCCCCAAACACGGTGGAAATGGTGGTTCTCGTTATGAGGTTTAGACTCCATTAGATTGTTAAATTCTATTCCCATTCAAAGGAATTAAAAAAAAAAAACTATGTTATTTTCTTCTGTTAATTTTTGCAGGTTGCTTTTGAATACCCAGATGAATATCTTATTTCAATCAATGGTTACTACAGTGACACACGTAATTGGGCATCATTTACAGCAACTCTGATTCGATCGCTTACTATTAAAACCAATAGAAGAAGCTATGGGCCTTTTGGTGTTGAAGATGGAACCAAATTTTCAATCCCAGCCCCGGCCACGGCTAATCGGGTGAAGATTGTCGGCATCTATGGCAGGTCTGGTTTGTTTCTTGATTCGATTGGCCTCTACGGAGCTTCCATTCAAAACTAGTCCCCTGCTCTTTACTTCTTGCGTCATCTTGTTATTCTATTTGTTTGTTTTGGAGCTAAATCTATGTGTTGATTGTTTTTTTATAACATTTGAAATAATTACTAACATAAAATAAGTAACATATGAGTTTATATTTATTTTCATACGCGCCCTAGTTTATTAGACGAAACATATTAGTAGAACTTATATATTTGTAATGAGATTCATATATTTATTGCATATTTGTATATTTGATCTAATAAAAACAATATAAATATGAAAAATATATATAAATTTGTATTTATAAGTATTTTCCATTAAAATTTTTTTTTAGCTTATTGTTTAGTAAATTCTACTTCTAGAGAAGAGAGAGAAACCCAAACCTCTCGTTCAATCCTTGTGACCAAGAGTTTCCCTTCTAACTCTTGTTGTAAGTGGCATGTGATATGATCAAAGTCAATACATTTAATATATTATTTTTTAATTATTATTATCATAATTTTTTTTTAATGATTTTCGTAAATTCTCATAAATTTTATTTTATGCTTATTTGACTTCCTTACCTATTATCTCTAATTCGATTTATAAATTAATTGATATATATTAAATATTTTATTCATTAATTTAATTTATATTAAATTAGTATTGTTTTTGGGATAATGTAGTGTATGGCCTATTTTGGAGGTACTCACTCACTTTATGGCCTACTCAAAATTGTTAAACACTTTTTAGCCTACTAGTTATATAACATATGCCTCGTACATGAAATACCAGTTATCAATTGAAAAATTAATTGAATAATATGATTTCAGATATTTTAATTAGAAATATTCTTAATAAAAAAATGAAATTAAAACATTTTCTTATATATATATATATATATATATATATATATATATATAGTTGTAGAGCAAGTATATAGATTGTTATTAAAAAGATATGTGCATGAAAAACTATCATACAAATCTCAATTTTTAAATATATATAATGAGATTAAATGACGTGGAAAAACGAATATACAGTGAAGTTTAAGAATGCAATTAAGGAGAAATAGATGAGATTAACCTCACTATATATTCATTTTCCATACCATTAAACTGTATATTTTTATAATGTCACATAATCAATTGCATGTCATATAAGCTCTCCATTAGTGTATCATACGGAAAACACAGTCGAAGGACTAAAACGAAATGAATCGTAAAATCAGGGACAAAAATGTAACTTTTGAAAGTTTAGGGACGAAAATGAAGCTAGAGTGAAAGTTCAGAAACCAAAATGATATTTTACCCTTTTACCTTTTTTGTAAGTTAATGATTTCATGTGTACAATGTAAATACAGACTATTAGTTAAACGATTTGGGAAAAAGGAAGTACAATTTAAGACTATGGTATAAGATTTCATGAAAGTGGCTATTAGATTATATTTGTGTGTTTATAGTTTTATGATTTATTTTTTCTTAATTTTTTTTAAAAAAATAAAAAGATAAGAAGATGCTAACAAAAGATTAAACTTGGTTTGATAATATTAATGGATCCCCCCAACACTAGACAATACAATTTAATGTAATTTTATGATGCAATTACATTCCTTGTCTCTATAGTATTTGTATTGTATTACCGAGAAGCTAACCCATACACTTTACATTGGGAGAATACAGAGGCAAAGGTGGGAGTTCATGGGAAGCCTTGTTTTCAAGGATCAGACAATTTGTAATTTATCATGGACTATGCATAGATTCTATTCAGATTTAATATGATGATAAAAATGTTGGAACACAATTGGAATTTGAACAGTAATTGAACTTTTATTAATCGAAACTAATTACAACAACAAACAGATCAGTAATAACAATTAAATAAGAAAACAGAAACGAAGGACAAAGTTACTGTATAAAGCTTCAAAGCACGGGCAAGGCTGTGTCCTGAAGTCGATATTGCCCCGTTCAGGTTGTTTGTGGTTCGATGAAGCGTTCTTGAATACAACAACCAGAGATTCAAGAACCTGGCAGAACACCTCTAGAACAGCTCTCAAACACTTGATAGAAAATGAAGAATGAAGAACTTGGCCACGACTAATCAAGTGAAGATTGTCGGCATTTATGGTATGTCTGGTTTGTTTCTTTATTTGATTGGCCTCTATGAAGTTTCCATTCAAAATTAGTCCCCCGCTCTTTACTTCTTGCATCATCTTGTTCTTATATTGTTTGTTTTGGAGCTACATATACGTGTTCTTTGTTTTTTTTATAACATTTGAAATAATTACTGGTATAAAATAAGGAACACACGAGTTAATATTTACTTTCATACAGGTCCAAATTTATTAGACCAAACATATAAGTAGGACTTATATATTTGTTGATGAGATTCATATATTTATTATTTACTTGTATATTCGATTTAATAAAAAAATTACAAATATGAAAATAGATAGGGCAAAATACCATTTTGGTCCCTGAACTTTCACTTAGCTTTCATTTTCGTCCCTAAACTTTCAAAAGTTACATTTTTCATCCCTGAACTTTACGATTCGTTTCATTTTCGCGCTTCAGTCTGCTTTTTTCCATATAGGACATTACCGGAGGGCTTATGTGACATATAATTGATGATGTGACATTATATAAATATACAATGAGGTTAAATGACGTGGAAAAATGAATATACAGTGAGATTTAAGACTGAAATTAAGGAGAAAAAGATGAGATTAACCTTTCTTTATATTCATTTTTCTGTAGGTTTTTTTTTATAGGAAACAGACATTTCATTAAAGAAGGAAACAAAAACAAAAGAGGATGATGAGGCATCGACCCACACTAACTGGATTACAAATTTTTTTCCAGTTGGTATTAATAAAAAAAGCATCATAATTACAAAATGTTTAAAAGAGACACTTTTAACTGAATGCTCCCAAATCTCTAGCACCGTATGACTTTTGTTGTTAAAAATTCGGTTATTCCGTTCCAACCAAAATTCTCAAGGAATGAGCTTAACCGCCAAATCCCAAAGCCATTTAGCTTTATCCTTAAGAGGAGGGTTGTTCGAGAAGCACTAGTTAACACCGAAGATTTGCAACATATTACCCCAAATGGCTTCACTAAACTTGCAATTAAAGAACAGGTGGAATTGGTTATCTAAAGAATGATAACAGAGACAGCAACAATTAGGCAATATACAAAACGTCAGATTTCGTCTCTGAAGGACATCCACATAATTTAAGCCCCCACGCGACAAACTCCAAATGAAAAAATCAATCTTCTTAAGACAGCCCGCTTTCCAAATGTATTTAGAAAGATCATCTTCTCTGAGGCCAGCAGTATTAGTCAAATGATGATAAAAGGAGGCTGTGGAAAAACCCTTAGGGTCCAAATCCTTGTGTCCTCTGTTCTACCAACTCTTTGAGGCTGCAAAATGTAAAGAAGGGAGATGAAATCACATTTTACATTCTCCTCGGACATAAAATCACAAACTTTTGCATTCTTGTTGCACGATAAAACAAACAATCTCTGGAAAACTCTTTTTATCAGGATATCATCCAGCCACCTATCATGCCAGAAATTGATATTCCTACTATTATCGAGCTTGAAAGAGAAAATATCCACCAACTTCTTCCCGCAGCTAACAACAGACTTCCATGGACTTTGACCCTTCATAGTAGACTTCAAATTAGTGAACCACCCATTTGATTCAAGGCCATGAATGCTGGAAATAATAGAAAACCATATAAGATCAGAATCTAAGGGAAAACGCCAACACCACTTAGAAAGAAGGACTATATTCTTTTCTTTAGGGTTGCCAATTCCCAAACCCCCTCTATTTTTTTTTTAATCTTTGACCACTATCCAGTTCACCAAATGGCTACCTTGCATGGTTCCAGATTTTGCCCAAAGGAAATCATACAAATTTTTCTTTAGGATCTTAATCACTTTGCACGACATTTTGAATAAAGACATAAAAAAGGTAGGCTGACTTGAAAGAACAGATTCTATAGTATTTAACCTCACAGTATATTTCTATAATGTCACATCATCAATTACATACAACATAAGCCTTCTATTAGTGTCATAAACGGAAAAACAAAATATGAAGGATGAAAACGAAACGAATCAAAAAGCCCAGGAACGAAAAATGCTACTTTTGAAAGTTTAGGGACAAAAAGGAAACTTGAGTGAAAGTTTAGAGACAAAAATAAAACTTGAGTGAAATTTTAGAGACCAAAATAGTATTTTACCCCAATAGATATTTATAAGTATTTTCCATTAAAAAAATTCTAGCTTATTGTTTAGTAAATTCTACTTCTAGAGAAGAGGGAAACCCAAACCTCTAGTTCAATCCTTCTAACCAAGTGTTTCCCTTCTAGCTCTTATTGTAAGTGGCATGTGATATGATCAAAGTCAATACATTCAATATTTTTTTTTATTATTATTATCATAATATTTTTTTTAATGATTTTCTTAAATTCTCATAAATTTTATTTTATGCTTGTTTGATTTCCTTACCTTTTTATTTCTAATTTGATTTATAAATTATTCATATATTAAATATTTTATTCATTAATTTTATTTATATTAAATTAGTATTTTTTTTTGGGATAATGTAGTATATGACCTATTTTGGAGGTACTCACCCACTTTATGGCCTACTCAAAATTGTTACACTTTTTAGCCTATTTGAAAATCTCCAATATTTTTTCCAGATCTACCCTTATTTTTTTATTAATTATTTCTATTTATGTTACTTATTAACCACTTTATAGCCTACTCAAAATTGTTAAACACTTTTTAGCCTATTTGAAAATCTGCAATATTTTGTTTAGATCAACCCTTATTTTTTTATTAATTATTTCTATTGATGTTACTTATTAAAAAAATCTAAATTTGATTGCATGCCCCTTTTTATATATTAGGGTTTTTTTTAGCATGGATTTTATCTTTCTCTCTCCCTCTCTATTATCTCGCCGTTTTTGAAATCACATCCCATCACCATCATCTTTTTTTCCCCCCGAAATCACATGAACATCATCATCAAGATGAAAAATATTTTTCTTACTCATAATCTCTGGTTTTGATTTGTGTTCCCCTCTGAAATTGCCTTATAATGTTTTCAATGAAGTTTATCGCCCTAATCTCCCATCTTTCTTTTTATTTGCTCGTAAGGTATGGAAGTTTGAAGGTCTTCAATGAAGTTTTTTTCCCTAATCTCTCATCCTTCTCTCTTTTTTTTCACGTATGGTATGGAAGTTTTCTCTCGATTTTGTTTTTTATTTCCGTTTTGGGCAGGAAGGGAACATTTTTCTTTTGAAATTTTTCTGTAATTTTTCATGTTCATCATCATTTTGAACATAAATAGGTTTCACATGTTTTATTTCATTTTTTACAGTAATTTTTCTTGTCCAGCGTCATATAGTATTTAAATAATGTATAGTACATATTATACTATATATATTTTCGTTACCTTAGCCTTCATTCTTTCCTTTCTTTCACATTCCACTAATACACATTTGTAAATAACTTATGTTATATTACATACAATATATATTATAAATATTATATGTATCATATGTATTTGTAACATCCCGTGTTTTTCGGTAAGTTTTAAATTAAATAAATATTATTCTTATTATAGTATTTATTGGATTTAAGGTAAATGATGGTAATTGATATTTAAATTTCTTTTACAGGAATTTAATATAATTACTTTCATTAAATGGAGATAAAAGAAAAAGTAAATAAAAAAAAAAAAAGAAAAAAAGTAAGGAAACGTAAAAAAAAGAAGAAGGGAAAAGTAAAGGGGGTTTTCTTCTCATTCATGTGAAAAGACAGTACAGAGACTTCAAGGTAGAGTTTTCTCCCTTTTCCATCTCCTTCCTTCTTGCCATCAATCCGAGAGGTCTCGGGTTAATTGATTCTTGTTGGATCTATTCCGTTTTATTTTTAGTTTGTCGATTCTTACTTAATTTTGTGTGAATAGAGTTCTAGGAACTTTAATTCAAAAGCCCCAAATTTTTTTTTCTTGATTTCCAATTCTTGAACCCTAATGTCTAATTTTTGTTCTAAGCCAAACCAATCAACAACCTAATGTAGAATTGATAGATAACGAATGAATCGAAAACCCGAAATTCTTCCCCCGTCATAACCGTCCTACGTCTGTCCTACACTTGTAGCCCTCTGTCATAACAGTCCTAACACGAAGCCAAACCTGTAGCTCTCTGTCATAACCGTCCTAACCTGAAGCCAAACCCGTCAATCTTGGTCCTAATTGTCCTACCATTGTCCTTGTTAGGAATGGTATCCTAGAACTTGTAATTATTTAATAATAATAATTTATTAAGAATAAAATAAATAAATAAACATAAGTTCTTTATATTATCTAGATTGATTCGATTAATGATATTAGGAATATATGGAAATATATAAATATCAAACATTCAAATAGTAAACCCTAAGTTACTCTTATGAAATCACGACTTAGTATGTGAGTCATACGAGAGAATTAAAGTCGAGATGAGTAACTTAAAAGTGTCTACAGTAAATGGATAACGTTTGGGAACCTTATCCTGGTAACACTGTTGATAGCTTCGCATTTTGTTTATAGACAAATGATCTAATCCTGATCATTCATGTGGGAGACATGAAATGGAAGTATCATATGCAATGTTGATTGTATAAGACAGGACCACGATGTTCGATCAAATTTCTCATTAGTACCGTTTATGAGAAATAATCGAATATCAAACTAAGTTTATCAACCGTGATAGATCTCAATCCTGAGTGAAATGCGGACTCCTATTTATGGAGTTATGTTCTTTGATTCACATGGTTGAGAGCGATCTGTAAGAACGCTCAATACACTTGTTTTGGGAACATGACTAGATAAGTAGCTGGGAACTCATTTTCACGAGATGGAATTCATAACTTTCCTATAAATTAACGATATCGGTGCGATACCTAAATATTTTAGGAACTTTAGGAAACTCCCTGATGTACTGATTTGAGACATGAACAAGTGGCGCCACGACTTCTATTGATCACAGTATATTATCTCTAGTTCGACTAAAGATAAAGTTCATTGGAGAATCAGTGGGAACACAAGGATAAAGCGGTAATTACAGGGGCCAAACCGGTAAATTTATCTCCTGTAATTATGAGGGTTCCACGTGAAGGATTATATCACAGATATAAATAGAGATAAACTAAATGGACATAACTCATCTATAGTGAGGGGAGTTCAACTTATGAATCTATAGTGGAATTATTCATAGTTAGATAATAAGTAATTAACCGATTATGAGTTAATCAATTAATTGACTAATTATTAAGCCCATGATCTATAGGTCCATCGGGTCCCTATGCTAGCCCAAATATCGTAGTCGCGAAATCAAGTAGAAGAAATGGAAATTTTAAGTAAAGTGAATTACTTAAAATAGGCAATATTAATTGTTTAAATATTGAGTATATTTAAACGGTAATTAATATAAACATTATTAATTGTTTAAATAATGAGTGTATTTAAACAGGAAATTAATAATGAAATATTATTAATTAGATATTATTAATTATTTGAATATTGAGTATATTTAAATGATAATTAATAATTTGAAATTAATTAACAATTATTAATTGTTTAAATAATTAATTTTATTTGAACGGAAATTAATAATTAAAATTAATTAATTAATAATAAAATATAAATTTGATAATACTTAGTCGGGAGAAAATATTAATTGTTTAAATAAAATATTTTATTTAAATGGTAATTAATAAATAAATTAATTAAGTTGGACTTATTAATTTAAGAGAGAGTTTCAAGCCCAATTGGATTAATGAACCCAATTGAAATTGGCCCAAAATAATTAATTAAATAAATTTGATTTATTAATTATTTATTATTAATTTTGGCCTTCATAGATAATTTGTAGGAGATAATTATTTGAATTATATCCTATAATAATTATATAGATTTATTTACCCAAGATAAATAAAATAAAGAAAAGAAAATAATCTCCTATTTATCTATGGCATTTTCGAAATTGCAAGATAAAGGAAAGAGATAATCTTTATTTTTTTTGTATTTATCTCTATAGATTAATCCTAATGTGATTAGGATTCCTATTTTCCTATAAATAGGTGAGTTGGGTCATTCATAAATCACACGATTAAATTCCTTAGAAATTCGGAATTCTTTCTTCCTCCTCCCCCCCCCCCGAGTGCCGATTTTCCCTATTCAAAATTGGGAAGAAAATATTTTTCTTCTTCCCAATTTCTTCTAAAGTTCGATCCCACAATCGGGTTTCGTTTGATCGATCGGGATATAGCGTAGAAGATCCGGTGTTGCTGAGGATTTGATGATGTAAAGAAACCTCCAACCGATTCTCCATTTATTACTCAATGTAAGTTTTGATTTTAATTTTCGAAATTTAAAGCATGAATCTACATGTTTTTTCACAAATTGCATGATATTAATAGATCCATAATTAAATGTTAATTAGTTTACTAAATCAAATTCCGCTAGTTTAGTAAATCATCCCTTCAGTCCTACCCCGTAATCCCTCAGTCCTATGTTCAGTTTAATGTTTATCTTAGCATAAAGTTAGGTTTAATTTATTTTAAATTGTAACTTATTTTTCAGTTCGTAGTTGTGTTATGAAAAGAATAAAGAATTTGGAAAAAATCTTGCTATGTACAAGGTGAGTAGAAATTTGTTAAGGACTAAATTCTTCCATGCTTGCTTTTCCTTTTTCTTTAATAGAATTAACCTCTGATTTTGAGCATGTTATTGGATGTTTTTATGCATGTTAAAGAGGCTTAGGGGCTAATTATATGATTTAAGAAATCAGGACAAAAGCATGCCGAAAAAAAAGAATGTGAATTTCACTATCGATATCGATTGGCATGAAACTGGTTTTTATGGGTTGCATGATTTTGTTTGGAGGTTTAAGAATGTTTTTGGTATGTTTTATGTTGAATTAACCTTGCTGAATAAATTTATCACGGTTGACTGATTAGTGCCCCTTAAGTCGATGAATTAAGCCTAGGTGGATAGATATTCGATATTATAATTCTCTGAATCGATTGTGGTTATTTCCAAATGTATAGGGGCTGTTTTGGGAGTCATTTTATAGCCGTTATGCTGCTGGAAATTAGTTAGAAAATTATTAATTTTAGAATGTCTGAAAAAAGAGCGAAACTACACTAGTTTAGGATAGGTTCGTTTCTAGATTTGACATTCGTTGAGAGTTGTTGGAAGTGAACCCAAAATGGTATTATGGGTGATTTTGGGATGTTTTAGAATGATTTAAAGGTGAATTTTCCAGAAATTAAGTTTAGGAAAGTTTGGCCTAAAAAGTGAGTTGTTTCGAGAATTTTGAGTTTAGACTCAATTTGAGCATCATGGTAGTGATGAGTGAAATCATATTACTTAAATACCTCGGGTAATATGGTAGTGGGTTCGCTTTAAGCAAATGCCATGCTTAAAGAAGAATATTGTCGTTAAGGGAGCTTATACGATTGTGCACAACTCTATAGCACTTAATGGGGCAGGTTCATTCCACCCGTACAATGGAAAAGAATATTTCTCGTAAGGATTTAAATTGAGAAAAGAGTGTTTAAATTCTTTATTGAGCGTAGTCTTTCTTTGTTTGCGGGCAAAGAGAAGATTAGAGGCATTAGTAAAAAATTTAAATCGAAATGTTTTAAATTGAGAAAAGAGTGTGTTTAAAACTGTTTCGAGTATTTTATCTTGTTAATTTGAGGATTAAGAGATATGCTTATGTATTGGAATGATGGGTTAGACTCCGAGTGTTTTTGGTGTACGTGAACTTTCCGAAGTCAGAGAGGCTGGTTATGGACTTAAAGTCTTAGAAAATCTCTCATGGCATAATTTTATTTTTAACATTTTTCTACTCATTGGGCGTAGCCTCATGATGCTACAACTATTTTTTTCAGGTAAAGGAAAGAAGAAGCTCGGTGGTGATGTGGTTCGAGACGGTGATCGGTTGGCATGGATTTGCAATGCCAGCAAAACTTGCCATTTTATTAATTTTTTTCGGGATTTGCCTTGTTTTGTTTTGTTGAACTAAGTAAAATAGTTCGGTTTTGAATTGAGAATTTCATTTGATAGTGCTTTAAAGATTGTTTTGGTTTGTGTGATTTTATGGTTTAAAATAAAATTGATCGATCGAGAATGTTTTAATGTATTGTTTAAACTGAGAAAAACTCTGATTTGGTTAATAAATGCTTCCGCTTTTGTTCTTTTACATTTTTATGTATTTGAGAATTTTTGGGTTGTTACAATTTTTTTCCTTTCTTTAGCCTCCATTATTTCCTCTCTTTCACCTTCTACTTGTACATATTTTAACTAAAATATGTTATATTACTTGCACATATTTTTTTCGTTACCTTAGCCTCTATTTTGTCTTCTCCTTCACCTTCTACCTGTAATATATTGTACATTTTTTTCCTCATACAATACATTAATATTTTATATGTTATACACTATACTATACATTAAAAAAAATTGTTTTCATAAAATGGAATCAATGTTTTTTCTAGAAAAGTTATCATATGAGTTAATTTCTAAGTTATATTATTTCCTTTTTGTTTATGTTTTTTTTCAAATCCTTACTGATCTATTTTTTTAATGTTTTTTTGATTTACTCCTTTCGAGTAAGGTAGGTTTTCAAAATGTCTCTCTCTATTTTTTAATAAGGACATTTTCGTAAAAATGATTTGTCTCTCTCCTTTCTAAATTTATGCATATGCCAAATAATGAATTTATTTTTTGGAGGCTAAATAGTGTTATTTTATAATTAAAAAAAAGCTACTTACATAATTATTCATTATTTTTTGTGACAATATTAGAGTCTTCTTTATTACATCGTATCATTTCGGTAAAATAATCTTATCAAAGAAACACATGATGTCTCAAATCTAGGTAAGATTCTAAAGTATCCAAAAGAATTAGGGGTCGCATGTAAATTTTTTTTTATTGGCCCATTGTTCTCAAGTTTAATAGAAAAATCAAATCGGGGAGAGATTATCGATGAAGATGGCCACTCCTCATTAATTTGTCATGCGTCCTTTTTTTACATTACTAACATATTTTTTAATAAGTTTTCTATCATATTTTAGCGGCAATTACTTAAATAGTATATTTTTACATATTAATTACTGAAAAATTACTCAAATAATATAATTATAGTTCAATAATTTATTAAAATAAAGAAAAATAAATTTTTTTAATAAATTCATTGAAAGTAATAATAAAAAATATCAAATAGTTCAATAAATTATTGAAATTGAACTTAAAAAACCAAAAAAACAAACAAATTCATTAAAAATACCTATGAATAATAGTTCAATAGTTTATTGAACTATACTTATGCTATTTGAGTAACTTTTAAAAAGTTCTAATTAATATACAGATTTATGCTATTTGAAACAAATTCTTTATTTTTTTAAAAAGTTGTTCAAATAACATAAATCTGCATACTAATTATTAAAATGTCAGAATTTTTTAATAATTACTCAAATAACATAATTATAGTTCAATAAATTTATTAAACTATTTTTCATAGGTATTTTTAATGAATTTGTTTGTTTTTTTAGTTCAAGTTCAATAATTTATCAAAGTATTTGATTATTTTCATTGAATTCTATTAGTATTAATACTTTTTAGTTCAATAAATTTATGGGTAAAATACTCATTTGGTCCCTGAGTTTTGGAGGTCGTGCCTATTTGATCCATGCATTTTCAATTTGTGTCTAAGTGGTACTTGAGTTTTGAATGTTGTGTCTATTTGGTCATTGCGTTTTAATTTGTGTTTATTTGGTCCTTGAGTTTTAAATATTGGGTCCATTTGGTCCCTGAGTTTTACTTTTGTGTCTAAATGGTCCCTGAATTATTATAAATAAGTTTAATTGTTCCTTAATTTATTAACTGATTGACATAATATCGACTTTACGGTGACATATAATGTTTAATTGACCAAAATACTGACATGAGATTAATTATTATGTCAAAGTTAAGGCCTAAATTGATGGAAGGATTTGAAATAATTTAATCATATTTTCGTATTTTGACCAATTAAACATATAGTATGTCAGCATTAAGTCAATAATCTGATAAGAAATTAACGAATAAGTCAAATTAAGGACCAATTAAACCTATTTCTAATAGTTCTTGAAAATCTAGGGACTAAATATACATAATATCCAAAACTCAGGGACCACTTAGACACAAATTAAAAACGTAGGGACCAAATAGACACAACATCCAAAATTCAATGACCACTTAGACACAAATTGAAAACGCAAGGACCAAACAGACACGATCTCTAAAACTCAGGGACTAAAGGTGTACTTTACCATAAATTTATTGAATTATAATTATGTTATTTGAATCATTTTTAAAAATTTCTGACATTCAGTAATTAATGTATAAAAATATATTATTTAAGTAATTATCCATTTTTTTTAAAACATCAAACACGTGAGAAAGTCTGAAAGGGCAAATCTGTATTCTTAAAATTGTAGGCATGATTGATGATTTATCTTCAAGACCCTCTTTTGATATTTCTAACATCAATTTTGGCACAAGTTGTTGAACAAAATTCCCACTGAATACAGCAGTCAAAATACGAAGGGCAAATGTAAATAACATTAATGTGGTTTTGGTCAAATACAAACACACTTACTATAGTTAAAAAATGAATATTTATACTTAACACCGTGTATGAAACAAACTTATACATTTTCCTTTTTTTTATAACAGTAATTTTTTCAACCATTATAAAAAAAAATCAAACAACACAAAGATTTAGCCTCGAAACAAACAAATACAAGCAGAAGATGATGCAAGAAGTAAAGAGTTGGGGACTAACTTTGAATGGAAACTCCATAGAGGCCAATTGAATCAAGAAGAATACCAGACCTGCCATAGACGCCGACAATTTTCACTCGATTAACCGTGGCTGGGGCTGGGATTGAAAATTTGGTTCCATCTTCAACACCAAAAGGCCCATAGCTTCTTCTATTGGTTTTAATACTAAGCGATCGAATCAGAGTTGCTGTAAATGATGCCCAATTACGTGTGTTACCATAGTAACCATTAATTGAAATAAGATATTCATCTGGATATTCAAAAACAACCTGCAAAAATTAACATAAGAAAATAACACATAATTAGTTTTTTTTTTTCAATTCCTTTGAATGGGAATATAATTTAACAATGTAATTGAGTCTAAACCTCATAACGGGAACCACCATTTCCACCGTGCTTGGGGGACAAGATAGTGTTTCCATTTTTATCATCATATTCAATCTGAATAGAATCTATGCATTGTCCATTATAAATGACAAATCGTCTGATCCTTGAAAACAAGTCTTCCCACGGACTCCCACCTTTGCCTCCGTATTCTCCCAACTTAAAGTGCATGGGTTCGCTTCTGGGTAATACAATACAAATATTATCATAACAAATACTTTAAACGAATATAACTTACCCCCTCAATGATAAAATTATTGTTTACTTTTTCATATTTATTATACTTAATAAATATATGAATTCTACTAATCTATTTAATCCAAAATAATTATTACACATATGAAAGTATGGAGAATGAAGAGACAAGTTTTAGTCCATATTTAATGCATCACAAAATTATTTGAAAAATTTGTATAAACCACAGAGTTGGGATTGTATATTTTAATAAAATAGTTATAAATTACACCATTATCATTCACATATAATTTCTAAAACACAATCCTACATTTTAAAAATATTTTTGAAGCATTTTTGTGGTTTGTTTTAAGGGCCTAATAGACACAGAGCTTAAAACTCAAAGATTAAAAATGTATTGTTCCCTAATATATATTTAGAAGCATAAAAATACCACATACAATATAGGGAGAGAAAAAAAAAATACTGAAGGTGTAAAGGGAAGCTTACTTTTGGTTTTGGATTGGGTGTTCATAGATTCCAATTGCAGGAGAGTAGGAGCAAGTCATGATGAATGTGAGTTTGCCTTGAACTAACTGTTGATGGTAACATGGCCCAATTCCATGAACACTAAACTTGCAACGATCACATTTATAAGCGAAATTCTCACAACAAGATTTGTCACAATTAGCACAAAGATCAGAAGGAAAAGACCCCTTTTTCTTCATTACTAGCCTCAGAGGATGTGAATGACCTTCACACATTCCAGATTTCAAATATGGAAACTCCCCAATCACACAACCAATATGTCCGGCAAAACAGCAAATCTTGCAGCTGTAGAACCACACCTTTCGATCTCTTTCTTCTTCACAAACATCACAGTAATATTCAGAGTCTTGTTTTTCTTCTTCATCAACAAAGGTTAGCTTCAATGGGTGGATATCAAATCTGTATCTCACTGAAATTGGTAGAGTAGCACAACTTGAGTCTAAATAGAAGTTGCAAGTGACACATCGAAACACCGTTTTGTTCCTCAAACCTTTGCCACAACCGTTGCAGTCTCGTTCTTCGTTAGTACTACCGTAAAGAGAGAGGGCATGCTCATGACTGGAATGGTTAAATGGGATGTTAATGGAAGAACATCGAACATCGAGTGTAAAGGGACATTTCTCACAGTGATAGGCAAAGCCATGGAAATACTCAAGACAAGCATTGCAATGGAATGCGAAATCAGGGATCGAGACCAGAGCGAGGGGGTGTTCATGGAGAAAGTGACTTTTCTTTCTTGGCAATTTAGCACACCCTTTGTGGAGAGAGAAATCACACTCTGTGCAACCATAATAGGGAGATGAAAGGCGTTTCATACACCCATCACAAAGTCTATCAGGCTCGAGCTCTCCGTGAGGGGAGAAGGTCAAGTCATGCTTATGACTAAAATGTCGAAATAGATCATGCTTCAAATCATCGCCATTTATCGGATCAGTGGGAGAATCAAGAGCATCTATAGGCATTGATTGCGGGTTGATATCGATACGTTGCCTCCTAGCACAATCCAAATGGGAAAAATAGCTACATTGGTAACAACCATATCCAGCATATCTTTTGATTACCTCTTCATTGCAGATTTTGCAGTAGATCTTATAGGGCAAATCAACTGAATTACGGAAGTATGTGAGAGTAAGGTCGTGAGGGGGATGCCCGTATGTTCTCAGAATCAATGGTAATTGGGAACATTCTTTATGAACCAAAAGATGACAGTTAATACAAAGCCACCAAAATCCATTCTCTTTCTTACCACAAGCTTGACAAACAAACAGAAACTTATTCCTAAATTTGGTAAAGCTATGTTTATGATTGAAATTAGACGACAAACAAGAAATATGAAGATTAAAATCGCACTCTGGACAAGAGTAGTAAAAAATTCTGCATTGATTATTGCAACTATTACAGTAAGTATCATCAGGCATAAAGGGTTCGGGAAAAAGAAGTAAAGGGTGAGGATGATACTCATGATTTCGAATCTCACGAGGTAATTCAGCACAATCTTTATGGAAATGGGAATCACAGTGAGAGCAAAAGTAAACAGAACCTGAACCAGTTATACGAAGTTCACAGACAAGGCAGTCCACATCTTGATCTTGTGGTTTTTCAGGGATAAAAACCAATGGCTGTGGATGACTAAAATGCCGGAAATCATCGTTGCCAGGTTTTCGACTGCGTAAACCGCTTTGTTTAGTGTCAGAGAGAGCACATTTGATGTCAATTTGAAAACCACATTCAGAACACTTGTAACTGTCACCAGAGGGCATATGAAAACAACATTTACAAATGATATTGTTTCTTGTAAGATTGAGAGTGTGTTGAGGATGGAAATGAGTATGGATCTGAGGAGGAAGATCAATGCATGATTGATGAATATGGAAGTTGCAGATTGAGCAACTGAAAGCAGGGGGATTTAAAGCTTTTTTGCATCTTGAGCAGCAGATTACTTCTCCAATATCATTTTTTCCCTCTTCGATGAAGATCAATGGGTGTGGGTGAGGCTGCTCCAAAAGATCAAATTTCATCGTTCGTTCATGAAAAATTGAAGGTGAGGAAGGAAGAAAAAAACGATATTGTTGTCCTTTTGCTGCCTTAATATCTCTTGATTGCCAAATTTGTGCAGCCAGACAAATTTTCGGTCAGTTAGGTTAGGTGAGATATTTTGTCAAGTTTTTCTTTTCCGTACCGGATCTGATCTCATGAAGGACTAGCGGGGCTGGTAAAGTAATAAAGTAATTTTAATGATCACTCTATTATCATCATTTCAATTTTATAGCTAGTTTAATTATTTTGTTCTACATGATTTGATATTTAATTGGGTTAATTTCATATTAGACCATAATAAATATGTATAATAATATTAATACTTATATGTTTTATAAATTAGCAAACTTACCCACTTTAACTCCACGCGTAGTTTAAGGGAACAATGAAAAGACGTTTTCTGCCCTTTATTTATTATGGTCTACAACATTTAAGGAAAGGGTATGATGGTAATTGTTCAAAACGGAAAACATGGGATCACCGCCATTTATGGTGTTTTTTGGGCAAAATTGATATTAAAAAAACACAACCGGTATTAGTGAATTAATGTGGATATTCTTGATAATATTTCTATTTAATTTACCTTTTATTATCAATTTTCCTTCAAAAATAAAAAAAATGTGACTTAGAGTTTTATAATATATATATATATATATATATATTTTTTTTTTACTTTTTATTAAGTCGTGGTTTTTATTTATTTATTAATTAGTTATTATATGATTTTTTTTTCATCTCAATAAATACAAGTTTTTTGTTATTATTAAATTATCAATAAAAAATTACCGAAATAGATAGGTTTATAATCTTAAAAAAAAATAGTTCATATCGAGATTTCTTGCATAACTTTTCAATGGAATAATTAAAAAGTATATTTTTTTTAATAGAAATAGATATAAAAGGAATGAATTAAAAATTTGATTTTAGAAATATTATCAAGAATATCCAATTCACATTTATTCACTAATACCGGTTGTGTTTTTTTAATATCAATTTTGCCCAAAAAACACCATAAATGGCGGTGATCCCATGCTTTCAATTTTGAACATTTACCATCATGCTCTTAATTAATTAGCTATTGCGTTTCTGTTTTATATACGTTTTACTTTCCTTAAATGTTGTAGACCATAATAAATAGAGGGCAGCCAACGTTTTTTCATTGTTCCCTTGGACGGCGCGTGGAGCTAAAGTGGGTAAGTTTGCTAATTTATAAAACATATAAGTATTAATGCTATTATACCTATTTATTATGGTCTAATATGAAATTAACACTTGATTTTATTATTTACTTAGTGTCGTTCTAAAATAAAACTCTAGATTAATCAGGGAAGAAATCGTATAAAACAAAAATCATGATGTTTATATTGATATCTATGATTTTTTTTAAATATTATTTCTCCTTAACTTTATATTTTTTTTTATCTATATTTGTTATAGGGTAAAATGCAAATGAAACCTCTGTGGTTTATTTCAAATGCATGAACACCCCATGTGGTTTGAAAATGACAAATCGCACCCCTGTGGTTCCAAAATTTTGCAATCAGACCCCTCCTTTTCAATGTCATTATTTTTTTTTAATCATAACTTCTTCGTTTGTACTCTGATTTGAATGATTCAAGATGTTTTGGAATCATCATTCCAATTTCTACGCTACGGTCACTTAAAAACTTCTAAATCACCAATAACTAAAAGAGTTAACGGTGTCAATCATACCTAGTACTTTGATGTTAATAAACTCTTTTATTTATTAATCATTTCAAAGTTTTAAAGTGACTATTATGTAGAGCCTGAAATGACGATTCTAAAACATCTTGAATCATCCAAATCGGAGTTCAAACGAAAAAAATTATGGCTAAAAGAAAATTATTGGCATTGAAGGGGAGGGGTCTGATTGAAAAAATGTGAAGCCATAGGGGTGTGATTTGTCATTTTCAAGCCATAGGGGGTGTTCATGCATTTAAAACAAACCACAGGGGTCTCTTTTGCATTTTACCCTTTGTTATATGAAAAAAAATAGAAGAAATTGACACAAATAAGTTTGGATTAAATTTTAAAAATTTTAATTCCATTGTTTAATATAAAAATTTCAAATAATTAGTACAAAAATTATTCAATTAAATTTTTTATATTATTATATATTGTGCCCCTCCTAAACTTAAATCCTAGATTAGTCACTGTTCGTACAGAATATTTTTGTCTAGAACTATTTGATAAGAATAATTATATTAAAGTTCTCTCTAATTAAATAAATCTGCAAATTGAAAATAAATATTTCATTTACTCAATATGAAGTAATGTAATTGTTTTATATAAATTCAACGATAAGTGAGTAAAAATTACATTCTCATTCCATGAAAATCCTTTTTTTAACGTAATTGTTTTAATCATGTGATTCTATTCTTATATTTTAACAAGTTAGTTTCTTATTTATAAAGTTTAAATTAAATTTGACATATATGTTTAATTATGAAAAAAAATTAAAAAAGAGAAGAATAAATTGATAAGATAAATTATATTAAAGTTCTCCCTAATAAATAAATCAATATATTGAAAATAAATATTTAATTCACTAAATAAGAAATAATATAATTGTGTTTTTCCCTTTCCTCACAATCTGATTCTCAAGATCTTTCAATTTCAGAGCATCCAAGACTTCCTCCATATTAAGAACAGTTCTTCCATACTTGAGGACGGTCTTCACATCTCTGAATGTTGCACTGATTAGTTTCTTGAAATCATCAAGATTATCATCTAATTATTTTGAGTTTTCCATCTTGAAATTAAACAGTCTTTCTTTTAAGAAGATGGTATTTGATAAAGATCTTGAGAGATAAAGACTGTCTAACTTGGCCCATAAAGAAGATGCAGATTCTTCTTCATCAATCAATCAAAGTACGTTGTCAGCCAAGTGAAGAATGATGATAATGTACGCACGACTTCTTGCATCTCCTTTTTCACCAATTCTTTCAATTCTGCAGGCATTGCTTCAAGATCTAGAAGTGGTGCTGGGACTTTCTGTTGAATCAACACAACTTTAATCTTTCTCTTCCATAACAAGAAATCACATTTTCCATCAAATTTTTTCTACCTCAATTCACGTGAAACTCATCTTGCACGTAAACTATTTGCAATTTTCTTGAAAGCTTCTTGAAGGCTTTGATGCCAATCAAGATTCAAACACAGGGTACATAAGTATGCCAATCAATTTTAAAGCTGTTTATTAGGATCCATTAGATACTTTATATTTTCAATTGTATATTGTCAAATAGTTTGTTAATGTTATTTTGTCCATTAGTTCTAATTAACATAAGTATGTAGTATTTTGATTTGAATCGTGAATATCTCATTCATTAAAAAGTTCTTGATATCTGTTTACAAAACAAAAAAACACATACATAAGCAGTCTTACTTTGAACTTCAAAGTTACATAATCAAGTCAAACTTTTTTTTTAATCCTGTGTTAGAAGGTGATAAGTCGGTGAATCTTTTTTCAATTCTTGAGTCAAGGTTATCGACTTCTCTTTTGATCCAAATTCTTGTGTATGGCACTATTGTTGATCTTCCTTTTTTCCTCGGCCTTAGTGATCTTGCTCTTGTTGTTATGTCACCTCTTGTGTTATTGGTAATTGTTAAAACGTTGTACAATATTAAACAATATTTAATATTCATAAATTTGGACTATATATATATCTTACTTGTGTCATTTCTTCTTTTATTTTTTCTTTCTACCAGCAACCTTTTTCTTTTCTTCATTTTCTTCCTTTTCTTCTACCACATTCCTCTTGAATTTTTTCTTATCAATGGTTCGATGTTCTACCACAAAAAAATTGCACTTACGTTTATGTAATGTTTTGCATTAATTTTATTAAATAAAATTATTACCTCTTCCTCAGCTTCTTCATTGATGTCTATCATTGGTTCATTGCATCTTTCTTATCAGTGTTCTGTTGTTTCCTCTTTTGATTTCCGCTTGTTCTTCATCTTCATTACCTCCTCTGTTTTCATTTTGATCTCCTTTTTCATCATTGTTTGTTTCTTCCATCAATTTCTTCCTTGCCTTCAAGCTTTCCTTCCTTGATACCATCGGTGGCTTCTCTAGGTTTTCTTTTCCCTTCAATTTTTGATTTGGATGTTTTTTGAATTTCTGATATGGATTTCAAATCTCCCACGATTTTCTCTTTAATTATTTTACGCCTATTTATTCAAATTTAGTAATTAATGTGCTTAAATTATGGGTTGACACACTTACTATAGCCGGCTGTTTCAGTAATACACATGCAAGGGTAATTTTGTCTAATCTTCTCTCCGACAGGTGGCAGACGTCCATTTGTGTAATTAAATTTCATAATCAGGTTTTTGTATAATTAAGATATGAAATATGAATATACATGTTATTAGCCCAAATGTTTAATTGACTAAATTTTGACATGAGATTAATTATTATTTCAAATCTTAGGTCTAGATTGATTAAAATTTTTAAATAATATTTAATCTCATATCAATATTTTAGTTGTTATGTTAAGGAGTTATCAAATATGTTAAATTAAGGATCAATTAAACTTATATCTAATAATTTTTGAAAACTTAGGGATCAAATAGATACAATCTCCAAAACTCAGAGATCAATTAGACACAAATTTAAAATGCGGGGACCAAATAGACACGATGTCTAAAACTGAGAGATCATTTAGACACGAATTGAAAATTCGAAAACCAAATAGACACGACGTCCAAAACTCAAAGACCAAAGTACCCAAAAATATAAAACAAAATTGTTAACCACGGGTGATGGATTCTTCATTTTTCATTTCTTATCTCTAGTTTTCAATAAATAAGCATCCGATTGATTTCCGTGTTTTTTCATATTTTATTTGAGAAATGTAGCAGATAACACTTTTTTACGATTAATTTCATTAAACAAAAACTATTTTAAATATTTCAAAAATGACATGGATCCCATCAATTTCAATATGAGATTAGACCAATTTCAGTCGATGAATCTAGCATGAGATATGTCACTTTAAAAAAAATTCAAAACTTTTTCTATTTTTGAAAATAGCAATTTCTAAATTGCTATTTTTGAAAAACCATTTTTTATAGATAATTTTTTTAAAATTCTGTAAGTTTTTTATGTAATTTTTTTTATTATCGTTTCTTCTTTCTAAATTTTTGAAACATTTATTCGGGTCCGTTTGAGATAACTTTTGAAAGTGTTTATAAGTATTTTTTAGTGATTATCAAAAACATTTTTTTTATTAAAAATAGTTTTAAACACTTCTAAAAGTTATTATTAACAGACATTTAGAGTGTAATTACGATAATGATAAATAACTTAATTTCGTCTTTTTTTTCCCTCTAGCGTCAGAGTCAAATTTGATTCTCAGCAATATTCAAACAAGATTTGATGCTTGCCAAGCTCCCAATGTTATTTTAAAAAAAATATTCGTAGTTTTTTTTAAGAGAATTTGCCTATAATGACACTTTTATTAGTGTTAATGTCTTAAATAGCTTAAGTTTTAAAAAATCCCCCAAATGACATTTTTTCTAATATAACAAAATTAATTATTTCGTTAAATTTACAAAAATGCCACTCATTTATTAATTCAATAAATTTACAAAAATGCCACTCATTTATTAATTCACTAAATTTGTTCTCTTATTCACTAATTAGTGAATTAAAATCTGAACTTTATTAATTCACTAAATTTTCCCTCCTAATCAATAGGTTAGTTTACAAAATTTGTCCCTTTTTTTCCCTTTAAAAATGACTCGTCGGTTCATCAAAGATTGCTTCTCTTCATTTCCTCTTTTAGCTTGTAATATGTTGTTAATGCTATTATTCAATATCTTATCTTTTTAGTTATGATTTTAATTCAATAAATTATTGAATTAAATGGATTAATTCAATAATTTAGTGAATTAAATTATAATGTATATTTGGGATACCTAATATTGATTTTAATTCAATAATTTAGTGAATTAAAGGGAATAATTTAGTGAATTAAATTATAATGTATATTTGGGATGCCTAATATTGATTTTAATTCAATAATTTAGTGAATTAAAGGGAATAAGTTAGTGAATTAAATTATAATGTAAATTTGGGATACCTATTATTGATTTTAATTGAATAATTTAGTGAATTATAGAGAATATTTTAGTGAATTAAAGAGAATAATTTAGTGAATTAAATTTAAATGTACATTTGGGATACCTAATATTGATTTTAATTGAATAATTTAGTGAATTAAAGAGAATATCTTAGTGAATTAAAGGGAATAATTTAGTGAATTAAATTTAAATGTACATTTGGGATACCTAATATTGATTTTAATTCAATAATTTAGTGAATTAAAGGGAATAATTTAGTGAATTAAATTATAATGTATATTTGGATACCTAATATTGATTTTAATTCAATAATTTAGTGAATTAAATAGAATGATTTAGTGAATAAAGGGAATAATTTAGTGAATTAAATTATAATGTACATTTGGGATACTTATTGATTTTAATTCAATAATTTAGTGAATAAAAAGGGAATAATTTAGTGAATTAAATTATAATGTATAATTTAGTGAATTAAAGGGAGCCGATTACATACCGGTTCGGTTCGTAACCTTTCCTTCCGATTCCTGGTTCATTTTTTTTATGAATTTTCTTACCTAGGTCGATTTCGGTAAACTTTGTAAACTCTGTCATTTTAGTTTTTAAAATAGTTTTTCATCCTAAATCCCTTTTTTTGTGTCAATTTAGTTTTTCATTATACAATTCAATAACTTATACCATATTGTTCACTAAATTATTGAACTAAACTTATTTGTTTTATTATGCAACATAGTTTACTGAACTTTTTATTTTGCACTGTTGCTTTACATGTGCTAGGATATATGTGAATTGGAGAAGAAAACAAGGAAGAAAAATGTGAATATAGGCCAAATGAGGACACAAGAAGATGCCATTTTTTAATTCTATTTTGTGTTTGTTATAATTTTTAATGAATTGTTGATGTATATAGGTTTAAATGGATCTTGCTATTGGGATTTATAATTCAATTATTTAATGCGTTGAGTTCAATAAATTATTGAATTGAAATCTAGATACTATCTTACCACTCTATGAAAATATTATTTTATATTTCAAGTTTATGATCACTAATATTGGTTATTGATGTTGCATACTAGTGTAAATAAATGTGATTTTTATTTGCGGAAAGCTTTGAGATTTTATGTGTTTTTTATAGGCAAAATCAAAACCGTTATTCAATAATTTATTAATTTCAATTACTTATTGAATTAAAATCAATATGAAGATCTCAATTATATATTATAATTTAGTTTAATAAATTATTGATGAAGGGAGAAATTTTATTGAATCAATAAAACTCAAATTTTAATTCATTAAATTATTGACTAAGAGAGAAAATTTAGTGAATTAATAAAGTTCATATTTTAATTTACTAAATAGTGAATAAGAGAACAAATATAGTGAATTAATAAATGAGTGGTATTTTTGTAAATTTAATGAAAACAATTAATTTTTTTATATTAGAAAAAATGTCATTTAAGGAATTTTGAAAAGAGGGTGCTATTTAGGGAATTAGTTTTATAAAATGTGTCATTTGAGTCCATGCCCCTTTTTTTAAAGCAAATGAGAAGCATTTTAGGAAACCTATGTTTTTGTGGTGCCGGCCGACATCAATACACTGCCACAATTTCCAAAATGTTTCAAAGATGTAACTTTTTTTGTTTTTGTTTTAAAAACTGAACGTTTGAGTCTCTAGTCCACAAATTTAAATATTTATAAATAAATAAATAAGGGTAGCCTACTTTTGAATCGGCTGGACGATGGTTGCAACTTCTCTTTGGATTATCAATACATAACTCTTCCGCTTGCAGTTAAATACTGTAAGATGTGCTGCTTTGCTGCATTCTTCTGGAATATCCATGGTTAAAGTTTGGCTTGTATAAAACTCACCCACATCCTTTGACACTAGTCTCTAAGGGTAAGAAAACTTACTCTCTTTGTGGGGAATTTGTGTTTTAATTGAAGTTAAGTAATTATTTTGATGTAAATTAATCATGGTTAAATGTGTTGTGGGGTTAAATTGGAATACACGTGGAATTTTACAACTTGACAAAAATGTCTACGCACCTCGTCTGGGCGTAGTACCTAGGCACCTCGTCTGACCGCAATACTTGGGCACCTCGTCTGACCGCAGTACTTGGGCACCTCATCTGGCCGCAGTACATGGGCACCTGGTTCGACCGCAGTACCAGGGCACCTCGTCTGACCACAGTACCTAGTCATATAGTCTATGCACCTGAAAAGACCTGACTACAAAGTCTCCAACATAGACCAACATATTTAAACCGAATGCAAGTGTCCGATTAGGAAATGACACGTGACGTAACTCGCAAGCGACACGTAATTGAGAAGCAACACATGGTTCAATCCTGACGTGACACGTGGTACGATGATGTCATCAACATATTCTCCTATAAATAGGAGACGAAATTCATTCATTAGGTAACTAATTTCTACTACTATTCTCTCTGCACACTAACTCTGCTTACACTGACTTTAGCATCGGAGGGTGTTAGACCGGAACCACACCGATGCTCTTTTCCTTTCCTATGCAGGTACCTACGTATCACTTCGTCGAAGCAATGCACTACCTCCGACTCATCCCATATATAACTGAGTGCTCTACCATCGAGGATGAGTCGAAGAAGTCAACATGGTGATAATGTAGATGACGGTGAAAACTGTATCCCTCGTAATACGAGATATCAAGCTCGTAGCAATAGAGAACGATAACAACAAGGTGACGAAAATCGATAAGTTGTAATGGTTGCACCCGTGCCAGATAGAAGGGTAGATGCCTTGGAAGAGCAAGTGCGAGGTGTGAATCGAGATCTTGCTAAAGTACTTGAAATTCTCACACAGAAATCTAACCATCAAGACTCTGCTGAAAACCAAGAATTACTAGCTGAAAACCAAGAATTACTCTCTAAAAAAGGCAAAGACAAAGAACCTATAGAGCGCATAGGTGAATCACGGAGTCATGAGAAGGGTGATTCGAAAGGGAAGTTGAGGCTAAATATCCAGGACAGATAAACTCCCTCTCATAACTCTTCTCACAACAAGCAAGCTAATCAGAAAGGAATGTCTGACCTTAGTGAAGTTCTCAATCAAAAAAGAAAAGAATATGCAGATGTTGTGAAGTCTACTGCAGAAAGTGCCCAGCCTTGGGCGCTAGAGTTGAAAAAACTCCAAGGTCAACTTGGTCATATGAAGAAAGAGTATAGAGGAAAGACTCCTCTTGCACTAGAAGATCTCCTTGAGCAAATTGAGCCACCGTTCACCGATGATATAATGGAGGTGAAACTTCCAACAAAGTTTAAAATGCCAACTATGACCACGTATGATGGTTCAAAAGGATCCAATCAAGCATGTTGATACGTTTCAGACCTGGATAGAGCTCCGGGGAGTCCAAGACGCTATCAAGTGTAGGGCATTTCCCTTTACATTAAGAGGCCCTGAACGCGGGTGGTACAGACAGCTCGAGCCAAGGTCAATATATTCTTTTAAAATCTTTTGTAACTTAGTTCCTTGGTGGAAAGGATCATAAAAAACCAACAACACATCTTTTGACTATGCGTCAAAAGTCAGAAGAGAGCCTCCGAGACTATGTGGTGAGATTTAATATTGAGACATTGAATGTGGAAGGTTATAGTGACGACATAACATTAACTGCTATGATGGCTGGCTTGAAAGATGAAAAATTCTTATGGTCACTTGGCAAGAAGACACCCGGTACATACGCTGAATTTCTTGCTAGGGCGCAAAAATATATGAGCGCCGGAGAGTTGCTTAGTGCAAGAAATACTTCAGATGAAGGAGGTAGTAGTAAATGATCAGAGCACAAGAAGAGAGACCAAATAGAAGACTTTGTCTTGGGGACTGACCAATAAGAGGATGACAAGACACTTAAATCGGGAGATCGACTTGGGAAGCTGAGTTTCCTCCTAGTAAGTTTAAAAAATATACTCCCACCACGGTCCTGATTGAACAACTACTCTTGGAGATCAAAGACAAAAACTTGATTAGGTGGCCGCTTGGGATGAAAGCAGGGTCAAACAAGAGGAACAAATACAAGTATTGTCTCTATCATAAAGACCACAGTCATACCACCTCTGATTGATTCGATCTAAAGGAAGAAATTGAGACCCTCATTCAAAGAGGGTACTTGAAAAAATTCGTGAAAAGTAAAGGAAATAAGAAAGATCAGGACAGTGATAATCAAGATTTTCCAGATGGAGAAATAATAACCATCTTTTGAAGCCTGACTATTGAAAAATAGTCCAAGCCCTAGAAAGAATTGTGCTAGGTCACTGAGGTATTGACTAAGGAATCAACACATTGATCAAACTCATCTGAAAGGCTCTACAATACCTACGAAGATGTCAAGCAACTTATATTTTATTTCAGCAATTTTATTTATTGTAGTTTTCATTTCCAATAAAGTTTTTTTTTTTTTTTTTTTTTTTTTTGTAAGAGGTTCGACGATAAAATGAATAAGATTATACTTTTTCTACTTATTGCACCTATGTAGAGTTAAATCATTCGAGAACAATTAGACTCGAGTTAGATTTCAAGACATAAAACTTTACTCGAGTGGGGGCCAACTCTGTGAATCTACTACAACAAAATAAATGTTCTAAGTCCACGAAGGTGAAAGAGCAAAAAGTTCTAAGTCCACTAAGGTGGAAGAACATAATGAAAATGTTCTAAGTCCACAAATGTGGAAGAGCAAAATGAAAATGTTCTAAGTCCACCAAACTGGAAGAGCAAAATGAAAATATTCTAAGTCTACCAAGGTGGAAGAGCAAAATGAAAAGGTTCTTAGTCTATCAAGGTGGGAGAGCTCTATATGAAAAATTCTAAATCTACTAGGGAGTGTAGGGCTCTCACGAGCCGCACTTGATAGAAGAATTTAAAACGAACTAAAAAATTCTAAGTTTAAGTCTAAGTCCAAGTCCAAATATTCGCCACCACGATCAGATCAAAGTGTTTTGATAGCTTTACCTAATTGGTTTTCCACTTCAGCTTTATACTCTTTGAACTTATCAAGAGCTTTTGATTTGTGGATCATTAGGTAAACGTATCCATAGCGTGAATAGTCATCCGTGAAAGAGATGTAATATTCAAATCCACCACGAGCTTTTGCATTAAATGGTCCACAAAGGTCCGTATGCACAAGTTTGAGTGGTTCCGAGGCTCTATTACCTTTTCCAGTAAAAGGTCTTTTGGTCATTTTACCTTCCAAACAGGGTTCACAGACTGGCATGGTTCCGATTTCTAACTGACTTAGGAAACCAGCTTTCACGAGTCTTTCAAGCCTGTCTAAGCCTATATGATCTAGCCTTCCATGCCATAAATACGTTTCTTCTTTTGAAACCTTTTGTCTTTTAGTTCTTGATTTTGCAGTCTTGAACATTTCAATATTATGTGTTGTTGTTCCTATTGACGAACTCAATATGAACAAATTTTTTCTATTGACTGCAGAGGTTATATACGAATTTCCTTTGTATATCTTGATCTCAACAATCCCTGAGTCAATTGAATAACCATTTCTCATGCAACATGAAACTGACACTAGATTTCTAGCAAATCCAGGGACCAGTAAAACGTTGTATAACTGTATATAGCGAGAATTGAATTGCAAACAAATGTCTGCACATGCAACTGCTGTAAGGAACTGCCATGTTCCTACTCGCATTGTATATGTACCGTGTTCTATTTTAGTCCAAGAATCGGACATTAAAGCGGATGAACAAATGTGGTTTGTGGCACCAAAATCAAATATCCATTCGGATAAATTATCTTCCACTAACCACGATTCTGCTACAAGTAAATCTGAATTACTATCTAAGTCGTTCATCCGTTTGTTGGTCATATTTACGCGACTAATTGCATCTGACCGCAAATTAAGATCTTTAACGATTAGACTAGAATCTTGATTTAAAGTGTCATTTAACAATTCATTCCATTTGACAAAGTTATCAATTTTATTGGTTGCAATATTAGAGGAGGACATTTTAGCTGTAATGAATAAAATTAAGTGAATTTTAATTAGCAATTCTATATTCAAACAATATATTTGGCATAAAATTAAACATGATGCATGAATGCTACAATGTTCAACAAATAGAAATACCCTAAACAAATTATTATGCCGCGGTAGTTTAACCTTCCCGGGTAGAGTGCCGTCGAATGATAAGTCAGTCACCCTATACGTTAAACCGAGACCTTTCTCGAACAACTTCCATTATAGAATAACTCATATTCCTAGTTGGTCAAGAAATTTGATAACAAACCTTATCAATTTCTTATGAGTGTAACCCATTATTTTAGTCCTTTAAATGAGAAAAGATGAGTGTCTACGAAGTGTAGATTCAGTCTTCAATTCGCATTTAAAATCCTTTATCCCATTCGGGAGACCCACCTTGATATTGATTCACACTATAAAACCTTCCTATGGGAATGAACACTTCTATGGGTGCTACAGAGGTCAAGTGTGAATCTCACGTTGCGAGCCTAATAATGGAGACTATAGGATATTTTGCCAAGTTTCCTTCTCCCACTCAAAATTTTAAAATTGGGTTTTCATACTCAGACAAATTTAGGCTAATCAATTTATCTAAGTTTAACCTAACTCAATCTTAACTCTTAAATTGGTTAGATCAATTTTAATGTGAATTGCCAAGTTTCCTAGATTAAAAACTAATCACATTATGGCACCTTCTTAATGAAATCGATTAATTATCATGAATTTTTCTACCAAATCGCTCCCAGTTAAAGGCGCTCCGTGTTAGGGGAACTTTCAAAAACCTCATCGCTAGGGCAGAGCTTTCTCGCCAGAGATCCATTCAATTTAATTAATCATTTTCATTAATTTTTAATTAACCCTTAATTAAATATCTATTCGATAGTGCTTATGTGAATTTAGGTCCAATTGTTTAAACAAATAAATCCACATTTGAATATTAATTTTAGTTTCTATTCAATTTTAAACATTTTAATAAATGAATATTATCTAAAACTAGCATGCATTTATCCTAATCTCATCGGCATAAATATTTTATAACAAGATAAAATCAACATGCTTTATCACATACATAAAATATAATCACAACTTTATCACATAATTATGTATGCATCTATAATTAAATCTATCTTAATCATACATCTATGGTGGGATTTCCTACATGACATACATATATGCATGAACAATTATTTATAAATCATATCTCATACAAATATCTAAATAATTAAACAACTAGATTGACCGGTATTCTTGGCACTAATTCTACAACAAAATTAAAATTACAATAATTAAAACTTGTTGTAGGTCTTGAAGCTTGAAAAATTTCTCTCTTCTCATCTTGATGTAGGCGTGGGAGGCCTTTTATGAAAGGAAATATTTTCTCCAATATTTTTCATAAAAGGTTTATTTTTCAAATAATTATCTTTTATCTATTTATGGAAAAATATAAAATAAAAGATTTTCCATAAATATTAATATATATTTTAAAATATATTATAAAGATATAAGATAATTAGAAATTACCCTTTATCTTTATCTTATATATTTAAAATATATATCTTTTAAAAGATAATCTTGGAAAAATATCTTACCATATTTTGTCCAAATCTATCCTTGTCACCGCCCTAGCCGATCCCATCACCATCATTGTGCCGATTTTTGCATCAACTTTTTCTTCCGTTATTCCCGGAGATTACAAAAATAATCCTATACCCGAAATTGGGTTTACAAATTTTCTAATAAAATTTAAAACCTAAGTGCCCAAGAATACCTAAACAGTCAACTAGCAAATCCACAATTTATATACATACATAAAATCGTTTTTATGCAACCCACCGATTTTCAAAAATCACAATTCATGTTAAATTAACGTAGGCTCTGATACCAATTGAAGGAACTATTTACTAAATTAGCGGAAATTCTTTAGTAAATTAATTAACTCTTAATTACTGATTCGTTAATAACATGCAATCGTGATCAAATCGAAAAAATAAAATTATAAGGTTTTTCGAAAAAACTTACATTGTAGATTTATGGAGAATCGGTTGGGGTTTCCTTTACAGCATCAATCCACTTCACCAAGTCTTCTATGCTATATCCCGATCATAAACCAACCCGATTTGTGGGAATCGAACCTGAAGAACAAACAAAGAAGAAGAAAAATTCTTCTTATTTTGAGATGCCAAAATCGGCTATAGGGGAGACTAAAAGAGAGAACTTTCGATAAATTTCTAAGTGTAAAATATGAGCACCCAATGGTCATATTTATAAGAAAAATAAGAGTTTGTTTCCTAATCAAATTAGAACTCTTATTTCATTTAATTTAAATAATCAAAATTATTTAAAAAAAATTAAATTAAATAAAAGATAAGCCAAATTGCCGTCAGACTCAATTTAAATTAGGAAACAAAATTTTCCTTTCATTTAAATGACAAATGGCATAAGCTATATCCAAAGATAAGGATTATCTTTTATTTTTATTTTATTTTAATGATATTTAATAATAAAATTCACCAAAAAAGCGTCAGACCCATTCAAACCTAAGGAAAATAATTTTCCTTCCAAATGGATGACATGTGGCGTGGATAATGGGTAAAAAAAATAAGCTTTTATCTTTTTCATTTTTGATCAAATTTATCTTTTATATATTTAAATTTTGAAAAATTCAAATAATCTTTTCAATTTAAATACATATTTCCTAAAATTCTCTTAATCAATTAATATTGAATCAAATTCATTTAATTAATTATTTTAGATAAAATACTTATTTGTTTCATAAAACAAATGTATTTAATTCTCTCCTTTTAATATTAAATAAATAAACTCATTATTTAATTAATAATATTCATTATTAATTTCTATTTAAATAAATTCATTATTTAAATAATTAATAATGTTAATATTAATTTCCATTTAAATAAACATTTTATTTAAACAATTAATATATCCCTTACTATAAGAAAAATGACTTTAGGAGACGCTAGAAATTTTAATGGGTGACGGTTGGGGAAAAAAGGAGAAATATTGCATAAATCCGTCACCCTTTCTTTAAAACATCCGCTTCATTTTTGTTCACGCCTCAATTTTTTTTTTTGACGTCTTTTTCTCCCTTTTCAATCTCACGCTCACTCACCTTCTCGCTCGAAAGACTAGACGAAAAAAAAACCCTAGATCTAAAAGCCATCTCCCTTTCACTCTTGCTTAATCTCTCAACTCTCGCTCTCATTCTCATTTTGATCTCGCTCTCAATTCTCTATTGCTCTCTAAACTCCATCGCTGACTCTCGAATCGTTCTCATTCTCGCTCTCGCTCGCTCCAATAATCTTTTATTCAGGTGAAAAAACGTTCATTGTTTGTGATTTTTTCATTGATTGCGCTGCTCTTTCTCTGCCAACTGATAGTTAACAAAGTATCATTGTGATTATTATGAACGATACAGAGGACACAAGGATTCCGTTAAGGATGCAATTCGATCTCGATCCTCCCAACGAGGATTTTGAAATCATTAGGGTCAAATGTTATTGTTGCTTGATTCTGAATTACAGCGACTGCGACAACATTAATTTTTCAAGTTCTTCTTTGACCCTAAATAGTTAATTTTAGGGTTCATTGATTTCTTAGTTGATTGATTTTCTATATTATAGCTCTCATACTATTATTTATTTGCCATATATTAATGATGATGGAGAAGATTCTGGGTTTGGAAACGTTATTGTTGTTGACAATTTCCTGTTGTTCCTCAAGAGAAGTTTGAGAGACTTGAAGGAGTTGTTCGTAGAGTTTTTAGTCAGGTTTGAATAATTAAGGATAATGGCTTGTTGATTCCTGTTGATCCTAACACACTGAAAACTTTAGATTACTATTGAGTACAATTCCCCTCAGGTAATCTCTCTCTCTCAATGTTTGTATATTGATAATCTGAAAAGAGGGTGTTTAATAGTATTAGTATTGTTGAGAAAAACACAATTTTCTCATTTTATTACTCGGGTTTTTTTTCCCTGGAATTTGAGGTCTCGTGGAATATAAATTGTACTTGTATTATTTTGCTTAGTTATAGTTGGATGAATAAGTTTCAGTTTCATATAAAAAAAGCTTTATCTAAGAAAATAGCAATTGATAGATGTTGGATTTTTTAATACTTTTATATAATCATTTTTTAGTATTGCCTTTGCTTTCCTAATGGGTTAGGTTCATAAGTGTCCGGTTCATAAGTGTGTTTCAAATTCTTCTTCTTTCCATTTCAATACTTATGTTTCATCAATTTTGGTATTCTAAGATTCAAATTTTAGGTAATTAGATCACTTTTTTTCCTATCAATTACACTATTTCATTTATCTAGAGAATTATTATTTGTAAGATTGGACTAATGTTTTATTTATTTTGTTGTTTCTTTAAGGCTGGTGGTCCTTTCGAACTAGTTTTGACTCGAGAACGTGAAAGCACCCAATCTTACTTTGAAGGAGCATTGACTGATATTCCAGCCTAAATGATAGTATCAATTGCACCCTTGATCAGTTTATTAGATCACTTTATTTCTATCAATTACACTCTGTTTCTCACTTACTCACTCACAATTCCTAGCCCACACCACAAATCCATGCCGACTGATACTTTATTTTTAGTTAGTATGGATTTCATTCTAATTAAAAATTATATCTGTTATTGTGCCACTGCGGGTTGTTTAATTTTTGTCAATCAAAGTAGTTGCTGCTTTTTGTTGATGACCATTTCTTACTAAAGAAAATTCCACAATTGCAGGTCTTTCAAAAGGTATAAGTTTCTATGTCAAGTCTTGCATTATCTTTATTTGTAGCTTTTGGAATATGTAGATGTGCATCAACTTTTCTCTTTGAATTGATGCATTTCCAATACATGCTGTCAAGAAGTAGTTTGCTTAGCATGGAATCTCATCATATTAATTATTCAATGGCTAATGCTATTCATTATTTGTATTTGTGATCATTGTCTATTATAAATTTCTATTACACAATTTTCTTAAATTTGTTTTTAGAAAATGATTAAGAACTAAGAGAATAAATATGCAAAGTATAGTATATAAAAGAGTCAAGAAATTGATCAACTGATTAATATGCAAACTATAGTTATTATTTCTTCTTCCTTTTTACCGTCATTGAATGAGAGCCTTTTTTTTAATGATTCAGTTAGAGCTGTAGTGTTTGGATTTCACAAGCAAGTCTTTTTTTTCAAACCTAAGGTATTAATTTTTCAGGCTCTGTTTCATAATAATTTTTGTTTCTTAAGCTTGTTTTGTTATCTGTTCAAACTAATGTATGTGTTGATGCGTGATTATTTGATTCCTATAATGAAATGAAATGTTTTTTCGCCGATTACCATTTCTTGACTAATGTATGTGTTTGAATGGCTTAATTACCATTTCTTGACTCTCGTTTGCTTTGCTTTGGTTCTTGGTATGTTGGCTCAATTTATTTGGACAAATGCCTCAGGATTTCTGAACAGGTAATTAAAAATTGAAAGTTTTATGCTTTTGTTTTTGGTTGACTTTTGATTCCTTTTCTTATACAAATAATGCATTTTCCATAATACGTTTCTTGCATTTGCAGGTCATCATCATCCAATGTTCCTCGTATTTTTCTTCCTGAGGATCTATTTGTCAATATTGTTGTCTCATTGAGTGCTGAGGTTAATCGAACTCTGGGCTATCTTCAAGAAATTTGAAACACTTTCTTCTGGTATGATAACAATTTCTGTGTACTTTATTTGTAATTTGGTTGCATTTCTAAAGATCCTTAGTATTTTCTCAATGAGGAGATGTTTAAACTCTACATGTTTCTGGTGGGTGTCATTAATTGGAAATTTGTTAACTCACTATAAGAAAAATGACAATAGGACACACTAAAGATTTTAATAGGTGACACTTGTGCGGGAAAAAGTGGAGGAATAGTAAAGGGAAAAAAAAAGCCCGTCACCTTTAGTGAAATATAAATACGCATTTTCACCCTCGCTCAACTCTCGCTCTCAGACGAAATCTCCCAACCCTCGCTCTCAGACGAAATTGCTCAACCTCTCGCTCTCGCTCTTCTCATGCTATTAATCATTCATCGGGCCCTTCGATTCTGAAAAGAAATCAATCTTTGGTCAGCTTCGACTTGGTTTTGAAATCAAATCTGAAAGCTTCAACTTCAACTTGGTTTTCGTCTATGCCTCTTCGACTCGATTCGTCTCTTCATCTCTTCGTCTATGTCTGTCACTCACTCTCATTTTCCCTATAATTTTTGCAAGTAACAAAGGCGATTTGGGGTCGTCGCCAAAATCAGATTTAGGGTTTTTTGGAATAAGGTTCGTTTCTTCTTTTTGTTCTTGTTTTTAACCATGATTTTTTTCAATCCAAAGAATTTCCCCTTAGTTCCTTTTATTTCCCCAACTGATTAAATAACTTACTTGAAAAATGATTATATCTTCTTCTCTTTTATACCAATTATCTTTGTAAAAATGAAAAATACTCAAGAAACTGGATTGACCTAGATGATGAAATTAGTCGACAAGCTTGGATTTTCCACATAAGTAATCATTTTTATTTCTTTTTTCCGATAATGGGGTTTTTTAGGAAAATCTAAAGCTTCAAGCCTTTTGTTTATGGATTTTGTTCTATGTATTTTGCAGAAATATAGAGCATAAACTCTTATGAGAATTTTGATTGCAAGGTCAATGGGCCAAGAAAAAAAGCACCTAAGAGATGTTTGTTCAATGGAAGAAATGGGGAGAAATGATGGTTCCAAATGGATATTATTCTGAATCTGAAATTAAAAATGAATTGGATGTGAAGAAGATTTTTTTTACGAGTTTGTCTAAAGAAGATTCCTGAATCAAAATTAAGCGATGTTTCACTCAATGACAAAGATTTTGATTTGATTTCTATTTAGTTCATTTAAAAAATAACTTGATTTCAATTTTGTTCTCTCAATGATTTCTATTTTATTCTCTCAATGATTTCGATTTAAATCATCTCACTTTCAACCGTGATTTTTGCACTTTGTAGATTATTAAACCCTTGGCTTCTTCATTCCCAGAAATTAGGCCTCAAATTCAAATGTTTTCTCTGGTATATGCTCTCTCTCGATTCGTTTTTCTCTTCTTTTTTAGTTTTTTCACCTTCATTATTACACTTATTTTCTTGTTTGTTTAAACAGCTTAAACTTAAATAGTTTCATTAATTATTTAGGGAAAGGAGATAGTTTTAAGACTGCTAAGTTTTATTGAATTAACCATCTTTTCTTTTGCTATGCAATTGCATCAAACTCATGAAACAAACTCGCAGTCCAGACACCCCAACATAGAATACTTAAAAGAGGTAAGATCAATGGAATTCTCTTGATTTGGGCAATTCTCATATTCACATTTATGAAATTCATGATCTCAACTTTCTATGATCTCTCTTATTTAAGTTTTTTTTTTTGGACTCTTTGATGAGGTTATATATGGAATTTACAGATGGAATCCTCCTCCTTGCTATGAAAATATATTAAAGCTTGAATATCATGTTACTAATATCATTAGTTTGGAATTGTCTTTTTAATTGAATTAGCTCAAATGATTTGTTTTTTTTTCTTTTATCATTGTGTTATTTTGTTGAACGTGAAAAAAGGTGGCTTTGTTGGGTGGGGAAATGCCTTGTGAGGGAATTTTTTGGTCAATGTTTAAAGTCAAGTTAGTGTAAAGATTTGTTTAGAATGGAATCAAAGGATGGTATTATTGTGTTCTTGGATTGAAATTAAAACTAAAGATCTTTCATGGTCTTCATTGGTTAATCTGAAGCTGGTAGTGGATATCTGGAATGTTTGTATAAAGATAGCTTGATTTGATTTCATTGAGAATTTCTTACCTTGTACAAATCTTGTCTTCCATTTTTCTTAGTCAAATTGAAATTTCTGGCTACATCTAATACAATCTTTTTTCCTTTTTCCTTTTTCCTTTTTCCTGTAAGTTTTCTAATTTTCTATCTTCTTTCATTGTTTATTTTTCTCAGGCAATGAAGTTCTTGATCACTTTGTCAACATAAATAAATCGAGGTTGAAACTTTATGTATGGTTCTTTCTATACATATCATAGTCCCTGATTGAGTCTAGTTAAGACTTCTTTGAACTCAAGTGCAGTGAGGTAAGTATAACATATATCTTTTTTTTTATAGCAAGTATGATAAACTTTTTTCTTCTCACAAGTACTTTTTCAAGTAATATCTTCCATATTCTAAAGTTTGGAGTTGAAATTTATTTGGTAATCTAGATTTAGTTTGCTTTTATTTCTCGATGTGGAGTTAGTTTTTTTTTTGGATTTGTTGTTGTGTTCGAACTTTTAGGAGGTTCAAAATAGAAATTGCAACTTAATTGTTCTGAGAATGTGAGTTTTGGAATGAGTAATAAGTTGCAAAGGATTTGTTGTTTATATATTTTTTCTTGTGTTGCAAAGTTAATCATGCACATCGAGGTAGTTTTTATTTCAGAAACTTGAAGGTGACGTTATGGTTATTGATGCTTGATGTGTCCCTACTTATTTTCATGCTAGATATAAAGCTCAAGAGCCTACGTAAGTATCCAAGCATTCAACTTTACTTTAGTTGATACTAATGTTGCATGCACTGATATTATAATTAGTTATGGAGTTCAGGCCATAATATTATCAGTATGAATCATAATTAATCTAGTTTGATTGCTTCTTTTTTTTGCTTATGCTTTTGTTCCTTGAAATTTTAACTGTTTTTCGCAATTCCGTATAGCCGGGTTCTAGGCATCAAGAAGCCCAAAGTATGGGGCGTAATCTTAAGGCCAAGGTTGAAAATTACACAAGCTAGTTCAAGATCTTTGCAATTCCTATGTTTATGTTATGGAAATAACTATTATTTTCGAATTATATGCATATGAAATGAAATGTATATTAAAGACTAATGCATTGTTATTTCTTGACAAATGCATCAATGAACTAACTCTACCATAATTTAAGATTTTCCTATTTTTCGTAATAGGTTTCCACCTTTTTTCACTTGTACCTTGTGTTGATGAATCCTATATTTTTTTTTAACAAAGATTTGAATGTTTGATTGCATGCTAATTTGGTGCTATAAACTTCATGTAGCTCTTATCCAAAAAGCCTTTTGTATGATCTTGAGGTGAGAGAATTTCTTGCTTTTGATAAGTATTTCTATGACATTAGCGATGAGATTTTATGTTTAAACTAATTAGATGATTAACTATTTTAAAAAAATATTTTTGACCAACAGGTTAAACATAAGGACAGGATGACTAGAGGTAACGAAGAATATAATGCCTTATTCTATTGATAAACTATTGATATCCTATCATGAATTTGGAAGACACTTTCAAACTTTCTTGTTAAATGAAAATGATAGGATATTATTAAATGAAATGAAAAGTAGTTTATTTTATTTTTGGGTGCAGAAGCGAGGTGTGGATCCTACGATTTGATTTCTCTTCTACTAGAGCTTAGTTTTCATGTCACGAGAGAGGTATCAATTGGATTGATTATATTTATATTGTTTATTATCTACTTGCATCTCATCTTATATCCCTTGTGTTTCATTCTTCACTATAAGAAACCGAAGCTGAAGTCTACCATTGTTGCTGTATATATAGCCAATGAAGAGAATTCATCAATCCCAGGGATTGGAGTAGATCAACTTGTGAAAGATGGATATCTTGATAAGTTAAAAGATGGGCGTCTGTAAGTGATTGCTTTTCTTTCAAAATAAGAAATCGATAGAATTCATTTTCTCAATTGATTTTTTTCATGAAACTTCCCTTAAACTTGGTTTAAGTTGTGTATTTTTACTCTCTTGGTATAATATCAATTTCTAATTTTGTTTTGCTTCTCAATCCTCATGACATCAGTAATTTTTCAGTTTGGTGATTCTTTTTTTTGGTTGTTTAGGGTATATGTCCGTCGAATATTTTGGAAATGACTGTCTTTAAGAAGTTTTTCTGGATATAGATAAGCAGGTATACTCTGATTTGTTTTATTTTTTTCTTATTGATATATGTGAATTGCTATTAATTACTTGGAAACTGAATGTTATAGCAGTTGGAGAGAGCATTTGAGGAATGTGGTGATGATCTAGATTTAGCTATCAGAAGTTTGAACAAACTTCATTTAGGATTTAATAAGAGAAACTTGGGAATGAAAACTGCTTCAAACAATTCAGATGTAACTTTGGAACCAAATATTCAACATCAATCCCAAGGTTTGTTTTTTTGATATCTATTTAACTGCGTGTTGGGATTAGTTTTGATTATGGTGTTATAGTTTATTGTTAATTACTTGTTCATACTTTCAATTGTATGTGTGTGAGTGTATGTATAAAGATTTTGTTTTGATTATGGTGTTATAGTTTCTTGTTAATTACTTGTTCATACAAACCGTTTTATTTACATGGATTCATTTTAAAAAGTCATAAATTGTACATTTTGTTTTTATTTTACATTTTTCATTTCAAGTACTGCTACACTTTTCTCATTCATTCCACAATCTTTTCATTTCAAGGAGATTTCTTAGTTCAACATTTACACTCATTCAACTTATAACAATCTATTAAAAATAATAAGGTGAAGATAGAATTGGTTAAAGCAAATTTTCAAATTATTTTGTTTGTAATTACTTCTTTCACTAGTGGAGATTTTTTTTATTATATCATTTGAAGCAGAAGGTAAATCCTTACACACCGATACTCCATTTTCTCTTAGCCTGTTATTGAGATTTTGGAGGAAAATCTTTCATATCTGATTTTGATTTTAGCTCATCTTCTTGCTTATAGTGATTATCGAAATATCAGACTGACCAACCATCACCAAAATACCTTTTAGCTCATTTTCTTGCTTTCAGAGGCTGCTCTGATGGGTTTCGACCATCACCATCACTTAAAATTTCTCGTATTTTTTTTAGGAGTAAGCAAAATGGCTTTGAGGTAGAGCTGCTACAAATGTCAACATGTAGTTTTTGGGAATGCTAAGGATTTTATTAGTTATTCTTAAGAAAACTGCAACATTAAGCCATCTTAAAATCTTTATTATAAAATTATTTTAGCTGAACAGGTTTGTTGAATTGTTATGTGATTATAATTCATTGATTTTTGTTGTTGTTGCTGTTCTATTAGGGTTTGAAAACTGCTGTTGTTGAGGGAGATGTGGTGGGTGGAACATGTGTAAGTTTTGGATTTTAGGTGCCACAAAATTGATGCTTTTGGAGTTTTTCTCCTTCTGTTCACCGTCTATTTCATGGTGTCTTCTCCCTATTGTGAGTCCCCAAGAATTTCACTTAAATTTTTAGTCTGCGTCTGCCAGGAAAATGCCGGTGTGGCTAAACTTGTGAGAGATAAATGGAGTGGTGAGCTATATGCTGTCAAGTATATAGAGAGGGGCCAAAATGTTCTGTTTTATTATCTTCTTCATTTCCCATTCTAATCTTGTTCTTTTCCCAACCCAGAATGAGATGGGTCTGGAATTGTTTTATTATGCTTTTATATTAAGTTGGCAAAGTTAGTTCTTTTGATTATGGGGAAGATTTTGGTTTATGGGTTCTTACTCGAACTATCTTGGTTATCGGTTTTCCATCGTGTTTTTTCTGAAATTATACAATAATTTTATAAATGCAAAAGAGAAGAATCTAACTAGTTTAAAATTGCCATTGTTCAGATCTTGACATGCTTGAAGTAAGATTTGGAGGAATGACGACAGAAGATCCTGACATGCGGGTTGGTTATTGAAATTTTGATAGGAGTGGTGATTGAAGTTCTTTTAGCAATTGTTGCTTTATTGTCTAAGTAGGATGTAATTTAATTTTTGTTTAAAAATATTGTAATTTCATGTAGGCATTTAGTGATTTTTTGATTTTTATTGTAATATTTTATTTAAATTTGATAGGTGTATTAAAAATATTATTTGAAATCAATTAATAAAAAAATATTTTTTTTCTCAAATTTTAGACAAAAGGTGACGGTTTTTCCCCGTCACCTGAAAAGGTGACGGTATTTCATGACCGTCACCTATTCGAGTGTCACCTATTCGAAAAGGTGACGTTCTTTTGGCGTCACCTATTCGAAAAGGTGACGTTCTTTTGGCGTCACCTATTCGAAAAGGTGACGTTCTTTTGGCGTCACCTATTCGAAAAGGTGACGTTCTTTTGGCGTCACCTATTCGAATAGGTGACAGTTTTTTTTGGACGTCACCTATTTAAATAGGTGACACTGCCATAGGTGATGGTCAAAAAACCGTCACCTATTCAAATAGGTGAAGCCAAAAAAGTGTCACCTATTCCTGAATTTCTTATAGTGCCTTTATTTAAGTAATTTAATTACTTAAATATAATTCTTTCTTCCTAGTTAAATTAATAACTTGGTTAGTTACAATGATGTATGGGCTAGCACAGGGACCTGATGGACCTATAGATCATGGGCTCCAATAATTATTGATTTATTAATTAAACTCATTAATTAATTAATCATAATTATTAACTTAGGGTAATTCCACTATAAACCCTAAGTTGAACTCCCCGCACTATAGATGGGTTATGTCCATTTGTTATTAAGTTTTTTTTGACATATCCTTCACGTGGTAATCTCATAATTACAACTAGGTCAAAATTACCGTTTTAGTAATTATTTCTTTTATCCTTGTGTACCCGATGATTCTCTAATGAACATTTTTCTATAGTTTTCAAGTATAGAATGATCCTTCTCGGGCCAATGAGAAGGTGAGGCCTCATGTTCAAGTACCGAATCACTACAACAAGGGAGATACGTAAAGTTCCTAAGTTAGAATAGTGTCACACTAACACTTTCATTTGTTTTAGGAAAGTCATGAATGCCATCTTGTATAGAAATGTTCTCAAGCACCAATTTAGTCATTTTCCCAAAACGGGAGTTTATCGAGTGTATCAACAGATCAACCTCAACTATGTGAATCAAACGAAAAGACTTCATTGATGTGAGTTCACAACATACTCAGGATTGAGACGTATCAATCTTAATAACGTAAATTTGATATTATAAATCATTTCCTATCAACGGTGTTATTTAGGAATCGATTTATTATCCTGGTCCAGTCTTATATAAACTCATTATATATGATGTTTCCACTTGCATCTACACTATGCTAATGATTTGGATCAAATCAGTGAACAACATCAACAGTGTTATCAGAATAAGGTTTCCTAACCGTATTCGTTTACTGTAGACTATTTGAGTTACTATCTTGGACTAGATCCACTTTTTATCTCATTGTAGTCAAGATTACAAAATTAGTAACTCTAGAATTTTCATTAATGTTTGAATATTTAACGAATATCAACATATAATAATTGCACAAAATTCACTAAAATAATACTTTTATTTATTCATAAAATATTCTATTACAAATTATGAATTCTAGGGCATAAATCCCAACAGAACCTAGAAAACCAATTTAAAATTGGTTTGGAGAAAGAAAAAAAAAGCTGCTGCATCAGAGGAAGAGAAGGAAAAAAAAAGCCCACGCTCGCGGGTCATGTTTTGACTCACGGGTAAAAGAACCACCAGAAAAAGAGAAAACAAAAAAGTTGGAGCGCGGGTCATTGCCTGACCCGCGGATCTGGGAACCCCTCCCTTTTTTTTTTTTTTCATTTTTCTCTTACTCCTTCATCTTTAAACTTTTATCAATTCAATTTCTTTTCAAATTTTGTGATAATTTTTCCAATAATGAATGGAAGAAAATATTATTTTTGATTTTAAGAGAATTTCTACTCTTAAAATCAAAGGGGGCGAAGTACGTGATGATTAAGCGTGACAACTTGGACATACAACTCAACTAAAAAACGACCAGGGATAGAAAATTCAACCTTCCAAGATCCAACACTTAGCATCTTCTCAAAATTTTGAATGACAGAAAATTCAAGTTACAAAGTGAGAAAATTCAAACTACAAACTCTCAAAATTTTGACGACTGCAATGGTAGAAAATTCAAGCTACAAACTTCAACACTTAGAATATTTTCAGAAATATCACCGAGGCAAGATTCCACTTTGAAAGAATACTCCCAAGCAGCATTCAACTCACATCTCAACTCAGCTCGGGAGTAGGGGGCCTCTGTTGTGGGGTTAAATTGGAATACATGTGGAATTTTACAACTTGACAAAAATGTCTACGCACCTCGTCTAGGCGTAGTACCTAGGCACCTCGTCTAGGCGTAGTACCTAGGCACCTCGTCTAGGCGTAGTACCTAGGCACCTTGTCTGACCGCAGTACTTGGGCACCTCGTCTAACCGCAGTACTAGGGCACCTCGTTTGACCACAGTACCTAGTCATAACGTCTATGCACCTGAAAAGACCTAACTACACAGTCTCTAACATAGACCAACATATTTAAACCGAATGCAAGTGTCCGATTAGGAAATGACACGTGGCGTAACCCGCAAGCGATACGTAATTGAGAAGCAACATGCGGTCCAATCCAGATGCGACACGTGGTATGATGATGTCATCAACATATTCTCCTATAAATAGGAGACGAAATTCATTCATTAGGTAACTAATTTCTACTACTATTCTCTCTGGCACACTAGCTCTGCTTGCTCTGACTTTAGCATCGGAGGGTGTTAGTCCGGCACCACACCGATACTCTTTTCCTTTCCTATGTAGGTACCTACGAAGCACGTCGTCGAAGCAGCGCACTACCTCCTGAAGGGATGATTTACTAAAATAGCGGAAATTTATTTAGTAAATTTGTTAACATTTAATAACGGATCTATTAACATCATGCAATTTGTGATAAAAAAAACATGTAAATTCATGCTTAATTTCGAAAATTAAAGTTCTTTTACTTACATTGAGTAATAAATGGAGAATTGGTTGAAGGTTTCTTTACCGCATCAAATCCTCAGCAACACCGGATCTTCTATGTTATATCCCGATAGAAAGCAAAACTGATTTGTGGGAATCGAACCGGAAGAACAAAAGAAGAAGAAATTTCTTCTAAATTTTTCCCTGAGAAAAATCGGCAATTTGGCAAAAACTTGAGAGAGAATTTTCACTTTTCTAATTAAAGTGAGAAGTGTATAAAATATGAATCCCAATGGTCATATTTATAGGAAAATATGATATCTATTCTAATTAGATATGCTTATCCGTTAATTATTAGATAATAGAAAATAAATAAATAAATAAATAATATATATATATATATATATATATATATATATATATATATATATATATATAAAAGTCTTTCATATTCGTGCGCCATTATGACCCTTCACGCTGACGCCAAATCCAAAGATTTTTTTATATATATATTTTTTATATTAACTTTTCTTTATATAATAATTATATATATATAATTAGAAAAAATTAATATAATAATTTCTAATTAAATACATTTAGCCAAAAATTAATATATTAATTACCATTGAATCTTATTCAATTAATTAATTATTTTAGGCCAAACCAATTTGTTTCTTAAACTAATTGCATTTAATTCTCTCTAATATTTCTTATTAAATTAAATAAACTCATTATTTAATTAATAATATTAATTATTAATTTTCATTTAAATAAAATCATTATTTAAATAATTAATAATATTAACATTAATTCCCGTTTAAATAATTTATTTATTTAAACAATTAATTTTGCCTTATAATATTATAATTGATAATGTTATATTAATTTCCATTTAAATAAACTCTTTATTTAAATAATTAATATTGTATCAATATTAATAATATTAATATTAATTTAAATTTAAATAATCTCATTATTCAAATAATTAATATTGCCTAATTTTAAGTAAAATCAATTACTTAAATTATTTGTTCTTCCTAAGTTAAATTAATAACTTAGTTTTGCTACAACGATATTTGGGCTAGCATAGGGACCCGATGGACCTATAGATCATGGGCTTAACAATTAGTCAATTAAGTGATTAACTCATAACCAGTAAATTACTTATTATCTAAGTATGAATAATTCCACTATAGATTCCTTGCTGAACTCCCCTCACTATAGATGAGTTATGTCCATTTAGTTTATCTTTATTTATATCTGTGATACTATCCTTCACGTGGAACCCTCATAATTACAGGCGAATAAATTTACCGTTTTGCCCCTGTAATTACCGCTTTATCCTTGTGTTCCCGCTGATTCTCCAATGAACTTTATCTTTAGTCGAACTAGAGATAAGGTACTTCTGTGATCAATAGAAGTCATGGCGCCACTTGTTCATGTCTCGAATCGAGACATCAAGGGAGTTTCCTAAAGTTTCTAAAATGTTTAGGTATCGTACCGATCATGTTAATTTATAGAAAAGTTATGAATTACATCTCGTGAAAATGAGTTCCCGCTACTTATCTAGTCATGTTCCCAAAACAGAGTGTATTGAGCTTTCTTACGATCGCTTCTCAACTATGTGAATCAAAGAACATAACTCCACAAATAGGAGTCCGCATTTCACTCAGGATTGAGATCTATCACGGTTGATAAACTTAGTTTGATCTTCGATCATTTCTGTAAACCAGTACTAATGAGAAATTTGATCGAACATTGTGGTCCTGTCTTATACAATCAACATTGCATATGATACTTCCATTTCATATCTCCCACATGAATGATCAAGGATTAGATCATTTGTCTATAAAAAAAATGCGAAGCTATCAACGATGTTACCAAGATAAGGTTCCCAAACGTTATCCATTTCATCAGACATTTTTAAGTTACTCATCTCAACTTTAATCCTCTCGTATGACTCACATACTAAGTCGTGATTTCATAAGAGTAACTTAGGGTTTACTATTTGAATGTTCGATATTGATATATTTTCATATATTCCTAATATCGTCAATTGAATCAATCTAGATAATATAAAGAACTTATATTTATTTATTTAATTTATTCGAAATAAATTATTATTATTAAATAATTACAAGTTCTAGGACACCATTCCTAACACCTCCGACTCGTCCTATATATTAAGTTTGTATCTTACGTGGAAGCTCTCCATTTTTACGCAACAACAAAATGAATTAATTAAGTTTGGGTTAAAACTTGATCCTAGTTAAAGTATAATAGAAGTTTGATAAAATATGAACCATAGTTGATAAAGAGGGACAAATTTCCTATAAAAATGTATGAAGGGGGCTTATTTGCAAGACATGGGGTACTCTCCATTGTATTTAAAAACAAATGGGTCATTTTAGAAATAATCAAAATTATATATAAAGCATTTGTCTTCATATGACATTAAATTAAGGGAAAAAGATATTTTTCGTCCCTGAGTTTTGAGTTTGTTTACCATTTCGTCCATGAGTTTTAAAACTCGACAAATATACCCCTGAGTTTTCATTTTGTTTACTATTTGGTCCCTGCAGTCAAACCTCAGTTAATTTTTTAACAGAACGATAATGTGGCATTAATTTTTTAATTTAAAAGCTGATGTGGCATGAATATGTGGTATGTTTTAAATGATGTGTCAAATTTATTATTACTTTATTAACATTTTTTTTATTATGTAGCATTTTAATTCATTTTTTATTCTTTCCATTCATCTCTCTTTCTCTCTCTCCTCCATAGCCTCTTCATTGAAACTCTAAAGAATTCCAAATCTGCAACCTAAAAGTTCATCCCCAGATTTCTCATACTTGAAGCCAGTGTGATGAAGAAGAAGAACCCACCTGTCTAGTTTCTTAAAATCAAAGGCTTGTTCTTATACTTATTATTAATCTTGTTGTTTTACCTTCTTCCTAAAATATTAACCAAGACAAAAATCCAAAATCATGATTTTTCTCAGATCTATAATGACTCTTTGATTTGTTAAGCAATCAAATTGATACAGAATTTCAATGGCTGCCGTAACACGAAAAATCTAACCACCCTTTCTCTTCCTAGCATGAAAGTCGTAAAAAAAATTTGAACAAATCATCACCCTCTTCGTCTGGTATGAAATCAATAAATTTGTGACTCATTTTTTCAAATTGATGGAATAAAACAGAAGAAAAAGCAAGATCTGAAAGTTGCTGGGATTGAACAAATAATTTTTTTTGTTGGATGTAAAAGTAACTTTATTTTAGTTTATGGTTCTTTTAGATCTTTTGTAAATTTTTGTTTAACTTTTTAGATTTTTGTTTATAATCATTTTTAAGAAGAAGAATGCTGGAAAACTGGATTTTTCTCAAATTATTGTGGTTTTTGTTTCTTTTTTAAATCTTCAAATAACTGAGAATATGAAAATTTATGGGTTTTTTCATTTGATTGGCTCCTGACTTAAGAGGAGAAGAATCCAGGTGTTTTTTTTTTTGCCCAAATCTTTGACATTTTTATAGCATAAAATCTTGTTAATAATAAAACCAAATCAAAATCATGTAAATAATAAAATAAAATCTTTTCATTTTGCCCAAATCTTTGATTTTTTTAACTGGAAGCAATTTCCCTGATCAATTTCATACAACCATCGACATCAGTGATGATACTCCATAAATAGTTGAACCAATTGGCAATGGAAATCTTGTAAGCACGGAGGTAGACAATAGAAGGATCGAGTTTCCAGAACTTTTATACAAAAACGCTCTACCCAGAAAAAGTTTAAGTTTCCTTCAAAATCGATAACAGTAGAACTGAGAAAAATGGTGAATTTGGGCTCGTTTAAGATCTGTGAAATAGGTTCAATTTTTGTTTAGATCTACGTTGTTTTATGTGTAGATTTTGATCTGGGTTCGGTTTTATTTTACTGGCGGTGGTGGTTCGAGTTTTCCGACCGTGGTGATGCTTAGTTGGTGAAGTGAAGTGAGGGGTAGAAGATGAAGATAGTAGGAGAGAGAGGAGAAAGATATATATTTTAAAATACATTAAAAGAAATATTAATATTGAACTCTTGAGATGCCACCTCATTTAAAATATGACTTGTCAACAATAAAATATATATATATATATATATATATATATATATATATATATATATATATATATATATATATATGAGAATTTGCCTATAATGACACTTTTATTAGGGTTAATGTCTTAAATAGCTTACGTTTTAAAAAATCCCCTAAATGACATTTTTTTTTCTAATATAACAAAATTAAGGGAAAAAATCAATTTACACCCCTGAACTTTACATGGTGTGTCAATTTTAAACCCAAAACTTTTAATTGAATCAATTTACACCCTGAACTTTAATAAATGAATCAATTTACACCCATTATTAATAAACTTACTATTATTTTTGAAATTTTTTAATTAGACATAGAAGTTTTTATATCGAAATAAAGTTAATTTTTTGAAAATTAATTTTAAGTTTATGTTAAATATTTTTTATGGTTAAATTTGACCGTTTTGGTGTCGAGTTTGAACATTTTTGTACCGTTTAAATAGGTAACTAGGATTTGAGTTTTTTCATAGTTGAGTTTGGGCGTTTTTATGATGAGGTCATAGACGTTTTGTTATTTTTATCTTTCGGTGATTTGGTAATTGAATTTTGATTAATTTTATAGTTTTAATATTATGTGGGTTTAAATTGATTCACTTAAAAAATTTCAAGGTGTAAATTGATTTAATTGAAAGTTTAGGGTTTAAATTGACACAACATGTAAAGTTCAGGAGTGTAAATTGATTTTTTTCCCCAAAATTAATTATTTTGTTAAATTTACAAAATTGTCACTCATTTATTAATTCACTAAATTTGTTCTCTTATTCACTAATTAGTGAATTAAAATCTGAACTTTATTAATTCACTAAATTTTCCACCTTAGTCAATAATTTAGTGAATTAAAATTTGAGTTTTATTAATTCAATTATATTTCCCCCTTCATCAATAATTTATTAAATTAAATTACTATATATAATTGAGATACCTCATATTGATTTTAATTCCATAAGTTATTGAAGTTAATAAATTAGTGAATAGGCGTTTTAGTTTTGCCCATAAAAAAAACATAAAATCTCAAAGCTTTCTGCAAATAAAAATCACATTAATTTACATTAATATGCAACATCAACAAAGTGACTATAAACTTGAAATACAAAATAATATTTTCATGTAGTTGTAAGATAGTATCAAGATTTTAATTCAATAATTTATTGAACTCAACGTAATAAATAATTGAATTGTAAATCTCAACAGCAAGATCGATTTACACCTATATACATCATCAACAATTCATTAAATTTTATAACAAACACAAAAAAGAATTAAAAAAATGGCATCTTTATCTATCGATTCTCGTTAGGCCTCTCTTCACATTTTTTTCTTCCTTGCCTTCTTCTCCAATTCACATATACCTTAGCACATGTAAAGCAACAGTGTAAAATAAAAAGCTCAATGAATTATGTTGCAAAATAAAACGAAAAAGTTTAATTCAATAATTTAGTGAACAATAGGGTATAAATTATTGAATTGTACAACGAAAAACTAAATTGACACAAAAAAGGGATTTAGGATGAAAAACTATTTTAAAAACTAAAATGACAGAGTTTACAAATTTTATGAAGAAATTTTATTCAATAACTTAGTGAACAATACGGTATAAATTATTGAATTGTACAACGAAAAACTAAATTGACACAAAAAGAGATTTAGGATGAAAAACTATTTTAAAAACTAAAATGACAGAGTTTACAAACTTTATGAAGAAAGTTTTTTCAATAACTTAGTGAGCAACACGGTATAAAACTAAGAGCTTATGGTGGTGTCCCCCATGATGCAGAAATAATGCCATTTTCATTTTTTTTTTAACATATCGACCATCTGAAATTTGGGGGATATAAAAATTGTCATTCAAGCCATTTTTAAGTAAGAGATTGATGGAAAATCTTACCTTGAGTATAATTTTATTCACTAAATTATTCCATTTAATTCACTAAATTATCCCCTTGAATTCACTAAGTTATTCCATTTAATTCACTAAATTATCCCCTTGAATTCACTAAATTATCCCCTTGAATTCACTAAATTATTTCATCTACTGCTACCTTAGAAGCATTGAGCATCACAATTCGAAGATACTATGGCCCAGATCTTCCGAACCTTGCGATTTTAAAGCCTCTGTTCGAGTTCATGTTGAAACTCCACCATTCAAAATGTAACATCCCGAAAAATCCCAAAGTACATAGACTTAAATAAACAACAGCGGAAGCATTTAAATAACAACATTGAGTCCTTTTTATCAAAATCAAATTCATAAACATTCTGGCCGATCGGTTTTACTTAAAACAATAAAACATTGAAAGAAAAAGGCAATCTCAACCATTGCCTAAGAATTCTCAAAATAAAAGTTTAACAGTTACTCTTATTTAAAACCAAAACAAAACACGAAAACAATTAAGGTTTTCACCCTCCCAACATAATAACAAAAATAGACTGATTCGATAGCGTGCAAATCCGTGCCAACCGGTCACCACCTCGAACCGCATCAGCCACCAAGTTTCTTCTTTCCTTTACCTAAAAAATAAAAATAAAAGTAGCATCATGAGGCTACGCCCAATGAGAAGAAAAAATGTTAAAATAAAAATTACGCCATGAGAGATTTTTCTAAGACTTTAAGTCCTTAATCGGCCTCACCGACTTCCGAAAATACTCTTTCACCCAAAGCTCTCTTAGTTAATACATTCCTCCACATTATCTCTTAATCCTCAAATTAAAAGAATAAAAACTTTCGAAACAGTTTTAAGCTCTCTTTCTCATTTTAAAACTTTTCGATCTCCAATTTTCCTAATACCTCTAATCTCCTCTTTATCCGCAAACAAAGAGAGACTATGCTCAACAAGGCATTTAAAAACTGTTTTCACATTTTTAAATCCTTAAGAGTTAAATATTCTTTTCCATTGTACATATGGAATGAACCTGCCCCGTTAAGTGCTATAGAGTTGTGCACAACCGTATAACCTCCCTTAACGGCAAATATTCTTCTTTAAGCAAGGCCAGAGCTTAAAGCGAACCTACTACCATATTACTCGAGGTATTTTAGTAATATGATCCTACACATCACTACTATGATGTTCAAACGAGTCTAAACTCAAACTTCTCGAAAAACCCTTTTTCTAGGCCGAAAATTCCTTATATTAAATTCTGAAAAATTCCCCTTTAAACCACTCTAAAACGTCCCAAAATCACCCAATAAATCACTTATGGGTCACTTCCAACAACTCACAACAGTTTACAAGTCTAGAAGTGAAACTAGCCTAAACTAGTGTAGTTTCGCTCCTTTTTCGGACAATTTAAAACTTCTAATAATCTAACTAAATTTAAGCAGCATAACGCCTATAATATGCCTCCCAAAACAACACCTAAACATAAAGAAAATGATCCAAAGTTCCAGAGCACAATAAATAAGAAAGTAATTAACCACCTAGGCTAAACTTTCGACTTAAGGGCACTAATCTCCAAATAAGGTATTCATGGACAAAAACTTAGAAACATCTTAAAACATCCAAAATATGCATAAATATTTAGTTTCAAGGCCAAAGATCACAAGGAAACAATTTATGCAAAAACCGATACCGATAGTCTCTTACAGCATACTTTAATTCCAATTTTTCACTTTCATTAATCCCAACTTTAATACCATTTTAAAACAGCCCCAAACCTCTCTTAACATGCATAAAATCACCCAACAAGCATGCTTAAATTTTAGAGGTTTAACTATTAAAGAAAATGGAAAATACAAACATGCACAATTTAAAGCTTAACACAATTCTACTCACCTTGAATTTGCGTTTTCAAAAACCTTACTTCTCTTTTAAAATATAAGAGAAATAATCCCCACCTTCTGAAACTTATCTAATTTCAAGAACATCGATAAAAAAGCAACCTACAACGATGAATTAGAAAAGAAAAATCGATCAGAGTCGAAAAATCATATCAAAACCGAAGGGTTTTTAAGCCATAAATTTTTTTTACAGAATTGATCTTCCTATGAAATTAGAGTTAATAGAAAGATAACGGAAAAACGGTCAGAATGGACTACTTACTTGCGTAAATCGGAGTCCGGATGAGGAAGTTATGGAGAAATCAATCCGGGAGATGTCTTTTAGGCGAAAATAGGAGAAAAAGTGATAAATGGGGGCTGATTTCGGATTAGGGAGGAGGAAGAAGAAGAATTTAGGGTTTAATCCCGATTTCAGTTAATTACGAAAATGCCACTATGCAAAAACGATCATAACTCATTCATCGGGGCTCAGAACGATGAGCCGTCAGTTGCATTGGAATCGTAATGACGAGACGATCCACATCATCTGAAAATATTAAATTAAACTTGTGGTTTAATTTGGAGGTTTGAGAAATTACTAAAATACCCTTACTTGGTAACGGGTCGTTACACAAAATTAACACATTCAATCGTTGAAATCCCATGAATTAAAATCTTGATACTATATTACAACTACATGAAAATATTGTTTTGTATTTCAAGTTTATAATCACTAATATTAATGGTTGATGTTGCATACTAGTGTAAATGAATGTAATTTTTATTTGCAGAAAGTTTTGAGATTTTCTGTTTTTTTATGGGCAAAATCAAAGCCGCTATTCAATAATTTATTAACTTCAATAACTTATGGAATTAAAATCAATATAAGGTATCTCAATTATATGTAGTAATTTAATTTAATAAGTTATTGATGAAGGGGAAAATTTTATTGAATTAATAAAACTCAAATTTAAATTCACTAAATTATTTACTAAAAGGGAAAATTTAGTGAATTAATAAAGTTTACATTTTAATTCACTAATTAGTGAATAAGAGAACAGATTTAGTGAATTAATAATGTTCAGATTTTAATTTATTAATTAGTGAATAAGAGAACAAATTTAGTGAATTAATAAATAAGTGACATTTTTATAAATTTAACGAAATAATTAATTTCGTTATATTAGAAAAAATGTCATTTGGGGAATAATGAAAATGTGGTGCTATATGGGGAATTAGTTTTATAAAACATGTCATTTGAGTCCATGCCCCTATATATATAATGAATATTTAATGCCACATAAGAATTCTGTTAAAAATTTATTTGAAGTTTGATGGTAGGGACCAAATGGTAAACGAAATGAAAACTCAGGGACCAAATGGTAAACAAACTCAAAACTCAGGAACTAATAACTGCTTCATTTCTTCCCTTCTTTGCTCTCTGCTGCAGCAGCCCTGGGAGTTGGGTTTTGTGGATTTTGATTTCCAAGCAAAATGGATTTAAATACATAGATATCTATACATCTATCTATCTATTATAATCTTTTTCCTTTCATTTAAGTTAAAAACACAACAAATTTCTAAGTTAGTCTAATGTTAACTTAGACTATTTCAAAGGGGTTTGGGCTGTTAAACTGGGGTTTGTTTAATGTTAACACTATATTTGAATTATGTAAAATAAAGAGTTTGTTAAGTTTAAGTTAGTGTAAAATGTGTTGAAATAGTGAAAATGAATGAGTTTGTTAGATAGGAGTTGTCAAACCCCTTTGAGTTTCAAAATTGAGAGACAAACGTCGGTAGGTAAGAAGATAGTCAATCACGCTATTGGCCACACCCTGAGCAGATAACACAAGAAAAAAAATAAGCTTCAAAATGGCAAAATAAGTTCAATGTTCACTTCTGGTATTCGCATGAACTAGAAGTGGGTTTGCTGAATTAATAATCATAAATAAAACAGAACATGGAGTTATAATTCCTACGTCAAAGTTTTGGAATTTTTCTTTTAAATATCTGAGTGTCCGGGCCAATTTGTTCATACACGCACTAATCTTACAGGAGAATTATACAACCCTAGATACTTTTCGACGAGAAACTCGTTGGATAATATTCAGTAAAAGAAAGTAGTATTTACCATTAAAGTGGGTCTAACTAAATTAAATGTGGTGGATATTTTCTACATGAGAATACTTTTCTTCGGAGGTTCACCATACCACTGTCTTCAACTTAATTTCAATCAATTGAGAGAAAATAACCATTCCTTTCCTATCACTAAAATTTCTTCTTTCTCCCTTTCTGCAAAATCTTAAATAACTATCTTAACAAAAAATAAAAAAAATGGTAAATGCTAACTATTTCTTTACCAGATGAGAATTCTCTTCGCGAATTCTGCTAACAATATATCCACGTTCTCTTGCTGCAGGAAAAAGAAGAAGAAGAAGACGGTTCCAAGAAGATAACGGTTTCGTTTGGTGATCTTGGAAGCCAAGGAGGGAATCGTTGGGATGACGGAATTTATTCAACGATTAGACGGGTTGTTATTCATCATAGAGAATGGATCTGTTCAATTCAGACTGAATATGATAAGGATGGAGATTCAGTATGGTTAGAGAAGCATGGAGGAAATGAAGGTGACAGATCTGAGGTTAGATAGAAAGAACAAACCCTAAGACCTAAATTCATTGATTCAATTATTGACATCTTTAAAATTGAATAATGAAGATAGAATTGCAGGTTGTTTTAGATTATCCGGAGGAATTTCTTATTTCAATTCATGGATATTACGGTGAGATTCATTATGGGATGAAAACAGCGACGGTTATTCGATCGCTGAGTCTGGAAAGCAATGGAAGAAGTTACGGACCATATGGTCCTGAAGATGGAACTCAATTTTCATTCCCCACAATTTGGGGCAAAATCGTCGGCTTCCATGGAAGATGCGATTGGTATCTTGAGGCAATTGGGCTCCACGTCCACCCGATTCAAAAGTAGGCCACCTTTACTCGAACCTTCAGTTTTGACTTCCAAAATAGATTTGACCTTGTGATGATGTCATTTTGTTTTTAACACGCCACTCTCTATCTCAACACCATTTTTCACATAGCCTCAAAGTGATCTCAAAGCTTTTGATTGATTCTTGTTAGAAGGTAATACAAGTTATTCTCTAGTTTCAAATGTTTTATCATTTACAAAACCGACATATTAATTTATTTTGGAAAAAAAATTCCGGGTTGCCCCGAGATTGGCGTTCTTCCCCGAGATTTAGGACCGAGATTGGGCTTAAATTGACCCGAGATTTGAGTTTTGACTAAAAAAAAAACCTTTCATTTTGTTTAACTATAAATAAATACAATAATATAAAAGAAACGAAGAAAGAAAAAAAAACCAACGATGTCGCACCCTTTTTTTCTCTCTTTTCTTTTATTTTTTTGTATTTGTTTTTAGTTAAACAAAAGGAAAGGTTTTTTTTTCTTTTCTATATATATATTTTAGTCAAAAATAAAATCTCAGGCCAATCTCAGGGTAGACTCATATCGATCTTGGAGCAAAATGTAAATCTCAGTCCAATCTCGAGGCCACTTGAATTTTTTTTCTTTCCAAAATACATAAATATGTCAGATTTGTAAATGATAGAATATTTGAAATTAAAGGATAACTTGTATTACCTTATAGCAAGAATCAAAAGCTTGGGTGTTCAACTGAAGCTATATAAAAAAAAATCTTATAGAAGAATATAGAGTGTTGAGGTTTTTGGAAAGATGGAAAGTACGAATGAGATATGATGGGTAGGTTGATGATATTCAAATATTAAAGTTTAAGGGTAACAAAGTACTTTAAATGAAATCATCACAAGGTCAATAAAGGTTAAAATGAGAATGGAGGTCAAAACGGGAATCAGAATTGAATGCCTGGGAATTAGATGTATGGGAATAAGTAGTATAACAATAAAATGGATGGGAATTTGATGCCTGTGTTTGGAGTGTGCTGGAATGAGATTCAAATATCTGTGTTTGGAGTGTGTTGGAATTTGGATTTATGGGAATATGATTATTGTCTTTATAGGAAGGAATATGATGCCTGGGAATATGATGTCAATGTCAATGTTAAATATATGGGAGATTTGGATGAGAATTGAATACCAATACCAATGCTAATTAGAGGTTGAACCAAACAATGAAATGAGTATTAAAAACCCATTCCCAGGGCCAATTCCCGCAAACCAAACGTCGCCTAATTGTCTATTTTAAAGGTCAAAAATCCTAAAAACCCAATTTTTTTTGGGTAAAATACCATTTTGGTCCCTAAACATTCACTCAAGTTTCTTTTTCGTCCCTGAACTTTCTAAATTGTTTCATTTTCGTCCTTCCGTTAACTTTTCTGTTAGTTGATCGCCAGTGATTGATGATGTGACAATTTTAATGATGTGGCTTGCTGACATGACTTGTTTTAATATTATTTTAATTTATCATGATTTAAATAATTATTTAATCTCTCTCCTCTCCCCTTTTTATCTCTCCTCCATTATATCCGACTCCACTGATTATGAAACCGCCATCACCACCGCTGACGAGAGCTCTGAAGCTCCTCCATCGAATTTTCACTCATTCATCCAATCTCTAAACAACATTCTCCCTCAGATTCCTATTTCCCTTTATACTTCTCCCAATCCTGCTTTAGATCTTCTCCATGATTCTAAAATATCTTCTCGTCTATCCTCTCTCCTCCAACATCCCCGACTTATCACACCCTAGCCTCTACCCTGAATCAAAATCAACGGTGAAATATAACTCGATGGCGCTAAACCTAGCCGTGATTTCAGCTTCATAGGAGCCTTACGGGACAGTGAGATCGACGAAGAGATCAAGAATAGTAAGCGTTGCTTTGGAATTATACTACGCGAAGATCGATCAAATATCTGAATCTTCCAAAATCGATTTTTACGAATTTTGTGAGATTTGGTCAGGTTACGATGTGGAAATTGTATGAATCCGATTATGAGAATATTGAGTCATTGTGTTTTAGGAGCGAATTCAAAAGTGAAGGAAGAAATGCCATTGTTTAAACTCAGGACTTGGGAGATGAGTTTGAGTTTTCTCTCTCATGGGTATTGGCTATTTTTATTGCTCTGTTAACAAAATCACCTTATTCTCTTTTTGATTGGAGAAAATGAAACGATGAATGAATAAAAAGTTCTTTTTGATAAGAGAAAGGATTAGATCTAGGTTCATAGGTGGATTCATCTTCCATTCTAGTTTCCGGTGAATGGACGAGAAACTGTAGCTTTGCCATTTAAAAGGGACCTAACCTCGATCTAAATGACCGTGGTGCAATGAAGAAGACGGCGACTAATGTTGCGATGCTACTTCTACGATGGGTTGAAGCGGCGGATCTCTGATGCGTGAACTCTAAATGACTGTGAGAATGGCTGGTTTGGATAGAGAGAAAGTGGAGACAGGAGAGAGAGGAAATATTGGAAGATGAAAATTAAAATATTGACACCTAAACATTAAAATAAAAATAATATTAAAAGAAACCACGTTAGCAAGCCACATCATCAAAATTACCACGTCATCAATCGCTGAAGGTCAACTGACAGAAAAATTAATGTAAGGACAAAAACGAAACGATTTGAAAAGTTCAGGGACGAAAACAAAACTTGAGTGAAAGTTCAGGGACTAAAATGATATTTTACTTTTTTTTTTTTTAATATATTGGCTCAATGTCCAACAGAATCAAAAGTGACTAATTTTTTCTACGACATTACAATAAATTGAGGGAAGGGTCGAACCTTCAAATTTTACTAATTTATTTTTATTATTATTATTATCATTATTATTATTATTATTTTATATTTTCAATTTGAACCTTTAAATTTAAATTTTATAATTTTTAACTTTTTTTTAACCCTATCAATTTTAACTCTAAACTATATTAGTAATTGTAAATTTACCTTTTGATAAAATATCATTTTAGTCCCAAACCTTTACTCATGTTTCATTTTTCATCTCTAAACTTTCAAAAGTGATATTTTTCGTCCCTGAACTTTACGAATTTTTTCGTTTTAGTTATTCTATCTATGTTTTTTCGTCTACCAGAGGGCTTATGTGGCAAGTAATTGATGATGTGACATTATATAAATATATAATGAGGTTAAAAGACGTGAAAAAACGAATATACAATGAAGTTTAAGAATGCAATTAAGGAGAAAGAGATGATATTAACCTCATTGTATATTCATTTTTCCATAGCATTTAACCTCACTGCATATTTTTATAATGCCATATCATCCCTTACATGCCAGATAAGCCCTCCATTAGTGTATTAGACAGAAAAATACAGACGAAAGGACTAAAACAGAATGAATCGTAAAATTCAGGGACCAAAAATGTAACTTTTAAAAGTTTAGGGACAAAAGTGAAATCGAAGTGAAAGTTAAAAAATCAAAATGATATTTTACCCTTTACCTTTTTATAAGTTGTTAATGATTTCATGTGTACATTGAAAATACAGATTATTTGTATATATGGTGGCTATAGTTGAACGATTTGGGAAAAAGGAAGTACAATTTAAGACTTTGGCATAAGATTTGATGAAAGTGGCTATTAGATTAGATAGGTGTTTATATAGTTTTATGATTTAATTTTTCTTAATTTTTTAAAAAACAAATAAAAAGATAAGAAGATGCTAACAAAAGATTAAACTTGGTTTGATAATATTAATTGATCCCCCCCCCCCCAAAAAAAAAAAAAAAAAAAAACTCTAGACAAGACAATACAATTTAATGTAATTTTATTGGAGGCAAAGGTGGATCCATACACTTAACGTTGGGAGAATATGGAGGCAAAGGTGGGAGTTCGTGGGAAGACTTGTTTTCAAGGATCAGACGATTTATAATTTATCATGGACTATGCATAGATTCTATTCAGATTGAATATGATGATAAAAATGGAAACACTATCTTGTCCCCCAAGCACGGTGGAAATGGTGGTTCCCGTTATGAGGTTTAGACTCCATTAGATTGTTAAATTACATTCCCATTCAAAGGAATTAAAAAAAAAACTAATTGTGTTATTTTCCTCTATTAATTTTTGCAGGTTGCTTTTGAATACCCAGATGAATATCTTATTTCGATTAATGGTTACTACAGTGATACACGTAATTGGGCATCATTTACAGCAACTCTGATTCGATCGCTTACTATTAAAACCAATAGAAGAAGCTATGGGCCTTTTGGTGTTGAAGATGGAACCGAATTTTCAATCCCAGCCGTGGCCCACGGCTAATCGGGTGAAGATTGTCGGCATCTATGGCAGGTCTGGTTTATTTCTTGATTTGATTGGCCTCCTCGGAGTTTCCATTCAAAAATAGTCCCGTGCTCTTTACTTCTTGCATCATCTTGTTCTTCTATTTGTTTGTTTCGGAGCTAAATCTATGTGTTGCTTGTTTTTTTTATAACATTTGAAATAATTACTAGTATCAAATAAGGAACATACAAGTTAATATTTACTTTCATACGCATCCAAGTTTATTAACCCAAACATATAAGTAGACTTATATATTTATCAATCAGATTCATACATTTATTACATACTTGTATATTCGATTTAATAAAAATAATACAAATATGAAAATAGATATAAGTTTGTATTTATAAGTATATTCCATTAAAAAAAATTATAGCTTATTGTTTAGTAAATTTTACTTCTAGAGAAGAGAGGAAACCCAAACCTCTAGTTCAATTCAATCCTTCTGACCAGGTGTTCCCTGCTAGCTCTTGTTGTAAGTACTAAGTGGCATGTGATATGATCAAAGTCAATACATTTAATATTTATTATTATTATTATTATTATTATCATAATTTTTTTTAATGATTTTCTTAAATTCTCATAAATTTTATTTTATGCTGATTTGATTTCCTTACCTTTTATCTCTAATTTGATTTATAAATTAATTGATATATTAAATATTTTATTCATTAATTTAATTTATATTAAATTAGTATTTTTTTGGGATAATTTAGTATATGGCCTATTTTTGAGGTACTCACTCTATGGCCTACTCAAAATTGTTAAACATTTGAAAATATGCAATATTTTTTTTCCAGATCTACCCTTATTTTGTATTAATTGTTTCTATTTATGTTATTTATTAAAAAAAGATTAAAGATTCTAAATTTTATTTCATATCCCTTTTTTATATCTAAAAACATGATATCAAAATGATAGGTTTCTCTTTTTCTTCCCCTATCTATTATCTTGCCGTTTTTGAAATCACATACCAGCACCATCATCTTTTTTTTGCCTCTGAAATCACACAAACATCATCATCAAGATGAAAATTAATTTTCTTACTCATAATCTCTAGTTTTGATTTGTGTTCCCCTTTGAAATCGCCTTAAAATGTCTTCAATGAAGTTTTTCGCCCTAATCTCCCATCTTTCTCTTGCTCGTATGATATGAAGGTTTGAAGATCTTTAATGGAGTTTTTCGCCCTAATCTCTCATCCTTCTCTTTTTTTTCTCATATGGTATGAAGGTTTTCTCTCGATTTTGTTTTTTTCTTTTCCGTTTTGGGTAGGGATGAACCGTATTTCTTTTGAAAATTTTCTTTCATTTTTCATATTCGTCATAATTTTGAACATAACTAGGTTGTACATGTTTTATTTCATTTTCTACAATAATTTTTCATGTCCATCATCATACAATATATAAATAATTTTCAATACATATTATACATAAAAATATATACTATATATAGTTTCATTACATTAGCCTTCATTCTTTACTCTCTTTTACATTGCACTGGTACACATTATGTACATAAATTATGTTATTTACGTACAATATATATATATACACCATATGTATATATATATACCATATGTATTTTTTTTTTCATTTCATTAGCCTCCATTATTTCCTCTCTTTCACCTTCTACTTGTACATATTTTAACTAAAATATGTTATATTACATACAATACATATTGTAGACACCTATTTCGTCCAGGGTTATTTAAATTTATTTCTAAGTGTTAAAAAAAAGATTTGATTTATGTTTATTTTAAAATTAGTAAATAGATTTTTAGGATAAATATAATTGCATTTTTTTGTTCTAGTGTTTTATTAGTGAGAATAAAAATATAAAAAAATAATAATAAATAACATTGTTTCAAATTTGGTTAAAATTGATTTGAATTGAAATTTGTTTTTAAAAAAAAGATTTAGAAAATAATTTTTAAATGACAATCAATTTAAACATGGAAAAGATGAGTAGGAAAATTATTTTTGTGAGTTGTCAAATAAAATTTCTGTATGATTTTAGGGTGAATTAAAAATTGATTTTATTTGATTTTATTCTCATTTATTATTTTCCTAATTTTAATTTTTCATTTGGCTATAAATAGAGCCCTTCTACAACCCTAAACACACACAATATTCACAAGAGTAAAAACCTTGAAGTTTTCTCTACATCTCTCCTTTTCACGGCCATAACTTTGCTCCTCTTGCTTTCTAAAAACACAAAAGAGCCTCCCTCCCTTCATCATTTTTACTCTCCTCATCATCTTCTTGATTCACTCGTTGGAACTCGGGGCTACTGTAAACTCTTATTATTATTTAAAAAAAAAAAGAAAAAGATAATAATAAGTGGATAGGATTGAAAAGGGGAGAAGATAAGTTAAAAGAAAAAAAGAAAAGGAAGATGGGATCTTGACACATGGCAAGCACTTAGTTTTAAAAAAAAAAAAAACAAAAACCCATTCTTCTCTTTGCTCAGCCACCCGTAGGAAGGAAGTAGAAAAAAGAGAGAAAAGAGAAAAGGGAAAAAGAGAGAAAAAGGAAGGAAAGGAAGGATTTTTGGCTTGAATTTCTTGAAGGCTTCAACAATTAGTGATCAATTTGTGGTGAATTTGCTTATTGGTAAGTGATTTCTCCAACCCAACCCTTTTAGTTGATGGATTTTGATAGATTTTGCTAAAGCTTCAAAGTTGGTTTATGGGTTTATGAGCTTTGTTATTTATAAATTTGAAGTGCTATGGGTTATTTGATTAATTGGTGTGTAAGATTTATTATGAATGGTGGAGAAATAGAGTTTTCCATATTTTGAAGTTGAAGTTGTTATGGAAAATTGTTTGAGATAGAAATAAGTTTATGTGTTGGAAGAGGATGAGCAACAAGAATGAAATCTTTTGGGTTGAAAAGTGTATTGGAAATATAGTTATTGAAGGAAAAGTGAAACTTTAGCCATTGGGATATTAACCGTCAATTTAGGTGTTTTCAATATGTTTTTCTATATATAAAAATACTAAAAGATTATTAATGGGAATTTTATTTAATATTTATTTCAGGTGATACGGAGATTGGCACCGCTTATAATCCGGGATCGTAAGCGGAATAGTTTTTGTGAGTGGTTAAAATATTATTTTCAAATTATCCATAATTATTAGCTTATGAATTTCAAGTTAGCCTATATATATTATGATTATCCTATTATACATATGCTTTTATGATTTTCTATAACGTCCCGTTACTTTTAGAGGTAATTTTTTTATTTTTTTATTAAAGCTTTTAAAGTTTAGTTTTAATTCAGTAACTTCGATTTTAGTAGCTATTTTTCGTTCGAATTTGTTTTTAATCGTTTTAATACTTTAAATATGTTTCGGTGACATTAATAATTATTAACGGGCCAATTAATAATTATTAATCACCTTTAGATTTATTTACGAGCTTTGGGTTTCGTTTTTAAAAGTAAAAGTAAAAGAGGGACGTAGGCGTCATTTCCCAAATTGTTAAATATCTAAACACTATTCCTCCTTCTCTTTAAATAAGCCAAAATTAGACAAAATATGAAATTTTCTTCTTATTTTTCATCCCAAACCCGTAGCTTAGAGAGAAAAAAAGAGGAGAGAAAGAAATCGTCGCCCCGGCTTCGTTTCTCATCCGTTTTACGTGATTTCGGATGCGTTGGAAAGCTCTCACCGAGACCTTTCTACCGATCCTAACAATCGAGGGTTTCACTCGTTTTCTCGAGGCTTAAAGGTATGTTAAAGTTTCTTAATTTTGATGTGAATAGTGTTTTAATGGTGGATTTGAGTTGTAATCTTCGAATTTGTTCACCGAAGCTTGAGGGTTTCATTTGGGGAAGTCTTTATAGTCAATTTTAGAAACTTTCCCTAAACCCTAAAACCGAGTTTGAGCCGGAAACCCGTTCCTTGTGGTTTTCCTTCTTTTGGCTTGATTTAGGATGTTTAGTTTATTATGTTTTTGCTATTTTCTAATTGTTTCGGAAATGGTTTAATGCTCAAAACTCTAATTTGTGAATACGCATTGAGGTTACCAATCTCCAAAGTACCTGAAACCAAACCAAAATGTCTTTAAAGTGCTTAAAATCCGGAAAACAAATTCCTTTTCTACCTTTCCCTTGGGCCGTGGGCCTCTTGGCTTAAGTTCCGGGTTGTTTTGTCTTTTATTTTAGTATCGTGATGATCGTGATGATCGTTCTTCGATTCGGTTAATTAATATACTTTAGGTGTATTTAATTATAGGTTTCGTGCATCGATCGTTATTTTTGGTCAACCGGTGTTTCGGAGTTGACTTCGTTTACAAGGTGAGTTTAAAATGAAAGTTAGTTGTTTTATGAATTAAGTTTCGTTATGTTATTGTTTATCGAAGTTAAGCGGGATTTAGCTTCTTAGAATTTAAGTTTGGTTAGAAACTTTAATTCGGAAGTTAGTGGAGGAATTTTGGAACTATAATTAGTTCGATGAAAAGGAAACATCGAAGTGGTTTGAAAGTGTTACAAAGTGAATTGGAGATGATAGAGGAAAGTGGAATGAGAGTTACTTGAGTGGTTGAAAGTTAAAGTAGCTCAAGAGATACACTTGAGTGTTAACTCGTGTAATCTAGATAGTTAGGCTTCGTAATAGCTTGGTAGGATTCTTTAAGATTAACTAACTTTTAGGAAGCTTAACAGTTTGTGATATGGTAATACCGTACAGGCTTAGTATGCGATATTTATCCATATGGTATACCCGTTACGATGGTTGTGATATGGTAATACCGTACGGGCTTAGTATGCGATATTTATCCATATGGTATACCCGTGCGATGGTTGTGATATGGTAATACCGCACGGGCTTAGTATGCGATATTTATCCATATGGTATACCCGATGCGATGGTTGTGATATGGTAATACCGTCACGGGCTTAGTATGCGATATTTATCCATATGGTATACCCTGCGATGGTTGTGATATGGTAATACCGCACGGGCTTAGTATGCGATATTTATCCATATGGTATACCCGATGCGATGGTTGTGATATGGTAATACCGTGCGGGCTTAGTATGCGATATTTATCCATATGGTATACCCGATGCGATGGTTGTGATATGGTAATACCGCACGGGCTTAGTATGTGATATTTATCCATATGGTATACCCAATACGATGAAACCTGGTTTGGTAATAATGAATGCTAATGTTACAATTACATATACTCCTAGTATTTTTACTTTAAGTCTTTATTTCTATCTCTTGGTTTTGAATGACGTGTACGGGTGGTATTCTACTATCGATTGATTGTATGGAAATTAGAAGTGTGGATGTGGGTAGTATTGAGCATTTTAGGCCTTTGGACACGATTTCGGTTATGAGATATGGTTCATAGGATTACTTGCTTTCGTTTTACTCTCACTAGCATGTTATGCTAATGGTGCTACACTTACAATTTTCAGGTAAACCTCGAGCTAAGAAGCGTGGTAGAGGAGGTGGAGCCGCGTGACTGATCGAGATGGTGTATGGACAATACTAAGAACTCATTTTGTTTAGCATTCATTGAAATGCTTGTAAATTATTCCATCTTTACATACTAGTGTCTTTTTGAGCCCGAAAGGGTATTTGTGTAAAATATGTCTATGTTTTATGGTCTAAATGTCTTTTGGAATGCGAAATTCCCGATTTATCGCTTTTTCTGAAAATTTGGGTTGTAAACAGGTTTTGGTTATTCAATTTTTAAACGAACCCATGCCGTTTTTCTTTAAAAATTGAGTCTTCCGCTGTGCATTTGATTTTAAAGAATTTAACGGAAAGCGGGTCGTTACATTTTCAAACTATGTTTATGTGATTTTACTATTACTTATGAATATTCCTTTGAAATTGGACTTTATGTTAATATGGAAAAAGTATTAGTTTCCATGGATTTATTATAGTTTGCAAGTATATAACAGATTTTGTAAGCTATTTTCAAACCACTAAATGTCGTACCCACCAGCCCAGTTTTCAGCAGGTCTTTGGGACCCACTTTAGCATACACATAGGCTTTGGGCCGTATGTTAGGGTGAATAGCCCTTTGGGGGCTCTGCGCGCGTATGACCGATTTGATATAATCGATTGCTCTGTTGCATAACTTGATTTATCTTGTGTGTAGTATGACCAGTGTTGGTATGCGTTTGGTGTCGGTTTTCTATTATATGATTATGATATGATATTAGTACATGAACTTCGCTAGCTATGAGTTTTTATTATGTATCAAAAGTGTTTAGCTCAGAAATATGTTCGTTTGCTTAAAAGTTATGTTTTCTACGTTATTTACTATTTTCGTTTGCTAAAAGTTATGTCTTCTACGACATTTAACTCAAAAGTATATTTTAGTTTATAAAAGAACCCACTCACTGAGTTTTTGCTCATGATTTCCATGTTTTGTTTTTCCCCCCTCCAGGTAGCTCCTGAGTTTCGAGGATAACGCCTACGAGAGTCGTTTACACCACCAGTTTTTGCTTTCATCTTCACACCTAGCCTATGTATGACATTTTTGTGTGTGTTTGTACATGTATGTTTATAAGTGCCGGTGATGGCTCGTGAGAAAGTAAATGGTTTTATGATTTTTGAGGCTAGTTGGGTAGATGGAGAAGTTTACAAATGAACAAGAACGTAAATATTTCTCTTAATGTTAGTAAATTAAGAAGTATCGTAGTTGACTGATTTTGAGTTATTTCTGAGGGCAGAGCCCGTTATAGTTTATGCAGGATTATGTAAAATGTTTTACAGGTTGGTTTATTCGAAAAACAAACGGAACTCTGCCAAAATTTCCTTAAATAAGTTGAATTTAAATTGATTATTAACTAGTTATTTTAGTTATGTTAGATGGTCTGCGTTAGCATTAGCTTTCGCTTGCCATTGGCAAGTGTCGTCTCGGGTGTTTAGGAGGTACTCGGGTCGGGTCGTGATAGCTACACATTTGTAAGGTTCTATTGAACCAAGGTAAGTCTCTTTCCGTTAAAAATGTAGTAATTCATATGTTGCTTCTTTGATTGAATTGATTTTGTGATTTTTATATAATTATTTAGATTAATTTTTTTTTTTGAAAATAGACTTAAATATGAACCCATAGGAAAAAGAATTATCTGATTTGGATTTGTGGTTAAAGAGTTATGATTTTTTAAAGTTTAGTGTTAAAATCGATTTACTGTTATGGGATTGTTTGTACACTTTCTAATTCATGAATTTTTTTATACTGATTCCTTATGATTAATATTTTTGGTTATTTTTTATTAAAAATAGACTAAAAAAAAAGAATATTTAGGAAGAAGAATCACCTTGTTTTGATAAGTATAAAAAAAGATATGATTTTTCAAAGTTGGTATAAATTCTACAGGATTTTTTTACGGAAAACCGTGGCTGAAACTTTTTGACATGAAAATCTGATTTTTTCTTACATAGTGTGTGTACTTTTTGATATTAGAAGTCAATCTTGGATGAACCTAACATATTTAGAAGAAAGAATCGAGTCAAAATATATTTTTGTTAAAAAGTTATGAATTTCCAAAGTTAATGCGTCTTATTTGGGATAATTATGTTTAATTTTATTGGTTTGGCTTATTTGTAAAGTTGATTTCCATATTTTGTGTTTCCTATTTATTGTCTTCGTATTAAGGTAAAACTTGAATTGATTGTTTAATATTATATTGTGGATTTTCAAGAAAATGAAAGAAGTTGGAATTAATTAGAATACTGATTTTCCAAAGGATTAAAATTAACAACAATTCAAATATAAAATTGGAATTAATTAGGATGCTGATTTTCCAAAGCATAAAAATTAACAATTAAATTTAAATATGAGAATTGGAATTAATTAGAATACTGATTTTCCAAAGTATAAAAATTAACAATTAAATTTAAATATAAAATTGGAATTAATTAGAATACTAATTTTCCAAATCATAAAAATTAACAATGAAATTTTAAATATAGAGATTAGAATTTATTAGGGTTTTAATCTACCAACTTTCCAAAAATACAAAAGATTAATAATATAAGCATTAAATAAAAATTGAAATTTATTAGGATATTAATTGTAGATACCGTAATTTGCCAGGCTCAATTTCATTAAGAAAATTTAATTTCATTTGAAAATAGATTTAATTTGAAATTTATTTTAAATGATAGATTGAATTTTGATTTTAAAATTAATGTTTAATTAAAGTTTTCATGGTTTTTTTTTTAAAAAAAAAAGATTTTTCATACTAAAAATTGGTGGATTTTTAATAAAATTATAAAAGTCATTTGATATGATTTTGGTTTAAATATTTTTAAAATTCAAATTTGATAAGAGAAGTTAATTTTGAAAAGAATAAATTTTGGTAGTAATTTAGGCTGATTTGTGACGAGGTAATTTGATTGATTGATGTAAATATGGAATGATTTACAAATCAAATGTTTATTTCCTTATTTTGCTATTCTATTAGTCTTTAAATATTCACATATCTTAGACCTAAAAGGATCATCTCACCTCCTCACCTCATAACCATCACCACCGGATCTCACCTCATCGCCTCCCAACCTCCTCACCATCGTCAACATCTCAGCACCTCATGACTCATAATTTTTTGGCTAAGGAAACCCTATTGGAGAGACAATACTTTTATTCTTCTCAAACCCTTTTTCTCTGTTCCATACTAACACTAAACCCACATATTTTATTTCCATCCAAAGGTAAAGCCACGACCAATCCTCCTTTTTCGTCCATTTTCTCTCGGTAAATGATATAATGTCAGAAAGTTAAATTATGAATTTTTTTTATCTCAGTAAAACAAATCCACAAACTAAAAATTATAATGCTTTACTCCAGTTCTAAATTTTAATTTAAACATGTTGAGATTGGACTTTTTGTTTCTGTTTGTTGTTGCCTTTTTTTTCCTTCGTTTTGTCCTGACATATGAAAGTTTATTTTCAATTTTTTTGTTTTCTATTTTATAATTTTAATGGTTGCTTCATATTACATTTTCATTTATTTGTTCATTTTATAATAAGATAAAGTTATATCTGCAAGTTGTTATGAACTTCTCATTCCTAAGTTTATTATATGCGTATAAAAGAATTTGTTCTTCCTTGTAATTTTAATTTCTGTTTTATATGAAATATTTTTTTTTTCTTTTTTTTACTTTCATTTGGAACGAGGATAGATTAAACATCTATCTTAAAGTATTATATTTAAATATTTATTATCTATTAAAAATGAAATTGTGTTTATAATTATTAAAAATGGAATTAATTAAAGTTAAAGTATTGTATTTGTTAGAATCTCGATAAGTGTGTGAAAATCATCACGTTTGTGAAGGCTGAGTAATGTGCTTATTGGGACTCTCATATAAGCGTACAAAAACCCTAAAAAATATATAATAGAAAAACTTAAAAAAAAAACAATATTACATGTATTATTTCAAAAATAAAATAAAAAAGGGGTTATTTTAAATCAATTTAAATGTTATTTCAAAAAATAAAAGGGATGTATTTTAAATAAAAATAAGAAAAATGTTTTAAAATATAAATACAATTCCTATGATGGATTTTGATAAGTAAAATTCTCAATTTCGTAAGGTGGAATTTTTTTAAATTCCAATATTGTTCAATTAACAATCGTACTCATTTTAATCCTTATTGCTTGCTTCATTCTTGAAGTTGAGAAATGATTAAATGAGACATTTTTTTATAAATTAAAATTATTTTTTAAAATTATTTAATTTAAGGACCATCATTTTAAAAATAAGATAATATAAGATAAAAATATGGCAACCATTTTAAAATGGGTGTTGTAGGGTGCTAACACCTTCCCTACGCACAAACGACTCCCGACCTAACTTGATTTCGTAGACCATTATTATTTTTATTTAAATTGGTGATCAAATCACACCCAAATATGGTTGATGGCAACTTCCAATTCATTTTCATCTATGAGACCTAATATTTAGGATGTCGGCCGCTCCACGTCACAATCACGTTGTGACATTAATTGTCCATTTATACCATAAATAAAAGATTTGTAAAATAAAATTTTTTCCATTTAAAACCTACAGGCCAAAAGTGTAAACTACCCTAAACCTAATTTTGAGCTAAAAAGTTATTTTAATAACAAAGATAAAAATTTATAATATCCTATTAAAAACTTGAACAATAAACAAATCATTTTCGAAAACTCCGACGACGGAATATAGGGCGTTGGAATACGATTGTGACGACCCGGCTTATCTACTTTAAGCTAGGACGCGAGCACGTAGCGGAAGCGTATAATTTGACTCATAAATGGTTACATTCATTTAACATAAAAATAAAAATTTCGGCATGTAGTATTTGTAACGTACAAGCCTCAATACAAAAAGAAAATAACCCTGTTATTCAGCAAAACATCGGCTCGTCGGCCGAAATCAGAAAATCACAAGTCAATACAATAAGTTCGATGCATCGATTTTGAAACAAAAGTTTACAAACATAATACAACTTTGGAAACCAAAACATTCTTTTCCTAAGTGTAGGAAAATGTAACCAAAATTCTAGTAAAAAAAAAAAAAAAAACCAAGAACGTTAAGCTCGTGTGACCGGAGTCCTAATCCAAAACATCCATCTCTGCAAGGATCAACGAGCACCACCTGCCGCTCCACGCCCTCGTCCCCGAGCGTTACCTGAAAGGTGATATAGAGCACCTTTGAGCATGACACTCAGTGATAACAAAAGAATATGAAAAATGATGCAAAATGACCATGCTAGCATATGAAAGTACATAACGGTAAACTTAAAATGCATACAAAGTAACAAATGATTCATTCACTCGGTTCCTTACTCTTTGATACCACAAGTAACATCATTTCAAACTTCGGCGACACACTACGCCCATAAGTCAAACAACTCCCGAGCCACAACTCATTCTCAATTCAATTGCCTCAATTAGTATCCAGGCCATGCACTTACTTAGCTCACCGGATCTCTATTACTTTCCTTTTCAAATTTCACAAATCACGTGCCACAACCTCGGTGTCTTACTACACCCAATTCACATACATTTTCCATCACTTTCCTTCTCCTGCCACGGTAACCACATGTAACGTCCAACACCCATACACCGTTACACGGGTTACAACCGCATGGCCACGTATAGATCGTATGATTTTCATGAGTGAAATGTATGACATGAGATGAATGAAATATGATCTTTGAATAACAATAGTATTTAACACAACTTATAAGCAATAAGTGCGAATAAAGCAACTTTCTCAAAACCGGCATATGACACAATCCTTACCCACATGATTAATCAAGCCTCACATGTTCTCATGGTACGTGTTCTTGGTTACTATAAAACATAACATGGTATTTCAAGGATACATACTCATGGCATAATCCTTAACAAAACACTTGGCATGTAAGAATAAACAACTAGCCAAAACAAACAACTTTCCAAGTTTAAGCTAACTAGCTTTTGGCCCTTAAACCAAACACCGGATTTGTTATCATTTCCCGTTCCTTTGCTCCCTACCAAGCAATACCAGCCAATACCACATTTCACATTCACTATAAACCACACCTCCATTTCCGGAATAATTGAAGAGAAAACGGAACCGCCATACTCAACACTTTTCCGATTCTTTTGTTCTCACCTTTGTTGTTGACTATACGGGTTTCCACTCGTCCTTGGCCTACAACATGTCAACCCATAAATTTTTAGGCTATTATTAACATAACTAATCAGCCAATACAATCTCAAACAACCCCGAACCCGTTAAGTGACAAAAACACTAAACTAGCTACTTCGGGATGCCTTTTTCGGTCAAATAAAGAAAACATGTACTACATACATGGGGTTGATGTTCTAAAGTTATTTCCTTGCTAATTATATGTATATAAACACCCATATACTCCAGAATTTAAATCTCTTTTGTATTATCAAAGAAACACCCAAAACTAGTTAACTTGAAAACTAGACATTTTGCCAATTTTGTGATTTTATTCAAAAATCATTTCTCTTTCTTTCCAAGTGACTTTTCATACTTTTAGTCAACATATAACATCATCAACTTCCAGAAATTATAAACACACATTTTTGTCCAAGAAATCCCAAGCTCAAAGAAACATAGAAAAAGCTTCAAAACCACCATTAATGGAGTTTTGCTAGAACTTCAAGCTACTTAATCCTTTGAATTTGAATGAAACTCTAGAGGTGGAACTTATGATTCATACATATATTTAGCTCACCAAATTCCAGAAATTTAAAGAGGAAGGAACCCATCATAAAAGCATGGAAAACCTCACTCAAGAACATCCCAATCCATTTCCATGGAAAACTAGGAAAAAGCTTGAAACCTAGGTTTTAGAATTACCTTGATTCTTGTCTAATTTCTCTTGAATCTTGTAGGATCTTTGCTATAACCTTGATTCCATCATGAATCCATGAAAACCCCTTTGAATTCAGCCAAGGATCATCAATTGCAAAGTTTGGAAAAAGCAAAAAAATTGGAAGAGGAAAAGAAGAGGGAGGTCACGGTTTTGGGAGAGAAAAGGAGAAGGAAAAATTTGATTTTCTTTTGTTTTTTTTTCTTTTCCAATTCCTTAATTTAGCTATTTATACTTTTCATTAAAAAAAAAAAAATTATATTTGCACTTTAATCCTTCCACCTCCTCAAATCCCTTTCAAGTCCTTCCAAAAAAAAATTAATAATAAAAAAAAAAAAATTACAAACCCGGGCCCTTACAACCATGCTCCTAAACATTCTTGAGGTAAGGAATTTTTTCTCGAAATACTGAGTTAAAATTCCCGACAATATTTTTCTAATGGCTTTACGCCACTCATACTTATTTAATCATGCCTTATTACTAAAGTACTGATTAATAAAACATGAGACATTTAAAAAAAACCAAAAAAATATTGTTTTATAGATAAAGGATTTCTTCAATAATACACCAAATAAAATAAAAAAACAACAATCGTTTTAAAATGAACATAATATGGTGCTAATACTTTCCCTGTATGGGAATAAACTCCCAAACCCATTATCAAAAGTTAGTAGACCATCCTTATGTTAATGAATAGGTGACTAATCATACCTAATTTCGAAAACAATGATTAGTTGCGACTCCTCCTGTATTTTTCCGCATCACTATTACGTAGCAACACATATTATATGTAATATATATTGTACGTATTTTTTCCGTTACCTTAGTCTCTTTTTAATTTACTTGTATATATTGTATATTTTTTCTTGTATAATACATAAATATTTTATACGTTATACACTATACTATACATTAAAAAAAATTGTTTTCATAAAATGGGATCAATGTTTTTTTAAGAAAAGCTATCATATGTGTTAATTTATGAGTTATGTTCTTTACTTTTTGTTTATATTTTTTCCATAGCAGAAATGAAAAGTTGAGATCTCAAATGTAATTTTTCATTAAGTTCAATCATTAATACAATAGGCTATTTATAGCCTTTTATTACGCAATAGATACTCAGCTCAACTAACTAACAATACAGTAACAAATTACTCAAACTACTTAGCATAACAGAAATGAAAAGTTGAGCTCTCAAATGTAATTCCTCATTAAGTTCAATCATTAATACAATAGGCTATTTATAGCATTTTATTAGAAGAGATACTCAGCTCAACTAACTAATCATATATTAACAAATTACTCAAACTACTTAACAGAAAGGAATCTCAATGTGTTGTCTTAATATTTCAAATCGATGTATTCTTTTTTCTTTAATACTTGCTTGATTTACTCTTCTTTCATTTAAGGTAGATTTTTAAAATGTTTCTCTCTCCTTTCTAAATTTATGCATAGACCAAATAATGTTATTGATTTTTTGGAGGCTAAATAGTATTATTTTATATATAAAAAAAGGACTTTACATATTTATCCCTTTTTTGTGACAATATTAGAATCTTCTTTATGACATCGTATCCCTTTTTTTTTGTGACAATATTAGAATCTTCTTTATGGCGTATCCCTTTTTTTGTGACAATAGTAGAATCTTCTTTATTACATCGTATCATTCCTGGCAACATGTAATTTTTTTTACCCATTGTTTGACCTCAAGTTTAATAAGAAAATCAAATCGGGGAAAGATTATTGAAGATGGCCGCTCCTCATAATTTGTCATGTGTACTTTTTTTTACATTACTATCATATTTTTTTAATAAGACTTTCTATCATAGCTTTTAAAGAATTTATCTCAAATAATATAAATCTCCATACTAATTACTAAAATGTCAGAACTTTTTAAAAATTATTCAAATAAAATAATTATAGTTCAATAAATTTATTGAACTATTTTTCATGAGTATTTTTAATGAATTTGTTTGTTTTTTTTTTCTTTTTATTTAGTACATGAACTATTTGATTTATTTTTCATTATTTTCCATGAATTTATTAGTTTTTTCTACTTTTTTAGTTCCATAAATTTATTGAACTAATTTATTGAACTATAATTATGCTATTTGAGTATTTTTAAAAAGTCTTGACATTTAAGTAATTAGTGTGTAAAAATATGTTATTTTTGTAATTGTTCCTATTTTTTTAAAACATGAAACATGTGAAAGTCTGAAAGGGAAAATCTATTTTCTTAAAATCGTGTGCATGATTGATGATTTAACTTCAAGACCCTCTTCCGATATTTCTAACATCAATTTTGGCACAAGGTATTTAACAAAATTCCCACTAAATAGGGCAATCAAAATACCTACCGCAAAATGTAAGTAACATCAATGTAGTTTTGGTCAAATACAAACACACCTATTATAGTTAAAAAAAAATAATGAATATTTATACCTTTATACTTATAATATTATACAATTTGACCTCTCTCTACTAACGCTATCAATCTACATAACGGTCACTTTAAAAATTATAAATCATCAATAAATAAAATGTTTATGACTTCAATCATACTTAATATTTTGATGATGACAACCCTTTTATTTATTGATGTTTTGAAATAACCATAATGTAGAGATCGAAATGATGATTCTAAAACGTCTTCAATCATTCAAATCAAAGTTCAAACGAATAAGTTAGGATTAAAATTATGCAATTTGACCTCTCTCTACTAAAGCTATCAATTTCTTTTAGTCATAACTTCTTCATTTGAACTCTGATTTGGATGATTCAAGTTGTTTTGGAATCCCCGTTTCGAGATGTACGTAATGGCCACTTTAAAAATTCTAGATCATCAGTAAATAATGATGAAAATGTTGAGATTGATAATGCTTCAAACATTGTCATGCCTGATCCAAAATCAACTCATGTATTTGACTCACCATCTACTCGAACAAGATTGGCCCTCCGTAGGCAACTAGAATCAAATTGTGAAACTCCTCAAACAGAAAACCATGTAACCAATGAAAAACCATCAAAGAGATACTAGTGCCAAAAAGAAAGAGAGGTCGAACAAAGATGGGCACAATAGCGATTGATCAAGAATCTCGAGTCAACATACAATATAATAAATTTGGACAACCGATTGGAAAATCATCAATAGGATTGTCTTCCTTTCTTGGTCCACTTGTGAGAGAGGTTGTACCAGTGAATTTGGACGATTGGAGAAAACTACCTACGAGGATAAAAGTTGTGTTATGGAGATCTATTTAGGTATGTATTTTCTTGGTTTTTTTTTACTCTTATACCAGTATTTTTTAAAAATAATCTTACTTATGAATCATTTTCTATAATAGTCAAGGTATAATGTAAAAGAAGATTGGGAGAAAGCTTATTATTTCAAAAAGATGGGCAAATTATGGAGATCCAAAAAATCTCACCATGTTAGTAAAATTCGAGCAGCCTCAACCAATGATAAGCTATTACGGCTTAAGCCTGGTAATATACAATCTGAAGATGATTGGATGAATTTAGTAAATGGAAAGAAGAGTGCAAGTTTCACGGTATGTAATATATGTCTACTTTAAAGATTACCTTTTACTTATATTTTCTTATCATAAATATATTATAATTGTTGAATGTTTTTGAGTTTGTTCAGATAAAAAGTGAAAAGTTTAGAGCAATGAAACAGAAACAGCTCCCACATACAACTAGTCGTAAAGGTTATGCTAGAATGGAAGAAGATATGGTAAGATTTTATTTGTATTTTTTTCATATAAACAACTTACTCTTTTCTTTTTTATTACAAGACTTATGGTCAAAGGCGCATAAGAATAAGGATGGACATCCCGTAAATGCACATGTTGCTAAAAAACTAGTAAGAATATTCTATTATAATTATTTGTTATATCTTTTAATCATTTGTTGAGTATTTGATCTAGACTTGTCTTTTTCTTGTGTTGTGATCTATAAACTTTACACAAATATATAAATTTGAAGTGTGGTTTTTCAAGAATGTTAGAATTCTCTTTGTATTTTGATGTGTTTCATCATTTTTTGTGTTTAGAAATGAGTTTAAATTTTTTTAAGATGATGAGTTCGATTCTCTGATTTGTAATGTGTTCTATAACTTTAGTGAAGTTACACAAATTCAAAGTCTTTTTTGAAAATGACGTACTAGGATATTTCCTTTCATATTTTTATCTATTGTGTTCTTAAATATATGTAATATGCAAGGTATTAAATGCCGAACGACATGGCGAAATGTCGCTCGACATGTCGCTCAAAATGAAGTTCGATATATAAACTCAGGAGAAAAAAATATTTCTACTGATATCAAGAAAATCTCGAAATATAAAAAATATCTCAATTTCCATCAAAATGTCACCAAGATATCGTGCACAATGTCGATAGTTTTTTAAAAATTATTACTAAAATTCAATTTGCAAATCCATTACAAGTCCAATAAAATTAGGCCTACTTTCTGGATTTGTAAGTGGAGCGAACGAGGGCATGGATTTTCTTTTATAGGAAGATTGAGTTGAAAAATTCTTATAACTCTCGATGTGGGAATCCATCTATGCCTTCCTTTCATTTGATTTTTCAATTTTCTTTCCACTTCTCTAAAAATGAATTATTATTTAACATTATTTATTTTATTTTATTTAAATATTGGTACTTTGTATCTATGCATTTTTTTTATTTCATCTTGAATTTTATCTCAATCTCTTAAATTTTTTTATCATTATATAAGCATATACATAATTTATTACATTTTTATTTATTTCATTATATCATTTATAAGCATGGAAGAAAATGTCAACGATATTGGTAATCTTTTGTCTAACTCAAATTCATCTATTCAGTTTAGTATTTTGCTAATTACTCTAATTTTATGATATTGTATTAATAGAGTGGTTAATTTTTTTTAATTGTTATAATTTTAATTCTAGTTAATAAGTTTTAATCCTAATCCTAATGTTGTTTTGATTATAAGTTTTAATTTGTCTAAAATTTTGATTATCATTTCCATGTAAGTGTAATGTTTTGAAAAATCTCATTTTAAATTACATATTAAAATCTCATGTCCTTTTTAATATTATCTTTTAACAAATTTTATTGTAATAATCCATTTCTATAGAATTTATTGTACTTTTTACTTTTTGTTATGTTTAGCATCATTTATAAGTGTACAATTCAATTATATGATAGTTTATAACTATTAAGCTATTATGAAAGTTACATTAAAAAATTCTAAAAATTTAACTATGTTTCCATCGTTTCCGTAATTTTTCCGGGAATGTCCGTCGACATCGATACTTCCGTAAATTTGAGATTCGACATTCCCGTCGACATCGACATTTAACTCCTTGGTAATATGTTTATCTTCAACTCTTTTATATAACATTAGGTACGCATAGAGGATATTGAGAAGGGGAAAAAATCTTCCCCCAATAATGTTGATGATGACGCTCTAACTAAAGTTTTTGGTCCTGATCATGGAGATGTTAGAGGATTAGGATTTGGAGTGACTCTTTCAAAATTATCTCAAGCATCTCAACAAGATAATAAGTATTCAACTCTAGAAAAGAAATAGTTTAAGATGCAAGAAGAAGATTGAAGTGAAGTCAATGATGTCAAGCTTGATAAAAAAACAGGTCCAACGAAATGAGCAACTTTCTAATGTTGCTACAAGTGCACAAGAGCCTTCACACATTGCTTCTTCAATTCCTCTGATTTCTCCATCGGTAATTTTATTATTTGTACTTTATATGATGTGATAACTTTTATGTTAGTTAATTGTTATGAAACTTATCTTTCTTTCTATTTTATATCTTTTTGTAAAGAGTATTAATAAAAATAATACTCAGAAAAAGTGTAAGTTGTTAGATTAGTATGGATCCGGAGAGGTAGTTGCTGAAGGACGATGGTCTTCCAATGATCCAAGTGTTCTTGTTCATCACCTTCTTATTGGACCACATGTTGTTAGAGTGTGGGTTGATATACCAAAGCAACCTAAGGCATACTTGTGGAGACCAACATCTGAAATGACTTGTATTGATGAAGTCGTGGGTAGTACAGTTGCCTGGCAGATGGACAAAGTGATTATGAGTAAGCACATTATTTAAAGCTATTAATTCACATTTTGGGTTGTTAATTACTTTAACTTATTTGTTTTTTCTTCCATTTTTATTGTAGGTTGATGAATTGATTGATAGCTTTACAAGCATGGATGAAGATGATAGTTCACTTGGTTTCATCATAGATCTATAATATTTAGAGAATCTCTAATGTTTAATGCAATTTTTTCCTACTTGATTGATGATTTTTTTTTTTAAAATTATGCAAAACTTGGTTAATTTCTACTCGTTAAGACCTTTTTTTTTTGTTAAGGGAAACTTTTTGATACCATATTTTTTTAATAGAATGGAACACCATTATTTATTCATATCAAAAAAGTGATAATCACATGTAGAGTGCGATTAGATATATGTTTCAAGCATTTTTATTTTCTTTATTACTATTACAAACTAGTGTTGAAAATAAAAATACAAATCGATTTACTATCTTGATGGTAAAAATTATAGCTGAACACAAATGCTATCGTACATGTTTAATAAACAAAAAGCTATTATAAATTTTATATAACGTAAAACAAAAGCTATTATAAATCTATTTGAGGGTAAAATAAAACCTATTATAAGTCTATCATAGCATAAAGTAAAAGCTAACAAACAATTTAAAAACCTTTATATAAAATGCTATAATAGATAAATATAGGGTAAAACAAAAGCTATTATAAATATATTTGAGCTTAAAATAAAAGCTATTATAAATCTATCATAGCATAAAATGAAAGCTAAGGACCTATTTTACAGCGTTTATAAAAAAAGCTATAATATATAAATATAGCAAAATAAATATGCAATTGTTGTATGACTAAAGATAGCATTCTTTATAGCTAAGACAAAAAGCTATCAAAAGTTAGACACTTTTCATAGCATGGGCTATCACGACTTACGCTAAAATGCTATTAAAGGCCTACGATAGCATGTTTTTAAAGCTATCGTATGACTTTTTTCTTGTAGTGCCCTACTAAAGCTATCAATTTCTTTTAGTCATAACTTCTGCATTTGAACTCTGATTTGGATTATTCAAGTTGTTTTTGAATCTCCGTTTCGAGATGTACATAATGGCCACTTTAAAAATTCTAGATCATTAGTAAATAAAAAAGTTTAAGACTTCAATCATACTTAACATTTTGATGTGACAACCCTTTTATTTATTGATGATTTTGAATTTTTGAAGTAAGCATAACGTAGAGATCGAAACGATGATTCCAAAACGTCTTCAATCATTCAAATCGAAGTTCAAATGAATAGTTTAGGACTAAAAAAGTCATCTGCGTTAGTGAGAAGTGGTCAAATTGTATACTTTTGGAAATATAAGGGTATAAATATTCATTTACCAACTATAAGGATTAAGGGGTGTGTTTGCATTTGACCAAAACCACATGGGTATTATTTACCTTTTACCCTTTAAAAAAAAGTCTAATTGAAACAAATGGCTGAACATATCTTTACAACTCAATCACTATATCGTGATTAAGAACTTACTTTAAAGCAGTATCGAATTATTCAATTCAATGGAATTGTACATCTTTTCTAGACGTGTTTACACCCTTCTTCCTTTGTTTAAAGATAATGACAAAATTGGCACAATTCGATTCAAGTTCTACACAAAAATAAAGGGACAATAAAAGAGAAAATCTTAAACGTATTGGCTTAAATTAAAAGATATTGCATGCTAGGGGTGCAAGACGAAACTGAAAAACCGAACCAAAACCGCAAAAAACTGAATCGAACCGAACTTAATCGGTTCGGTTTCCGTTTGTACACACTACAACAAAATATAGTATTCTTGACACTTGATATTTATAAATTCTTGACCCTTTAAATAAAAATAGTCAAGAAAATATATTTTTAATGCAAAAATGTCAAGATAAAATCGGAAAAACCGGAAGGAAGCAGCGCATGATTTTATATTTTTTATGCCACATTTTCTTGACCATTTGAAAGGGTAAAAATTTGATCATTGACCCGTTTTAACGGTCAAGTATAACAATTTTATTTTTAAAAAAAGTTTAAAAAAAACTCCACTCACGCAGGCGGATCGATTTTCATTAAAAACTTCCCTCATATACGATTTTCACTCCATATCTAATTGCCTTCCTCACGATTTTCACTCTCCTTAGAACCTCCTCACCGCCTCTTCTTCTGTTGATCTTGATCTCAAGAATGTGGAAGAATTTTTCAAACGATTGAACGCTCATCGCTCAAAGAACCAAGAATGCCAAAAAATTTCGAGTCCATGAAGATTTTTCAAGCCCTAGTTTCTCAATCTGATCCTTGATCTTAGATCTCAGATTTTCGCATTCGAAAAATATCAACTGCTACAACGAGGTTATTTTTTTGTTCCTTTTCATCTTCTTTTCACTTCAATTGAGATGTTAGGTTTGTTATCCTTGCGATTGAGATGTCCTTTTTTTCTCGTTTGGATTTCGATTACTGTTTGTTTACTCAATTTATACTCTTTTAACTTCTTTCTCTCAAGAGTTTCATCTTTGGTAATGATGGGTTTTCTTCTTCTTTATTATTCTTGTGAATTCAATTTCTTCTCTCTAACTTCCTTTATTAAATCAAATCAAGTTTGGTTGTATGTAGATAAACCCAGCCTTCAAGATACGATTTCCCTGATTGCTCTTCATAGTTAGATTTTATTTTTTCGATTTTGCTTCAAAACCTAACTTTTTTGGTTTTGTGTAATCTATTATGAATGGAGAGAAATTTATGTTGTTTGATTGGAGAGAAAATAGAGACATTTTGCAAAGTTGTTGGTAAAGTCATGGATATGTCTACTAGAGGCTCAACTGCATTGAAAGCTCATCCTTTATATAAATTTTATTTATTTTCTCCCAACAACTATTATAGCCTTTAGTCCATTTAATCATCACTTTGGAGTTACTTTATTTCCCTCGATCCTGATTTACCATTCCTTCCAAATTCTCAGTGCCGCTTCAAAAAATTGTCAAATGGCGCGCTATCAGAGCCCTAAATATTTTTGAATAAGCACCCTCACTTCTGTATGTATTTCACATTTCTTGTGAGTTGTGACATGATTTAGAGGAATGATATTTGTTAAATTATAGTGCACAATATATATAGGTTATTTATGTAATAATCAGATATGTGATGTTAAAAGAGTTTATGCGGAAATAATTTTTTAGAGTTCTCTTTCATGGACAATCCAAAACTCCCAAAAAGTTTCATATCATTTATAAACATTGAAATTGTTAGTTTTTCTTAACATACAGTATTTCTCATGAACTTCCTATGTTTTCAAAAGCCTTGATAATAATATGGTTCTTTTAGAGGTTTTCCTTATTCGTAGTATTTTTTCATTTTGTAGGCACAAGAACATTGCCTATAGGTGCTTGGCCAAATTTGATCATCAGGATGGTTTACTCCTTCCTTGAGTGAAACAATTTTATAATTTGATTTTTTGCATGATTAAATTCCTGACTTGTTTCTTTTTTTAAGAAGAACCATGAGGTATTATGAAATGTGAGACCAAACGACAACTATGCAATAAAATATTATAAGTTAGTTACATATATAGTTACTCGCTTGGTTGTAGAGATGTGATAGTTAATATTTAGGACTAAGAAAATAGGTAAAGTTGATCATAACAAACTCTTAATAGATCATCCATTTAAGTTGCATACCTATATAAAATAGGAAAAAATTGCCCTATATTTTGTTAAGTTGATCAATGGTTCAAATGTATTGTTTTTAATTGCTTATAAATGGTATTGGCATGATATGGAGTCCTATTTTATTATTTTTTTGAGTTATAATTTGTTGAATTTAAATGGATTAAAATTTGTAGTTCAATCAAATTTACTATGCAGGTTTTTGTGGTCTATAGATTCAAAGATGCAAGAACATGGTGGATACCTTAGGTGGCAGATTTTCCATCTTCATTTTTAAATTTATTTCATTATTTGTTGTTTCACTTAGATAATGCATTGAGATGGATTAAATCCCCAATTTATTTTATCAATGATCTTAAGGAGGGATTAAAGATGGTGAAGAACCAGAGTTTGCTATGTTAAGGAAATAAGGAAGGAGACTGGAGCAATGTCCATTGAATTACATCCATTATTGATGTAAAGCAACTGAAGTTGTTGATGGAGGTACTTCTTTATGTTTAAGAACAAAAAAATAGCTAGTCATATTGACTATTAGTCAAATTAAAGTTTAAGCATAATTGTAGGGATGGTGGAGTTAGTACTTGTATAAATTGTCAATTTTTTTATTAGTTTGATTTTTATTATGTGCTTGATTTTTCAATTATAAAGTTTACATCTATAGTTTAATATAATTTTCTTTCTTTAATTCAATGATTTTTAGCATTTAGTTTGCCCACATTTTTTAGTTATTCTTAATTATGAATTTTTTTGCTGTTCAGATTATTTTGAATTGGATGCATTTCTTTTTCCTTTTCTTGTTTGATTCATGATAATGGATGTTTTTTTACTGATTCTTTATGTTTTCATTTATCACATGACAGATTCATTCCACTATGTTGTTAGCAGTTTACCACATCCAATATAAACTTGTAAGTGTAACAATGATCCTAACTATTATTTTACTGAATAAAATCATGGTTGAACAACTAATGTCGTAATATCTAGAATGCTATGTTCTCTCCTTTTCTTGCATAACTAGCAAATATAATTATCTTTAGCATGTGTTTTTGTTTTATATTAAATTGTTATGTAAAAACTGTAAAAAATGCTTTTTTTACTTAAAAATTATTTAACTTTTAAATAAACAGGTAATTCTCCAAGTTCTTAAAGAATGTGTAGGGGCGTGCTCATGTATACACGTACTAGTACAATACATGCGTTTTTAATGTCTTTTTTTTTTGTGCTAAACAGTCTTCGGCTTTTGAAGATTTTCTCTTTATTGCACAAAGGGTTGGCTATTCTCAACAGAAAATTGATGAAGTGAGGATTCGGGTAGGCTGAATTTGTGGGAATGTTTATCTAGTAAATATGATACATCATCAGACTTTTGTTATTTTTCGTGTGGAACAAAATTTTGTTAGGTTACTTATAATTTTAAAAACTATGACATCAACTTAATAGTATTTTGTTGGTTGAACTTTTGCTTATGGGCTAGACTATGTTACAAACAATGATACAAGTTTTTTGTGGTTGTAAATAGTATAGAATATGTTCTCTTTGAATTACATATCTTTAAATTACATATATGAGATATTATGGGATCTTAAATTGTTGAAGTCTCATGTCTAATATTGTTATCAATTTCAAATTTAAATGAATTTTGGTTTCATTGAATGAGATTTCTTTTTTGGAATTAAAAATATGATCAGGTGGCTAGATATTCATCATATGGTGCATATTTTTTTTAAGAATTAAAAATACATCTTGACTTGTAAAAGTGGTCGACTAATAGTCTTAAAAAGGGTCAAGATTTGGTAATTAAACTTGACCCTTAAAATGTGTCATGTAAAATGAACACTTGACCCATAAAATGGGTCAAGAATTGTTTTGTTGACCCTTATAATCAGTCAAAAGAAATATTATTCTTGACCCCTAAACTATTCTTGACGATCGCTTATTTGACCTTTGAAAAAGGGTCAAGTTTGTGATCTTTGACCTTTTTTTATGGTCAAGAATCAATTGTTTTGTTGTAGTGACATTAAAATCGAAATACTTATCATTCGGTTCGGTTTACTCTTGAGAAACTGAGTAAGGACCGAACTAAACTGATAGTCATTAATTTTAAAAAATTAAATAAAAAATTAATAAGGGTTCAAGGCGACGAGAGAGTCAGAGGCGTTTTGCCTCTGTCTTCATATTTCTTTCCTAGCAAAAACACATCTCCCTTCCCTCATTGCTTCACCGCCGCCGCCTCTACCGCTTGCTTCTCCTCCTATTTTATATTCACTTTAGGCCAAAAAGTACCAAGAACTTCCTCTTTTTTTCACTTCAGGTTTTGATTCTTCCTTTTAATTCTTTATAAAAAGCAAAATTGAAGTAAAAACTTGAGAAAAATGAAATTCAAAAAAAGAAAGAAAGGAAATGGAAAAAAAGAGGGGAAAAACAAGCAGCAGACTCAACTCGACCCGGACGAAATAAACCACCAAAGCAAAACCGGTCTAACCCGAAAACTGAATCGAAATCGATGGTTAATCGGTTCGGTTGCTATCGGTTTGTGAAGTCGTCGGTTCGTAAGCAGTTTACTCTTCATTTCTCTACCCTTATTGGTTCGGTTTCGGGTAAAACCGACAAAACTCGAACCAATTACACCCCTATCGCATGCCATTCACAAACAAGAAGGGAACACTTAGTCAAAATGATTGAACCAAGCTGGAAAAATACTTACTATTACTAGTAAGTATGAACTCATATCTATTTTCATGTTTTTATCTGATCAAATATACAAGTATATAATAAAAGTATGAATCTTTCAACAAATATATAAGTTCTACTCATATATTTGGTCCAATAAATTAACACATGTATGAAACAAACTTATACATTTTCCTTTTTTTTGTACCAGTGATTTTTCAACTGTTATGAAAAAAAAATCAAACAACGGAGAGATATAGCCCCGAAACAAACAAATAGAAGCAGAAGATGATGCAAGAAACAAAGATTCAAGGACTAAATTTGAATGGAAACTCCGTAGAGGCCAATCGAATCAATAAGCAAACCAGACCTGCCATAGATGCCGACAATCTTCACCTGATTAGCCGTGGCTTGGGTTGGGATTGAAAATTTGGTTCCATCTTCAACACTAAAAGACCTATAGCTTCTTCTATTGGTTTTAATAGTCAGCGATCGAATCAAATTTGCTGTAAATGATGCCTAATTACACGTGTTACCATAGTAACCATTAATTGAAATTTAGATATTCATCTGGATATTCAAAAGCAACCTGCAAAAATTAACAGAATAAATAACACATAAATAGTTTTTTTTTTTTTGAAATTCCTTTGAATGGAAATTGAATTTAACAATCTAATAGAGTCTAAACCTCATAACGGGAACCACCATTTCCACCGTGCTTGGGGGACAAGATAGTGTTTCCATTTTTATCATCATATTCAATTTGAATTGGATCTATGCATAGTCCATTATAAATTACAAATCGTCTGATCCTCGAAAACAAGTCTTCCCACGAACTCCCACCTTTGCCTCCGTATTCTCCCAACGTAAAGTGCATGGGTTTGCTTCTGGATAATACAGTATAAATATTATTGTAACAAATACTTAAAAAGAATAAAACTTACCACCTCAATGGTAAAATTATTGTTTACTTTTATAGGTATCGTAACTTTAGGAATTAATACTTATTAAACTTAATAAATATATGAGTTCTACTAATATATTTAATCCAGTATGACTATTACACATATGAAAGTATGGAGAATGAGGAGACAAGTTTTAGTCCATATTTAATGCATCACAACATTATTTGAAAATTTGTATAAACCACCCAGTTGGGATAGTATATTTTAATAAAATAGTTATAAATTACACCGTTATGATTCATAAAATTTCTAAAACACACTCCTACATTTTAAAAATATTTTGAAGCATTTTTGTGGTTTGTTTTAAGAGCCTAGTAGACACAGAGCCTAAAACTCAAAGATTAAAAATAATGTATTGTTCCCTAATATGTATTTAGCAGCATATAAATACCACATACAATATAGGGAGATAAAATAAATACTGAAGGTGTAAAGGGAAGCTTACTTTTGGTTTTGGATTAGGTGTCAATAGAGTCCAATTCCAAGAGAGTAAGAGCAAGTCATGATGAATGTGAGTTTGCCTTAAACTAACTGTCGATGGTAACATGGCCCAATTCCATGAACACTTAACTTGCAATGATCACATTTATAAGCCAAATTCTCACAACAAGATTTGCCACAATCATCACAAATATCAGAAGACAAGCCTCAGAGGATGTGAATGACCTTCACACATTCTAGATTTCAAATATGGAAACTCCCCAATGACACAACCAATATGTCCGGCAAAACTGCAAATCTCGCAGCTGTAGAACCACACCTTTCGATCTCTTTCTTCTTCACAAACATCACAGTAATATTCAAAGTCTTGTTTTCTTCTTCATCAACAAAGGTTAGCTTCAATGGGTGCATATCAAATCTATATCTCACTGAAATTGGTAGAATAACACATCTTGAGTCTAAATATAGAAGTTGCAAGTGACACATCGAAACACCGTTTTGTTCCTCAACCCCTTTGCCACAACCGTCCCAGTCTTGTTCTTCATCACTACTACGGTAAAGAGATAGGGCATGCTCATGACTGGAATGGTTCAATGGGATGTTAATGGAAGAACATCGAATGTAAAGGGACATTTCTCACAGTGATAGGCAAAGCCATGGAAATACTCAAGACAAGCATTGCAATGAAATGCGAAATCAGGGATCGAGACCCGAGCGAGGGGATGTTCATGGAGAAAGTGCCTTTTCTTTTTTGGCAATTTAGCACATCCTTTGTGGAGAGAGAAATCACACTCTATGCACCCATAATAGGGAGATGAAAGGCGTTTAATACACCCATCACAAAGACTATCAGGCTCGAGCTCTCCATGAGGGTGGAAGCTCAAGTTGTCCTTATGACTAAAATGCCGAAATAGATCATGGTCCAAATCATCCCCATTGATCGGATTAGTGGGAGAATCAAGAGCATCTATAGGCATCGATTGCGGGTCGATATCGATACGTTGCCTCCTAGCACCATCCAAATGGGCAAAATAGCTACATTGGTAACAACCACATCAAGCTGTGACGACCCGTCACTTTTAAATAATTTAAATTAGAAAACACAGCGGAAGTCTTTATATTTTAAGAAAAATGGCGTGATTATGTTTGAAAATTGGCTAGCCAAAAACCTGTTACATTTTAATTTCATAAATTAAAATCACAAGGAACTTTAAGTTCCTATTAGAAGTTCAAAATGATTTATAAATATAAAAGTAAAAACAAAAGCTCTTAAGAGGCATTTATAAATATACAACTCTAAAATTATATAAAATTCACAAAACCATGTACATGAATTTTTACATAACACTTAGTCCATCTTGAAATCATCATCCCTCGATCATGCAACACCATCTCCTTTCCCTCGACCTCTAGTCAGGGCATAACTTGAAATTTTGTAATATCATGAGCTAACAACTTAAGCCCAGTGAGAATAATAAGGATAAAAAGTAAAAATAGACCTCAAACTCGCATTCCGATTTGTGTCCAATTAATCTGACACAATTCACTCCTAAAGTTCTTCGAGAAATCCTAAGTCCTCGCTTAAAGGATTAACTTCAAATCATAAGGGCACTAACTCACTTCCCTCTAATCTTAGATTTGAATTCTAATCTTAGTTTCCAATTCTACAAACCATCATACTCATTCGCTTTCTAAATTTACTTTAAATCCTAACTATTCTCACCTTTGCAAAAGAAGATTTCGTTCCAAACCTTCGATAACGCGATCAATGAAAGGTTCAAAAACACCTCCAATTAATAATTAACCAAATATCAATCAAACGACATCTAAGTACACAAAACAACAAAAAACCCTTTAATTCTCACATGAGGCTCTCAGCCCCCCCCCCCCTTCACAAAAAGGGTTGTGGTTTTGGTTTTCCAGCTTTTAGGTAATTTAGATGTGTTTCGAGTTGGTTTCAAACAATTTTGATATTCCCGATTTCAATGGGTATCGATAATTAGGGTTTTTGAACGTTATGCCATTTCCCGAATTGAATTTAAATAAACAATAATTCATTAATTTATAATCCATAATCAAACCCAAAAAGGTAAATTTCAAACGAGAAGGGTTTCGACTGAAACTCGGTTTTAGGGTTATGGGAAAGTTTCCAAAAACTCTTAAAACTACTCTCGTATTTACAAACACTGAGTTTCCAGACAATAAATCGAAGAATCAAAATGAAAACTCCATTAAAATACTATTTGGAGCTTAGGGTTTGAAAATAAACTTACCGAGAACTCCGTAAATCACGGGAGAAAGGCACGATCATTGGGTGGAAAAGAATCCTAGACCCGAGGGCTTTCCGATGCAACCAAATCGAGCCGATCCGCCGAGAAACAAAGAAAAACCAAATCTCCCCCCAAGATCCCTTGAAGCCACGGTTTGGAGATGAAAAAAATGAGCTTGGTGGTCAACTTCGGTCAAATGGGCATATTTAAAGATGAATGAATAGTGTTTGGATATTTTTTAAGAAATTAGAAATGACGGTTGCGTCCTTTTATGACTTTTGACTTATAAATCGAAACCCGAAGCTCTTAAATAAATCTAAAGGTGATTAATAATTATTAATTGGCCTATTAATAATTATTAATGTCACCGAAACGAATTTAGAGCATTAAAACGATTAAAAGGAATTTTGGGCGAAATTAACTACTAAAATCGAAATTACAAAATAATAATTACACTAAATACTTAAATTGAATTAAATAAATAAATAAATAACATAAAATAAAATAAAATAAAATAAAATAAATAAAAAAAAATTTCACTTCAAAATAACGGGACGTTACACAAGCATATCTTTTGCTTACTTCTTCATTGCAGATTTTGCAGTAAATCTTATAGGGCAAATCAACTGAATTACGGAAGTATGTGAGAGTAAGGTCGTGAGGTTGATGCCCGTACGTTCTCAGAATCAATGGTAATTGGGAACATTCTTTATGAACCAAAAGATGACAGTTAATACAAAACCACCAAAATCCATTCTCTTTCTTACCACAAGCTTGACAAACAAACTGAAACTTGTTCCTAAATATGGTAAAGCTATGTTTATGATTGAAATTAGACGACAAACAAGAAATATGAAGATTAAAATCGCACTCTAGACAAGAGTAGTAAAAATTTCTGCATTGATTATTGCAACTATCATAGTAAGTATCATCAGTTTGGGGAAAAAGAAGTAAAGGTTAAGGATGTTAAACGTGATTTCGAATCTCGAGAGGTAATTCAACACAATCTTTATGGAAATGAGAATCACAGTGAGAGAAAAAGTAAACAGAACCTGAACCAGTTATACGAAGTTCACAGACAAGGCAGTCGACATCCTGATCTTGTGGTTTTTAAAGGATGAAAACCAATGGATGTGGATGACTAAAATGTCAGAAATCATCGTTGTTGTCTGGTTTTCGACGGCGTAAACCGCTTTGTTTACTGTCAGAGAGAGCACATTTGATGTCAATTTGAAAACCACATTCAAAGCACTTGTAACTGTCACCGGAGGGCATATGAAAACAACATTTACAAGTGATATTGTTTCTTGTAAGATTGATAGTGTGTTGAGGATGAAAATGGGTATGGATCTGAGGAGGAAGATCAATGCATGATTGATGAATATGGAAGTTGCAGATTGAGCAACTAAAAGCAGGGGGATTTAATGTTTTATTGCATCTTGAGTAGCAGATTACTTCTTCGATATTATTTTTTCCCTCTTCAATGAAGATCAATGGGTGTGGGTGAGGCTCCTCCAAAAGATCAAATTTCATCGTTTGTTCATGAAAAAATAATGGTGAGGAAGGAAGAAAAAAAAGATATTGTTGTCCTTTTGCCTTAATTGTTAAGACCCTATTTCTCAGTTCAGTTATGATTAATTCAGTTAGTTTCGATTAATTTCGTTTAAGAGGCAACTTAAGAGAATAATACAATTCCAATTAACACGACTGACTTATAGCCCACGGGTTTCACCGTTGCAACAGTGTGTGCAAGTGAACAGTAGCAAAAAGACAGATTTAGTAAAGAGGAGAGATCGACACTGAAAAGTGATTAACGTGAGAAACCTCCAACTGGTAAAAACTCACAGGTCCTCGTCCAGAAAAAATCCATTAAATCCGTTAGACGTTCAATACAAGAATTTAAAGCAAAGTAAAAGCACAAATGAAAGAAATCCCTTTTTTTCTTTGTCTTGACTGCTCCTTGTAATAACGCTTTATTCGGTGGATTCGATCACAAGCTCCCCTTGTGACGATTTGAAAATACAACAAGCTCCCCTTATTGAAATTAGAATGGCAATCGAACTCCCTTTGATGTATGTTGACGTTATGATGATCTCTTCCCAAGAATCATCAACTTAAGATTTGACATACGAAAAGTATAAAACTCACAAAGAACTCTCTACAAAATAAATATCTCAAGATATAAAATAATAGAGCTTATACAATTAAACTTTTTAATCAATTGCAATGGAAGAGATGAGTTCTCAAGAGCAACAGAAGGCTTCTTTATATAATCCAAAAACAAGTCTGCCTTAGAGAAAGAATAAGCAAATTTCGTCAATAAAAAAGGATATTAATTGTCAATTAAAAATCAACCACTAATCACGTCAAGACAAAGCCCATAATGTTAGGAATATCACAAGTGAATCATTGAAGATATATCATTCACGGTCAAAAAATATTAAATTAAATATGAGTGATATTAACAATAAGTAATATACCATAAATAGACAATTGCCAGTAAGAAATTACCCAACAACTTCATACAAATTGAAACTTGCCAGCTGGCTCAAATCAATCTCAACTATAATTTAAAAACAAATAATATAAAATAATCAAAATCTCAAATAAGTTTTTATCAAATTAAATGGCAAAAATAAAACAAATAAAAAGAAAATATTCAAATGAGAAAACTTCCAACATTAATATCTCTCAGACTTCAGTTCAGGGCAGTTAGGTGAGATATTTTGTCGAAGTTTTCCTTATCCATACGGTATAATTATGTTTAGGACTGTTGATAACAATATTATATAAAATTTCTCCCTAATTAAATAAATCTATAAATTGAAAATAAATATTTTTTATTCACTATATATGAAATAATGTATTTGTTTTATATATTCAACTGTAAATGAGTAAAAATTACATTCCCATCCTATGAAAATTGAATGCTGACTCGAGATTCTTGATCAATCGCTATTGTGCCCATCTTTGTTCGACCTCTTTTTCTTTTTGGCACTAATATCTCTTCTGATAGATTTTCATTAGTTACATGGTTTTCTGTTTGAGGAGTTTCACAATTTGATTCTAGTTGCCTACAGAGGGCCAATATTGTTCGAGTAGATGGTGAGTCAAATACATGAGTTGATTTTGGATCAGGCATGACAATGTTTGAAGCATTATCAATCTCAACATCTTCATCATTATTTATTGATGATCTAGAATTTTTAAAGTGGCCATTACGTACATCTCGAAACGGGGATTCCAAAACAACTTGAATCATTCAAATCAGAGTTCAAATGAAGAAGTTATGACTAAAAGAAGTTGATAGCTTTAGTAGAGAGAGAGGTCAAATTGCATAATTTTAATCCTAACTTATTCGTTTGAACTTTGATTTGAATGATTGAAGACGTTTTAGAATCATCGTTTTGATCTCTACATTATGGTTATGTGACGACCCGTCACTTTTAAATAATTTAAATTAGAAATACACAGCGGAAGTCTTTATATTTTAAGAAAAATGGCGTGATTATGTTTGAAAATTGGCTAGCCAAAACCTGTTTACATCTTAATTTCAAAATCTAAAATACACAAGGAACATTAAGTTCCTATCCAGGAGTTCAAAATGATTTATAATCATAAAAGTAAAGACAAAAGCTCTTAAGAACTATATACAATTTTACAAATCTCAAAATTATATAAAATTCACAAAACCATGTACATGGACTTTTACATAACACCTAGTCCATCTCGAAATCATCATCCCTCGATCATGCAGCACCATCTCCTTTCCCACGACCTCTAGTCAGGGCATTACCTGAAATTTTTGTAATATCATGAGCTAACAACTTAAGCCCAGTGAGAATAATAAGAATAAAAAGTAAGGTTAGACCTCAAACCGTATTCCGATTTGTGTCCAATTTACCTGACACAATCAATCCTAAAGTTCTCCAAACTCTAGGTAATTCCATTCTATGATCTCCAAAGGATGATATTACTTAGCACACGTAGTCTAATTCTCATCCATTAACTTGTTATAATATAAATAAGAAAAGTAAATAAACTTGCATGAATATAACATCTCGATTCTTTATCCATGATATATATTTCCATCGATCACATGCATGAAGGTAATGAGGACATCCCGTAGGATTCGCATTCGCCCTTTATGCGTGAATGAAGATAATGAGTACATCCCGTAGGATACCCATTCAACCTTATGAATGAAGAAGTAATGAGTACATCCCGTAGGATACCCATTCAACCTATTTTCTTTCTCACTTTCTTTTCTTTTTCTCTGAAGGCGATGCGGACTTTCCCCGTAGGCTCCCTTTCTTTTCTTTTTCACTTTTTTTCAATGATGCGAGATGTTATGGTGCAAGATGTTTTGCATATGCTTGCACAAAATAAATAAAGTAAAGTGAGAATATTAAAGTAGCTGAAACAAGCATAAAGTAAAAGAGTTAAGAATCCAGGAAGAACGATATGTAAATCGAACTCCACTACATTAATAAAAGTAAATCATATCTTAAACGATTAATCTATCCCTTCAAGGATTCTAAACTTCCAAAATAATCTGAGGTTCTATTAATCGTTCTATATAAAAGTTTGGATCTTTTAACTTCCAACGATCCATCCTAAGCTTCAAAACGAATCTAACTTAGAAAATCCTAAGATTTAATGTTTTCCTCGAGAACTCCTAAGTTCTCACTTAAAGGATTAACTCCTAATCCTATGGGCACTAACTCACTTCCCTCTAATCTTAGATTCGAATCTTAGTCTTAGTTTCAAATTCTACAAATCATTATACTTATTTGCTTTCTAAAATTACTTTAAATCCTAACTATTCTCACCTTCGTAAAAGATGATTTCGCTCCCAACCTTCGATAGAGCGATCAAGCAAAGTTCAAACCACCTACAATTAGAATTACATCTAACAATCAATAAATTACGAAAAAAAAACGATCAAACAACATCTAAGCGTACAAAACAACGAAAAACCCAACAACCCCAACAATGAGGCTCTCGACCCTCCCTCCATAAAAGGGTTTTGGTTTTGGTTTTCCGGCTTTTAGGCACTTTAGAGGTGTTTCGAGTTGGTTTTAAGTAGTTTCAAAAATCCTGATATCAATGGGTATCGATTATTCGGGTTTTTGAACAATAAACGATTCCCCGAATTTAATTTCAATAAATATCATATCAATAAAAGTAAACCCCAAAACAACCCCCAAGATGTAAAATTCAAACAGGAAAGGCTTTGACTAAAACTCGGTTTTAGGGTTTAGGGAAAGTTGTCAAAATCACTAAAAACAACTCCCGTAATAAAAGTCATCGAGTTTAAAGCCAAGAAATCAAAGATTCAAAATGAAAACTCCATTAAAACACTATTTGGAGCTTAGGGTTTGAAGTTTCACTTACCGAGAACTCAGTGGATCACGAGAGAAAGGCACGATCGTTAGGTGGAAAGGATTCCTAGGCTCGAGGGCTTTCTGATGCAATCGAAATCGGGCCGATCCATCGAGAAACGAAGAAAAACCAAATCTCCCCTAATCCCCCATTGATGCCCACGGCTTGGAGAAGAAGGAGGAAGAAAAAATGAAGACTTGGTCAACTTTGTGATTTTTAAAGATGAGTGAATAGTGTTTGATATTTTTTTAGAAATCGGAAATGACGGTTGCGTCCTTTTATGACTTTTGACTTCTAAATCGAAACCCAATGCTCTTAAATTAATCTAAAGGTGATTAATAATTATTAATTGGACTATTAATAATTATTAATGTCACCGAAGCAAATTTAAAGTATTAAAACGATTAAAAAGAATTTCGGGCGAAATTAACTACTAAATTCTAAATAAATAATAATAATAATTAAACTAAATACTTAAATTGAAATAAATAAATAAATAAATAAATAAATAACATTAAATAAAATAAAATAAAATAAATAAAATAATAAAAAAAAATCACTTCAAAATAACGGGATGTTAGAGGTTATTTCAAAACTTCGAAATCATCAATAAATAAAAGGGTTGTCATCATCAAAATATTAAGTATGATTGAAGTCATAAACCTTTTATTTATTGATGATTTATAATTTTTAAAGTGACCGTTACATAGATTGATAGCATTAGTAGAGAGAGGTCAAATTGTATAATATTATAAGTATAAAGGTATAAATATTCATTTTTTTTTAACTATAATAAGTGTGTTTGTATTTGACCAAAACTACATGGATGTTACTTACATTTTGCGGTAGGTATTTTGATTGCCCTATTCAGTGGGAATTTTGTTCAATACCTTGTGCCAAAATTGATGTTAGAAATATCGAAAGAGGGTCTTGAAGATAAATCATCAATCATGCACACGATTTTAAGAATATGGATTTGCCCTTTCAGACTTTCTCACATGTTTCATGTTTTAAAAAATAGGAACAATTACTAAAATAACATATTTTTACACACTAATTACTTAAATGTCAAAACTTTTTAAAAATACTCAAATAGCATAATTATAGTTCAATAAATTAGTTCAATAAATTTATTGAACTAAAAAAGTAGAAAAAACTAATAAATTCATTGAAAATAATGAAAAATAAATCAAATAGTTCATGTACTAAATAAAAAGAAAAAAAAAACAAACAAATTTATTAAAAATACCCATGAAAAATAGTTCAATAAATTTATTGAACTATAATTATGTTATTTGAATAATTTTTAAAAAGTTGTTATATTTTAGTAATTAGTATGGAGATTTATATTATTTGAGATAAATTCTGTAAAAGCTATGATAGAAAGTCTTATTAAAAATATGTGATAGTAATGTAAAAAAAGGACACATGACAAATTATGAGGAGCGGCCATCTTCAATAATCTTTCCCCGATTTGATTTTCTTATTAAACTTGAGGTCAAACAATGGGTCAAAAAAAATTACATGTTGCCCCTGATTCTTTTGGATACTTTAGAATCTTACCTAGATTTGAGACATCATGTGTTTCTTTGATAAGATTAGTTTACAGGAATGATACGATGTAATAAAGAAGATTCTAATATTGTCACAAAAAAAAAGGAAAATTTCATTGGGTAGCAGAATTTTTAGCAATATTTATAAATATAGCAGTTTTAAAAAGTATTTGCAAATATAACAGATTTTTAAAAACCCTCATTCATGTTATCAGAGATATCAGTGATAACTTATAAAATAATCAGTGGTAATAAGTGATTACTGCACAAAATATCAGGATATCAATAATCAGTGATTACTAATCACTGATTACTAGTGGCAATTTTGTAATTTTTTAGATGTGAATTAAATTTTTCTGCTATTTTTGCAAATATGTTTTTTTCCTGCTATTTTTACAAATATTGAACCTATTTTTGCTATTTTCGCAAGAGCCCCTGGGAAATTTCATTGGGTAGCAGAATTTTTAGCAATATTTATACATATAGCATTTTTAAAAAGTATTTGCAAATATAGAAGAATTTTAAAAACCCCCCATTCATGTGATCAGAGATATCAGTGATAACTTATAAAATAATCAGTGATTACTATCAGGTAATGAGTGACTCCTGCACAAAATATCAGGATATCAGTAAATCAGTGATTACTTGTGAAGATATCACAGATTACTAGTGGCAATTTTATAATATTTTAGGTGCGAATTTAATTTTTCTGTTATTTTTACAAATATGTTTTTTTATTGCTATTTTTACAAATATTGGACTTATTTTTGCTATTTTCGCAAGAGCCCCTTTTTTTATATATAAAATAATACTATTTAGCTTTTAACAAAAAAAAAAACTATTTAGCCTCCAAAAAATAAATAACACTATTTGGTCTAGGCATAAATTTAGAAAGGAGAAAGAAACATTTTGAAAATCTACCTTAAATAAAAGAAGAGTAAATCAAGCAAGTATTAAAGAAAAAAGAATAGATCGATTTGAAATATTAAGAGAGCACATTGAGATTCCTTTCTGTTAAGTACTTTGAGTAATTTGTTAATGTATGATTAGTTAGTTGAGCTGAGTATCTCTTGTAATAAAATGCTATAAATAGCCTATTGTATTAATGATTGAACTTAATGAAGAATTACATTTGAGAGCTCAACTTTTCATTTCTGTTATGTTAAGTAGTTTGATTAATTTGTTAATGTATTGTTAGTTAGTTGAGCTGAGTATCTATTGTAATAAAAGGCTATAAATAGCCTATTGTATTAATGATTGAACTTAATGAAAAAATACATTTGAGAGATCGACTTTTCATTTCTGCTATGAAAAAATATAAACAAAAAGTAAAGAACATAACTCAAAATTAACACATATGATAGCTTTTCTTAAAAAAACATTGATCCCATTTTATGAAAACAATTTTTTTTAATGTATAGTATAGTGTATAGTGTATAACGTATAAAATATTTATGTATTGTACAAGAAAAAAATATACAATATATACAGCTAAAACAAAAAAGAGACTAAGGTAACGGAAAAAATATGTACAATATATATTACATATAATATGTGTCACTACGTAATAGCGACGCGGAAAAATAAAGGAGGAGTCGCCACTAATCATTGGTTTTCTAAATTAGGTGTGATTAGTCACCTATTCATTAACTAAGGATGGTCTACTAACTTTTGATAATGAGTTCGGGAGTTTATTCACACATAGGGAAGGTATTAGCACCCTATTATGTTCGTTTTAAAATGATTTTTGTTTTTTTATTTTATTTGGTGTATTATTGAAGAAAGCCTTTATCTATAAAACAAAAATATTTTTTTGGTTTTTTTTAAATGTCCCATGTTTTATTAATCAATACTTTAGTAATAAGGCATGATTAAATAAGTATGAGTGGCGTAAAGCCATTAGAAAAATATTGTCGGGAATTTTAACTCAGTATTCCGAGAAAAAATTTCTTGCCTCAAGAATGTTTAGGAGCATGGTATTCCAACGCCCCACATTCCGTCGTCGGAGTTTTCGAAAATGATTTATTTGTTGTTCAAGTTTTTAATAAGATATTATAAATTTTTATCTTTGTTATTAAAATAATTTTTTAGCTCAAAATTGGTTTAGGGTATGTTTCACTTTTGGCCCCTAGGTTTTAAATGGAAAAATTTTATTTGACAAATCTTTTATTTATGGTATAAGTGGACAATTAATGTCACAACATGATTGTGACATGGAGCGGCCGACATCCTAAATATTAGGTCTCTTAGATGAAAATGAAGTGGAAGTCACCATCAACCATATTTGGGTGTGATTGATCACCAATTTAAATAAAAATAATAATGGTCTACGAAATCAAGTTAGGTTCGGGAGTCGTTTGTGCGTAGAGAAGGTGTTAGCACCCTACAACACCCATTTTAAAATGGTTGCCATATTTTTATCTTATTTTTAAAATGATGGTCCTTAAATTAAATAATTTTAAAAAATAATTTTATTTGATAAAAAAATGTCTCATTTAATCATTTCTCAACTTCAAGAATTAAGCAAGCAATAAGGATTAAAATGAGCGGGTTTACGATCGATAATTGAACAATATTGGAATTTAAAAAAATTCCACCTTAAGAAATTGAGAATTTTACTTCTCAAAATCCATCATAAGAATTGTATTTTTATTTTAAAACATTTTATTTTTATTTAAAATACTTCCCTTTTATTTTTTGAAATAACATTTAAATTGATTTAAAATAACCCCTTTTTTAATTTTATTTTTGAAATAATACATGTAATATTGTTTTTTTTAAAGTTTTTCTATTCTATATTTTTTAGGGTTTTTACTCTTATATGAGAATCCCGATAAGTACATTACCCAGCCTTAACAAATGCGATGATTTTCACACACTTATCGAGATTCTAACAAATACAATACTTTAACTTTAATTAATTCCATTTTTGATAATTATAAACACAATTTCATTTTTAATAGATAATAAATATTTAAATATAATACTTTAAGATAGATGTTTAATCTATCCTCATTCCGAATGAAAGTAAAAAAAAGAATAAAAAATATTTCATATAAAACAGAAATTAAAATTATAAGGAAGAACAAATTCTTTTATACGCATATAATAAACTTAGGAATGAGAAGTTCATAACAACTTGCAGATATAACTTTATCTTATTATAAAATGAACAAATAAATGAAAATGTAATATGAAGCAACCATTAAAATTATAAAATATAAAACAAAAGAATAGAAAATAAACTTTCATATGGCAGGACAAAACGAAGGGAAAAAAAAGGCAACAACAAACACAAACAAAATGTCCAATCTCAACATGTTTAAATTAAAATTTAGAATTGGAGTAAAGCATTATAATTAAAACAAAAAAATAGAAAATAAACTTTCATATGTCAGGACAAAACGAAGGGAAAAAAGGGCAACAACAAACACAAACAAAAAGTTCAATCTCAACATGTTTAAATTAAAATTTAGAACTGGAGTAAAGCATTATAATTTTTAGTTTGTGGATATGTTTTACTGAGATAAAAAAAAATCATAATTTAACTTTCTGACATTATATCACTTACCGAGAGAAAATGGACGAAAGAGGAGGATTGGTCATGGCTTTGCCTTTGGATGGAAATAAAATATGTGGGTTTAGTGTTAGTATGGAACAGAGAAAAAGGGTTTGAGGAGAATAAAAGTATCGTCTCTCCAATCAGGTTTCCTTAGCCAAAAAATTATGAGTCGTGAGGTGCTGAGATGTTGACGATGGTGAGGAGGTTGGGAGGCGATGAGGTGAGATCCGGTGGTGATGGTTATGAGGTGAGATGATCCTTTTAGGTCTAAGATATGTGAATATTTAAAGACTAATAGAATAGCAAAATAAGGAAATAGACATCTCATGAATTAGAAAGTATACAAACAATCTCGTAACAGTGAATCGATTTAAACACTAAACTTTAAAAAATCATAACTCTTTAACCACAAATCCAAATCAGTTGATTCTTTTTCGTATGGGTTCATATTTAAGTCTATTTTTTTTTTAAAATTTAAAAAAAAATATAAATCATTATATAAAAATCAAAAAATCAATTCAATCAAAGCAGCAACATATGAATTACTACATTTTTAATGGAAATGGACTTACCTAGGTTCGATAGAATCATACAAACGAGTGAATCAAGAAGATGACGAGGAGAGTAAAAATGATGAAGGGAGGGAGGCTCTTGTGAATGTTTTTGTGTTTTTAGAAAGCAAGAGGAGAAAAGTTATGGCCGTGAAAAGGAGAGATGTAGAGAAAACTTCAAGGTTTTTATTTTTGTGAATATTGTGTGTGTTCAGGGTTGTAGAAGGGCTCAATTTATAGCCAAATGAAAAATTAAAATTATGAAAATAATAAATGAGAATAAAATAAAATAAAATCAATTTTTAATTCACCCGAAAATCATGCAGAAATTTGATTTTATTTTATTTGACAAATCACAAAAATAATTTTCCTACTCATCTTTTCCATATTTAAATTGATTGTCATTTAAAAATTATTTTCTAAATCTTTTTTTTTTTTAAAAAAATTTCAATTCAAATCAATTTTAACCAAATTTGACACAATGTTATTTATTATTATTATTTTTTTATATTTTTATTCTCACTAATAAAACACTAGAACAAAAAAAAATGCAATTATATTTATCCTAAAAATCTATTTACTAATTTTAAAATAAACATAAAAAAAATCTTTTTTTTAACACTTAGAAATAAATTTAAATAACACCGGACAAAAATAGGTGTCTACAATATGTATTATACGTAATATAACATATTTTAGTTAAAATATGTACAAGTAGAAGGTGAAAGAGAGGAAATAATGGAAGCTAATGAAATGAAAAAAAAAATACATATGGTATATATATATATATATATATATATATATATATATATATCACCATCATCAATGGGCCGAGCCGAGCCGGCTCGGCCCAAACATTAGAAGGCTCAAGCTCGGCTCGGGCTCGAGCCCAACGAGCTTTTGCTTTTGATCGAGCCGAGCCGGCTCGGCCCAATCTAAAATGTTAAGGCTCGTGGCTCGGCTCATGGGCTAGGCTCATCGAGCCGAGCTTGGGCCTGGCTCATTGGAGCGAGCCAAGCTCAGCCTATCATATAAGTTCATTTTTGTATTATATTTTCTCAACAACCAATTGTGTATAACTTTCGAATCACTTTTTAAAAAAAAAAAATCAAGTGTTAACAAAATTAACATATTAAACTTATTATTTTAAATAACAATTTAATCCGTTAAATAATTTAACTATTTTATTTTATCTTATTTAGTAATTAAACAAAAGTATCAACTTTAAAAAATATATATTTTTATTAATTATTTCATACATGAATATTAGAGAATAAACTGTATCACTACAATATAAGTACATCCCAACTAGGTTGACACTCACTTATTTGTCAATCATATGTATTTTTCTCAACTTAAAAAAATTACATGAAATGAATAAATTATTTTTCGGGAGAATCACATTCTTTAGCCAACGTTGATGAAATGAATGTCTCAAACTCTTCAGTTGACTTTTCAATTATTTCTTCTCCATGCATCCTTTTTTTTTTGCTAGCTCCCAATTTTTTTTTTAAAACTCTATTGTTAAGTTATAATAGAATTTTTTATCTTAAATTTAAAAATGGTAATAATATAAAATTTTATTTAAATAATAAATAAATATTACGAGCTTTATTTGGGCCGAGCTTGAGCCGGCTCGTTGGATCAGCCCTATGGAGGCTCATATCCAATCCAAACAATTAACGAGTCGAGCCGAGCCGGCCCGTCAAACGTTGACTTTCGATCCGAGCCCGAGCCGAGTCAGGGCCGGCCTTTAGGCCGCGAGCCATATGATGATGGTGATATATATATATATATATATATATATATATATATATATATATATATATATTTATTTATTATATATATTGTACGTAATATAACATAATTTATGTACATAATGTGTACTAGTGGAATGTGAAAGAGAGTAAAGAATGAAGGCTAATGTAATGAAAATATATATAGTATATATTTTATGTATAATATGTATTGAAAATTATTTATTTATTGTATGATGCTGGACATGAAAAATTATTGTAGAAAATGAAATAAAACATGTACAATCTAGTTATGTTCAAAATTATGATGAATATGAAAAATGAAAGAAAATTTTCAAAAGAAATATGTTTCATCCTTGCCGAAAACGGAAAAGAAAAAAACAAAATCGAGAGAAAACCTCCATACCATACGAGAAAAAAAAAGAAGGATGAGAGAATAGGGCGAAAAACTCCATTGAAGATCTTCAAACCTCCATATCATACAAGCAAGAGAAAGATGGGAGATTAGGGCGAAAAACTTCATTGAAGACATTTTAAGGCGATTTCAAAGGGAAACACAAATCAAAACCAGAGATTATGAGTAAGAAAATTATTTTTCATCTTGATGATGATGTTCGTGTGATTTCGGAGGGGAAAAAAAGATGATGGTGATGGGATGTGATTTCAAAAATGGCAAGATAATAGAGAGGGGAAGAGAAAGAGAAACCTATCATTTTGATATCCATGTTTTTAGAAGTAAAAAAGGGATATGAAATCAAATTTAGAATCTTTAATCTTTTTTAATAAATAACATAAATAGAAACAATTAATACAAAATAAGGGTAGATCTAGAAAAAAATATTGCATATTTTCAAATGTTTAACAATTTTGAGTAGGCCATAGAGTGAGTACCTCAAAAATAGGCCATATACTAAATTATCCCAAAAAAAATACTAATTTAATATAAATTAAATTAATGAATAAAATATTTAATATATCAATTAAATTATAAATCAAATTAGAGATAAAAGGTAAGGAAATCAAATCAGCATAAAATAAAATTTATGAGAATTTAAGAAAATTCATTAAAAAAAACTATGATGATAATAATAATAAAAAAAAAGTATTAAATGTATTGACTTTGATCATATCACATGCCACTTAGTACTTACAACAAGAGTTAGCAGGGGACACCTGGTCAGAAGGATTGAATTGAACTAGAGGTTTGGGTTTCTCTCTCTTCTCTAGAAGTAAAATTTACTAAACAATAAGCTATAATTTTTTTTAATGGAATATACTTATAAATACAAACTTATATCTATTTTCATATTTGTATTATTTTTATTAAATCGAATATACAAGTATGTAATAAATGTATGAATCTGATCGATAAATATATAAGTCTACTTATATGTTTGGGTTAATAAACTTGGATGCGTATGAAAGTAAATATTAACTTGTATGTTCCTTATTTGATACTAGTAATTATTTCAAATGTTATAAAAAAAACAAGCAACACATAGATTTAGCTCCGAAACAAACAAATAGAAGAACAAGATGATGCAAGAAGTAAAGAGCACGGGACTATTTTTGAATGGAAACTCCGAGGAGGCCAATCAAATCAAGAAATAAACCAGACCTGCCATAGATGCCGACAATCTTCACCCGATTAGCCGTGGCCACGGCTGGGATTGAAAATTCGGTTCCATCTTCAACACCAAAAGGCCCATAGCTTCTTCTATTGGTTTTAATAGTAAGCGATCGAATCAGAGTTGCTGTAAATGATGCCCAATTACGTGTATCACTGTAGTAACCATTAATCGAAATAAGATATTCATCTGGGTATTCAAAAGCAACCTGCAAAAATTAATAGAGGAAAATAACACAATTAGTTTTTTTTTTAATTCCTTTGAATGGGAATGTAATTTAACAATCTAATGGAGTCTAAACCTCATAACGGGAACCACCATTTCCACCGTGCTTGGGGGACAAGATAGTGTTTCCATTTTTATCATCATATTCAATCTGAATAGAATCTATGCATAGTCCATGATAAATTATAAATCGTCTGATCCTTGAAAACAAGTCTTCCCACGGACTCCCACCTTTGCCTCCGTATTCTCCCAACGTTAAGTGTATGGGTTCATACACTTTACGTTCGCTTCTGGGTAATACAATACAAATATTATAGTAACAAGGAATGTAATTGCATCATAAAATTACATTAAATTGTATTGTCTTGTCTAGAGTTTGTGGGGGGTAAAAATCAATTAATATTATCAAACCAAGTTTAATCTTTTGTTAGCATCTTTTTATTTGTTTTTTAAAAGATTAAGAAAAATTAATTCATAAAACTATATAAACACCTATCTAATCTAATAGCCACTCTCATCAAACCTTATACCAAAGTCTTAAATTGTACTTCCCTTTTCCCAAATCGTTCAACTATAGCCACCATATATACAAATAATCTGTATTTTCAATGTACACATGAAATCATTAACAACTTATAAAAAGGTAAAGGGTAAAATATCATTTTGATTTTTTAACTTTCACTTCGATTTCACTTTTGTCCCTAAACTTTTAAAAGTTACATTTTTGGTCCCTGAATTTTACGATTTATTCTGTTTTAGTCCTTTCGTCTGTATTTTTCTGTCTAATACACTAATGGAGGGCTTATCTGACATGTAAGGGATGATATGACATTATAAAAATATGCAGTGAGGTTAAATGCTATGGAAAAATGAATATACGATGAGGTTAATATCATCTCTTTCTCCTTAATTGCATTCTTAAACTTCATTGTATATTCGTTTTTTCACGTCTTTTAACCTCATTATATATTTATATAATGTCACATCATCAATTACTTGCCACATAAGCCCTCTGGTAGACGAAAAAACATAGATAGAATAACTAAAACGAAAAAATTCGTAAAGTTCAGGGACGAAAAATATCACTTTTGAAAGTTTAGGGACGAAAAATGAAACATGAGTAAAAGTTCGGGACTAAAATGATATTTTATCGAAAGGTAAATTTACAATTACTAATATAGTTTAGAGTTAAAATTGATAGGGTTAAAAAAAAGTTAAAAATTATAAAATTTTAATTTAAAGGTTCAAATTGAAAATATAAAATAATAATAATAATAATGATAATAATAAAAATAAATTAGTAAAATTTGAAGGTTCGACCCTTCCCTCAATTTATTGTAATGTCGTAGAAAAAATTAGTCACTTTTGATTCTGCTGGACATTGAGCCAATATATTAAAAAAAAGAGTAAAATATCATTTTAGTCCCTGAACTTTCACTCAAGTTTTGTTTTCGTCCCTGAACTTTTCAAATCGTTTTGTTTTTGTCCTTACATTAATTTTTCTGTCAGTTGACCTTCAACGATTGATGACGTGGTAATTTTGATGATATGGCTTGCTGACGTGGTTTCTTTTAATATTATTTTTATTTTAATGTTTAGGTGTCAATATTTTAATTTTCATCTTCCAATATTTCCTCTCTCCCCTGTCTCCACTTTCTCTCTATCCAAACCAGCCATTCTCACAGTCATTTAGAGTTCACGCATCAGAGATCCCGCCGCTTCAACCCATCGTAGAAGTAGCATCGCAACATTAGTCGCCGTCTTCTTCATTGCACCACGGTCATTTAGATCGAGGTTAGGTCCCTTTTAAATGGCAAAGCTACAGTTTCTCGTCCATTCACCGGAAACTATAATGGAAGATGAATCCACCTATGAACCTGGATCTAATCCTTCCTCTTATCAAAAAAATCTTTTTATTCATTCATCGTTTCATTTTCTCCAATCAAAAAGAGAATAAGGTGATTTTGTTAACAGAGCAATAAAAATAGCCAATACCCATGAGAGAGAAAACTCAAACTCATCTCCCAAGTCCTGAGTTTAAACAATGGCATTTCTTCCTTCACTTTTGAATTCGCTCCTAAAACACAATGACTCAATATTCTCATAATCGAATTCATACAATTTCCACATCGTAACCTGACCAAATCTCACAAAATTCGTAAAAATCGATTTTGGAAGATTCAGGTATTTGATCGATCTTCGCGTAGTATAATTCCAAAGCAACGCTTATTATTCTTGATCTCTTCGTCGATCTCACTATCCCGTAAGGCTCCTATGAAGCTGAAATCACGGCTAGGTTTAGCGCCATCGAGTTATATTTCACCGTTGATTTTGATTTAGGGTAGAGGCTAGGGTGTGATAAGTCGGTGATGTTGGAGGAGAGAGTATAGATGAGAAGATATTTTAGAATCATGGAGAAGATCTAAAGCAGGATTGGGAGAAGTATAAAGGGAAATAGGAATCTGAGGGAGAATTTAGAGATTGGATGAATGAGTGAAAATTCGATGGTGGAGCTTCAGAGCTCTCGTCAGCGGTGGTGATGGCGGTTTCATAATCAGTGGAGTCGGATATAATGGAGAAGAGATAAAAAGGGGAGAGGAGAGAGATTAAATAATTATTTAAATCATGATAAATTAAAATAATATTAAAAGAAGTCATGTCAACAAGGCACATCATTAAAATTGTCACGTCATCAATCACTGGCGATCAACTAACAGAAAAGTTAACTGAAGGACGAAAATGAAACAATTTAGAAAGTTTAGGGATGAAAAAGAAACTTGAGTGAAAGTTTAGGAACCAAAATGGTATTTTACCCAAAAAAAATTGGGTTTTTAGGATTTTTGACCTTTAAAATAGACAATTAGGCGGCGTTTGGTTTGCGGGAATTGGCCCTGGGAATGGGTTTTTAATACTCATTTCATTGTTTGGTTCAACCTCTAATTAGCATTGGTATTGGTATTCAATTCTCATCCAAATCACCCATATATTTAACATTGACATTGACATCATATTCCCAGGCATCATATTCCTTCCTATAAAGACAATAATCATATTCCCATAAATCCAAATTCCAACACACTCCAAACACAGATATTTGAATCTCATTCCAGCACACTCCAAACACAGGCATCAAATTCCCATCCATTTTATTCTTATACTACTTATTCCCATACATCTAATTTCCAGGCATTCAATTCTGATTCCCGTTTACCAAACGCCCCTTTAAGGGTTTTTGACCTCCATTCTCATTTTAACCTTTATTGACCTTGTGATGATTTCATTTAAAGTACTTTTTTACCCTTAAACTTTAATATTTGAATATCATCAACCTACCCATCATATCTCATTCGTACTTTCCATCTTTCCAAAAACCTCAACACTCTACATTCTTCTATAAGATGTTTTTTATATAGCTTCAGGTGAACACCCAAGCTTTTGATTCTTGCTATAAGGTAATACAAGTTATCCTTTAATTTCAAATATTCTATCATTTACAAATCTGACATATTTACGTATTTTGGAAAGAAAAAAAACTCAAGTGGCCTCGAGATTGGACTGAGATTTACATTTTGCTCCGAGATCGATATGACTCTACCCTGAGATTGGCCCGAGATTTTATTTTTGACTAAAATATATATATAGAAAAGAAAAAAAAACCTTTCCTTTTGTTTAACTAAAAACAAATACAAAAAAAATAAAAGAAAAGAGAGAAAAAAAGGGCGCGACATCGTTGGTTTTTTTTTTCTTTCTTCCTTTCTTTTATATTATTGTATTTATTTATAGTTAAACAAAATGAAGGGTTTTTTTTTCTTTTTTTAGTAAAAACTCAAATCTCGGGTCAATTTAAGCCCAATCTCGGGGAAGAACGCCAATCTCGGGGCAACCTGGTATTTTTTTTCCAAAATAAATTAATATGTCGGTTTTGTAAATGATAAAACATTTGAAACTAGAGAATAACTTGTATTACCTTCTAACAAGAATCAATCAAAAGCTTTGAGATCATTTGAGGCTATGTGAAAAATGGTGTTGAGATAGAGAGTGGAGAGCGTGTTAAAAACAAAATGACAGCATCACAAGGTCAAATCTATTTTGGAAGTCAAAACTGAAGGTTCGAGTAAAGGTGGCCTACTTTTGAATCGGCTGGACGTGGAGCCCAATTGCCTCAAGATACCAATCGCATCTTCCATGGAAGCCGACGATTTTGCCCCAAATTGTGGGGAATGAAAATTGAGTTCCATCTTCAGGACCATATGGTCCGTAACTTCTTCCATTGCTTTCCAGACTCAGCGATCGAATAACCGTCGCTGTTTTCATCCCATAATGAATCTCACCGTAATATCCATGAATTGAAATAAGAAATTCCTCCGGATAATCTAAAACAACCTGCAATTCTATCTTCATTATTCAATTTTAAAGATGTCAATAATTGAATCAATGAATTTAGGTCTTAGGGTTTGTTCTTTCTATCTAACCTCAGATCTGTCACCTTCATTTCCTCCATGCTTCTCTAACCATACTGAATCTCCATCCTTATCATATTCAGTCTGAATTGAACAGATCCATTCTCTATGATGAATAACAACCCGTCTAATCGTTGAATAAATTCCGTCATCCCAACGATTCCCTCCTTGGCTTCCAAGATCACCAAACGAAACCGTTATCTTCTTGGAACCGTCTTCTTCTTCTTCTTTTTCCTGCAGCAAGAGAACGTGGATATATTGTTAGCAGAATTCGCGAAGAGAATTCTCATCTGGTAAAGAAATAGTTAGCATTTACCATTTTTTTTATTTTTTGTTAAGTTAGTTATTTAAGATTTTGCAGAAAGGGAGAAAGAAGAAATTTTAGTGATAGGAAAGGAATGGTTATTTTCTCTCAATTGATTGAAACTAAGTTGAAGACAGTGGTATGGTGAACCTCCGAAGAAAAGTATTCTCATGTAGAAAATATCCACCACATTTAATTTAGTTAGACCCACTTTAATGGTAAATACTACTTTCTTTTACTGAATATTATCCAACGAGTTTCTCGTCGAAAAGTATCTAGGGTTGTATAATTCTCTTGTAAGATTAGTGCGTGTATGAACAAATTGGCCCGGACACTCAGATATTTAAAAGAAAAATTCCAAAACTTTGACGTAGGAATTATAACTCCATGTTCTGTTTTATTTATGATTATTAATTCAGCAAACCCACTTCTAGTTCATGCGAATACCAGAAGTGAACATTGAACTTATTTTGCCATTTTGAAGCTTATTTTTTTTCTTGTGTTATCTGCTCAGGGTAAGACTATCTTCTTACCTACCGACGTTTGTCTCTCAATTTTGAAACTCAAAGGGGTTTGACAACTCCTGTCTAACAAACTCATTCATTTTCACTATTTCAACACATTTTTACACTAACTTAAAATTTAACAAACTCACTGTTTTACGTAATTCAAATATAGTGTTAACATTAAACAAACCCCAGTTTAACAGCCCAAACCGACGAACCAAACGCAGTCTAGACTAACTTAGAAATTTGTTGTGTTTTTAACCTAAATGAAAGGAAAAAGATTATATATAGATAGATAGATGAATAGATATCTATGTATTTAAATCCATTTTGCTTGGAAATCAAAATCCACAAAACCCAACTCCCAGGTCTGCTGCAGCAGAGAGCAAAGAAGGGAAGAAATGAAGCAGTTATTGGTCCCTGAGTTTTGAGTTTGTTTACCATTTGGTCCCTAAGTTTTAAAACTCGACAAATATACCCTGAGTTTTCATTTCGTTTACCATTTGGTCCCAACCGTCAAACCTCAAATAAATTTTTAAAAGAATTCTTATGTGGCATTAAATATTCATTATATATTATTATTATTATTGACGAGTCATATTTTAAATGAGGTGGCATCTCAAGAGTTTAATATTAATATTTCTTTTAATGTATTTTAAAATATATATCTTTCTCCTCTCTCTCCTACTATCTTCATCTTCTACCCCTCACTTCACCAACTAAGCATCACCATGGCCGGAAAACTCGAACCACCACCGCCAGTAAAATAAAACCGAACCCAGATCAAAATCTACACATAAAACAACGTAGATCTAAACAAAAATTGAACCTATTTCACAGATCTTAAACGAGCCCAAATTCACCATTTTTCTCAGTTCTACTGTTAGCGATTTTGAAGGAAACTTAAACTTTTTCTGGGTAGAGCTTTTTTGTATAAAAGTTTCTGGAAACTCGATCCTTCGATTGTCTACCTCCGTGCTAACAAGATTTCCATTGCCAATTGGTTCAACTATTTATGGAGTATCATCACTGATGTCGATGGTTGTATGAAATTGATCAGGGAAATTGCTTCCAGTTAAAAAAATCAAAGATTTGGGCAAAATGAAAAGATTTTATTTTATTATTTACATGATTTTGATTTGGTTTTATTATTAAGAAGATTTTATGCTATAAAACTGTCAAAGATTTGGGACAAAAAAAACATCTGGATTCTTCTCCTCTTAAGTCAGGAGCCAATCAAATGAAAAAACCCATAAATCTTTCATATACTCAGTTGTTTGAAGATTTAAAAAAGAAACAAAAACTACAATAATTTGAGAAAAATCCAGTTTTCCTGTATTCTTCTTCTTAAAAATGATTATAAACAAAAATCTAAAAAGTTAAGCAAAAATTTACAAAAGATCTAAAAGAACCATAAACTAAAATAAAGTTACTTTTACATCCAACAAAAAAAATTATTTGTTCAATCCCAGCAACTTTCAGATCTTGCTTTTTCTTCTGTTCTATTCCATCAATTTGAAAAAATGAGTCACAAATTTATTGATTTTCATACCAGACGAAGAGGGTGATGTTTTGTTCAATTTTTTTTTCCGACTTTCATGCTAGGAAGAGAAAGGGTGGTTAGATTTTTCGTGTTATGGCAGTCATTGAAATTCTGTATCAATTTGATTGCTTAACAAATCAAAGAGTCACTATACATCTGACAAAAATGGAATTTGGGTAAAATGACTTCTAAAATCTACAATTAATGTTTTTGGACCCCCATTCTCATATTAACCTTTTTTGACCTTATGATGATGTCATGTTTGTGTGAAAATTCTAATTTACCCTTAAACTCATCTCCACTCTCCTAATCTCCCTCTCAACTTCTCTTCTTTCAACTTCCATTGATTCTTCATTTCATTTCTTATCATTCAATCTCTAACAACGGAAAGAAAACTATACGGTGAAAGAAAAGGTACACAACTTAGAATTCGAAAATCCCAAAACTCGGATCTACGGATTTCCATGTATTTCCTTTCCATGGATTTCAGGAAATCCATGGAAATCCTTTGAAATCCATGGAACTCCGGATTCCGGAGGAGAAGAGCCTTTTTTTTTTCACAGACCGGCCCCTTTGGAATAAATTCTGGAGGACCGGTTTTCAATTCCAGTCCTCTGGAATTTTGGGCAGCAAGCCCTTTTTTTTTTTCTTTCTTTCTTTTTTTAATTTTTTAATTTATTTAATTTAGCTTATATGTGGTTTATTTAATTTAGTTTATATGTGGTTTTATTTTTAATTAGTTATGTAATTTAGTTTATATGAAGTTTTGTTTTAAAATTAGTTATTTAATTTAGTTTATATGTGGTTTTTTTGTTAATTAGTTATCTAATTTAGTTTATATGTGGTTTTTTTTAATTAGTTCTTTAATTTAGTTTATACGTGTTTTTTCAGTTCAAAATGTCTATGAGCAACGATAATGTGGTGTTGATAATTCCGTCGGATCAACATTTTCATTCCACCATTAAGAAAAAATTTAGGTCCTCATCGTCATTTATGTCGCATGGAGGGGAGTCAAAAAGTAACTTGTAAATGCACTTGATTTTGATATCAAACACTTCAGGATCAATTCTGGCAATTGTATACACTCGAACTAGAAATTCTTTGTACGTTATACTTTTACTTATCGCTATTCCTTTAGTGTTACCACCTATATACCTGTTGCCATTAGCATCTCATTTTCCACCATAACGAATAAATATTCTTGTCATTGACATCCTATAAAATAACCAAAACAAATACCGGGGAAAATGTTAAATAAAAGGTGAAATTTCAAATTCCGGGAACAAAGTTAAAAAATCTGGTCTTAACTCTGGGGGAAAATACAAATATCAAGGCAAATGTTAAACCCTAAACCCTTATATAGGGAAAAAAACAATGAAATTGCAAATTCCGGAACAAATTTCAAAAACCGATCTTAATTCCAGAAAAAAAAAGTTAAAGTTTCAAAATCCGGTCCAGAATCCAGAGGTACCTCCGGAATCTGGAGATAATATCTTCGGATTAGGTACTTTCGGTATCTCCGGAATCCGAAGACCTCCGGATTCCGGAGATATTATAAAAATTGGATTCCGGGGTAAAAATATAATTTCGGAGAAAATTTTCACATTTCAGGGCAACCCAGATTTTTTTCCTTCTAAAAACTTATTTGAAAGAAAGAGATCAATCGCTTTTCATACCTTTGAATAATGAAGAGATTGAAAAGAGGAATGATGGAGAGAGTTGAGATTGAGAATTTTAGAGAGAGATAATTTTTAGAGAGAGAATATCATTTATAAAGTGACAGGGTTCTAATATTAGATATATGAATGTTTAAGGGTAAATTAGAATTTTCACACAAACATGACATCATCATAAGGTCAAAAAAGGTTAATATGAGAATGGAGGTCAAAAAACATTAGTTGTAGATTTTGGAGGTCATTTTACCCAAATTTCTCGAGAAAAATCATGATTTTGGATTTTTATCTTGGTTAATATTTTAGGAAGAAGGTAAAACAACAAGATTAATAATAAGTATAAGGACAAGCCTTTGATTTTAAGAAACTAGACGGGTGGGTTCTTCTTCTTCATCACATTGGTTTCAAGGATGAAAAATCTGGGGATGGAGTTTTAGGTTGCAGATCTGGAATTCTTTAGAGTTTCAATGAAGAGGCTATGGAGGAGAGAGAGAAAGAGAGATGAATGGAAAAAATAAAAAATGAATTAAAATGCTACATAATAAAAAAAAATGTTAATAAAGTAATAATAAATTTGACACATCATTTAAAACATACCACATATTCATACCACATCAGCTTTTAAATTAAAAAATTAATGTCACGTTATCGTTCTGTTGAAAAATTAACTGAGGTTTGACGGCAGGAACCAAATAAAAAAAATGCTACATAATAAAAAAAATGTTAATAAAGTAATAATAAATTTGACACATCATTTAAAACATACCACATATTCATACCACATTAGCTTTTAAATTAAAAAATTAATGCCACATCAGCTTTTAAATTAAAAAATTAATGCCCATTATCGTTCTGTTGAAAAATTAACTGAGGTTTGACGGCAGGAACCAAATAGTAAACAAAATGAAAACTCAGGGGTATATTTATCGAGTTTTAAAACTCATGGACGAAAAGGTAAACAAACTCAAAACTCAAGGACGAAAAATATCTTTTTCCTTAATTTAATGTCGTATGAAGACAAATGCTTTATATATAATTTTGATTATTTCTAAAATGACCCACTTGTTTTTAAATACAATGGAGAGTACCCCATGTCTTGCAAATAAGCCCCTTTCATACATTTTTATAGGAAATTTGTCCCTCTTTATCAACTATGGTTAATATTTTATCAAACTTCTATTATACTTCAACCAGGATCAAGTTTTAACCCAAACTTAATTAATTCATTTTGTTGTTGCGTAAAAATGGAGAGCTTCCACGTAGGCAACAAACTTAATATATGGGACGAGTCGGAGGTAGTGCGCTGCTTCGACGACGTGCTACGTAGGTACCTGCACAGGAAAGGAAAAGAGCACCGGTGTGGTGCCGGCTTAACACCCTCCGATGCTAAAGTCAGAGCAAGCAGAGCTAGTGTGCCAGAGAGAATAGTAGTAGAAATTAGTTACCTAATGAATGAATTCGTCTCCTATTTATAGGAGAATATGTTGATGACATATCGTGCCACGTGTCGCATCAGGATTGGACCACATGTTGCTTCTCAATTACGTATCGTTTGTGGGTTACGCCACGTGTCATTTCCTAATCAGACACTTACACATTTGGTTTAAATATGTTGGTCTAAGTTAGAGACTGTGTAGTCAGGTCTTTTCAGGTACATAGACTTTATGACTAGGTACTGTGGTCAAGTGAGATGCCCTGGTACTGCGGTCGGACCAGGTGCCCAAGTACTGCGGTCAGACGAGGTGCCCAAGTACTGCGGTCAGATGAGGTGCCTAGGTACTATGCTCAGACGAGGTGCGTAGACATTTTTGTCAAGTTGTAAAATTCCACGGTATTCCAATTTAACCCCACAACAGAGGCCCCCTACTCCTGAGCTGAGTTAAGATGTGAGTTCAATGTTGCTTGGGAGTATTCTTTCAATGTGGAATCTTGCCTCGGTGATATTTCTGAAAATATTCTAAGTGTTGAAGTTTGTAGCTTGAATTTTCTACCATTGCAGTCGTCAAAATTTTGAGAGTTTGTAGCTTGAATTTTCTCCCTTTGTAACTTGAATTTTCTATCATTCAAAATTTTGAGAAGATGCTAAGTGTTGGACCTTGGAAGGTTGAATTTTCTGTCCCTGGTTGTTTTTTAGTTGAGTTGTATGTCCAAGTTGTCACGCTTAATCATCACGTACTTCGCCCCCTTTGATTTTAAGAGTAGAAATTCTCTTAAAATCAAAAATAATATTTTCTTTCATTCATTATTGGAAAAGCTATCACAAAATTTGAAAAGAAATTGAATTGATAAAAGTTTAAAGATGAAGGAGTAAGAGAAAAATGAAAATAAAAAAATAAAGAAAAAAGAGGGAGGGGTTCTCAGACCCACGGGTCAAGAATTGACCTGCGGGCATGGCCATGGGTCAGGCAATGACCCGCGCTCCAACTTTTTTTTCCTTCTCTTTTTCTGGTGGTTCTTTTATCCGCGGGTCAAAACCTGACCCACGAGCGTGGGCTTTTTTTTTTCCCTTCTCTTCCTCTGACGGAGCAACTTTTTTTTCTTTCTCCAAACCAATTTCAAATTGGTTTTCGAGGGTCGACTTGTCTTCGAGTCTTGTGACACGTCCTTGTTTATTTAACTTTAAAATTTTTAAGTGTTACTATGTAGGTGTAGCTTTTAAGAGCCCTACACCTTTAGTAAACTTGGAATTTTTCCTTAATTCCTCCACGAGCCGTGCATTCTTAGTAGAATTTTATTCTTCGTTTTAAATTCTTCTACTAGGTGCGGCTCGTGTGAGCCCTACATTCCCTAGTAGATTTAGAATTTTTTATCGTTTTAAATTCTTTTACCAAGTGCGGCTCATGCAAGCCCTACATTCCCTAGTAAACGTAGAATTTGTTAGTTGATTTAAATTCTTCTACCAGGTGCGGCTTGTGAGAGCCCTGCACTTCCTAGTAAACTTAGAATTTTTTAGTCATTTTAAATTCTTCTACCAGGTGCGGCTCGTGAAAGCTCTGCACTCCTTAGTAGACTTAGAATTTTTTAATCGTTTTAAATTCTTTTACCCGGTGTGACTCGTGCGAGCCCTACATTCCCTAGAAAACTTAAAAAAATTTAGTTGATTTAAATTCTTCTACCATGTGCGGCTCGTGAGAGCCATGCACTTCCTAGCAAACTTAGAATTTTTTAGTTCGTTTTAAATTCTTCTACCATGTGCGGCTTGTGAGAGCCTTGCACTCCCTAGTAGACTTAAATTTTTTCATATAGAGCTCTCCAACCTTGATGGACTAAGAACCTTTTCATTTTGCTCTTCCACCTTGGTGGACTTATAATATTTTCATTTTGCTCTTCCACTTTGGTGGACTTAGAGCTTGTTCTAAGTCCACAAATGTGGAAGAGCAAAATGAAAAAGCTCTTCCACTTTGGTGGACTTAGAGCTTTTTGCTCTTTCACCTTCATGGACTTAGAACATTTATTTTGTTGTAGTAGATTCACATAGTTGGCCCCCACTCGAGTAAAGTTTTATGTCTTGAAATCTAACTCGAGTCTAATTGTTCTCGAACGATTTAACTCTACATAGATTCAATAAGTAGAAAAAGTAAAATCTTTTCATTTTATCGTCGAACCTCTTACAACAAAATATATATATATATATATATATATATATATATATATATATTGGAAATGAAAACTACAATTAATAAAATTGCTGAAATAAAATCTAAGTTGCTTGACATCTTCATAGGTATTGTAGAGCCTTTTAGATGAGTTTGATCAATGTGTGATTCCTTAGTCAATACCTCAGTGACCTAGCACGATTCTTTCTAGGGCTTGGGCTATTTTTCAATAGTCGGGCCTCAAAAGATAGTTATTATTTCTCCATCTGGAAAATCTTGATTATCACTGTCCTAATCTTTTTTATTTCCTTTGCTTTTCACGAATTCTTTCAAGTACCCTCTTTGAATGAGGGTCTCAATTTCTACCTTGAAATCGAAGCAATCAGAGGTGGTATGACTGTGGTCTTTATGGAAGAGACATACTTGTATTTGTTCCTCTTGTTTGACCCGGCTATCATCCCAGGCCGCCACCTAATCAAGTTTTTGTCTTTGATCTCCAAGAGTAGTTGTTCAATCGGGACCGTGGTGGGAGGGTATTTTTTAAACTTACTAGGAGGAAGACTCAGCTTCCCAAGTCGATCTCCCGATTTAAGTCTCTTGTCATCCTCCTGTTGGTCAGTCCCCCAGACAAAGTCCTCTGTTTGGTCTCTCTTCTTGTGCTCTGATCGTTTACTACTACCTCCATTTATTTTTGCGCCCTAGCAAGAAAGTGTATGTGTCGGGTGTCTTCTGCCAAATGACCATAAGAATTTTTCATCTTTCAAGCCATCCATCATAGCAGTTAATGCTATGTCGTCACTGTAACCTTCCATATTCAATGCCTCACTGTTAAATCTCACCACATAGTCTCAGAGGCTTTCTTCCGACTTTTGACGCACAGTCAAAAGGTGTGTTGCTGGTTTCTTATGATCTCTTCCACCAAGGAACTGAGTTACAAAAGATCGAGTAGGATCTTTAAAAGAATATATTGACCTTGGCTTGAGCTATCTATACCACCCGCGTGTAGGGTCTCCTAATGTAAGGGGAAATGCCCTACTCTTGATAGCGTCTTGGACTCTCAACATGCTCGATTGGATCCTTTGAACCATCATACGTGGTCATAGTTGGCATTTTAAATTTTGTTGGAAGTTTCACCTCCATTATATCATCAGTGAACGGCGGCTCAGTTTGCTCAAGGAGATCTTCTAATGTAAGAGGAGTCTTTCCTCTATACTCTTTCTTCATATGACCAAGTTGATCTTTGAGTTTTTTTAACTCTGGCGCCCAAGGCTGGGCACGTTCTGCAGTAGACTTCACAACATCTGCATGTTCTTTTCTCTTTTGATTGAGAACTTCTCTGAGGTCAAACTTTCCTTTCTGTCTAGCTTGCTTGTTACAAAAAGAGTTATGAGAGGGAGCTAATCTGTCTTGGATATTAAGCCTTAACTTCCCTTTCGAACCACCTTTCTCATTACTCCGCGATTCACCTATGCGCTCTATAGGTTCTTTGTCTTTTCCTTTTTTAGATAGTAATTCTTTGTTTTCAGCGGGGTCTTGATGGTTAGATTTCTGTGTGAGAATTTCAAGTACTTTAGCAAGATCTCGATTTAGACCTCGCACTTGCTCTTCCAAGGCATCTACCCTTCTGTCTGGCACGGGTGCAACCCTTACCACTTCTCGATTTTCGTCAGCTTGTTGTTGTCGTTCTCTATTACTACGAGTTTGATATCTCATATTACGAGGGTCACATTTTTCACCGTCATTTAGATTATCACCGTATTGACTTCTTCGACTCATCCCCAATATTAGAGCACTTAATTATATACTCTTCCCACAGACGGCGCCAAATGTTGTTGCGTAAAAATGGAGAGTTTCCACGTAGGCAACGAATTTAATATATGGGATGAGTCGGAGGTAGTGCACTACTTCGACGACGTGCTACGTAGGTACCTGCACAGGAAAGGAAAAGAGCACCGGTGTGGTGCCAGTCTAACACCCTCTGATGCTAACGTCAAAGCAAGCAGAGCTAGTGTGCCAGAGAGAATAGTAGTTGAAATTAGTTACCTATTGAATGAATTTTGTCTCATATTTATATGATAATATGTTGATGACATCATTGTGCCACATGTCGCGTCAGGATTGGACCACGTGTTGCTTCTCAATTACGTGTCGCTTGCGGGTTACCCCACATGTCATTTCCTAATCGGACACTTGCATTCAGTTTAAATATGTTGGTCTATGTTGGAGACTGCGTAGTCAGGTCTTTTTAGGTGCATAGACTTTATGACTAGGTACTGTGGTCAGAGTCGAGGTGCCCTGGTACTGCAGTCGGACCAGGTGCCAAAGTACTGCGGTCAGATGAGGTGCGTAGACATTTTTGTCGAGTTGTAAAATTCCACGTGTATTCCAATTTAACCCCACAACACATTTAACCATGATTAATTTACATCAAAATAATTACTTAACTTCAATTAAAACACAAATTCCCCACAAAGGGAGTAAGTTTTCTTGTCCTTACAGACTAGTGTCAAAGGATGTGGGTGAGCTATATACAAGCCAAACTTTAACCATGGATATTCCCTAAGAATGCAGCAAAGCAGCACATCTTACTGTATTTAACTGCAAGCGGAAGAGTTACGTAACGATAATCCAAAGAGAAGTTGCAACCATCGTCTAGCCGATTCAAAAGTAGCCTACCCGTATTTATTTATTTAAAAAAAAAAAGTTACATCTTTGAAACATTTTGGAAATTGTGGCAGTGTATTGATGTCGGCACCACAAAAACATAGGTTTCCTAAAATGCTTCTCATTTGCTTTATAAAAAACTACGAATATTATTATTTTTAAATAACATAGGGAGCTTGGCAAGCATCAAAATCTTGTTCGAATATTGCTGAAAATAAAATTTGACTCTGACGCTAGAGGGAAAAAAAGACGAAATTAAGTTATTTATCATTATCGTAATTACACTCTAAATGTCGGTTTATAATAACTTTTAGAAGTGTTTAAAACGAGCCCGAATAAATGTTTCAAAAATTTAGAAAGAAGAAACGATAATAGAAAAATTATGTACAAAACTTACAAAATTTTTAAAAAATTATCTATAAAAAATGGTTTTTCAAAAATAGCAATTTAAAAATTGCTATTTTCAAAAATAGCAAAAGTTTTGATTTTTTTTAAAATGACATATCTCATGCTAAATTCATCGACTGAAATTGGTCTAATCTCATATTGAAATTGATGGGATCCATGTCATTTTTGAAATATTTAAAATAGTTGTTGTTTAATGAAATTACTTGTAAAAAAGTGTTATCTGCTACATTTCTCAAATAAAAATATGAAAAACCACGGAAATCAATCGGACGCTTATTTATTGAAAATTAGAGATAAGAAATGAAAAATGAAGAATCCATCACCCGTTGTTAACAATTTTGTTTTATATTTTTGGGTACTTTGGTCTTTGAGTTTTGGACGTCGTGTCTATTTGGTTTTCGAATTTTAAATGATCTCTTAGTTTTAGACATCGTGTCTATTTGGTTCCCGCATTTTAAATTTGTGTCTAACTGATCTCTGAGTTTTGGAGATTGTATCTATTTGATCACTAAGTTTTCAAAAATTATTAGATATAAGTTTAATGGATCCTTAATTTAACATATTTGATAACTCCTTAACATAATGTTGACTTAACATAACATCTAAAATATTGATATGAGATTAAATATTATTTAAAATCTTTAATCAATCTAGACCTAAGATTTGAAATAATAATTAATCTCATGTCAAAATTTAGTCAATTAAACATTTGGGCTACTAACATGAAATTCATATTTTCTATCTTAATTATATAAAAACCTAATTATGAAATTTAATTACACAAATGGACGTCTGCCACCTGTCGGAGAGAAGTGTTAGGATCTAAGGCAACCCTAGAGGGGGGGTGAATAGGGTTTATTAAAAATTTATAAAACTTTTTCAATCTATTCAAAGTTTAAGATTAACAAAATAATTTCACTTTTTAAATTCAATTAATATAAATGAATTTTATACTTAAAATTCTTTTTAGCAAAGTGAGCAAATATGATATGATAATAAATAATAGTCCATCACAAATAAATTCTAACAATTTAATTCTGCTTTGGTTAATTATGAAAGTAAATATGTAAAGCAAAAATTAAAGAGTAAGGGTTAGAGGAATTGACACCAAAATTTATAGTGGTTTGGCCAAAAATGCGGCCTAGTCCACTCCCCGAGCGCCTCTCGGGAATTTGTATTCACTTTTTGCGGGAGCAAGTGCAACCCAATCCTTTTAGCGGGATCAAGATCAAACCCGAACAATGACCCTTTCCACGGAGCAAGGACAACCGTTATCTATCTCTCTTTTTACTAAGGTTTAAGAATTAAACCTTTTACAAATAGTAAATCCTCACAAAGGATGAATATTACAATAATTTACTCACAATAAGAGATAATACTCTCAATAAAATAGCCCTTAAGGATGGCTAGACATACACAAATTTTGCTCACAAAAATGCTCACAAAGAGATGAAAGAAAAGCTTTAGCAATGAGAAGAAGGCTTATGATTTTCGTTGGTGTGTAAAATCTGTCATTTTCGAGCTCCTTTTATAGCCAATGAAATGTTACTATTTCATCCACCTTCATAAATAATTTTTACTTTAATGGTGTGAATGGAGGAAAGAAATGGCTCCATTGTTGACAAATTAGAGGTAGAAAATAGCCATTTTCGGATGAGAAATTTCCAGAAATGAAGTTGAAGAAGAAGAGCATGAAATGACATTTGTAGCCTTTAATTCCTTAAGGAAATTTAAATCAGTGAAGGGCAAAGTTGTAATCTCTCATATTGTGTAATAAATGTCTCAGAATAAGTCAATAAAGAGAGCCACGTGTCAAACAACCATTGGTTGATCCATTTCTGAAATTGAAAATAATAATAATATTATTATTAATAAAATCTTCGGTCACTAGGGGCAATTCGGGCAGCAGACCGTTGTGAAAGAGATTCAAAATTCGGTCAAACAGAGACAAAAGGCTGATCAGGACATGAGAGGCATTAAATAAAAAGGAAGGGGCAAAAGTGACAATTCATTGCATCAGAAAAAGCAACGGCTTGCATTGGGAAGTCACGCTAACACGTGTCATGATTTCGTGAGAGGAGGAAGCAGCAAGTGGGGGACAAGCTGGCCACGCGTCAGTCAGAGAGAGGAGGAGCAGCTGATTGGCGGGGTGGCGAGATGAGGAGCGCTGGATTTTGATCGTGCGACTCAGCCTTTTCTTCATTTTTCTTTATTTTTTTTATTTCCGAAATTATATATATATATATATATAGATTGATTAATGAGAACCGTTGGATGAACTTCAGGACTCGATCGAACGGCGTGAAATAATTCTGACTTTTCTTTTTCTTTTTCATTATTTTATAAATCTGAATAAATCTGGGCCTTCAATCTCAACCACCTTCTGATCTAACGGCTGGAAATAAATTTGATTTAATTTCTTTTCTTTAAATCAAAATATCAAATAATTTGGGCCACTGAATTTGAATTCCATCTGATCTGACGGCTGGTACTTTGAGCGCATAATAAGATCAGTGAATCTTGCCATATACGATCCGATTTAAATAATTAATTTAATTCCAAACTTCTAAAATCAATATCTCGCTCGTTTAAAGTCCGATTGAGTTGATTCCAATTGCGTTGGACTCGTTATAATTTTCTCTACACAGTGGACTATCAAAACACAGAAAATTGATTAGTAACAAAAACACGTTTATTATCATCAAAATAAGAATAAGATTAATTGGCTTAGAAAGTCAACAATCTCCCCCTTTTTGATGATGACAAACCATAAGGGAAAATGAAAGAGTAAGAGTATAAATTTTCAAGAGATGTTCAATATAGTATATGAAATACTCCCCCTAAATAAGTTCTTCCCTTTAAAAACATTATTAATTTAAGCACAAGAGAAGTGTCATTTTCCTTATCAATTTTCTCCCCCTTTTGGAATCAATCAAAAAGAATAATATTCAATAAATATACTTAATTCCAAAAGTTTAATTTTCTCCTTCTTTTGATAACTAAATATAATTCCAAAAATTTTCATCAAAGTAAGATTTTGAATTTCTAAACTCCCCCTAAATTGCATAAAATTCAAATTATTTAGAAGTATCATACCTTAAAATTCCGAGAGCAAGCCTATTTTTGCAAAAGCTTTCTTCATTCAAAGGCTTAGTAAATATATCCGCAAATTGATCATACGAGTTAACAAAATCAAGAACAATGGATCCATTTTGCACATGTTCTCTTATGAAGTGATGTATAATATCAATATGCTTTGTTCTTGAATGATGTATTAGATTTTTAGTTAAATTAATAGCACTTGAGTTGTCACAAAGAATAAGAACTTTTTCAAAAGATAAACCATAATCACATAAAGTTTGTTTCATCCATAGAATTTGTCCACAACAACTAGCAACGACTATATATTTCACTTCGGTAGTAGATAAAGCTACGGAGTTTTGCTTTTTACTAAACCATGAAACTAAAGAACTACCGAGAAATTGACAAGTGCCACTAGTACTTTTTCTATCAAGTAAACTTCCAGCATAATCGGCATCGGAATATCCAACTAAATTAAATTCAACATTTCTAGGATACCATAAGCCTAAATTATATGTTCCAAGCAAATATTTAAATATTCTTTTTATGGCATGCAAGTGTGATTCTTTGTATGGCATGCAAATATTTAAATATTATTTAAAAATCGAGTCTTTCGCTGTGCATTTGAATTTAAAGAAAAACGGCATGGGTTCGTTTGAAAATCGAATAACCAAAACCTGTTTACAACCCAAATTTCTAGAGAAAGCTATAAATCAGGAATGCGCATTCCAAAGTAAAGTTTAATCATAAAACATCAAAGTACTTTACACATACACCCTTCACAGGCTCAAAATGACACAAGTATGTAAAAAGTATATGATTACAAGCATTTATACTAATGCTTATCAAAAGTGTTTTAACATTGTCTTTACATCACCTCGACCAGTCAAGCGACACCATTTCCTCTCCCACGCTTCTTAGGACGGGGTTTACCTGAAAATATTGTAGTGTAGGCACCATTAGCAAACAATGCTAGTGAGAGTAAAATGAAAGCAAGTAATCCTATGAACAAAATTTCATACCAGAAATCGTGTCCAAAGGCCTAAATGTTCATTACTACCCATAACCATACTTCCATATTTCCATACAAACATACGATAGTAACATGCTACCCGTAATCGTCATTCAATACCATAAGATAGAAACAAAGACTTAAAGTAAAGTACAATCATTACTAAGTCTTTCTACACAAATCTAAGGAATATGTAAATCTAATATTATCTATCTTTATTACCAAACAAGTTTCATCGTAACATGCTATTGTATGGATCGTCATCAACATACCATGTACGGTCGTACCATATTACCATCATCGCACCATGATACGTATGGATCGAAATCAACATACTATCATGTGTCGTAGTGCCATATTACCATCATCGCACCATGATACGTATGGATCGAAATCAACATACTATCATGTGCCGTAGTGCCATCATCGTAACGTGCTCGTATGGAATCGAATCAACATACCACATACGGTCGTACCAACATCACACCATGATACATATGGATCAAAATCACATACTATCATGTGCTAGTTACAAACCATGCTACCAACATCACACCATGACTACATATGGATCGAAATCACATACTATCATGTGCTAGTTACAAACCATGCTACCAACATCACACCATGACTACGTATGGATCGAAATCACATATGACTACGTATGGATCGAAATCACATACTATCATGTGCTAGTTACAAAGTGCTCAAAGTTCCCACATATCATCACACCATGATTACATATGGATCAAAATCAACATACTACCATGTGTGAATCAATGTGCCCTAGGTCTCCAAAAGTTAGCTAAACTCCAAAGAATTCTACTAAGTTAATTAGAAACCTAACTAACTAGATTTCACGAGTTATCACTCAAGTGCATCTTCTAATTACTTTAACTTCCAAATCCATCAAAGTAACTTCCATTCTCACTTTCATCTCACATCTCCAAATCACATTACCATACTTCCAAATCTATCCGATGTTTTCTAATCATCGAACTATCCATAAATCCAAACTTTCTCCACACACACTTCCGAATTAAAGTCTCCAACCAAACTATAATCCTAAGAAGTTATCTCCCTCTTTACATCGATAAACAATTACATAATGAAACTAAATTCATAAAATCACTAACTTTCACATTAAACTCACCTTAGAAAGAAGACAAGTTCCGAATAATCCGAAGTTGCGAATTCACGAACAATTCACAATCCTACAATCGAATTAATCCTAAACAACATTAATTAACCGAAAAACAAACAAACAACAACTAAACACATAAAACCACGAAAATCCCGGATTTTACCCTTAAGGAGCTCTCTGCCAAGCTAGGGAAAAAGGGGTTCGGGTTTGGTTTTCCAGCTTTTATGCATTTTAGAGGTGTTTTGGGTTGGTTTCGGATACTTTGGAGGTTTGCAATTTCCGTGGGTAATCGTAAATTAGGGTTTTGCATATTAATCAATTTCCGGAAAATTAACTAAAAAGCAAAAAAATAAAGAACCTAACATCCTAAACATAACCAAGTGATGGAAAATCATACGGGACGGGTTTCCGGCTCAAACTCGGTTTTAGGGTTTTAGGGGAACTTTCTAAAATTACTCACAACGGCTTTCCCGATTGAAATCAACAAGCTTTAATGAAAGAATTTGAAAATCCCAACTCAAATCTACCATTAAAACACTATTCACATCAAGGAAATGAAACTTCAACATACCTTTAAGCCTCGAGAAAACGGGTGAAAATAACGTACGGTAGATTGGAAATGATCTACGGGACGAAGGCTTTCCGATGGATGTAGTATCGAGACGATTCACCGAGAAATAAACGAAATCGAAATTTGGGGTTTTGGGGTTTCGGCCTAGAGGAGAGAAGGAGGGAAGAAGATGATCAAATTTTGCTTAGTTGCTAAGTTAAGGAGATATTTCAAAAGGAAAATATCTAGATATTTAGGGTTTTGGGAATTTACGGTTTTGCCCTTTTTGACCTTTTGCTTATAAAACGAAAACCGATGGTCTTAAATAAATCTAAAGGTGTTTAATAATTATTAATTGGCCCGTTAATAATTATTAAAGTCACCGAAACGAATTAAAACGATTAAAAGGAATTTCGGACGGAAATAACTGATAAAATTGAAATTACTAACTTTAACTAATTTTAAAAGCTTTAATTAAATAAATAAAATAAAATAAAAAATAAAAAAAAATAAAAAAAAATTTACCTCTAAAAGTAACGGGACGTTACATTCTTTAGGACAAGATTGAAATCTAGCACATAAGCATACACTAAACATTATATCGGGTCTACTTGCCGTTAAATAAAGTAAAGAACCAATCATACCTCTATAAGATTTGACATCAATATTTTTACCTTTTTCATCTTTGTCAAGCTTTGTTGTTGTACTCATAGGAGTTTTTGAAATCTTTCCCTCATTAAGCTTGAATCTTTTCAATAATTCCTTTGTGTATTTTTCTTGATTTATGAAAATTCCATCTTTGAGTTGTTTGATTTGAAGACCGAGAAATAAACTAAGTTCTCCCATCATGCTCATTTCAAACTCACTATGCATAACTTTAGAAAATTCTTCATACAAAGAAGGATTAGTAGAACAAAAAATGATATCATCAACATAGATTTGAACTACTAACATATCATTACCTTTGATTTTAATAAAAAGAGTAGTATCAATTTTACCCATTTTAAAATCATTGTTAATCAAGAATTTACTTAATCTTTCATACCAAGCTCTTGGAGCTTGTTTCAAACCATAAAGTGCCTTTTTCAATTTAAACACATGATTTGGAAATTCAAAGTTTTCAAAACCGGGAGGTTGATCAACAAAAACTTCTTCCATAATATAACCATTTAGAAAAGCACTTTTCACATCCATTTGATATAAAATGAAATTTTTATGAGAAGCAAAAGTAAGTAACATTCGAATTGCTTCTAATCTAGCAACCGGTGCAAAAGTTTCATCATAATCAATTCCTTCTTCTTGACAATAACCTTTTGCAACCAATCTAGCTTTATTTCTAATAATATTTCCATTTTCATCAAGTTTATATCTAAAAACCCATTTAGTACCAATAATGGAATTATTTTGAGGTCTAGGGACTAATTCCCAAACTTTATTTCTTTCAAATTGATTTAATTCTTCTTGCATAGCAAATAACCAAGATTCATCAAATTGAGCATCTTCAAAACTTTTTGGTTCAATTTGAGAAACAAAAGCAAGATTATTAAACATATTAAGAGAGGAACGAGTTCTTACACCTTGTGTTGGATCACCAATAATTAAATCGGTTGGATGATGTGTAGCATATCTCCATTCCTTAGGCAAAGATTGTGAAGCATTTTCATTTGAATTTTCAATTTGCTCACTTGAAGTAGCTTCAATGCTTTTATCACTAATTTGCAAATTATCAAGATTCTTTTCTAAAACATTAGTGTCAAGAGAATCATTAATAATTTTAACATCACCATGAATAGATTCATCAAATACAATATGCATGGATTCCTCAATAACTAAAGTTCTTTTATTAAAAACTCTATAAGCTTTACTAGTTGAGGAATAACCAAGGAAAATACCAACATCGGTTTTAGAATCAAATTTACCAAGATTTTCCTTATTGTTTTGAATAAAACATTTGCAACTAAAAACTTTAAAATAACTTACAATAGGACTTTTTCCATTCCATAATTCATAGGGAGTTTTATCCAAAAACTTTCTTATTAAAACTCTATTTAAAACATAACAAGTGGTGTTTACGGCTTCCGCCCAAAAATATTTAGGAAGACCATATTCATTTAGCATAGATCTAGCTAATTCTTGCAAAGAGCGATTTTTCCGTTCAACTACACCGTTTTGTTGAGGAGTTCTAGGAGAGGAGAAATTATGAGTATAACCATTTTCATTACAAAAAATTTCAAAAGCAATATTTTCAAATTCTCCACCATGATCACTTCTTATTTGAGAAATCAAAAATCCTTTTTTATTTTGAACTCTTTTTGTAAAATTAATGAACTTTTTTAAAACTTCATCTTTATGTTTTAAAAACAAAACCCAAGTAAAACGAGAGTAATCATCAACAATTACAAAAGCATAATAATTTCCTCCAAAACTAGAAGTTCTAGAAGGACCAAATAAATCCATGTGTAAAAGTTGTAAAGGTCTAGTAGTAGAAATATCATTTTTAGATTTAAAAGAAGATTTTATTTGTTTACCCATTTGACAAGCATCACAAATTTTATCTTTTTCAAATTTTAATTTTGGCAAACCTCTTACCAAACACTTTTTAGAAATATTTGAAATTAATTTCATGCTTGTGTGACCTAGTCTTCTATGCCATAACCAAGAATCATCATTTAAAACATATAGACATTTTTCATTTAGAGAGCATGCATTTATATCAATAGTGTAAACATTTGCATCTCTA